>OY804521.1:18090837-20490837 GCA_963680855.1 Lepeophtheirus nordmannii | reverse complement strand
ATTCTTAACAGTGCATGATAAAAGAACGTCTCGACCCTCTGGTACTGTTACGTTTTTAACAGTATTCCCCACAAAACCAGGCTCTCCTTGAAGACCTGAGTGTCGTCGTAATTGTTTTCCTGAAAAATAATGAGGGTTTAACTAATTAAAAAGGAGCCATGTTTTTATTTTACTTGCTAAAGGGAAAAATAACTAATCATCAATTGAATAATGAATTAATAAACAGAGCATGGTGTCAAGTCAACTATTAAAAACTCAGGTCAACAAATTTGAAATTACAAAAATCCTAAGGGATATAAGTATAATAAAAGTTAATCAACTTTGCACACTGATTTCAAATCTGTAATTTTTTTTTCGAGAGTTCGACAGTTTTTGAGAATTCAACCTTACTTTTTGAGCTTTTTTGGCCCATTTTCCAACTACAACTTCAATTTAAGTCTAGAAGGATACTCATTTTGTGCATTTAAAAATGATGATCCGCTATTTTTTTTAATACAAATTTCACTTCCAGGTCTTTGTTTTGATCCTAAGGGGGCGTTGGGGCGGGAGAAGGCCAAAATGTTGGTCAAAACGTTTGTACTTAAATGACTTATTAAATATTAAGGGAAATTAATTAATAAGGAATACATCAAAGTGCTGAGACTCATAGCTTTCAAACAAGATTTCAAGCGTCTGATAAGAGTCTTTAACTAAAAAGAAACCGTCCATTCAAACATATAAATTTCCATTCAATTTCGTCCAAAACTTTGCTAGAAATCAAAGACTCACAGTAGAACTACTAAAAAACAAATGCAATAGACGGAAGTAGTAGTGCGCAGAAGGATTACGAAATCAGCTGAAATCCTTTTTCTTTCAACTATGTCCTTGACCTTTATCTATATCATGGATGGGCAACCTTTGTTCACTTGTGGGCCAAATTATGTTTTCCAAGACTGACTGCGGGCCAAGAGCCCTCATTATATATTTACAAAATATGTATGCATACATAGTTATACTTATTATATACCATACATATAAACAATTATAAACAACTGATTTTATCATTTATGATTTTTTTATATTGATGGATAACTTTTCATAGAAATATTTGGGATTTTTAAAAAAAATTATATGATAATTATAGATTTCAAAGTTCTCTGCAGGCCGGATGAAAAGCTTCTACTGGCCCGGATTTGGCCCGCGGGCCGTAGGTTGCCCATGCATGATCTATATGATTAAAAAAATAAAATTTTGAAACAACGAAAGTTTTTAAACTAAAGAAAATTATTACAAAACGGAATTTGAAGCAATTTTTTGTGATCATTGTATATATGTCAAGCTCTTTACAAATCCCCAGATATACATAGTAGTACATAAATTAAATATTTTTGGAGTTTCATTCATACATTTTAGAATTTTTTAACATATTTTGTAATTCGACTTTTTGTCCGTGCACCTTTGCCCCCAAACTCGAAGTCTCTCGATTTTAATACCGAGTAACACTTCTTTGACACAAATTCTTTGCTCGTAATCTAAGGACATACTCTCTTTCTTGTAAATGCCGGGAAGTATTTCTATAACATATTATGCCTTCTTGAAGGGGGAATTTAACTAATATAAAACCTGATTATTTTCTTCTTTTCACAAATTATGGTATTTATCAAAATTGTAATAATCCCTATTTTGGATAAAAATGAAGAAAAAATCAATTGTTTCCTATGATGATCCGATATTTCTTCTTTTAATTCACTTAATGTATACACTTACTACTTTATAAGGATCTAAAGAGGTTAAAAAAATTTTTAATACTTCTTTATATAGTGATTTGAAGCTGATGAGAGAGAATACGCATACATATATGTATGTACATAGGTATATTTAAAAAGTTTTCCTTACTTCCTTATTTTATCATCTTATTATTCTATTTCTTTACTTCATCTTCTATTTTTTCATCATCAGCATGATCAAAGAATAAATTTGATTATTTTTAAAACTTAAAACTAACAAAAAAAGTTTGTCTTCTCCTTGATTGTAAGTATTAAGTAAGCAACAAAGTATTACCTTATTTTCTACTTCTAATTAAGAAGTATCTACCTATGTAAAATCTAAAACAAATGATGCATAAAGAATAAATAAATATCCTAAAAGATGAAACGACATTCCTTTAATCACTAAAGTAATGACTTAAAAGAATCAAATAACAACCAATAATAGCTTTGCTTTTATTGTTTATACATGATATCTATTCTAGTAAGATCACTTTTAAAATACATATATGAAGGAAGATTTGTATTGAAAAAAAAGAAAGTATGTAAACTATAACCATGAATATAATTAATTTGGACAACTCTGATGTCTTTCATCATTTCGTGTTATAATTTTTGACACAACAAATGCGTTATGAATTTAGATTCAGGTTCCTCTACCCGAACATAACAATCTATAGGAATGTAAATAATATACAAAATGCCGCGTGCGAGATTTTGTGGTGTTGGCTCTTCAAACAGTACTTTTTGTTTTCCAAAGCTGTTATCATTTTTCATTTATTACTGAGGGGAGAACATCTACCTGATGGTAAAGATCTCGCATGAAGGAAGGTTAATAAAGCAAATAAAATGTAAACAAAAAGGATTCAAGTCCTCGTATAATTATTATTAGTTAAAAATATATAATTTCCTGACATTAATTTCAGTTAATTTTCTGCCTCTCATCTAAGGTATACATAATGTTATTATTTATTATTGATGTCTTCATTTGTATATACAAAGGAGAATAACAGCTTGTAGCTCAGTAAAACGTCATAACAGCTCAAGCTGCTTTCCTCTCAACATTCATCAAATTGTCAGAGTTACCAGGTTGGTTTTCTCTTTCTTTTTATTTTACACACCCCATTTGCAAATTATTTACATTCCTAACAATCTACATACAACATAATACATATTTATGTAATAAGTTCATATATAGTAACTGAGATGACAAGTTATAACAACTAACAAGCCATCGAAAAAAGGGAACAGGCAGATCATTTGACCTTCAAATTATGCTGATATACACATTTTTATAAATATTATATTATAAATGTCCCTTCAGCGATGTAATTTAAAAATATAATAAGTTATTATATTAAAGTCACATAAAGCCAACTCAATTTTATACAGATAAAATGAATACAAAAAAGTTTCGACACGTATAAATCGAACAGACCCAGATAAATCGATATACGTAACTAAAAATAAAAATAAGGAACAATTATCGGTATGTGTAAATATAAAAAATTAGATGATGCCATCAAAAAATATCATACTTCACACCACTGATTCTCACACTAGACATCACTCCATGTAGCTAAAGTATTTTGTACACAACATTAATTAATTTCACTATGCACTATTTGTATTGAGTAAAAAACCGGATATTTCATGAACTTACAAAAAAGGCCCCAGACGGATTGTAAAAAGAGGACATGTTCTGAGAATATCTGACGGTTAATCTATCTCTCCAATACTTGAGACGATTCAGTGTGTGAATTATTTACCAACTATTGTGAGTGATATTAAAGGTTTATCACTCGTGAAGATATTTATGTATTAGAAGAAATACCCAGGTATTTCGCAATGGTTTGAAATAAGAAGTGAGATATTCATTTTGGTACCTATATCTAATAAGTCTTATGGTCTATAGTACATGTAGGTTTTAAGGAAATATTTTGACAATTTTTGAACACAACTATAATGTACAGAGATATTAAGCTGGCGTAGCTTGAAATAATTACGCAAGGTACATACACACAAGTGAAAAGTGCAAAAAATCATCCTATTGAGATGATCTATACATACGTAATTATGTTAGGTGCATTCTTCAAAGATGTAATTTGTGCAATATAATGGAATATTTTTGTTTTTCTTTTGTTACATATTTTATTTTCCTCTTCATTCAGGCCATTAAGGTCTGGACTTTATATTCGACTCTCCAACAAATGAAAGAAGTAAGGTATTATTAAAAAATAATAATAAATATATACACATATAAATAGACTTTAACATAGTAACAAATCTTCCACATTTATATGTATACATGTAATACATTAGTCGTGTTGCAAGAACCTTGTAATATGAGTCTATCTAATATTTTTTACATTCATATATTCTATGTGTGTAACTATGCTATTCCTTGAGTGAAATCCACTTCATGCTTTACTACCTATTTAAATTCCATTATTTCATATGGTGTGTAAGAACTTTTTTTTAAAGTGTAACGTAAATATTCATTTATTCCGCACTCTTCCTTTGCTTCTATATTTATTTATATCTTATTTAAAAAAAGGTTTATTGAATGAAATAATGAATTTATGTAATTAAGAGATCTTATTCTTTGCAATTAATAAGGATGTTGAAACGTTTGGAGATATTTTATTTTATTCAAGGAAATGATAAAATCAGTTTAGCAAGCAAGCAAACAAGCAAATATATGCAAGCCAACAAAAAGTCTTCTCAATATACCAAAAAGGCAGAGTAATTTTGGTATTTCAACAAATTATACATACAAAAGAATCAAAAGACACACCTTTTAAGAGATCCTTGATTCATCATCATGTGTGTATCGATATACGTACTCGTATGTATTTGTAGGTAGAATACTAAAAACAATCGACGCTCTATACCACTTCTTTTTATTTAATAGCTAAGTAATTTAACAATATAAATATATGTTCACTTTTTTTTTTAAATTTGAGGTATGATTATATCAGAATTGGAATAACACGTTCTACAACTACCTATTACATAATTATCTACGCTGTGTTATTTTCTTTGGCCATTTTTTTCTTTTGTAGTAGAAAAAACAGTACATATATTTATTAAACTGTGACGTAAAAGATGTTTTACCTTAGAATTTATGACTTTCCATTCGTAATTCTCTAAAATAGATAAACAATGATAAATTGAAAGTATGTATGTATAATATGACGTCAGAGTTTTTTCAAAACTTTACTTTACTTCCATTAAGAAAGGTTTTGTTTTTATTATTTTTTTTATGAAGAACAAAAACTTAACATTTTCTTAGAAAAAAGGAAAGTTTGATTTATACTATATAAAAAGAGAAAATTTAAAATACCAATAGTAAAAATAAAGTAAGAATTGATGATTCCTAAAGATGATATGAACATAAAGTTTTTATTTTTACCAGGAAACAACAAACATATGTAGTGTATAACTAGCAAGAATATGTATAAAATATCGAAGCTATTCATCAATTAATCATCAATTTTAATAATGATAGAATAACTTTTGACATTTAGGTAGAAAGAAATATGTATATTCTATGCATGTATACTTTTGACTTTAAATGTCAATCATAGTAGTTTATTTAATAATATGTATGTACTTGATTTTATGTATGTTTAGATGGAGATCCGCATGTCTCAAACTTTAAAAAAAATTATATTGTAGGTAGTTGTTCAATTACGCCACATTCTGTTGGACAATAGGAAATAATACAAAGTAGAGATATTCAAAATTTTATAACGATCTAACTCAAATTAAGAAAATCAAAAGACAATCAAATACTGAGATAAAGTTATCTCACAAGCAGGGTGTCTGAACCAAATCAAACGTGGGGGAGGAGCAGTCAAAGTTATTCTTGAGTCACTTTTTATGATTCCAAGTCAAGCACTAAATCTCTGTGAATGATTAAAGATTATGTTTATAATTTTTCTAGTCGAAAAACCCGAAAATGGGTATTTTAGTTCAAAAAACTTGCTCTTGTAGGTTACTGATTGATTTTTTTCAATCCATATTTTTGTTTGACCTTTACAAGTCCATTCTACAATCTTTATCTCAGTCAAATTTGAAGCCATAGTTTAATGATATTTATGTACAACTTTGTCCCTTTGTATGTATATAAATACATGCCTCTAGCTCTGGAGTCAGCTTTTTATTGTTTTTGTTTTTGAAAAGCCCCTTGGGCCCTTTCTGGCTCATATTCTCGAAAAAATATCAATTTGCATTTTCGGACCTCTTCTTCACAAAAAAAAATTCAAAAAGACCACAAATCAGTAGTTAAGTTGGCCAAATCCATATATCACATTTCCCCGAATTGTTAGACTATTATCTATTTCTAATAAATAAAGTAAAGATATGTTCACTACATAACAAACTACATACCCATCTACCATATATGTAACTCGAGATCAACATTCGAGACGCTATCAAAGACAATGAGTTGAAGAATTTACCGCTAACAGAAAATCTCGTGTAATTATGGATATGATGACTATGACAATGTGTGTTAAATCATGAAATGAGTAATATCAATTAAAATACTTGGAAATTTGGTAATAGTAATATAAGACTTTTATTATTAATAACTAATCATTTGATCTATACAAATAAAATATTTAGTTTAGTTTAAATGACACAATCTCCAAAAAAATAAAGTTTCATTTTGCAGATTTATCAACGATTAAAAAATTCCATAAAAATCTATCATCCATATATGCATATATATGTTAAATGCGTTTCATGACTTTTCTATATAGATATATGGTACCATTTTATAATAGTTTTCCTGCAGTCATATGTCTAGAATATTATTTTTAGAAAGAAAATGATAATGTTAAGAGGAAATTGATCTAAGAAAATTTGTCAATATTTTGTAAAATTATATAAATAGATATAAAATTATGTGGAGTTAATGTAAATATTTCAAAATAGGTTTTGTAGATACAAAAAAAAAAACGTATTATCACCTTCTTTTAGGTACATAGATAATTCTTCTTAACTAAAAACACTGGTCAATAGTTAAAAACCCTAAGGGGTATAAGTATGATAAAAGTCAAACAGTTTTGCAAATTAATTTCAAATCTGTAATTTATTTTTCGAGAGTCCGACAGTTTTGTAGAAATCAAACCCTACTATTAGAGCTTTTTTGACTCATTATCCAACTTGAACTTAAATTTAAGTCTATAAGGATACTCATTTTGTGCATAAAAAAAGAATGATCCCGCTAATGTTTTTAATGCAAATTTCATTTTCAGTTTTGCCCTAAGGGGGATCCTAGGAGTATAGGATAGGGGGGGGGCAGGAGTAGCTCTACCGTAAGTCTTTGATTTCTTGTTGATTTTTGATCGAAATTGAATGAAAATTTACACATTTAGATGGACGATTTCTTCTTGGTTAAGAATTTTTATCAGACACTTGACATCTTGTTTGAAAGCTGTGAATCTCAGCTCTATTCTCCTTATTAATCCATGTCGTTTAATATTCAAGGAGTTTTTTATGTACAAACGTGTTGGCCAACTTTTGGATCTACTCCCGCCCCCTACTCCTCTAGGACTCCCTTTAGGTCAATGCAAAGACTGGAAATGAAATTTGCAATAAATACAATATGAGATCAGTGTTTTTTAACACACAAAATGAATATCTTTCTAGACTCAAATTGAAGTTGAAGCTGGAAATTGGGTCAAAAAAGCTCAAAAAGTTGGGTTTGATTTCTCAAAAATCGTCTGACTTTTGAAAAAAAAGTTACAAATTTGAAATCAGTGTGCCAAACTAACTAACTTTTATTATACTAATACCCCTTGGGATTTTTGACATTTCAAATTTGTTGACCTGTGTAATTAAAAACCTTGACTTCATTGAAAAAAAAACCATCATATTTATTATTTTAAAATAATTAAGTAGGAACAAAAGCATAACAAATATCTATCCTTTTTACAAAGTTTGTAAACATTTATTTAAAATATTGAATATTAGTTTGTACTCCCTTTTATATTAAAATCAATAACTGCTTGTTTGGAAGGACTGGATGGATTCAAATTTATTTTAACCGTATATACCTAGTTATATATAGGAATGTAAATAATATGAAAATCGGGCTTGTAAGAATCAAAGAAAGAGAAACTCTGACAATTTGATGAATGTTGAGAGGAAAGCAGCTTGAGCTGTTATGACGTTTTACTGAGCTACAAGCTGTTATTCTCCTTTGTATATACAAATGAAGACATCAATAATAAATAATAACATTATGTATACCTTAGATGAGAGGCAGAAAATTAACTGAAATTAATGTCAGGAAATTATATATTTTTAACTAATAATAATTATACGAGGACTTGAATCCTTTTTGTTTACATTTTATTTGCTTTATTAACCTTAATGCATGTATTCTTTCATGTGAGATCTTTACTATCAGGTAGATGTTCTCTCCTCGGTAGTAGAGGAAAAATGATAACAGCTTTGGAAAACAAAAAGTACTGTTCGAAGAGCCAACTCCACAAAGTCTCACACTCGTCATTTTGAATATTATTTACATTCCTAGTTATATACTTATTTGTGCTTCTAAAATACCAACAGCAGGAAATAAATTAATGTATATACATCGTATATTTTGTACAAGAAGTTGTATTAAAACTGTAATGGTAATTTGTCAAAATAAATTAATTATTAATTAAGAAGGAGTTTATCCAAAAAAATGAAAGAGGTAATCTCTAATGGAGAAAAGTGTATTTTTTTATTTCTTGCCAAGAAAAATATAGAAACGAAAAAATAAATTATCTTTTTCCCTATTTTTTTTTTTAATTTATTTATTTTCGCTCTATTGTAATTTATGGTCAGCATTGATAATGAAAGAAGAGTAATTAAATACATATATCTCACTCTATTTTTAGTCTAATTATCATTAAAGACAGAGAAAGAGAAAAAATGCTCTTACGTCATTCAAATTACTTTATAATTCCATCATCTTTTTTTGACAGACAAGGAAGATGAGTAGGAGAAACTATTGTGATTTCCCCTTAAGAAAACCAAACATGGACAGAATATGAGATTTAAAAAAATAAAATAAATGAAATGTGTGTAATAAATGATTTATAAAAATAGAAAAAAAGACTTTAAATCCTGACCCTGAATCAAAGGAAGATAATTAGCCATACACTAGGAAAGTTGATAAATATTAACAAATAGGGTATACATAGATCTAAAAATTTTACATACACATACATGTTACATGAAAGAATTTACCTCTTCAAATCGGCTACTATATACGGTAAGACCTTAGATTGTGAGTGTTTTAGACAACAGGAGTATTTTTTTCAACTTTGAAAAAGTTTAAGTCATTGATTTGTATTTATCTTGGCCAACTACTTTCGGAATAAAGTGGTTTGATGTAAATAACATTCAACTTTTTGTAACTAAACACATCAAATGGTAGTCAATTTATTTTTAAGAAGGAAACTTTGTATTGGTTTTATTAATAACTACATTTCTGACAAGAGTGTTGCTCATAATCTTTACTTCAAATCAACGTCACTGGAAATATGGAGCTAAGGAGCCATTGGTTTCCTACTTTTTGAAAAACAATATCAATAAAAAGCTGTGTAATTATCGTATCATTAAAATCTTATTTCATTTTTTTAAATTGTCTCCCCCACTTATGAATTGTTTCTGGTACCCTTGCTTCAAACGCATGTAAAACTGTGCAGTAGTAACTCATATTGTAAGACACTTAGTGTACAAGTGTTTTGGATATCAAAGGTTCGTTTTTAATTTGAATAAAAAGGTATGTCTATGATTTGTAGGTTGTCTTAATTACGCTGTAAAGGTTTACTTAGAGAACCTTGATACTAGAACCCTTCGGTTTTTATCGAATGGTGATATATTTATTTGACAGAAGCTATCCCTGGATCTGTTTTGTATTTCGAGTAGAAATTTTCTGACGCGAAGGGTTGTACTCGAAATCGGAGGACTTATTGTACATATTTATGGAATGTGTATGTCTCAGTATCAATTAAATAAATAAAACAATTTTGTAAAGTATTTTATAATCAAATGTCAATCATAGACATATTATATATAAGTCCCTTGAAATGTCTTAATCATGACGTATTTTTGTATAACATGACTTACTAATTGGTTTTCCTGTACCAATATCAATTATTTTTTCTTATTATTAATAATGACATAAATTTTGAAAAAAAAAATATTCCTAAGTTTTTGATTGATAAGAATATAAAATTTCGTTAAAGAAATTAAATCTATCAAAATGTGTTCCCTATCTATCAATTAATTTATTATTATCCAGTGAATTATCTACTATAGCAATGTTAAAAAATTTTACAATCTATTTAGCATATGTATAACTAAGGAAAGCGACACTTCTTCATGCGGACTTCATATCCTTTCTCTACCAATATTTGTACGTATGTACAAAATAGGTACGTTTATATCAATTGGAAAATAATTGAGGATTGTACAAGAGGTGCTTTGTCTTAATAATTAATGTTTGATCATAGATATTTCTACGTGTCACACATAAGAAAAGTTATGTGTACACAAAATTAACCTCCCTTGATATTCCAATTTTTAAAAATCTTCTATCCTAGGATCAAGAAATAACTATTCTCATTACTATAAAATATATGCAATATATTTTACCAAAATTAAATAGTTAAAAAAATGAAATTATTTTTCGAGGAAACCTCACGTTATTTTTTTAACCTTATTTAATACATTATTTTAATAGCTGAGGATTAACGGAACATATTACTTATAGTAGAAATAAAGAAATAACTACATTACCCAATGAGAAAGAACATGTCAGAAGAACGATCCAAGATCTTCCGACTAAAAAGACCACTCCAGTCATTTTCTGCAAGACTTTCCAAAAAAACTATAAAGAATTGAGAATCATTGATATAACATTATAAGTAAATATATTGGTGTATAAAAGTTACAATGAATTCGATGGATTTTTTCGTTCGAGCCTTTCTCCAAGAAAAAAAAACCGTCCTATATATAAAGGACAAGTACTGTATGTAGAAATCAAAATGTTTCTTACGATTGATATAAAGTGTTCTATGGTTTTTTTTTGTTTTAAGTAAGTGAGAAAGGCCAGTACAACAGCACCTCTCTTACTCCTTCTTACGTTGCAGTAATCGTTATCTTTACCTTAATGAAAAGTAAATTAATTGTTTTTCAAAGGTTTGGATTTTGCAATAATAATATTTGTCTTTATATATTTTAAAAAAGGGGGCTCGAAAAACAAGATGATTTTTTCTTCCAATTTCTTCACTTGCTCAGAATGAAATGACTTTTTCTTTTTACTGCTTCCTTTTCTTCTTCTCGAAGAAGAAGAACTGTTGGGGTTACTGCGAAAAAACCCCCACTATTAAAAAGAAATATTATTATTAAACCATCCTCTTTCTTTAACTGAAGGATTGAATCTAAAGAAGAACATAATGATAAAAAAATGAAAAGGAAGAAAAAAATCCAGATAGAAACATTCAAATCATCATCTGCATGAATTCTTAATCATTATTCGATTGTCATGGCATGCAGTCAACTTGTTTGTTATATAGAATTAGGATATTCATACTATTATCAAATGAGATGCTCCTACTTTATATATATATATATATTTAGGTTTACCTAAGAGACATGTGGGGTTTTCGACTTGCTTTCACTCACTCACACTCCCCCTCCTCCATAGTGAGTGTGTTATAGAGTTATTTGTCATAGTAAATAGGGTCTAAGATAAACTCAATTTGTGTAAATATAATATCTAAAAAAGTATGCATTTTATATACAGAGTGCCCCAATAGGATTTTAAAGATCATTTCTCCCAAAATACAGCATACATTGGCCCCTACCTATATAAGTACATAAATGCTTAAATACCTCATTTACATATGCATGTATAAATCTACAAATGTATTTTGATTTATTTTTTTGAAAAGTGTTGAACTTTGATTACTTTTCATCAATCAAATGTCCAAAATATATACACACTATTAATGGATGCTCGTTTATACAACAATACTGTGAGTAAATATATAATTAATTATGTAGCAATTTCCATACATATACTAATTACATACATCAATTATTTAGTGTAAATAATATATGTAGTACGTATTTAAATAATGAAACATCATGTTTCTCCATAAATAGCCAATAAATAATTCAATAATCTTTGGAAAAAAAAACACCATAAAGTTCATTCAAAAGTGTGAGCCATGTGCCCTCTTCTTCCTCTTTCTAGTGCAACTTTTTTTTTGCAAAGACAAAGAGAACAACAACAACAAAAATTGAATACCTATCAAAATATTTTGAGCCTCATTACTTGTAACTTTTATACAAACAAAAATACCTTTGATTAGAATTAACATTTATGTCAGTGAATTGTAACCCGACATCCGAAACAAACTCAGAAGCTTGCTTCTGAAAAATTAATATACCACCATTCAATAACCAGCATTTCTTGTTAGTAGTATAAACTAAACTATAAGAGTCTTTTAGTCACAGTATTCTTAATGCCTCTTGCAAATGGGTCTCCCGGAGGAAGAGTGGTCGATCTTTTTGGATAGCTAAAATTTAATGAAACATGCTATCAATCCAAGCACATAAATAATAATGTACCTTCTATTTTTTTGTCATCTATTGGTTTGTCTAATATTGCCTCATATCTTTATTGCCTTTCCTCTAAAAAGAGAAAGAAAAGGGCCCAAAATCAGCTAATTCTTCCCAACTGTGTAACCATTCTTCATTTAATAGTAAATAATTTTTACTTCTTAACAACTGCTAATAAAGTATTCAATATTCCTTCTATTCAATAGGGTCAACATTTGAAGAGAATGACGGCATTTGCTTTCTATCAATAATTTTGAATTTTTTTTTTCCTTTTTATAAAAAGGAAGAGTTGAGAAATGCAATGAAAATCACTATGTGATATTCAAATTAAAAGAGATTGTGACTTTGGATTCCAAAACACTCGCAGACCAAGTGTCTTATAATCTTATATATTTTTGTACTTAGCTATATTTTCCTTGAGAAATTTGAAATATATTATCAAAAGCAGTTGATGTATATAAATAATATCCATATAGCTTCTTGCATTTCTTGAGGTGCAGCACAAGGTCGTGTAAGAAAACAACCCCCATATATATCTTTTTTACGACTTAGCATTGAAAGTCTTGAATGTTTGCATTCTATTTTGAAGTTCCTTCAAAGGCTAAGTAAATAAAATAAAATGTATATTTAAAAAGTTGTATTAATACTCTTAGTTCTTGATATTCCTCCCACGACTTTTGGATTCTTGAAATGTTTTAAATCAATCATAAATGTATTTTATTTTTTTAATGAAATGCATCTCCTTTTTATATTGATGATTAGAGTGGTTATTTCATCTTGAATCAAAAACAATAATACGTAATATTATATAAAATATAATTTAACATAATTATTGTGTGGTAATTGAAAGCGTCATTCTGATATACCACATGGTGAGTAAATTAACATGCATTTATTAAAAATAAATACATATGATGCAATTACTAGTTATGCATACCTTTAAACATATATATAATATAGAATAAAGACATGATGTGTTTCCGAATAGTATATATTCACTACGAGCTTCACTATATTCACAACCTCGATTCTCAAAAGGGAAAATAAAAATTTGGAAAAACATATGGTAGCTACCCCTCTGTATTTTGATTGTTGCCAACTTTTTAATATTGGGTAGAATTATTATTTAGATATACTATACGTCTATAAATTCTACCAGTCACAAACCAATCGTTAATACTTGTATAATATTTTCAAATTCAAATAAGGGGCGCGCAATCCTTGATTAAATATATTTTTATCTATCAAATTCATAAATAATAATAATACCCTACACGATTTATTACACGTAGAGTCAGCTGCTTTAAATCAGAAGAGTTAACTGATGAAAATTAGCTTTTGGGAGAATATAGTGTTTTTATTTATCCGAAAAAGCTCGTCGTGATTATCTAGTACACAATATCTTTTTATTTTTTGTATGGGATAGAGAGTGACCGTAAAATATACCTTGGTTTTGTGATATTTTTTGCTTTAAAATGCTGAAATGAAAGTAAAAATAAATTTCGATAACTATATATTTTTGATATAAAGAAGTATTTTGGAATAAAAATACTTTTCGAGAAAATTGAAAGCAATCTTTTTTTTTCTCTTCATAATTAAATCTAAGGTTAAGTGAATATCATTCAAGTGTGCATGTGTCCAGGTAATATAATGGGATGGGTAAGCGTAAAATTTAGACGACCTTTATAGAATTTTTTCTATTCATCTATGTACAAGGTTTTAAGGTGTTCCATCTTTAAAAGTGTTCATAAATGACTAAGCATAATTTTGTTTTCAAACTGCAATTTTATTTTATTTTTTGAATAACTTCCAACATTGTATTGAAAAAAAAAGGTAATTGAAGTTTTCTTGGAAGAATAGTAGGTACATCTACTTCGAAGGGATCAATTTATTTTTATAAAACCAATTGGCAGCATTTTTTGTGATGAAAAACAAAGCTTAATTAATTTATTGGCTCCTAAAAACTGCAAAGAGCAATTAGAAAAACAAATTTATATCTTTATCTTTCCAAATGATTATCAATTACCTTACCATAGTACTACATATTAAAGTACCAACAATCAACTCTCAATACAGAACAACAAAAAAAAAAATTGTTTTTTTAGTATGTAACTTAATCATGACACGCATCACCGAACTACTGGATTCGGTGTGTGTACAATGTACATACATAACATACCCTATTATCATGAAAAAGAGACGCAAGCTATACCAACATATTATGAAGGTCCATATTCCAACTTGTGGTATTGAGAATGTCATTTATGAAATTACTTTACTTGAAGGCAGATTTTATATTCGTTTATAGACACATATTTATGTATTTGTATAAACAAATTATTCAATTTATTTATTGAGTATATGTAATCCACAATGATCCACATACTTCTTATTAATGTATGTACATATATATGTATAAATAAATAAATATACATATAAATATGCACTTAAATAGTTTTAGATATCTGTATCTACATATGTGGATAAGGAGGTTCCTATGTACCATTAATTATTTATCATACTTCGATCAAAAAAATAATTTTTAAACTGCAATGAAAATAGTCTCAAAATATACATAATACGTATGTATTTCCATCAGTGTGAATGAAATTTGCAAAAATTTATTTCGTAAATTAAAAACAGATAGTTGTCCAGTTCCACACATATATTTCTTACATAAACTCTGGTCAAGTTATCCTCAACCAGATATTTTTTATATAATTAAAAAAAATCAAATTATTGTGTTATTTTTTATACAATATGTTTGCATATCTTACGAGCAACATCCGTGAGACATAACAAAGGACAAAAATATAAAGTGTAACAACTTGGATTACGAGCAACACCTATGTAAACAAGTGTTTGTAATCCATAAACTGATCCAGAGCTTGCTTCTTAATATAAACTTTCAAAGGTATTTTCAATGTGTCTAGTTACAAGAACCTGAATGATTCTCACAACAGTGTCCCAGAAGAAATCGCACTTTAGGGACCTTTGGAAGTGACTAAAGTAAGAAAATTTGCTACCAATAATAAGGATCAACTAAATAGAAAACAGGTACTGTGTACACAAAATACTCTCAAGTGTCTCACAATCCGAGGATTAAGCATATTCAATGATTTTTTTTTAATATGAATAATTTTAAAGAAAAATGACTTCATCCCTCATTTAAGTCGATTTCACAACTAAACTTGATCGTAACAAAACTGATGCTGATTATATCTAGACTTTTGAGACCATTTGGGATTTGGTAGCTGTACAGAGGTATTTTATAAATGTCGTATCAAAGAAGATTGAGCTTTACAAAAAGACACATCAAACACAAAAATATATAAGGAAATACATACATGATATTATATGTATTAAGAATAATATTAATATGAGATGTAAATTTTTCTCATAAAATATGACATTCAACAACCATTTTATCTCTTCTTTCATTTTTCTTCTTCATTTCAAAATTTAACGTGTACAGAAATGTATATTGTAGACAATGTATATGTACTTACTACATACATATGCTTGAGTATTAAAATACACGTATTATATGAGTATTGGCAGAAAAAAGATTCATTCTCTGTTCAAGAGTCATACTTTCTATGTTTAAAAAACATACATTAACTTACAATTTTAAGAATTATCATTTTTCCTCTCCCATAACTGAAACATAGACCCACGACTCGTAGTAAGAAATTTCATATTAGACTCGGACTCGGAGTCAAAGACTCATTACTTGATGTGGGCTCTAATCTAAAAGATTCAGATTTGAATTAGACTTAAAGCTTGCAATTCAATTTCACCCTTTATTTCAATATATCAATATATATAGAATTTTTTTTTGCTACTGATGACTACAATAGCTCAAAAACCAGCAACTTGACTTAGATTAGTATTGAATAAATGAGACTTGACTAAAGTTAGTCTCACAAGACCTTAATTTTAGCTCAAAGACACCAATTTTGATTCAAATTCGTAATAAATGACTTGTTAACATATTTTTCTTCCCTTTTAACTCCTTTATAGCCTCAAATACTCAATCTCTTTGTTCTATTGATCCTTTAGTACCATCAGATAAATCTTGAAAATAAAACTCAATTGATTATTTGGTCCTTTTAAAAGAGATGAAAAATAGATTGGTTCATAGACTGTTATATATAAGGTGTAATTAAATAAAAGACACTAATGTGTCTTTTGTCTATTCAATTTGAAAGTTAAATTAAAAGATCATTTAAAACAAAAAGAAAAAGTATTTTCATTCAATTTCTTATTTGTAATTTGCTTTATTTTTTAAGTAGGTGGGTATGAGGGTAGGTGATTAATGAATAAGTACAGAGACATTAACAGTATGTACGTAAGCAATTACTTGATATAATACATAGTATCATGAGGTTAATTATTGTCTATTTGATTGAAAGCTTAAGTTTGCTCATTTTTAAAAGGTTTATGAATAGCTTACACAGACACACATCCTACTTTTATTGAACAATCATGTGATATTTATAATAATGTTTTGTAATAGGCAAAAGATAACCCCATCGTCTGAATTCAAATGATTTTTGCTTAATAATGTAGAATTTTATTGATGACTAAGTAAAGATATGTTAACTAACGTAAGCAAAAACTTATTTATTTTCAGATTAATTAAATATATATAATAATAATAATATTCATCTATTCGAACTCTTTCTCCTCAATAACTATTTTAAATAAGTACACTGTTCATAAAAAGGTAGATATAGGATACACATATAATTAAGTATTATAGGTAGTATTCTTTACTTTTTCTTAAACATTCAATGTTTTCACGGTCTATTTCTTATTCATAATGAGTATTTGATGAATTTATGTGTACATATATTGTATAAAGGCGCAAACTCTTAAGACAAGCATATACTCATATGTAAATACTTAAGTAACTATCGATCTTCTTCTCTGCTAATCTCTAATTAGAAGTAATAGATTAATTCTTCAATGAACAACTTACTAGAGTCTCAAACTAGAAACCTTAGAGTCTTGTATGCATCTATACAATGTAAATAAAGTTGTTTTATCAAGTGTAACGAAGTGAAACTCCGAGCTGAGTCTATACATTAATACACACATACCTATTGCAATATTCTACGCTTGTATGTTGTCGTAAGTAAGTTTGTTTGTGGAAACCACATTTTTTCACTCCAATGTACATAAATATTATATATTGAGTAGGGTAAGTAATTCAGTAATATGTAAATCTGATTTGGTTAGAGTATGACGAAAAAGAGTATGGAAGTATTTTGCAAAGAAATATTGTGAATAATAATTTTGACCTTAGTCATGATTTTCTACCTGTCTTCGATACTTATATGCAAGGACTCGAATTTTGTTGAAAAAATAACTGTTTTATGATTAAAAAAAAAAAAGTTGGTACTTGTGTTCTTTTATGAATTTATGTTCATTTGTTATTTGATTGTTAAGAAGGCAATATTTCCCTTTAAAAGGAGAATAATAGAATTTCCGCCTACATTCTTTGTAGATTTTATTAAAGGAATATAATAAAATTATAAATCTATAATTATAATATTTTCCCAACACCTACTTTCCTTTTAAGACATACATATAAGTTATATGTAAGGATGTGAGAAAAGAGCCAATAGAGCGTGCCCGCAAAGGACGATTGTTGGCAATCTGCAAACATTTTTCTTTTCAAACTTCTTCTTTCTTCATCTTTTCATACTTATTTGTTTTCAATTCAAAAACAACAGGCACCATTTTTAATTAAGTTTAAAAATGCTTGAGGATTTGATTCAGGAACTTGGATCGCCGTCAATGGAGGTAGTAACGTTTGAAAATTTGTCAAGGATTCGAGTGTGATGACTTTCCAACTATGCCATTTCTCGACTTCTATTATAGAGAAATTTCCGATCATGAGACTTTCAAATCGCTGATGTCACAAGAGGTATCTGGATTCATTCAATAACGATTCAGGTACATCTGATTTCACCTCTGACCTAACTAAATAACTTTTATCATGTAATATCCCACTTTCAGTCGAAGGTCATCAAAATCTCATCCAATTTGAGAAGAAACCCTTGTCTTCTTGTTTTCCCGTAACCTAATCATTGGAGCTCGTAAGACGAGTCAGATTTTTTAAATTAAAATGGGAAATTGACGAAAAGTATAGATTTATGATAATGGACGAGACTAAGGACTTCAAGGATCGATCTATGATTGGTCCTCTGGAGGGGTATTTCCTTGGACGTTTTTGCCTTATTCATTCCCTTATCACCTGAACCTATTTTACACGTTAGGAAACTGTGATAAAAAAAGTATTTATATCATGTAATTCTACTATTTCAAAGGTGAAGAAGAAGAATTTAAATAGATAAACCATTCATTGAATTATTGTTGATTCATCAGATTTTGCAATCAATACAAACCTTAGAAGAAAGAATGCCTCTACTTATTAGTGTGACAATAGTCGAAAAGATATTCTACTTGAACCATTCAGAAGTAGATAATATAAAGAATACCAGATACATCCAGTTGAAGAATATTGTTGCCAAGATAAGCATTGACTTGAAGAACTTTTGCGTGTACTAAAATACTCCGATCATCAATTGTGTTTCTGAGAGGGGCTTTTGCGTGATTAGGGGATGTACTTTTCTCTGATGTCATAATTAAAGTTTAGCTTTTGTTTTCCTACCTGTCAACACCACTTCAGTGTGGGAAGTCGCCATCTCAGTTACTCATAGCACGCCAATAGCGCACTCGTTTGGATGGTATGCTTCCCAACCAATCAAGTCCCAAAACGTCAAAATCTAAACCAAAATATGTGCCCGGTGATGGGGTTTGGTTAAGGAATTTTGGGCAGAGGAAGCCTAAATGGCGGCCTGGGAAAGTCACTGATAGGATTGGTTCATCCTTATTTAAAGTGAATGCTGGTGACTTGAAAACCACGGAACATGTAAATTTACTCTGCCCTTGTCGTTCTGATTGATCTGGGGTTATGTATGGTTTCTATATGTACATTTGTAGTTATGTAAATTTCACGTTAATCTAATCCAGTTTTTGGTATGTACCCTTACATATATTCGACTGTTGAACTGAATGCATCGCTGTTCTTTGTTCCTTCCTCAATCCTCTTAGATTGTCCTCATTTTAGTAATTAGTTTGAGTGCGAGACTCAACAATAACCTTATGATAAGTTGCATTCGTGTTTATTTCCTCTCAATGTCTTTCCTTGTAAAAGGGAAAGAGAATAGTTGATGTAGTAAAATGTGCTCACCTCTCAAACATTCATTAAATTTCAATTTTTGTTTTCTTTTTTTACATACCGGCAGATAGGATTTACAGCTCTACCTAGACTAATATGCCATAAGAATTATTCCATTGGTAGGTACAACAATTCTACCAACTGCAATTCTTAAAAATGCTTTATTTTCAATTACTCTTGAATGATGTTACTAATAGTTTTGGGAATTATTATTTAGTATAGAGTAATATAATAAGTATGGATGTGAAAAAAGAGCCAATTCTCTAAGCACACCCGAGATGATGTCATAAAAAGAATGGTACCCTTTTAAGTAAGGCAGAATTTAACAACTACATTTGATGGGTCGGAATGTAACTGTTATTATTTTGCTGTTCTACTTAAGTACAGATTACACTGGTCAACAATCAAAAATCTTAAGGGATATAAGTATAATAAAAGTTATTCAATTTTGCACGCTGATTTCAAATTTGTAATTTATTTTTCGAGAGTCCGACAGTTTTTGAGAAATGAAACCCTACTATTTGAGCTTTTTTGACTCATTATCCAACTTCAACTTCAATTTAAAGAAGGATTACTCATTTTGTGCATTAAAAAAGAATGATTCGCTAGCGTATTTAATACAAATTCCATTTTCAGTCTTTATTAGGACCTAAAGGGGACTCCTGGGGCGTATGGTGCCGGAATAGACCCAAAAATCGGCCAAATTCTTTGTACATAAATAATTCCTTGAATATTGCATTAAATGGATTAATAATGAATGAATTAAAGAGCTAAGACCCATAGCTTTCAAACGAGATGTCAAGCGCCCGATAAGAAACCTTAGTTAAAAGAAATTGTCCACCTAAATGTGTAAATTTTCAAATAATTTCGAGCAAAAATTCGCTAGAGATCTAAGACTTGCGGTAAAATTACCTAAGTAGTTGCACGACGAAGGATTTCAGCCGGTTTCTTAATCCTTATGCGTGCTACTTCTTAAGTAGCTCTACCGTTAGATTTCTTGTGGATTTTTGTTCTAAATTGAATGAAAATTTACACGTTGTTTACTACCTCTCCTAGGAAAAGAAAAAAGGCCCTAAGACAGTGGGTTGTTGGCTATTTCTCCCAACTCTTGAACTATTCTTAATTTAATATAATGAATTGTTCACACCTTAACAATAGCTAATTTGAGCCAATCTGCATATACAACATCAATAAGGGGAAGGGATAGTTGATAAAAAAATACATACTAAGTTTTATGTTTGCGCTATCTCTTTTTAAAGGAAAGGTTTAGAGACGCAATGAAGTTTACTATATGAAAGAAAACAAAAGAAACTGTTCAACTTTTGTATGTAGTAATACACAAACATATTATTACAAATCCGTCATAACATTCCATTATTTCCCCATTTAGTATCATGCATTTTTTAAGAAGATCCGATTATTGATTGTTATGGAAATGTATTGTATGCAGTGAATTCACATTGTTTAGAACCTTCTTCAATATTTTTACTAGAGAATAGATTATAGGAATTGTCAGAATTACCAGGTTGGTTTTCTCTTTCTTTTTGTTTTACACACCTCATTTGAATAAATAGGAATGTAAATCAAATGCAATTCGGGCTTGTAATAAAAAAAGAAAGAAAAAATCAACCTGGCAACCCTGACAATTTAATGAATGTCGAGGGGAGAAGCAGCTTGAGCTGTCATGACGTTTTACTGAGCTACAAGCTGCTATTCTCCATTATATATACAACAATAAATAATAACATAGATGAGAGGCAGAAAATTAACTGAAATTAATGTCAGGAAATTATATATTTATAACTAATAATAATATTACGAGGACTTGAGCCCTTTTTGTTTACATTTTATTTGCTTTATTAAACTTAATGCATGTATTCCTTCATGCGACATCTTTACTATCAGGTAGATGTTCTCCCCTCAGTAATATTGGAAAAATGATAACAGCTTCGGAAAACAAAAAGACCTGTTTGAAGAGCCAACTCCACTTTTTTATCACACGCCCGAATTACATATGATTTACATTCATAGCTATACGTACGTACATATATAGAGAGAGATGTAAAAATCGGCGTATTTTAAAGCGTGCGAGTAATTCTCAAAATGCCTTTTAGTTGAAACCCTATATAATATTCTTTCCTCATTCATAAATCATCAAGCTGTTTTCCTTTTCCTTTAGACATAGTAATTCTTATTATAAATTATAAAAGTTACGATAATATCACACAACCTTGCCTTCAATTTTGGATAAAAACTTTCTTAATGTTAATATCTCTCGATAAAGTGACTTTATAGAAAAAAATTTGCTCGAACTAAAATATTTATACTTATATCCTATAAAATGTTTCATTTGTTGACGTTTTTAATATGTTTTCAGTCATTTTCTTGAGTTATAGAAAAGATAGAATAATTATAAATATCATTATTAAATCTTCAATCATTGTTTTTAAAATATGCAAATAAATAAATGCCTAAAGCTTTATTTTGTTAATGAATGAATAACCATTATTATCAAACTAATTATATATTCAGAGCAGAAATTAGTATTTATGTACTTATTTTTCTTAAAAATTAATACAAATAATGAAATTTTAACAAAAATAGCAATAAATCCAAAACTAAAGTACTGACTTTGAAATTTAGAACATTTCCTGTGGATTTAAAGTAATATCTACAACTTTGATTTTAATAATATCTTTCTAAAACATCAATTTAATGTAAATAATTACTATTATTCTAAGAAGAGCTATCTTGGGCGGGCCTGGAGCAAGGCTGTTACAACTACATTCATAGTATTATATCGACAGCAAATAAGCTGGTTTTCATAGTTCCTATATCATTTTTCACATCATCAAGGAAGGGGCTTATTTTTACACGCCGAATGTGCCATTTTTGACATTTTTAGTTATATAACATAATAATAATAGTATCATTAACACATTACGTAATGGAAAAAAGAAAATCAGTGTTGGATGTAGGATTTATTCATGAACGATAGAAACTCCAAATAATTCTTTAGATCTTTTAAAAAAAAAAGAAGATCAATGAGAAAGAGACCCTCAAGTTCATTAATCAACTTGATTCATTAAGTTTTAATAACCCTTAATAACAATTATTTAAGCTGAGCATGCAATCCAGGGAAGGAAGAGTCGTCGAATTAGAACAGTTGTACATATATTATAAAAAAATAATAGGATTGACACGAGTTAATACATTATTTATGCATGTGCTAGGTATATTCAAACCTACTACTCCGATCTAATTGCTTTTATATAATTATGTATAAACAACTGTATTACTGTATATACTGACATAGAGAGTGTGTCCATTAAGTATCCTGGAGGGATATCTAAAAATTCCAATTTGAATTCATTAATTTGATACATCAACAATGCGTTGTTTGTTTTAGAATTAAATCGAATAAAAAGTACTTTGATGTATATGCATTCAATAACCAATTGATAAGGTACAAACAATGTCATAGTCTCATATTTCATAAAAATCGATGAATTATGTATCTTACTAACATACACGACCAAATTTTCTTCTAATTTTGAAGAATTTTGATGAGGCAGGGGCATTTCCAGATTTTTTGTATTAGGAAAAGAAACTAACACAGAAATGTCATTTATGTCCAAAGTTTTTAAAACGTCTTAAAAATTGCTTGGAATTATTTTTCTTAATTTTTGTAATAAATATGATATGATAAATTAATTATTTAATGAATTTATAAATAATTTGATTGAAAATATCAAAATTATTTATTATTTGAAAAATCATAAAGTAGATATTTGAACTTATTATAATTCTCGATCAGGGATATCAAACCTGAAACATACTAGCCACATTGCTGCTCATTTAATATTTTTATGAGGTCTATTCCTCAAAAAAATTAATCTTCCACATGAGGGGACAAGGTAAATTTTGCCATTTTTTTTGGTTTAAGTAAGTTTAAAGATAGATTAATGGTGGTAATAATAATGGTAAATTATTATCGTACATTTGATTGTTCCCATATAAAATTTTAAAGCCGATACATCTTTACTACTCTGTATAGAGCCACTCATTAATGAATCATTATTCCCAATTATGGAATTCAATTTGCATGTATAAATGATTAATAAGAGGTTTCATTAAATAAAGTATGTGGTTATTAATTGGTAATCATAATTAACTCCTCTTGCTTTCATTTACATAATATTTGTTTACAAGTTAGTTGTATCCATGACACAAAAAAAGGAATATTGTTTTTTATTTCGATCCTTTTCTTCTATTGCCATTAATAACCACCCAAAATGAATTAAAAAGTATACGCATAATTGTTTACAATATTAAATAATTAATTATTTACAAGAGGGGATAATTTTTGTATAAATGCACACATATGTAAAAACAAAAAAGAAACAAAATATTGATAATAAATATCGTAAAAAAATATTTTTTCTGAATTTTATGGTAATAAGGGAAAGGGAGGGGAGAGGCCTTAAAAATTCAAAGGATTTAGAGTAGTTTAGAAAAAAATAAGGAGATAGAATGATCCAACAGGTGCATGCGAGAAAAATTATAGCAAAATATTCGAAAAAGAGAAAGAGAGGGGGGAAATTGTTTTTAAAAGAAATCAAATAATATCATACGCATAAATTAGTAATATTTCAAGAAGCCAAAACCCGTTGGAAGAACTTTAATTGCTAAGTATATTAAAAAATGCAACTCTTAATATACTTTACATATATACCGTCATTCATATAGTATTTTACATAAACGACTGTTAGCTGTACCTCATATAATGGATATTCAAATTTCTCAGTGTAAATAAAATACAGTACAGAAGTACCTCGTATTGTTTCGATTTGAATGACATTTTCGATAGACATTATATTTCTTTGCTTTGGTCATTCAAAAAAGACTCTAATAAAAGAACAGTGAAACAAGAGCAATTCAGATTTTTGAGACTAGATAATATATTATGTTACCGTTTTTTCAAATTGAAGGATCTGGTTCAGTTATGGATATTTTTTATATATAGGTTATAGTGACCCAAGGATGTTGTTCGTAATCCTAGACATAGCTATAAAGTGAATAGTTATTAGTGACACAAAAAGTTTTGACAAATTAAAAATAAATCATAATAGGCACGGGAGATTGGAAAAGATTTAGACTCTTGATGCAGAACCTTGATTTGAGGTTGGTGGCTGCCTCAAATCATAAAATGGAGTAAATAAATCATTTAGGCTTCTTTCTTTATATACCTAGACATTTATGTACTTATAATAGCCACAATGTATACTTGTTTAGAAACATATATACATACTTATAAAATTTGCAATAAGAATTCACGTGGGAAATGAAATGTTGTGCTATTTCTTCATAATACACACATACAAAAAAAAGTATAAATTGCAAAATAACTTTAATTGTGAGGCCTCTATTTTTCAGTCTTTCATTACTTTTTTTAAACTATGTATTGCCTTCTTATACAAATAAGTGTGTTTGTTTTTTTGCAAAAAATATATAACTACAAAAGAAGAAGACTAACTTTTTGGTTATTTATTTTTTCTCTATTACTATTTTAGACATTATATACCTATTAGCTAATAGATCTTTGAATGTTCATGAAAAAAACTATTTTCCTTACATAGTCCAGAAACTGTTCACTACACACAAAGTCTCCAATGGATTTTATGCATATATTTAACCTTTTTCTTAAATAATATCTAATTTTTTTCCCTTTTTGAAATCCATGATGTAACTTCTTGGATTTTATCAAAATCACATGTTAATGACGATTTCATTATACGTCAAAGTCGGTTCAACTTGTTGATGTTGTTAATTGTGTGTGTATGTAATATGTTGTACACATCATTTCCCAGCTATATATGTGTGCACTGTTTCAAAATATCATAATGGAAATAAAATCATGAAAGAATACCATTTTCTGGTTTATTATACTTTAAATAAGAACCTTTACCTTTATAACTTTTAATTTGGTTGTATTTCTGTAGAGTGTATAGTACATATTTTATATATACATATATTGAATTCTTTCATCCCTCCACATCAATTTTCGTTACATACGTTACTTATTTTTGTAAGTAATTTCATTTATATTTATTTATTTTACCAAAAAGACTTATCTTATTTTAATGTTCAGTTTCAAATTTAATATTTTCCGTGAGAGGAGATTTACATCCTCTAAAAACTAAAATCATAATCCATAATTAGCAAGTTCAATACAATAGTTTTCACTCTCAGGATCAACATTTTTTATCTTCTTGAGCATGAATTGACTCAAGTTATGAGAAAATGATGTCTTTTACTAAAAACTCTTGTATGACTGTAATTTTGAAACAGTCTAATATACACAAATGCATTTAGAAATAAGCTCCCCTTTGCAATATTTTTAAAATAGCAATTTCAAACAGTTTCAATAAGCAATTATATTAGAAATTGTTTATTCCCAAGTTTAAGAAAGAATTCTAAGAACGAGAACAAATTAAGAATGATGAATATTTAACACTTTTCATGTAATGTATTCGTAGTTAGTTTGAGGATTGATATCACTTCTGTTCTATCTACATATTTTTATGTGTAGTAGGCTTGTTTTAAACACTACATTACCCAAGACTTTTGAGGACATAAATGAAAACGAGAACGTTAAAAAATTACATTTGATTAGAAATGATAATTAATTTTTTAAATGGATAAATCGACTGGCATGCCCACTCCCTCAACTAAACCACCTATTCATGTAATTTCAAAACCAGTCAAAATTATAGCAACCCCTAGTATATCGTTATAATTATTGTTTCAGAGATTGAGCTATGTGGCTGAATAGGATAAATTTCTACCATTTTTAATATAAACTTATTCTTGTATGTTGATTCTTGAAGTGAATCAGCTTACATTCCCAATTCAGGCCTCTTTTATTTGTTGTTTCTGACGTAATAAGTGTTTGAGGAAGGCAGTTCATCAATGTTCATTAACGAAAGTGCATTCTCAATGAGGCAGTAAATTGAGGCAATTACATATTAATCTAACTTTGTCTCAAGCATTTAATTGAATGAGCACTTATGCATTACTTAGATACTGTTGTTACATTCATGTTTTATGAAATGAATATGAAAAGTTATGTAAAGTCAGTTTTGGTCATTCAAATATCTTTACTCTTCTATGTTCAATTAATAATTCAATATATATAGATATATCTCCGAAAATCATATGCTTATATATATATATATATATATATATGTTATGATTAAATAGTTAATTAATTAA
Source organism: Lepeophtheirus nordmannii (assembly GCA_963680855.1). Lineage (NCBI taxonomy): Eukaryota > Metazoa > Arthropoda > Copepoda > Siphonostomatoida > Caligidae > Lepeophtheirus > Lepeophtheirus nordmannii. The sequence continues at coordinate 20,463,927 of OY804521.1, read as the reverse complement.
ATTATTATATATTTTAATGTCAAAAGGTCGTTTATCTTTATTAGAATACTGTCTATTTATGTGAACACTGAACACAATATAATATTTACACAGTGAAAGTAGTACATATATAAGGAACATAGGTTACACTTTGGTTATAAATTAACAATGTAATGTCTATTTGTATTTTGTTATGAGATCCCATTTTATTTGTCGGTGAATTTTCGGTATATTTGGCTATACATTTATTTTTATTTTTAACTACATTGCAAAATGTATATAAAATGTGTGTAGTGTGCTAGGAACATATCAACACTTTATTAAATGAATCACATCTTGAGACGTGTGAAGGATTTGCCTTGAGGTATGTTTGTAACTTGATATTCAATCTCCTCCTCTCCCGTATAATTCATGAAAATATGTCAACAGATACTTTGGATAGAGAACATGTGAAATCCATTCATGCCTCTCTTGAAAAGTGATGACTCCCTGCTTTTGGGAGGAATTGTTATTTTATGTAAGCACATGGGGTTGTCTACTCCCTCTCCAGGACATAAATCTTTTATAAAATGAATAATTTAAAGCGTTTTTTTTATTCAATCAAGGCTTGTTTCCATCTAATAAAGTATTGCGTCGTAATTTTTTAGAAACACTCATAGGGATATAATTAGAAGGATTCTTATATTTTAATCAACAAACTCTTCCTTTTACAATAAACAGGAGGTTCTGAGTGAACAAATATAATTTGTTTATGGAAGTAAATTATCTCAAGAAAGACATTTTGGAAACAAATTAGTTACTCAAGAATGAGTAATAATAATATATTCTCAAAAAAATTTTGTTCTTGAAATAGTTTTTTACCAAAAAAAAATAGTTTTTATTCACTCATAATCCTCTATTTTGACAAAGTACATATTAAAATAATATGAGAAGTATATGTTATAAATTATACATTATACTATGATAATTGATAATAAATATAATGATGGACCTGCAGACTAGCGCTCCTTACCCGCTTACCTCCTTCGTCATCATGGAAGTCTGTACAAAACTTTTTGGAAATAAAAAGTACCTCGGCTTGTCCGCTCTTTTTCTTATTTTTGTTTCTCTCTTCCCGTGGATCCACGCATCTTCTTTTTTTTCCTCTTCTTCTTCTTTACCATATTAATTGAGTACGTATAGACCTGGATCACTTGAAACTTCGCAGTCAGTTGGATTTAGTGCTGAGACGAAGCTTAACATCAAAACTACTACTCTCTCTTCCTGTATCGTTCAGGTAGTTATAAGGTTTTTTGCGATTTATTAGATGTCGTTCTATGTTCAAGTGTGACTTATGGTGAATGATGGAAGCTTCATGCAATTAAAATCCTAAATTGTTGGTTTCAAAGTGAAGTCCTTGAATAACCTTTAGTAGGAGATATATATACGTATCTGGCAGAAATCTTTATTACACGGATTTCAAGGACCCCCCTCTTTTCATGACAGGGATCTCCTTTCTCTTTTTTTTTTATCAACATGAAAAGTGTTTACTCCCTACGCCTCTCTCTTTTCATTTGGAATATTCCAGCATATGCCATTGTTATTTTTGTTTCAGTTTTGCCTGCTTCATAGCTTAACTGATATTAACAATACTAATACTAATTTGAGAGAAAAAATGCGACCTTAACTCTTGTATCAATATTCCACCTATCAAATTACCGAACAAGGAATAATGATGGGACCCCAAGCTGAGGAGATTTATAAAAGAAACTAAAAAATTTATGCATTTATTTTCAGATAATTCATAAAATCTCAAACAAAGATGATGAAATCCTTTTTGTACGCCCTTGTTTTGGTTGTCCTCATCGCCATGGTTCAAGCCGGTGGAGATGCCTCGGCTGAAGGAGAAGCTGAGGCTGAGGCTGATAAGTCTGGAGCTGGAACCTTGTTCGTTTCCTTCGCTATTTTCTTAAACTCACTTCTTTTTTCACTTACTCACTAAATTCATTCACTTCTATTATATTATTATCAAACTTTTAAAAAGTTCTTTTTTGTGTGCTAAGAATGACTTTTTATAAGAATAAATACACTTTTTCTTAGGAAAAAAATAGTTTGGTTTGTTGATGAGACTCTTTTTACCTTTATTGTGATAAAAAGGTTTGGTTATTGAATCTGCATAGTATGAGCTATCATTAAAGAATTTCAGCCATATGTGGAACCTATAGTTGTTCGATCACGCGTTTGCTCATCAAAAAAAGAATGAACCTTGAATCGAAATGGTGTTGGAGTGGAATGTTTATGTAGAAATCCAAGTAAATTATTTGGTCACACTTTTTTTTCGTTCGTGTCTAAGGGGATGTTAGGTTTTGTTCTTGAAATAGGAGGGTCGCTTGTTGCAAAATAGGTAGGTGTATGTTTTACCTGAGGTAGGAGTCATGATCTGGATTAACAACTGCCTCTTCTCACATGGAAGTCTACCTGGCTTTTTACGATCTAGTAGATACGCTGCCTTACAAACTTTCATTAATTATATATACAAAATAAATTACCATAAGAGAAAGAGTTTTTTTTTGGCTCTCATGATGTGGGATGCAAATAAAATAATGAAATTCAGCTGATTAAAGTCTACAGCATTCTAAGATAGGCAAGGATTTCACAAAAATATTTGATAATATAAACATTTTCGTTAAAGCTGCAGAATACATAACGAAGTTAGTGCCATTTGCTGTTTATTTATTGGCAGACATAGTAGTAGTTAATGTATACTGTGTTTTATATTATAATCAGTGATGGATAGGAATGTAAATCATATGCAATTCGGGCGTGTTATAAAAAAAGAAAGAGAAAATCAACCTGGCAACCCTGACAATTCAATGAATGTCAAGGGGAGAAGCAGCTTGAGCTGTCATGACGTTTTACTGAGCTACAAGCTGCTATTCTCCATTATATATACAACAATAAATAATAACATAGATGAGAGGAAGAAAATTAACTGAAATTAATGTCAGGAAATTATATATTTTTAACTAATAATAATTATACGAGGACTTGAGCCCTTTTTGTTTACATTTTATTTGCTTTATTAAACTTAATGCATGTATTCCTTCATGCGACATCTTTACTATCAGGTAGATGTTCTCCCCTCAGTAATATTGGAAAAATGATAACAGCTTCGGAAAACAAAAATACATGTTTGAAGAGACAACTCCACTTTTTTATCACACGCCCGAATTGCATATGATTTTCATTCCTAGTGATGGATAAAAAGGGTCCAGCTGACACGCACGCCCGAGATAATGTCATAAATGAATATGGTACCCTTGAAGTAAGGCAGAATTTCAGCCGATCACATTTGAAGGGGCGGAATGTAACTTATCATTTTGATGTTTTACTTAGGAATAGACTTATTATTACTTTTGAGTGACATTAAAAATTTGTAAAGGATAGAACACTAAATTTGTAGCAACTAATGCCATAGCATGAGACCTGAGTCATTTAAGAATGGACTCGGACTTGACTCAAAAATTAATTATTATATAATCAATACTAATATAGTATAAACCTCAATATGTCTTTGACGGAATTGCACCTCATAATTACAACACTTTTACACATAAGTGAATCCTATAATTCATATTACATATTTAAGAAACAAATACAATTAAATGAAATGATTTTATTTAACCATGTAGTGGCTACTTTTTTTTATTCAACAATTTAATTATCATTTAAAACTATTATAAAAACTTCAAACAGTCAAAAGTAACACATTTTGTAATCACTTAAATTTTTCCATAAAAAAAAAAAAAAATAGGATGAAATTTCATAATGATTATATAGTTATATAAGAAAAACTGAACATTGATTCGGAAAACCAATGTGACTCCAATTTAAGTTTTCATAAATAAACACAAAAAAATAGATTAAATTGATAATACAATGAAAATGTACGACATAATTACAATTTTAAATTTTTCAAATATAATTAAAAAGAAAAAAGTAACAATTGTCAGAGAATTAATTACATTGAAATCGACTACTATAACAAGTCATTGAATCGATTGCTTATGTTCTAAAAAACTAGAAACATCAAAAACAAATAAATAAATAAATATTCCATAAAAATCGAATAATAAAGTTCATGAAGATCAATATACACAAGATGAGAGAATTTTAATTATGACGTTAGATAAAAGCACATCCCCTCATCATGCAAAAGCCCCTCTCAGAATCACAATTGACGATCGGAGTATTTTAGTACAAGCAAAAATTCTTCAAGTCAATGCTTATCACGGCAACAATATTCTTCAACTGGATGTATCAGGCATTCTTTATACTATCCACTTTTGAATGTTTCAAGTGGAATAAATTTTAAAGTTATAACGAAGATCCTAGGTAAGTGAAAGGACATCTAAATGAATTTGGGACAAAAGCCAAACAAAAAAACAACTAAACATTATACAGCACGTTTAAAGTCGTAATCACACCATAAATATAGAGATTTATTCAAGGAACGTAATTAAAGACAATTTTGATATTTTTAATTGCATCACTCACAAGACCAAGAACAATTCTAGTTTCACTCAACATCGTTTTAGTCAATTTCATGTTTTATACTGAAAAATACGATCCTTCTTACTACGACATTTGAAAGTCAACAAGTGTTGTCCAAGATTAAGAAATAGATTTAGCGAAAAGATATCTTTACCGTCATGTCATGTTATTATACTTGAATCACTCCAAAGTAAATGTCTGCATGTGATTGAGAAGAACAAGAGATACATATAACTGAAGAAGATGTCAACAGAATCCATAATTCACGATTGCAAGTTCTTTAAATACGATGAAGGGGATGAGGGATTTGTTTATCATCATATGGAACTCGGACTCCAACAAAGTTGGAGATACATAATGACCATAATGAAATTATCTCAGTAGTGGAGGAATCCAGGGAAACATTCCAAAATCTTAAATGCTACAGTTAATATAATTAATATTTATCATGAAATTATACCTGTTATTTCTTACATTTAATACTTATTATGGTTTAATTTGGCCATTACAGCATTTGCTAACTCTTCGTTGGACGATAGATTTGGAGAAGTCCTTAGAGCGATTACCTACTCATAGTAAGAAACAAGGGATTTGGAGTAGTCCATAAAGGCAATGTCGAACACATCGATGTACGGAGAATTGACGGATTCATTCCAATAGGTATTTTATTGATATTGTTGATTGTTTTTCAACAGAATACTATACGTGTTACACTAATCAAACGAGATCTTTACAAGCAGGTAGATGTTTAGGAATGTAAATAGTATGCAAATCGGGCTTGTAAGAATCAAGGAAAGAGAAAATCAACCTGGTAACTCTGACAATTTGATGATTGTTAAGTGGGAAGCAGCTTGAGCTATCATGACGTCTTACTGCGCCACAAGCTGCTATTCTCTTTTATATATACAAATGAAGACATCAATAATAAAATCTAGCATTATGTATGTATACCATAGATGAGAGGCAGAAAATTAACTGAAATTAATGTCAGTAAATTATATATTTTTAACTAATAATTATACGAGGACTTGAGCCCTTTTTGTTTACATTTTATTTGCTTTATTGACCTTAATGCATGTGATATCTTTACTATCAGGTAGATGTAATAAAGGAAAAATGATGACAGCTTTGGAAAACAAAAAGTACTGATCGAAGAGCCAACTCCACAAAGTCTCGCACGCGGGATTTTGCATAAAATTTACATTCCTATAGATGTTCTCCCCTCAGTAACAACAAAAAGTACTGTTCAAAGTACCCCAAGAAATCTCATGTGTGAAATTTTGCTTGAAATTTACATTCCTAAAGATAATTAACTACCAATGAATCATAATCGGAATTGAAAGGAGGTACTCCTAGTCCAAGTTATTTTCAAACTGAGATATTATTGTTTATATTTTGCAACTTATTTATATACATACATGGAACTCCTTACGAATGAATATCAATGGACCAAAAAATGCAGGTATGTTTCAACATAGTACAAGATGCAGAAGCAAAAAGGCGACATTTCTGTACAAAAATTATATTTCTTCACGAAGTATTGCACTAAGAAATTATTTTTAAAATTAGATATACGGAAAATATTTATCACGGCTATTTTTCAACGTGCTCTTCTTTATCCTCAATAGCCTTGTTGGTTACGACCATCACTGCCACCAATCGTTAATACTTGTTTGCTATTCAATAATTCAAAAAAGGGGCGTGCAATCCTTTATTTAATATACTTTATACACAACGAGCTTTTTGGGATAAACAAAAACTGTATATATCGAAAGAGTAAATAATAATAACTCCGCACAAAAATAACAGTTGGCAAAAAGGAAAATACCTTTTTGGGATAAACAAAAACACTATGTATTCTCCCTTCAGCTGATTTTCATCATTTCACTCTTTTGATTTAAAGCAGCTGACTCTACGTATTATGAGCTCAAAAAGGGTATTATTATTATTATTAATGATTTTGATGTATAAAAAATATATTAAATCAAGGATTGCGCGCCCTTTTTTTGAATTTTGAACATATTACAAGTACTAACAACTGGTTTGTGATCCTTAGAATTTATAAATATATAGTATATCTAAATAATAAATTCTGCCAAATATTAACAAGTTGGCAACAAGAAAAATACAGAAGGGTAGCTACCATATGTTTTTCCAAATTTTTCCTTTCCCTTTTGTCAGTCGAGGTTGCGAGTGAACAAAAAAGCTCGACGTGTTATAAATAAAAATGCTTACCTTTTTGAGTTCATACACGTAGAGTCAGCTTTAAATCGAAAGACTCAACTGATGAAAAACAGCTGAAGGGAGAATACATAATTTTTTTGTGTATCCCAAAAAGCTCGTCGTGTGAATGAATATGGTTTCATACACGACGAACTTTTTGGGATAAACTCCCTTCAGCTGCTTTTCATCAGTATAGTACATCTAAATAATAACACTACTCAATATTAAAAAGTTGGCAACAAGGAAAATACAGAAGGGTAGCTACCAGTTGTTTTTCCAAATTTTTCCTTTCTATTTTGTGAGTCGAGGTTGCGATTGCATAAAAAAGCTCGTAATAATTCGTAACAATATTTGCAGTATTGAGGTCAATAATTTTTTATGTCCATTTTTTGCTTCTGCACACTGTATTCTTGTTTATCGAAATCTAATTGAACATGGGCTTTCTGGCAACTAAATTTTTAGTATTGAAGAAGATGATATTTTATTGTAGCATTTTTTCCATTTTTAGAAAATCAATGGAACTCTAGGATTTACTTTTATTAAGAAACGTAAATATTTCTACAGAAAGAATTGTTAACTCGTTACTTTAAAAGTTATTATCAGAAGACCTACCTTCATTGATGGCAAAAATAGAATTCAATGATAACTTAATAAGGATTATTCTGTGCATGGAATATGTAATAACTATTTTACATTGAGGTATAAATCAATAAATACTTATTGATTTATCTCCTTGTATGATAATTTTTTACATATTTATCCAAAAAGAGTAAAGGGAAGTTGAAGACTAGGATACTCATGAGTATATAATGCAACAAGGACTCATGTTACAATGTAGTTTTGTACATAAAATAACCCCCTATAATTTGTAATTTATGTTGTAAATAGATAGAGTACTTTTTTATTAGACTTTATTCAATTTCATAAAAGTTTTTGAGATAAGTGTCTTAAAATAATTATATGAAATCTATTGTTCATTTTACTCAATAAATAAATACATAAATAAAATAATTTTATTTAATCATCATCTGCTCCAGTATCTACTTTTTTTATTCAACTATTTTATCATCATTAAAAATTATCATAACAATTTAAAACAGCCAAAATGAATGCAATCATTTTAATTTTTCAAAGAAAAAATTAAAATAGGACAATATTCCATTATCTCAATTACATATATTGTTATATCAGAAAAACAGAACATTGATTCGGAAAGGGAGTGTAATTACAAATTAAGTTTTCATAAGTAAATCCAAAAAATAAATAAAATTGACATTAATTTGAATTGATAACACGATAAAAATGTGGATACATTTTTTTTACAGTTCGGAAGAGAAAAATTGAGACTCATTGTACAAGCATACACTGACCATGACCCTTTTCTAGCCCACCTAAGCAAGTGAAAGAACATAAACTCGACATGCAATGTCTGTATGGAAGAATTGCAAAGTGCAGACCATCTCATCAATAGATGAGATGCCCTTTTCAACGAAAGACATCAAGTCATATAAGGAGAAAATGAAGACACTCATATTTTAAAATTGATGAAGTACGAAAAAATGATAAATGTTTAGAACAAAATTTAAATGTAAATTAGGTGTTAGAATCTGCTATAGTAGCATAAATACCCCGCTGTGTGTTCGTGTTCGTTGCCTTATATTTGTACAATTTTATTTTATGTATGTATGGCAGTCAGTAATAAATATTTTAACTGTGGTTAGTATAACAATTTTAAATATTTCAGGTATAATTTAAAAGAACAAAAGAAATATTTTAAATTATTGATTTCAATGTAGTCAACTATATTGAAATCGATATTGCGAGTCACTGAATGGATTACGATTACCATGTATTTAAAAAAAATAGAAAACATAAAAAAATATTATATAAAAATTGAATAATGAAATTCATGAAGGCCAATATAACCTCGATTGCATCTTGATGTTCATTTTTGATTTGGAATCTTTGGCTAATTTTTGAAGCTCAGGCGGATCTTGGCGGTGGTGAGGTAATCGGGAAGTTTTGGTGAGTTTAGTATATCAATTTTTGGCTTTTTTTTTTACATATCAGCAATGTATAAGATTTAACTCTCGATCAGTTATCAACTTATCAGTTTTAAGCCAGACTTAGGATCTTTCGTTCTTAAGTCCACTTTCCATGTGAAGCATAGATACGTTCTTGATTTAGCACTCCACAGATCAAAAATTGCTGATCTAAGGCGTTGTGCGACCTCTAAATGTAAAAAAAAAATTAATTTATTCAATTGGTACATTGATCTACACGACAAAATGAAAAAATTCAGGGGTAATACCAACGAAAGAATTAAAACTTAATGTTAACTACAAATAGATTGGCACTCAAATATACATAGGAATGTAAAAAATATGCAATGTATTGTATATATACACTCACAAAGTATGAATTATGATCAACCAAGGACTGCTAGAGAGAAGGACTGGAAAAAGAATTGAGTCAGCTGTTGACTTCAGGTTGAATTTTTTTCGATTCCATTGGCTATTAATATTTGATAATTTATAAAACTGATTATTAAAATGATTCTTAACACGTTATGTTTCATCCGAAGATGAGTTTAATCATTTCTTCTGACGAAATAACTAGGAAGAAATGGTTGGAGGAATGGTTCTCTGGTTTACCATTAACAAAACTTATGATAGTGCCAAAAAAAGAAAATTTAAGAGTATGAGACGAATACGTCGGTTAACCTATTTTAATATTTGAAAATACTTTCTCTAAGCCTTACAATTCATAACAAGAGTTTAATTATAATGTAATGAGAGTTTTCATGCTCTATACTAAAAAATCCGTACCTTTTTACTACGACAAATTCATCCACTTAAGTAAGAAAACTCTTAAAAGAAAGTTAAATTGGGTCTTCAATCAGAAAATTTGAAGTGAGTATATTTTTATTAGCTCATACATAACTTTTGAGGATATTAAATAACGACCTCAAAATGGAAGAGTTGTTTGAAACACCCACGCGGTATCGTGGCATCAAAAATAATGTTTTTCAACACAATGGGTTGCGTGACTTAGATAGTGCTTTTCCAGATATAATAGAAGTATTTGGGAGAATACATAGTATTTTTGTTTATCTCAAGAAACTCATAGTGTTTACGTCATAGCAATATTTGTTTATACCTTGACGTCACTGGAAGCCTCATCAATTGGATCGTATTATAATGTATGTATGTGAAATTGTTAGTTAAATAAAAAGGTCACCGGGGCAACAATTGAATTTCCTACCCAATCTATCTACTCTAGTGGATACACGTGTGTGTCTTCGAAAACCATGTCTGGAGATAACTCATGTAGGAATGGGGGATCCCGTCGGCTGCCTTCTTTCAAGGCCCAAAGGGATCTCACTCTTGGAGCCACTCAAAAGAGCAATTCATCTTCAACCAAAGCAAAGTTTGTTCCTAATTTGAATGTGCGTCGCAAGATAGGTGGGAATGCAGCTCAGTCTGTCCAAGAGTCAAAAGTCAAACCAAGCTCTTTTTCTCAGAAGAAGGGCCACCATAATAGTAAAGCCAAGGACAATGACACGCGCAAAAAACCTCAACTCATTCAAATGGACTCCGTTTTTAGTGAAGGTTTCTTTTTATTGTATGCCATGTCGTTTCATGATTTTTACTCTATTTATTCGTAGGAGCATTCGAAACTACAAAGAAACAGTCCCGAGGTGGTGGAGCAAGTGGGCCTTCAAGAGTGGCGCACGATGAATTACTTGAAAAAACGAGGCCCAAATATCCTAAAGATGAGCTTGAGAACGAGTTGGAAAAGGAAAGACTAAAAAATCTTCTAAGGGATGACTTTATTGAAGATATCAAAGTCGGGGGCACTCCCCCTATTCAACTTCCCATGATTCAAACAGGAAATATGTTTAAAGATGAAGAAACATCTGATATCAAAATTGAGGGACATAAGCAGAAGACTCCGAATTTTATTTTTGATGATAAATCAACTCCTAAAGTTATCAAGTCTGTTCAGGACTTGATACAATCCACTGAAAGTAGTAACTTATTTCTTGTTCAATTGCCAGATATGCTCCCAGGAGATAAAAATCTAGGATCCTTAGGTAATGGCAGGTTAGGAACCATTCAAGTACGTCAATCAGGTCAAACGCGATTTGTTCTTGATAACGGCAATGATTTAGATTTAGAGCTTGGTACTCAAGTCGGCTTCCTTCAAGATGCTGTAAGTGTTAAATTAGATGAACAAACTGAAGATACTCCTGTTGTTGGTGATATGACTGTATTAGGTCAAGTAATGCACCGTCTGGTTGTCACTCCTTCTTGGGAGGCTTTACTCAGAAAGTCTGGGAATGAAGACGATTCCTGAAATGTGTGTCCATGAACGAACATACCTCTGAGATACATTCTGGACTATACATTTAGTTATATATATCAACATACAGATTTAATGCCATACTTCAAGAGAACTTTTTTGAAAATTAATATAAAATTATGTTGTATACACATCTTTTTATATCAGACAATAAAATAGTTATTAACTATAAAATGGTCAATTAATACATAATTCAGCTTTTTTTTTGGAATGTGGAATGTGACCAAAGGTTTTTTTTGTTTTACATTTTGCCCAATTTTGCCATTAAATCTTCAAGGGAAGTTCCATCATCTTCAACAGAGCTTTCGTTTGAGGGTATTGATTCCTTGGGCTTTTCGTAGGCTAACTGTTTGTAAATGAAAGAAACAAAAGAAAATAAATCAGCATAAATTTATTATTATAGAACACTAACCTGAACACCCTCCGTAAGTTGGGCCCTAGGAAGAGCACTCACATCTCCAGGATCCTCTTCGACAAGTAGAATGCCCCATTCATTATCTTCATGAACAATTTTATTATCTTTTTCTTCCTCATTAGGCTAAATAACAAGTAAAAAATGCTACAATTAAGGTCCAAAGAATTTTATGTTAACGAATAACATACCGTTTCCTTGAGAATTTTCTCATATTCCATCTTCCATTTCTCTTGTCTCTTTCGGCAATAATGTTCTTCACAGTCGACATTAGGCTTCATAGACATAGTAGGAAAGAAATCTAACATAGCATTGTAACCCAGATAATGAGAGACTTGACCAAATTTAAGTAAATGCCTATAGGTACAATATATATAATTTATTATGTATTAATTGAAGTGTGTATATATGTGAGTACTTGAGGGTATTCTGTATGAGAAAACCGGCAACTATACCCATAGTAGTCGGAAGACTAGCTGCACAGACTCCATCTCTTTTGAGAGTCTTTTCATCAATATTACTAGCAACAATGAGTGGTGGAGCACATGCGAAACATGCAGTTTCTCCAGGTTTAACAAATTGAATATGACCTGAAACAGCATTCTCAGATACTCCACTTTCAAACCAAATTTGTCCTAATTCATTACAGGCTTTATTGATTGCCATACGTGCCTCAAAGTTATCCACACAACTGAGCACAAGATCCAGTGGCCCGTTTGTGAGCGAGCCCGTAGAAATTCGAGACATGAAATGATCAAAGTTATCGGTTGTGGTGATATTATAGTTATGGGTTTCAAAATGTACGTCCGGATTGATGAGTGAGAGGGTTTGTGAGGCAGCTTGAACCTTGGAGAGTCCGGATTGATGGGGTTGAAAGAATAAACGATTCATATTTGCCAATTCTACTTTGTCATAGTCAAACAAAATGAGTTTCCCGATACCACAACGAGTCAACATCTCAGCAGCAACAGAGCCAACACCTCCAATTCCAACAATAGCCACACTATAATCACGAATCCGTTCGTAATTATCTACTATTCCCATTCTCTTCAAAGCCATGAGACGTGAATAAGGATTAGAGTCCACAACCTCAGAAGACATAGATACTATTTTAACTCTATTCCCACTTGAATGGCCTTTCATGGCATTCAATTCGGCCTCCAATTCTGAAATCCGAGTCTTGAGTTTTGCCTCCATGACACGTAGTTCCAGTAGCTAATATTTTTTAACAATGAATAAGTTGAGTGAAGAAGTGAAAAAATTCAATGACGTCATCTTAAACATGAATGTCCTTGAAAATTAAATACTTTTTCTATAAAATGTACGGAAAACTAGGTAGCTAGGTATCGTCATAGTTTTTTTTATATATTCCTGTTCAAATTGTTTAAATCAAAAACTTCAGCAATCATAATTCTTAGACAACTTGGTTGTCAGAGACTATAGGGATTACAGGACTATATCAAAAAATGGCATTTATTAGCAATGTTTATTAGTTTATAATATATACATATTAAACATATATATATTAAAATTTGGGACAATGTTCTGAAGCATTGAGTTAAATATATCTCGTGTCAAAATCAACAAAAAACATTATCTATCTTTTCAACCACATTTTTAATTAAATCTATTATTAAATAAAATGGTTTTTAACAATAAATGAAGAATTAATATGCTAAAAAAATCTCCAAACTTAAAATTTACTCTTCTGCTAAATTCAGAGCCGTTTGGGAATCTTTCGTCTAATTAAAACGAGCCAAACTGTTTATCTTAATTAATCAACGTTCAGAACAAAAATAAGAAAGAAAGGTCAGTAAACCAAAATATACAGTGATAACTTTAATGTTAGTAGGATAGCGCCGTGATTTATACGATAGTAGCTCATTATTATTATTATTTATTATTTTTTTTTTTTTGGGGGGGGGGGGAGAGGGGGGGGGGTAGTTGCTGTTGCTAATAGAAAATTAAAAAAAATATTATGTACCATAGATATATTATCTAGATAGATAGATATCAAGTTGGCTGTAAACAAACTCTAGTGTAAGATCTATTTGTATATACATACATAGTTTTTTAAAAACTCTTATACAATATCTTAATATATAAAACAGGAGACGATAAACTTCCACACGCCTCTCCTCCTAACTTGCACTGATAAACATATAAGTATTATACATTTTTAAAATTCTCAGATATCCAAAATTAGAATAGTTAAAAGATTTTTTGTTTTTGTGATGCTTTTGGTAGGTCAATTTCTGACGATACAATCGATCTCACGAAGAAATGTATAAATCAAAATGCTCCTTTAATGTTGTGTTTTGTTGGAAAAAAAAATTTGTAATTTTTCAATTTTTTACACTTTAAAAAAAATCTTAAAATCAGGTTTTGGAATTCTTCATGGGTTTTTTAAAAACAAAAATTGAAAATGAATAATATAAGATACATGTGACTTGTAAGGCAAATCAAGGTTCTACATGCACAAATAACTAAGATATGAACAGTTTTGTACCAAACTTTCAAGCCTAATATTTAAACAAACGAAATCTAAAATTTAATCAATGTTATTAGTTGAAATATTTACTTATGATATTAAAGAATTAGGTTTGTATCTTTTTTTCAAAAAACCCAAAGAGTCAAGATTAAATTTTGTATTCAAAACTTGAATGGGGAGCTGATTTTTCGAAGATAATAAATCTTTTTTGTTGGCATAATTTTGAACACTGATTTTAACAATTTATACATTGTGGCATGAGTTATGTTTTAAAGTATTCATATATTTTAAACCCTTTATTTGAAAGAAGGTGATGATAAAATTAAAAAAGGCAAGAAGAATCAAGAGAGAAACCCAAATATTGAAAAATACTTTATCTAATAGATTTATGGTTTGTTATTTTATTTTTTTTGACCTGTAATCTGGAAGAAGCAATAGACTAGTAAGAGAGAACCCAGACATAGCTATTGATGTGCTGATAACTTTATTTTAGGACACAGGATAAATGGCTATATGCAACAAATTATACCTTTTATTATCCTTAACTACAAATTAATTATGCTTGGAGTAATTAAGACATTTAATTTTACAGAGCTATTCATTTTCAATTATTTTTCAGTATTTGGTGTGACGTCACATATAGAAAGAGCTCAGCTGCAAAGCACGCAAAGGACGATTGATTGTAACATTTTTCTTTTTAAATTTCTTCTTTTTTCATCATTTCATACTCATTTGTTTTCAATTCAAAAACAACAGACATCATTTTTAATTAAGTTTAAAAATGCCTGAGGGTTGCTTCTAATGCTAATTACAGCTTACAATCAACAAAAAGTAAAAGTTAAATTAGAGTTAAAGTTTATCAGTTATATAACTATTTACATTCGGTACAAGGCCTTTCTTTAGAATTTGATTTTAGTAAATTGATCATCAAAAATTTTATTAATAATTTTTTCCCGATGTTCTTAAATTTTCAGTTGATTAATCTCTTAAACTTCAACATTTTTTGGGAGTAAATCTAAGTCAAAAGGTGAGATTAAGAAAATATCTTAAAGATAATAACAAATGGGCAAAATTTTCATGCAAGGATCATGTTTAGGAATGTAAATAAAATGCAAATTGGGCTTGTAATAAAAAAAGAAAGAGAAAATCAACCTGGTAACTCTGACAATTTGATGAATGTTGAGAGGGAAGCAGCTTGAGCTGTCATGACGCTTTACTGAGCTGCAAGCTGCTATTCTCCTTTATATATACAAATGAAGACATCAATAATAAATAATAACATTATGTATATCTTAGATGAGAGGCAGAAAATTAACTGAAATTAATGTCAGGAAATTATGTATTTTTAATTAATAATTATTATACAAGGACTTGAGCCCTTTTTTTGCTTACATTTTATTTGCTTTATTAACCTTAATACTGTTACTCCTTTCGACTGGAAACCTTAAATATGGGTAGAATATGCAAGAAATGCAATCCAAATAGTTTTTTGAACCTTCTTCCTCCGGCAAAGTAGCTAAATTTGATTGTAAAATTACCCCAGTATACATAAACGTATTACATCAATATATATTTTTTATTCAGTACTAGATTGAAACAAATCTAATTATAGACTTTTAATGAATTTGATATTAAATATATGCTTAAGTTATACATAAATATATACAATTATATATACAAACTGAAATTAGCACAAAATAATTTCAACTCAATTTAAGATTAAGCCTCAAATGTAAATGATGTTAGGTAAATGATATGCCTTCTAAATGAATTTGGGGCAGAAGCCTTGAGAAAATTAAACATTATACAACACGTTCAAAGTCGTAATTTTGAGAGATATATAGAGATATATTCAAGGAACGTAATTGAAAATAATCTTGATACTTTTAATTTCATTACAAAAAGAACAGAATGTTGCTTCCTAAAATGTCCAACTCAACATCGTTTTAGTAAGTTTCATGTTCTATACTGAAAAATCCGTTCCTTTTTACAACGGCATTGGAAAGTAAAGAAGTGTTGTCCAAAATTTAAAAAAAAGTACTGTTCAGATTGCCAACCCAAAAAAAATTGCATGAAATTTATATATTTCTAAATATATTCCCTACTTGCACAGTCAAGGATAAGCTTTAAAGCGTGCGACGCAGGTTTTACACTTTTTAATTGCAAATTATTGAAACTATTGGGTTAAAATAGTTATAGAACAAATATTATGTCGTTATACATAGTCAGAATATCCTTTACGTGTAAGTAATATTTTTGATCATATAATTTATATGCAAGATTATAATTTATAAAAACCTATAAGATTAAAATCAGATTGTGATTTAATTTTGGATAATTGGGCGTCTCAATAATATTTTTAAATCAAAAATATATACACCAGATATGCTTACAGATGTTTAAAGGTTCCATCCTACAATAGTTTCTATATAGATTTTAAGTTTCTCATAAAAAGTTCCAAAGACTCTCATAATCATGTTTTTTGTTGACAAGTTTTTGGGTTCTTGCTTTCCGATTGTTTGTTGAACAATAACTTCGAATCAAAAACTTTACATAACAATATGGTTTAAAAATTTTGAGTGGTTGGCCAACCCACATAATAAACAACAATACTGTTATTCTTTTTATTTCTAGAGAATTTTCAGTAACAGATAAGATTGTATTGGTAACATAAAAAGTTTGAATTTTTAAAGACCTTTATCAAAGCATTATTGTCACTAATATTATAATAAATTACTTCCCTTTATCAATTGAATTCATTCAGCAAATAAGTATCTTTCATAAACAATAACAGTTTGCGATTATTCCAAGAAATTTGAGATAAATTGGTGATATCATTACTGGCGGAAATGTTTGATTTCGTTATTTAGGTTCAGCATAAAATCGATCAAGAAGTCAAAATCTTGGGATCAATACAGCAATAATAACGAGTAATGTCCTAAGTTATTGGTAGTCGATTTCCATTCTATCTCCACAAAAATGCCTATCTTATTAGGTTTAGGAGGGGAGGAATTCAGACTAGTTCCCCAGCTCCCCCCTTCAATTTATAAGATAAAAGTTATAAATTGAACAAATAAACAGGGCCCTTAAACATGCAAAAACCAGCACCGGACTTGGTTATCGAATGGTTGGTAATTTATTCTTGAGAAGCAAGCTTTCAATCAGTTGTAGTTTACTTGCAAATATCTCACATTTAATGAAGTCAGAAATTTAACTCCTTAAAAAATACTTAAACTTATTTTTCATCTAGGTTTATACATTGATAAAACTATTTTACTGTTGAATGATGCTTCTTTTGATTATATCAAAAGTAACTGAATAAATCATGGATGCATTAAAATACTATTCTAACAGCTTTAAATACCACTCATATATTATATTTACATGATAATCTACATAACTATTACTCTCCTTCAATTTGTCGGCCTACCTTCAAGAAACGATATACTTTCTCGAAGAGATACTATTTATTTCCTAAATATATTGTCATACCACGATGTGTTCCGACTGTCCAAACTATATACATGTACACAAAAACGAATATGCTTTATAACCACCATAAAAAAAGAAAAGAAATAGCTATAAATTCCCTGGTTTTTCTTTATTGTACGTACACTAAGAATGTGTGGGACATGTATGAAGATATTTTGATGGTTTTTTGGCTACTGTGTGGCTTTTATATCATCTTTGTTTGTATTATTCATGGTTAAATAATTTATTTATGTTTTTCTATGAAGAAAATTTTTCATAGAGTTCAGAAAAATGAAAGAAGGAATACTTAAAAAAAAGTTCTTTATTTTCACATAAATATAACAAACTAGATAAACTTGCTTAATATTTTGATAACATGCTGATATATGTGTAAGTATTAGTGATGTATTAAATATACAACACATTGTTATTGTGAATATCTATTTTAGAAATTTTGAGATATGTTTCAAAATATTTCAAATATGCTGA
The DNA here is from genome assembly GCA_963680855.1 of Lepeophtheirus nordmannii. Classification (NCBI taxonomy): domain Eukaryota; kingdom Metazoa; phylum Arthropoda; class Copepoda; order Siphonostomatoida; family Caligidae; genus Lepeophtheirus; species Lepeophtheirus nordmannii. Next base: position 20,445,964 of record OY804521.1, on the reverse strand, counting down.
AAATCTCCTGGTATATATAAATATTTTATACATCACTAGTTTTTCAGGGGTCGAGGTACTATTTTGGGCAAGACCTTGGATCTATTAATCTATCCTGGCCTTAAAGAATTGCTTAAAATAACTACAGTTACGAGCATTAAAATTAATGAAAAATCATTAATTTGGATTCACTAATCGACCTGGTCATGGTCGAGTTTTATTTTTTATGTACTGCCCCTTTAACAGATTTGAAAATGGATGACAAAGGAGTTTGTTCTACTTGCCCCCTCTCTCTCTTGTCTTTTGATAATATCTTAATAAAATGCAGAATCACATAGGAGAAAAAAGATATCCAGATTTTCCCAATGAAGATACATCTATTATCAAAGCAGATGCAAATATCTCTAAAATAAGGATAATTATTTAAAGGATACAAATGCAAGCCTTTAATAATAAGTATATTATATCCTAATAATCTTGCATTAGGAAACATTTTTACTTGTAATTAAATAGTCTGTATCTCCAGTTTACAATTATGGATTCAATCTTATATATGTATATTCGTTTTTGCATAATATTTTTAGTCAATTTATACAATCAAGCTTGTATTAAGCGGCCAAGCGAAAACTGAAGAAATAACCGCTTAGTGCAGGTAGCCTCTTAAACCAAGTTTGCCTTATTAAAACTATAATGTGAAAAATAATGCATAAAAGAATACATGAACCACAAAATAAATAACATGTATTTAAAACTTTATAAAATTAGAATAAAATTACTTTTAATAATAATATAAATATAAATTTATAAAACAAAATGAAAAATAATTTTCAATAACATTACTTAAAAAGGTCTGAAATTTTTGTTTTTTCAGACTAATTAGCCATGTAAATATGTATATGTCATCTGTGATTCTAATTTAATTAGTGTATTTATAGTAATACAACACATTGGTCAATAAGTCCCGGGTCTAACTACCAGATGGCACCACTAACAAAATATTTTTCGGAAGTAGCAACCTTCAAAAGGTTGCTGTCGAAATTTAATGATGTTTGATTTATTATTTATCGAGTTACGGCGGATATATCTAGACCTTCAAAATATGCTTCAGTTTCGGCAATCAGTTCCACATCTGAGCCAAATCTCTTTCCACGGAACACCTTTTTGAGCTCTGCAAAGAGCCAGTAGTTGCTGGGGGCCAGATCAGGAGAATACAGTGAGTCAAAACCCAATTTGATCAATTTTGCAGCTGTTTTTATTGATTTGTGACACGGTGCATTGTCATGGTGAAAGAGAACCTTTTTCTTCTTCAAATGATGTATTTTCTTGGCAATTTCGGCCTTCAAACAATCCAACAAACCCATATAATAGTTGCTATTGATTGTTTTCCCATGTTCCATGTAGTCAATGAATAAAATTCCATGCAGATCCCAAAATATAGAGGCCATGACCTTGCCAGCCCATGTTTGAGTCTTTGAACACTTTGGACGACTTTCTACATCTGCAGGCCACTCAGCAGACTGCCGATTTGATTCTGGAGTGAAGTGGTGATTCCATGCTTCATCCATTGTGATGTACCGACGCAAAAACTCCTTTTTATTTCGCGTGAGCATCTTCAAACAGCTCATAGATCATCTACTCGTTGTTGTTTTTGTTATGGTGTGAGCAAACGCATTTGGAAAACAGCTTTTTCATACCCAAATGTATGGTGTGTAAACACTACTGTTGGATAACATCAGAGTGTCTGCTATCTCTTTCAACTTCACTTAGCGATTGCCTGTGATGATTTTCAGGGTTTTTTCAATGTTTTCCAGAATAAACGCCTCATTTGGCAAACCAGGGTGTTCAGCATTATTGGTGTCAGTACGACCACGTTTGAAATCGGCAAACCACCGTTTGATGGTTGTTTCTGATGGGACGGAGCCTGGATAACATTTTTCAAGCCAATCTTGTTATTTTTTAGGGGCGCCACCTGGTAGTTAGGCCTGGGACTTATTGACCAATGTAGTATATACGAATAGTAAGTACTCATCAAACCATCGCCTAGTGGCCAGAATTATAATTTATTATTTGGAATTATTATTTCTTCTATTTCAAGTCCACAGCTTCTGAAGTTTTATATTACACAGTTAGTAAACGCTTAAAAAGTGACCGTTGAAGCAGGTTAATCTGTATTGGTATGTATTATTTTTGGGGGACCGCTGACTGAAGATTGCAGGGGCACAATTTGCAACGTGGGAACTGGATGTTACCACTTAGTGCGGTAATACGCTTGAAGCAGGTGACCGTTAGACCAGATTTGACTGTATATATAAGAAGGCAGGAGCGAGACTTCAGGTACTATTAAATAAACACCCTTGTTAATATCAGCTGCCGGTGACATGATTTGAGGGAAGGTCAAAATGTATTAATTGATTATATTATTAGTATTACTGCCCCTGGAAAGACCTAATTTAATCAAAAATAACTCAAGGATACAATAAATAATAATATATACTTAGGAAAATATTAGAAATATAGAATTAAAATAGTTTTATTATGCTCTTCCAACAATATCTACAACAAATATAGGTGAAAATTGTTTTAAATAACAAAAAATATCTTCCTCCGGTGGAGTAGCTAAATTTGACTCTAAAATTACCCCAGTATGGATAAGCGCATAAAATCAATTTATATTTTTTATTCAGTACTAGATTGAAACAATATAATAAAATGTGATCAAGACTTTAATGAATTCGGTATTAAATATATGCTAAATATGTACATAAATATAAGGTTGTCAAGTATCCCCCTTTCACCTTTTTGTCTTTTGAATTTCGCGGCTATGTACAAAGCGCTACAGAGCTTGTATCTAGCAATAATATACATAATTTAAAAGGTCTTGACATAAGCTACAAAACGATACTATGTATGATTAGTTTGGATAATGTGTTCAACAGTTGTAGACGTGTAAACATGGAGTTCACTAACGCCGAAATTCGCGTTATTTTAAAGTTTTCCTTCGTTAAAGGCAAATTCGCTAGAGAAACGTTCTGTGAGATTAATGGTGTTTTAAGGATGGTACTCTATCACTTCGAACTGCGAAGGAATGGTTTCGACGATTCAGAGCCAGTGAAAACAACACCATGGATAAGTCAGCCTGTGGAAGACCTGTGACGATGAATACCGATCAAATCATAGAGAACATACAGTTGGCATCTGGATCATGTGGCATCTCGTGACATCGCTCAGGAGATGGGAGTTAGTCACCAAACCATTTTAAACCATCTGCCGAAGGCTGGATACAAAAAAGCTTGATGTTTGAGTGGCGCATGATTTGACGCAAAAAAAAAAAACCTTCAGGACCGAATCAACGCCTGCAATATGCTGCTGAAACGGAACGAACTAGAACCATTTTTGAAGCAGATGGTGACTGTCGACTAAAAATGGATCAATATCAAGCGAAAACGATTGTGGTCGAAGGCCAGTGAATCGTCCCTAAAAGTGGCCAATCCGGGATTGACGGCCAAGAAGGTTTTGCTGTGTGTTTGGTGGGATTGGAAGGGAATCCTCCACTATGAGCTGCTCCCATATGGCCAGACGCTTAATTCTACCATCTACTGCGAACAACTGGACCGCTTGAAGAAGGCGATCGGCCAGAAGCGTCCAGAATTAGCCAACAGAAGAGTGTAGTGTTCCACCAGGAACCAGGTCTAGACGGAAACAGATTATTGAACAAAACGGCGCATATTTGAACTAAATTCGATTCCTGTAACACTTTTTATAAAGCATTGAATAAAGAGCAAAAAAGCAGAAGGGAGATATTTGACAACCTTATATATAAAATATAGAAATTCAAATTAGAACAAAATAATTTCAACTCTTAGTAAGATTAAACCTCAAACGTAAATGTTGTGACGGACGTCGATCCATGTACGTGATAATTTAATTAGTGAAGGAACAATCATAAATATATATTGAAAACGTTTAATGGCAATTACAAAGTTATTAAACAATTAACAATTTAATAAATTCATCCATAAAGTAAGAGTAAATAAATTACATAATCAAGTTAGCATAAAATCCTTGATCGTTGATGATAGAGATGAACAATTTTAAAGTTATAGCAAGATCCTAGGTAAGTGAAATGACATCTAAATGCCTTGAGAAAACTAAACAATATACATCTTTAAAGTCGTAATCATGAGATAAATATAGAGATTAATTCAAGGAACAATATATATTCAATATTTATTTATGATAACATATAGGATACGATTGCGTAAAGCAATTGTTGACTATTTCTTGGAATACGATCTAGGTCTTTTTTCCTTTGTGACACGAGGCTGACTAAAATATATTTGCGTAACATATTTCCAAAGGAGTATGAAATTTTTCAGGCTTCAGCGTTTAAGAAAATATCCAATTATCCTTCGAGAGGAATTTTGATAGCTGTTAAAAGGTCCTTAAGCCCTCTACTAATATAGGGGAGGGGGAAGGTAGTATATAAAAATAATTTCTACCTGAGAATCCACATGTTACTGTCGACCGTCTTGTCAATTTACCGGGAATTACTGTATGGTATGGTTTATCATCAAGAAAATTATTTGGACAATTCTTTTATGACGCTACTGTAACCGGTCCCATTTATTTGAACTTGTTGCAATAATCTGTTATGGCAAGCATTAGAGAAGATTTTGAAAATGAAGAGCTTTATTTTCAGCAAGATGGGGCACCTCCACATTACCATCGCGATGTTAGGTCCTTTCTTGATGAAGTTTTGCCAAACAAGTGTATTGGGCAAAGAGGTTTTTGTTGAATATCCTCTCCGTTCATCTGACCTCACACCACTCGATTTTTGCCTATGGGGATACCTAAAAGATAAAATTTACTGAATAAGAGAAGCTACTGTGCATGAATGCACCCAAATACCACGAGAATTTTTTCATAATGTATGCTATTATATTGCTTGGTATTGTCAGCAGTGCCTGGATCAAAGTGGGTGTCAGAAAAATGATATATGTAAATATTCTTACACTTTTGAAATAAAAAATTCTAATTAAACACCACGTTTACAATTATTTTTAATGTGTATACATTTTTTTGGGACACCATGTATATATACATACATACTAAATTTAGTGAATCAAAATTATCTTAAAGCTAGTTTATAATTATAAACCATAATATTACGACACAAAATATCATTCCTAAAAATGGTATTGAAATGCTCTGGAATGAAATTATTAGGAATATATTTACCGGTCGCGGAATCTGATGTTCTTATACTTGAACGTTTTAAGTCGTAATCACAAGATAAATATAAAGATTTATGCAAGGAACATAATTGAAGACCATTCTGATATTTTTAATTTCATCACTCACAAGACCAAGACGCTTGTTTCTTTGAATGTCCAACTCAACATCGTTTTAGTCCATTTCATGTTCTATACTGAAAAATCTGATCCTTCATACTACGGCAGTTGAAAGTAAAGAAGTGTTGTCCAAAATTAAGAAATAAGTTTAGTGAAAGGATATTTCTACCATCATGTCATGTTATTTCACTTTATAATCACTCAAAAGTAATATGACTGCATGTGATTGAGAGGAACGAGGGATACATATAACAGAAGAAAATGTCAACAGAATCCATAATCCACGATAGCAAGTTCTTTAAATACATAATTATTCCTATCGTAAACTGTGAAGCCTTGAAGGTCCTCAATACGACGAATGGGATGAAGGATTCGATAATCGTCGGATAGAACTCGGACTCCAACAAAATTGGAGATATACATTAGCCATAATGAAATTATCTCAGTAGTGGAGGAATCCAGGGAAACATCCCAAAGATCTTAAATCCTACAGTTAATATAATTAATATTTATTATGAAATTATAGCTTTTATTTCTAACATTGAATACTTATTATGGTTAAGTTGGCCATTAGGGCATTTGCCATCTCTTCGCAGGAAGATAGAATTGGAGAAGTCCTTAGAGTCAATGACAACTCTGATGGACCGTTGTTTCGTCCTTAGATTGATTGCCTATTCATAGTAGAAAACAAGGGATTTGGAGTAGTCCATAAAGGTAATGTTGAACACATTGATGTACGGAGGACTGAAATCCCTGTCATAAATCCAAACATGTTCACATCGATATTCGACGATTCATTCCAATAGGCATTTTATTGATATAATTGATTTTTTTTTTCAATAGAATATTAAGCGTGTTATACAAATCATGCGAGATATTTACTATCAGGTAGATGTTCTCCCCTCAGTAATAAAGGAAAAATGATAACAGCTGTGGAAAACATAAAGTACTGTTCAAAGTGCCAACTCTACAAAATCTCGCACGCAGCATTTGGATATTTTTTACACTCCTAGTTATAATTGAGATTGAATTACAAAATCATTTTATTTTGTTAGAGAAATTATGCTAAGGAAGTACAACACGATGTGGTTATTAATTAATCTCTCAACCTTTTTTAGTCCATAATCAGTTAGACCAATTATTCCTAAAAGCTGGGACCATTCTTCATTCAATATTTGTTGAATTCAATTTGAATTGTTGACATCTTACCAAGAGCTAATTCGAATTCAGTCAATAAATTCAATGCATGATAAGCAGAAAAAATGTGTAAATTTGATGTTAGTGGAATAACGTCGTAACAACTGATATTTGAATGTTGTATTGGGACGTCATCATCATTCTGAAAGTCAATCATCTTGGAGGGGGCATAAACAAACATATTTTATTGCAAGTATATATTAGTTCGTTTTCAAAAGATGGCTCTGATTGTTACAAACGTTTTATAATTATTGCTTGTTAGGGTAATCACATAGAAGTTATTCATTTGTCAATGATATTCAGTTGATTTCGCTTTGAGTTTTAAGCATAAACCCTGTTTTTTACTTTATTGAATATGTCAAATTTTGTGGTAACTAAGCAGCATTTGTGCTTTAATTGGAAGAAAAAAACAGCTAAAACTCATTGAATACTTGTAGGATTTTATGGTGACAATGATTCAACTGATAAATCATGTGAGAATTGGTTTAAAATGGTGATTTTAAAGTTAAGACAAACCTCACTCTCGACATCCAAAAAATTAAAAGAAAAAGAATTGGAGGCATTACTTTATGAAGATTCTATTCAAACACAAGAGGAGCATGCAAAATGATTGAAAGTTACGCAACCAGCTGTTATCTCATGATCAAAATTAATAGGTATCATTTGCAATAAAAAAACCACAAAAAAAGAGCCGAACCAACTTGTACTACCAATATATATGTTATATATCAAAACCAGAAACATGAAAATGGGACAGTTATGTATGACTTTTTTGATAAAGGACTTATCAAATTATTCCCTTTCAAATCCCAATCACATACATAATTCTTTCAAATTTATCCATTCATATTATAAAGTTGAAACTTTAATTTCAGATCTTTTGTCATGAAGAGTCATGCATATTATTCAGTAAGACAAAGCAGATAACTAGGAACAAAGTTGTGATTAAGTCTAGTCAAGCAATGACTTTAGATTCAACTTAGACTCTAAGTTAAAAGATTTAGATTGAATAAAAATCGATGCTTGAGACTTAGAAACATCCTTTATTTCAAATGATTCTAATTTTAATATTGATATCAAACTGATCAATTCCCAGTCAGTCTCAAGTCATCAAATTAACGAAACGGTTTCATACTCCAGATGTCGTGTTTCACTATTTGAGAAGTACTACCATGGAGAGAGAGAGCAGAACTTTTTTTCTATAATCAGTCAACAAATAAAGAAAATGTAAATACGCTCACATTTTTCTACAGAGAATCCAAATAGGGGGTAAATTGTTGTATTAATTATATTTTTATTGTAAGTTAGTAGAAACCATTAATTTATCCGTTACTCTTATGTGATTTAAGCATATATGTATAAACATAAGTATACCTATATTATATTATGGGGATAAGCTATTAAAGTTTTTTATTTTTATGTCCCTTCTTAATATATGCAAAATGGGACTTAATTTTTATCAAGCATTTCTTATCTCTACTCAACATAATATAAGGTTGGTATATATATAAAAATATTATATATACTTATACTTATGTATTTTTTATGAATTTTTTGAAATAATTTTTTTGTTTAGTATTCATGTAATAAGTGAGAAATTGTAGTTTTAGCTAGTAAAAAAAAATTCTTCAAATGTTATAATCTTTGTTATTGTTGTGATGATTTGTTTTTTGTATTTATGTAAGAACCTTACAACCACTATTCAGAAATATATTTACTAAATATTATGTATAAAGATATTTCTGCAAAAAACAAAATAAACTTTGTCTTTCTCTTTTTAAGTTAACATACCTTAACAAAATGGTCTATTTTTTATTTTATTTTTCACTTTTAATCTATTTGAATAAAAAAGAATATTTTTCTTGGTAAAAAATAAATTGAATTAATTTCTTATTAAATTTTACAGACCCATGATATCCCACAAGGATTTTTTAAGTTATCGTATCAATCTTAATTCCAAAAGAGGTTCAAATTAAACTTGTCTTTAACCAATTACGTCACAATTTTTCACCATAGAACTATTCCTTATTTATTAGTATGAATATTCATTGCATTGAAATATTCAATTCTATGAAGTTATAAATGCTCTTAACATTTGAGTATAAGCCAAACGTTATCTTTTTTGGATCTAACAACCTTTCCTCTGAATATATACAAAGACTCAACATTGGTTTGTAGTTAGCCAATTATTTCCAGGCGTTGCACTTTTCTTCATTCAATATTAGATAATTATTATTGTTCACAGTTTTGCAGAACACTATTAAGGAGAAGAGGAGTAGAAAATTTCACGTCTGACAAAAAATAGAAATACATTTTTATGTCAGTATGATAACTTCAATTTGATTTAACCAACTATTCATTAATATTGGAATTCCCGTTTCATCAATTTTTACTATGGATATTTTTGTGAGCAGTTTTTCTTCAATTCTTGCTTCTTATTAGTGTTTAGTTATTTAATCTGATATACGTTTTTATATATTATTTTTTATTTTCTTAAATGACCATATAAAATAATTTTATGTTGGATGAGAACGACCATTTTCAATGCTTATTGCTCAGATTTTAGACTGACAGCGTAATATTTTTATAGACAATAAATTAAAATACATGAAACTATTTAACTAAGTCTATTATAATTCAAATAAAATATGAATTAATTTAGGTTTGCATGGGTTATTCAACTCTTGACCTATCGACAAGGTCAATCATTATATATAAAATGTATGACTTTATTACTCATAACAGTAAAAAAATTTCCACATGAACCTTATAGGGTACAAACATAAACTACCTAACTGTTCAAACCTACATCACAAGGATATCTCTATGATATCACCTAAAGATCAATTTATTTTTCATCTGTCAGTTTTCTTCAAAAGTTGCCCCTTATTAATATTTGGAACATAAATTGGTTCAAATCGAATTAGTTAAATTGGAGCTAAGTTGAAAACAATTAATTAGTACTAAAAGAAAAATAGTTCCACAATTGAGAAAAACTATCAACTTATTTTGGGCCTTTTTTTTTTTGAAAAAAAGATTTAGAGATACAATGAAGATTACTATATAAAACATACAATAGTTATATATTTTTTCCCCCAAGTTGTTAATTTCTTCACTCTTGCCTTTTCTTTTTTGTGTCTTGAACATTCATAGATTTATTGAATTTGAGTTCAATCTTGTTAGACAGACAATATAACTCTGTTATTAGTTAGTAATAATAAGTTATTAGTCCAACCATAGTGGGAGAATAACAGCATTGTCTACTACCAACTAATTTTATACCTTTTTGTTTCTCTTTTTGGAGGAAACATTGAGAGATACAAAATAGATCAGTTATATTTGAGGTTTTTTCTTGCAACAAATAACAATTTACTACCTAGTAATATGTATAAATCAAGATTTAATGTAGGTACAATACATATTTTACATATGAATTAATATTATAAAATTGTAACAGACAATGCACATTACATATTTTCCCTTGAATGACTATGATAAAATGTAATAATCTATATTATTCTTATATTCATTATTTCTTTCTTAATTATCACACATCAATTTTTTTTTTGATTTACTTTCCTCATTTTATGTGTGCTTGTCTACTCAACGTCTCTTTCTCCATCTTTTTCGCAATATTTTCTTAATTTTCTTTCATGTAGTGGTAATAATTTTGTTTCTATTCTCTTAATTTATAATTAATTAAAATGAAAAATTATTTGTAAATAAACTTACAATTTAATTAAAAGAAAATAAAGTTTAAAAAACAACAACTTTTTTTTTTGCAATAAAACAAATGTTGCATAAGTAATTGATGTGAAAACAGAATATTAATTTGCCATGTGTGTACTATGTATAGATATTTATTTATAAACTTCAATGAAATAGTTATTATGTACTAAAAAAAGCACAAACATAATTCCCTTGAAGTGGATCATCTAACCAATTATGTTATGTTTGTAGCTAATTTTACCCATCAGCATTGTAGGTGCAATATAAATAAAATAAAATAAATATAATCATACAGTAAATATGATCCCCTAAGATTTTATCAAAATATTATATTTTGTATTTATGTAGATATAATTATACTTAATTTTTCTGTATTTTAATGTGCAAATATCAAATTTAATACTGTCCAAATGTTAATAATTTAGTTTGCAAAATATTTTTCCAGGACCTATTTCCACTTGGATTTTGATTAACATTTACGGCTTTTACTAATTACGAACTTTTGTATTAATGAATTTGTCCGTTTTAAACGCAGAGGTTTATGTACAAAATAACTCTTTTTTTTAAAAAAAAAAAATATCTACTGCACCGTAGATAATTTTTTGTTCAAGTATAAAAACATCAAATTCCGCGACCGGTCAATATATTCCTAATAAGTTCATTCCAAAGCATTTCAATACCACTTTTAAGAATGATATTTTGTGTCGTAATATTATGGTTTATGATTATAAACTAGCTTTAAGATAATTTTGATTCACTAAATTTAATCTGTATGTATATATACATGGTGTCCCAAAAAAATGTATACACATTAAAAATAATTGTAAACATGGTGTTTAATTAGAATTTTTTATTTCAAAAGTGTAAGAATATTTACATGTATCATTTTTCTGGTTGATTTTCTCTTTCTTTTAGTTTTACACATCTCATTTGCATATTATTTATATTCTTATTAATATTCCTAATTATTAGGAAATAAAATAATATGCAAATTGGGCTTGTAATAAAAAAAGAAAGAGAAAATCAACCTGGTAACTCTGACAATTTGATGAATGTTGAGAGGGAAGCAGCTTGAGCTGTCATGACGCTTTACTGAGCTGCAAGCTGCTATTCTCCTTTATATATACAAATGAAGACATCAATAATAAATAATAACATTATGTATATCTTAGATGAGAGGTAGAAAATTAACTGAAATTAATGTCAGGAAATTATGTATTTTTAATTAATAATTATTATACAAGGACTTGAGCCCTTTTTTTGCTTACATTTTATTTGCTTTATTAACCTTAATACTGTTACTCCTTTCGACTGGAAACCTTAAATATGGGTAAAATATGCAAGAAATGCAATCCAAATAGTTTTTTGAACCTTCTTCCTCCGGCACAGTAGCTAAATTTGATTGTAAAACATTTATACTTCTATCCTATAAAATGTTTCATTTACTTACATTTTTAATATCTTATCAGCCATTTTCTTGAGTTATAGAAAAGGTAAAATAATTAAAAATATCATTATTAAATCTTCAATCATTGTTTTTAAAATATTCAAATATCTAAAAACTTAAAGCTTTATTTTGTTAATGAATGCATGACCATTATTATCAAACTAAAAACTTGAGGATAATTATATATTCAGAGTATAAATTATATTTATGTATTTATTTTTCTAACAAAATTAATACAAATAACGAAATTTTAACAAAAATAGCAATAAATCCAAAACTAATGTATCGATTTTGAAAATTGGAAAATTTTCTGTTTATTTAAAGTAAAATCTTCAACATTGATTTGAAAAATATCTTTCTAAAATATCAATTTAATTTAATTAATTACTATAAGTCTAAGAAGAGCTGTCTTGAGCCTGGAGCAAAGCTGTCACAGCTACATTCATAGTAATATATCGACAGCAAATAAGCTGGCTTCCATAGTTACATATCATTTTTGACGTCATCAAGGGAAGGGGCTACTCGCACGCTTAAAAATCGCCGTTTTTTACATCACTGATGATATCTAGTCTGTATTGTCGACATTTTCCTTTTGGTTGAATCTTTTTGAACGATTAATTAATGATTTATTTAACTGAATTTTTATTCATATTTGTACAGAATAATTACTAAGTTAATCCATTAATTCATAATTTCAAACTATACAAAAAATACTTGGAGATACTGCAGTTCCGTATTAAAATTTGACTTTATTCTAAAATTATGGAGACTTTGCATATCATTACATATCTGTTGTATAAATATGTATTCTTATACATATATTTTATTTTTATGTTCTAATTTAATAGAAGGTAAAACTATACAAACTTAAATGTTGAAAAGTTTTAATTTATTACAGTTTTGAATTTATATAAAAAATAAAATTAAAATAATTATTAATTTTTCGGAATAACAATTTTTATGATTTGAACTTGTTGATTCATTTAATTTTTTTGGCAATGTTGCTTGAAGTAGTCAACTAATTCAATAACACAATTGTACTTACATCGACCATATCCGTTGTTTTGAAACAAATATTTATTAATTTGAAAATAAAAATATTCTTTGATGTGTTGTTGATTGCTGCAAAAGAATTCGAAAAATTCTTATGTACATATTACAGCCTTGTGTTAACTGTAAATATTTTTTAAATTGTGCTAAATTCAAACCATTCATATAAATAATGTTTCAAATACTCATTTTTATATCTAAATTTGGCCTTTACAATGTAAGAACTTTTATATTAATGAATTTGTCCGTTTTAGACGCAAAGTTTTTTTGTACCAAATAACTCTTTCCGTTTTAGTAGATAATTTTTAGTTCAAGTTTTAAAACATATCAAATTCTGCGACTGGTAAATATATTACTAATAAGTTCATTCCAATACCATTTTTATGAGTGATGTTTTGTGTAATAGTATTATGGTTTATGTTTCTAAACTAGCTTTAAAATAATTTTGATTCACAAAATTTAATCTGTATGTATATATACAGGGAGTCCCAAAACATATTAAAAATAATTGTAAACATGATAAACAAAATAATCTTTAGACGTTCTATAAAATGAAGCAATCAATCCTTCCCAGTTATTTATGAATGTAGTAATGATTTTTAAATAAATATTTAAAGTCACATCCACATCTAACGTTATTGTAAAATAATCAATGAAGTACTAACATTTTGTTAACAAACGTTGTAGAACCAAATTTTTTATTTATACTTTTATGCGAATTAAATTCATTTATTTGACAAAGCATTGTTAGGAATCAGAAAAACCTATATATGAGCTTTTCAATTTATTAACCTTATGATGTCAAAAAAAAAAATCTTATTTGATATTATTTCCATTCCTGAAATAATAGATTTTGGTATTTACGAATAAATGGAAGTGAGTAAGTGGTTTGATTAGAAACCAAACATGTCTCAATTGTATCTAATCCCCTAATACTACACAGATTTGACAATATGCTCACCCTTTGAGAGTAATTTTAACAAATATTCAAAAATATTAATTTAAGAAAATCGTTGTAATTATAATTTCAACATTTAATTATATGCATGTGAATAATTGACAAAATAAATATGACACGAAAATAATGCATCTATATTTTAAAAAATGACATGAATATGTAAATATTCAGTTGATGTGACACCAATTTGTCATTATTGACACAAAAATTAGGGGAATTTTGCAAGGATAAACCCGCACACAAAAATACAAAAACAAAGGCAATGTACATATTTTTCAATATTTCTGCGTGAAATTTTAGCAATTTTAGAAATATAAAGAATTGGTCTTCTTAACGTTGATTATTTGATCAGGAATTAGCTGTTGTTAAGATGTGAACAAGTTCTATTAACTATTAAACGAAGAAAAGTTTCAGTTGTTAACATCTAATTGATTTTGAGTCTTTTTTCTTTGGAGTTGAGAAATGTAATGACATTAGCTGAAAGTTAATCAAAACTTGAATAGTAAATATAAAAGAGTCAAATAGTTAAAAATGTGGAAGTAAATGAGCTAACTATTTACCATATACTTTTGGGGCTTTTTTATTTTGTCAGAAAGGTTGAGTGATACAATTAATATTATTATGTGCAAGTGAAATAAAAGTAAATATGAAATAACATAACAAGTTTAAAATAAAACAAGTTTTAGAGGCTCGTAGATGTAAAAAAAGGAAAGAAATCAATTATCGAGAGTATACTTGATATATAAAAGATAAAAAATTGAAGATATTATACACCTAAGTGGGAAGAGATAAAATCACATATATTCTACTTCTACTGTATTTATTTATGAAGTTTACTTATCATTAGCGTGTAATATTTTATGCATTTTTTGATACACGTATATTTGTTTTGAGAAATATTTGGTAATATTTATTTCGAATTACCCAAATTCACGAAATCAAATTTGTGAAAATACTTTTAGACTGTTATGCATTACTATTGAGAATGAGAGCAAAAAAAATATATTAGTGATATATTTCTTACATTTTTGCATTATTTTTTTATGTTAGAGAGATATCTTTATAAACATTAAATATACTATATTGCTTTTATTTTGCAAAATAAAAAATGTAAAATTAATAAGGCGATGACATCAAGTGCAATTCGAAATTAAGTAAATTGGTTTTTAAAGAAATAAGCAGCATATACCTATGTATAGGGTTATATCGGGGATTCAAAATCTACATCAAGCGTTCCATATCTCATGTAAAAAATGTCAACTGTTATACATGTTTCATAATGACAGCTGCTTTCTACGGTTTCAGAGAGGTTAGACATTTGTTGATAATATTCAGTTTATATCACTTTGAGTTTTACACAAAAGCTCCATTTTTTACTTTTCTGAATATGTGAAATTTTGTGGTAACTAAGCGGTATTTGCGGGAAGCTTTATTTTTTTACTTTATTTGGAAGATAAGTACAGCTGAAGTACATCAAATGCTTGTAGAAGCTTATGGTAATAATGATCCGACTGATAAATCATGTTAGGATTGGTTTCGACGTTTCAAAAATGGGGATTTTAGAGTTGAAGATAAACCTTGCTCTGGACAGGTAAAAAAATTGGAAGATAGGTACACATTAACAATTAAAGTAAGAGGCAACATTAAAAAATAATATTAATACCGTGTATTGAATTTAAAATTTTATATTGCAAAAATATCTCTCATCTTCATGAAATTGAGATAAATAAATGGATTCAAGGCCATCAGAGGTAGATAACTGAAGTCTCCAACTTTTGTTTATTTTAATTTGGACTTATTAGCTTAGAAAATTTAGACGCAAAACTGTTCATATCCTAGTGTTTTTCATTATAGAATCATTTTGAAGGTGTCATATGTTTTGTCTTTCAAAGTTACATGTATTTCAATTTCGAGTAACAGGTATTTTCAATTTTTGTTTCCCAAAACTTTATTTTTAGATTTATTTTTCAGGGTGGGGGGGGGGGTGTGTACCTTTTGGAAAAAGATAAATATTGGCTCCGCTGTGTATAAAAAGACAAAATTCTCAAGACATACTGTTACATGTATTTTTTCTAGGGATTGACTCACAAATGAAAAATCGAGTTTAACTATTTTCATTTCGGGTATCTGAGAACCTCAAAAATGTATAATGATTTTATGTTTATTAGTGAAAGATAAGGTGAGATGCGTGTGGAAATTTTTCGTCTACTGTTTAATTGAGCTAATAAATATTGTTAGTTGAAATATCTTCTTATGACTTTTTTATGTATTTTTCTTGTGACATCAGCGATTTGAAAGTCTCATGATCGGAAATTTCTTCAAGAAGAAGTCGAGAAATGGCATGGCCGGAATGCCATCACACTCGAATCCTTGACAAATTTTCAAACGTTGCTGCCTCCATTGTCGGTGACTCAAGTTCCTGAATCAAATCCTCAGGCATTTTTTAACTTAATTTAAAAATGACACTTGCTGTTTTTGAATGGAATAGAGCTGAGTCATAAAAGAAGAAGAAGAAGAAGTTTGAAATGACAAATGTTGCCAACAACCGTCCTTCGCGTGCATGTCAGCTGGACCCTTTTAATACATCACTGGTCATGACAGCTGAAGTTATTTGCCTGTCAAATATTCATCAAATGTTGATTATCTCTTTTTTTTTGTTTTTACAAACCGGCACTGTATAAGTTATTTACGTCGAGTCTCTTACCTAAATAGGACTTCTTTTTTTTCTTTATTCTATTTATCACACTACGGATTAAAGAGCGGACAAATAGATATTAATGATGAATAGATGTAATTTTAGTAAATAAAAAATAATTTTATGATTAGTAAATGAAAAATGGTTAGTTATTTAAGCCTTTTTTGAAATGTTGTTCATTCTTTGTGATCGTTGAGGAGGACACATCTCCTTCTAAAAAAAAGAATTAAAGACATCCACCTATATTTTTGTAAATTCTTTTGAAAATACGGGGTCTACATTATTTATTACAACACAATTTCAAGATTAGTTTATATAGGTTAGTCTAAACACGATAACTTAATTTAACTTAAGAATTAGATCCTTAATAAGTCCATTTTGTGTTTGAGGTGTTAAATATTTACTATGGCTGTAAACCTCCATAAAAGGAGGACAACAAGAGTCATCGTAAAAAATCTTTATTGGAGAGTTTTAAAAAAGTTCAAGGAGACTGCTCCAACAGACCGAGTCATGGCAGAAAACGATCAGTACGAGCGAAAAATATTTAAAAAGAAATAAGGTAAACCTTAAGGAAATAATCGGCGTGGTCTACAGGAAATTGGCTGCCGAAGCAGGAACCAACTAAACAACCTCAGAACCTCACTTATATAATGATTAATAGACATTAGCTTTGAGACATCCATGAACACAGGAGACTAGATAGATGTCACCATATCCTAAATCTCTTGAAAAATAGCACGCAGCCCAAATTGTTTTTCATAGATGGGAAGAAATTTGTCATCCGGCAGTGTTTAAATATTCAATCATCAAGTGTGGGTAATGATAAATCTGTCAAGGCTAAAAGAGTGAATGTTCAACAAATTTTCGCGTTTTTGTTGATCTGGGCAGCAATCACAGTCATTGGAAGATCACCACTCCTTTTTATCTTTTCTGGAGTCAAAATCAACAGCCAACATTATATTAAGAGCATTTTTGAGACTCGGTTACTTCCCTGGGCCAATCAACATTTTTATGATGCACTTTGACCACTCTAACAAGATTATGCTCCTTTGCATGCCTTTATATTGACGCATAACTGGATTTAAGCTCATATCCCCACTTTTCTTAGAAAAGATTAATGGCCATCAAGGATACCGAATTTGAATCCTTTGGACTTCTCCGTTTAGTCAATCTTGGAAAACAAGGTCTTTTGTATTCCCCATGATTTTTGGAAAGCTTCGTGCCAGCTGCAAAGCATTTCCTCACAGATTGAGGTTACATTAAATAAACGCAATTGACAATTGTTTTACTATGTATAGACAATAAGTTCAAAAATTTGTTCATTTTTGGACAATTCCTTTGAGTCATTCGAATTAACGTTTGTTACAATAAATATGGCTGTTAGTACTATTTTTAATTATAGAAGGTCATCTTTCCTGATGCAGTAATATTAATAATACATTTACTCTTCCCAAAATCATACAACAGAGAGTTAATGTTAACAATGACCATAATTCTCACTCTCGTCTTCTCCTCACACTCCACGAAAGTTCCATCCCTAATGAATAATAATGAGTTATGAGTCATCACTAGAGATATAAAGGTGCAAGTGTTTTAAAACGTGCGAGTAGTACTTAAAATGCATGTCAGTTGTTACCCTGCACAATATTATTTCATCAATCATCAAGCTATTTTCTTTTTTCTTAAGATATAATAATTCTTGTTATATACAATCTGTTATAAAAGTTGGGATAACATCATACAAACTTTCCTTCAATTTTGGTTGAACTTTTTCTTGATATTAATTAATATCCCTCGAAAAAATAAACTTTATTAAAAAAAATTAGTTCTAGGTAAAATATTTATATTTATACCTTAGAAAATGTTTTAATTGTTGACGTTTTTATGTTTTCAGCCATTTACATGTAAAATAATTATAAATATCTTTTTAAATCTTTCATTATTGTAGAAAAAATTCATTTAAACTTTTACTTAAAAAAATAAATATTATACAAAAAATAGAGTAACATTTCATAATGATTATAACAATTATATATATAATACATATGTAAAGTTATATGAGAAAAACTGAACTGAATTCGGAATGAAATTGTGATTTCAAATTAAGCTTGTGTAAACAAACCCAAAAAAATACATAAAATTGAATATAATTTTAATTCATAATACGATGAAAATGTACGCTGAAATAGTTACAATGGTAATTTTGAATATTTAAAACATAATTTGAAAACAAAAGGGATATGTTTTTGAGGGAATTAATTACCTTGAAATCGATATAGTGACAACAATGACGAGTTACTGAACCGATTACTATATATTCTGTAAAAAATAAACATATAAAACAAATAAATGAAATATTAAAGTTCATGGAGATCAATAAACAAGAGATGAGCGAAACTTTAACTTTGACAATAGATAAAAGTACATCTTCATCATGCTATAAATGAAAATTGGATTATTTTGTAAATGCAAAAATTCTTGTAGTTAATGCTTATCACAGCAACAATATACTTGGACTGGATGTATCAGATATTTTTCTTTATTATATACTTTTGAATTGTTCAAGTGTAATATCTTTTCCACTTTTGTCACAACAATAAGTAGAGGGATTTTTTCTTCTAAAGCTTGTATTAATTAAAAAATTGGATGAACAAAAAATAATTCAATAAATATGTTCTAACTATTTAAATTTTTCTTCACCTTTGAAATAGTAGAACCTATATGTTAAAATTGTCTACATAATGACTGCTCTTATGCATGTACCCTAACCTATAATAATAGGCTCAGGTGTTAATGGAATTAATAAGGCAAAAAACAACAACAACATAGAAATGCCCATCTATTGGATCAATCAACATTGCAATCATAAACTGATCCTTGATGTCCATTGTCATAAATCTATACTTTGCTTCAATTTTATTTTAAAAATTACGACTCGACTTTCGAGCTCCAATGATTAGGTTTCGGGAAAACAAAACGAAACGAATTTCTCAGCGTATTCCTCCATATACATATATGACAAAATTAAGATGTCCCACGACTGAAAGGGGATATTGTATGAAACAAGCAATTTAGTTAGGCCAAACCTGACTCGTTATTGATACTATGTTTATTGAATAAATCCTGATTTATCTTGTGACATCGGCGGTTTAGATGTCTCATGATCGGAAATATCTTTATTATAGAAAGCGAGAAATGCCATACACCACATGTAATCACACTCGTATCATTGTCAGATAACATCTCCATTGATTCAGGATACATGATTTTGGATTAAATTGTTTAGACATTTGTAAAATTAATTACAAAATGACGCTTATTTTTTTTTTTTTTTTGAATTGATAACAAATAAGAAAAGAAGAAGAAGGAAAGCAGCTTGAAAAGATTTTTTTATAAATTGCCAAGAGTCATCGTATGGGACACATGCTGAATTGGCTCTTTTTTCGTATATTCAGCTGTTCATAGTGCTATATTGACAGCAAATAAGATTAAGTTTTTTTGATGTCATCAAGGGAAGAGGACTTAATTTACGCATATATGCGTCATCTCTACGTTACATTACATTAGTCTTTTCTGTCATAGTGATGTTGGAAATAGTTTCAAGAATTAATAGACTCTTCAAATTAAGGCCAAGGACTATTGTAGTATTCTTCTACTATTCAAGTATTTTTCTAGTATACATACATAAATCTTCTTTTACCTGTAAGCAGAACCATATCTTTACAATATATTTGTTGACCTGTGTTATTAATAATACATTTTTAATACTTGTATTATTCTTGATAAGGTATCAGACACTGATATTTTTGTCTAATTAAAATCTAGTTGCACTTATGAAAGTTGAAAAGTGCACTTAAAAAGAGTTATTTCTTCTTAAATATTATAGACTTCATAAAAATGTAAATTCCTGACTGGGAATTGTTTTTTTCTCTTTGGCGATATATTTTAACGAGGACTACACTAATTAATTAGCCGATTATTGGCTTTTTGAGAATAATCGGCAAAAGAACCAATAATTGACCAATTAATTGGTGTAGCCGCCCCAAACAGTATGTCGACATAGAGAAGAAAAACAATTACCAGTCAGGTATATAGATTGCTCGCTTTAGAGTGTGACGTATCCGAACTTCAACACTTCTGATTTAGTGAACTATTACTGGAGTAGGCGTTATAGGTTTAGTTTAAAGATATCCGACATTTAATGCATTGTACAATTATATTACATATTTTTCGATAATTTAAGGAACTCCATTGTTAAAAAAAATCTTATACTAATTAATTATTACACTCTCAACAATACTTTGGAGTCTTTTCTATTTTACCAAAAGCCTAACTAAAAAGCACTATATTTTTAAAGTTAAGCAAGGTTTAACATGATATTAATCTAAAAGTTAATAACAAATCTTTATTAGGAATAGTTAATAGATAAGTACCTGCATAAAAAGAAGATATTGCAACTACTCAATTTATTTATGTAGATTGTTTCACTCACAAACAAAAAACTAAATTAACCTTTTCTGTATTTTTTAGCTTAAAAAAAATAGTAATAAGAGAAGGCAGATATTGAAAAGTTTTCCATCTGTTATAAATTAATGAAATAAAACAGTTACTCGTTTAATTTTTTCAAACTTATTCCTGTCACTCAAAATGATTTAGAATATATTCTTTAAAGGAATCATTTACGTAGTTTTAAAATAGAACCTGGCCAATATATAATAAAAATGATCATTCAGCTGATTTTTTAATTGATCATTGATCAAAGTTACCGACTACTATCAATATTTTGTTTTCCTTAAAAGCAAGATCTAATTTACTTAAATAGAAAAACGAAATCATTTTTTTTCAAACTGAATAAAATTATAAAATTTTTATAACATAACCTTTAAAAACATACACACCACGTGATTTAGCAATTTTTGTAGAAAATCACCCTTAATTTATGTATTTTTTTGACTCTGACAAGCAATGTAATTTAAAACAAGTGACATCACATTTAACTGTCATCCTTATTTTTCATAAAACTAAAAACTTGCATGAAATGAATGTACAATCTTTACACCTAACCGATGATTGTTTTTTCTACTCTTTGGGGATGGAAGGTTGAGAGAAGGAATAAAGATCATATAAGGATAAAAAAGTAATATTTGTCAACACAAAATCTCTTTCTTTCCATAATTTTGATATTGTTAAGCTTTGAAGATTATAGCATAAAAGCTCCTAGAAAATTATGTCCATAAAACATGGAGTAAGGAAAAATGACATGAAGCAACGAATTTTACATTCAAATACACAATTCCTTTTGTTTTGATGACATAATGAACGTATAAATTTAAATTTAAGAATGATTTATATTATATAAAAAGTCTTATACTTTATCAATGGATGTCCAAATGAAGTTAAAGTTATGTGACTCTAGACATAAAGAAAATATTCGAATAAAATGTCAAAAATATTGGACTAAAAAGTGTTGTAATACCATTTGTAAGTAAATATATGTATTATTATCCTCATTAAGAACAAATGTATAGCTACTACATTTATTTTTTAATAAATATGCATCCTTTATATTTAAGCTATGTACGAGTAGATAGTAAGGACATAAATAAAATATATGTACAAAATATTTGCATACTTATGCATATATATTTAAAAATCCTTATAAAACTCATTAAAAATACAATTTATTTATTTTTAGAAAATACGACCCACCGGATATGGATTTTTTAGGGGACGATTATCTGGGAATTAAACATCGATTCTTGAGACGATTTTCTTTCTATCCAATTAACCTTTGAGATTAAAAGTAATCAAATAAAAGTCCAAGCATGACCATTTTGGCAGTTGTGTAGTTTTTCACTCTCACTGTACTGAAGCAGTCCCCTCTGCCAAGATTTTGAGAAATTATGTCCTATTTTTTTATGGTAATTTTTAAAATATAGTTCTGATAGTTGAATAAATAAGTTATATGGGAGGTCATTTTATTGTTTAAAATGTCATGTATGTATATTAGGCTGTTCTGTTTTCGGGTTAATCCGTTATTTTGTCAGTAATTACGAAGAACCCTTTTACGTGCACTTCCCAGAAATGGTTGAGAAATATGAGGATCGCCACGTCCTCTCTTTCTTCATGAGTAAAGCTAGAGAGAGTCCAAGAGAGGGGAATTGCCATTGGTATGAAAGGGAGTTGGAAACATCGTTTTACTTTCTTTTCTTTTGCTGTCATAAGTAGATATGGGCAAAATGTTGAGGTTAAGGAAGAAAAGAAAAATATCAGTCGGTTCCTTTTCCCCCCTCCCCTAAAAATTTAAATTATATACGTGGAAGCAATTACTTTTTAAAATATTGATTTAAAAGACCCTCTTGAAATTAACATTTGAGAAGTCAACTATCTTGGAGGAGGCATAAGCAACCAAAGTTTATAAGAATAAATACCCGTGTTTTTATACAAAAGCTTACATTTTAAAGCACCTAAATTAAATTTTCATAAAACCTTTTTTGGAAATTTTATCTAAATGAGCAACTATACCTCCAACATATTATAAATCCAAAATGCCTTTTAACATGTTTAGTTACTTATAGGTGTTGCATGTTTTCTCAAGTAAAAGGGATAAAGTCCCGGTCAAGTTTGAAGACACTCATGTCAAAGTTCAAGATGAATCTCAACAATTCTTTAAAATTAAGAAATAAGTTTAGTGAAAGGATATTTCTACCATCATGTCATGTTATTTCACTTTATAATCACTCAAAAGTAATATGACTGCATGTGATTGAGAGGAACGAGGGATACATATAACAGAAGAAAATGTCAACAGAATCCATAATCCACGATAGCAAGTTCTTTAAATACATAATTATTCCTATCGTAAACTGTGAAGCCTTGAAGGTCCTCAATACGACGAATGGGATGAAGGATTCGATAATCGTCGGATAGAACTCGGACTCCAACAAAATTGGAGATATACATTAGCCATAATGAAATTATCTCAGTAGTGGAGGAATCCAGGGAAACATCCCAAAGATCTTAAATCCTACAGTTAATATAATTAATATTTATTATGAAATTATAGCTTTTATTTCTAACATTGAATACTTATTATGGTTAAGTTGGCCATTAGGGCATTTGCCATCTCTTCGCAGGAAGATAGAATTGGAGAAGTCCTTAGAGTCAATGACAACTCTGATGGACCGTTGTTTCGTCCATAGATTGATTGCCTATTCATAGTAGAAAACAAGGGATTTGGAGTAGTCCATAAAGGTAATGTTGAACACATTGATGTACGGAGGACTGAAATCCCTGTCATAAATCCAAACATGTTCACATCGATATTCGACGATTCATTCCAATAGGCATTTTATTGATATAATTGATTTTTTTTTTCAATAGAATATTAAGCGTGTTATACAAATCATGCGAGATATTTACTATCAGGTAGATGTTCTCCCCTCAGTAATAAAGGAAAAATGATAACAGCTGTGGAAAACATAAAGTACTGTTCAAAGTGCCAACTCTACAAAATGCACGCGGCATTTGGATTCCTATTAATGACTCGCTGTCACTATGGATTTCAATCTTGTTAGTTTTCTTTTAAACATATCTTTTTCCCCTTCTAATTATATCTGATACATTTAAAATTGTCATATCAACCACATCAAACTACATTTTCATTGTGCTATCGATTCATAATATGATCAATTTAATTTATATTTTTTGCTTTATTTATAAAAACTTAATTTAATATCACATTTTCAATCTTAATCAATATACAACTTTTCTATTTTAACTAACATATTATATATATGTAATTGAGATAATAGAATATTATCCTATTTCATTTTGTTTCATAGAAAAATTTAAGTATCTACAAAATGTGTTACTTTGACTCTGAAGTTGTTATGATAATTTTAAACAATGGTTAAATTGTAGCATATGTTGAATAAAAAAAGTTGACAATAGATCAGATAATGGCTAAATATAATTTTTTCATATATGTATTTAATTAATGTTAAAATTTCATATAAATTAATCCGTAGAACTGGGTTTAGCAATATTCGAAGCTCCAATGGTAATTTGATTAGGAAATCATAAGCATAGTAATTTTGAGGTGCAATCCCAACAAAGCCACATTAAGATTTATATTCCGTTTGTATTGATTTGGTATCCAGTAATTTTGTTCACCAATAGGTAGAACATTATTCGAGTTTGGTTTTCTTCGAGTCAAGTCCGAGTCCATGTAAAAATGACTGATCTCATGCTCTGGTATTAGTTCATATTAAATTTATATTATCATTAAATTATTAATAATAAGCTGTTCTTAAGTAAAACAGCAAAATAATGACAGCTACATTCCACCCCTTCAAATGTATTCGACTGAAGTTCTGCCTTACTTCAATTCTATATTTTTTATGACAGCATCTCGGGCGTTTTATAAAAATATATAAAAAAAATTATAAAAATAATATGATCATCTCGTCATAAAAATACCAGTATTAATTGAAATACTAGTCTTTTTTGCAATGTAATATACCTACTGCCGTTTTGTATATATATTATGAGTACAAATCAGTTCGATTCATTCTTGTAGTTTTTTGTTTGTGAATAATATCCATAGATATGAACCGTACGAAATAGGATTGTTGTCCAAAATGTATCCATGATGAAGTCACTAGCTGATATCTATGATGATGTTATTACGCAAAGTTTTTTTTTCATTGGAAGACTTATGCATCAGATTCAGACGTCTCAGACTTAGAATGGGACGTCAAAATTTTAGGACCAATAAATTCTTCCTTTTATTCGAACAAAAACAGTTAATAACCCTCAATAAAATTTACAAATAGAATAACTTTACGGTAGTGACGCATGCTTCTGAGGCAGGACTATTCAATTACAAATGACATTGGGCTAAATTTCCAAATCAAGCTGTGACAATAATAACAATAGTAATAGATAAGTATAAGCCCTCAGCTTCGATTTGCATCACTTCCAGGAATATTCAATATTCGAAAGGTTTTGCCGAGATGCTAACTGAAAAGCTATGTTCTGAGGTTAACCATATCAATTATCGACAAGTAGCATAGACATTCACAGAAATTTTTACGTTGTTGATTTAGATGAAAAAAAAAATTGTATAGATTTCTATCTATAGGCAATTGTTATGTGTAATGCTCAACATGTTTAACATTGAAATAAAATAAGAAGCAGGGATTATTGTTCTCCAATTCATATTTACATATTTTATGCATAGAATATGTACATAAAGATGAACACTGTAGTCTGAATGACTAAAAAATGTATAGCAATCACTTACAAACATAAATGGCATAATATTCTCATATCTATCAACGAAAAAAAAATCATTCAAAACGTAATCAAGGAAACACTATAGAGTGTATTTATGTAAGTACTTTCAAAATCGATAGAAATATAATCAACATGTTTAAAATTGTAATGAAATAAGAAGCAGGGATTATTGTTCTCCAATTCATACCAACATATTTTATGCATAGAATATGTACATAAAGATGAACACTGTAGTCTGAATGACTAAAAAATTTCCTTCATCTTGTGTACTCATTGTGTTAATTAATTAACTTAAGAATTTTGATATTTTTTAAGCATGAATTAGCACCAAATCTGGCATTATACTGTTTAAAATTTCTTCAATAATATTCCAAATATTTATTTCCTTAATCAACATTTTTCGCCATTCTTGTGGTATGTCTATGTATTGAAATTCGTCCCGGAAAATATTATTATTTGTTTCACTTTTTATAATTTCGGATATTAACAATAGTGACAGTTGCATAACATAAGGCATTTATAAGAAAATCATGAATATACATTAAAGTGTGTCAATCGATCAAATACAATAGAGTCAAAAGGATAATACACCAAAATGTGTATTATTGAAATATAAAAAAACCAAAAGCATAAAAGATAGAACTAAGAAAAATATTAAGATATATTCAAATTGCACTCTAAAAAAAAATTTTTTTTGTCAATTTTTGCATTTTCAAATTCACCAAAAAAGCAAATACAATGTTGGATCTGTTTGAAACTAATTAATCAAATTTAATATAGTGATCTAATCTGAATTTTTTAATTAATAATGGGCAATAATCCCAAAAAGCAGTTTGCAATACTCAGAAAATGATTACTTGAAGGAGAAGTTTTAAAATTTAGTACATTTTCTATGACCAATTACAAAAACGAGACCTATTTTAAGCCATACATATATTGACAGTAGGGATGCATTCCTATCGATATTTTTGCACATATACTAGCTCCAAAATTTAGACAACTATATAAATAACTATAATTATCCGGTATATTAACTAAGCGGGGTTTAATGAGCCATTAGGGGTTTCCCCTTAATTATAATTAGTTCATATATGTAGATATGACTTAGTCATAACAAACAAGTAATAACATCTATATATAATTTGTCATACAAAACAAAAATACATAGTTCTAGCATTAGAGTCTACCCTAAAAAAATGTTCTGACAATTTATTTTTAAAGAAATTGAATTTAAATTTATAACCTTAGTTACTAGAGAAAATGTATCTATACGATTCATTTTTACTTTCTCGTGTGTTGAACGGTAAGATGAAAAAAAACCAGTAACATTACTTTATTTTGTTAATTTTTATGAAAAAAACATAAAAAAACAAGAAAAGTAATATATGTATGTACATACATCGACATATAAATCAAGTATTGCTAATAGAGATTGTAGCTTGTTTTCTTCCATGTATGAATTAACTTTTTTCTCTCACTAAAATAACTTTATTTTAAATATATATAAATATTTTTGTTTGCAAAAAAACACGATGTATCAAGAATTTTTCAAAAACTGTACATTAAAAAAAGTTGCCCATCTCGGAAAGCAAAATTTATATTACAGGGAGTATGAAATGGTTTAAAAAATTTTTGGATCTCAAATTAAACCCATATCTCGGTTTTTACTACCATGAGTATTTTGATTTTGAGTTGATATGTTCCAATGTCTCTGTTTTTATGCATGAAAATGTGATATACTTTTATTTTTAATTTAGATTGAGTTAGTTTCATTACACCCTATAATTGTACATAATAAAATATGTATATATATTTAAAATAAAGTTATTTTAGGGAGAGAAAAAAGTTAATTCATACATGGAAGAAATAAAAAACTACACTCTGTAAGGAATACATGTTTTAAAAGGGAGGAAATATATAACGCGCATAAATCTTTGTGAATTTTGTGAAATTTATTTAGTTTGTGTTAGATAAATGCGTAATTACGTATAGACATGGAAATTAGAACATTTCTTCGTACATATTTATATAAAAATCTAAGACATTTTCATTTAAGATTAATAAAGTTATGACGTATATATTTTTCTTTCCAAACATTGTTCTTTTTTATTTGAAACATTGAGAATATTAATTAAATTTTGAAAAAGAGGAAAATTAATATCAAGCAAAACAGTCATTTTCTTTATTAATACTTCATTTTTTTAAATTATTTATTAGGTTTAATAATATAATTACTGGAAGAAAATAATTAGAAAGAAACATTAAGTCAGGCTACTAGTGGAATGTATATGAAAAATGAAGATGAATTGATCTTTCAAAAACCCAAATGAATCATCAATGATGAATAACCGAAATTGTTGAACGTCAAGACATTCTATGGACTATTGTAATCAAATTAAAATGCAAGCCAATGATTTTCAGAGTTTCATGAATAATAAGCATATAATAGGACCTAATTTTGAAATAAAGTCAATAAATAAGTCGTTCTTCTTGATAATTACTATTTCGACACATCAAGAAATAAAATTTACTTAAAAAAGGATGTATTATGCTAACTTAAATTTGTAAGAGCAATTGTCGAATAAAGAAATGTTTTATTCGCGTTATTTGTGGTACATTTCCTCCCTTTCAGTATTTTTATTTCCATTTTAACGAAGAAATACTTATTTTCACGGAAAGCTTATAAAACTTTTTTTTGTAGATATTACTCTGTTACATTTTAGTGTATAACAAAATTATTTGAATTTTTTTTATTTGTTATAAAAATATACTTCCTTGACTACATTTACAATTTTCCCTCAAGAGAAGTCACAAACTTTACTGTGAGCTCTTTAATCTCCAATATAATTTTAACTACTAAATAGCTGAAATCTATATTTCATGTTGTTTTTAATAATTAAAACCACTAATGGCTCATTAAATCACGCTTAGTTAATATACCGGATATTCATAGTTATTTATTTAACTGTTGACAAAATGTATTAACTGTAAATAATATTGAGATTTTCTTAATTATGTCATTCGCCCCTCTTATTTGAAAAAGCTTTTAAGAAACAACTATCAATTTCTAGATATTCTGTAAATAGACTTATACTCTATAAAACAAATTTTTACTTCAACTATGGTCTTATATTAAAACCTAACCGATATAGATTTTTAAGGCTATTACCAACTATTTTCATAAAAGACAAAGAAAGAAAGACTTACAAATTAATCGTCCAATTTAAAAAAATTAATAATATAAGAGATAGTGTTGTATAATTGTAAGAAACATTAAAAAATAAGTTCATAGCTAATAAATATATATTTTCGAATGCTCAGTAATGTAAAACTATGAAAAGTTAAATTGATTTATCTTCTCAAACGTTTTTTGCAAATTAAAAAATGGGCGATCAATTTAAATAAAAATAAAACTTTGTTTATAAATATTTATAAAAAAAAGAAATTTTAAACTTTTTTATTTTATTTAAATAAATTTTGGATTATACAAAGCGAAAGATATTAAAATAGTAGTAATAATTGTTAAGCATGGTAATCATCTATTATATTGGATCACCTTATTCTGAGAAAAATAATTTTCAATAGTTGTCTTTCGTTTTTGTAATGTAAATTAATTACTTAAGTCTCAAATGAGTTGGTTTTGTTTTAGAAAAAAACCCATAAAAACCGATGTATTATTAATCACAGAATAAAACAAATAAGAAACTTCATTACACTTTTAGATTATAAATATTTTCTTGGATTTTTTTGTTTAAAAAGATTAAAAATAATGGAAAAGTTACATCACAATTTTCGAAATATTTCATTTTTGAAAGATTAAAAAAATTTCTTTGTTTAAAAAGAGTATATAGACAGAAACTAAATTTACCTGATAAAAACAAAATGAACTTAACAAACTTGTAATTATTATAACAAGCAAAAACTATAATCTATTATCAAATACAAACAGAGCATTGCTGAATTGCGATTATTTTACTGTAATAATAAAATTGTAGAAACAATGATATATTCTAATATAGGGTGATATATGTACAAACAGAAATATATTTTATCACTGTTAAATAATTTTAAATTGACGACAAAAGACAGAAAAAAGGATAAATAGAAGCCAAAAATATTCTTCGTTGTTTTTTTCTCAAAAGAAAATTTCAAAAATAATCAATATCAAAATTTTCAAAAAAAAGAACAAAATTAAGTTACATTTTCTTAAAGTTACATTACCAGGACTACTTGAAATTTAGATGTTTTATAAAAAAAATAGTCTTACTGTTTGATTAATAAAAAAATATTGATAATTAATTGGTTTTAATTAGATGATCAACAAACATAAACTGGCGGTACTAGGTTCCATAAAAGAAATTCAGTTTATTTAACTATACTTTTGCTATTTCAAAAAAAAATGATGATCATACAACAGTAATAATAATGTATTTTCTGAACATATATATATATATATGTTACTTGGGAGTGTTTGTTATTTTTTCTCTAGTGGAAAAAAATAAATTAACTGTGTCCAAGGAGCTTTAATTAGAAGAATTGGATATCGAAGTGTAGATTATCTCAAGGAGGACGGCTTGGGATATCTTTTACATTGACCCCAATTCTTTGAATCCATTGAAGCAAAATTTTTAAAAGATGAAGAGGAGATATTTACAACTATATTCCTTGGAGATATGAACTTAGTCATGGACCAAGAAAGGGATACAATAAACTATATGAGGGAAAATAACATAAAAGCAACTATTAAAGTGAAAGAAATAGTAGAAAGATATAACTTGACAGACGCTGCAGCGAGGTTTACCAAGAAGCCAGACCACACTTTCTTTGCCAGAGACAAAAATGAATCGATGAAAAGCTCCCGTTTAGATTATATTTTTGTATCGGCAAAACTGACTCCTAACATAATTGGTTATCAAATGCTAGAACCTGTACAATCGGACCACAGACCTATTCTGCTTACTATTGAAGATATTAAATATAGAGCCAGGAAATCGGGGAAACTTAATGTTAAACTACTGGAAGTTAAGAAGACGGACAAAAAAGTTACCGAAATTATTAAGGGTATTTTAAGAAAGCTGGAGGAAAAAACAATCAGAACCCCTTCCCATGCTCTGAAATTGATTTTGGATTGTTCCCGAAGCGAATACATCAAATTAGGCGTTTGAGAAAGCCAAATGTTGAGACAGAGAGAAAAGGAGTTGGTTGCGAAAAGAGAAGCAGGTTGCAGGGACGAATCTACTGACGAAGAACTCAAGTATATATATTCAATTGAAAATAAGGGACGCTTGATAAGAACTAGGCTCAGTAAGATTACCAAAGAGCAAGTTATATGGAAGAGGATCAAGGAATTTGAAAACAACCAGAAGACTAAGAAGTGTATTTCCACTTGATTGGCAAAAATCAAAAAATATTAGATACACAAATGGTCATAAGTCAAGAGATAACTCAATATTATCAAGGAATATATCGATATGAGGACTGTGATATAAAGGATTACGGGATAATTTGTAGGAAGTGCTTGTACGGTGAAGCAAACTTTACCCAGAAAATTGGTGACAATATGACTAGTTACAATGAGGACTTGTGTCCTAAAATACCGCTAAACCTGATGAGTCACTGGAAGCAGAAGTTAATTTGGAAGAAATTAAAAAATTGAATATCGACTATAAAAAAATATACAAATCCCCTGGTCCTGACGGTTTTCCTATAGAATTTTATAGAAAATACTGCTCACAAATAGGCCCATTACTACAAAAAGTATATAAAGAAGCAGTCATCAGAGGGAAGTTTAATCAGAGCATAACGCTGGGGAGTCTCGTTTTGATTCACAAGAGCGGGAAAGATCCGTGATATGTACATAACTTAAGACCATTGACGATGCTGAACTCCGTATTTAAAATATACAGTGGTATACTTTCAAAAAAGATCCAAAAGGTGCTACCACATATAATTCATGAGGCACAAAAAGGGTTTGTCGGAGGAAGGTTCATGGAGAATGCAACACGAGGAATCATAGATTCGACTTCTAAGAAGTTAAATCACGAGGAAAATGTTGCAATAATGACAATCGATTTTAAAAAGGCCTTCGACAGTGTTTCCCATAAGTATATATTGAAAACCCTGATTATGGTTTTGGAGGGATGTTTTTAAGGATAATAGCAGTAGGACTCAGCAATCTTTGCACAAAGTACGAAAACGGAGACAAGAGTTTTGAAGTTAAGCGTGAATGCCGACAAGGAGACATTAATCCCCGAGCCTCTTTGTATTAACCATAGACCCACTTATTCGGGAAATAGTGAATCATAAAAACATTGGAGGTATTCAAATAGGGAATTTTGAACACAAAATCGAAGCCTATGCCGACGATCTGACAACATTATATGCAGGCTTAGAATGTAAAATCTGCGAACCCGTAAAATAAACTTTACGTGTACTTGAAAGATATAAATGGAAGTCAGGGTTGGAGTTTAACAAGGATAAAACTCAAATCGTTTCCAATTTCTCAAACTACTATGAAATTGGAGGCGTAAAAGTTGCTCCGGAAGTCAAAATTTTAGGATCAAGAATGTCATTGGACGGTAGACAAACGGATAAGAATTATAAGGACATAGAAGAAATAATACGGAATAGTTGCATAAGATATGCACATCTCATTGGAAAGAATTTGCCTGGAAGAATCCAAGTATGGAACTCTCTGATTCTTCCCAAAACAATCCACCTCTTGAAAAATTTACTGTATAATGAGACACAAGGAAGCACGATAGATAAAATTTGCATCAAATATCTTTCACTGAGTGAGAAGGAGAAAACGATGACATGGAGGAGAATATCATTCCCTAAAAAGTACGGAGGGTTAGGTCTTCTTCCCATCAAACCATTTTGGAAAGCATTGCTATTTTCTTGGTTTAAAAGAACTTTCGATGAGAGCTCAGTTTGGTATAATCTTCTAAAAAAAAGCTGGACTGAAGAGTTTGGAAACTACAGAGTAACAGCACAGGAAGAAGGCCCAGACATCGCTTTGGGAGTGCTAGTGAAGCTCAATTCATTTTGGAAGAGTGAATATAAGTGAGCCTATTTCTTTGGAGGTTCTTCCCTTAATGGGCTGGCAAGAACCTATACAAAACAATAAAAGATTTCATAGTTTAAGGGATACTTCTATTAAACGAAGACTACAATATATGGGAGAGGTCTTCAACATTGGATTTAAATGGTCCCAGAGCCAAGATCTTGAGAGGAAGAGAATTATAAAAAACATTAATTTTCATAAACGGGAAATAGGGCCTAGGAATTCTTTTTTTAATTTTGCAAGAGGATTTAATAATACGGCAATAAGATTTTTACAAGTGGAAGAACGGGATAAAACCCATTACATAAACCAAATCCGTAGAAAGAAAGATTTGGTGAATGAAAATGCCTCAGTAGATAAAATATTGAGTGCATTGTCAAATGTTAAATTCGACTACTTTATGTATTGGTTCAGATATAGAGTGGTGACCAATACGCTCACAACTGGGAATATCTATGGTAAAACACCAGAAGAGAGATTCTGTTTTTATTGTAAGGAATATAAGGAAACTGTGCCACACCTACTGGCGGAATGCCAAATAACTAAAGATATAAGAGATCAAGTGTCGATTGCTATCTATCGAAATTATGGCATATTTTTAAAGTCAAATCATTTTTCTTTTATCTATATGTAGGCCAGTACCAAAATGAAATTAATATTTATCTCACAAAAATTAGTATGATTTTATAGACGTTCAGAAGCACCAGAACCTCCTTACCTGTTGATATTTTAGAACATGTCCAAAAAATCCTTAACCGTCCTATTCAAGATTGAATATTTTTGTTACTGGTTTTTATGAATGTTTAATCTCTTTGTCATAGTAAACTCTTTTATATCTATGTATTTGTTAATGTCTTTGCTGTTTTACCGATTATTATTTTTCTCTTACTAAAAACATGAGTTTTCTAGTTATAATTTTACTATGTAAACTAATGATATTAAATAAATAAATAGCACGTTTGTGCAAAAAAAAAAAAAAAAAAAAAAAAACTATACTTTTGCTATTTCAACAAAAAAATGATGATCATACAACGGTCATAATAATGTATTTTCTGAGCCCTATTAAAAAAAGGTTTAATCGCATGGATTTCCATGACTTCAATGTGCGTCCATCTTTGGAAAGACAACATAATAGCATTTTAAAAGATAATAGTACAAAAATAACTATTGTTCATTGTCGTTCAAAGCTCATTGTCATTTCGAAGTCATTGTTGCATTCATTGTTAACTCAACAATGGTCATGAAATATTTTGAAAATGAAAGACCAACTGTATATTCAGACTTTATATGAAAAACAGAGGTTTTATAAATTCCTGAATGATAACCTTAAATGGATGAATGTGTGCATCACTCCAAAATCTCCCAATGATTTTAATTTCTCATTGGATCGAAGTATGGTAATAATATCCATGAACATAATGTCATTTGATGCATTCTTAGTGAGCCCATATATACAGTGTGGGTAACCACAATCTGAAAAAGCATTAAAGGTTTCAAAAGGAGAGTGAAGAGTAGAGTTCCAAGTTTGAAAAGGTTTTGTGATTTTATCAGGAAGACTTACTCTGTCTTTAGAACACGTTTGGAGGCTGTTGTGGCAGCTAATGGGAATTATATTGAACAAATTATAACTTAAATATATGAGGAGCTACTACATAAAATTTTGAGTTTCTATACCTTATTGTACTTGAAATTTAGGATCAAATATTGTTGTACTAACATTTGTTCAGATTTTGGTTACGCACACCGTATATATAGGACATAAAACATAAATTTATATTTGGAATCAACATTTACTTTTGCAGGAAGTTAGCCAATTATCAAGTGTATCCTTGTATTTCTCTTAGCTTCAAAACTCTCAAACTAACAAAAATCATAATTTATAAAGCAATACACATACTTACGCGTTGTATAACGTAATGCTGACTTTTAATCCTACTAAAATTAGGTATCCAACCAATATAATATTTATTTATTGACAATTGTAATCCAATTGCATAAATTTTTCCCCTATATTTATTCATTCATATGTTATGTATATAGTTGTTTTAATATCGAATGTACATCTTATCAATACAACCAACAAAATATGCCGTCATTATAAATAGATAGTTCTATATTATTACGTTTGTAATAAATTGCTGTTTATAGAAACAGATAAAGTCACCTAAGGTAAATACTGTCGTCTTCACTATCCCATTTAAAAAAAACTACGACTTTTTTATAATACTGCTATACTTCAAATAAACAACAGTCACTGTCTTGAAGATAGATCAAATAGTAAAGAAGACAAATATCAAAAATCAACATCGTTACGAAATAAAAATAATAATAACTCCAAAGAAATGATGAAGATTCAACTCATTTTAACCTTAGTTCTACTCTTTTGTAACGTTATTAAATCACAATTAAGGGCTCCATCCTTCCATCAAAATTGTGGTTGCCAGTGTAATAGCTATACTTTTACAGACTTCAAAGGATATACTCAAGGAAACTGCTTTTCGTAAGTTTTCTATACTGATACTGACTGTATATATTGTCTAATGTTTGCTAGTTTTTTATGTGCATAAATTGTTAAATAACCTTAGCAAAAACAATAGTTATTTTGTAATTCTTAAAGTTATTTCTACATACATAATAAACGAAAAACAACATCATGTTGGATGAAGTATATATGACTATTTAGTATTTATTTCAAAAAAATTATTGACAATTTGACCAAAAATATGAAGAAACTTCATCTAATAACTTTAAAAATGACACAAAACAGAATTATTTTATTATAGGTTTTTGTTCTTTTAAAATTTGTTAAATGGCCGACTTTCAGAATTATGACGTCATATTAAAGCGCTTTTTAAATGTTATTATGCTTCAATCTTCAAATGAATTAGTTTAAGAATTCTATAATTTCACTTTTGCAAAAGACATTTAACGTTATTTTCTTAAATATAATTGCAGTAAATTAACAAATATATAACTATTAAGACATGACAGAGATAGACGTATCAAAGCCAATTTTTTATAAAAATTTGTTTTATTATTCTCTACCATTGACCTCGAATTTTCTTTCGTAATATATCCCTAACAAAAATAAAAGTGATTTGTTATAAAAATATAACAGTTTTTATTCTTGAAACAAATGCGTTCTTCTTCTATTCTTGGACATTAAATATCAAACATAACCTAATGAACAATTTGTTAATCCCCTCCTTATAGTTTTAAAGGCTTTAGTGGACTACAAATTTTTTTTATATTGATAAATATTTTTAAAAGTTATATTATTAATTTTTTTTCCATTTTTCAATGTCTTACTAAACCCCTAAAAGGGCATTTTGTCTGAACTGGATTGCTACAAAAGAATAAAAATTATGAACTCATTGAAAGAGATCAAACGATATTGAACATCAATTTGACACAAAAGTTTACATTTTTTGGGAAATACCTTAAAAAGGGTGACAAAAATTTTAATTCCTACCAAAACCCCAACGAATAAATTTATTGTTAGTGTAAGAGATTTTATCTTAACTTACCTGTAGATATTGCCAAATAATAATAATTAATTGACTAGAACTCAGAAAATACAAACTTTAATATACCTTCAATAAGGGGTTATTTCTGTATAATAGACCGGCATAACTCCACATCTTTTCGATTAATATAGAATATAATATACATGCCTGGTATTTGTTTAGAAGAATTGCTTTGTGATTTTAATATTGCTGAGAAGTTCAAAATTACGAAGCTAGATTATTCTTAGAATCTTCTTCTTTTTTTCAATAAATTTGGAGTAGATTTTCCAAAACATAATAAGTTAACTTCCTAAATGT
The DNA here is from genome assembly GCA_963680855.1 of Lepeophtheirus nordmannii. NCBI lineage: Eukaryota > Metazoa > Arthropoda > Copepoda > Siphonostomatoida > Caligidae > Lepeophtheirus > Lepeophtheirus nordmannii. The sequence goes on along the minus strand of OY804521.1, from coordinate 20,409,368 downwards.
GATATTGAAATTTTAATATTTTTATCTATTTAAAAAACTATGATTAATTATGATATATCAAAAGAAGGGCTATATTTTTTTGGAGGTTAAAAACCTATAACCGATTAATGACGGTTTTTGGTAGTTCTGGGTAGATATATGTATGTAGTTACAACTACCTTATGGTTTGTTATCTTTAATAAATAATAAAAAAAAATAAAAAAAAACATGATTTATGTAGGAATTGTCAAAAATCGAAAACATTAAATGTTTAAAATTTGCCAAAGTGACAGCTCTGGTAGTTCTAGTGTTAAGTGAAAATAGCCCACCTCTACTTTTCTTTTTATCTGATTTTAACTTTATATTTTTCTTATTTTAGATCCGACTTAACAGGAGGTCGATGGTGCTATGTAGACTATGGTAATACGTGCCAAGATTCCCTTCCATCCCTTCGATACAATGGGCAATGGTCCTATGAAGCCTGCTCTACTCCAAGGTGTTATTACAATTATAACAACAACTATTACAATGATAATTATCCTCAATATGGTGCCAACAACTTTGGACACCCATATGTATATAGAAACTCCTTCCTACGTGCAAAACGTGCATTGAATGAAACTGTAGACTATTAAATACATGATATCGTTTACTCAAAATACATCTACAACTTCTGGGGTATTTAAATTATATAAAAGAATGTATATATATATATATTCTTATATGAAGTATGCACATGGTTTTTTTTCTAGATGCACTTAAAAAAATATTTAGTATAATAATGAAACGATGGTTTATTTCTTAGTGCAAATAATCTAACATTTTTTACGTATATGTACAATTGAGTTTCTATTGAAGAATTCAAACATTTATATTACAGTATTAAACTGAAATAACTTTTTGACAAATGTAATGCGAAATAAAAAGAATGTAACATATTTTTCTCGAGTTGTGTCGATTCCTATTTTTTTTGTCTAGTTTAGTTAAAAAAAAAACTGCTGCTATAGCAATTTTTTTTCCAATGACATTTAACGTTTTATAATCACAGCTGAATCAAAAATGTTTAACATTTCTATGGATACTAGGCATTTGAAGCCCAAATTAAAATGTAAAGTAAATGGTAAATTTATACATCCTTATTAATACCACATTGCTTATTATTTAATTTCTATAAAACAAATTTTATTAATAAAATAAAAATGTAACAGGGTCAAAAAGATGCTTGATGTCTCTAGTACAAATAAAATCAAAATTTGGAATACAACAGTTCAGTTTTAATTGAGATTTAATTAAAAAATCATTTTATTTTGTTAGAGAAATTATGCTAAGGAAGTACAACACGATGTAGTTTTTATTTTATCTTTCAAACTTTTTAAGTCCAAAATCAGTAGGACCAATTATTCCCAAAAGCTAGGACTATTCTTCATTCAATATTTGTTGAATTCAATTTGAATTGTTGACATCTTACCAAGAGCTAATTTGAATTCAGTCTATAAATTCAAAACATGATCACGACGAGCTTTTTGGGATAAACAAAAACACTATGTATTCTCCCTTCAGCTGATTTTCATCCTTTGACTCTTTTGATTTAAAGCAGCTGATCTTATGTATTATGAACTCAAAAAGGGCATTATTATTATTTCTGATTTTGATGCATAAAAAATATATTAAATCAAGGATTGCGCGCCCTTTTTTTGAATTTTGAATATATTACAAGTAGTAACGATTGGTTTGTGATTGGTATAATTTATAAATATATAGTATATCTAAATAATAAATTTTGCCAAATATTAACAAGGAAAATACAGAAGGGTAGCTATCATATGTTTTTCCAAATTTTTCCTTTCCTTTTTGTCAGTCGAGGTTGCGAGTGGACAAAAAAGTTCGACGTGGATAAGTAGAAAAAAAGGACAGCTGACAAAAAAATACAGTGTAAATTTCATGTTAGTAGAATAACGTGGTAACAGTTGATATTTGAATGTTGTATCGGGACGTCATGATCATTCTGGAAGTCAAACATCTTGGAGGAGGCATGAACAAACATATTTTATGACTGTTATAAACGTTTCATAATGATTGCTAGTTTTGATAATCACAGAGAGCTTAGATATTAGTCAATCATATTCAGTTGATATCACTTTGAGTTTTAAATAAAAACCCTGTTTTTTACTTTGTTCAATATATCAAATTTTGTGGTAACTAATAAGCATTTGCGGGATATTTTATGTTTCTGCTTTAATTGGAAGAAAAGTACAGCTGAAGTGTATCAAATACTTCAAACAAATACATCAAATATTTCGTCATATTTATGGTAACAATATTCGAATTGATCAATCTTGTTTTTGACGTTTCGAGAATGGTGATTTCAGCGTTGAAGACAAATCTCGTTCTGGACAGAGAAAATAAAATCAAAGACAAAGAATTGGAGACATTACTCAATAAAAATCCAATTCAAACAAAAGACAAGCTTGCATAATTATTGGTAGTTACACAGCAAACCGTTTCCGTTCTACTGAAATCCGTTCACAAGCAAAAAATCACAAAAACCAAACTAATTTGTACTCTCAATATTAAAATGTAAACACTTTCTCCTATACAACGGTTTATCTGTTTCCCTGATTTTTTTTAATTGGTCAGATTTGGTTAATATCTGTATTAACAACAGTATCTCCCCTCCTATACTGCGTCAATTTTGGTTTATTATGCAACTTGTTATGTCTGTCCATGGAAACGTATTATTTTAATAATACGTAACTATTTAAATCCAATTCTATTCAAATTATTAGTTTTTAGAATTACGTATTTGAAACAATCTCCAAAACAACATTAATAATAGAATACATCTAGAACAAAATTGATTATATAAAAAAGTTACAATACAAAAATCAAAGTTTAGACAAACTTTATTATTATAATTTTTTTAAATCAAAACCAAAAGTTTTACCAAGTTTTAAAATTTCACAAATTATACCATATATATTTTTATTATTCTACTTAGTAAGACTTTGTATTATTTTTTATAATGAGATGAAGTCATAAGCAAAATTGCATATAGTTTACTATTATTTGATGTTTGATCTCTTTGTGTGCATATTCTTATTATGCTAATATATGAGTATTTTCAGTTTTGGTTACCATACGAGATTTGGAACACCGATTCATTCTACACATCACTAATGAATAATGAACAACTAATATTTTTTTAATACATAAGCTTAGAAGAAAATTAAGTTTAAAAATTACAATTCCATTGAAATGAATACAGCAATACTGTATTGTATTGGAGTATTATTAATTTGAATAAAAATTTACCGAATCCTTGCACATAATTAACAATTAGTATTTATATATACAGAATTACATAAATGCTCATAATTAGCGATATAATGACTATTAAGCCAATGCTTCTCTTAAATTTAATTATCCAAACGGGGCTAAAACATATCCAACTCCTTTAAAAACAAATTGCATGTAATCAAAAATATAATTATAAATCTATAATTTTATAAATAATGAATTTATATCAGTACAAAATGTAATACCAAAATAAAGACCTATTATATATTGTATCCCTACTGTTAACAAAAAATAATCCGATAGATAAATAGATTAACGTTAGGTTAACTGACTAATCAATCTTTTCAAATGGACAAATCATAGTTGGATTGGGGTTGGCTTGACTCATTTATGGTATAACCTCGGACTCAAAGAAGAGGGAATGGAGACTGGAAATAAATTATGTTGTAAAATCAACACAGAATTACTCTCACCAGCCCAATTCAAGCCGTTTTGAACGTTTAGTTGTTTTTGACTATCTCCTTGAATAAGACAATACATAATAATTTGACAATGGAGAAATTTGAATAGCTATAGCCGATTTTTCCTGTTGAGTTATTGCAATTTTCACTTTTAGTGTATAAGAGTAGATTTTGTTTATATCACGACATGAACGATATCGACTTTAAAAAAACATTGATAAAACATTTGGTAGTTATGTAACGTTTAGTTATGTTACGGTACCCTTGGGCAAGTCAATAAGTATTAATGCCCTTTATGAATTCATAATATGCAGAGTTAGCTGCAATTGAAGTAATTGGTAAAGAGTCAACTGATCATAACAGTTGAAGCGAAAATACATATTTCGTCATTTAAAAAGTTGGTCGTGTTTATAGGTAGTTATAGTATATAGAAATCGCCATAAGAAGCAAAGTTAATAAACAATTATAACCTACAATTACACTTAGCAAATTGCTTAAATTTTTAATGGAATATTATTCCAAGGAAACCGTTTTCAATATAATACTTAATATTTATTGAGATGGGATCTTCATGCTCAGATCAGAAACTATCAAAAAATCCTCTGACGTCAATATAATTTATGGATTGATATGTTTGGCTAATATCAATATTAATTTAAAAAATGCGGTAGTACATAATATACTATTGAAATTTTAATTGATATTTTTCTTCCCATATTTGACGTTCTACCTTATTCATTTGAGAGATTTTACAAATGTACATATATGATATATTGTATAACTACAATTAACACATATTAATTAGAATTTAAAATGATTCATATCTTTGATACATATTATATATTATTACCATTGAAGAATGTCCTTGGAATATCAACAGAGAGAACAAAGCAAGCTATTATTGTATTTATGTATACATAATTAAAAAATACACAATCTGATGACGCTTAATAACGTGATAAGAAATGTTCCTCTGTCATATATGTATAAAGTATGTATGTATAAGAATAAGGTCAGAATTTTTCATTTATATATGAATGTATTTGCCATTAAGGGAATTATTCTCTCATCGTGAGTCCACAACTCCTCAATATGCTTTAGATGCCCCAATGAACAAATTGTACTTATATTTATATGACGTGTACATAGATCATTAGCAACCATACTAACATGTGTATGTACATATTTATGCATAAATTAACATATGTTATTATTATTCTAGATATTACATAATAAGTACACATATTTGGAGTCAAAATGTAGAGCTTTTTACATGACGTCATTATTCTGCAAATTGGCTATTTTGAAAGCAGTTTGAAAAAATACCCTTATTTCTATATATACATATATGTACAAGAGATTTTTTTTCCTTTTTAAGTGTTATTATTACGAAATGAAGTTTCCTTCTTCTTTTTTTAAATTTGTCCATTTTGTTTAAAAACTAAACAAATATTTCCTTTGCTATAAACATGTTTTGTTTTCGGTTTATTATGCAATTTGTGATATCAATGAATATGTTCCATCCCAATATGGTATCTCGAAACATTTGGTTAGTGAACACAGCGGAGAGGTGTGTTTTGATGAGAGGAGATTTTACAAAATAACAACTTTATTGTGTCTACTTAATACATAAAAATACCGGGAAATACAGTTAAACTTATTTCCTTCGTATGTTCCTACATTTCTTTCAATGTATACAGAGTATTCAGTCCTATCTATCATAGGGGAATCATTGAAGTATTAAGAAGGATCTTTTGAACAAAACAATATTAAAATCAAATAATATTTTTAGATTGATTTGTTTGTCAATACCTGTATTATATAAATTACAAATATTGAAATACACAGGAGGAAAATAATAAACTTGTCTAAAATATTAAACGGGTCTTAGAAGTAAATATTATTAATCAATGGGAAATCTAGATAAATTTTTGTTACTTATTATGAAAACTTTTTAGCAAACAAAATAAAATAAGAAAGACATGTTAGAAAAAGACAAGTTTTATAACACTTAAAGCGTTCACTGCTATGCTCTTTCCCCTTAATATGCTATAACTTGTAAAGCTTTGTGTTTAGAGGATAAAATTATTATAAAAAGTTATACAATTGAGATAAAATTTTCATCCAATATTCACTTTATTATCATATGCTATTTAACAATTATTGTATCAAAAATATTTTTACATATTATTTGATCGATGATGGTGTCATCTTAAAGCAACTTATTTGGTGATTTGAATGGTTATTTACAACTTGTTTTAAAAGTTGAGAGAGTTTAAACACTTTTTTAAATTCAGGCCAATTAGGTATTTTTTCGATGATTATATTTTCCAATTTAATTTATATTACTTAAAAACATTCCTGAAATGAAAGTATGTAATTTGAATTTTAGGTAAAGTATTTTCACTTTTTTTAGTCATTAACCATTTTTCATTAAACTCTTTATGTATTCAAAGAAGTATCTTAATTGCAATTTAACTTCAATTATAGGCTTATGTTTTCAATAAGTGGTATACATTTGCTTTTTTTTAAAATAAAGATTACAATAAACATACTTACATGTGTAAAAGGTAATGTAATATTTTTTCGTACTTATTACGTGTAAATATTTTTATAACAAAATGTATTAAGAAAAACAACTTAATTTGAATCCAAAAAAGATAGGAATGTCTTCATTTTAGTTAATATCCAACATTAAAGTGAAAGTTAATAAATAAATAATTGCTACATCCATTGGATCACATTTATTTGAAACTGATTTCAAACTATAAAGGTATGGAACAATTCGTGATGAATAACATTCACATGACAATATTCATCATTTATCATTCAACCTTTCCTCCTTCAAAAAGAAAAAAAAAAAGGCTAATAACGTCATTCTTCAAAACTGTTCAGTACTTAATATGAAATAATTCGAGTTCAGTTGATCAACGCTCAAAACTCTAATAACAGACAAAGTAGACAAATTGATGGAGAAAAAAAATATACATAAATTTTTGTGTCAAGGGGATTAAGATAGATTTTTACATAGCGATGTGATTTTTATTATTTTAAATTTATCCTAAGGAAAGAATTTGGTTGGGCCTTTGTTTATTTTGAGATTCAACGATACAGATATTTTCAAAAATAGAAAGAAAATAATTAGTTTTAATATGAAGACACTGATAAATACAAACAATTTAGAAACAAACTAGTGATTGACGTGTTTTCAATGCTTCAATTTGTGATAACAAAACCTTATTTTAACAAGAAGATTTTTGAAAGTTAACAGTTGGTAAACATAAACAAACCTCATAAATTTTTGTACCTATAATAAAAGGACATCTGGCAATGTAATTTATGGGTAAAAAACCAGTGCACTTTTTTAGTAGTAAACCCTTCTGATTATACGAAAATACTGAACTTAAAAAGTCATGTAACTACCGTGTATTTCGTCTTATAAGACGATCCTTAAAGCCAAAAAATTACCCTTAAAAATTGTGGTTCGTCTTATACAACCGATATAAAAGTCAGACCTTATATGATATATGATAAATTCATAAAAATTTGCTATAATTTTGTACCTCGTCTTTCTGACGGTCGCCTTATACGTCAAAATATACGGTATTTGTTATAGTACCCATAAACCATGTACTAGAACCTTCAAGATGACATCAAACAATCAATTGGAAATCCTTGCTATAGATGAGAAATTAATAAGTAATTAGCTTTTATAAAAGAATATTGTTCCTCCTTCATAACTGATTCATGATTTATTAACGTTAAGATGAAAAAAAAAGCTTAGATTTAATGTAAATATACGCCGAAAAACGGTAATTTTCATCCTCCTTCATCAATTATTTTTATCTTGATGTTACATGTTGCACATCAAAATATTAATTAACGAATGTCAAACGAATTTAATGCTTATTGGAATAGTTATATAATAACGTTTCATTCATGTATTCAAACTTTTCAATGGAAAATGTATAATCTTTTTCGTAACTTGGAATTTTAAATAGAAAGAAAAAAATAATGATTTGATATAAAAAATGAGATTTTCATTTATATTTAGTTTAATTGCATGAAAACGAAGAAATCATACGTGTAAATGTACTTATATGAATCCATTTTGTTTTGAATAAATCCAATTTATTAATTACTTTGTACATACACAGTTATTTCAATTCCAAAATTTTTTTATGTCCAAAGCCAGAAAATCTAATTAAATACTTTTTACATAAACAAAAAATAAAACTTTTTAATGATTTTGGGAATATATTAATAGTTATTATAACTATCTATTTAATAAAAACCTAAAAGTGTTTCGTGTAACCATGTATTTTTTTTAATTACAAATGAGGAAAACCATGTTTTATGCTATATAATGGAACTTGATATAATGTTAAATTGGTGACACCTAAGATATTGTACCATAAAGTGTGAACGAGAATTTTTGCAAGATTCAAGTTACATTTACAGGGTCTTTGAAGGATTAATCTGAATAATTTAATAATAGAGATACTTACTTGTAGTATTAAAAATGTAACCCAGTATTTGAATCAATTAAAAGTGTTATATTCACCTTTTGCTCACTTAATGAATGAAATAATTGAACCATGCTTTTTTTACATCAAAAATAATAATTTCAACAAATAAATATTTTAGATAAATGACCATAAAACTATATTATATAATCCTTTGCTATAGTCATTTTACGCTCTCTTAAGATTGTATGCTATTATTATGACCTTTAATAGGATAATCATGTTTTAAACTCTTAATGATATAAAAAATAAAAATAAACTATTGTACACTGCATTAAGAGTGCATAAAAATCAAATTCTTTAAACAAATGTATACTTATAAATGTTATATGTCTTTGTAAAGACACCTATTTATTGATAGGGCTTTGAATGTTCATAGTAAAAAATAACTGTAAAGAAACGGTAAAATATCGTGAATTTTGTATTTTGTATCTCAAATGTATCTAATTTAATGATTCTATTACGATAATTTTTGATATGTACCAATAGAGTGTTTTCATTATGGCTCCATCATTATGGAAGTCAGCCATCTTAGATGAGAAATAAACAACCAAATTTTATACTCCTGCTTCTACGCATTGCAATAAACATAATTTCTTCATTTTTAAAGTTTTTTTAAAAAAATATGTTGCCTATTTTGTATAATAACTATGTATGTGCTGGGCATTGCAGATAAATTGGCAATTTTTTTCAAATGGTTATATTTGGATTCCCACTTTGAATTTATTGATTAAATCGAATTAAAATAGTAACTGAGCATTGATTCATTTGATGTGACCGCCTCCAGCTTCAATAACCTTTGTGACCATTGGCCTGAATCGTGCTGCAGCCTTGATTACATCATTAGTTGTTATCCTCCAACAGTTCTTGGTGATACTCACCTTTAGGGAGATAAAACTGCTGTATGAGTGTTTGTTGACCAGTTATGGAAGGGTGCCCCACAAGTAATAATCGAGAAGGTTCAAATCTGGATTATTGAAAGCCAGATTTCAGCCTTCACTATAAATGGAGCCCTCTCAGATAAGAATGATTGAGTTGTCATGGAGGCATGAAAAGGGGCAGAGTCCTACACAAGTATCACATTGTTCAAGACAAACCTATCCCCAATCCAAGGTAGCAAAACGTCCTTTAAATTTTTAAAGTTCTCAGCTTTGTTATTCTTAAGTCCAGCCTCGATATAATCATTTGGCAACAGCTCCTTGATTACATCATTAGTTGTTATCCTCCAACAGTTCTTGGTGACACTCACCTTTAGGGAGATAAAACTGCTTACCTCCAGCCAGATTCTTGGACTTCAAAACAAGCAATGACTCTTGAATTTAGGCGATTTATTTCCCTGTAGACCGTCGACTCGGGGAGCTTGGTGGCCTCTATGATCTCTTTTATAGTCCTTCCGAGACGATATAGAACGACTATCTCCGATCTTTTCTCTTGTTCCATTTTTATTTACCGACAGAAAACACTAAATAAAGTCTCATATGAAAGAAATAATTCAGCCAATTATAGAATAGCAAAATTTAGTGTAAAATTTGAAGTGGGAGCCGAGATATAGCGATTTGAATAATTCCTAATTTATCTGCAAAGCCCTGTATATCAACAAATATCCCTAAAAAATGCACCATCTCCCTGTTACCACATGTCACTTAAGTCCATACCATCCAATTGGGGCCGAAAATAATCCGTTATCATGGCTCGATATCGATTTCCAATCAGAGTAATGTGGCGTATATTATCATCAACAAAAAAGTATGGACCAATAACACTACCGGCATGAAATCTACACGAAAATAAATTTTTCGGGATGCAATTGTGCCTCATGAAATGCATCTGTGTTTTTATCTAACCAAAAACGCATATTTTGCTTATTCACAAACCCATTGAGCCAAAAATGAACTTCGTCGCTGTAGATGATTTTTTTTACCGTAAAGCCTCTCAAAGTTGCCACGGCTGAACGTAAATTTTGGTAATAAATTTAAATAATTCGCAAACGCTACTCAAGGGTGTACTGCTCCATTATGATTTGTAAGTTATTTGTGAGTATAAATGTAAAAAAAAAAAAAATATGACGAAGTTTTTAGTCCCTAATGAAATAAAGAAGCGTCATTCCTATTAAAAACCCTTTATATCTCAATTTATGTATTTAAACTGATTGCTCAATTTATAATCACTTTAAATACGTTTCCTTTTCCTATTTTTCTCAGATGCCTATCTACTCGTATGTAATATTTGTGGTATGTAAATACAAAAGTAATTTTGGACAAAACTCAAGAAAAAGAAATATTACAAATTTATTTTTTTTTACTTCATAAATAATCCAATATTTCATTTACACACTTTGGTCAATTTATGCATTATATTCAAATTTCTTGGAAAAATTGAAATAGCCAGGAATATAGTCAAGAGTCTTCATTTGATCAAGATTAATTTTTTACGAGTCTGGTTAAGGTCTTTAGTCTTTGACTCCTGTCCAAGCATAGTTGTGAATCTATAGTCTTTTAGTACTTAGAATCAAGTTTAATGTTGCATGTTTAATGAAGTAAATTAAATGCGACTCGGTCTCTACCTTATTTGGCTCAAATATGACCTTTCCAACTATAAAATTTATCATATTCTGTATTGGTGATCCGGAATTTTTGCAACCTTTAAGTGTAATTTGTAGGCTCTCTTAGGGATTAATCAGAATAATTTATTGATAAAAATACAAGATAATTGTTTGAAGGTAAAATTTCAGGACCATTTCTAGAATTTTTCCTTAAAATATGTTCACATAAACCAAAGCTAATATGTAAAATAGATACGTATACAAAAATAAACGTTAAACTTTAAAATTATAGCTTTGGGACAGAACTTAAAGCAGTTATGGTAAACTAAAATGTTTTTCTAAATTTATACAATAAATTAAAACTTCCTGTTAGAAAAAGAGTCCAATAAAAATAAACGTAAGAGTCTATTTGTACTTACTGAAGTTTTTTTTCTTCAATTCTTTGAATAAGCTTTGTATTGGTAAAAAAAGAGATGGAAAAATATTTTATTTCCTTGTCCACAGTCGTCTCCAATTCATTATGTAGAGAAGGTATTTTAAAGCCCAAGATTGCATACATTACGATTGCCAATAGTAGCATGAATCTTAATTCAGAAGACTGAAAAAGTACATACTTGTGATTATTTCGGCAATAAGAGCCTTAGTGTTCAAAATCACTGCCTTTGATGTCGATGAGGCACTACTACTGAATAAGCCAAATAAACTATTCCCTTGTAGTATTTATATCAGCCTTCTTTCTTCTAGACCCTTTATATTGACATTCCACAAAGGACTGCAGAGTGGAATTAAATAGCTTGGCACAAAATCTGCACTGTCTCCAATTTATTAAGCCAAAACCAAATTAAATTTAGTATGATTCAAATAAAACAATAATGGGTATCCAATAGCTAAAATCTCATCCATTTCCCTTCTTAATGACTAATCAATTCTCTCTCATAGCTTGTTCAATTTAAAAAAAATGGAACGGTTTGATTAGAAAAAGAAAGTGTAAACTTTTCCAATGATACCGTCGGTGCTAAAGGCTTTATAGTCTTTAAATTTTCACTATATACAGTAAAAAATACCATTATCAAGATTACCAATTCTTCTTTTCGGTCTTGGAAAGTATTATTCCCTGTTTCTAACTTTAGATTGGAAGCCAAAATAAAAGGTCATAAAAAATTATTTTATTAGCATCATTTTTCAAAACCCCGGAAGTAGAAATGGAGGTCAGCTCCATTTCCGCTTTATCATCAACCGGATTTTACTGGAGTAATAATTTAAAATTTCATCAAATAACTTCACAATTCAATCATCTTGGTTTCATTTATTCTTTAGAAAGTATTGATTAGTATCAACCAATTTCTTCTTTTTATGAACATTAAACTCGTTAATTCATACATTCTATACGACATAAAAATCGGTAGAATTTTTACATTATGTCATTTTTTGGGGAGATGAGGGAATTAAATAATTCAATATTTTTAATTGTTAACAAAAATTAAATGTACTCCATATTATTTATATTATAATTGTATATTCCAGAAAGGCCACTTAGGAAACTATCGAAAATTGAATATTCTATATTTGTATATTGAATAATTGAATTATTGTAAATTATAACAAACTAGGAAGAAAATTAAATGTTAACCTTCTTTCTAAGCTTATTATTAGGGGGCTCCCCCCCCCAAAAAAAGACATAATGTAAAAATTCTACCAATTTTACGTGCCAGAACTTGAGAATCCTTTTAAATTTAATGATATATTTCAAATTAGTATTTTTTTCAATTATATTAGTATTTTTTGAATCATGATCTCTAATTTTAATGAATAAAATATTCAGATTAAACCATTGGAGGCACTTAAAATTGTGAATAAATGTCTCAAAAATTCTAGTCAAAATTAATGGAGAAAAAAATATGATGTATAAAACTACATAGTTCATTCTTTATTCAAAAATATAATTTTAATACATGTTCATATGTTGCAATGTATATATATAAATTAAATTTTGTTATTATTTTTGTTTGAAAGTAAAAATTTAAAACATATTTTCACTTACCTATACTAAAAAAGAATAAGTGTATACATAATTTAATTCCTAGTCATCAATGACTTTTCCTTCTCCTTTGATTGATAAAATACTTAAGACAATAATTCACACAGTACATAAATATAATTTCATCTAAGTAATAAAAAATTGTGTATGGGGCTGTGAATCCAATTAAACTGAAGATTAAATTTATGTATAACATTCAACAAAAAAGAACAACATAAATGTAATGACGTATTACAAACAAACAATGAAATAAACCTTAATTTTTCAATATATATTGGAGACTGCTTACAATTTTAAAACCATTGTAATTAATTTTTCTTTAGATGGTGTAAATAAAAAAGACAGAAAGAGCATATGGAACTGTATAAAAAAATCATTTTATTAAATGTTTATAGCTTCTATCTAATTTACTTACAAACAAATAAAGTTACTTTCAACAAATTGTTATATTTTACAGCAAAATTAACTTTATTTTAACTAATAATGATAAGAGCAAGATCAGAGGAATAAACAACGAACAAAGGCAATGTTTAGAAATTGTTGATGTGTTGAGGAAACCTTTGTGAGTAATAAAATAATTTTATGTACTTATATTTTTTTTAAATTTCATTTTACAAATATATGAATTTAAGACTTATCTTAAGGTTTGAATTTATATTTTTGATTTGTTTTTATTAATAGTCTTAATTGAGATATCGCAATTTGTTTGATACTTCTATTTTTTTATGTAAGAAATTGAAAGATTCATTTCTCATTAAGTACACTTGAGCTCTTTGGATGCTTATCATATGTAACTTTTAAGACTGTATAAACAACAGAACATTAGTAAATATATATTATATTTATAGCAGTTTGGTTTTTACAATATATATATATCACATGTTGATCCTGTAATAGTTAAGTGGTAGTTTTTTATTACTGAAAGATTAAAATGTTTATTATGTTTCTCACAAAGGAAGGCACTAAATACTAAACTAACCTATAGCTTTAAAAGCATTTCAGTCATTGTTTACTATGAACATATAATTTTGAGATTTTTATAACAACTTGATTTCCCATTTGATGGACTCAATGTTTTTTTTACTATTTATAAAGTTGTATAGCTAATAAGGAATATAATTGTAACCGTTATATACATTTTCCAACGTGAGAATAAGCACTCTGTTGTGCAAAAAATAAATAAAATATATGTATGAAATGTAGTCATATTTATGGCAAATAAACAAAAAAGCAATCAAATTCCTATAAAAAACAACTGATTTAATCTAGAAATACTATAATGAAAAGTCTTAAATTATAACACATAATTCAACACAATAATAAGTATAGAAAAGGTTGTTTATACGTGGATACTACATATCCATGTAAGTTCCTGTATCAAAACAAAGCAAGTTGTTTATTATTGATAATAACATGCATTTTCGATGTTTAACCTCCTGTAATTGATAAATACAACTACCAACATTGCATTATAGAAAGTATGGTGTCTTATTTTCTAACTTCTATGAAGACACAGTCCTTGACCATATTTATTATACATGCATTATTATGTTTTATGAGTCAAGCTTTTCTGAATTAAGATAATTTATCTTTTGAAGAACTGTACACGAGTCCTATATTTATTTACTGTCAAGTATCGAGTACTTGAGCTCGAGTTTTATTCAAGCCTGCATCTTTTCACTTCGAATCTAAGTTAACTTTAAAGTTGTAGTTTAATTATACTTTAATATGACTCGAGTTCGGTTTTTGAGTAAGAGTCAGTTATTACTTATTACTAAACTTCAATCATATAAAAAGTTAAATGAAGTTTAAATATTAATGATAACATTATGAAATAAAAGAAGTTTGTGAGTCTCACCGTAAATATTTTAATTTTGAGACTGAGTAGATTCTGAAGTCATGAGCTACTCCAGTCCAAATCATGAGTCCAATTTTCCAGGACTGGAAATTAGACATATATGAACACGACAAATATTCCGGGGATTTTGTGATGAAAGTAGATAGAAAAAAATATGTTTAAAAGTTGTAACAAAAAATACGCTCATTATGAAAAATATTCAGATCAGTTGCAGAAAAATTCGCTCTCCTCTGGTCATACTGAGAGCATTCATCCCAAGAAAGTTTTGAAATTTCTATGAAAATTCTTCCCAAATAATATACATACTTACAATATATCAAGAGGGAAAAAAATGCTATAACTAATTTATTAAAATAATAAAAAGTTTAATTATTCAATATGCCCATTATCCAAATAAATTTTAAATAAGAAAAAATAACATAAATTTCTCAAACTTATCGAAATTATCTATCTAACCTATCGGTTAATTGAGGCAAATTTGTTTTGAGATCATTTTATTTCATTAAGCTGAATATGCATAGCTAATATATATATCTATCACTTCAAGTGACGATTTTCTCAAATTTTATACACTTTTATTTTATATTTTAAAAATAAATATTTGAATTTTTATTTATTTATTATATTGTTTGCAAGTTCAATTATTTTTTGTTGCATTAAAATTATAATTCAGGAAATTAAAAATTAAGTTTCATGCTTAGCAACCAGTTAAAAATTATCCTTCCGATCATTTCTTTTAGGCAAGAAATGATCAACATTCAATCTACTATAAATAAAAATTTTACTAAACAAAAATATTAACTTATTTGGTAAAATTATATTCTAAAACATAACTGCGTCAAATAATTCGCTAAGAAGAAAATACCGAAGTTCATGAACACGGGATTATTAATTTTAATTCCAAAAAAGGAAAAGACATACCGAGTATAGCAAATTATAGGTCAATCACAAAGCTCAACACGTCGTATAAAGTTTAACTGGAATCTCAAACGATGGAAAGGGACAGTTTATGGGAAACATCATACCTGGGGATCAAAAAGGTTATATGAAAGGAAAATACAGCAAGAACATTTCATTGTGATACTTATCTGAATCAAATAATTTTAGTAATAATATTTGAATCCGACTTGATCCAACGATCAGATGTATATAGCTCCTACAATGAAAATTCGATTTTACCGTTACAAATTATGCTAGATTTACACAATTAATTTATTTGTTTTCATAGTGAATTGCCTGTTTGTCATTCTGTTTTGAGCCTATGCAAATTTATAAGCAAATTATACTTCCTGTAGATCATGTTTTGTTTGAACAAATATCAGCAACGTACAATAAATAGAGCTCCAAATACGTAAACCCCAATACAGCTTTAACTTGTTTTTCTAGTCATAGAAATGAATGAACAGAAATGTTTCAACGAGAGACAGATTCAAAATTTGTTTTTCTAAAAGAACAAGAATCGATAAATTAAAATTAAAATTCTTATATTATTTTTACCTTAGTATTTAGGTTGGAGGATGCCTCCTACGATTATTGCAATTTCAGTCCCTCAAAACTTATTTATAAGTCATATAATACCAATTTCCTCTATCAAGAAATGTTATTTGAATTGCATTACTCAAAATATTGTGGAGTAAAGAAATTTATTTCACACTAAAGAATAATGACTACGGAATTATTCTTTATATAGGACATAATTGAACCACAGAAATCCATTATAAAAGCCTTATAGAATGGGTTTTTATTATTTAGGCCATTACAAGCCAAAAAAAAGGGATAAAAAGAAATAAAATAGAATGGATGTTTGAGTCTTCCATTTGGATATATTATGTTTTTACATTCATTCTTACAGCATAATATGTAAACTTTGAACTAAAATGAGTATCAACTCTTCAATTATTTTCAATATAATTGTTTGATAGTATAATTCATAATCTACTTTATCATCAAACTTAATATATAAGTAGTTGTTAATATTAATTGACATCCTATAAATAGAATTTGAAACTGATTCAATGCAATATACTCGTAATTGCAATAAAAAATAAATATGTCTTATTTATGTCATATAAATTATCAAAAAATACATTCTAATTAATATTTTAATCAAGGAACAATGAATCAAATAATAATTATTTAATATGAATTAATATATTTATATCATAAATATAAATTATACGTATGTACATATATTAAAAACAATTAGTCCCCAGATCTCCGAAAAAAAGGATTTGTGAGATTAAAAGATTTTTTTTGGGTTTATATATATATATATATAATATAAACTTTTATTTCTACATAAATGCCCAATAGTAAGACAGAAAAAAAAATTATACGTATGTATTTGTTGTATAATTTTCTTTTTTGAAAAAATAATACTGCTTAAAACTGCATGAAATCCAATGTTATAAATGTAACACGTATCAAATTAATTATTATTAGCTTCTTAGATATAAATATCCATTAAGTACCTACCTACATACCAAAAAGTTGTACTAATATCTGGAAATAATCTTTAAATAAATCACACAACCTCTTGTAGGGGGGATATTTATATAATTACAGTGAGGTGTTACCATTACAAAGATATGGACCGCACAACAGGGGAGGCCATGATTTCCGCCTTTTTAAAATTTATAACAAATTTGAAGTTAGTTAATATTTTTCATTGTTTTTACTCGTGACTTATACAACTTTTTCTTACCATCATAATTAACAATGTAAATTTAAGGAGATTTCGAATAATTGTTATAGAATAATTCACGATACCCCCAGCGACTCAAGTGGAAACATTTGTACACAAACTTTTGACATGGTAGATAAATCACTTTCTTTTATAGCTTTGGGAACACCATTGCGATGGAGATACGACAGAATTTGTTATTGTTTTTCAATAACTTCAACAGTTAAAGAACTTTTAAGTTAAATGATTTGAGCACAATATAATTATTTAACAACAGAATCGATAGTTAGTTTTTTAGATTTTAAGTCCAAGCTTCTACACAGATACATATTGATACAAGTTATAAGAAGAAAATGAGTTAAAAAGCTCACTCTTCAAGTGTTACCAAATAAAATACTAGCATATTGCGCTAGAATCCAAGGAAAAGAAGAATGATCCAGTTTAATATCTTGGATATTAGGATAAATAGATAATATTTTTTCTATGATGATTGAACATTAATCTTTTATACAAAGATCCTAAAAAAATAAGTTTCTTTTTAAAGAAACTAAAAAATGTTTGTATATACACAATATTATATGTGTTATGTTGTAGCAGGGAAGTAAACAATAAACTTCTTCACTCAAGGAGATGATGGATTCCTTCTACTGAAATCTCTGAAGCTATATACATAGGAAAATGTAATTTGTTACAAAAGCTTTATTCAGACATAAAAATTAAAATAATTTTTTTTAAATATTAAAAAAAGAAATCTCTAATATTTTCTAGAAAAGTACATAATAAATATATGTATACTCCAATAAAGAGAACTCAAACGATATTTGAAGGATTTAGTAGGCACTGAGCACATGTAGAAGTAAAAAGGAATGAAATGATTCATGTTATTAAGTAAAAGAATAATACATAAATATCAAGACGTGATTTTAAATTTCCCGAAGAGTTTACATATCAAATTGTTGTTTGCACAAAGGATATTCGAACCTACAATAACCAAGGATGTCACTGCTATTATTTAAAAGGATATCAAAGAAACTACTTTTATTGTCATCGTTTATGGTTTATAATATTGGGCTTATTGTATATACATACAATGTACATACTCCCATATTTTAAGTATAACGTAGAATGTTCCATGCATATATGTACATGTATTAATATATCTCTGAATATGATTAATTATTATCCAAAAAATAATCTCACAGTACATGAAATGCTCTTTATCAATCAAAATTGACACTCATATCTATATGCTAGAGACGTATCAAATATCTAAAAATGCAGTTATGCGTGTGAAAATCTCATATCTAAAAGAAAAGTTACATGACCAACAGATCAGTGTCGATTTTAGGGGTAGGGCTTAATATTTGATAATAAATTAATAAATCTATGTTTCTTTTTCTATAGAAAAAGAAGATTTTTTGCATCTTGATAAAATTCATTAAACTGATCAATTCATGGATTAATAAAAAGTCCCTGGACGTCCCAGACAGGATGTAAAAAAAGGACGTGTCTAGTGAAAAGAGGACGGTTGGTTACTCTATATACCAACTTGTAGAAAATAGTCAATTTAGATGCAAAAAGTTCTAAGATACAGATAATAAAGTGATGTAAAATTACGATATATCTCTGGTATTGGCGGAGGAACAGGGGGCAAGGGCCATTAGTTTTCTACTTTTTGGAAAAAAAAATAACCATAAAAGTTAACCATCTCTATCCTTCTGCAATTCACGACGAGCTTTTTTGTGCACTCAATTTTCAAAATTGAGGCTGGGAAAAATTTGGAAAAACATATGGTAGCCACCCTTCTGTATTTTCTTTGTTACCAACTTTTTAATATTAGACAGAGTTATTATTTAGATATACTATACATTGATAAACTCTACCAATATACAAATCAATCGTTTATAATTGTATAATATTCAAAAATTCAAAAAAGGGCCCACAATCCTTGATTTTATATATTTTTTATACGTCAAAATCATAGATAACAATAATACCCTTTTTGAGTTCTTAACACGTAGAGTCAGCTAATTTAAATTAGAAGGATCAATTGATGAAAAATAGATGAAGGGGTATTACATAGTATTTTTGTTTATCTCAAGAAGCTTGTCGAGATTATGCCTAAGTTCATAGAGGAATTAGATAGGAAAAAAATACACTTCCTAACTGCAGAGGTATTATTTTTTTGTATTGTTGTTAAGGAAATTTGTAAAATACAGATAATCTGCATATACAAATGGGAATATTTGATACATAATTAAAATCATTTTCAAAAGATCAATAAATCTTGTACCTGTATGACTACACTTTTTATAGGTCAGTATATTTATAAATATAAGTATAAATTATAATGTGCATGAAAGCTTGGTCAATATCCTTTGAACAAAATAAACATACATTAGTCCAAAAATAGTTCCTTTGACCAACAAATAATTTTACGAATTAATGAAGAACGTGATTATAATTATGAGTCCCTAAACAATTTCATGATCATGCAGTTTTGTTTGTGGTCAGTTAAAGTGGGAAATAAATAATTTATATCATAACGTATCACAAGGCCAAATATGAAGATATATGTACCTTAGTAAACCTAAGTATAGTCGTAAATGGTCAAATAGGACAAGGTAAATTAAATACATGTGCTTCAAAATTAGATAGAGCACATCTACTCTTTAGAGATAGTTTCTTTTCTTTTCTGACTTTTTGACTTAACTAAAGTTTAGTGTCCAAAGGTAAAGACTTTTCTTTTTACGTAAGAGAGCAGCTCCTATCCCTTGTTTATTTATTAAACCTTTTAAAAAAAATAGTAGTTCTTTGTTTTCCTAGTCTGACAATATTATTTAGGAATAAGTGAAGAGAGAGAAAAATTGGGAAAAATTATATTTTATACTATAAAAACAGCTAATTAAGAAAGTTTTTTAGATCAAAGTTCATATTTCAAAGCTGTAAAAGATTGTACAAAAATGTATCTATGTGTTAAGGAGTGTATTTAAGTAATGATAGAGGTTAGTTTGCCAAAATTAATTTTTGTTGTGTGATTTTTTGATATTCTTTCGTTTGGTAACAATACAAGGGAATTGCGTTTTATGAATCATGGTCCTAGCTGCCCTCCTTCATAAACAAATTTAATTATGATTTATGTATCATTGCTTAGTGTGTATTGATGATCCCAATTCATGGTACTTCGATTTTGAATTATTATATGTTTAGTTATTTACCATGAATTGAAATTATTATTGGACGCTTATTGTTGATTCATTTCATGTTGAAACCACTTCCATATAAAAAGTAACGCTTATTTAATTTCTATTTGGTACTAATACTACTTTCTTTGCTCCTAAGTCAATCATTATTTTTTTCATTCAGCAATGTTTCTATTTTTGATTTGATGATAATGCCATTGAATAAAATTTTTAAGAACTACATATATGTATAATTCATTCAAAACATAGTTTGTTAAAGATTAGCCGTAAATAGAATAATTGATATATGAGATGCTTAATCGGTGAAAAATTAATATTAATCATTGTGTTTTTGATAGTTGAGTCTGGTTGAGAGTAATAATGTTGCATAGATCATAATATTTTTTTTATCGAAATTGACGGAAAAGTGTTCCCATACTGTGTGTATGGCAAACGTTTTGATTTGGTACAAAAATAAATTATGTGAGTAGGTTAAGTTGATATACAAAGATGTTTTAATATATTTAATGATTATATGAAAAAATAATAAATTGGCCAAAGACTATACAAAATGATGAAAACGAACCTGATATATATCCGTGTATATAACGTTCTGATTAAATACATTGCAAACAGAATATGAAGCAATATAATAAATTAGTTATAGATAATACTTTAAAAAATATTCAAGAAATGACAAAGAGACTAATGGCGTAAACATTTACCTACAAAAATAGGATTAAAATTGACTGTATTTTTAGGTAAACAAGAATAATATTACCCTTGATTTATTAATTTATAGTATTGGAAGAAGAGGCTTTGAGTTATATTGTTAGACCTTTTAGTAACTTAATGTTTCCCCCAAGCATTATAGAAAATAATAAAATTATATCAATGTTACTCCAAGATTTTTTCTCATGTATGTATTGAAAATCACTACCTCACTTTTCACAAGACATTTGCTTCAACATGTCGTACATCAGTGGTCAACAAGTACATTAAGATGTAGGAAACAAAATTTTGCTACTCTGAGGCGGTCCAAATCTAGGCATATCACTTAATTAAAATTAAAAATATCCAAATAATGCTATATTCAGTTCAAAATACTATTTTTATTTTACCCATTAAGTATGTAATTATGAAATATGGGAACTATATAAGTTTATACTTACTTGTAATTCTAGAAAAAAATGTTTTATTTTGTTGGTAAACTACTTCATTGATATTTATTGTTATATAGGGGGGGGGGGCATAAATTATTTAATTTATAATTAATTAATCATATATGTAACTGTATCAGAACCCCACCTTTTAGGCTGTATACTAGATCTCCCAACTTACTTTAAATCAAGTAAAAAAAAAATGCAACCAAAGAGTATGGTTTTCTCTGTCATAACGTGTTCCCGTAGATTTTTGTCAATTTATCGTATGGAAATTATGCACAGAAGAAAGATGACCATGAAAATTTAAGATGTGTGAGATTGCAATTTTACTCATTTCTGGAACAAGTCGGTGAGGTCACCTTCAAACTCAAATCTGAACCTCCTCAACAATTATTAGTGAGGTAGAAAAAGGGGGTTTAAAATTACCATAAACAGGAAGTTATTTGAGCATGTCTAAATTTCCATCCCCATATCGAAGCCATCATCGCTGCAATAGACTATTATCAAAGCAATTATGTAATTAAGAAAAGTTATATATTTTCTATTTGAAAACCTTGAACATTCAAAAAACTGTTGGTAAATTAATTGTTTTTTTTTTTTTTAATATTTCTATCAGAGTTATGTAAAATTATCTTATGTCTTTGGGAAGTGTAATTATCAAGACATAGATGGCAGTATTATACGTTTGCTATTATAAAAGGCTGGAACATGTTATTTGGCCAGAGGGAAGCCAAATTAAGGAAAAATAAAAGTAAAATAATGAGTTTTTTTTATCTTTTAATAGAATTTATTGTTTTATTAACTTGAGTTAAATTCATTTATGATGTTCATCTCTAACCATTTCTTGATAAAATTTTGTACATTTTTATTCATTTTTTCTTTTGGAGAATTGAACAAAATTCCTTTCCCATTTTTAAATGAACTTTTTCCCTAAAATAGAGAATTGTAACAGTATACCAATACAATTACTTAAAATAAATTTTTTTTGCCCTTTTATACATAGTACTTAGTTTATGAGAAGTAAAATATCATTATTAAATTATATCTAACATGTTACTGTTATTAGTATTAAATTCAATAATATGATTAGGTAATAATATCTCTTGAGGGATTATTCAACTAGCAACAGATGTATAATTGAATTATATAAAAATTACATAGAAGTAACTATATCATCAAATGACAATAATTAAACTTAATATCCCGTATTAATAAAAATGTAGTAATCCCTTCTATCTTATTTCTAAAAATGTAAGCAATATATCAATTTTACTCCTAAAATCTAAGGTGTCTGAATAGCTCAAACTTATAGTTTTTATTTAAGTATATGTTGCTTTAAATGACTGTTTTTTACCTGAATCCATAAATGAGTGTAATTGTTTGCGTTAAACTACTCACAAATACCTTGCTTATAGTTGCACTATAGTTTTTCTTTTTTTGGTTTATTAAAACGTATGAAATAATATAACCACCACATTTGTATCATACCTTTAAAAATGACCAATTTTGACATAAAATGCCACTTTTTTCATTTTTTACGCGCAAGTACTACTATACCAAAAATGGTATGAAGAACCTGAAATTTTGCAAATAGCGTTTTTTATGGCCTCCAGCAAGAAAAATCATAATACAAGGGGGCAAAAAAAATTGCCCCTTAAAAAGAGCATTTTCATTCTGGATGTAAACCTTCTTAGAAGACAAGATCTGAATAATATATATTGTTCCATTGGAGTTTATATTTTCATAGCTATTCGAATTATACATAATATGTATGTAGAAAATATAATTTATATATATGTTGAGACAATCTTTTCCCATAAGAAGTAGAATAACCCGAATTCAGATATATCAAATTTCCCCATATCTTAAACCTAATAGCACAGTCCTTCTCACATAGTAAAAAAATATCTTCACTTATCTCAATTCTTTCTAATGACTCAAATAAAGTATAATCAGTCAATTTCACATTTCTTCCATGATTCCAACCAATCACATTAGTATTTTATCCAGTAAATTGTGTAATTTTATTGTATATAAATAAAAGATAATAGCTCCTATATGTAGGTAACGGAATTTCAATAAGATTTAGGGTCCTCAATACCAAAAATGACTCTTGAATCGAAGCCAAGATCAAAGGAATACTTAAAATTATTTTTCAAATCGAAAACGTAATGAATTGAAAAATAATAATGCTATAAACCAGTCAATATTGCCAACTTTTGCATAAAGAATCTCCAAATTTATAGATAAAATAAATTATTTAATGTATAAAAAACATTAATAATGTTTTAAGTTTATTTTAATTTATATTTTATATTTGGAACAAAATACGTTCGAATTATCTGACTTATAATGGAATAAATCATTTAACATGATAAATAGTTAGTAAGTTATTCAAAGGTTTATGAAACCTTTCAATAAAATTTTTGTACTACGATGGTATTTCTTATATCCAACAATATATGAAACTCTTTGTTTTGTTCAAAATTATTGAATGATTTGTTCTACTGTAAAACCTTGGATTGTAAAACACTAATTGTCTGATCATTGTTAAACCCATTTCAATTTGAATAATAACGAGCAACCTCTCTTGAGTTCAATGATTAGCAAGTTTCTTTGTAATCGTCACTTCAAAAAGTCCAACAATATTACATTCTTTTGTGACTAAATACCTAAGGTGATTGCCATCAAATGGTTGTAATCTTAGTTTTAATAAGCAAGTCTAAGATAGTTGTAATTTAAAAGCATTTTCTATTACTCATTTCATTTAGGTAATATAGATAATATATATAATTTGGTCAGTTTTTTTTTCCAATTTATTTATTTATTCCTCTTTCTATCTTAAAAAACACAATTTCAATATTTAATCAACTTTTTGATGAGTTATTTTCTTCAACTTTTATGTATTACATAAATAGAATACATTACTATTTCATCCAATAATTTATAATTATTTTGGATTCTAATATTCTACGTTATATTTGTCCTTTGATCCGAAAAAAAGTAATAATGAAATTGCCAAAAACAATCTTAAAATAAATTTTTAATATTATGTGCATAAATTATATATAGGTATGGAAATAAAGACATCCTCTTACTTGAAATAAAATATTTTAAGAGAAATAGATTGAATATAAAACATAACAGCCACCTGGGCGCCGCCCCCTTCCCTCATTCTAACAATGCAAATCTTCAATTTTTTTATTATAAATACTCGTTAAAAAACGTTTGCTCCATAACCCCATACATTTTAAGAAGTCCTTGATTATATAATGTTGAGACACATTTTATACGTTTTTTCTATCAAGTAGCTCATTTATGGTGAATAATTATAATTATGATTTGAAGACAAATTAAAATGAGAAATTTTTCGAGAAGAATCTCTCAACGTTCAAAACACTAATTATGGGCAAGATGAGTATAGAAAATCGACAATTGACAAAAGAAGACCTGTGTGGAATAGGGTATACAAATTTCATCTAGTTTATTTACTAAAACATATTGATCCATTTTAATGAAGTTATTTGCACCCAGGGGCGTACTGGCCCGGCGGTCAACCGGTCAATGACCGGTGCGCCCCACTGAAATCTTTACTAGGCGCCCCTTCGATTTAGCATAATGCGCCTTTATCGTACAAGATATTTACTCTTTGCCCGGTGGAAATTTTCGCCCCAGTACGCCCCTGTTTGCACCTATTTGAGTGCTCAACGTATTACAAACTCGAATAATTTGTTGATGTAAACATTTAACATGTCTCTAGCAACTATTTGGTGGTATTTATGTTTTATTTCATATATGTATGTACATATTCCAAAATTAGATAAAAAGAGTATGCAATTGAGAAATATAGACAGCCATTTCATTTGATACTATAATGATAAGGACCTTTGCCTTTAGTAACAAACTGTCTATATATTATTAAATATCTTGAATTTTTAATTCATTATTTTAAATGAGCGTCTCATAAAATGTTTAATCCATCATTAATTTTGTCAAAGCTCGTTATATGAAAGAAGAAAACTAATGAAAACAATATGTATAATGATAAATAAAACCTCGTATTAGTGCGTACAAATATTATTACACAACCACATGGACACATATTGAAGAAAAATAATCCATTTTGTTTATAAAGCTTTAAAAAAAACTGAAATATTAGTATTTGCCTTTGCTTTGAATCAATTTTTCGAGGAAAAATAATAGTACATATTAAATACTAATAAAATTTAAAAAATACCCCAGAAATCTATTTATTCTTGAAACTTTTTTTTCACTATAGACACTTTAAAAATAGTTTAAATATTATCTTACAGCTCATAAACACAGAAATGATATTAATTATCTCAGTATTATCCGTTATTTGAAATTTGGAATACATCATAATTAGACCCAAATACAACACTTAAATGTTACATGTAAAGATTCGAGCAAAAAAAAAAGAAAATCCACTTAACAATTTAAACAATATAAACAATTTAAAAAACAAAACAAAAACAAACAATAATAAACATCCTTTTTAACTTCTTTAAGCATGTTATTTTCCCTCTAAATAGTCTGCAGATCTTTTGCACATAAATTTTATATTATGTGCTATTTTTTTATTTTAAATGTGTATTTTAATATAATTTGTTATCATTTATTTGCAAATATATTTTTTACTATTTCAAATAAATAATGACGTACTTTGACCTCCCAAATATCATTTTTATATAAGTAGTCATATCTTTTTGACTACATGAGGAGATATTTTAACCATATATGAATGATTCTATTTTTAAAATTTATCTAACGTTTGAATCTTCATTTTTATAATATATGTGCGTGAAATCATTTGAATGCCTTGATAAATAATTCATTAAGAAAACAGTCAAAATATGGTCTTTCATAGAAATTGTTCTTATATTTATTAAAAAATGATTTATGCATCATAAATAGTGAAGACCAGAAAAAATATTTTATATCTTACAGAAAAGCATATACAAAAAATAATACGCAATGAAATCTCATTCTTGATTAGAAAGAATTAGTAGTTAAACAATTCCTTTATTGTATTGTATCTCTCAACTTTTCATTTATTATCATTTATTTCAAAAGATTTTATTTTTACTTTTTTAAATAAACAATGATGTACCTTGACCTCACAAACATATACTTTATATAAGTACGCATATCTTTTTGACTACATGGACAATCCAAAAAGAAAAAAAAAGTTTATGAAATCAATTAGTACTTAATCAGTTAAGTCATTTCCCGTAACTATTGAACTAAATTCATTTAATTGCAGCTTTGAGTTTGATAAATGAACCTTCAGGATACAATAAGGGACAAGAACAGTAGAAAAATTGATTACTGATTGAAAATATATTTGAAATTTTCATATAATATTTTAAGGTTTGATCTACACTGAAATTAAATCTTGCTAAGTAATAAATAACCCTACCATAAAAAATCATCGTAAATTTAGTCTTCGGTATGATTTCTGGCTAAAGTGCTATAATGCTACATAATATATATATATATATATATATATTATAGCATGTAATTATGAGTTGAGTTTTTGTTTAGGGGTATATCTTTATAAATGAACTAGCCTTCATAAACAAAAATCCTGCAAATGAATTTGTATATAATGAATGTGTTTGAATCAAAATTTGAAATGAAATTTCTCAACTAAAACATCACCACTACAAAACAAAACAGGAAAAAATCATACAAGGATCTGCCACTTGGAGATATTTCATTACATTTCTAAACTTTTACTCCAAAAAATAAATTAAAAGTAAGACCCAAAATTAGGTGGTGCTAATAAGTTATTACAAACTCTCCGATTATTTGACTATTTTTACCAATTCAATAGAAATAGCTTCCAATGTGTTAAGCGTATACAAATTCACAACTGAAATAAACAGAAATACATACCCTGTAAGTATATTCGTGTAAGTGGGACAACGACGTATTCTCTATCAATTTGAAACGTGTCAACTAAAAATTACCACAATATTAGTTTTTTATATTCCTTGTCAAAAAGGAATAACAAAACAAGAATTGTGAAATCATACGAAAATATAAGCATACACTTGATAAAAACATCATATGTTATGCATTCACAAACGTGTGATAAATTCATAAATTAAACTATCTAGGACTTGGTCTCAAGTATTAAAATAATTAACAATTATCATAAAAAACCATAATAATATATGTGTTTCAGGGTTTATTCCAAAAAAAATAATTTTTCATGCTATTACTTTTGTGCGTAAGTTTAGCATGCTGTTTTAAAATGTGCTCATGTGTTGTGCATAAGAATATATGACGTATGTACAATGTATAAGTAATCATATCTGTATGTGTATGCATGGATACTTACATATGGCTTATTTTTGTAAATGTTGTAAGTTTGTATATGAGGTTACTACTATCTACTGGTTTTATGACAGAAAATGATTTAAATTTCTGTTTATTTACCCTCACTAAACCCATTTAAAATGCATTTAAACATAATTTAAGATTTAGACTTGTCCAAATATTTCCTCAGGATGTTTTCATCTGTTGTACAGATTGATGATTGTATTTTCCCAGGCATTACTCATAAAGAGATGTTAGAAATTCGAAGGAGGCATAAATTTAAAGTATAATATATGAATGTCGATTATTCTGTGGCAAAATTATTTTTTCCATTAATCAAATGTAGAAAAATGGCAAAGATTTCCCTTATTCTATAACTTCTATCAAGCATATTTATCGAAAACTTTTATGTGTTTAGAAAAAATACATGACTGATCTCCTTTATTATGTATTTACATTTATTCTCGAATGACCATTTTAATATTATTTAATTCACAAAATTGACATGAAAGAGAAATTGAGAGATCAGTATTGAGCTTCTACATCAAAAATGTATCCCAAACTTTATTGAATCATTTTAAGTAGTAAAAAGATTAAAACTACTATTGTAATAATACCATCCATTTATTTAACGTGGTTTATTAGAAACTCAACTGCAACAATTATAATAATTATCCTTCGAGTCTCTTCCGTGTAGTTAAAGATGTCACAAAGCTAATCATCTTGCTTCCAAGGCTATGTCTATAGGTAGTATAGAAAAAACTTAAATAGTGTTTTACCAATTGGTTTTTTGCGTGGATGTACATTAATTATAGAAATGAACATATAAAAAATGTGTTTGTTATTTGAAAATAACCTTAAGATACATATCCAGAATCGTTGTCAACAACTAAAAGAAGGTAAATAAAAACTAAAAAGGTAAAAAGGGATATGTACAAAACGATAGATAGCCGGATAGGTATTCCATTTACAAAATAATAACAATATAAATATGCTAAACTGGATACAAGTTGAAGTAAAAATACATGGCACCTAAATCTGACTGTTGAATTTTAAGCACAACTATGGTGAAAAAAATACATAGTCATTAACAAAGTCAAGAAAGGCTCAAGAATCCAAGGTTTACTGTCCATAAAATAAATATCGAAATCCGATAAGAGCCTCAATTGCTCCTACTAGACATCAGTTATCAAATCTGATTTTAAAACACCAATGGAATGAATAGTCTAATAATGACTTCAAATGTTGTAATATGTATTATATATAAAGATGTCGCTGAATTTAACCTCACTCAACTGAGTGGACACCCGTATATACATATGTGAGATGATACAAAGAAACAATGATGAAATGAAATTTGCTTTTGAGGAAATTTGAGGGAGACAAAATAGGGGAGAAAATAGACGTGATAAAGAGAAAGAGGATAAACTTATCGGATACAATTTATGATATCTCTTTATGTTTTTGTTTCCATAATACATTGTTATGATTGCTTATCAATTTTATCTGTTATTCATTTTCTGAATAATTCCAAACTTTTGATTCTAAAATTAGTTATTCTCACAGTTAAAAATTGATAAAAACAATCAAAATGGCGTCATAATTTCAAGAGAAAAACAAAACAAGATAAGATAAGATCAACTATACACTACTTAAAAAATTCTAGAATTTACTATCCTATTATTTAGAGTATAAAAAGACTTTGGAGTCAATATTTTGGAACAGAATTTATTCAGAAATATTATTATGAAGAAGTTTTTTTTATTAGCCTTAGGAGCAACTGTTTTATTTGTGGTCGTTAGTACAAAAGTAGTGACTTCAAATGAAGAGACTGTAATTACTTTTCTACTTTTCATTTATTTAATTGATTAAGCCATTTTGTTTTCATATTTACATAGGGATCGGACATTGATGAAGTTCTATCTACAAGTATAATAAAAGAGGCCTTACAAAGAGGAACAGGTATGTATTATTATTAATTGGTTTCCTTAAAAATGAAATAAAAAACAAGGGTGCTAAAAGTAGTGCCATTAGAGATATTGTTTTACTTTCTTTTTTGTATGAGTTCAATTTTGAAATAACTCTTTTTTATTATTTTGTGAGCAACATATGGGATACCATGTAACATATGTGTAATCTTTTAAATTGTGAATAAATTATTTCATTATAAAAAAAAACAAATAATAATCGTTGAAATACAATTACTGGGTTAAAATATTCATAAGAAAAATTCAGTTTTATCACTCTATTTGTCTATAAATATATTAAGCATTTGAAATGTTTTCAAAAACTCAATCTATATATAACTTTTTTAAATAGATTTAGAAGATTGTATTAAATGTGTTCCAAGTATCTCGAAAGCCATCATTAAATGTATCAAGCTTGTACCCTTAGCTCAAATCAGTAAATGCCTACATGGAGTCATGGGAGCCTACAGCAATTGCTTGGACTGTATCTGTGTTGTCTTACATATATTTGGTATACCATGTGAATAATAAAAATCCTTTGTACGAAACCCATAAAATTTGTTTAGTTCTTTGTGAAAAAAAGAAAAGACTTCCAATTTCTTCAAATCCTTGATGATAGTAAATGATAGCCATTTTGCATATATTTACATATATGTATATTCATCATAAGAGACTGCCTATTTATTTTAAGATTTAAATTTACTACATCTTATTCGGAGATAAATATATATTTATAAAAGCTCAAGAAACTTATTTGGTGCAACTAAATTTAATAGCCACTCGTTCATTGATATATTTAAAAAAAAAATACTAATATAAAAATATTAACGTTAGCTGAAACCACATTTTATGGCCGATATTAAACACAAAAGTTTTTTTGTACGTATTTATATATTTAATATTCTAGTAGAAGTCAAAAAATATAAACTATTCCATTTAGAGTGGTGCTGTCTATCCATTTGAATTACATTCTTGAAACCTTAAATCTAAAAAGCAAATAAATAGAGTTGAAATTACTAGAAATTAAATTAATTTTTTTCACTTTACAATCGACTATAACCAGTATTAATAACAAACATCGGCAAAAATTTATGCTTAGTTTGTTTGACTACAGTTTAACTGGACTTAATATTACTTTGTCTGTTTTTAGGTAGATATTTATTGGAAATAATCGATTCTGAAATGAAATGTTCGCAATTAAATGCAGTTGGAAATTTACTATATAGAGAGTTTCTTTATAGATATTGTAGTATGACATAGAGAACTTCTGAAATGTATGTATGTTTTGTTTTAAATTGAGATTTTTTTTTACAAATTTAGCATTATGTAATGTCATATTTTTTTTCAACAGACAAAAACCCACAAAGGTAGAGTAAATAGTATACACAACAAATACATACATATATAAAAACATCAGAGTTATGATTTTGGAGAAAAAAATAGCAAAAATGAATGAACAAATCTTTGTGAAAGCTCATTGCAATTAAAAAAAAATTAATACCAATGAAATATATTCACTACCGTAAATGAAACTATTAACCTGTGTTTTTAATATTTTAGGTAAAAAGGTACCATGGTTATTTTATTTAAGTAAAAGTATAAATTAAGTTAAATAAAAATAAAAATTTAATTTATTATTAACACTTTCTTCAACAAAAAAATCATTACGAGATGACTGGAAGAAGGTCATGAGAAAGAAACTAGACAAGGAGGGAAATCCCGATTCACTTCCTGGAGTTGGGCCCTTTCCTTCTATGACTGGACAACAGTAACAAGGAAGAAACCCCAGGTTCCATCAAAGCCTCCTAATGTTAAGATTTTATCAGAAAATAAAAAGGTTAAGAGAGTCTTCACTAGCCCAGGACAGGACGGTACGAAAAGGATAAAAGGAGTCGACTCCTTAGAGCTTGGAACACCGTCGTCCTGGGAAGATGAACTGCTACTGAAGAACTGAACCCCGATTTTTACTTAAACGTCCAGCCATTTTCCATTTCATCCTACAATGTAAATAGTATTGCCTTTCCTCGTAGAGCATCAGCAGTACTCTCTTACCTAGTGTCAATTGGATTTCCAGACGTAGTAGCCTTAGTGGATTCTCGACTAAAAGATGATAAAAAATTGCGCACTTAGTACCTTCCTTACACATTCTATATATCTCTGCTGCACAGTCGCTCTCCTCTCATCCCTCTGGAGGTGTTATTTTAATGATAAAAAAAATTGGAACCAACTTTCCTCAAAGCTGAAACGCTTGGTAGTTTTTTTTCAGCAAAGCTAAGTTTTGAGGGCGAAATGGTCCAAATCCACGCAATATACGATGCAAATCGGGATGTGGATGGTTTCTTTACAAAAATAGTGACCGATTGAAAACACCATCATCATGGGGGATCTAAACGTGACGAGGAAACCTGGAAGAGACTCAGTTAATTATGGCAGTTTAAGAAATTTTAAAAACAGAGCTGACCTTGAGATGATTATGGCCTAATTTTATCTCCTGGACGATGATCTTTTCCTAGACGTTGATATCCCCTCCATGACGTATTTTAAAAAGAGCCCTACAGGTGAAGAAAAAAGATTATGTTCTTCCTTCAGCTAATCTTCAAAAGCATTTTACGGAGTTAACCGTTTTATCGAAGTACATACATTTCCGATCACTCCTCTATCCTGGTGTATTTCAATAAGTCCTCTCCAGTCTGGGGATATTACTGGAAACTCAACGTCTCCTTACTTGAAGACGAGGATACCTGTAGAGAAATAGGAGAAATAATTAGTGACAGCAAATGGTTGTTGGAAAGAAATCTACTCTCCCCATACTCGACACTTGAGAGAATTGAAGTAATGGCCAGGCAGTCCCTAATTGAAAAAGTAAAAAAGCCGCCCTTCAGAGACGAGCCTTATTAAATCGACTTAAATTTCTTCAACGTTCTGAAGTTCAAAGTTATAGCGGATGTAAATGCAGAGCTTGATAGCATTCTTAAGACCCAGTGTTTTGGCAGAGCTCTTAGGGCGAAGGCTGAGCTCATTCAAAAAAATATAAGAAATGCCCTCCCCGTCCAGGTCTCGGAGAAGAATATACAAAGCCAGAGGAAAATTAGTTCCTTAAGAACTAAGAGTGGTAGTATCATAAACTCTTCAAAGGTAATAGCTAATGAAATAGTATCTTTCTATTCAGCCCTATACAGATGCAGCGATTGTAAGAGAGTAGGCACTTGTTCTTTTTCCGGAAGTGGTGTGAAGACAAAGAATCAATTTTGTTTGAGGGCATTAGTGATGGGGATACTCGTGGTCGCACTGGAGAAAACTTTAGTGAACTAGAGTTTCCCATTACAAAATGCCAAATTATTCATTACATTGAAAGCTACAAAAATAAATTTAAATCCCCATTTTGAATTTTATAAAGGATTTGCAGCGGAATTTTTAACCCTAATACCTAAAAAAGATAAAAATCGTCTGAATATCTCTAACTACAGGTCAATAACACTTCTAAATATGTCATATAAAGTTCTTACTGGCATAATAAACAACAGACTGATCAAAATCTTTCCCTTTATTATCAGCGGCTCGCAGAAGGGATTTATGGAAAGGAGAAGGGCAGAGGATATACTTCGCTCAATACAAGACTCGATTGATTGCTACCTAAGTGATGGGAAGGAATTTGCTGCGTTGCTGGTCGACTTCAATTAGGCATTTGACTCCATCTCGCATAAATTTATTTTCAGTGTACTCCTTAAATGTGGCTTTTCAATAAAGTTCATCAACATGATTGGGACGATTCTAAGAGATTCTTCTTCGAGTGTGTCGTCGGGTGACAAAAAATTTTCATTCGAGATAACAAGAGGATGCAAGCAAGGTGATCCTATTTAATCATCCCTCTTCTTAATAGCAATCAACGGTCTCCTCAATTCACTCAACCAAACTCCCCAGCCGAAAACTAAACAGTTAGTACAACTATGGGCGAACGACCTTTCAGTCTCTATTCAGGTACACCTGAGGGGATAATATCTTCTATAAAATATACATTTCAAGTTTTAGAGAGATATGCAACACACTCAGGGCTCGTTATGAATGAAACTAAAACGGAAATTCTCACCTCCATGCAATCTTTACTAATGAAAATCGTTTCCCTTCTAAAAATACTCTTCATCCGCGACCCTTCTCAGTATAACGATATCAAATAACGGCTCTGAAACTGCAAATATCTGCAACACAAATAATTTCATTGATTCAGTCCGTAAATCATCATCATATTATGACAAATCGTGTATAAATATACTTGACAAAATTAATATATGGAATGGAATAGTCGTTCCTCGTAGTGTTCACTTACTTAGGTATATTCCATACTCGAATACCACAAAGGTTGGACTGAAAGAGCTATAGATGAAATTAATATGGGGTAATAAGAGAGTTTAAGTCTCGAACAATCGCCTGTTTGCCCCAACCTCTCAGTGGGGCCTAGGGCTGAAGCGAGTGGGATCAGTTTGAATGACCCTCAACTTGTCTTTTAGTAGTGTTCTTAAAGGAAAATTTTAAGAAGCTGTCCGGCTTTTTGTTCTAGGACAGAATTTCCATGGGCCTTCAAGAGCTCTTCAAGACATCTACCCGTTGTGGACAATATTGGAGGGCGATGTCCTCTTCGTGGAAGAAAATAGTTGGCGCAGCTCTTCCTTTATTAGGATACCATGACCCTTGTAACTTTAACACCAGGATAAACTCGAGGGACGAATTTCTGGTATCCCATCATCTCATATCTATAGACCAAGTTATCATGGATTTGGAAGGGAATAATCCTCGCACGTTTCTACAATTCAGAAAAATAAAGAAAAATATATGGCGTTATGGCAGGAGGTCATGGATCCCCCAACACCCTTTTATATTGCCCTCAGTAACTTACCGCCTTCAAAAATTCAAAGAGCGCACAAGAACAGCCTTGTGGATAATTGCCCAAAGCACTTAGTCTGCAACCGCTTTTTGCGTTTAAGATGCACCCTGATGCTCTTAGCGGCTCCAGAACTTTGTTCAAAAACCCATTTTTGAACTCGTCGGAGAGGTGGCTCCGCTACAGAATAGTGACTTCGTCCCTCTTCGTTAATAAATCGATGGAAAGAAAAGAGGAGAGGTACTGCACGTTTTGTGGTCAAGGCCTTGAGACTACGAAACATCTTTTCTTAGACTGCGTCAAAGTGGATCCCCTGGTGAGGCTTACCACGGAGCGCATCAAAGACAGATTCGGGGCCCCACTTACTGTAGCTGAGTGGCTTGTTCTCACCTCACCGTTGCGTGATACCAATTTAAAATAGAGGGAGTCATCTGCAAGGTCCTGCATGTTTTGTATGCAGCACGCTCTAACCGAACAGGAATCCCTGTGGGTCTGGACAAGCTTCTGGACCATACCTTCGCTGTCCTAGCGGAGCTGGATGAGGATGGAAGCTACCACTCGCAGCGTCTGTTTGTGAATATCTCAGGATAGGAACCCGTTTCTAAGCCGTCTCCCTCCTACCCTAGTTGTTTTGAAATATTATATATATATATATATATATATTACTATAATAAAAGTAATTAATAGCAATGTAAAAAATATGCAAAATGCCGCTTGCGAGATTTTGTGGAGTTGGCACTTTTCTTCAAATCTTAGCACTTTTTCGTAGAAATTATATCTATTTGTTGTATAACTTTATAATTTTTTTTTAGACAGCTAAGTATTTAGTTTTTTTTATAAGGTAATGATGGGACAAATATTTAAATTTAAATGGAAAAAAAAAGTAAAAGTGTAAATTGATTTTTTTCACTTTAACTTTTTTTATTGTAGCACCATAAATATATAAAGACATACGGGGAAAATGAGATGGAACCATGCTCTTATCTTGGGTTTTAAACATGGAACACATAATGTTGTTATTGATTGATATATTACTAGTCGACAAAGTTTTAATGTTTTTTTGATCTTCTGTTATACTCAAAAATACAAAAATCGAAAATTTAGGTCAATAATTTTATTTTTGTGACCACAGGATCATTTTTACTGAATCGTGATTTTAATCTGATAACACCAATTCAAACTAGAATTTAAAGATAACGAAGCAAGTTGTTTTAAAAAGTATTATAACTGATTTCCCCCCCTTATTTACTAATTTGTAGAAAAATTGTTGAAGAAGGTACCTCTGGGTGATTATATTATAATTTCTTTGATGTATGAAGATAATACTATATAATATTTTAATTTAAATTAATATGAATTATTTGAGAGTAGTTTATTTTTTGAGGATTCTACTTTATGTACCTACTGAAGATAATGAATTCTACATAGAGATCCGTATGTACTTGTTCATGTATTTTATAAATTTTGACTTATTACTGGCTCTTGGTGCAACTCAACTTTGTGATGGAAAAGTAAACTCATTTGTACATATACGGTCGTATCTTTGATATCGGGCAATTTTCATATCAGAGAAATGTTCGTAAATCAAAAGTGACAGGTAATTTACTTCTTAGGAACAAATAAATTACCTACCATTTGTTGACGTTTACCAACGTGTCCATAAGTGATGTAGTCATCGAGATCAGTCTTGGTCACACAAATTAAGGTTTTTAGTGTTGTCTAGGTCTTTACTCTTCAGAGTCTGGTCTCTCAGCGTCAAAATAAAGACCAAAGCAATTACCCATGTATATTGAAAAATTTCTCTCCTAAAACAACAACAGGAACCTTTTATTCTCTTGGTTTCAATCCGTATTGGATTGAAACTGAGACATCTTGGTCTTCATCCTTTTAAGTAAAGCCAGTTTTGTATGATGTCACATATTGAATATAATCACGTTTTGTTTTTGTTTTGCAAAAAGTGTGTAGTGGTCAATTGCCCTATTGGTCCTTGTGTTTTTATTGGTCTTTCTTTTGGTGAAGCATGATAAATGCTTAGAAAGTACACATAAGTGTTCTTCAACAGGTGGATCATAACTTTTTTATAAGGAGGTTGCAGAGAGCATATCAAAAACGTTAATGATTTTTAATTTTCATCTCTGGTAGAGTAACGAAGTACCATCTCAATCTCGATAAAAGTGAAAGAATGAAAAAAAATAATTGAATTTTAAAATCTCACTAAATAAATTT
The DNA here is from genome assembly GCA_963680855.1 of Lepeophtheirus nordmannii. NCBI lineage: Eukaryota > Metazoa > Arthropoda > Copepoda > Siphonostomatoida > Caligidae > Lepeophtheirus > Lepeophtheirus nordmannii. Next base: position 20,372,225 of record OY804521.1, on the reverse strand, counting down.
TGTTTTCAGATGTTACCAATTGAATTAAAAACTCAAGATGTTAGAGCCGATCCAAAGTTGGTTTATCTCTGAATGAGAAAAAGTAAATTATGTCTTGAAAGACAATAAAAATAAATGTGGGTCTTAGTAAGAAAGTAGTTGAGGACCTATAATTTACATGATACATTGTAATGCACCATTGGTTACTCATGAGTCTAATAAAAAATCATTTATATTGGTACTAACTAATCATTAATCATTAGCACATTTCAATAATCTTGAAGAATTTAATATACATTACGTTATACAATAGCCGACCAATATTATGAAACTGAAATTCCCGATGAAATCACGATATATTCTATACAAAAAAATAAAAGAAAAAGTAACCATACCAAGTATGGTACCAATAACTTCAGTACTCTTTTAATTCTCTTTTAATTAAGCATAAATACTTTGGCAAATAATTTTTGAATCTAAATATATTTACTTTTGTACAAAACACTACATTGCAAAAAAGCAAAAAAACAAAAAAAAATTTATAAAAAAAGTTTGTACTTAGATGTACTCACATCTAATAAAATAAATATACACACAATATAACTTTTTTGAAATAGTTTTTCATGTATATTTTTTTTGGTTCAGATTAAAATTGTCTTCAAATTTAATTTACATATATTTGAAATTGTTTTTCAAATAATGAACTCATTTTTAGTAGTTTTATTTTACATCTTTATACTATTTGTATACCTATGTTGTCTGGAAGTTATAATTTAAACTTTTCATTACATTATATTTAATTATGGCACAAGTATGTTTGTGATTTTGATAGTGATTCATTACTTATTTCATTAAAATTAATCATTATCTATGCTACTTAAATAATACCAATACTAACAATTTCGAACTGAGTTATCTACAGTTCGAAATTAAAATTAATGAATAAGCAATACATTACATTTGTTGAATATAAAGGAAGTACAAATTAGTTCGGTTCTTTTTTTGTTGTTTTTTACTTGTTAATAATACCCATGGATTTCAATTGTACTTAGTTCTCAATAATTTTGCGAGCTTTTCTTGCGTTTCACTTGGATTTTTATCGAGTAATGTCTTTAATTCTTTGTCTTTGAATTGTTTTGACTGTCCAGAGTGAGGCTTGTCTTCAACACTAAAATCACCATTTTTGAAACGTCAAAACCAATCCTTACATGATTTATCAGTTGGATAATTTTCATTATAAACTTTTACAAGCATTTAATGCAGATTAGTTGCTCTTTTCTTCAAGTTAAAGCAGAAGTATACAATTTCTCGCAAATGCTGCTTAGTTACCACAAAATTTGACATATTCAACAAATTAAAAAACAGGTTTTTTGTTTGAAACTCAAAGTTATATCAACTTAATATTATTGACAAATGTCTAACTTCTCTGGAACCATCGAAAACGATATCTTTAAAATTAGAATGGTCCAAGACGTCTAAGTACAGCCAATTTATAAACCAAATATGATACTTTTTTCACCTTTAAAGTACCAGAACTATGCCAAATATCCCATGAGGGACCTCAAATTGAGCAAAATATTTTTTGTGATTACAATTTTGACAGGTCTATCCACATTATCAAAAAATAACTTTTTTAGTTGTCAGCTGTTACTTTCTTTGATCTTGACTCCTATTAGTGTTATGATTGCTGATGTACTGTACCCAAATTAGACATTGTTAACACTAGAATAGCTGTAATTTGTTCATACCTTGAATGGGTGTCAAAAATGAATCCAGGTTTAAAAGTACAATTAAACTTGAGATTTTTTTAATGAAATGTGATTTATTTTTAAGATCATTTCTAAGGTATTAATTTAAAAATTTAAATAATTTATTATAATATAAATAATTATTGCTAATTATTTACTTAAATTTATTTATGTTACTTACATACTATATAGAATAGAAAACATACCTCAAATAACTCTATCACCTTTTTGATACAAGATAGCAGAATTATTTTTACATCCTGTGCTATAGTATCTACGTCTTTTGAAACTTTTATCAGACTTAGTTCATTGATTTATGGATGATTTTTTTCTAAGCTTCAGAAATAAGACCTTTTAATTCTTCTAGAAACTTTAAAAAAAATTACGAGGAATTTTGTTTCCTTTACTTTCTTCAAAAATAGACTACAATATCTAACATATTAATTCATATATTGCAATCAACGTTGCATTAGTTGAATAAATATTGGATCAAGATAATCAACATCAATTTGTAGGTAGTATAATTAGCTATTATCAATGACTTTTTTATTGTAATTTCAATTGCATGCGGTACTTGGTACTCAAAAGTTCTTTATTCTTTTTACATATAATTGACAAACACAGTTCGACTCGAGTTTCCAATTAATGCTAACTGTTCTTAAGATACTTGAATTCTTCATAGCAAGTTTCTTTGCTACTTCAATGGAAGTAAAGAAGTTGTCTGTGCAAATATCATATCCTTTGCGAAGGACAGGTTAAGAAATCCCCATTAAAACATCCTGACCCAAGCGAGTATCACCTCGTTTATGTTTATTTTTATTGAGCTCCAAGATATTTTGAATTTACTTACACCATTAGCCATAACATTATTCTGTATTTATCGGGTTTATTTGGCATGAATGTAAGAAGCATTGAGAACATTTTTTTTTAAATTTTAAGATTAAAAAGTTGGGTAGAAAAAATAAATAATAGCCTGATTGTTTGTTTGCCAAATCACACTAAGTTAAAACTATATATTTTTTATGGGCCTGAATTAAGTGATAATTAAGTATCGAGTCTTTGACTTCGAGTCCAAATCGATTCGCGAATCCTTTCAATTTGGGTCTAAAGGCAATGTTTGATGCAATTCATAAGTGTGATTTGAGTCCAAGAATACCCAGCCCTAAAAGGGACTCGATAAAGTGTTTGTTTATCAAACCAAACAAATTGTTGAGTGCATTTTACATTTTATATATGTACAGGGGCTGAATAACAGGAGAGGCCGGGGGCCCATGCCCTACATTCAAAACAATAATTTTTAATAAAACTATGCAGTTACATCACTTTGATAATATTGAAGTGAGAGCCATCATCTCTCTAAGAAATATATTGTTAAATTTTAATACTATTGTCAGGTGTCTTAAAATGATAATGAGTAGTTCACTTTATGCCGTTTTCTTTACTGTCTATATATATATATATATATATTAGGGGAGGGAGGAGGAGAAGGAAGGTACTAATATAAATTATAATACCGTGCGAATCATAAGTCTCCGTCTCTAACATTACGATAAAATAACAGTAAGTACAAACTCAATGCTATTAATTATTATTAACTGATTAATCTACTTTATTTCTTTTGTCATATCAATGTAGTTTATTTATTTTTTAATGTACTTTCTTCTTGTAGGCAAATCGGTTGCATTATTACAATATGGCAGAAGCAGGTGATAGTATTCAATTTTATCCCGCGGATAGTGTTTATCGTTAGCCATGCAGTAGTGTACCAGAGTAGTGCCAAAGCTTGCCAAAAATTTGAACAATATTTCAATCGTGCACCACCAGCTAGGACAACAGTGCAATACTGGAAGCAGAAGTTTGAAGAAACTGGAAATTTATCCACTAAGCCGCGATCAGGAAGACCGTCTGATGAAATCATGAAAGAAAAGGTGATACATTTTGTAAAAGAGAATGATGGCACAAATCAACGAGAAACTGCACGAGTGTGTATGACTTCACAAAGTTCTGTTCACAGATATCTCAAAAAAGAAAAAAGAAAACCTTAATAATTCTTACTATTGTTTAATTCTAATTTTAGAGACGGAGACTTATGAATTGATATGACAAAAGAAATAAAGTAGATTAATCAGTTAATAATAATTAATATCATTTAGTTTGTTCTTACTGTTATTTTATCGTAATGTTAGAGACGGAGACTTATGAATCGCACGGTATAATATTATACAGACAGTAAAAATTATTTTATTCCTTTTTTATGTGTATGTTCGCTATAATATCAAATACATGAATGATTATATTTTTCATAGAAGAAAAGTTCTGTTCATCATATTTTTTGGGTTCCCTATTTTTTAAAATATACATATATATATTTACTTTAAGATAATGGTGTATATTATGATGATAAAGTCTCTAAAATATTTTTAATATCATTTACCACATTGTTACATTGTTTAAATATCATCATTATAATCCCACTGGACACAAATATGTATATATTTGTATAACATATACTCAATATATATATACATAATATATCTACTTCTTTATCAAGTATAATAATAAAATAAAGAAATTGATGATAATTCATTAGTAAGAAATATGTATGTAATTTGAGTACATAATAGTCTTCCTCTTCATTATTACTCTCATATTCTCCCCTTTTCAATATGTGGAACTAATTTGATAATTAAAAAAAGAGGAATAATTTAATTAATGCTCATTGTTTTTAATTACAATTTTTACAATTTGAAGTGACTTGTACAAATGAATTTTCAACGTATGTCATATATATATATATGTATATGCACCAACTTACTTTCATTGTATACATACATATAGATGTATATTTTATCGTTGAAATAGTCAATTTATTAGACACCTCACCATTATTTCATATGGCTACAAAAAATTAATCTATGCTAAATGATCATTATTATCCTTCTTTTTTTTTGGGGGGGGGGGGGGGGGGAGGTAATATAACTTTTTTTGGTCTGTCCAATCCCAACAAATGTTAATTTAGAATAAAGTGCTTTTAAGTAAACTGACTTTGAGGGTAAATATTCAGATGGATCATATTGTTAGAGGAGTCAATATTTCTGCAAGCAAGCAACCTTTAATCAATCAATCAACTTCACCATTATTTGCTTTGGAGATCCCACAAGCTATCATGAAGTCTGTTGACTCAGTATTGAAAATCCAAAAGAAGTTTGAGGGAGAATCTGGACTACATGTAAATTATGACAAAACTCAAATGATATAGTCTTTGGCATATCCATTTCTAAGCATGATGAAGATATACCATCAACACACACAAGAAGAAGATTTTGAATATCGTGAAAGAAAACTATCACTTTTCAATTAAACGTACTAATGGAATTCAAACATACTTCACAAGATTACCCACTTTCTTAGGTATTTCCCATTCTACACTTTTACTACAGAAGAAATATCTAAATACCTTGAGTAACTTTTTTGGGATTCAATTGCAGAATGGGGTTTGGGACTCCATAATAGAGTTGCAATAGGTCCCAATGAGCTATTAAAGCGCTTTAAAGATAAGATAAGGTGTAATGTATTACATTGATGTGAGTAAACAGACACAATAGATTGAAAATATTTCCAGTTATGTGTTGCTACATTATTTAAGATATCCGACAGAGTATCGCTAGCTATTGGAATACCCTATATATGAATACAAATATCTAATTGAACTAGACATTATTTACAAAATTCACTCGAACAAATATGGAAAACTTTGCTATGACTAGATTTATATTATCTTTATACCAAAAATAATCCATAATGTATGCGAAATTGCAGACAAATAGAATTGACATTTAGTATCCTATTATTTGTAGGAGAAAAAATTAAACAAATGCGTCTAATAAATTGACCATGAACTGATAATACAATTTTTTTGTTACAAAAATCAGGGTGTGATCAGCCACTCAAAAATTATTCATATATGTATATAGCTTGTCAACAAAAAAGCAAGAAATATCTATATTTATTAATTAAATTTGCATTTTTCAATTTAAATTAGTAAATGATTGTGATTAATAATAAATGGTTCAATAATTCTGGGCCACAGTTAAAGTAATAACTCAATTTAAAAACTATATCGGAGCCAAAATAAGTCACATATACTGAATGAAGGCATCAAAATATTCGTTGGTATCTCAATTTGTCCTTGAAATTTAAATGTAGGTTCATAAATGGCTGAAAAAAGTAGAGCGATAAGTTTATATACATGAAATAAAGAAATAAAATTGGGAATATCTTCTTAATACTTGATTTTTGTTTAACATTATTTTTGTATATAACATATGTATACCATCGGTTGGGATTTCAATGTTTAATTTTACCACCCCGGTGAAGAAGAAAGAAATATGAAGTGTATCTCTTGAGGCCACTAAAAAATGATTAAATGCAGTTTGGTTTTACCATTGTTTTTTTTTAATCCTCTTTTCTCTTTCATCAAAACAAAAAAAAAGAAGAACTTCGATATATTTAATTATTAAAAAGCAATTCTTTTACACAATATTCTCAATCTAATTACTATTATAGACAAAAAAAATGCCCATATATATTTGTTCCATCAATAGGGTCAAGTAATTATTGTTTTTGAGATATTTGAGGAAAAATGGTTTTATTTTGTTTGTTTTTAAATTGTATATTTTTTTTATTAAGAAGTACAAATATAAACACAATCAAACTAAAAATATTTAATGTATGTATGTTCATGATATAAAAATTTCAAATTGAAAAAAACAAAAATAAAATAAACTTATTTCTTCATAAACATTTTTAAATACATAGTAGCTATAATTACAATGACTGTTGTACATATTTTTTTTTCTTCCAATTATATATGTGGAAGCTTTACTGCTATTAATAATTATAGTTAATTAATTCTTGTAACAAGTAATGATGAGAATAAATAAGAAGAAAAAAGAAGGACGTTATTGAAATTGATATTGGATTTGCTGAGCCTGTTTGACCATCTTGGAGTCCGGCTTGATGCTCACCTGTAATTAAATATAATGAACTTCAATGCTGAAATATGACTAGACATAGGCAAAATGATGATTTAGCATTGAGTTTAAGGAAGGAAAGAAAAATATCAGTCGGTACCACTACCTTGAAAATCAATTTGAATTAGGTTTTCTCTATCACGACAAGCCAAAAAAGGATAAACAAAACCCCACTATACCCACCCTTCAGCTTATTTATCATTTGACTCTTTTGATTTAAAACAGCTGACTCTACGTGTTATAAATCGTGTAGGGTATTATTATTATTTATGAATTTGATAGATAAAAATATATTAAATTGCACGCCCTTTTTTTGAATTTTTGATATACAAGTATTAAAGATTGATTTATATATTGGTTGAATTTATCAATGACTAGTATATCTAAATAATAACTCCACCCAATATTAAAAAGTTGGCAGCAAGGAAAATACAGAAAAGTGGTTGTTTTTCCAAATGATTCCTTTCCCTTTTGTGAGTTGAGGTTGCGAGTGGACAAAAAAGCCCGGTGTGTATATCGTTGAGTCTAGATCTTGATACAATTATAAGTAGGAATGTAAATCATATGCAATTCGGGCATGTAATAAAAAAAGAAAGAGAAAATCAACCTGGCAACCCTGACAATTTAATGAATGCCGAGGGGGGAAGCAGCTTGAGCTGTCATGACGTTTTACTGAGCTACAAGCTGCTATTCTCCATTATATATACAACAATAAATAATAATATAGATGAGAGGCAGAAAATGAACTCAAATTAAAGTCAGGAAATTATATGTATATTTTTAACTAATAATAATAATTATACGAGGACTTGAGCCCTTTTCTAACATTGTATTTGCTATTGTAGATGTTCTCTCCTCAGTAATAAAGGATAAATGATAACAGCTTCGGAAAACAAAAAAACCTGTTTCAAGAGCCAACTCCGCTTTTTTATCACACGCCCGAATTGCATATGATTTACATTCCTAATTATAAGTAGCAATTGAGTATTATTTAATATTGTTAAATAACAATCAGCAGAGAGGCACTAGATAGTAATTGTGGGCATGCTATCTCACCTAAACGCCCATCCCTAAATATGACCCTTTCTGATTAAAAATGATAAACAGAAACACTCTTAAGTGTCCGATTAATTAGTTCAGCTGGTTTAAGGGGGAGGATACTACAGACAATGAAAATAAAAACTTCTACCCTTAATATTTAAAGCACGCATGGGCAACTTACGGCCCGCGGAAGCTTTTCATCCGGCCCGCGAAGAGACCTTTGAAATCTATAATTATCATAAACTTAAAAAAAAAACCCGAATCTTTCTATTAAAAGTTACCCATCAATATAAAAAAAATCATAAACGATAAAATCGGTTGTTTAATAATTGTTTACATGTATAGTATAAAATAAGTATAACTTTGTATGCATACATATTTTGCAAATATATAATTAGGGCTCTTGGCACGCAGTCAGTCTAGGAAAACATAATTTGGCCCACAAGTGAACAAAGATTGCGTATCCATGATTTAAATAAACCGATTTGACATAATAATATTCTTTTTTTTTAAAGATAAAACAAAAATCAATTCATAAAAATCTTCCATTACAATTTCTGTCTGATCTGCCTAAACTACGGGTACTCAGTGTCTCCATACCAAACCCTAGGCTCTGGAATCATCGTCTCCAATTTTGAAAATTAAAAATTAAAGATCTGGATCGATCGAATATAGACTAAACATAGTAATTTTATATTTTGAGGTTAAAACAGCGCAAATTCGATTACTTGTATACAATTTTTCCAATATTCAGTCACTTATTCGGGTGACTGAATAATAGGGTTGAGCATTATTTGTTCTTAAAATAAAATGAAGGTTAAATGTTTCAAATCACTCCAGAGTTTTCATTTTCTTCATTACATAGAAACTCACAATAACAGTGGCAGAATCATTGATTTTTAGTCATTACATTCTAGACTACCATCGGCTTGGAACTAGTTTTTGCATTTCATGAGAAAACTAAGATCTATAAAAGCCCTTTCCCTTTTCCTTTCAAAAATGTAACTTGTACAATATAAACTTGTTTAATTAAAAAAATTTATTTAATTTTGTATTTTAATTTAACAAAATATCCAGCAATCTAAATAATTGGTTTCATAAATACATTCCCGTCTATTTGAAACATTGGCATTGTTTGAGTCATTGGCTAGAGACTACCACTTGTTTTATTATCAAAATGTCAGTGGTGGATTTTATTACAAAATGTTTAATTAAACTTAAACCAACCGAATCTGCAATATACAGGGTAGTACAAAAATAACTTACGTTTTATCACGTGCACATTTGCAGTGACCTCTTCTCCACGAGATGGCCTACATGTGTAGTTACCTGAATCACTCAATGTAGCTCTTGTTACAAGAAGTTTGCTCATTGTGCCTGTCCGGGACTTTTCCGTTTCAAGACTTATTCCTCCACGTGGAGAATCAAAATTTAATATCTATTCAAGAAAAAGCAATAGCTAGGTTGTTATATTTACTTATTTTTAATTTTACTATAAACTTACATTCTGGTCATGAAACCACGTGACATCAGGAGGAGGAACTGAATACAGATTAATTGAGCAAGTGAGAGAAATTGTACTCCCTGCCTTTACATAGACATCACTTTTCCCAAATAGTTTTGCTTTTGCCGCTGAAAAAAATGATTATAGAATTAATTCTTTATCAAATTAACAGTGAATAAAAAATATATACAGAAAATATATTTTTTTATGTCTATCTGTGTAAAATAGAAATCACTGCATTATGTCGTTATTGCGCAAAATAAATTTATATCACAGTAACTAACAATTTTCAATATTTTTTTTTAAATAGAGTAGATATGCATATATAATACATATTACATAAGAAATTTAAAGTCCCTTTTCCATATGGACAATTTGAAGTGAAATTTAAAATGATCTTTCTACCTACATTAATGGGTATCATGGAAACAAAAAAATGATATCACGGATCTAAGCTTACTGAAAGTTGCTACTTGGCAAAATAAGAATATTTATATAAATGTCTTTGTAAGTAATTCCCTTCTATATTTGACCTCAAATGTTAAAAAACATCATAAACTTAAACTCTTTTGTGTTACGGAAGTATGTAGTAAACTATAAATTCATAACTATTTAGTCATATTAAGGAGAAGTGAGAAATGCAAAATTTGTAGTAACAAGCTGCACTTTTCTGGCATTTTTTGTTAAATTGTACCAAAGATATGAACAAAATTCCAAGCCATTTCATGCCCATCTTGTCAACTGCATGTTACCATCTGATGGTTTCCGTAAGAAGTAAAACTTTTTCCTTATCTTATACATTAATTTATTCTAATAAAATGAAAAAGTATTCACAATCAAAAATATTAACTTTTACTTTTTGTAAAAAAGTTCTTCATGAAAATGTTTTTTATTTAGAGAGTGATAACTCTTTATTCCCCCCCCCTTATCTCTCCTGCACTGTCTACCAAGCAAAATAAAAGGACTAATTTAGAAAAAATATCATACAAGTATGACAGAAAATAACACACGTCATATCTCTATATTAATTGTATGACATTAAATTTTACGAATGATATTGAATTTGATAAGACATAATATGACCTTATTACAGTACTAAAGTTGCTATTTTTAGATTGTTTTTGCTTAGCTACCTAAAACAAAAAGTTTTACTTCATACAGGAAACTTTGAAGCCTTTGATAATATTTTTCCCTGTGGTAACTTTTAATAAATCTAAACTAGTAATATCTTATTTTTTTGCATCCATGATAGCCTCATAACGTAATCAAATACATTGTGCATGCTTATTAATTTTCTCATATAAATTTATTTAGCATAGCTATCGATGCTTATTTTTGAAACACTATATATTACATAATTCCTATAAATACATATATTGACAAATTAAAACTGAATAATATAAAAAAATATTTTTCTTTATAAAAAAAAATAAAAATATTTTTTGCCATTTAATTAGAGTGTTACAATTACATAGTTTTTAGATCAGCATTTAAAAGATCAATTATATGAGATGAATAAACTTGTGCATGCCATTAAATGTATGAGTTAATTTCATATTGTTAAATATTCCTAAAAAGTACTTCTCAAAGTTCAAATACAACCTGTTTAAACTTTCTTCTTCAAGAAAATGTATCATACATTTGTGTATTCAATAATATCCACTTTTTTCAAGAGAACTTCAATCAACATTAGAGTAATTGTCTTTATCTAAATTTTCAATAACTATGTATATATTGTGTCTGTAGTTTATATTACAGAAAGGAGGAGGCGACATTTGCAACTCCATCTTCTAAATTCTGTTTGTGATGTTATAGTGACTTTTTTTAAACTGATTTAGTGCTGGTGTTATAGTATAAGGATCCAAGAAGGGAATGCCCCCACGACCGTCAGTTCATGCCAATGATCCTGGAAGTGAGGAGGGAAAGGTTTTGTGTCGGGACGTTGAAGTTTCTTCCGATAGTCGGGAAAATGCAACAGAAGAAAATACAGAATGTAATTCATCTTCTCTTGCTTACTCTGCTGTAGTAAAAGGAAACAGCAAGAAAGTGCGTAATCCCTAGGAATGTAAATAATATGCAAATGGGGTATGTAAAATATCGCACGTGGCATTTTGTATATAATTTACATTCCTAGTAATCCCTCTTGCACGCTTATCTCATCAGCCTACAAGCGTGGTGGGAGAGATATAGGTAGGAATGTAAATAATATGCAAAATGCCGGGTGCGAGACTTTGTGGAGTTGGCTCTTCGAACAGTACTTTTTGTATTCCAAAGCTGTTATCATTTTTCCTTTATTACTAAGGGGAGAACATCTACCTGATAGTAAAGATCTCACATGAAAGAATACATGCATTAAGGTTAATAAAGCAAATAAAATGTAAACAAAAAAGGGCTCAAGTTCTTGTATATTTATTAGTTAAGAATATATAATTTCCTGACATTAATTTCAGTTAATTTTCTGCCTCTCATCCATGGTATACATAATGTTATTATTTATTATTGATGTCCTCATTTGTAGAATATAAAAGAGAATAGCAGCTTATAGCTCAGTAAAACGTCATGACAGCTCAAGCTGCTTCCCTCTCAACATTCATCAAATTGTCAGAGTTACCAGGTTGATTTTCTCTTTTTTTTTCTTTTACACACCCCATTTGCATATTTTTCTATATTCCTATGTAAGAACTTCGAGATGTACTGGATATAGTTCTCTCTATTTGTTTATGATGCAAATAGTGGTAAGAGAATCACTTTCCAACAAATGAATCTGGAGCCCTTATCGCACGTGATGCGCTAAGACTTAAACTTATGGAAGTCCATTCAGTCTCTTGTGAGACACCCTACCGTCCTGAAATGATTCTAATTAAGTCTAAGCCTCTTGGCGAAAGAATTCCATTTCCTATTGTATTGGACCTGAAAAATAAAAATCAGGATCCGTTCAAGGCAAAGATTGAATGTCGGGACTTTACTGACATCATGCAGAGGGAAGAAATCTTCAATATAAGACTGAAGGGTGCATGGGGAACTGTATTCTTATTTGATAATAAATATGTTAATTCCTAAGTAGAATTCTACCGGCTGATACCGGATTAGGTTCCGGTCAGTCGAGGCTTATCAAGGAGTGAAACAAAAAAACAACTATATATTCTCTACTTTCCTACTAATATAAAAGGTTAGGAATTCTGTATAATTATCACAAAACATATATTTGATAACAATGCAAGGGATTTGTGACTAAACATTATTCCGTAATTTTTATGCAGAAGTGCAGTATCTTACTATTGAATTCAAATACTTTTTGGACGACCTTCGTATTAATAAATTATTATTATTGTACAGGATATATACTCCTATGAAAAAATATACAAATATAAACGTACAACTCTACTTTTATTTTCAAATTTTCACAGGATGTGAAATTCTACAAATATAATTAATTATGTGCCTTGAATATTTAATAGGTTTTCGAATTTTTCATTTGTATTCATATATATATATATATATATATATATATGTACATACATTTATACAGAGATAGAGGAAGTCCTATTTTTATTTAATTTATTTATGTTGTATATGGCATAAAAAAATTACAAATGTACGTATGTAGGTATATATTATTTTAAGTTAAATATAATAACTACTAGAAAGAGTGACTCTATCATGTTCTATTTATTAAAAAAAATTCTTTCCCATGACACTATAATAACAGGAATAATAATAACATAAAAGTAGATTTAAAATTTGTATTCCTTTGGAAAAAAACAATTGACAAAGAATTCAACAAATCTCTTAATAGTAATATGTTTGAAAGAAAGAAAATAAGGAATGAATAAAATCATATACATACAATTATAAAATGTACTTTTTATAATAATAAATTGCTTTATGGTATACCACTCAGAGTGGGAAAAATGCTGGCTAAACAAAATTCTTTTGAACCAAAAATCCATCGTAACAAGAAACTTAACAGTTGTCTCTATTATAGTCAAGACGTCATCACTCGAGACCAAGACTGGTCATAACTTATAGGGATTTAAGACCGTCAAGACCAAGATAAAACAAATTATCTTGTTTTGTTTTTTCATAAAACAGAAAAACTTTACTCTATGTACAAAGTAACATTGGTCTTGTTATATACAACAAAATTAATACATTGGGAGACTGAGGGATCACTTCCAAGGTATTCAAACATTGGTCTCCAGATTGGTATCAAACTAAGACTAATTTTGAGGACTGCATTACTAGTTCTGTTATGAGTGTCCTTTGAGGCCTTTATAAAGATAGTGATTAAACTTACGTCCAAATATTTAGGCATAAAAATTAACTTCAATTTTTACTAAATGTATATTTCATTGGTAAACCGAAGTACTTTACTGTAATTCAAATGCAAATGATGCCATGCACATAGACGACACTATAAAATTTGGGACTTTTTCAAGGACCGATAACAGTAAAAGAACATATTTTAAGCCCTCTATTATAGATGAATACAGCCTTAAATAATATTGAAAAGACATATTCTCTTGTCAAAAAACAATTAATTTTGTTCTATGAAATATACTCTTTAAGTGTTCGTTTTTTCCTTCAACTTTTTATTAACGAATATAATGTACCTACGTATACCATATATATAAGATTAAAGCAATTTTAGGAAATTGTGTATGTGTTTTTGGTTTTAAACCGATGAAGCAATAAAAAAAAACAAGGATGCTCCAAAGAAAAGTTCATCCTTCGCTTCTATATTTATCTATTTTATAGTAGTTTTTTTCCCTTTCTAGGGTTATTATGTTTATATACATAGCATAAATATATGTATGTATTAATTTAAAAAAACACTAAAAAATGAACTAAGTTTGTTTTTTTTTTTGGGTGGGTTTGTTGGGTCTGTGTTATTTTTTTCCCACAATTTAGAAAGAAAAAGTTTTAAATAGATAAATGTTAATTTCTTTTATAAGGAGATTCGTATGTTTGTATAGACAATATATCCAATGGAAAAAAAAAACAAAAAAAACCCTGTTTTTTAAAAAAAAGATAGTTAACTATCCACAGCATCATGCACAAATAGGACACAAATTACCCACGTTTTTATTATCTTTAGTCGTGCTATTTTCCATTGGACATTTCCATTTTGTTTGGTTTTAATATTTTAATATTCGATCGATTCTTGATATAGTTTTTCATTTTATGATGAATGTACCATAAAATGACTGTTATTACAAAAAAAGAAGTATTATATGCATATTTAATATAGAAGAGACAGGTGAGAGTGGGGCATATTTTGTTTTTGGCTGTTATATGATTATGATCAAAGAAATTCACTTTAATTTATTGTGCTTGCGTGATCACTTTACCCTATATTTATATTATATATATAATATTATAATTCATGTTGTATTCTGATGCAGTGATTGATGATTATAAAAATCAACTGATTTAAGTAAATTTTAATAGCTTTAATTGGGAAGGGGTTCTCCATGTCGGTTGTAGCCTTGAAACATATTTTTAAAGACCATGCAATCGTTGCAGTCATAACGCCTCAATGTCTTGTTGTCATAACCAATACCAAAATAACTAGATTATAAAAAAATATAGAAAGTACAAATTAGTTCGGGCAGTTTTAAGGTATGGATCTGACTGTTGAGAACGTTTCATACTGACAGCTGTTTTCGATGGTTTCAGAAAAGTTAGATATTTGTCAATAATATTCAGCTGATATCACTTTGAATTTCAAATACAAAACCTATTTTTTACTTTATTGAATATGTCAAATTTTGTGGTAACTATGGAGCATTTGCGGGAGATTTTACGCTTCTACTTTATCAGTTGAATCATTGTCACCATAAACTTCTAAAAGTATTTGATACGTTTTAGTTGCCCTTTTCTTCAAGTTAAATCATTGAAGGATTGGTTTCGACGTTTCAAAAATGGCGATTTTAGCGTTGAAGACAAACTTCACTCTCGATATCCAAAAAATTAAAAGACAAAGAATTGGAGACATTACTCGTATGAAGATCCAATTCGAAGGGAAGAGGAGCTTGTAGAACCATTACGAACAACTGATTTGTAATCCCAATACAAGATCTTTTTTTTTCTTCTTATATGTCCCTTAAAGTATCGGCTAAGTTGACCTTGACCACAATACTAATATTTAATAGTGACTTAAATCAGGCAACCCTTATCTAAAAACATATGTAGAATGTTAATCCCTAAATACTTACTTTAATTTTCAAAAATATATCCCATTAGTTCCCTCAGCAATAAAATACTCAATCCATCTAGTTGACAGATCATTTAAATTAATAAATGATGATAATATCTTATTTAATAGAGCAATTCTTGAGCGTAATGAGATGAATTCACTTGAAATATATTGAGATAAATACATAAGACAAATCCTATAAAGCTTATAGATCTCCTCCATATTGTCATTATATTTATGTATTGCATTTAAAATTTCATAAACTGATAGTTAATTCAACAAAATCTTGATATAACTAATAACTTTACTAATAATGGCTTTTACTTTATTTAATAGTATACATAATACATCGTTTTAATTAAAAAATATTGAAGGATCATGTTCTAACATACAAGACGAAGCCTCAAGGAATTTATTGTTGTTTAACATAAAAAATGTAAAGAAAACCATGACTTTGAGTGCCACAAAATAACACATTCATACATATGTTATAAATATTTTGCAATTTATATGATGCCGAAATAACCTATTTTTTAATCCAAAAAAATGATATTTTTTCCGTATATAAAAACTTCTATTTTGAGATACAAATTGTACATAAAGAAATAAATTGGTAGGGGGAAGAACAAAGGTACCTATTTAGTTACAATTTATGCTTCATGCACAGTTTGTCTTGATAAGACTTTATTAAATCCGTAAATAAATATGCAAAAAATAAAAAATGTCTCATTTTATGTTGAAGTAAATTACAAAAGACACAGAGAATTATCAAAAATATATGCATGTATACATAATTCATATATTCTAATTTGTTTGTTATTACTCTTTAAATAAGATTAAAAGGCTTATAAATTTTACATTGCACAAGACTTTGAAAATATATCTAATCAATAACTTACGTAGAACATTAACTAGAAAAACCAAGCTCATTTTGTCCTCTGTATTTACTTGACACTCATAAAGTCCATTGTCTTTCCTCTGTACTTTCTCAATTACAAGAATCCATGAAGATGATCCCTTGGGATGTGAAACTGATACTCGAGGATCTGAAGTAAACGGAATTGCTCCTGACGAAAGTACAATGGGATGGCGTGCTTTCCGGATCCAAGAGACCTTTATACACAGAGACAAAATGTTGTATGTTGATTAATAATATAAAAATAGGGAGCTGATAAATCTTACAGTGCGGTTGATATCTAGGTGTTGAACTGTACAAATGAGTGTTACTTTTCCACCCTCAACTGTTGTGATATTTCGACCTCCAGCTGCTTTATTGATTTCAAAGAACGGAGGACCAAAGGATCCCTTATGAATTCCACGTGGACCAAACATACCATGACCTCGACGAGTGTTGTGTGGAGAGCCTACACATAGAAATAAATGAACTTAAATTATGTGAACTTCTTTATTTATTTTACCAAAATAGACAAATCGACATGTGATATAAAAATACACAGGAATTATTGATGCTAATTAATAATGGAATAAGTGTGGAATATCCAACTTCATGTTATTAAAAATATTTATTTGTGTAAGCTATCTGTGACGTCACAGATTGCTTAATAAACCAAAAGTGACGCAATATTGGATGCATAGGTATTAATCAAAATGAACAAAAATATCCATAAAACTTCATCTAAGTACTTTAAAAATGAAAACTATCAAACTAAACTGTTGTAAGTTTATTGTTATAAGAATAATCCTCCAAAATCCATAGTTATCCAGAAGGATAATGACGTGTAAAAAACTGTATGTATATATTCTTGGAACGATTTTTTTTATTATTAAACTTCAACTCACGCAAAGTTCACTAAATTCATTCAATTTTACATTTAAATACTTTAAAATCAGATGATAATAATTATTTTTGTTTCAGGGTAGTCTTTTTTGGAATTATTTTCTAAAATTAATTATTGTCATACTTCATTCATATATTAGGTACTCTGATCTCTTTGTATTTATTCAACCATGAAAGTAGATTTTATATTTGTTTATTTGGCCTGAGAAACACACACACACAAAGAAAGAAATCACAAAAATTATCTAAAAAATAAAGAAAAAAAAGTATTCAAAATATATAGATATAAATACGTTTTCTCAGATAAATGATATATAATTAATTCATGCGTGAAGGTAGAGTTTGTATTTTTACAAAAATTAAAAATTCACTAGTGAATAGAAAAATTTTCCAAGACAAATTTCTGTATTTAAAAAAAAAAAAAGAAATATCTATAATTACAGTTAATATTATTTTTTAAATTCCCATGGATATTTTATAAGTTTCAAGAAGTACCTAAGGAGACTTATGTAGTTTTGATCTTCTTCTTTTTTTTTTTGTGTGTGTGTGGAAGGGGGGGGGGGAAGTAAAATGCAATAGAAGTTGGACAGTACCAGTCAATTATGTTTGAGATATGAAAATAAAAAATTGAATCATTCTTATATAATATTTCATACTACTATCAATATAATTAAGTTTACCAATGATCTGAGAGGTTCATACATATCTACAAAAAATTAACCATGCCATATTTTTCTTCAGTTTGCACAATAGTACAACTAATGAATCTATAAGTTGATTAACAAACAAAAGGAAATTTTCACTTTGTTTTTACATCAAATTATGTTATGTGGCCTGTGATTGGGAACAAATATTACTTCTAAAGCCAATCAATGACAATCGAATCGAGTTAAAATCGTATTAAAATATTTTACTTCATATAGCAAGAAGGAATAATGAGACTCTTATGTTCGAGATTTCCTAGTTTAAAGTAACTGTATCATATACCATGTCGAAATAAAAATCAACCAAAGGTTATTATTCAAATTTGTCACTAGCTAATTGTGATGTACATACATTGGATATGCAATTTTTAGAGGTATTTCTGACTAGAGACAGGAATTATTTTGGCAGATTAACTTTTAGTTTTTTGTCCTACCATTTCAAAGCTTTAAAGTTGGACACTCCTATTAATATTTTTGCAGGCTACTATATATTTTGGAAAACTTGATTTCTTCTTATCTTCTACATTGGTACAAGTAGATATATGTAACATATCTGGTAAGTATCAAATTTTCTTTTAAAATGAAATTATACATAGTATGAAATGGATTAAAAAAGAAAGAAAATGAATTAATAACAACGTTCTCTCTTTCAACTTATCTATGTATGTAAATTTATTAATAACAGAAAACTCTACTAAATACATAAAAGTAGCAGCCCAATTTGTTTTTGACATCCATAGAATAAAATACTCCTTATTATTCATATTTGGTTTTGCATAAAAATGAGTTAAAACTATTATAATTATTATATGGAAATAATGCTTTTGAATTATACATTCACAATTTCACAAAAATATTTTTGCTTCCACTATCATTTCATTTCTATTGGTGGTAAAAGAGAACAATTCATTAAATATTTTTATTAATATGTAGATTTTGAACATAAAGAGGTATAAATCTTTAGCCAGAAGGATGAAACTTTTCCAAAATTTGACAATGAAATTGAATAGTTTCTTTTTAGGTATAAAGGTATCTAAATATCTACTTTAAAACTAAAGCCTCAAGTCTTAACAAAAAACGTGGGTTAAAATATTATTGATACATTTTATTCTTTGATTATAGTTAATTATAAATGAATTTATGTATCTAAATATAGTATAACTTTGTAAAATATGTAAAAAAAATAACAAAGCGAATATAATTTAAAGATTAATAAATCTTCTATACCTTTTCAAATATCCATCTTATTGTTTATTTGTCAATGATGTCAGAAATGTAAAGTATTTGGAACTTACATAGATTTAAAAATTAGTCCTAATGAATTAGTGTTTTTTGTTTTATTCGATAGGTCCAAAAAAAAGGGTTCGAGATTTCAACTATTTCCCAGATCCCAGGATACTAAAATAATTATAATTTTTATTCATTCAAGCTCTCTCTATATATATCATGACTTAAATTAGAACATGAATTTGATTTATTGATGAATGAAATCTTTTAGTTAATCTTTAAATATGAATAGCTAATCAATGGTGAGACGTTCAATATATTTCCATATATTCAACTAAACATTACTTTAACCAATCATGTCTGAGTGTTGCTTGATTGAATTAACTCTTCAAATCCATTAATTAACACACGACAAATGACAAATCAAATTTATGTTCTAATCTACGCAATAAATAAACAATATAATTTAAATTTTTATCCAACCATTCATGATATTTTATGTTCTTTTTAATTATATTGGAAACAAGTTTATTTATTTGTAGATGCACTCCTCCTAAACTACCCCAATTTTGATGTAACTATGCATTCACACCCTTACTTGACTTTTATTTTTGGGGTGTCAGTTTCAATTTTAACCAAGATTAGTTGTCAAGAGTGTTCTCAAATCTATAAATCGAAATATTTTCATAAAATAATTCCAATTGCCTTACAAAATAAAAAACATTGGCCTTCTATGATGAAGTTAAATTATTTATATTTTTGAGTATCCATTGAACTGAAAGAGGTCATAAGAGAATAAAATATGTGGTATTAGAAAGGTTACTATTTTTTTAGAGGAAAAAAAGCTTGAAATATTTTAAGGAACTTAGTTACAAAGTTTTAATTTTAAGGGTTCATTTTGTTGTCTTCTAGCTGGAATCTGTGTCCTTGCTCACTTGCTTTAATAAATGAATCGAGCTCTTCTATCATGAAGCTCAAAGTCCTTTCTTTGAGTTGAATTTCATCATAGAAGAGCTCGATTCATTTTTAAAAACAAACAAGCGAAGATACAGGCTCCAAGTAGAACATAGGAAAATTTACACTATAAAATTTAGACCATTTGGTTATACCATAAGTGTGTGTTAACCCGATGTTTTAAACTTTTTAGTCTAAATTTTTTTATATCTACAATTTTCATACATAAATTCATAATTTTAAATATAAGATAATAGTGGACAGTTAAAGAACGTTAATTGAATGCTTTCTAATGAAATATCAAAATAAAAAAACTACATTATTCGTTATCCATTGCACTACACCAGTTAAAATATTCATGCGTACATATATTGTGAAAATGAAAATTCTTAGTAAGCAGATCATAAATCTTATACAGTTATAAAAAAGATAACAAAAAAAATATCGACTTAAACAACACAAGTCATCAAATTTGAAATGTCCAAAATCCTAAGGGGTATAAGTATAATAAAAGTTATTTAGTTTTGTACACTAATTTCAGGTCTGTCAAAAAAAATTCGATAGTCGGATGGTTTTTGAGAAATTGGACCCTATTTTTTGGGCTCATTTGGCCCATTTTCCAACTTAAACTTCAATTTAAGCCTAGAAGAATACTTATTTTCTGCATTAAAAAATAATGATTCGCTAGAGTATTTATTGCAAATTCCATTTTATGTCTTTGTTTTGACCTAAGGGGGATTCTAGGGGGTTAGGGGTAGTTGTAGGTCCAAAAGTCGACCAAAACGTTTATACTTAAATAACTCCTTGAATATTACATGAAAGGATTGATAAGGAATGCATTAAAGAGCTGAGGTCCTCAGATTTTCAAACGAGATGTGAAGCGCCCGATAAGAATCCTTAATTAAGAAGAGATCGTCTATCTAAATGTGTAATTTTTCATCCAATTTCGATACAAAATTCGCTATAAGTCAAAGACTTATGGTAGAGTCTTTGATTTCTAGTGGATTTTTGATCGAAATTGAATAAAGCGATAAAGATTCATTATCCGAGGAAGAGACAAAGCTCTTTTTATTTTTAGACTTAAATCAATACTTATATAGTTTGTGAAGGAAGCATTATAATAAACACGGTGTATTTTGATACACTAGAAAACATAAATGTAATTATCGGATTGAATGCAGAGTTAAACTAGGGGTGGCGCTGGGAAATGATGTTGTCAAATAAAGTCAAGATTCATGATCATTATTTATCTGCTATTATATGTACATATATACATTTCTTAAATCATAAGGTTATAATAAATATATTATCATTACTACTAACTTTGTGGTTTTCAGACATTTTTTAATTGCATTAGAAAATCCACACTCTGCACAGCCTCACCATAATTCTAACAAAGATAATTTTTTTAATGTTATTCCCCATAAAGATACTCGTTGAAAATTTATCTCTTCCCTGGAGTTACTATAGACCTCCTGCATGGAATTATCCTGCAGTTTGAGAAGCTTTGTATTAAATAAAGAATGACCGAACAGCTGGGAAGAATGACACAATCAGCTAACTAGAAACTACCATTTAATGCTTGATTTTTGTTTCCTTTTCTTAATGACAAAAAGGTTAAGAGATAAATTGAACAATGTTATGTGCCAATTGTATAATTTCTTCTACAAGTTTTATAGACTTATAAGGAAAAAAAGATGCTAATAGATGGATAGCCAGAATTTAAAAAATTAGAAGGCTAGACTATTCCATTAAATATTTGAAAAATAATATCTTAAAATAGACCGAAGAAATATGTAATAATAAGAATTACGTATGTATGAAATAATTACACTTACAACCTAACGCTAAGAAAACAAAAAAAAATTTTTTTTGACAGAGCCCCCAGTACTAATTTTTTGTATATAAAAAATATAGCTCAATTTGATGCTTACACCCTTGGACATGCTACAAATCATTATTTAATGTATGTGAAGAATATTTTTTGTACAATATACCTAAATTTATTTATGATGGGTTATATGTATGCGTCAAATGAGAAAATTATTATTCTTTAGAATTTCTAAAAAAGGACTAATCCAATTTAAAAACGATGTACTTTGTGTATATATGTTAATGGTACAAACATATATATATATATATATATATATATATACTCAACAACATTCCTTCACAAATTATTTACTTATTTTCTTAAATGTGAACTAAAAATCTTTTGGTTAAAGATTTAGAAATAAGAAACAAATATAGCGGTATTTGTTTTAGTTTATGTATGTATGTATAGAAATGCAACATTAATTACAAATAAATTAAGAATTCCTTGTACAAAACTATTTTTAAGTATTTCTTGAAGCATAATTTTGCCACCATCAAATTTCTTTAGAATATCCATTAATTTATGTCATTGTATATTGTGGCCTCTGTTCCTTTCTTTCTTTTTTTACAAAGATTGATGATTCTTTATCTTTATCTAAAAATATACAAATATACATATTAGTCTACAAACTTATTGTAGGTTCGAAACCATTGAAGAAAACCATTTATCGATATGACATTTGTTATAGATGTGTTATTATGTGGGAAAGTTATATACTGTATTGAATAAAACTTATCGATTACCTTTCATTCATGAATATTTGAGCTAATGGATTTTTTTCTTGAATACGTAATACTTGAATGTACAAATGAATCACGGTTAACCTTTTTCTTAGCTTAATAAAGGACTATTTTAATTCACTTGTTTATAAAACCTTCTTGATATACAACTCATCCCTTGAAATTTGATGATTTGGTTAAAATTCACCCCATAAGTAACACAAGTTAATAAAGAAAATACAATTTGACCAGTGTTTTATTATAGCTTGACATGATAATAAAGAATTTGTTTTTTTCACATCAATTCAGATCCTAAATAATTCTTTCATTACTTTTTATAATTAAATTTAATTAAAAAATGTATATATATATATACTTGGTTTGAGACAATTTTTTAGATAAGAAAAAAGGCAGAAATACACTTAAAAAAGTATATTTATTTTTCTGTAGAAGTTATTGGTTATTCTTAATGTACGTTTATAACCTAAATTATAAGGAACCATTTAAGTATGAGAAAAGGCAATATGAAGTGTAAAAAGTTTTCTTTCTTTTTTAAGGGTGTTGTTCGAAGATGAACATGAATAACATAGAAAAAAATATTGAATTTTCTTAATAGGAAATAAGACCTTATATAAACAAATTAATTGTAGGGTCCGAATTTGCACATCAAATGTTAATAGAATCAGGTTTCCAATTTAATTTATCAAAATTTGTACTTTGCTTCCAAAAAACTTAACTTAAGACTATCCCTCAATAGAAAAAAATACCAATGTTTGATCTACAAAACTTGTAAATCACATTTTATATTCAAAACGGCTATTAAAAATACTAAAGAAGAACATTGAACTCTATTCAAGTACTTTTCAATCCAAAATAAATCATCGAAACACACTGTTATCATACACAAATCTAAAATTTTACTTTCGACAAGTAATATGTTAAGGCAAGAAACAAAAAAAACAAAAAACATTAACTCAATAGCTTTCTTCGTACTTGATTGATTAAGAAGAAGAAATAAACTTATTTATAAAAGGGATTGCAACATTGAAATATAGTGCACATAGTTATGTTGATGAACTACATTATAATTTGATGGACACTACAAAATTGATGACCATATTATAATTTGCTTTGGAGAGGTATTACTGATATCATTTATCATAACTCTACTATAAGGAATTAATTTCTCTTTAATGTATACATAACATAATCAAAAAGTCCACCAAATTAATTGTATGTGCACCTAAGTAGAAGTCACATAACTTGAATACAACTTTCTTGAATTTCCTAACAATTAAGGGTCCGATCCCTTCCCACATCTTGAAATTTTTTGTATACCTTGAGTATATAGTAAAATGTTGGTTCTATGTTTCTTTTCTTATTTATGTCAATCACAAACCCAGAATATTGCGTTATTGTAAACAGATGTTGAAGAAAAGAATTGAAATTATAGTAACTAATGATAAGATGCAATTAATGTTAATTTCCTGTGTGTATAAGTCTTCCCATTTATCAAATAAGTTATTTAGGTACATGTAAATATAACTTTATAAAGTAAAAGATTTTTCGATTTTTGGAGTAATCTCAAGTTTCAATTGTCCACCTTATATTGTATTTTAATTCACACATTCTTATACATACGTAATAAGCTTCTTCTTTTGTAATCTATGTATCCAGCTGCAATATTAAGATAAGCTTAATGTTTGCAGTTAATTACAAAAATATTTGACTTTATGTTGTTTGCATTATGCGTATGCTTTGAGAGAAAGCCTTAAAATAATGTAGGTATGTGATAAGATCCTTTTAAAAATCGTCTTATCAAAGGCGAAAAGAAAAATGTTATAAAGATTTATAAAAAATCATAACATATGGGAATAACGAAACGGACAATTTTTTGATCACGTATCGTTGAGGCAATTCGCAACGGTATTTTAATGACTTTCAACACTATTTTTTTTGTTCTTAGTGTATAACATATGAATTTATATAGGTATATGAAATTTTCTATTATTGAATAGTTATTCAGAATAATAGCTCATATGTTTAAATCTTGTATTCATTGTATATTATATTTACGACTCTCATTGACATCATAGACTGTCAATAAACCAAAAGTAACACCATGTTAGAGGCATATGTATTTGTTATATACTCGTTATTAAAAAAAGCATCAATAAAAAAACTTCATCAAATGGTTTTAAAACTTTAAAAACTAAACTAAAATTTGGTTTTCTTATAATTCTTGTTATATGAATGACTTCCTGCATTTGAAAATATTATTTCTACTTATACATTATGAATTAATTGTAATTGATGTAGTATTGATTGAGGCCAACCTAAAACTAAAATAGTAAGATTGCATTCATTCTTGATAAAGTGCCTTTATATATAAGACACTTGGTCGGTCATAATCATT
The DNA here is from genome assembly GCA_963680855.1 of Lepeophtheirus nordmannii. Lineage (NCBI taxonomy): Eukaryota > Metazoa > Arthropoda > Copepoda > Siphonostomatoida > Caligidae > Lepeophtheirus > Lepeophtheirus nordmannii. The sequence continues at coordinate 20,347,027 of OY804521.1, read as the reverse complement.
ACTGCTGCTCATTTTTATTAGATCCCAATAACTTAACTTGAACTTTTTAGTGCTTTCGTATTCATATCAAAAAATCAACTAAACAGACTATCTATATCTCTTATGTAGATAAAGTAGAAGTTCCTTTTTCCCCTTTATTAGTACGTACACATATCCGTAGCTTTTTATCATTAAGCCTCCCTTCGACCTATTTAAGTGTCACATCGTAAAATTTTGAAATTATATAATATGAAAAATCTTTAAATTTTAAATTAAAGAAATCCTTCTTCTCAATAAATAAAAAAATACAGTTTTTGTGAGTAAAATATATATTTATTTAGTTAAGGAATTCACAGTTTACTTCTGTTCTTAAAAATTAGCTATTCTTGAAAGTTAAAAATATTTATCAAACTGTTAATCAAAAGTTTAACAATTGTTTCAAATTTTGTATGACCCCAGGATAGTCACTACACGACAGTCAAACTGACAGATAAATATTTCAAACCAAAGAGATAAAAACCTGTTCTATGATTAGAGATGTAAAGCTTAGTCTAAAAAGTAGACATTTAACATATTTTTTGTATTCCTCATTTTTGTATATATATGTATTATGTAGGACGTGAATAGTCTAAAAAGTAGACTATTGTTTCTTTGTACATAGTTACTGATTACTTAAATGTACTTACATTATATGACGTGACGTATACGTAAATACTATCATAAGATACAAAGTTCATATCTAGTTATCATTATTTTTTCTTTGAGGAAATATCCCTTGATTTATAATCTCTGACTGAGAATAGACTAATAATTAATTATTGATTTTAATTAATCAATAATTTTTAGTAATCAGACATTATGTTCAGTTGAAAAATATATATTTAATAAAATCATCAGCTCTTTCTATCAATTGCCACCTATAGATATCCACTTTTGATAAGAAGTCAAGGGGAAAAGACATTTGAAAAAATAGAAACACTCACTAAAAATAATATGATTAAGTCAATCTACTTTTAAGGCAAAAGTTATTGTCTTTAAGTATCCAATATGTCAAACTTTTGTACCTACATACTTTTAGTAGACCAAAAAATAAATAAATAGATAGATATAAACAGCTGTATAAAAACTTTTCCAACAAATTGAACTGTCAATAAATTTGCTTTTCTGGATATATATTTTACTTTCTTTCTTATATCCTATGATAGTAATAAAAGTTAATGAATGAAGGTCTATATCTTTTTGGAGAAGACAACAAATAAATAAAACAATTTCTTGACAATCACTAAAAAAAGCAAAAATAAAAAAAACAACTTAATTTTATTTTTGATGCTATCATTTATTTTCTTATAAAAATATTTTTGTATACAGAAGTTATAAATTAAATGGGAATTACAGCACTCATTTATGGTTCTACTACGAATGCATCAGTACATTTGAACTGTCATTGTTTTTTAAAATATGTGAAATGAAAAATTACGCTGTATTAAATAAGTTAAATTCATTGTTTAAGAAAAATAAATTTTTAAGAATTCTTCCATAATTTCGATAAAAAAATATAAATTGATTTAATGTTTCGCAAAATGAAGAACAATTTGTTGTGTGTTTTTCTTCCATTTATATTCTTTTACACGATTTATTTACATATTTTTTTGTACAAAATAAATATAAGTTAAAAAGAATATTGTTTGAATTGTAAATTTTTTGGGGAATTTATTTTCTTTCCTTAAACTCACTAGCACAAAAGAAGCAGTAACTTTATTGTACTTTCTGTCTTCAATGAATTGACAAAAGTAAAAAACACAAACAAGCGTACAATGTGTTTTTAAACATTAAAATTTTATTCTATCTACAATAATTTATTTATTTGTTTATGCAGACGGCACAGTGTATATAGCTACAGTACTTACAGTTATATCCAAAAGCTTTAGTACCCTTATCATCTTTTTTTTACTATACAACAGCAGTTTAAGTTTAAATAAGAGATGGCAGATACTAATGTTACAAATCAACTTTTTTCCTCCCTGATAATAGATAAATACGCTTCATTGATAATTATAATTTTACTGCATAAAACTAAAAAATTTATTGACATAAATTGATATATTACCTTGTCAATTATGGACTTTACATTCAAACTTTTAGAACAGATTTAAGTTTTCAAAAATACTAATTATAGTTATATATAATTGGTAACCTCTGGCCCACAGACATTCAAAATGTTTCAATCAGCCCCTTCAACGACGAAAACTTTGTTTTTTATGTAAAACTATTTATCAATTTGTTTTTTTGATTAACCAAGTGCATTTGTTCTTTTCAAGTCTAAGTATTAATCTTTCAATATCAAAAGAGTTATTTCCTTTTTATAGTTCAGCATCAATATTGATTTGATTTAAATTTTTTGATATACAAAGTTACTCAAGTATAATAAAAAGTATTAGTATGTATAAATTCCATAGTATTACTATTTATATGTTCATATTTATTTTTTTCTTTATTTTATAAAATATCCTTCTACATATTTCTTGGGATTTTAAAAAATTCAATTTTTATTATTAAATTAATTAAGGTTGAATCAATACCAATTTCTGTCATTATTTAAAAAGTGTAAATGTAATCTGTTCTTATCTCTGAAAAAAAATCATCATAACTTGCTTTCGTGTAAAAAGGCTAGTTTTAATCATTACATTTCTATCTACCTACTCTCATGGAAAATTAGTTATTGTTTTTTTGGTCGTTATTTATGCAAAAATATGCATAAATAAGTATAAATAAATGAGATATTCAATGAGTGTGAACATGAACATTCATTGCAGGTTTTTTTTCCTGTTTAGAGCAACTAAAAATATAATAATCATCCAATTTGTTTTATATTTTTTCTCATTATTTTTTGCACCCTCTATATATTTTTTGTTGAATATTATTAATAATAGTAGATAGGTATATACCATATATACATGGAATATCAAATGCATTTTAAATGTTTCAAAATTTATTTAAACATCCCTTTAAGTTTTCATTTTTTTATGATGAGTTATTTTCTAAATAGGACAAAAACAAAAGTATTACATCTACATATTCATATAGATATTACTTAATTATAATATTTTGTATCTTAAAATACTAGCTTTTGAAGAGTTGTCAAAATTATAGTTCATATGAAAAATAGGCTTTCAAGTAATCTATTGAGCAATTAATGTAAAATAATTAATTTCTTTATGGATATGTATGTTCAAATAGCTACAAGGGGGGGGGGGATTGATGTACCCCTATGTAGAGATAATTCATTTTTCATATAAATATTAGATCTGCAATAACCAGATCTGCGATAAAATGGAGAGAGATAGGGGTAGTTGATCTTCTTGCCTTTCAGCCTCCCACACTCATGGTTATGCGAAAGGTAGGAATAAATCTTGTTTGAACGTTAAATAATGTGACTACTCTCAAGTATCAAGTTGAATATATCTTAATACCCTGCTTCCTTTATGCAGTGTGCTCCACAATTTTTAGAAGCCCTGTTCTTAAGTATTGAATATTAAAACCAGTTTTATCTTAAATCATGTATGTATGTAAACCAAGATGTAGCTTTTTTGATTTTCCAACCCAAAACGCACTGACCTTGATATGGTAAAAAATATTTTATCACATTAGAATACCCTTATTACTCTCAAAGATTTTCAAATGCTTTGTGTACATATATATATACAATATCCCTCTTTTTATTGGTGCTTTCTTTCTCAAACAAAAAACCACCACATATACACAATGGTTTTTTATTTCCCTTTATTGATATATACATTGTAAGACTAATTTATAAATTATTATTATTCTGTTATATGTATATATAATCTTTTTCTAACGTTTTTTTTTATTGTATTAATAACTTTTCTATCTGAGCTTTTCAGCAGCAGAATTTATGTGTATCCCTTATTACAACACCGAATAACAATGATAGTTCAATAAAAAAAAGAATGAGGTGGTGAAGAAGAACTCTTATAGCATAAAAACAATAAAAATAATAGTTCCTTTAATATACATATCTACTTATTTATCTACCTTTATTACTGAAGTGTGTATCTTTTAAGTTCAATTACGTCTTTGTTGATAAAGAGTGAGTCATGCACTTATCTTTATTTATGTATAAACAATAGTAAAGTATGTAAGAGAAGGAATTGAAATTACATACCTATACATATGAAGGTATGAATTGTATATACCTCTTTTTACAAATAAAATGTACAAGAACATATTTTGATTAATGGGTGTGAGAAAATATAATACTCTTTGGTCAAAAATAAGAAATTACACCTTGAAAGTCACTATCCTTATAGAGAAACAAAAAATGAACATAACATTAAAAATCGCAACTATTTGCTATAATATTGATATTTTGTTTACACCTACACAGGTGTAAACATACATGGTAACCCTGAGAGACAGTACTTATATCAGTGACAGCATATTACCTGATGTGCTGTTGAAACTTAAACAAAGGAAGGGATAAATACTGTAATTATTTTGCTGCTTCATTAACATGGAACTTGATATAAGCTCACATAAGCTCGTGATAGCAAAAACGAGGTAAGAAGCCAATTCTCCTGAAAATATGTATCTTCATTTCCTATGTGTATTTTACAAGAATTAGGAAAAAATGAGTACAGCTTTATAAAATCAAAAGGGTAATTTTAAATTTATTTTGTATACTTTCTAAAAGCTTATATGTACGCCTTATTTAAAACCTTACGTTTTTCATGATAACTTTCAATAATAATTACAAATACCATTTCAGCCACGATAAAAAACCATACTTTTACTTAACAGTATACTCATAACATACCTACATATGTAATATTCACAACACGTAATAAGAACTTAAGAAAGTTTAAAGACCTAGGAAATATCATATGTTCAAATATACCTACCAGACTAAATTTCATTTCTATTGTTTAAGAAAGCTAATTATTCAATTACTAATTAAAGCTTTTATCAATTGAAACTTTTTAGTCACTTATAAATAATTTCGACTTGGAACTTATTGGAAGGTAAATTGACAGTTTTGAGGAATAGTAACATGAACAATATACAGAATAAAAGCATCATATATAAAAAGTAACTTATGTTTATAACAGTACAGTATTTTATTTTCTAAAAAGTAATAGTAATTAACTGAATAAAATTTATTAGATTCAATAGCTTTCTATTCTGCAACATAATATATATATATTTCATTAAAGCTAATCAATAAATTGCATATCCAATAATGTAAGAATTTATGGTTAAAAACTAAAGATTTTTTTTAGACCCTTTAGTAGTGCTGGGGTCAAGACCATCTACGAGAATAAACACTTTAGTTAATGTTCAAACAAGATTCAGCTATTAACTATTAAGGAGAAACCATAACAAAATCCAGACTTTTCAGGTTTGAGGCCATGGCAATAACAAGGAGGCGAGATTAAGACTAGACCAAGATCCATCTCGAAAAAAGTAATGATTATGTATTTGAAGTAATGCATTTATTTGTAATGGGTAAAGTTGTCGATGATGTAAAAAAGCAATATAGTAATTGCGAAGAGCAACATACATATATTTTCCAACGATACTTAGAAACAGGAAGCAATAATAACGCATGAGTCCTCAAAATACTATACTTTGTTAATTATCAACTGACGGGTTTTTGGAGTGCTCAGCGTTGGCACGATATCAATCTTTTTACACAACTCTAATATAGTTAATCAATCAACACGACGAGCTTTGTTGTTTATTCGAAACCATGAATATTCAGAATGGGAAAGGAAAAATTTGAAATAAACTAATGTCAGCTATGTTTTGTTTTGGCATGCTAAGGTACCTTATAGCAAGTGAAGAAGAATTCATGAAAGTGCCAACTGATGAAAATAGCTGAATTGAGAATGCATTGTATTTTTATTTATCCCCAAAATATCGTCAAGCCATTCACTTTGATGCTATTTGATCCCTTTTGCAACACAAAAATAATTGATATACCTTTTTCCTGTACAAATCTTAAACCTTAAAGCATATACAAAATTTCTGAACAATTTACTTTTTGACCAATTACACACTCCTATGATTTGTTTTTTAACCATGTTAGCCATGTTCATAAAGCTCTGGATAAATTATTTTTTCTTATTAATAATTTACGTCCTTTTTTAAATTTTAATTCAATAAAATGGTTACTTCTATACCTCCTATTTTTATAAAACTTGCTCTCCTTAGCTAATTATTTGTTCTTTTTATGTCTATTTGATAAAAATGACAATTGATTATTGAAATTTATGATTAAAACGTTTTTGTTACATAGAAGGTCCTTGTGTCATTTTGACCTGTGCACTTTTACAAAAGGCGTCAATGCAAGAAATAGCGTCTAATTTTTTTTTTGTCTGAGTGGATCTTTCTTTCATTTTTCTTTGTCATATTTTATATGCATCACAGTTTATAATAATATTCAACATGAGTAGTTCAAAAAATATATGTGTACAAAAGGCTATAGAACTAATTTTTCGAGAAAGCCAAGACCAAAGTGAGTATGAGGGCGTTGATCCATCTGATGTTGAAGATAATTTGGACTTTGAATCAACATCAAAATTTTCTATAGACGAGGACTCAGAATTACTAGTGCATCTACCTGAATCTACTCAAACTATTTACACATCCAAGAATAGAAAAATAGAGTGGGCTAATTCACCTGCACGACAGTCTCCTCAAAAATCAGAAGATATAATCAAAATGAAACCTCATCCTACGAGATTTGCAGTTATTCATGTTTCGGATGTACAATCTTCGTTTGAGCTCTTCTTATCTGATTATTCAAAAAATAATTTTAGATATAACGAATCTTGAAGGGGGACGCGTCTTCGGTAATGAGAGGTCGGTTATCGGCAAATTAGCACAAAATGCCTTTTTTGGAATCCTTATTCTTGCAGGTGCATATAGATCAAAAGGATGACCGAAAGTATTTGGGCCCCTGAAACAGGGAAACAAATATTTCGTGCGATTATGCCATTGAAGAAATTCAAAATTTTGTCAAGAGTTCTTAGATTTATAGATGTCAGAAAGACAAATTGGCTCCGATTCACGAAGTATGGAATAAATTGGTAGAAAGGCTTTCCTAATCTTACAATCCTCAACCATATGTAACTGTGGACGAGCGTCTAGTTGGATTTAGAGGTCGTTGTCCTTGTCGACAATACATTCCTTAAATACCTGCTAGGTATGGGATTAAAATTTGGACTGTATATGATGCAGTGTCATCTTATGCATGAAACATGTAAATTTACACCGGAGAGTTAAGTGGGGAAAGTGCTGAAAAAAAATCAAGGGGAAAGGGAGCGTGTAGTACTTGACATGTCTCATGGTCTACGTGGTCACAATATTATTGTGATAACTTTTTTGTATCTTATAGTCTCAGACAAAAACTCCACCAAAAAAATTGACGACGGATGGTACTGTTTGAAAAAATAAAACTGATCTTCTAAAAAAATCTTAAATTTGAAAGGGATACAAGTAAGTCCCTCGATTTTTTATATTCACAAGTACAACCAGCCTCATTTCCTGCACAACGAAAGAGGGTATAAATTTTGTAGTTATGAGCACACAACATAATTAGAACAAAAATGGTGTTGATAATTTAGATAAACTACTAGTTTGCTACTTAAACCAAAGAAAAAGACTCTGTTGGCCTATGGTTAAATTTTACAACATACTGAATTTTTCAGCTTCTAATGCTTTCACAATTTGGATGGAAATAAATCCAGATTAAAATAAGAAGAAACTATACTAGAAGTGCATATTTCTTGAAACCTTAGGCAAAGCGGTTGCCACACCGTACGTGAAGAGTAGACAAAATGCTCCCAGAGACGAGGCTTCACAAAAATGTATGCAGTGAATGCTGAACGTCTCTTCACTTCCAAGTCCTAGTCTTACACAGTACCAACGTCAAAACTCTAAAGTAAATAACTTTTTGCCATTCTAAAAAATGACCAGTAAATAAATTTATATTTTAAGAGACTAAAAGGAAACGTAGCCAGGTTTGTGGAACTTTGAAAGATTCTAAAACACAGAGTGTATGTGTTAGATGAAATTTATTTATTTATTACATAAAAATTTGTTCTAATTTTTTATTTTGCATGAGAAATATATCCATGGGTCAATTTGACCCAAAGGAGCCTCAATAGTATAAAGGTTAGTATAAGGGTTAAGGTAAATAATAGTTTTGACCACGGGATTTTCAATTGAGTATTCATTATTTACTTATGAGCGACAGAGACTTGAAACAAATATTATAATTACATATAAAAATAAAAAGGATTGCTCCATCTTCTATGGTTGCTTTCAAGTACCTACAATAACAGCTTATTCAGCAAAAAAAATCAAATAATTCTGAAATTTCTTTACATATCAATGTAAGTACTATGTACATAAATATATAAGAATTCAACAACAAATGACCATATTGAAGACATCATATTTTATCATGCATTATATTTATGTTTTAACGTTCTATGCATTTGATAAAAATATGCCTAATCATTATAATTTTGTCCATGTATAAGAACATTAATTCATATTCTTTTTTTTTTTCAAACATTAAGTTCTGGTACTTGCATTTTACAAGATTTTATCTTTCCCTCTCTTCTCTCCAATGACTGTTTTTTATTGTTTATATTGGTATATAATATGATATGTATGATATGTCCATAAAGATAGAATAGGATTATAAAAAAAACATTCCTTTAACTTTTTTTTATTTTAATATTGTAAATTATAAGTGGATTCATAACCCGGTTTTTAAATCATCTTTTTTATAAGGACTACTAATTTTTTCTTATTTATAGTATAATCCATTTTTATATTAAAATCAATACTATCAGCAAATTTTATAATTATTTGAAAGAAAAGAAAACTCTAAATAAAGAAGAAAACAACAAATTTTTACAATACACATGAATACAAAGAAATATCAACATAAAAGGATGTAATTTTAATAAAAAGTTCATTTTGTAAAAAAAGAAAAACATTGGAACAATCATCAACCCTAAGTTTGTATAGCTGACACAAAATTGCATGAACTCTGTTACATTTCAATTATGTATACTTTAATATATATTTTCTTCGTTCAACTATATTGATATTTGATGTATACAGATCTGGATTGAGTAGTTGCATTCCTTTTGGGACATCATCTGTATTTTTCTGTTTATGATATCTTTAATGTTCTTTTTTTATAAAAAAATATTGTCTCCGAAAATAATTATTTAATTAAAAGTTTTCCTGAATTAAAGAATTAGAACTTTGAACAACAAAAAATTTAAGGACAATACTCAAATTGAAATAATGAAACCAATTTCTAAGAAAATTGTAATATGAAACGGTCTGTTTGACGTCTCATGGTCTCAAAAAGATGATAAATTATAATTTCTTTTAAATAGTAAAACCGTTGTTTTAAAGATAAAATAAAATGATGAAATTATCCAATATTTTCATTGTCTTAGAAAAAAAGTTGTATATTTCTATTGATCAGGGTTTAGGAGACACTTTATTAACTATGAAGCTTATTAACAATACAAAAATTAAAAATAAAAATTTCTACCGCTAAAATCAGTTTTAAAAAGGTTTCCATATAAGTGCAAGATATTTCTATGTAAGAAGTAACATAACTCCTGATGTGACTAATCTATTTAATGTTTAATTTCTTTATTATTCAACATTATTAGTATAAAACAAGGAAGGATAATAAAAAAGTTTTTTGTTATTTTTGAATTATTTTCAACTTGAAAAAAATCTTCGCTTAATTTTTTCTTTTATATAAAAATTACTTTCACTCAAGTAATTTTAGACACGTTAAAGCTTTCTCCTTTAATTTTATATCCATCCAAATTTGAATAGTAAACTCTTTTCAAGGTTTTTTTTAATTATTTCCAATCATACATGTGGGTAGGTATATAAATAATAGAGGTATGAAAAGACTACAATTTAAAAATATGAGAAAATAAATATATTAAAAATATTTATTAGGTTAAAATATTAATAAAATACGTTTTTTTCTCTATTCTTGTGATGAATTATTAATTCAAATTTGGGATATGATATTATTTATTTTCATTTTAATGAATATTTAATTTTTATTTATCAAATTATACTTATTCACGAATAATTTTTATATACTGCACATTAATTGAGTATGTATCATTAATATGTAAAATTAATGTTCTGAAAATACTTATGATTTTTTTTTACATACTGAGAGGATATAGAGCGAAACTTAGTCAAAATATAAAATAAAGTAGAAGATGTAAATTTAATTTTTTTTCGATCTATTGCGTTTGTTTCCATTTTGTCTTATGGAAGTAATTAATAAAATTGATAATATTTTATATCATATATTATAGAATAGATAATAATAGTTATAATGGCAATATTAATAGCTCAAATTGTGATCAAGGAACTTTTATGAGTCTCAACCCATCCACATGATATAAATGATGACAGCAAAATGACAAAAAAACTCATAGTTATTAATTTTTGGATAGTTTCTAATCACTGGTCACAAATGACATCATTTGAAAATTAACAATGACGTATTTGGAAATATAAGAAAGGTTAAATTAACAAACGCGATAGATTAAAATCGAGTTACAAAATTACGAAATCGAAATACAAAATACCTTCAATCAAAATACAGATATATACATTATACAAACTTATATTTATACCTTATTGACACAACTACATTCAGCTTACCCTCTAGAGCAATTGCCTTATTCCATAAATTGAAAAAATAGTGTTCTAAACCAAATAAATGTCATGTAAAAGTTGCAATCGAAAGTGAAATAAAACATTTTAAATTAAGAATTTACAATATTTGTGATATTGACAGAACTATAATTAAATTTCCATAAAATCTTCAATATATTAATCGTGTAATTATAAAACTTTTCAATGAAAATCCCTAATTGATAAGTATTCCATGGCATATCAGAAAATTAAAGGAATACTTGGATCACACGTAAATATATTATGCATAATAATTGTTCAAAATGAAATGATACATACATATTCAATTAATAATTAACTGACAATTAATGACGTCATTATATGCCGTCTCTGCTCATTCCACTGATATTTTAAAATCAAATGGGATAAATCTTGGAGAAGCTCTTATCAGATTTTGTCTCAACTCAGTTAGCTTTTGTGACGAGAATAATTTACATAACTCATATGTGTGTTGGTATTTAGCACTTCTACTAATGCGTCCCCATGAAGTAGGATATTTTTCTGCTCTAGACTTTTATCTGCTCAAATGGTTGAAAAAAGATTGTACCATTACATATTCTCCTTGTTAATGCTTATGTTATGGACTGTAAGCCTTGGATTTATGAGCTATTTTTGACTTTGTTAATAATAGAATGTATTTTGTTCTTTCTAGGAGACTATTTCCCGGGACAGTTCTTTTTGAGAGCTCCCTTATAACTGCAAGAAAGTTTTATCCTTCTTAGAGGACGCAATTAAATATGTCTCATTCGATGGATATATCTTTAATAGATTGAAGAATCTATTTATATTCTATTCTGGAGATTAACATTCTCTGTTTTGAATGTATTTTTAGTGTGTCATATAAATATAGTATTTGTAAGTCCCAGTGGCAAATTTATTATTGCCCAATTATTTCCTCAGGATGTTTCTATCTTTTATGCAGATTGATTATTGTATGCACCCAGATATTAACACATAAAGAAGTGTTAGAAATTTGAAGGAGGCATAAATTTAGAGTATAATATTTTAATACTTATTGATCTTTGAACAAAATATTTGTTTTATTATTCAAATTTAGCAAAATGGTAAAGATTTCCCTTATTCTATAACTTCTATCAAACATTGTTATCGAAAACTGACAGAAATGAATGAAGTTTCTTAGAAGTGTTAAGAAAAAATACATGATTGTAATCCTTTACCCCCCATTTTATTGCCAGGGTTGGCAAAAAGATCAACGCTGATCCAGGCATGTCCATGAGGACTATTGCACACGAAACGGTAGTATCAAACAAGGTTATCTGGGACTTCGTGAATGAAAACTTGTGGTACAAGTCTTATAAGATGCACAAGGGCCATTTGTTGGCGGCCAAGGAGAAACGGCTGAAGCACTGCAAGATGCTGCTGAACAAATTGAAACATCCAATGAATCCTGAGATGCTCTGGTTTTTCTCCGATAAGAAAAATTTCTGTCAGGATAAAAAAATCAACAAACAGAACCACCACTGGTTAGCCTAAAGTCCCAAGGACGTTCCCAGGGTCATGCAGACCAAGGTCCTGGCCATGGTCATGTCTTTGGTGTCATCTCCTCCGAGGGCCATGTCATACCGCCCTACATTTTTCCGACAGACTTGAGGGTCAACACAGAGGAGTATGTGAAGGTCCTGAGGAGTCATGTGTTACCCTGGATCAATAAGTTAGATGAGGGGCATCCATATGTGTGGTAGTAGGCCTCTGCTCCATGTCACACCTCCAGAATTACCCAAAAGTGGCTAAGTGATAATTTTTATGATTTTGTGCCACCAAACATATGGCCCCCTAAATCCCCAGACTTGAACCCCATGGACTATTTGGTGCGGGGCACAGTTGAGTGACACACTAACAAGTCTCCATGCAAAAAAAGGAGGAGCTGATCAAAAGGATCACGAAGGACTTCAAGGCCTTGAAGAAGGACGTCGTCATCAAGACATGCTCGAAATTCCAGACTAGGATTGAGGCTGTTATTGCCGTTAGCGGCAACTTTATTAAATGAAAAATAGAGTATATTGATCTAGCTTTCAAATAATGTTAATTTCAATTTTCATCAGTTCATTCAATCAGTTTTTAAGATATTTAAGTTTTTTAAAAAAAAGTAAATTTGGTTGTCAAAGATCGCACTCACCCTGTACATATATATATAATAAACTAATTTTCTACTACATTAAAGAAAGTTTTTAATGTTTTATTATTTCATATTTTTTTTAAATTACATATTTTCTATATTTGATTATGTTCCCCTGATAAGCATTTCTCTCTAATATTAAGACTAAGTAAATATTCTATGAATATGTGAAAATGGATTGCATAGATAATTTCTTTTGAACTGCTAAGAGCTTCAAATATATATAAGGGCATTAATAAATAATAGACAAATCTGTTCACAAGTCATTTTTTGAGTCCAAGTCAAGTCTCGAGTCTTTAAGATGGAGTTTCAGTTGAATCTCAAGTGAAATTTGATATCTCCGATACGAGTCCAAATGAAGTTGTAAGTCTTTGAACCTATCAACAGCAACGAAAAAACCATAAAAATATACATGGAGGCAAAAAGGGCGTTATGTTATTTTCAGTCAGACAGATTGGAGCAGAAAAAAAACCTTTAATCTGACATTTAAAGAAATGAATACAGCTAGGAAAAACTTATTATGCTGTAGGTTATAAAGTTAGAACTGTTTCTTTGATCCCATTTTTTTTAACGATGGCTAATAAATGGTTACTAAAGTTATTCTTATATAATGAGACTTAAAAAAATTCATTTTGAGACTCGAAATTATTAGTTTAGTCATCATCAATATTAAAATTCTATCATATAAAAAGATAAGAGGCGCTTGTATAAAAATAATTAATTGAAATAAATGGTGTTAGTAAGTCTTAAGCCTCGAATCATTTTCAAATCAGTATCCTTTAGTGTTGAGTCCTAGTTGAGTTGCAAGTTTTCACTTCAAGTCCAAGTTGAATCTCAAATCCTAGTTTAATTAGAACTCTTAAGACTTTAAGTGCGACTTTAGTACGCGTTCAAGTCCTCTACTCTGATAATAAAATAAACAGAAACATGGGTGATTGTGTCAAATATAAGTTTTGTATTAAATATATGTATGTTGATTCTTATTAAACTCTTTGTTGTATCTCTTAACATTTTCTTATAAAAGAAATAAAAAAGTCCTAAGTTATATAGTAGTTGGTCATTAGCGTCATTTTTCCCACCTGTTAAGCTTTATTTATTTAAAGACTATAGTTAATACATCAATACCTCGTCCATATTTGATCGATCTGGGTTTTTTATAATACTATTTTTATTTTCAAGATTCTTCAATAATAAAATCCGCCATCAGCATATTTGGAATAAGAATAAAATATTATTTTGTAACACTGAAGCTTTGTGTCACATCAATTCGGATTCAAAAATTCTGTGATATCTGCAGACCATCTACCTAGACAGTTTAAAGTTTTATCGATGTATATAAAGATATTTGAATTCATAATATTATTGAAAACACAAATAGCTAATAGGAAACAAGAGTAGACAAATCAATAGTTGACAAAAAATATATTCAGACATTTTTTAGATAATGTATAAAGGTTTCAAGGATATCTCGGGTGTCATGGTGCGTTATCATAATCAGTAGTTATGGACATTCAAAAAATATTTTTTACATAATTGGTTCTTTTAATACAGACTATTAAACCGTTGTTTAGACTTTGCAACCAAAACACAAATATTTTACTGACTTGTTTAGCTTTGGGCTATGCTTCTTTAAATAGAATAATCTTTTCGTAATCATCTATTTGTTTTACATAGTTCTACTCGCCAATTTACAGACATTCTTCTAAGGGGAATACCTTAGCGATATACATTTGAGCGAATTTTTATTTGGGCGAGCTTTTCTTTCAGCGAGGTTAATTTCAGCGACACTTTTATATATAATACATATTACAACATTTGAAGTCATTATTAAACTATTCATTCCATTGGTGTTTTAAAATCAGATTTGATAACTGATGTCTAGTAGGAGCAATTGAGGCTCTTATCGGATTTCGATATTTATTTTATGGACAGTAAACCTTGGATTCTTGAGCCTTTCTTGACTTTGTTAATGACTATGTATTTTTTTCCCCATAGTTGTGCTTAAAATTCAATAGTCAGATTTAGGTGCCATGTATTTTTACTTCAACTTGTATCCAGTTTAGCATATTTATATTGTTATTATTTTGTAAATGGAATACCTATCCGGCTATCTATCATTTTGTACATATCCCTTTTTACCTTTTCAGTTTTTATTTACCTTCCCTTAGTTGTTGACGACAATTCCGGATATGTATCTTAAGGTTATTTTCAAATAACAAACACATTTTTTATATGTTCATTTCTATAATTAATGTACATCCACGCAAAAAACCAATTGGTGGAACACTATTTAAGTTTTTTCTATACTACCTATAGACATAGCCTTGGAAGCAAGATGATTAGCTTTGTGACATCTTTAACTACACGGAAGAGACTCGAAGGATAATTATTATAATTGTTGCAGTTGAGTTTCTAATAAACCACGTTAAATAAACTGGATGGTCAACTTGTATTATTACAATAGTAGTTTTAATCTTTTTACTACTTAAAATGATTCAATAAAGTTTGGGATACATTTTTGATGTAGGAGCTCAATACTGATCTCTCAATTTCTCTTTCATGTCAATTTTGTGGATTAAATAATATTAAAATGGTCGTTCGAGAATAAATGTAAATACATAATAAAGGAGATCAGTCATGTATTTTTTCTAAACACATAAAAGTTTTCGATAAATATGCTTGATAGAAGTTATAGAATAAGGGAAATCTTTGCCATTTTTCTACATTTGATTAATGGAAAAAATAATTTTGCCACAGAATAATCGACATTCATATATTATACTTTAAATTTATGCCTCCTTCGAATTTCTTACATCTCTTTATGAGTAATGCCTGGGAACATACAATCATCAATCTGTACAAAAGATGAAAACATCCTGAGGAAATATTTGGACAAGTCTAAATCTTAAATCTCATTAACTCTTAAATCTTTGAAAACCTAATCTAATTTTTTTTATCTAATAATATTCTTCATGATTTAAGATACGAGCGATTATATTTTACGGGAGCATGATGCACTACTTTATCAAGATACAAAACGTTAAATTGGAGTGAGCAGTAACGGCTTATAATGACGATAATAATTTAATGTTCATTGCTAGGAATGTAAATCATATGCAATTCGGGCGTGTTATAAAAAAAGAAAGAGAAAATCAACCTGGCAACCCTGACAATTTAATGATTGTCGAGGGGGGGGGGAGCAGCTTGAGCTGTCATGACGTTTTACTGAGCTACAAGCTGCTATTCTCCATTATATATACAACAATAAATAATAACATAGATGAGAGGCAGAAAATTAACTGAAATTAATGTCAGGAAATTATATACTTTTAACAAATAATATAATTATACGAGGACTTGAGCCCTTTTTGTTTACATTTTATTTGCTTTATTAACCTTAATGTATGTATTCCTTCATGCGACATCTTTACTATCAGGTAGATGTTCTCCCCTCAGAAATAAAGGAAAAATGATAACAGCTTTGGAAAACAAAAAGACTTGTTTGAAGAGCCAACTCCACTTTTTTATCACACGCCCGAATTGCATATGATTTTCATTCCTATTCATTGCATATAAAAGTGTCGCGGAGACTAAATTCGCCGAAAAAAAGCTCGCCCAAATAAATACTCTCCCAAATGTATGTCACTAAGATGATACTTGCTGAAATTAAACTCGCTCAAATTTATGCACCCCAAAAAATATATATTACCCTATATTTTTTTAGGGTTTTTAATTTAAAATGCTTAACAAGGATTGATTCTTTGTGTTGGACCAATTAAAAATGATATGTAAGTAATAAATAATACAAAATAATCAATAAAAATTGAAAGAAGTAGAAATTAGTGGGCAATAACCTTCCTTTATTAGTATATTTGAGAAATGAAATATACTCCGTTCATTCATTTTCTTTGTAGCTATGGCAAAAAGCTTGTAAATATGAACTATTGCCTAGGGATATGATAAATATGTACATATATTTAGTTATTCCAATTAATATTATATTTCATATTTATACAAGATACAGAAGTATGTATACAATAAACGAGATAATGCCGATGCTTAATTAAATCTACTAAGTAAAATATTGTTACTAAGACTCTTTGAATGTTGTTTGGAGAGGAAAATATAAAAACAAACCAATTTCTTAAAAAGTTAACATTAACAAATTTAGTGAATTACTCCAAATTTGAACTATTTCTTATTTTAAAGTGCTGTTAGTATACAAAATGCATTAGTTAACTTACTTAAGAGATTACAAGTAGATAAACTTTTGGTTATTATTTTTATTGCTATGCATACTTTTTGTCTTATATATATTAGTAATAGAGAGCATTAAAAAAAAATCATTTCCTCCCTTGGTATCTTAGTCAAGAATGTTGATTAAAAATAAGTATTGTATTTTTTTAAACATATGCATAGAATATTAATCGAATGTCAACATTCTAAATAAAAAAAATGATTCATATCAAAGAACTATGGATCAATATTGATATTAAAAAAATATTATTGAAAATTGTTTTTTAGTTCTTATAATTTTTTATTAATTTCTTATTCATATAAATCTCATAGTATAAAATAAGGAAAAGGAAGGAACATTTTTTGCCATTTCTTGCATAAGTACAAAAATGTTCATCAGTTTCACCCGTTAGTTGTTGTAAATTGTAATTTAACATCTTGGGCAAAATCGATATTTATACTTAGTCAATATATCTATGTCGTTAAAAGAACTTTGTCAACTATTCCTCTTGGCATGGAGAGTTGATATAACAGGTAGGGGGAATTTATACATTCTAATATGCACCATTTAGAAATCAAATCAAAGTGAATTGGACATATAATTATATATTTTTATAGTATATATAATTCTAAACAATAGGAGTACATTATTTATTATTAAACTTTTCTGCATAAAAAATGCCTTTCTCTTTTTTGGGATTTAGATTTGGTCTCTTTTGTATCTGCTTTTTTTGTGTATCAACTTCATTGCATTTTTAGACTATGAAAATACTACTGTAAATACAAAAAAAATGTTTTAATTATTCCAATTATCTCATAAAATTGTTTGTATTGCAAGCATCAACGTGTATAAACTCTTCATTCTTTGGCTTTTTTTACTCACTTTGTTTACAAAGGTATGCGTTATTTTATTTTTTAAGGTATTTCCATACAATTATAGTTCTTTTAATGTTTTTTACATAGAAGAAAAAGTTTTTTTTAAATTCTAACAGTTAAACAAAAATTAAAATTTGTTTCGATTTTTCACTTTAGAGTCAAAAATCAGTTTTTCCAAGAAAATTTGTACTTTTTTTCACTTTATTCTTCTCAATGTGATTTACATCTATTAATGGGTGAACCCACTCATAAATAATGCTCCAAGACAATGATCAAGGTTTTGAAAAGTTACTCTGCCTTCACATATAAAAAGGATGATCTAATGATTTAACATATGATTTAATGTGCATATCTAGTGCGTCAGCTCAAAGGTGCAAAAAATTAGTTTTGTTTACTTCATAAACAGCTTAATAACTAATAAACATTCTTGAGTTAACTATCAACTTTATGTTTAAGTGTGTAGGATAGATTTGAGATTACCAGTATCATTAAATGTACTTTATGCAGAGTCTTCATATCATTTATGAAATTTGTTTTGTCTACGATATGGGCTTTTAAATAGAATTTTTTTTTCTTTTTAATTGGGAGCAATATTTTTTGCGACCATGGATTAGTCAGATTGATTTATTAATATAAATTGAAAATATTAATAATTAGTTGAAAAATGTATATGTATTTCTGACTCATGTTTGACAAAAAAAATCCTACACTACTTACATGTGTTGATGGATCTCATATACAATATTTGATATAATAACTCAATGAATTAACCTTACCTAACACAATCAAGTAAAAAAAATTTAAGATGTAGAAAAAATGTTGAAGTCTTCCCTCAGTAAAAAGAAGCATCTTTCAAGACGTAGTCTTCTCTTAGTTTTGATAACTACTCAATAAATTCCAGCAAGGTCACTAAAAAAGAAAAGAGTAATGATAATTTTTAAGTACACAATTCAATAATATATTCCTAGCTTAAAAGTAGAAAATATTAACAAAAAATATGTATAAGTAAACTTTTTTATTATTTTGAGTATGTTTATAGAGAAAGTTACAATATTAGATATAAATTACACCTTAAATCAGATTTTCTTAATAATGGTCAATATCTGACAAATGGTCCTCCAAACTGTTTGGATCTACCTTTTTTTTGGACTGGATATGATAGAACAACAACAAAAGGATTGAAATTGACTCAACATTAGTAATGAATAACATTTTTAAATAACAGTTATAGTACATATATATCAAAGATAACATGTTAAGATAAAAAAATATATTTTCTAGGAGACATTTTTTTTTCTCTATGTATGAATGAATTAAAATAATCCTATTTAAGTAAATTAAATATTTACAAATAATATTTCGTTATAGATAATTACTTTGTAATAAATAAGTTGTTTTAGTATTCCATGCTAAATTTAAAAGTGAACAATGAAAGGGTTAGTAATGGTGATACAACTTTTGATCTAGGCCCCACAAAGTCTTTGTTTTCGTATCATGACCCAAGTAATTAAATGTGTAGATAAAAAATTTTATCATGCTAAAAAGAACAAAACATCTTGTATTTTCACTCGGTTTAAATCTCTAAGGATCTTTGTCTTGTCTTTTGTCTCAAGTAAGGTAGTTCAATAACCAGAAAAGTCTAATGATGGACAATGTCAATCATAGTTACAATAAAAATGTAGCAATTTTAAATTTTTTTTCAAAATAACATATTCACAGATTCTTATGTTTTCCTTATAAATGATTTTAAATTTTTGGCTAATTTATACTTCAAAAAGAAATTTAACATGCATATATTAAATATTTACATTCAGTATCTTGCATATAAAAAGTTATTAAATCATGCATGTTTTAACTTACTTTCCAATCGCTAGTTTATAAATATTATTTTATTATAACTATTACATTTTTTGAGAAAAATAGATTAAGGTTTTTTCTTCGTTATAACATTACAAATAAAAAAGATAAAAATTAATAAAACATATACAGGTATGTAGGGAAGTACTTATAAGGTAACTACTATTGTACTACATTCTTTTAATATTCAAAAAAATTATGTAAAACCCGAATTTATTTTCTTTAAGCTCATATCTAGAAAGTTGCTGCTTTTTTTTTCAGGAAGGATTTGACTTTATAAACATTGTAGAAAGTTATATGATTGTAGTGAAGGCTTTATTTTATATTTTTGTACATGTAATATCAACACAAATTAAGTCTCATCATATAACATGTGTATTTGGTACTAGCACATAAAATTGACTCTAGGTGTATGTTTAAAAAAAGAGAATGAAAGAAAATAACTAACATTTAGCCTTATGTAATATTAAATTTTTGCCAAAAATGTAAAGTATATAATTAATTTTCATAGTAATTTATGCAAATGATATACAGGGCAAATACAAGTAAAATATCTTGTTAAAGTTATGAATATGAAGCATAAATGAATAAACCAATGGTTATAGAAATGAACTGCAATAAAAACATTAATTTAATGGTTGTGAAAAAGATATATTGCCCCGGCTTAAATATTTTGAACCTTTCATTCAATATATATATATATATATTTTCTTTTCAACAAGTCAGTTTTATGATCTACTGCCACATATGTATTACATCAATACGCTGCAGATTCGATTAATTTTGGTTTTGTTATGTACAGTTTTTCATTTAAAAACCTTATAGTATTAAAATCCACCACTTATACACATAAATAATCAAATATGTATTTTGTTATGTAGTTTGTTGTACTGACTCATGAAAACCTGCAACAAGAATTACATTTTGTAAACTTATCAAAGATTATAGGTATTGCTTCCAAAAAAATTCTTGTTTTTATCGTTTCTTGGCATCAACAATTAACTATTGACATTTGGATCAAGCAATTTTTCTATGCAATATATAAGAAGATGTGTGAAGTTAATAGACTTAGAGGAAATGTTGCTACAATATTAATATTTGGGAAAGACATACATCTACTCAAATATCTATTATTCTCATAAAACCTCTCAGGAAAAGAAATAATCTATAAATTTAAAAGATGAGTTCTTAAAATAAAACCCAATTTTAGAAAGCTACAAAACTACTGTACAACACTTAAATAGTTAGAAACGAGAAATAAAAGAAATTAAGAGAAGATATAAAAGTAAGTACAATAGAGTGTGTCATTTATGGGGTAAAATATTTTTGTAAATGCTATCTGCAAAATCTTAAGTCCATCATGCCATTTTTGAACGTTATGAACCATACCAATTTCAAATCTATGTACAAAATATTGTAGTCTTATAGTTGCATAGTGTTTTAATCTACAAAACCCAACTATAATTGTGCTCTAGGACGCCAAAAATCAAAGGTGTCTGAGAAGCGTACAAAGTAAATGTGCGGCTTGCAACTACGATATTCTATATAATATCTGCTACAACTGAACAATAAATCGTCAATAGCTCGAAACTGTTTGAACCACCATGCAAATATGTTTGTGTAAATGAAATCTTGTCATTTCTATCAATACATATGCATGTAAATACATTAATACAAACAGTATAATAAATGATCTATATTTTTATCCTTTAATTTGTAGAATGTGACAAATACAAAAGTTATTAAAAACAAACAAACTACAATACTGTATGTATAGATAGGCGCAAAAGAATGATATATCAAAAGAAAATACACATACTTTCTCTGTATGCGAATACATTTTATATGTATGTGTATATTGTTTTTTATTTTGAATTAGCCACAACATTTTGCTTTCACTTGGAAATGAATAGATAGAGAGAGAAGGATATGGTTGTATTATTACAAAGAAAAAAAAACCTCTTCTTTTATTTCTTTTTTTTTAGAAGCAAATTATTGTAAAACTGTCAATAATGAAATAAACAAAATAACCAATCATTTGCTAAAACAAAAAGCTTTCTCTCTACAGATCTCTCTTAGTCTTGTACATCATATAGGTACAAGGAATGAACCAAATTGGTCGTTTTATACAAATGCTACACGGTAATAAAAACTTCATCTTTTACTTTTTTTTTGTAAGCTGTCAATATTTATTCAACTCTTGTCACTGTACGTTAAAGAATTGAACTTAAATTATACTCTCAAAAAATTTCTTACTATTAAATGGGGAATATTTTAACAGTTTTTTAAAATTTTATTTCTATTCACAGAAGAAAGGTTGAAAGGTGTAATGATGGAAATGAGTATAGCTGGGATTTGGAGACCTAAAATACAACCATTGTATCGATTATTTCTTTTCAACTAACTATCTATCATTCCTTAACTCCCACTTTATAGCAATTAAATCTCTCCAACTTTCCTCCAAAAAGAAAGGAGAAAACGAAATAAATAAATTAATTAATCCCCAAATGTTGGACCTTTCTTCATCTTTATATAAGGATACTAACAGCTTAACAAGATTGAAATCGAGTTTAATAAATCATTGTTTCTAAGGTTCATAATGGGCACGATCAAGAGCTTACAATAAATATAATTTTATAGCCACAGTGGTAAAAACTGGGGTATAGATTTTATTTGAGGTCCCAAAACTATTGAAACCATTTACATACTTCCTATAGTCTAGATTTTGCGTTTCCAGATGGTCAGCTTTTTTTAATGCATAATTTTTGAGAAAATTAGGTTTTATCTTGATCCATCGTGTTTTTTCTCAAATGTTAAGAAAAAGTTCAAAAATGAATTACGGTATTAAATAGCAACTTTACAACTTGTTTTATTGTAACAATATGACAGATATACATCTCATTAAAACACAGACTCCCAAGCAAAAATTGAAAAATGTAGTGAAAGAAATATGTTTTTTATAAAAAATCAAAAAACAAACTCAATTGTTTTGTAGACTGTCCAAAAAAAATAAATATTTCATCGTTAAATTATGGGAAGGAGGAAATGTACTGCGTATATAACACGCATAAAAATTTGCCAATTTCTTTTAAAAACACTGGTAAACAAATTTGAACTTTCAAAAATCCTAAAGGGTATAAGTATAATAAAAGTTATGCAATTTTGCACGCTGATTACAAATCTGTAATTTTTTTTGAGAGTCCTAAAGTTTTTGAAAAATTGGACCCTACTTTTTCAGCTTTTTTGGCCCATTTTCCAACTTCAACTTCAATTTAAGCATAGAAAGTTACTCATTTTGTGCATTAAAAAATAATGATCCGCTAGAGTATTTAATGCAAATTCCATTTTCTGTCTTTGTTTTGACCTAAAGGGACTCCTCCCCCAGGAGTCCCTATGGGCGGTGGGAGTAGATCTGAATGTGTAAATTTTATTTCAATTTCGAGCAAGAATTCGCTAGAAATCTAAGGAAGACCCACAGTAGAGCTACTTAAGTAGTAGCGGGCAGAAAGATTAAGAAGCAAGCTGAAATCCCTCTGCCCACACCTACTTGAGCAGCTCTACCGTGAGTCTTCCTAAGGTTTCTAGAATCATGAAATGTTGCTAGATGAAGTACATATAAATGTATTAGTGGATCATTGTTTCCAATTATTCAGTGTTGTATATGAAAGTGCATGATTACTTATAAACAAAAAATCGAAAATGTCTTTGTTTAATCACCCAAATTTAAAAGACTGTATAACTAAGTTAATGATAATACAGAAACACTTTTTAGTGAATATATTCATCAATCGATCGTTGCGTCAAAATCTTTATTCTTTGCATAATTGATAAAAACTATTTCTATTTTAGATTTTGTTTGTGTCGTTTGTTTTAAAAGGAAAGTTACAAATGCATGGCATACATCTGATTCCATTAACTTTATGATGAAGAAATGTGTATGAGATGAGTTATTTTATTAATATCAAAGCTGCTTTTTATTCAGTTTGTGATTACGGCAGGAAAATACTAAATAATATTCTAAGGAATTATTTGACCAAAAGTTAACTTCAACTTTTGATTACTTATACTGAGCAACAGTCAAAAATTGTAAGGGTTATAAGTATAACAAAAGTTATTCAGTTTTATACACTGATTTCAAATCTGTAATTTTTTTTTCTAGAGTCTGACAGTTTTTGAGGAATTGAATCTTACTTATTGAGCTTTTTTGGCCCATTTTTCAACTTCAACTTCAATTTAAGCCTTGGAGGATACTTATTTTATGAATTAAAAAATAATAATCCGCTAGTGTTTGTAATGCAAATTCCATTTCCAGTCTTTGTTTTGACCTAAGAGGGATCCTAGAGACGTAGACCCAAAAGTGCAATAGACTAAAGTAGTTGCGAGGAGAAGGATTTCAACTTATTTTAGAATCCTTTTGCGCTCTACTACTTTAGTGAGTCAACTGTCGATCTTAGATGTTGAACGCATTCCTTGTTAATCCATTTCATGTAATAATTCAAGGAATTATTTAAGTACAAACGTTTTGGCCGACTTTTGAATCTACTCCCGCCCCCTACGTTCCTAGGATCTCCCTTACGTTTCAAATTTGTTAGCTTGTGTTATTAAAAAAATGTTAGATCTTCCAACCATTGTGTGTTATGTTAATAAAATTGCACAACAGATTTAGATAAATACAAAAATCAAAAAGGATATTAATTGTGATATAGTATATGCAAGAGTATTTCTGTATCTAGCTCAAGTAGGTCAGGGAAAAGAACATAAATGTTATAAGAGAACCTTGAAAGACAATTTATTAAAAATAGTCATAATTTTGAATCCCGAAAAAGAGGGATATTAACATCTAGTGACACAATTTATAATTATAACTTTTTTATACTAACCCATTTCACGATGAATTACCTAGTATTAGTGATCAACATTTGTTAAACTTCAAAACATGTAATGGTCTACTCCAATTACAATTTAAATTAAATTTTGCCAATGGTTTAAGAACAATTACAAAAAATAAAGATTTAAATGATCCTAACTTGGAAGTGGAGTCAATAAAGAAGTCACTCACTCATTCTTGAGCAGTATTTCAATAATACTAAAATAAATTTTAAAGATATAAAAAAAGTATTATGTTAATATTGCACTGATATTTCCAATTAAATTGAATTTATAAAAACACATAGAGGCAGAAATAAATATAGAACAGTGTTTGGACTGAACTTAGGTGGGTCTTCTTTTAAAGTAACACCAAATTTAATATGAAATCATAATTACATTGTGAAATCGAAACGAAGATTCTGTTATAAAAAAACGTATTATCTTATTGCTATCAGAGTCTTACATAGCAGAGAAATATGTAAACATAAAATGTATATTATACTTTTTTAAAGTCGATACTCTAAACTTCAAGTATGCATAGGCAGTTGACTAAAAAATGGCAAAAGTTTTGACTGGAATAATAAACAATTTTTTCAAAAATCCTTGTTATATGTGTGATGTATAAGTGGACGAATTAAATCGATAGGGATATTAAGAATAATGGAAAATTGCAAACAGAGTTGCATGCCTTATAGTTAAGAGCAAAATCATTGATCATAAATCCCATCTAACCTTATGCGTATTATGTAGACTTTTGCATCATTACTCTATTTGTAACAGTTCTAGAAATTGGCAAATTTTTATGCGTGTTATATACGCAGTACATTTCCTCCTTCCCATAATTTAACGATGAAATATTTATTTTTTTTGGACAGTCTACAAAACAATTGAGTTTGTTTTTTGATTTTTTATAAAAAACATATTTCTTTCACTACATTTTTCAATTTTTGCTTGGGAGTCTGTGTTTTAATGAGATGTATATCTGTCATATTGTTACAATAAAACAAGTTGTAAAGTTGCTATTTAATACCGTAATTCATTTTTGAACTTTTTCTTAACATTTGAGAAAAAACACGATGGATCAAGATAAAACCTAATTTTCTCAAAAATTATGCATTAAAAAAAGCTGACCATCTGGAAACGCAAAATCTAGACTATAGGAAGTATGTAAATGGTTTCAATAGTTTTGGGACCTCAAATAAAATCTATACCCCAGTTTTTACCACTGTGGCTATAAAATTATATTTATTGTAAGCTCTTGATCGTGCCCATTATGAACCTTAGAAACAATGATTTATTAAACTCGATTTCAATCTTGTTAAGCTGTTAGTATCCTTATATAAAGATGAAGAAAGGTCCAACATTTGGGGATTAATTAATTTATTTATTTCGTTTTCTCCTTTCTTTTTGGAGGAAAGTTGGAGAGATTTAATTGCTATAAAGTGGGAGTTAAGGAATGATAGATAGTTAGTTGAAAAGAAATAATCGATACAATGGTTGTATTTTAGGTCTCCAAATCCCAGCTATACTCATTTCCATCATTACACCTTTCAACCTTTCTTCTGTGAATAGAAATAAAATTTTAAAAAACTGTTAAAATATTCCCCATTTAATAGTAAGAAATTTTTTGAGAGTATAATTTAAGTTCAATTCTTTAACGTACAGTGACAAGAGTTGAATAAATATTGACAGCTTACAAAAAAAAAGTAAAAGATGAATCTCCAGTTATCTAGTCATGGGATAACACC
Source organism: Lepeophtheirus nordmannii (assembly GCA_963680855.1). Classification (NCBI taxonomy): domain Eukaryota; kingdom Metazoa; phylum Arthropoda; class Copepoda; order Siphonostomatoida; family Caligidae; genus Lepeophtheirus; species Lepeophtheirus nordmannii. The sequence continues at coordinate 20,320,537 of OY804521.1, read as the reverse complement.
ATGATTACTGTTCTGAACATTGATTTGTTCAACTCAAATTAGTTCTTGCTAGTGATGCTGTGAAAAATTACTTCCGATTAATAAAATAATAGTTCCAAAGTTGAGAAAAATTGGCTACCAACCGGTAACTTTCTTTCTCCTTATAGTTAAAGAAACAGTGTCTTATTAATGATTTGAACGTTGATTTATAGAATTCAAATAATTATTTATTATTAAGATATAAATATTCTCACTATGATATTGAAAAACAATCAGTTTGTTTGAGCCTTTTTTCTTCCACTTTTTGAAGGAAAGGAAATACCATGAAGAAAAAGGCTGTTTGTTTAATATGGATAATATCATCCAATTTTTTATTTTTTTCATTTATGAAATTTTCAGCAGAAAAAGTAACAGGAATAAATATATTTCTAAATTAAAAAAATAAAAACTTTTCTTTTAAAGTCATCAATCATGAACTATAGTAAATATATAAATATATTATTTTTTTCGTTTCTTGTTTTAATGTTTAGCTATTAGGGTGCTAATCCGTATATAGTATTATATTTTAAATTTTTTGCAGGTTTATTTCTTATGTTTTTTTCATTTTGTCGTGTAAATTTGTATTCCAATGGAAAATTTTTTACATTTATAGGTCGCTTCAGGCCTTACAAGTAAAGATAATGAATTTTTTGAAAATTACATCTTGTATGTTCATTATTATCCAAATACATGAAGATATGACCTTTCATTTAAGATTCATTTTCCTAATTTATAATCAAAAATTATCTTGTAAATTGTTCTTATTAAATTAGGGAAAAATTATATTTCCTTAGATCTATAGATATTGAATTAAAATAATTAATTTTAATTACTCCTGCACTCAAATGTACAAAAAATTTGTCAAAGCATAAGGCATAAGTTACAAAAATAAACTATATAGTTTTTGAATATTTCTTTTCCCAGAATTTTTTTAACAATGGAATTTATTAATACATGATTCTACTCTACTATTAATATTTTCAATGTTTCTTAATGAAGTTAATATTGCATTTCCATTTTTTCATGATAAAATATCAATTGGAACAAAAATGAAAATAACGAATCCTTGTACGTCTGATTGCATCAAATGAATTCAAATAAATAATTTTAATTCAATTTTATGTAAGAAGCTGAGCAACATAGAGAGTAGCTTCCTACTTCCAAGAAGTATAAATAATCTGGTAAACATACCATGAAAAAAGTTAAATTTAATAAATGTTTTACTAAAAACTATGAAACTTTACTTCCAGACAAGTCGTAAGTAGTATAATAGGAGAAGAACTTATATAGTACTTATATATTATAAATGTAAAATATTCAATAAGGTATGTAATTAATTAGTAATTTTTACAAGTTAATTTTTTATTATAAAGTAACAAAGGAGTCTAAAATTAATATCAAAATAGTTCTAATGATATTATATAAAGTTTTTTTTTGCAAGTAATCCTGAATTTGCTATATTAAATTATAGAAATATGCTTAAAAAATGTTCGTTCTACGTTGTACATATACTATTTGTCCTTACTTTATATCGCTAAAAATACATTTTACACAATATTTGTAGAAATACTTTTTAAAGATTATTAATTTAACTAAAAATAACTATAAAATAATCAACTTTATATCTATATGTATTTGGATGATAATAAAAAAAGAAGGTATAATTTTCAAAGAAATCCTCAATATTCCGAACTTTGAAGACGCCTAAAAAGATCATTTACCTATTCTGACTATTACAATATTCAAACAGTAACATTTGTAAGGTATACATAAAAATGTAATATGTAAAATATTCCTGTAAATGGCCCTTTTTTTTTCGATGTGCCTTTCATTTACTTAAATGATATCATTTTAAATAATAATGCACCTTTTTGTATGCTGATTAAAAATGTGCTGTTGTTTTTATTGCATATGTTATCTGTCAAGTGATACAAAAATTCATTACGAATGAGAGTGATATGCATACATATGATATTATATCCTTTTATATTATTTTCTAAATGAATACTTCCACATATGTATCACATTCTTTATAAATGACATTTCAATATGTCGTGTACAAGTTAGGATTTTGAACAAGTTGTAATTTGATCTACTGGAATATTGTACATGTTGTAAAGCTAATAGTAGTCTTATATTTTAATTCAAGCTTCTATTGTTTTATTTTGAAGAAATTATAAACATAAATGTTTGACATGTTAAAATTCACTAAACACCCTAACATGATTGGAAGGTCATTTTCGACTTTAACATTGCTGAATATGTTGAAAAAATGTATTTATCAGTGAATCATCACAACTAAGAATCATGAACTATGGAAGTTAGATGCTGGAGGTATACTAAAGTGAGCCTATCAATTGGAGTCTCCAAGAGGGCATACCGACATGTACCTGACGGTGTTTGAGGGGATGATCATTCCCTGGATGGATGGAGTAGCCCCAGGAGGAAACATGGTTCGAGCTTTATTCAGAAATTCTAAGCTAGACAATTTCCGGGCTCACAAGACCAAACAAGTGCAGAATGTTTAGGCCACAAAATGTCCTCTCTTTTGGAGCCCAGATTTTTGTCTTCCAAACATCCTGGACCTGAACCCATGCAATTTCTATCTCTGGAGAGGGTCGAGCATGAGGCTTGTGACAAGTATCATTCGTCTAAGGAGGTCATGACAATGCTGGATTCACACGCCCAGGCCTGCCAAAGCTTCCGGCGCTGTGTGGCCGAGGCTGTTAAGAAACGTGAATTCCATTATAGATAATTGGAAGCTATTTAATGTAGCTTTCAAATATAAAAAAAGTTAGGATTTATCCCATCTAATTTGTTCGTTATGTTATAAGCGTTTAAAGAGTTTTTCCAATTTATCTAGTACACCCTGTACTAATTGGAAAAGTTGTTTGTTTTCTTTATCTTTGTTTTGGTTATATTAAAAAAATTAAGTATAAATTAATTTTTTATACTTAAAATAAATTCAATGTAAGTATGCAATTTGTCACAAAATTACTTTTTACATTAACGTTTTAATACTACACAACCAAAATTCGGAATCGATTCCACAGTTCCCTGGAATATATTTTTCCAACTATTTTACATAGTTTTAATTATAACACCAGCTAGACCTGATAAGTTTGTAAATAATTACGTTGATACAATTATCAATCTAGATCAATGTTGTGTTCACAAAATTATTAAATGCGTTTTCAAACACACATGTTTAAAACATATTCTATCCCCTTTATTTTGCTCTGGAAAAAAAAGAACAAAAGTATCAATCGTTTATCATTTTTAATCATAAAATCTCATTATTTCTCCACACACCAAAGTTGCGTCCCTCAAAACTTTATCTGTAAAAATAAGGTTTAAAATTTACTATTATTTTAAAGTGAGGAGGCGTTATTTGGAACTCCATATTATAAATTCTATTTGTGACGCTATAGTGACTTTTTTATACCGTTTTTGTGGAAGTGCTATAGTATAAGGCTCCAAAAAAGGGATGGAAGCCCCCACGGCCGTCAACAATCCGTGTGAAATGGATAATCCTATTCAAGATCCTGGAAGCGAAGAAGGAAAGGTTTCGTATCAGGGAGTTGAAAATTCTTCCGATAGTCAGGGAAATGCAACAGAAGGAAGAATAGAAGGTAATTCATCTTCTATTGCCTACTCTGCAGTAGTTAAAGGAAACAACAACAAAGTGCATAACCCCTCCTGTATGCCTACCTCACAGGCCTACAAGCGTGATGGGAGAGATATAGGCAAAAACTCTAAGATGGGCTGGATAAAGTTCTCATTATTTGTTTGTGATGCAAACAGTGGTAGGAGAATCACCTTCCAGCAAATGAATCTGTAGAAAGTTGCCCTTATCGCACGTGATGCACTGGGACTTAACCTAATGGAAGTCCGTACAGTCTCTTGTGAGACACCATACCGTCCAGAAATAATATTAACGAAGCCTCAGCCTCTCACTTCTTTTGGCGAAAGAATTACATTCCCCATAATGATGGAGCTAAAAGATAAAAATCTGGAACCTTTCAACGCAAAAATTGAGTGTCGGGATTTTACCGACATGATGCAAAGTGAAAGAACCTTCAATATAAGACTGAAGGGCACTTGGGGAACTGCTTCCTATGATGAAGTTGCCAGCCACTTGACCCCCTTTGCTACAGTTGAGGGAATTAAAGTAGCTCACCATAAACAAAATGAGGTGATGGAGCTTAAGAACTCTTTGGTGCTGAAGCAATTCCCACACTTATTAAAACAACCAAGTTCTTCATTGAACATATTGGTTAGAGGTACACCTAAAAATGTACCTTCATTCTTACCAATCAATGGTAAGATTTTTCATATGGAGTTTGCTAATGCAGTTAAGCAATGTTCTCTTTGCTTCAACTTCGGCCACGGAAAGACGAAATGCACACAAAATGCTAAGGGCTATAAGTCCTATGTCCTATGGATTTTAAACAGGCTTAAGTCAAACAAGGATTGTTTGTTTACTCAAGAACTTACAATAAATACAGAAATGGTTTGCAGTTCTGTGCAAACAAACCAAAGTAACATAAAAGGAAAGGACGAAGTAAAAGATAAAAGTCAAAGTGACCTACATGAAGCTATTGAATCATGTGAAAATAGCAATGAATTGCCATTAAATACAATAAGGAAGATAATTTCCTCTCGGCCTGAAGTTTTTGAATCAAGAGGAAATAATAATAACAACAACTTGAAACCTAATATAACCCAGGAGGTAATTCTCTCTCAGTCTGAAACGCCTATAGTTGATGATGACCTAGAAGAAGAAGAAGAAAAATACAACATAATTACAAAAAGGAAAAGAAAAAAGAGCAATGTTGTGTTGCAGGATAAAACCGATCTTACTTGTGCCACTGAAGGCAAGTCCGAGAGTCACGAAAATTCAAATCGAAAATCTACTATGGGTAAAAAGAAAAAGAAAAAACATGGTATATTGGACGAAAATGTTGATATTATATTATAAGTAATAATATACTATGCAACTAATAAATATTAAAAACAAATACATATATCTATGGAATATAACTCTCTAAATAATGACAAAAATACCATGTCAACCAACTCCTTTAATGGAGTAGTAAGATGCACACAAATAAATATGGGAAGAAGAATAACATGTACTGCTGAGTTAAATCAAAGACTACAGGGAAAGGACAGTTGTCTGGTAATGATTACTGAGCCGCCTCTAATCAGGGGTGGTTCAAATGTAATTCACTTTGTGGGACTATCTGTCTTTGCTAATCATGACCCTAAACCAAGAGCGGCCATTCTAGCTTCACCAGACCTGGTGGTCACTCAGATAACTAAGTTTTGCTCAAGGGATCTTGTAGTTTGTGCTGTGAAAACTGACAACAACAAAAATCTAATTGTCGCAAGTTATTACGCTGACATTACAAATGTAGATGTCTGTGGAATAATAAGACCTATTGTAGACTACTGTGATAAAAACCACAAACCTTTGTTGTTATGTGGAGATTTCAACGCCAGGAGTGCTCTATGGCAAGATACTTTAACAAACTCTCGTGGTGATATACTGGAAGAATTTATGGCTACCTACAACCTGGACCTCCAGAATGTAGGTTGTGCGTCAACTTTTGTGGGTAGCATGGGAGAATCAATAATTGACTTGATAATTACAAATCGCTGGAGTCATCATCTTGTTTCAGCATGGAAAACAGATCTGCAATACTCTGGTTCTGACCATAGGTTTTGCACCTTTGAATTCAATGCAACCAGAATTCTGTCCAGTCACATAAATATTAAAAATGCTGATTGGGAAACTTTTGATCAAGAACTGAGGACTTCTGGACTGATCAACAAATATAATCTTTTAGATAAAAATGGCATTGATTTAGAAGCTAATAGCATTACAAATAAAGTACAAGAAGCCTTATGAAACTCCTGTAGTGTAAGGTCTGGCATTCTTAGAAAAGCAAATCCTTGGTGGAACGACAAACTCAGAGAGCAAAGACGTAAGGTCAAATACCTTCAACGAAAAAAACGAATGCCTGAATATAAAGTCGAAAAACAACTCTACAAATCCATGATAATCAAGGCCAAACGGGAGGCCCTTAGGGAATGGGTCGGCACGCTAGAGGGCCCTAAAGACATATCTAGACTAATGAAGACCCGTGCTAATCATACAAATGTCCGTGTTGGCATTTTGGGAGATTTGGAGTGTGAAAAAGAGAGTTTAAGACTCCTTCTCAAGACACACTTCCCTGGTTCAACTGATTGTGATGCTGATTACTGCCCTGAATTTGTGCTTGCACAGAAACAAGTGCCTCATAATGAACACTTCAGTGCTGAACTGGTGAGAAGTGCTATAAACAGTCTGAAGTCATATAAAAAACCTGGTATGGATCAAATTCCAGCTTTGGCTTATAAGAATTTACCTGACTGCATAATAGACCGTCTGACGGGTCTTTTTAATGCAGTTTATAGCACTGGCTACACTCCAAAGATTTGGAGAGAAGCTAAAGTCATTTTCATACCCAAACAAGGGAAAAAAGACTATCAAAACCCTAGAGCCTTTCGACCAATTACACTAACAAATGTAGCTTTGAAAATTCTTGAAAGTATGATTCTATGGAAAATTCATGCAAATTGTGATATGGTTTTGCCAAACCAATACGCATTCACAAAAGGAAAATCAACTGATACGGTAATCAGCAAATTAGTAGACTGTTGTGAAAGTAGCTTTTATAGGAAAGAAGAGGCCTTAGTGGCCTTTCTTGACATTGAGGGTGCTTTTGACAGGGTTCACTTCCATCACATAATTGACACCATGCACAAGTATGGTATTGATGAAACAACTACTCGCTGGTATAAAAATCTCCTTGGAAGCCGTACTGTCTTTGCAAAACTTGGTGGCGAGTGTGCATCAGCAGTTTCTACACGAGGATGTCCACAAGGGGGAATTCTCTCTACGTTAGCCTGGAACCTTGCCTTCCAAGAAGCTGTGGATAAAGTTGACAGACATGTCTATAAAATTGCATATGCAGATGACCTAGCACTATGCATTAGAGGTGCAGATCGCCAAACCCTGATTCTTTTAATGCAGGAAACTCTAAATAAACTTTCACGTTGGGCTGAAATGAGAGACACTATCTTCAGCGGAAATAAATCTAAGTTCATGCTGTTTACGAGAAAAAGAAAAGGCCCCAATATTACTCTTCAAATCAATGGAAGGAGGGCTCAGTGAGAGGTGATCCTGTCACTGTCCCATCATCAGTTTGTCAGGCTAAGGCAGCTCTTAGGAAAGCATCGAAACTCATTGGCATAAACTGAACAGTCGTCGTCAATCTAAGCTGTTCATTCATGATCCTTATATCGGAAGAAAAGTCTACAAATACAAAAGACACCAAATTTTGAAGATTGTGGCGATGGTTAGTGGCCATATAAATCTAAAACGACATCAACACAAAATGGGAAAAACGAAGAACACGACTTGTCGCCTTTGTGACGAAGATGAAGAGACTCCCTACCATCTTATTCACGATTGTTGCCGCATAATGCAGGAGATGGGTGAATTTGCTAAGGAAGCTCAATTAAGAAAGTTTTCAATGGAAGAGCAACTTCTGAGAGTATATGATTTTTTGTGTAAATTTAACTTATTTAATAATAAAGATGTTAACTCCTAAGTAAACCTATACCGGCTGATACCGGATTAGGTTCCGGTGTGGTAGGGTTTATCAAGGAGTGAAACAAACAAACAAACAAACATATTCTATCCCCTTTATTTTGCTCTGGTATACTTAAACAATAAGTAACATGTATTCGTAAATGATTTTAGTAATTACTTTTTATTGTCTAAAGCTTTCATTTTTCAAACAACTCAAAGTTCATGGCTATATTTTACTATCTTCTAAGAGAAAATTATCATTTGTAAAGGGAGCATTAAAATATTGAAGGTTTTTTTAAGGATTAATAAGAACATATTAAGAACTGATATATCCCTAAATTCAGCGCGACAAATGACGATGAAAAAGTTCAAATGATTTTAAAAATGAAAAAATAAGGAATATTTTGCATTTTTTTTTTACACTTATTGTTAGATCATTAATTTCTAACTATTCTTTGTTTGCATTTTTGAACAATTTTGATCTATTTATTCAATTATTTTTACTTTCATATATACATATACTGTATCATATATCTGATACTTTGTTCAGTAAAGATCTACATGGATAGTGCTTACTTAAAAATACTCAATCTTACGTTTTTAAAAAGGAAATTTTTGAAATGGATGAAGCTTAAAAATAAAAAAACTTGAAAAGCACACTCAATGTCGTAGTCTACTATTAGTTATGTTTTTCATATTAAAATGAATATATTTTACATATATACACATATTAAACATATATTTTTATAAAACCGTATATTCTATTTAAATTAAAATCTATGATTAAGAGCCAAAGAATAAAGATAAAGGAATAAAAAACTTAATATCATAAATATTAAATAGTTAATGGAAGAAACGGTATATATGTAACTAAACAACTGAATTCATATATTTCTGTATACATGTTCATAAATGCTTGAGTCTAACCCTTTATAATTTAACTTGTAGTACTCCCATGTGAAGAATAGGTAGTTACATAGGATTAAAATTATATCACTCATAATAAATTTTATGAAGATTAAAAACCGACACCACTTTATTAAAATCTATATGGATACCACTTTAACATTTAAACGAGATAAAATATATTTTGTCTTGCCCCTTGCCGATAATATTTGATTGAAAATCAAATTATAAACTTGATAAATGTTAGAAATTTTATAACTGCTTACAATAAATATATACAAATAATAAAAATGTACAACCACTAAGGTAAAGAACACAACCACACAATAGGGTATCCGTGTTACTACAGTAAAAACTAAATTCCTACCTAAATATTAAAATTGGTTATAATAATTTTTTTCATCTTTTTACATTTCATAAGCTTAAGAATTCGAATATCATCTTTTTCTTCTTGCATGCCTTCATATCTTTCATACAGAGTAGGCCACCTGTTAATGAGGTGGTCTGCACTCTATGACTCTTCCATGCATACATCACATGTTGCACTTGTGTTGTTCCGTTTACTCAGGTGGGTGAAAAACGGCCCATGACCAGTGTAGGCTTGAACAAGTAATTTCATATCCTCACGACGAAGTTTGACAGGCTTTAGCTTAGGTTCTTTTAGCATCACACGTATGTGTTTCATATGTTGATTATAATCAGTGAATCGCTCGCACCATCTTTTATGAAAGAAATCATTTATTGTTTTCATAATGTAGCTGGAAGGCACACTAACACACTTATGGTTATGGCTCCCAATGCCACTTTTCGCAAGATAGTCTTCAAATTCATTACCTGTTGTGTCGTTGTGACCTTTGCACCATTCAATGCATATATTTTTATCTTTCTTTCCTCGATTTAGAATTTCTTTGCACTTCCTGACTTCATCAATTGTGGTAAGTGGATTAAGAATAGCAGCAAATTGCTAATTGAGAATCAGTGTAATATAATGAGATATACAAATGTATACATATTAACCATTGATATGATTGAAACATTGATTTTAGTCTTATACTTATTATATTTTATTTTTCTGTTGCTATTTCTTTTTTCAAGTTGTACTTATTATTTCCCTCCACAAAAGATACCTTTAAAGTAGATAGAGGATAAATTATAGTTTAATGATTAGAATAGAAAAAAGGGATGTTACTTTTTTCTTTCTTTTTTGAATGTATGATATTTCTGTATTAGATCTTTGTGCATTCCCCTCTTAAAGAAAAATAAAAAAATATGAAACTTTTCTAATGAGTTTAAAATCATAAACTAGGCTAAAGATAAAATGCAGATTATAATTAGTTAGAGTATATCCCTTACTTTAATTTTAAAAATGAAAAAAGTACATGATGGTGTATCCAACTTTAGTTTACGCCACGTAAATTTCTTTTACTAGAGATGAAAAAGCACATCAATAATTGCTTTAACCGAAATGACAATCAATGGTTGTCAAAAATATGTTCAAAAAGGATTTCCAGATTTGCTAACTCTAGCAAATAATGATGAAAGTGGGAGAGGTACAGAAACATTTGAACTAGCTCGTAGGAACAATTATCTTGAGGCTGTACCTTCTAAGAGTCGTAACTTTTGTTAAATCCTTGAAAGATGTTACGCCCATAACAAAAGAAAAAACAAGAATCTTGAATTTTTGTTGTATTTATAATAACACACCAAACATTTCGACAACTGAATTTTATGGACATTTTCCTATAAAATAAGAATTTTTAATCAAATTTATTTTACTCGATTTTGACCTTTAAAAATTGGTCAACTAATAAGGAAGATATGAAGGCAATTTTTTTTGTATGTTGAGATCCTAATGAAATCATAAGAAAATATTGGGTCTCTTATTTTTAAAATTTAGACCTCTCAATCCCTTTGAAAATAGGGCATTTTGACTGTAAAAATGACATTTTTCAAATTTTAAATGGATTGAAAGGTCATAAATATGGCTTTCTATGGCAAAAACTTTACAAAAGTTCTTTACTCACAAATAAACAGCATAAAATTCCTTTGGTACTGATTAAGATATCACTTAAAAATTGGGACACCCTATTGTACAATACATATATTTCAGATTTTTCTATATCTGAAATACTACATATGTAGGTTTCATTAAAATATTTAAAAAATAAATGTGCTTTTTAAATGAAGCTAGTGCTATATTTTTAACATACCATTAATTTATGGTAGCCCTTTTTTTAAATATATGTAATCTACTTAAAATTGTTTCGCAATTTTGTTCTAATCGTTAATTTAGTTTATTTGATTCTGGGACATATGTACATGTAAAAGACGCCAATGAAATTTATTTGTATTTTGTATTTGTATTTTTATATAATATTTTCAAAATAAATCCAATGTTTTAGATACATACACAATACATACAAGGAGCCCCCAAGAATAAGATATTAATAATTTTGTTTTATAATAAATATTAGTAGTTTGCACCAATGCCAGTTTTAGGAAATACATAAAAACAAGTCAGTGTTATGGGCCCTTTTAATTTAGTTTAGGCAAGAATAGTTATAATAACTTTTATACAAATAATTTTTTTTATTCTTTAAAACTTTTTAAATTCTTTTTTAAACAAAAGTCATTTTTCTTTGTTTTTTCGAAAAGAAGTTTTGATTTTGCATTTTTCTAAAATCAGAGCCACTGTGGATTTGTATCCCTTGCTGACACTTCCTGCACACACATAGGTAAAAAAGTGTGTAAATTTTGAATTTAAAAATGTACAAAACAACGTTTCCTTTTAGTTTTAATATACATATGTATTTATAACGAAGTTAGTAATTATTTATTCTTATTTTTTTACACAGAAGTTTTTTAATTAAAAATCAGGAAATAATTTAACCTACAAGTGATTTATATTACATATTAAGCCACATTAATACATCTAATTGGATTTTCAAAAGATTTTCATTTAATTTAATGTTCTTTTTTTCATTTTTCTAAAAATTGGTTGTATTATAATTCCACAACAATAAGCTAGAAATAGATCTATAAAAATATATTTTCTTCCATCATGAGATACAATTTTATTAATATTTAAAAAAGAAAGCACAAGTCATTCTACATTCATGAATTATCTACATAAAAAAAAAAGGTTACATGGAATGACTATTCAATTACCATATTTATTTACAAACCTCTGATGAAAACAGGTAGTCATTAATTCCTACTAGATAATAATGTTTTGTTAACCACATTTTGAAGAGCTTAATAGTCCTTGAAATATTTCCTTCCATTATCGTTGTTTTTATCTTACTAATCTCAAACAATACCCATCTATGTACATATAAGTATGTAAATTTTTGAACTTTTAAATCTTTAATCTAGTGTTTGCATTTAACAACTAGTTTACCTTGCCATTGTTATCCCAGAAAATTACGATCTGTTTACGATATTTGAAATATTTCCTATTTCAAATGAATACTTCGTACAACTGCCAATACTTAAGATGAATAAATAACTTAGTTCCGTGATTGATGTTAATTTTTTTTATATTAGATAAAGCTCTTATATTTGTATTTTTGTTCAACAGTTACGATTGTTTCACTTTAGCTCTAATAATAATAAACAAAGTGAGTCCTTGAAATTACATATGCTCTTTGAAAAGTCAGAAAAAAACTAAGAAACAACTCTGAAGTTAGTGAAAATGAGCTTCTAAGTCATAATTTTTCTCTTAATCTTTCAGTTAATTATCCTGCTATGATCATGTCTTTCAAGAAATGAATTGTAAAAGCTATGTTTAGAAATACACATAATTATTGTTTGTAATTATTGTTTATAAATAACGCGCGAACTATATATGGTAGTGTTTACTAGTATGAGTAAAGAATAATGTAAAATTTGAGTTTAACGTTTTTGTTTTTAAGTTGGTATTACTGTTTTTGACATCGGTGCCAAGTTACATGTCAAAATATTAATTGATGTTTGAGATACGTGTCCTTTTGTGAAGAGGAAAAAACGTTTGTAGATGTGCATTGCACTCATTTGAGGGGAATAAAAAGAATTTTAATGATTAAATAAATATTTTTTGATTCTCGTGATTTTTAGATTACCCTAATATATCTACATAATATATGTTGTCAATCACGAAAATTAAAAAGAAAAAAGAATTAAATTGTATATGAATTCTTATCAGTTTTTCTTTTCAGTGAAGGTTACTGTTTGTTGAGAAAGTAATTTAAAATAAAACACGTCAAAGATTAAAAAGAAATTACAAACAGAGTTTGTTAAGAGGTTATATATTTGATTCTTACATCCAAATGATTATATAATTTTTATTATTGGGTCATGTATGTCACATTTATTTGAACATTACACAAATATTAAATATTGATCAATTTATGAGGTGCATCTCCTCAACTTTTGACAAAGGATGAAAATATACATATTTTACAATAAAGGGCATTTTTTTCTCTGCAACTTCTTTAGAGAAACCTATAAAAAAAGTATTCACACCAAAATAGGAAAAATAATATTAAGAAAAATCCTAAGAAGTTATAGTTTGAATGCATTTAAATCGAGCAGTTTTAAGCAGTTTGATAACACAGATCAACATTCATTTTTATGAAAGACAAATCTGGTTTTTTTATTGTATTGTACTTTTCACATTACATCCAAATCTATTTTACCTTTTCTATCATTCTTCATTTTGAAAATATTTATAATTTCAAAGCATTCATCTGATTTAGATGTACTCATTTAACTTTAATCTTGAAAAAAAATAAAGTACAATACTCTATGAGTTTTAATGAGACATAAAAACAAATTTTGTTTTTGTTTTTTTATATTGTTTAGAATTTTTTTTAAAATAAGAAAAACAAAAGCCCAAAAAATGAAGATAACTAAACATTTTTCGTACTATTACACTTATAACTGTCTCATTTTTTCAGAAAATATCATTTTAATGTTTATATTGTAGAAAAAACTAATATCATTCATTTTTTAAAAAGGGGACATGATAAAATTATAATTTCAAGAAATATTTTAATAAAAAAAATAGCATTTGAAGAAGTTTGCATGATATAAAAACAATGACTTATATATTAGATTTTTACATTTAAATAGTATTTAGATCGATCTTAGGGATCTCTATGATCTTCATTTATTTTTTCACATATGTGTGTAATTTAAAAAACTAAAATTTGTTTAAAAACCAAACATGGCATATCGATCATTAATAAAATAACACACCTTTTTTCTCTACGTATACGAACAATGAATTTGTAAATTAAATTTTTTTTATAAGACAATCATTTGAATATCCTAAAATATGTATCTAGGTAGGTGAGGTACTTTGTTTTAGTGATGAGATAAATTATATTTTGGATGGAGTAAATTATTTGTGTGATTATTTAAACTAGGGTTTCAAGGGTTAATTGAAAGAGAGAGAAAATTGTACTGTACTTGGATTCCTCTCTCTCTCTCTTTCCAATTAATCAATATTGCCATGGTCTAATTTGAAAATATTGGTAAGGGTCTACAAAGGAAGAATATCTATGTAACAATTAATTAATTTGTCTTCAAACATAAAAATGTTAATAAAAAGCAAATCTCCTTTCTTTATTTGTTTGCATTGTTTTTTTTGTGGACAATCACTTGTCTGTGTCTTAATGTAATAAAAAAATATATCCGACCTAAATACAAAAATTAATTATGTAGAAGCAATCAACAAAGCCCATTTTTGTTTGTTTCTTCTTCATCTTGAATAAGAACAATGAATTTAAATTATTTTTTTTAAACTGAATCTATTTGTATTTTTATAGGAAGTATAAATTAGTTCGGTTTGTTATCAAAATAAATAAAATACAGATCGAACTAATTCGTATACCTAATATATATACCTATTTAACATCATTTTCTGTCAGCTTTTGAACTGCTCTGTGATCTACTTAGATATGTTACGTACAAGTTACAACTTTTTTACAAGTCTTTATGTATACACATTAATATTTCATAATGACAGCTGGTTTCGGGGTTTTCTGAGAATTTGTACATTTGTCTTTATGTATACACATAATATTTGCATTCATCTTAAGGAACTCTAGTTAAATATACATAAAAATATATTTTTCTATAAATGAATAATTCATAAAAAGAAGTTTCTGTATGCACACATACATATGTATATCCACGCTTACAGATGTATATATGTTATAAAAAAATTTCTTTCATGTCTGTATTTTTTTTTCATGTCTGAAGGAATTTATATTGTACCTACATGTATATCAAAAATAGTTGAATCAACTGCAACAAATCAATTCAGAAATAATACAAGGTAATTTATCCTTATATCACTACAATAAAACTTCACACGTTTTTCTCCCATAAACCATCTTCTGCTTATTTCACACAAATAGAGATTATGTATTGGCATCATTATTTTCACTGCATTTTTTTTGCAGATAATTTATAGTCATAGTGAACCTTTGTGTATCATAAACTGAAATCTAATTGATAGTGTACTATTAATGTCTAATAAATGACTAAATAAATAACATGTACCTTTGGCAATGTCAAGAAACAAGGTTTTATATTTGTGTTTTAGACAGATCAATGCGAAATATGCTTGCAAAATGGTGATTTTTAATTTAATTTCTACAATTTTATTTGTTAGTAGCTAATAATTAGGTTTTACCCTTTATTTTTTTTTTCGTTTTGTTGTATAGATTAATGAATCAAAATTCAGAAAATTGACAGCATTTATTAAAAATTTCATTTTCCTCTATCATTATTATACAAATACATTGGAATATAATTTTTTTATCTTTTAACTTTTTTTAGTTTAATAAATAATTTTTAAAATGTATTTTTACTAAAGTTTCACTAAAATGTATTTTTAGTGACAAAAAGGAAGGAATAAATGAGAAAAAATGAATCTACGGCACATAACATGCATTCTGTTCTTCTTATTTCATTCATTTGATATATTACATGGGCTGAAAAGTCCCGAGCTTAAGACATAGATATAAAAAAAATGTGTTGACTTTATATTGCATCAGCGTTTAACTATAAGTAAGCTTACTTCACTCCACAATCAAAAAGATTATCTTCTGAGTGGACAGCATTCAATAAACCTTGTTCAAAGTGACCCAAAGCACACGAACCTGCTGGAAAGTTTATGGTCCCAGTATTTTGGGATGTGTGGGTTGTAACATTCATCGTCTATCTTGAGAAGGGAAATACTATCAACAGTGAATATTATACAACATTATTGGAGCGTTTGAAGGTCAAAATTGCAATGAAGCGACTGCATATGCAAAGAAATATTTTTTTTTCATCAAGTCAACACATCGTGTCACAAGTCAATAAAAACAATGGCAAAACTACATGAACTGAACTTCGAATTGCTACCACATCCACTGTATTCACCAGATTTGGCTCCCAGCAACTACTTGCTGTTGGCAAACCTCGAAAAAATACTCGCCAGTAAGAAATTTTGCACGAATGAAGAGGTTAGAGCGGCGCTGGAATAATTGCGTTGCTCTTGATGGAGATTACTCTGATGAACAAAGCTAATTTTGAACAAAAAAAACGTGTTTTCTTTGTTTAGCCCGGGACTTTTTAGGCCATGTGTTAATAAACTCAGCATTAATTACAACAAAACGTTAAACAAAGTCATTATAACAATTTTGATCATTCGTTTCAGACATCTAAATGTTAAAATTTTTCAATTTTTTGATTGATACATTAATCTACAAGACAAAATGAAAAAAATTATAGGGGGGGGGAAGGGGATAAAACCTTCAAAAGTTTAAAATTAAATATTCACTACATATAGAATATACAATACAAGTAGAATGACTTTAACCTGCAGTCAATTCGGTTCGAAATCCGAGAAAATCTATAAGCAACATTCATAGTCAACGGTTGGCAATCTATTCGAATGACATACGAGAAATATAATCGAGATAAGTGAAGGCATTTTACTACTACGCTACAAGAAGGTACCAGGATTTAGGACTGGGATCTCCAGAAGTTCTAAATAGTTGAAAACTCTAATTAATTATAAGGCTACATCTCTTTCTCCCATTCTAATACCTTATCGCCTTACCTTTCTACAAAGTTTCAGTACTCTATATGTACAATATCTCTCATTCCCTTAACATTATTTCCCCAAACTCTGATCATCTACCACTCATTATACCAAGAATACATTACCTTGGAGTAATTTTTGGTATTTTAGGAGTTATATGTAGGGATATAATACTCAATAATTAAATATATAAGAAGTACAAATTAGTTCGGTTCTTTTTCAAAAGATGAATCCGATTGTTATTAATGTTTCATAATGACAGTTGGTTTTAGAAGTTTCAGAAAGTTTATGCATTTGTTAGTAATATTCAGTTGATATCACTTTGAGTTTCAAACAAAAAACCTGTCTTTTACTTTGCTGAATGTGTCAAATTTTGTAGTAACTAAGCAGTATTCCACTTTAATTTGAAGAAAGAGTGCAGTTAAATTGCATCAAATGCTTGTAGAAGTTTATAGTGACAAAGTGTCATTCAGATTTACGCAATAAGCGTTACTATTTGATCAAAATCCATTTAGGTACAAGGAAAAAAAACCCCAAAAAAACGAATCGAACTAATTTGTACAACCAATATATTTACTTATTTCACATCATTTTCTGTCAGCTGTCGATTTGCATATTCTTGCCCTTTATTCATGTTCTGAACGTTGATTAGTTAAACTCATATTATTTCTGTTATTAAATGGATAATAGTCAATTAATAATGCAAAATGATGAACTTAACAAATTACCAGTTAATTTTTTCTTTCTACCTATTTTTAAAGAAAAGGTAAATTTGTGACTCCCTATAGCATTTAATTATAAATTTGTCAATTGCTTATTTTTTTTACCAACCCGTTTTAAATATAAACATATGTAACAAAAAAGGAAAATCTGGATGATAAAAAGATTGAAAATGTAAATTAAATAGAAAAAGTTAACAAAAACTCTGCTTGAGATCAAAACAAATTATAGATGGATATATAAATAAATATAGTTTCAGCATTTTATTTCACGCATCCTTTCATTTTCTTTCGTGTTTTTTTTTTTTTTTTTTTTTGGTTTTCTAAATACAATTTTACATTATTATTTATGACTAATTCAAAGAAATATGCATTTTTTATAGTAATTTTGTGTTAATTTTTCTCAAATAATTTCATAGACATAGACATTGAAGCTTTTTTCTACCTTATCTAAATACTATCTTCATTTTTTTGAACTGAACTATTAAAAAATTATTTTATTTTTGGAAACGACCTCTAAAAAACTATATAGGTATGTGAAACCAAATTAAATTCAACCTACTTTTGTGTAAACTCAAAGATAAATTTGTTAGTTACTTTAATTATTTCTAATGGTTATATATAAAATTTATGGCTGTTGTTATAAGTTCAATGTTCCAGGAGATGAAAAACTCCAAAATTTAGTAATTCTCATGCCCAATTACTCAATAAAAGTTTATTCCTTTAAATATTTCTACTTAATTAACATATATATCAAGGTGATAAATCCTATAACTAAATAATATGCGTTTATAAGTAAATAAATCGTACAATGTAGACACACAATCGATCCATGCGTATAAATTAACTAACTGTACGGCTCAAGTATTTAATACATATTAATGTTAATAGAATAATAAATATTTGAATGATTAGAAAGGCCATTTTTACCGTGATTTATACTAATTGTTTTGCTTGGAGTAATATAGGAAAAATACATTAAACACTTCATATGGAATTCATGACAATTAGCAAGAAGAGTACTCGTAAAGTATTGTTCATTATAATTCTATGTAATTACAGTAGTATGTTTTAGCGTTCTTCAAGCCATCCATCTTGAATGAGGCATAAACAATCATTTTTTTAAAGAATAAATAATCTGGAGTTTATTTTTTTTATTCTTAAATGCATTACATGAAATTTCCTGGAGTTTTTTTTTTCTAGAAAATTGTCTATATTGTTGATTTACTACTTATTATATTAATAAACATGTCTCAAAAATAGCATTTTTTTCAGTCTATCATGCAGTATATATAACTGGTGAAAACCTTGTATTACATCTATTTGACTTTACAATACTTTGGATTATAAATATCGCATTTTTTTAATTATTAGGAGAGTTGATTATGGATCCTAATTGACTTTTTTCTTTATTCAAGGATTTAACCTTTATATAAAATATGCCAGGACTTTTAGGTATTAAGTATATGCCTACATTAATATAAAGAGTCAGAGAGAATTTTAAAATAATTTAGCTTAGTAAGTTATGATATCGTTTTTCAATAGTTTCGATAATGGCTTAAAACATTATCTGATATATTATTATTATTGTTCATTGTACATACTTTTTTGCTTGCTTGATAATGATACATATTATTGCCTTTTCTGTATAATAATATGCATTTAGGTATATTGATGTAATAGTCCTTCATCTATTCTTATGTAACGACAAGAGTTTATACAAGTTGAATGCAAATTAGATTTAAAAGTATTGGTTTTATTATCGTTTGTTGATAGCTTTTTCATTCCCATTGTTTTCTTATTTTAATTCGAAGACAGTTTAATCATTTATCTACAAATCTGAGCTAGATCTCAAGGAATGTTGAAAGATTGAAATTACATTGTGATAGGTTTGTATGAACAAACACTATATGAGGTCGTTCAACACAAAATAAGTTGGGTTAATTTTCCTCAAAAATATGAATTACATATACATATATATTTATGTACTTATTTAAATCATTATTATCTTCAATTTCTATTATTAATTTAATCTTATTAATATTTTGCCAACGCTACAAATCCCTTTCAACACAAAAATTAGAGAAAAAGAATTTGCTTTCAATGTTTGAAATACTATTTCGAAGCCATAAGAAGTTTCATAAATCTAATTAGGATCTCAACTCATCCCAGAATGATGATATATATATATATATATATATATATCTTATAATAGACTGAAATATGTCTATGAAGAATTAAGTTGTGGGGATTAGACTATTCCTGAAAAATGGGGAATTGTAACTCCTATTCCACCATAGTAAACTGCAATCGATTATGATTTTAGAATTCAGTCACTATTTTAGACTTCGATAAAATGCCTCATAGTCAATACTTTATACTAGAAATTATTAAAAGCTATAATGCAGTCTTCTGTTTATCAAACTTTTAGACCTACTGTAGCATTTTAAGATCAGCTATAGATATAGAGCAGTTTTCTCTAGCATTAAGTTTTGTGTTAAAAATTTACTTAAGATTTTCGAATAGATTCTGACACACGACTCCAAAGAATCCAGAATCATCCCAGCCTTGTTTCGTAATTCATAAAGTAGTAATAAGAAATTTATCATTGTATTGATTTTTACTCAAGCTTTTGAGTTTACAACTTCACTTTATAAGTTTCAAAGAAGTAGAAAAACTTTGTGATCTATTAGCTTATGGTATTTTAAAGCTGCTTCACATAGTTCTTATTGATTTATTTGAGTATCCATCTAGGTATGAGCAGTGAAAACCTTTGCCCTGGAGGGAAAACTGGACTAAATAAAAAAACTTTGACTTTGACCCAGCCTATTTATTTATGCTTTTGATACG
This sequence comes from Lepeophtheirus nordmannii, assembly GCA_963680855.1. Taxonomy (NCBI): domain Eukaryota; kingdom Metazoa; phylum Arthropoda; class Copepoda; order Siphonostomatoida; family Caligidae; genus Lepeophtheirus; species Lepeophtheirus nordmannii. The sequence goes on along the minus strand of OY804521.1, from coordinate 20,300,322 downwards.
CTTTTTCTTACAAATTCCTTAAATATACATAAATAGGAATGTAAATAATATGCATATGGGGTGTCTAAAATAAAAAGAAAGAGAAAATCAACCTGGTAACTCTGACAATTTGATGAATGTTGAGAGGGAAGCAACTTGAGCTGTCATGACGTTTTACTGAGCTATAAGCTGCCATTCTCCTTTATATATACAAATGAAGACATCAATAATAAATAATAACATTATATATACCATAGATGAGAGGCACAAAATTAACTGAAATTAATGTCAGGAAAATATATATTTTTAACTAATAATAATTATAGCCCTTTTTGTTTATATTTTATTTGCATTATTAACCTTAATGCATGTATTCCTTCATGTGAGATCTTTACCATCAGGTAGATGTTCTCCCCTCAGTAATAAAGGAAAAATGCGAACAGCTTTGGAAAACAAAAAGTACTGTTTGAAGAGCCAACTCCACAAAATCTCGCGCGCGGTGTTTTGCATATTATTTACATTCTTATATATAAATTTGCATAAGGTTCTACAGGGCGAGTGCACTCTTTGACAACAAACTTCAGGCGCGCATTGATACGCGGTTATTACAGTTAGACATTAAACTTTTTGTTTCCTCAACAGCTGAATGTTTTTGGCTTCATCTATAAAAAAATGGCTGAAATCGAAGATTTTAAAGAGCCAAAAGATTCGAAAAGAAAAAGTGTTCTTGTTTCGATTCGCGCCGGAAGAGACAATCAAGAAATTGCTGACTTCCTAAAGTTGGACAGGAGCTTTATCTGGAAAGTCAGGAAAGAGTTGAAGGAGTCTGGAGGAGACTATGAAGGGATTGAATCAAGGTCAGCCCAAAAAATGCGTAAGGATTGCTTCAGGGCCCCCCATTTATTGCCAGGGTTGATAAAAAGATCAACGCTGATCCCGGCAAGTCCATGAGAACCATTGCACGCAAAAAGGGAGTATCAAACAAGATTATCCGGGACTGTATGAATGAAAACTTGCAGTACAGGTCTTACAAGATGCACAAGGGTCATTTGTTGACGGCCAAGGCCAAGGAGAAACGGCTGAAGCACTGCAAGATGCTGCTGAACAAATTGAACCATCTAATGGATCCTGAGATGCTCTGGTTTTTCTCCGATGAGAAAAACGTCTGTCAGGATCAAAAGATCAACAAACAGAACAACCACTGGTTAGCTTACAGTTCCAAGGACGTTCCCAGGGTCATGCAGACCAAGGTCCCGGCCACGGTCATGGTCTTTGGCGTCATCTCCTCTAAGGGCCATGTCATACCACCCTACATCTTTTCGACGGGCTAGAGGGTCAATAAAGAGGAGTATGTGAAGGTCCTGTGGAACCAAATGTTACCCTGGATCAATAAGATGGCTGCCAGGCGTCCATATGTGTGGCAGCAGGACTCTGCCCCATGCCACACCTCCAGAATTACCCAAAAGTGGCTTAGTGATAATTTTTATGATATTGTACCACCAAATATCTGGCCCCCTAACTCCCCAGACCTGAACACCATTGCGTGAGTGACACACTAACAAGTCTCCATGCAATACAAAGGAGAAGCTGATCGAAAGGATCACGAAGGATTTCTAGGCCTTGAAGAAGGACGTCGTCATCAAGACATGTTTGAGACTCCGGACCAGGTTCGAGGCCGTCATTGCCGTTAGCGGCAATCTTATTGAATAAAAAATAAAGTATATTGATTTAGCTTTCAAATGGTGTTAGTTTTATGAAAATCGGTTCATTAGTTTTTGAGATATTTAAATTTTAAAAAAAAGTAAATTTGGTTGTCAAAGATCGCACAATCCGAAAAAATGTAGCCTTCATTACTTTTACGTATAAAAATAATAGGGTTTGATTTGTTACTAAATGTTAATATTTTTTTTGTAGTACTCAATGTTATAATTTGTAATCCTTAAAAACGTTTAGCTTTGTTTGTTTTTTTTTGCATTAAATCCTTATAAAATATATTAAAAAATGTACATATATATTTATTTATACATATTTTTAAACGTATTATTAAACTTGATAAAGCTGTTATCCATTCGTTGTTAACAAATTTATACTGTTTATTTATGTGTTAATTAAAAAAAGTCACATTTTATATGTCACTTTCATAAAGAAATGACGGAGGTTTTGTGAGTAACCTTTTATAGTACTATAGATATATATAAAGGACTGTCATGAAACAAAAATGACAGTATATTAAAGGAATTTAGGAAATTGTGCCTTTCTGGTTCGTTTACTACTCTTCTAATATAATACAATTTGCAAAAATTTAATATTCAATCTTAATGATTCATTCATTATAAAATGAATTGATTCCCTCTTAATTTTGGTTCATTGAATTATAAGTATTGATCAATAAATTGAATTTGCTCTCAGTAATAATTAAGTGATTCGAATTTATCATGCCTAATTTTCTTCTTCATTTGAAATGCGCTAAATAAAACTTTAACACAAGAGCTGAAGTTTGGGTTATATTTAGGACATTATGATTTTGATTTCATACTTATGTTTGTATGTACGTCTAAAGCATGCATGGGCAACATACGGCCCGTGGACCAAATCTGGCCTGCGGAAGCTTTTCATCCGGCCCGCGGAGACCTTTGAAATCTATAATTATAATATAATTTTTTTTTTAAACCGAATCTTTCTATTAAAAGTTATTCATCAATATAAAAAAATCATAAATGATAAAATCGGTTGTTTAATAATTGTTTATATGTATGGTATAAAATAGGTATAACTATGTATGCATACATTTTTGTAAATATATAATTAGGGCTCTTGACCTGCAGTTAGTCTTGGAAAACATAATTTGGCCCACAAGTGAACAAAGGTTGCCCATTCATGATCTAAAATATCTATTAAATAGAAATGTTACATATACTATGTAAATGATCGATCCTTTTTGTTCCTTATTAGAAAAAAAATTCTGTTATATCAATTGTATTTCGAAACAGAAAGGAATACAAAGCCAATCATGTCTATATAGATACATATCTGGTAAGATCTACAGATGTCCAATAATTCTAAAAAATAAAACTGTAATAATGGCTTGAAAAATAATATATGTATAAAACGTCCAGTGTACATATGTTATAAAATCACAAACAAAATTTATTTTCAAAAAATTTTATCGTTTATTTGTTATAAAATATAGTAAATATCAATCCCTTGAAGCTTAACAATTAATTAATGAGTCTAGAAATTAATTTATGTAGAGAAAGAAAAAAATCACTTGAGATGAATATAACTATCAATGAATTTAGATATACTTTTGTAAACCATTGTTAAATCTTGACAATAGTATTGAAATATAGAAAAATACTATAATTTTGACTTTCAAAGTATAAATGTGTGATTCGATTATTTTTTTGAAGAAAAAACTAAGAAAGTATATCATAAAATATACAAAATACATGAAAAAAATAATTAGTACATAAATATAACTGTTCACAGATACAAGAAAAAAAAGTATTTTCATATATGTAGTAAAATCATACAAAATAGAAACGTCTATATACCAAGGAAGGATATTTATTTATAAATGATTGAATCCAAGGATCAGAAGAATATATTTCAATCTTTCTTGATGTTTAATCTGCAAATGATCCTATAAAAAGTATTGAGAATATTATTTTGAAAATAATTTTTCTGTTTTCTGAAAAAAAGAAAAAAAAATCCTAAAAAGAACGGAAGCAACTCCTTCAATCACAATCAGTTTCTTGGGTACACTTTACATTTACACGGAGGGGCTTCCTAATCCAGGACGCGTAAATAAATAAATTAAACCAAAAATGAGCAAAAGGATGGAGAAAAGAAGGATTCGAAACCAAATGGCAGTGCAAAGATGACTCTCCTCCTCGAAGTAATACGTATCAAAATCGTCGTCTTCAGTTACAGGTGTATTGATGATAATTCTTTTATTAGACTCTGGACGAGGAATGGGAGAACGACGAGGTATAGAATCAAAGTAGTCATTCTCAAAGTCAGAACCATGAAGCCTTTCGTAGTTTCGACGTAAGTTGAAGTTGAGTTTGGAGGCTAAAGTGATCACATTCATAGTTGGAATTTATTTGATATTGTAGAAGAAGAAGTAGTAGAGGAGGTAAACATAGAGAATGTGTTCGTACCTAGGTGATAAATGATTGTCTTTTTTTTTTCATGCTTGGGTTTTTTCTCTTCAACTGTACATATCTCGCATTTATGTATATAAGAAGATTAATAGTTTTGTCAATGAATTGAAGTAAAAGAAATAGAAAGTCGCTAACGAAGCATTCATTTTATATAGGAAATAATAAATTCTAACGTCATTTGTTCTAAATATCTGTAGTGGCTTTTTCGTTAAAGATTTGATAAGGCATATTGATTAAGAATATTTAAAAAAAAAATTCAAATGATACCATGTGGAATAATAATACTATTGCTCAACATAACACAAGGGAATTCATTCTACACCAAGTTATCCACGTTCAAGATGCATGTTTGACTATAAAGTTTTATTTAAAATCAAATAAATAAACACAAAGATAAGTTGTAATAGATAAGTATCGTGCCTAAATTGTATAAATAATTTGTTCAGAAGATATATCAAACTATTTGGGACAGTACAAAGTACTCCAAACTAACACTTTATTCTTTTGGAATGAATGCAAATGGTGAATTTTATAACTGAAATGGTCCTGAATTGAAAAACTGTACAAAAGCAAAATCTGGACTAATTGAACTCTAGCTACATAACTGGAGTACAATTCATAAAAGACAAGGATTAAGAAGTGCAGAACAAAGGTCAACATTATGTGTATTTACAGAGATATGCAGATACACAGGTAAAAATAGATCCCTTTGATGTTAGTCATATGAATCTAAAGTTCGTTTATATAGAATTTATTATCTTTTGATTAAAAATAACAAAAAAAAAAAAAAACACACACGCATACAGATTATACAAAAATAGTTTTTTTTATTTCTATTTGTGTGAGCCATTCTCTCTGTTATGACAATAATGACTGAAAAAATTAATAATAAAATGACCACAGCGACGATACGAAATAGTATCGCATCACAGTTCTCATCTTCTTCGTTTTACATATAAGTTGAGATTAAACCCTGAGAGTCTTCGTCTCTATTCACGCTGATTCTTGAAGAAAATGAGCCGTCCTCTTGAGCTATTTGACTCTCCCCCATTCCTAGAATCATCTCTGTCTCTCCTAAGTAGTTATGTGTCTCCATTCTGTGAAATATTGTTATCCATATGATGGACTAAGCTTAAAGAAATCTCTCATTTCCTCTCGGACTTGGGTGATAACTGATTAACTATCTAATACTACGATATTTATTAGTATAATCTAAATATTTTAGCGAATAAGAGGAAAAAGGGAAATATTTTCCATCAAAAGTAAAGTTTGTACATGCACGTACATATGCCTTTTATTATTTCAAATATCCATACAATAAGCTAAAGGAAATTCATATTAAAACTTTTATTTTTCTTAATCGTTTAACACTCTCTTGAGGGATAAACATTGTGTAAGCATATGTACTTATGTTTGTATCTAACAGCGTCTTAGTTTAATGTTAATAGCTTGAAAACAAACTATACCTACATTGTTCACTGAATGTCTAATAATTTTTAAAAAAAGAGAAAAAACTATTTAAAGGTTTTTTTTATTAGAATACTTTTGAAAAGAAATAAAACATTTTAAAAAAACACCTTTCTTGCTACTCTCATATATAACAATATGCACGTATGTGTGTTTTATTAAAAGTAAGCTTATTACATGCGGATGTAGACATATATTTGAAAAATGATTTCAGTTTATCTATTGTTGCACAACTGCACCAATAGAAAGATAGGCTTCAATTGAAAGTTTTAAATTTAATTCGTATTTTCTATTTTGCCTGACAATAAACAGATTCCCAATCTTGACCATGAATAAGTTTAATTTCTATAGACATAAAAGAAATGAAGTAGATTTTATATGCTTAGGTCCATTTATATGTACTTTGATTCTTGTAATGTTCTGCAGTTGTTTTTTGTTTGTTCACTTTCTGGTTGATAAGACCAATTAATTATATACCATGATGAAAGTCAAATCATTTTGTTCCTTGTGTAATAATACTTATAATACAATCCCTGCTACATATATTAATGATAACTTTTTCTTTGTCAGCTATTATTCATTCCCCTACTCGTCATATTCATTTATACTGTTTTTTTAATCAAAGGATTTATTGATAAGATGTGAATACCTCAAGTCAGTGTTTCTCAACCTTTTTTTACCAACGGTAACCTTATAATCTCATTGCAACACATTAAAAAAAGTTACTAAGCTTTTATTTTTTAGAAAAAAGGGATTTGTCTCATTAATTGTGATAACAGTGTTCGTTAATATACCAGGGAACAGCTTAAGATTTTAAAATTATTGAGGTACCACTGGTTCTAGTATACTCGTCCATTAATTGCATATATACCTATTCATATCCCTAAAGTGAAAAATGACGAGAATATCAAGTTCCTGAAAAGAAAAAAGAAAACCCGATAATAAATCAATTTGGACCTTAACTTCTTTGAACTTGGAAAAGAAGTAAAAACTCACACCACTTGAAACTTTTTGAAATTGTATCCAAGAAATAAGGTATTGAAAAAAGATGTTCAAAAATAACGTCAATGAATGACTTAACAATATTCATAAGTCATATTTACTGCTGGATTATCTTCTAACAATACAATGAAGTACAGTATTCGACCATAAATATTGGTTTACGATGACCGCTGTTTTATCATTCTATTTTTAAATAAATATTCTCATAAACTGTTATTATATATACTCTTAGTCATACGTATGTAGATCCATCGTATATATGTGTAGTTATAAAGATTTTATAGTAAAGATTTGACAGAAAAAAAAACATAAAATTGTGTTCAAACATTTTAATATGAACGAGGGCAAGGAATAGAGCAAATGTACATATCAAATAAATAAAAATAAAAGACGACACTATTCTATTCCTAAATTTTACGATTATGATAAGATACTAAGAGTCACGGTAAATGTGTATATGGTCTATCTCGACACTTATCGAAAATATCTTGAAAATTAAGAAACGAAAGCAAAATCGAAAGAAAAGAGTTTGCTTCATTCAATATACCACAAAGAGGGAAGAATATAATTGAATTGCCTTTGAAATCTTTTGTTCCTATTAATGAGAGAAATGAGAGAGGCCATTCTTCATACATACATTCACGGCAGAATCCTATTGAATTCCGTACTTGAATATTCCTTCCTTCCAAATTCCAAGGAATAAAATTGAACGTTCCTTCACTGTTCATGACGGGCTCATTTCCCACACAAAATCCAGTCTACGATAGAATCAAGAGAGATCCTGAATAAACCAATTCATTAGTGAATGGAAATGTTTAAAATAGACGATGTCATTGACTGTAAGGTAAAAAACGATCCTTACACCGAGAGATCAGGATGAACTTTTTTGTGTACTCGCAACCTCAAAAGGGAAAAGAAAAATTCGGAAAAACTTATGGTGGCTACCCTTCTGTATATTCCCTGTTGCCAACTCTTTAATATGGGGCAGAGTTATTTTTTAGATATATTATACATTGATACATTTTATAAAAGCTCGCTTATAAAATGAGTGAATGAAGTCATTGGTTTGAAAATAATGAAGATGGAAACATGACGTCTTATAATCTCAAAATTAAATCTATAGAAGCCCAATTTTCTATGGAATGACAAAGTTTCATCAATCCATATATCGATGTTCATATTTAAAAGAACAATATCTATCAATTAATATCAACTTGTCTGATCATGTGGGTTTCCCTATAAGTTAAAAATTTTGTATCTGTTCGTTCAAAAAATTCTTTAACAATTATAAAATAATATTTTTAATGTATCAAAATCTAAATATATTTTTAGGAAATTAGATACATCTATTTTTATTAAGTTTTTCGACTCAATGTGGAATTTTAAACAACTACGAAAATTCAGATAATATTATTTAACAACACTTAAAGGTTTGTTTGCGAGTAAGTAGATTCACAAAAGTTAAAAATTAATAAAATAATTTATCATATTTATTTAAATATTGATCGAGATTTTGCGATTTGAGGTACCTCGGAAGGATTAATCAAAACGGCTATATTTAGAAAGGAATTATAATTACCTGATCAAAGAATAAAAATGGAATTTGGACTCAATTTTTGTAGAAAAAAGTCACTTAAATTTACTTTTTGTGTGTGACATGTTTCATATATGTATTAAATGTTCATAAAGGTATTATTAAAATTACAATGACAAGGTATCCATTTTCAGATTATAATTGATAAGTCAAATAGTGAAAGTACTTTGCATTTTTATAGAACTATCAACTTTTTATTTTCGTGTTGCTCTTGTATGCAATATTGAAGATAGAAACATACCTATAAAAAAAGTTTTATTTGTTATTATTTTATTTTTTACAACATATGTATATACGTCAGGAATAGGTGATAACCAATCTTTTATTGATCAGAAAAAAACCCTCATTTTTTCTCATTTAGAGACAATATTTTGTAAAAATAATCTATTTATTTTATTAATTTGCACGTAACACCTACCTGCATATATGTCAAAGGATTTCAATTTGCATTAATAAATGTCCAATCCACAAACAAAAATATACTTCACTACATATTTAAATAATAAGTAAATTTATTTGTGAAAAAAAACTTCCTTTAAATGACATTAGGTCAATAATTCAGTGTCATGGCATAAAATGGAAATGAGAAAAATTAAATTTATACAAATAACTATTTTTGTGATTTTTTTTCATGCTTATATTGTATGCTTAAATATAAATGATTAATTTATTAAGGAGTTAAAAGTCTACTTTGAGTACATAAATAGCAGTAAAATTGTGGTTCAGTATTGGATTTTTAATCGCGTAACTATGTTTGTACCTATTTCTTGAAATAAAATGCAAAATATGTAGAGTATTTTTAGATGACGTCATCATTTTGTAAGTAATTCATCTACGAGGAAGTAATAACAACACAATTTTATACAACCAAAAACCTTTACTCCTACACCATAACAAATTGGTTTTTTTTTCTAATGACATTAGATGATTGTTTTTGTGACGTAGATGAAAACACTGAGTATAAATACTTTTGATCTATTGCGTTTGTTTACTAAACAAAAATGTATTGCTTGAAAAGAATAACTAATCAAATTCAAAGATAAATTTGACAAATTCATATATTGACTAATCAAATTCAAAGATAAATTTGACAAATTCATATATTGACTAATCAAATTCATATTCTGATTTACATAAGTAGGCCATAATAAAATCATATAATTCGAAATTTGACTAATCATCACTATATTTTATATGGGCTATTGTGGAAGGGCTACAAAATCATCTCATAGTTATCAATTTTATCATCAGTCATGGTGTTGAAAAACAAATACTTTCACCTGCAATCGGAAAATTATATACAGTAATACTCCATTTTAGTCTTGGTTTTATTTATAGTATGGTTTTAGATTTCAAAACCCTTTCAATAATACAATCCATAATTTTAATGTGAAAGAACACAAAAAATCGTAGACACATGCCTTCGTACAGGCTATATTCAAACAATCCTCAATATTTAGGAAACTCAATTACCCAGACTGTGAGGAATATAGCTATATTTGTTCAGTAAGATGAAAAGTTGCCGAGATTTCCTTGTATATTGTTCCATGTCTGAGTACATATATGTATGTGAAAGTAATTATACAGTAATATTTCTGTTATATTTCATTATTTTATGACGTTACGAAAAGGCAAATTATTAATGATAAAAATACTGAAACCTTTTTATTACATTGATAAGTTCAAACTATTTCATCAAGTTTTATAATAAAACAATATGAAAATGATTAAACTAAAAAACATTCTAGTAGAACCTATTTATGAACTAGAACTCAAATATAATTTACATATATCATATATCTAACTTTTGAGGGACTATAAGTATTAATATTTAATGTAGGCATATTTTTATAAACTTGCAAATTTACATATGTTCAAAATTTTATGGAAGCATGCGATATGAGGCTATACTTCGCATTGGACATTAATGATGAAGAATGAATTTATGTCAGTATCTTTTAAAAAATAGATCAATTAAAGTAGTTGAGTTTAACATTAATCTGAATTTGAAAGACATTGCATGCCCTTAAAAAAGCTTTGTATATTGTATTTACATATATATATATATATACGAGTATTATTTGTGCAAAGGTAGGATTTTTTTTTTTTTAAATTATATGTTAAAACAATTTTCTGTCAGCATATTAAAAACTATGTTGTTTTATATCAACCAAAATAAAGACCTGTCATTTATTAATTTATTCTTGTACATTTATATTTTAGAGACTTAATTTTAAGTATATATATTTTTAAGCATGAAATGACTCCAATCAAAAAAAATAAGAGGTTTTATGAGAATAACAGAAAATTATGTACATACATATATAAGGAAAGTATCAAAATTATATTTTTTTTTTAATAGGCTATAAACTTTTGATCCCACTCAACATTTAAGTACTTTTAAGGAATAATTTTGTAGATTTAAAATGTCAAAAATTGTTAAAATTATGTCCTTTGAATAGGTCTAAAAATTATGACACGTCACTTAAATATGTAGGTAGAAATGAGCCTTTAACTTAGGAATTACACTTCTTTCAAAAAAAATGGTAGGTTTAATTAATATAAATGTTAGTTGTTTATTTGAATAAATTTTAGAAACAATTCAATTTTAATTCTTGTAGTGATTTTTTTCTACTTTGGTTTTTTCTGAGCCTTATATTTTTTAAAGAAAGTATTATAAAAATAAAAATCGAAATTTTTTTGAATTATGGGAATATATGAATATTCAAGGGATTCAAAGAAAGAATATGAACTTATTTCCATCTATTTAAGTATCACGTCGTTATTATTCGAAACTGTCTAAGAGTATTTGAAGGACTTGGCTCGTGAGAGGTTATTATCCAAACCTTCGGGAATAGATCCTTTTTTATCCAACATCATTGCGTAATTTCTTCATTTTTGGAAAATCATTTAGAATATTTAATGGATGCAATATTTCAAAGTTTTTTTCATACCTCTTATTTGAAACAACAAATTTTGTTGATTCAAAATATAGAGAGTCCTTTAATTAATGTCGCTAGGGTATTCATAACAAGACGCTTGAATATTTATTTTGACTACTATACATGATATCTAGAAATACATTTAAAAACACATCAAAAAACTTTCAATTTGTGCATTTCTAAATCTGTTTAATATTGACTAAACAATGAACGGACGATAATAAAAAGATTTAATTGAAGGAGGTAAAATATTTTTTGTTACTCTAGGTATATGTGTTTATGACAACTCTAGTGGACTTAGTTATTTCTACTATAAATATGTTATAAAAATTGAGTATTTATAAGAAAAATAGTTTGCGAAAATAAATGAATACATATAGAAGTTTAAATGGAATATACTTTAATCTGTTCACATATAGTATTGTCAATATTATATTTTGTATGCACAATGTACATACATTAATCAGACTACATTGAAGAACATTTTTGTATAGTTTTTGCAAAAAATAAAAAAAAAAAGCATTAGACATATGCAATATGTTTGTGTAACAGTTTTATTTGAATATATCTTATTCGCCCCTTCAAAGACACAATAATTGTCATAGTCCAATTAAAGTATTTGCTAATGCTTTGATATCATTATAAATATCATTTTTCAATTTATAAAAGCATAAATATTCGTAACAAAAAGCCATCAGGTTTATACATTATATCCTGCATAGGGCCTTCAATCCTTTCCTATATAATCATATATATATGATATACTTATGTATAAATATGTATATAGTTATCCATTTGTTATTAAATGATTTATTTCTGTTTCTTCAATTATAGGTAATTAAAATCTCTGGTTGTTAAGTCCATCTTTATTGATTATAATTATATTTCTGAAAGGACTTTCAAATTTTTAATCAAGTAAAAAAAATTGATTTTTTTGTAACAAAAGAAGGAATCGTTATAAAAAGAAATGATGATAGAGGAAAATACATATGTTTCGTGAATTTTACTCATCTAACTTGTCAAATATAGCAAAAATTATATTAAAACAATTATTATATATCTTAAAAAGAACAAGGAGAGTTGCAATAAACATCAGAAAGACCAAAATCACGTGAGTTTACATAACAATTGTAAAATGTTATGTTAATTTTCTAGAAAAAAACAAGTTTTATGGTACTTTTGTTCTAATTGGAGTTTATGTTTATTCGTTATTTGATAATTGTGAAGGAAACAACTACCTCTAAAAGAAGAATAAAATAGTTTTTGGCTTACATTTGTTGTAAATTTTGTATAATGAGCATACTAAAGTTATACTACATCTATAATTGTATTAGGTATTCTCCCTGCACCTGGTGCTATTTTTAAGCATATAAGATCCTTCTTGGAGTAATGTTAATAATACATTCTCCCCCCCCCTTCTTAAAATCATACTATAGACAGCTGATGTTACCAAGGATGTTGATTTAATAGTACCATAAGTTTTGCTCCTTCCTTGCTTTAGAAAAGTCACATCCCTAGTTATACCCATTAAACTTTTCTTTGAGAATTTGGATAAAAACTGAGTTTGAGGCGTGAAAGTATATTTTTTTACAAACATTTTTTCATAATGTATGAAATCAATTTTCATTAAAAATTAAAGTCACCTATTGTTGAGATATTTCAGAATCTGATACGTTCAGTACATGGGAGACAGTTGTAATAAGTTTTGCAATTGTTCCCGTATTGTTTAATCTTCTTTATTATTTTATTTTATATTAAGTTTCATTGTATGAGTGCTAGGGCATAATTTTGAACGTGTCGTCATCATTGTAGAGTTCAGCAATCTTGGAGGCATAAACACCTAAATTTAATAATAATAAAAAGCTCATTTTCTTTAAAATTAAAGAAGATCGTAAATTACTGTCTTGAATTTGAAAGTGATAATGGAACACTCAAATAAGACCTTTACATAATTAATATAAATTCAAATTTACATAGTACATACACTATAGAAACTTGAATGTAGAACTATAATATATTAAATATTACTTTCGGAATTATATATTTCAATACAATTATTCTACTTTGCTGGTTCTGGATCCATCCGGAATAAAACTAATTGTTAATAATCTTGCTATTTCATAAAGTTTTTCTCTTTGGAAATATTTTATTTTTTGTCATTTTAAAGAGATTTGATGAAGCTTTCCCGAAATTTCTTAGAAATTTTGCCTTTTTATTTATTAAATAATTATGTATGCCCTCAAAATGGTGTCGCTTGGATTTGTTATGCAATTTAATTAAAATCTTTTGGGTTTATTGTGAGAGAATGAGTCCAGTGTGTACGCACACAGTAGTTAGTAAATTTATCTCTTCTATTTTACTGATTTATTATAAATATAAATCTTGTTATATCTTAATGTGCTATAGTATATTGAAAGTATTAATTCAACACCTTGAAAAATCTAGTTATTTATCCTTCAAAAAATATTATTTAGCCTCATTTTCTTCATTTCTAAACTAAAATTGGTCCCGGCTATGAAACATATTTAAATAAAATACATCATTAGAATGAAGTTAATTAATATTAGAGGTATACAAGTATGCTGTGGGTTAAACTTTGCCATGTAATTACTCTTAGTAATTGAGGCGGAAACAAAAATATTTGGCTACTGTTCCAGTTTTCTATGAAAAAAAAAATCTTTTTAACTTAAATAGATACAAACAACAGTTGAGGTAATATTCTCCCTCCCCCCCCCCCCATTTAAATCACTCACATATCACGAAGCATAGTTTTGCTCTAAACAATATTGATAATAACTACTTCTTTTATTTAAAACATAGTTACTTCTTGACATAAAAAAACTCAAAACTAAATGATCTACTTTAATGAATGAGTAAAAATTTATCCATTTTATCAGAATAACTATGGAATTCCAATATGTACTTCCATACCCTATTTTTTTCACGAATTATGTCTAATTGAGTAGAGAGATAAGGAAAAAGGGATAGAAAGGAAACAATGTTTGTTTATGGAACAGAAAAATTGATTTGTAAAGTTTTTTGGTTTTTTTTTGTAACCTTGAAATAGTAGCAAATATTGAAAAATGATTTTTTATTTGCTTTATTTAATGTGTTTATTTAGAATGTTATGTTCTGTTCTTCTATGGGCTCTTGTTGTTTTTTTGACATATTCCAAATATATAGCTTACAAAAAAAATATCCTGTCCTCTTAGTAATTCACCTTGCGAAAAAGTTTAAATTAAAGTTCCTGTTTCGTGAGAAGAAAATTTAAGTGAGTTCTTCTGTGATTTATTATAGACTTGAAAGAATGTTCTATTGGAGAAACGAAGAGAACCAAAAATAAAGGTAGGTAAACTTTTTCACAGTACACAACAAAAAAAGGAAACAACCATATTTATTTACCATTCGAAACTGTCAATTATTCTTCATGGTTTTTGTTCAGATATGGTACTCTGTTGACAAAAAAATAAGTTCTATTTTTTTACATTTACTTCACCGAATCTAATACTTATTTCATGCGATATTTTTTTTTCCTATGGAAATTACAAAAAAAGCATGCCCTATACAAACATGAAAAGGCCTATGCAGTTAAACTCTTCTACTACCTACATATATATAGACACATGACTTCCATAGTAATTAATATTTTAATGTTATAAAAGGAAGAATCTGATTCATTATAACAAATTATGAATTATTCCTTATTTGTATTATGATTTTACTTTAATTAGAGTCAAACAAACATTTAATGCTAAGAATTTGATAATTATGCATGTATATACCTATTAGGGGTAAAGCAGTTCAGTGATGGGATGTGAAATAGTACAATTTAAAATTTCTATATTGGCTTTACGCTACCATGCAGTCCCATGTTTATTTATATGTCCCAAGTCTTGACAGCAAGTAATACTGTTACTACAATTACTGAATATTTGTGCTAAACACCCTCACCAAAAATTAGTATTGATGATCAGTACACTTCACTCCTAATAGTTACAACAATATACTGGATTTGTAGTCATTGTTATTAGAATATTAACTTTAGTTATTTGGTTCATTCCATGATTTAATGTTTGGCAAGTAAAATGCATGATTACAATCACTGCTCCTTTCGGTTAGGTGCATAAAATGTATGATAAAAATAAAAAAACTCACGAAATATTTACTCAAATATTTATAGTTATTAATGCATTTGGTTACAGTATTATATATATATATATATATATATATATATATATATATATATATATATATATATATATATATATATATATATATATACATGCTCCAATAGTCATTAATTATGGTTTAATTGTTTCTAATATAGTCATTAGTCCACCCTTGAAGATAAAAAACAAACAAATAAATTAACTCGACAACTTCATATTTCAACAATCCTAGGTGTGTAGTGATTTTTTATCTTAAGAGCCTTATATCTCCATTTTTTCATTTCTTCAATAAATCATTCAATATTTTAAATGTATAACATCATTATTTGATTTTTTTTCAAGGCCATTTGAATGGTTATAATATTTTTATAATGTACATACCTACCTATGATTATAAACATATTTTTATCTCTCAGGGGAAATATATGATTTTTTGAACGTTATGTACACAAAAAAATAAATTTATAGTTTGCTTATTAATAATTAAAATAACACATAGCTTGTTGGTGATATTTAATTAATTAATCATGTTTTTAACTTTGTATAAACATTGACAAATCAAATTCATGTTATAATTTATGTCATAAGTAAATAATGACATTCATTTTTTATATGTAAATATTTATTGCAGTTATAATATGTAGAAGAGATACTTATATTAATAATTTAGATTGTGGACAAGAAAAACATATGAACTTCTGTCAATCCTCAAAGAGCAGCACATTGACTTTAATACGTGTTTACTACTAGACTGTCCCATTTTTGGATTAATATTTTTTCACTGCAAAAATACTTTTTCTGTTGGTGACAATCAAACAACTGACTTTGTCCAAATTTGATGCCCCTTACATCATATTTGGCCACTTGCACCGTCCAAATTATGAAGCAATGAGTCAAAAATTTCTATTTTGTATATTATTTAGGATTTGATTAGTAGGTAAAAAATATTGTTTACCTTGTTGTCAAAAGTCCAATGTGCTTAAGAAGTTTTCAAAGAACATATTGCTTCAAATAACAATAAATATTATATTTTCTGCCTTTTTCTTTTTTAATCATATTAGTACTTTTTTTTACTTCAATAAAAGAGTAAAACTCTTTGCAATGAACCCATTTTAAACGGTCTAAATTTTTAATAGATAAGGTACACAAATTTTTTACTGATTAAGAATAAATAGCAGTAGTGATGCTGTTGAGATGTTAATAACTCTACAAATACTAAAATAATTTAATTTAGTCTTTATTGTGAATATAAATACAAATTTTAAAATAATTTTGTATTATGCAAATAAATGTTTTCTAAAATTATCTACACTAAATTGATCATTTGTTAATGATTGAGGAAGTCAAACTAACTTAATTAAAGAACTTATATTTATCAATTAAATGAACAAAATAATTTTTCTTTCCCTCATAAATTTACTCGAACTCAATTTAACTTAATGCTCAAACGCTCAAACTAGACTAGACTTAATATTTAATTACTCAAACTCGATCGAATTTATTAGTTATAATTCGAATCCAACACTAAGTTTATAAAAATAATTCAAACTACAGAAATTTTTTTGATAAATTAAACTAGTTAACAGTCAAAAACCCTAAGGGGTATAAGTATAATAAAAGTTATTCAGTTTTGCACGTTGATTTCAAATCTGTAATTATATTTTTTTGAGAGATCGGGCACTATTTATTTAGCTTTTTTGGCCCATTTTCCAACTTCAACTTCAGTTTAATCCTAGAAGATTACTCATTTTGTGCATTAAAAATCTTAATTCGTTAGTGTATTTAATGCAAATTCCATTTCCAGTCTTTTTTTTTTGGCCTAAAAGGACTCCAAATAAAAGTAATAATTAGGAAAAATACGCGTTTTGCATGGTACATTATTTTGCCCCTCCTTCCTTTATGTCGCTAAAAATACATTATAGAGATACCTAGTTTATATACATTTTAAAGATTGCTTATTCAACTATAAAATTTTATAAAATAGTAAACATATCTCAATCTATTTGGATACTAAAAAAAAAGAAGATGAATTTTTTTTTAGTTGTCAAATCCAAATTTTCTGTGCTTTGTAGGTGTAATGCGACCTCTATATATGCCTTATATCATGAAGGGTAGCTTTGGATAACAAGGGTACTAGATATACAAAATCTTTGATACTTCACCATATTATTAATCAAAAATGCATTCAAAATATAATTTTTAATTTACGAAGTAATTTCATAGCGTGCAATTTCTAGCTTTTTGTTGCATATAGAGGATTCGCATATGAATTAGAACTAAATCAGATACAGTATTTATTTATTTTTCTCATACAATGGAATACATACATTTGACTGGATTAGTTTTATATTTTATACTCATATTGCATGACAATTCACCATTACTAATTGAAGGCAGAAGTTATATTTTTTATGATTATTACTATTAGGTCATACGTAGTTTTATGAACGAGGTCTTTTATTTACATATATATATATATATATATATATATATATATATTTATATATAGGTATATATTTCTTTATAAAAAAGTGTGTAGCTTTCTCCTTTGAAAAAATGGCATACAAAAGTTGACATACTTTAATATATAGAATATGTATAAAACATTTAAATCTCCACTATGGAAAAGAACACAGTAGTATACTAATAAAGAAATTAACAACAATTCGGAAAAGGAGCTTATGAATGCTAAATAAGATGAAATTTTATAAGAATACCCTTGCTTTTAGGTATTACATAGCTAATATTCAAGAAATTTGATTTTTTCCTAATTTTTAAGGCTATTATATGAAGATCCCTTATGACTTTTTGAAAATTTTGTTTTAGTACGTAGCTCTATTAACAGCTACATACATATATACATAGGTATGTCTCCTCTAACACTCCATAAATTATCATCTGTGACATGAGTAAAACCACCACATAAATGATATAAATGTTCAATTCCAATTATATATGTGTATAGTGATATTCCTTTTGTTTGTTTTTTGTAATTTTGTCATAATCGAATTGTGTACTAATTTTTTTTTTTCATATTTTCTGAAACAAATGTCCATTTGAACATAAAAAATATTTATATGAAATTTACGTACAATGTATAACTTGTACCATCAGATTGTACAATATACAATTTTTACGTCTCATAAAGATTGATTGTAAAACTAAAGCACCTGTCATTTTAATTATTATTATTACTATCTATGAAATGATAGTTATCATAAGTTCATTAAAATGATGTTATCATTTAATTTTAGTCAATTAATATGTCTTATGTTTCATACCCATAGTTCATTTCATGGATCCATTAATCATATAATGTTCTATAGAATAATTATAGATTATATATTTTAATAAAGAAAAATTAAGTACTACACAGTTAGTTTAGATAGATTAGGTAATGAATATTCTTTTGAATTAAATTTATTAAACTTATCACAATTACTTTAAATTATTCATTTAAATGTTTCGCATCATTTCCTTTTTATTATTATAATTTGTACAATTTGCTTCCAGTACAAGTTATTACTTGTAGAATATCCCACGTTGTGCACAATATAAATTACTTATTTGTAGAATATTTTATTCTATTAATACCGTTTTTTTATTAAAATTCAATTAGAAGTCATAACCATATGATATATTATTGGACATTGATTTTGGACCACGTGGAACAAATGTTATGTAGCTCAAACTGGACTCAATTTATTCTATTCTACTAGCTACAACATATAGAAATTAGGAATAAAACATTTTTATTAGTTTTGGAGACATTACACATTGAAGCAATCAAATTTTCACTATAATCCCTTTCAAATAGAAGGACTCATCATTAAGCGTAAAAGCTGTATTATGATAAAAAATACTTAATTTTCCGGGGGATCGATACCTACAATAAATTAATAGGCATCAAATTATATTGTATTAAATATTTTTTTACTTTTCTAAGCAGAAGATTTTCCATCCCTTACTAAGAATACGCTTTTTGTCTTATATTTTATGGATTCAAAGTCTGCATAGAAAACATCCTTTTTTAAAAAAAAGTTTTTTTTTACCTGGAAAAAATTACGAAACAAGCCTGATAATTCAATTTATAGGAATCTTTTTTCAGAATAGTTCTTAACATCAAAGAGAAAAAAATAGCATTAAATAAATCATTATTTATTCCAATTTAAAAATAAGTTATCCTTTTTATATATATAATATGTCTATTATATGTGTAGTATGTGTATGATACAACACTTTATTTACCTAAATTTAATGTAACTTATTTATAAAATAAGTGTAAATAGCGACTAAAAATTAAGAGACATTCCACATCAGATCAACTGAAATAAAATTAATTTTACTCCCGACCTCCTCAGAATTTAATGAAATTTAACATATGCGTATGTAAGTCAATTTTTTATTTCTGATTGAAATTGAAAGAGCTCCAAAAAACAAAAGATTACCTTATCCATTATTGGTCCAGATATTAAAACCAATTTTTTCACCAATTTTTGAAAGTCTTGATCTCGTCCCATCAAAGTAATAGCTGATCATTGAATCTTGACCTTGGCGTCAAAACCAAGATAAAATCAACTAGATTAAAATTTCCTTTTCTAAAAAGTAGATTTTTTTTTTTCACTTGGTCTCAACTTAGTTTGGACATCTCAAAGTCTTTGTCAAGTCATACCAATATGACGTGGTCTTGCTATAATATTATCTATATGTTTATTCTGAGTTACTGTGATAAAAACTTTTAGGACAATTTGGTATTGATTAAAATAAGGTTTTTATGTACTTTCATTATTTGAGCAAATTGAAAGCTCTTTTATATTTTAACTTACTTTTCAAGTTTATATTTCAAATAAACTATTGTATACATACTAATTAAATAATTACAAAGTGTTTCTATTTATTTTTGTACGTTTTTTATATTATTTTTAGTACAATTTCGCTATAAACTCATATATTACTCATAATAATTGATCAAATTGAGCATTCAAGGATCATTGACATATTCAAACTAATTAAAAATGTTATAAAAATTGTACTGCTTCTGGAAATTTCATATTAAAATAATTTATTTTACGCAATATTTTCTCTTTATCAATTAATAGAAACGTTTTAATGAATTAGTAGAAGCCATATTACAACTTTTATTCATTAAAATCTATGTTTAAGTAGAGACAATTCATAAAGATCCACGAACATAAATTTTTAAATTTACTTTATTTTTGAAAATAATTCCTATGAAACTAAAAAATAGTCCAAAGAGTAAAACAAGAATTTATACTTTTTTTTCATTCCACATACACTTCTAAGAAATGCAACTAATATAATTGTAACGAAAAATTATTACAAATTATGTTTTATTATAAATTCTATTTTTTGCAATAAAACAAAAAATGCTTCTAATTTCTTATTACATTTTAATGACTATAAAAATATTATTTTTGTAAAATATTTAAAGAGAGTTTTTAAAACTATTGAACAAATTAAAACGTTTTGATGTCTTACATAACATGTATTTAAAATATCAACATGCCTTTATATGTGTCATGTGCTAATTACAACATTTTTTTCATTTTTAAAGTCATATGTATAGCATAACACTGCCAAAAAAAATATTTTATTTAACAAATGAAAGACAACTACAAGATAAACATTATGTATTTATAGAATATTTCCATATAAACAATCAAAAATGGAACTTCTATAATTGAATTTTATGTTTAAAGCAATTGATGTACACAAGAAAATACATATATTAATAACGATTGCGATTTTATGTAATCCTTGTGATAGGAAAAGTTGTTGAAAATTGGGATTTCCGGAAAACGATGATCATCCTAATATCATATAAGTTGGTAACCTGCAATGTATTTGCAATTCAAGGAAAACAAACTCACATTGCCCCCTGTATTGTAGATTCATCAACAGACATGATGCTTTCCAAAGTAACCATATAATTTTTGACACCATGTAGAGGACAATTTATTGACATGCCAGGAGTAAATTTGGAGTGAAAAGATGTAAAATGAATTAACAAATCATTGTGAACAATCAATTTCAATTAAGAATGTATTTTCTTGATATGGAAAAACTTTACTACAGTAATTGAAATCTTTCATTCATGTATTTCAACATTTTAGATTAAAAATGTCTTATCATAATTATATTATTTTTATACTTTACATTGTAGTATGAGTATATCAATTGTAAGCAATGAGTTGTAAATTCATTTGTAATTAAAAATATAACGTTACAGATATACGCAATATACTTACAATCTACGAGTCTATGTGAAGTTTACGTATAAGTAGATATATATATATATATATATATATATATATATATATCAGTAGTCAGCAATCGTTATACATATATTTGTATCTATATAATAAGTCTCACTCTATTAATGGATGAGTAAATGAGGAATGGGGAACCTATTTATGTATGTAGACTTGATAAGGAAATAATAGTAAACATTAATCTTAATAGATCTTAGACTCATTCTCTGATATTTATACAAATATACATATTATGTATTATATATATATATATATATATATATATTTCATATCATGTTATACCTCTGTATATTTTTATTTATTGAACTTTCAATACCATAATAGGAAAAAACTACATTTCACTTTTTATAAGGGATCCAAGGGTTCATATGGATTTAAGTATCTTTTGTTGCCACAGTTCTATACAAGAGATAATCCTGAACTGATTCTACAATAAGAGGCATTAAAAACCATGGATTTATGAACAGGAGGCTGTACTTTAATAGATTATTTTTATTGTCGTAACAAACATTTCTGCCAAATTTCAGACTATTTCAAATTCAATTACTCTGTCGCATATTGATTGACTTTTTATTGACTATTGAGATTAAAAAAGAACTTGAACATGGTGCTCATTTCACATAGTTTAAGCATATTAAATTTTGTTCATGAGCAAAAACTTATCTACCAAAAATCTTCAAATTCTGATATAGTCAAGTTTTTTATTATGTTCATAGTTATATTTTATAACTTCAATTAAATACTAAGCCTTGATCTACCATCAGCATGTTTTGAATGAAGTCTTGTTCCTAAGAAATCATGTTTGTATAAAAAATAAAAGAATAAATTTCAAATTATATTTGTTTCCTGTAAAATTAATTGCTGATACTAACTTATGAGAGATGATAAAAAAAAGGAATATTTGGATAAAATATTCCCCTCTTTTTAGGGGTATTTTTTGAGGACTAGATTCAGGTGTCAAAACTTACAACATATTGTTGATTTTTTTATTGTATTTGTCCATAATTAGGGACTTATATCCAGCCCTGTTAGTATTATCAATCATTAAAAAATATTTTAAAACAATTTTCGACAGAGAGTTAAAATATTTTTTTACGGATTAGAATAGATAAATTCATTCGAATTGTTCTTTAGTCATTATCCTAAACTAAGGTTTAATAAATGTACTTAATACTCTTATAGACATTGATGTTTATACCTCCAATATTGCAGGGATGGATTGATGATGACGGCAGCGGCTGATATCGAAAAAAAAATTGTTCCTTGTAAAAACTTGCATGTTCAATTCGGACACATCCTTATGATGTAGAACTGGATTTGACGATGAGTCAAAATTATGGGATCGATATATCCCTAGTTTTTCTTAGTTTTTGTAATCTTTACCCTATATAAGTTTTTTTATCAAATAAGTGACACAAAATAAAATGTTCTAACGTTAGTAGTTAATACGATACTCATAATTATAATGTGAAAGTTTATTCGTTTGTAATGACAAACAAGCTTATGTGTTATGTTAAAAAGAGTATTTGGAAGTATTAAGATAAATACAAAAGTATTTATGTACACATATACCACATAGACAAGAAATATGTCAAAATTATTACTACCATTTTACACTATTTCAAAATTAAATTTGCAATAAATATTATAAATATATAGGAACATTTCTTAAGGGTTTACAATCCATTAATTTTAATAGATCATCTTCATCTATCAATTCATATGTGCATAGAAATATATAGGTAAATATAGTTCATTCTATTAATTGTTAATTATTTATTTAACTAAATCATCCTTTTGCTTTTATTTGCTTTCATACCATCGACATCAAGGGCAGATCTTTTAGGCATATACATAAGTATATATAAGCTAAAGATTAATAAATATTCCAGATAAATAAGTTTAAAGGGTAGATTTAAAACATGAAAAGTTTAAGTGCAAATGGTAAAAAATCAATCTACAGCAGAACTATCAATTAAAATAGAGATGATGTTACGGAAAATTAAATACAATAATATCCAATCTCATAAAATTATAACCACTACAGCAGAGAGGCTGTAGAATATCATAGACAACACGACGCAATGATAATTTCAAGAAAGATCTTTTGAACAAATAAATAAATTAAATAATTATATTTATAAATATATTTCTTTGTCAACATTTGTATTTTAGAAACTATATTCAAATACACAAGAAGAAAATAATAAGCTTGCAAATTATTCTCAATGACTCTTAAATGTATAATAAAATTTTTAAATATCAATACTTGATTTGAAAATTATTTCTTAGCACATAAAATGACTATATATACATTATATATATAGGACAGATTGCCTTGGCACTTTTTTTTCATTTATATTTTTTAGTTCTATAGTTACAAGATAAAATATATCATTCAGACAAGTTCAAATTTTAATTTTAGTCTAGTTTACAATACTATCATACCACTTAACAATTGTTTTGTACAACAACTATAAAATAGTCTCAAAATAGACATTTTTTAAATCTTTAAGACTCATGAGATAAATATTGTTTCATTCTCCTTATGTATAATTTTAATAGAAAAACGATTAGTTTTACTAAATAATTTTACAAAAGAAAAGGGTTTTTTCCTCCATTATTTTAATCATCAAATGCATTTAATTTTGTATGAAATCCTTTAAAATATATTTATGTTCATAATTTACGAGATATTACAATAATATATGAACAACCAAAATGCAATAATTATGAGTAATTAAATTCAATGCATTGTGTAACATTTTTGAACACGCAAGCAAACGTCTTTATATGCATATGTGTAATATTTTTTCCAACTTCTACAAACTCATTGTATGTATATATATCGAAAAAAGTAGTATTGCAGATGCAAAAATTTTTAAAATGTAAATAATAATCTACATAAAAATGCGAATACTCTATAATCACTATTTAGGTGATAACAGCGGTTGAGGGTCAAATAGACTTTGGTGAGTAGAGAAAAGAGGCTCAGCTGCCTTCATCCCCCTCTTTATCTCTTCATAATGTCTTAAGACTGTATTACTAAATTGAGAATGTGTCTTTTTAATGTCATTTTGTTTCCTTCATATACATATTGTCACCCTGGATGGTTTCAGTATTTTTATTCTCGTATTTTTCTTTTTTTCTCGAATAAGAGGAAAAATGATATCCACATTTGCAACATTATATGTGAATATGGGTATTATTTCTTTAAGAACACGCACGGATGCGAATATGTTGAAAACGATAATGATCTGCGTACATGAATGTGAATATTCGATACATCATTAGTAAATATATCTATAGATGCGAATGGATGTATTTACTATAATTACTTTCAATCACATTATGCAAAGGTAATCATTGTATGAAAACATAATTGTACTCACTCATAAAAACGGGAAAAATCTGTTTTTTATAAGATTTTTACTATATGTACTATCCAACAAAAAAACAAGCTATTTTATATCACTATCAGTACGTTCACCAAAAATAATTCGCATAAATCAACATATGGCGTAAGGGAAGTATGTGCAAGTGAAAGTATTTTATGAAAGGAAGTATTAATATATTTATGATATAAACACAATCCTATACTAAATACAAAAAATACAGTTAATACATGAATGTAGCATGTAACCAACCTATAAGCCTGCCAAATATTCAAAATGAAGAAAACCTTTTTTGTGAATGGTTTTTGTGCTCTCCTCTAAGATTATTTTTATGATAATGAGCAATTCCTATTTGATAATTTGTTATAATTATCATTATTATAACTTCAAATTAGAGTTTTTAGCCTCTCAGAGTTATCAATATAAGTTTTTCTTTCTTTAATAGGTTTATGCCCATTAGGTTGTATCATTGAATGATCAAAAATAATTTTTTGTTCCATGAAAATCGACTTTTTGAAAAAATAGTGAAGTTTTGAATATTAAATCAAGTGGCAACATTGGTTTGTAAAAAAAAAAGTTTCTTTCTAAATGAATTTGTACTTTTTAAATTTCGCAAAAAGTTGGAATTTTTATCTTATATACCTCCGATTAGAGGCATTTGGCTAATTTTTTTATAGTAAAATGATTAAAGTTATGTATTTGTTTTACAAAAGACTATACATTTTATTTGAATTTTTATTTTTTAAATTATACTCCCAAATAATTCCAAAACTTCCTTATTGTAGATAATAATTAGTTTCTGGTATTTAATTCTAATAAAATATTCATATTCCGATGAAATATATAATTTTTTAAATTAAGATCTTATACAAATTTTGCACCATTGAGAACATGTCTTTCTTGTTTCAAGTCCTATTCTTTACTTATCTACTCATTGTTTGAACTCTAGTTTAGCCGTCTCTCCTTCGTGCTTCACTAACACGTTCAACACAAGACTCTATACTCTGGGTGTGAGAGAGCTATTGATGCACTTGCATGGATAGGTCGAGAAAGGCTCTAATTTCGGTATTAGAGGAGGAGGCTATGTAAGTTTTGCATTAAAAAAAGAAGATCCCTCCCCAATCGATTTCTCATGTTTTGATTCTTTCTTGGCTTTTATATTTAAGATTTTATTGACGGCAACTTATCTTTCCCCTTCACCTTAAAGACATAGCATCGTTTGCATTATGAGCAATGAGCAAACCAGGATGATAATCTTTCTGTGTTCTCAACTATCTTAACAGCTTTCTTAGCTGACTTTGTAGAATTTCGGGGCCTTTTTAAGAAATATTTTTTAAAAAACAATTTGATGAAAACACTTCCACAACAAACTGAACATGAAGTCTTGGATTGAGTCATCTAGGAGGACCTTATCATGTAATAATGCCATTGCAAATCACGTTACCGTAATACTGATTGGTATTATATTTATATTTCCTCATCAAATTGTTCCTATAAGTTGATCAAAACAATTCACCATCAATCCGAACAGCTGAAGGGATCTATGTTGTTTTCTTAAGACTGATATAATGCCAAAATTAGTACATAAAACTATTGGAAACTTGTAAGATGTTATGTCTAATAATTTGATAAGCTCTTTTACAAAGATGTCCTTAACGGAAAGGTTTTCTCTACAAGTGTTTCATAAATCCTTTTTGAATAGTGATTCAAGGTGGTTAACATTTAGTATTAGCCAATTTATACATTACTAATACTAATTCAGTTATATCTTTGTCGATATGATTTCATATATTTTTTCAAAAAGTATGTCTTATTTTAATTCCATACCTTAAGATGGGTAGAGTAGCTCTAACATTAGGAACTCTCTTCCAATCCCAAAACTATAACTAAAATGGCTTGAACACTGTTATTTTTGTTTTAACAAAAGACATTTTACCATACTTTGTAAGTAGAATGTATTTTTGTTGTTGGTATCCATGGGGGGGGGGTAGTAACTTTTATTATTTATATAATAATCGACATGAAAAAATAGTTAAAGATATTATTAAAGTGATTATTTTCTTGTGCTTACATGTGAAAATGGTCATTTCAAGGAGCACTTTTATCGTTAAAAGTGTCAACAGTTTTGCATGAAATAAAATTAGTAAATAAAAAAATGGCTTTTAAAGAAAATCCACTAAATTATTTATTTAAGAAATTAACATATTTTAAAACTTTAAAATATTTTTTTCTTTTATACATTAAAATGTACGAAAAATACTGATATGTCGGTTGATAAATTTAATTTTTTCTTTATAACACAACCTAATGCCCATCAACGTGTCGTTTGATTTTTACTTGAGTCAATTTTTGTTCCTTTTTAATTTAGTTTAAATTTTTTTCAAATGTTTGGATAAAAGGATAACATTTGTTCTTACAATCCTCTATGCTATCCTTCAACGTTCTTATTAGCCTTTGGAGTATTTTATAGGGTTGGATTGAAAATATTCTAAATTTTGTAAACGAATTAAATATATTATTTCGTTAATTTTAAGAAATTCATGTTCTTTTTTCTTATTTAAATTACTTCCTTTCTAGGATAATAAGTAAACTAAATGATTGAATTTTTGTATTAAAAAATAGATTAAGATAGTTCCTGATATATCAAGATATATTTTAAATATATGTAAGTTGCAAATATTTTTATTTGGGAAATGTTCTTGGGATATATTTTCCTTATTATAAAGAGAGGAATATTCACGATGCTCCATCGAACATAACACAGATAAATATTGTTAAACATAAAATAAAAATTGAATTTTTTCAAATCTTATCAATAATTTAATCCTTCAATTCCTACAACTATAACTTAATCAATTTCAGGTAAATTAATTTTTTGGATTAACGAATCAGCAAATATAATACTTTTTTTTCAATATATGAAAAAGAAATTAAATTACAATTTATTTCTTACAAAAACTATTTCCTAAAATACTATTTTCCAAACGGTGAAGTTTCATCATAGTGAATGTCCCTGCAATCAATGCAAAATATATTATCTGACATGATTTTAAAAGATTCACAAATTTAAGGAAAAAAATAAAATGTCACGCTCCTTTAGATACATGGAGCAATGTTTAGGATATATCCTTAAGCATTTATTTCATACAATTAGTATTAGTATTTAACCCTAATTAGTCATGTAACTATTGACTTTACTATCAAATTGACATTTTTTTGTCTTTTTTTTTTTAATTTCAGAAGTTTTTAATGAGAAACATAATTATTCTTTTGTTAAAACATAAACAAAGAAACATCACAACAGAGCAAATCTTATTCTATTTTTGTGAAACTGGACTTTTTTACTCTAATCCAGCTATTGATGGATTAAATTAAAAAAGTCTTAGAAATGATTAATTAGTTATGTGAATGAACTGTGAAAGTTCTTTTCAAAAAGGGTAATATAGTTAATTTAATAAACTTTCAAAGCCAAAATGAAAGAGTGTATATTTAGTAAAAATGCATATAAGCTATATGAATGCCTTACTTTCACCTCTTATAAAAACAAAAATAAATCAATACTATTTATTTTCTGCTTTAGTGGCTCCACTCCGCGAAGTCAATGCAAAGTAGTACTAATTTTGTCAAAATCTTGAGAACAAATATTTATGTATATGTAAACTGTCTAAATTGCTTAAATATTTATAGGATATTCTTTTAAGTATACTTTTTTTTTTGAGAATTCCTCATTCTTGTCATGTCATTTTGTATACATAAATATAAAAAGAACGAGCAAAATACTTCTCCTTTGAAGTAAACATTTATTATTTTTTTGGCAAACTATATATTTATCTAATTTAAAACATGCATATGAAGGTCGGGTATTTTTGCGACACTATGTAGATGTAGGCTTTTTTTTTATGTAAGAACACAATTTTTTATCATGCTTAAGTCAGGAAGAATAATGAAATTTGACGTTTACTTGGCAATCAACGATCCAAACTTAATTATATGTGTATATAAGAAATTTGCTCCATTTTCGCATATTACATACATTACAATAATTATTATTTGTTACTTTAAAAAATGATTACTATCGGAGTTTTATTTGAAACTGAATGAGTATATGTATAATTATTTCAATTGTAATTTTGAATAAATACCAATTCTTTTATTTACTTGGCAAATACGCTTCGAAGTATAATATATACACAAGTATCAATCGTATTTGGATATTCAATTTATTATTTTGTGTTTTAATGCCGGTGACATTCGATTTGAAGCTTTTTAAGTTTCATTCCAAAAAAGATTGACGTTATTGCAAATTTGGATACATAAACTTACTTATTCAGGAAATGGGCAAGGATTTGTCCGTAAATAGATTTGTGAAATTATTGATCAAAGTTATAATTGTCTTTATGTATATGTTTTTACGCCATAGTTCACCTCCTAGTTCTGTTAGATCAGGACTAAACCACTAAAATTTTATTTTCTGTAAAAACAAACCGAATAACATCTACTATTTCTATAATTTTCATAGTCTCAATCCCTCATAGTCTTGTTTTAGGTGTTCTTGAAACCTACAATATCGTTTGTATTCATAGTGTATACAATGGATAATTTTTATAGAGGTAAAAATATTTCTCTAAAAAAATCGTAAGTTTATAAATATGAAGTTAATCATTACACTTTTATCTTACGAAAAAAATATTAACATAAGTGTTTTTATTGACTAGAAGTCTCTACAATTTATTCAAAAGTTCATCTGTACACAAACTAATATATACATACATATGTAGGTATGTTCCTCCCCTAAAAAAATTACAGAGGAACATAAATTACTGAGACAATAGCACATTAGACTTCTCTCCTGTTGAAGGTACTTGAAAAGCTCACACTAGATCCACATTGTACCATAAAATTAATTAAAAATACCTCAATATGTCCCATATAAATTCATGATGCACTCAAAGTCAATTTTCAGAGTTGTTATGCTACGTAGGTACCAATAGGTATGTATGTACATATATTCACGTTTGAGTCGAAAAAAAGGAAAGCCCATGGTTGAGAAACAATTGATATTCTAATAGCGTAAACACATTTTTGTGAAACATTTTCTGTATAGGTATAACCTTATATATTTATAAAGTTAATTGTTGATGGGGGAAAACAATACTTGGCATATTTTATTTTAAGAGAGAAAAAGAGGAGGGGGAATTATAAGTGATTATAAGAATTTCTTCTAAATGTACATATATGTATGAAGGTACGCACCTCAATATAATATATGTATAGTATTATCCTACATTTATTTATAAATTTAGATTGGTTGCAAGCTTCCTTATATTAGTCACTCCCAAAAAAGGCCTAGAAGCCTTACCCTTCTCTAAATTAAATCTTGTATGTAATACAAAGTTTTACTGTACATACGTAGGTATATGTATACTAATAATGTATCGAACATCTTAAAATTTGCTTATGCTGATATAATTTTGAAGATGTGAATATTTCTAAAAATGCAGATAATTTACGAATGCGATTATTCCATAAGTACGGTAGTTTCAGAAATCGAGATGGGTCAGAGGAGCTTGTTCAGATGCCTCCTCAATCCATCTCACCCTTTGATGATAATGCTTATCTCTAGGCATTATCATCACTTTGTTGAGGTGAGAAAGCATGCCACAATTACTATCTGGTGCCTCTACATTTTATCTGCTGATCAAGATAAATAAATGTTGAATGTTTCTAAGTGATTTTTTGCTAAATTGACAGTGTTATTATAATAACTTTGAAAACGAGTAAAAATATAATTGAAAATATTGTAGGTCCCAAATGTTTGACAATTATAAAACTTTTTTTATATTAAATGTAGTTCAATAATGACAAGGTAGCGATGGAAATATATAAAAACTTATTTTGCTCTCTCGACAAAAAACAAAAAAAAACTTATTTTCATCCCACAATTTCAGTTGATCTCTTATGACAGTCCGTGTTGGAATGAAAGAAAGTGAAAAAACCAGATCTTTTTATTAAAGACTATTTTAATATATTTACTTTGTCATAAATATATACATGCATACAGATCTCTATCAATCTGTATACAATATATGTATTGTATGAATTTTTGATTATGACTATTATTATTATTAGAAAGGAAAATAAATTGAAAAAAGATACAAATCTTAGAAAAAAAAAATTCCTTTATTCCATGAGCATATTGTTTCTTTATTTTCTTCATTCAAAATGAATACATTTAAATATACCAAGATATATTATGCATAAAATTATAAATATTTTTGAATTTAAATAAAGTAATTACGGCACTTTAAACCATTTATTTTGGATAATATTATTACGGAAAATTGTTAGTATTATCTTGATTTGTCTTCAAAGCCTTAAGGAATTATTTTCAACAATAATGACATGTATTTTTTTAAATCATAGGAATGAACCTAAATACACAAATTGTGTTCCTTTTTTTTATTCTACAAGCATATGTATATCTATGTACATACAGTGGGCTGGTGTACTAATGAGCTGTCAAAAGCTCAAAATTATATACTTTTTTTTCATTCTCAACATTTTTGTTATTTCAGTTTATTGTGACCATATTTTTATTCAATGATCTAGTTACAAAAGATGGAGAAAAATGATAAAAAGAAGAAGATTGTGGATTAGTATGTATAAAAATACTGATCCTAACGTAAATACTTTGGATTGAGAGACAAGGGTTAGGCCAGTGTATTGAAGTAGCTTCGTTTTTAATTGAAATATATTTTGAATTTTTGAATAATGATCATTCATTGAGCTGATTAGTTAGACTACTTCTCGTATCTATATTAGTAATAAGATTAATCCTGTTGAAAACCAATATAAATGGGGAATTTCATAATTTTTTATACGACCGTATTTTGTTACTTATCACACGTGAATTTCTACGTCCTAAGCTTTGTTTTTTTCATCATGTCTAATAGTTGTAATCAAATTCATCTTACCAACAATTAAAAACAGCAGAAAAAAATCATGACACTTCAAAGGAAAGTAAATATTCTTAATATGTTGAAATCTGGAAAGTGCTTTACTGAATCAGCCCGTATTTACATCATCAATGAGAAGCACAGTACGATATATAAAAAAGAAAGAGTCAGAAATAAAAAAAAGTTTTTCTAACATTACTTTAAACAGTAATATATTGGTTTTTTATCAACTATACCGTGATAAAAATATTGTAAAAATGGAATCGAAATTGTTTCTTTGGATAAGAGATTGTCGGGATTAAAATATTCCCCTAGATGGAAATATGATCAGTGTAAATGCATTACAGCTTTACAA
Source organism: Lepeophtheirus nordmannii (assembly GCA_963680855.1). Lineage (NCBI taxonomy): Eukaryota > Metazoa > Arthropoda > Copepoda > Siphonostomatoida > Caligidae > Lepeophtheirus > Lepeophtheirus nordmannii. Next base: position 20,268,004 of record OY804521.1, on the reverse strand, counting down.
GAAACTCCTAGAAAACGTAATATGGGATGAAGCAGGGACATCTTTTAGGACTGAAAAAGACTTAGTAGCAAGCAACGGATGGTTTTACTGTTTTCAAAATCGTTTTCATTTAAAGAGTGTCAACTTTTGAGCAGAAAAAGAGTATGCAGATGTAGAAAAAGCAAATGAATACCCTACTAAATTAATAAAAATCTTAAAAGAGGGTAACTATAATCCCAAACAAGTGTTTAACATGATCAAAACATCTTTCTTTTAGAAAAAGTCACCTTCTCAGACCTATAATACTAAAAATGAAGCCAGTGCCTCCAAATTTAAGACAAAAAAGAACCTTGCAAAAATGGAGCGAGTTTCTTAACGAAGTTAGAATTCATGGACAAGTTTGCGAATCCCCATGCTCTCAAGAATATTAACAAAAATACACTAAGTGTCTTCTGGATGCATATTAATAAAGCTCCAAAGATCTAACATATCATTGATTCCAAAAAAACTATTTTCCCCCAAGTTCGAAGATATCTTGGCTATTTGGAATTAAATTTCAACATCCTTCTTCTTCTAGATAATGCTAGTGGTCACCCCGATAATTTAGAATGTGATGGAGTTCGTGTTGAATTTTTACCTCCAAATACAAAATCACTCTTTAGTTCAACTTTAGTAATAACTAGGGATGGGCATTTTGTAGAGGTGAAAAAGGATTCATACAATTACTATTTGGTGCCTCTACATTTTATCTGTTGTTTGTTATTGGACAATATTAAATAATATGCAATAGCTACTTATAATTGTAGCAAGTTCTCACATTAATGATACTGAATTCAAATTGATCTTCTAGGTGGTATATCAACTGATTTCTTTTCTTCTATAAATTCAACACTATATCAATATTTTGCTTATGTTTAGTTATAAAATTTTCATATGAGTATGTTGTCATCAATAATCAGTTTAGATTACAATTATTTCAGGCAACTAGTACTACCCTGAACGGATAATGATCGTGTTTTGTGTATAATTCGGATGTTATGAGATCGGGAACCTATGGCCAGATATGGCTCTTTCGATGACTGCATCTGGCTCGCAAACGAATTTGATCTGACATATCTTAACTCGTTAGGTAGGCTAATAAATAATTTCACTGTGTCGTTTTAAAGTAAAACATTTTACACAAATTACAGTTTTAAAAATAAAGTTCAAAATATAAACATTCTTATCCATTTTAATCTGTCTACACCTAAACTCAATTTTCATTGGATAATGCAGTAGCCTACGACACAGGTCGTTGTAAGTGTAACAAATAAACTTCCTTCCTTTTATTCAGATAGCTAGTTAGCTAGTTTAGCTGCAACAAGTCCTCATTATGAAGAAAATGGCAAAAAGAAAAAAAGATGAGGATTACCGCACGCTTCAGGCCAAATAGACAGATGAATTTGCCTTTGCAGGTTCGGCGGTGTGTCTCATATGTAATGATAAAATTTCATCGATGAAACGGTTAAATTTAAAGCAGTACTTCGATACACGCCATGCTTCATTTACATCGAAATATCTAGTGGGGGATAGCTGGAAAAAGTAATGCCATGAGATACTGCGGAGAGTGCAAGCCAGTCAGCAGCAACTCCGTGTATGGACCAGTCAAGGTGACTTGAATTCAGCTAGCTTACTGGTTCTTCAGCAATCGTAAGGAATGAGAAGCCATTCACTGATGGCGAGCATGTTAACCATTCATGCTTGATGCAGCCTATGAGCTTTTTGATGACTTCAGATAAAGACAGGATAATCAAACGAATAAAAGACATGCCTCTGTGAGCAAAAACTGTTCACAATCGTACCATCATGATGGCAAATCAAGTCGAGGAAACACAAGTTAAGGACATAAACGCAGTAACATACTTTTCACTCGCTTTAGATGAGTCAACAGACTAAATAAATCTCAATTTAGAGTGATTGCAAGGTATGCTGCAGGCGACACATTACATGAAGAAAGTCTTGCTGTTTTGCCAATGAAAGGGATAACAAAAGGGGAGGATTTATTCAAGTCTTTGCTAAAGAAAAAATCTAGCAATGGATAAACTTATTTCTGTGTGTATTGATGGTGCTCGCTTTATGGTAGGGAAAAACAAAGGATTTGTAGCGCTTCGTCGTGTACATAAAAGTAGACCCATCCTAAGTCTTCATTGCATTTTACACCAGGAGGTGCACTGTGCTCAAATGTGTGGCGAGAAGCTTGGTAATGTGGTGTCGTTGGCCATGAAAAATATATGTACATATATTGTACGTAATTTAGTAAAAATAGAGATAATGAGAAAACAAATACAATATTGTTCGATAATTTTAAAAAGCCATTTAATTAGGTTTGAAGGGAACGTTTCATCTTAGTTTTGAATACCTAAAGTAATAAGGAATCTATGAATATACGTATTTTAAAACTTAGACTTGAAAAGACTTAGGCTTGTTCTTGTCTAGAAAAGATCGAGACATGGCCTTGGTAAAACTCGGCTCGTTTAATTCAATACTTATGAGTATCATATACTGTGACGAATTTTTAGATAATTATATTATACACTTTATAATAAGAATAATGACGTACTTACCTCAACTTACATAATATTTTAACACACTTCAAGGGTCTTATGGTATATAAAAGAAACCTTTTTTCCCCCTTTTAACATAGGTATAACAATAACGTTGAGAAAGTTTAATTATACTTCATTATGTATATCATTTTATGTTTGTACGTAGTTAAATCTAACATCCCCTTTCCCTTCAAACATAAATATATGTACATACACAAATCTTAATTGAACTTGTTTCTTCAGCAACTAGTAATTCATTCCAAATTAATTCTTTTAAATAACCATTTCCATTAAAGAAAAAAAATAGGATATCAATCTCAAACATCCATAAGTATGCAGTTAAAAAAAGAACAGGAAAAAAGTAAATTATGAGAAATGGGATGGATTCCCTTGAGTAAACGCGAGAAAAAAATCTCTTGGTTTTATAAATATACGGATATATGTATATACATACATAAGCACCTCTTATTAACCCCGTTTATATGATAATAAGACATTGAGAGAGAGAAAGGGAACCCTCACCCCATTATTTATCCTAACTTTAATGATAATAATAATAAAAGCTCTAGCATTCATGAACAATTTGTATATATAACGTAATTATCTCTCCTTGTTTTGTTTACGTATTTTTTCATGATTATTTGTTCAAACAACTAGGATTGAATTAAAAGAAAGTTAAGGAGTACATATATAAATATAAATTACAACAAGGAATGTAAAGGAATCGATTTACAAATTATATTTTAAAAAAAGTTACTTCCAGAAAAAAATATTCCATGTATGTGTTTGTAAATACCGTTAGAAAATCCTATTTAAATGTAGATTTGATCGATTTAATTATTTTTTTAGTAGATGCTTGAAGCGAATTTGAGCTTTGTTATAGGCATACATTGTCTAAGGTACATACTTTTTAAGGTGGGTGTTATTAACCAATCACATTCCTTTCTTTTATTTAAAAAAAAGAGTGATTTGATTATTACAAAAAGTAATTAACAATTTAGGAAAATTTCATACATTTTTAGGGGTTTTATAAAAATCCTCCTCTAAAAACTAGCCCTGTATAGTTTTAACAAGGTAAAAAAAAACTGGCAAAAAATACATTCTAATGTGCTGCTGAAATCATTTTGATACAAAACAAATTTCACTGTCACATACATAACTTCACATTTTTAAAAAGGGAAATTTTTTGTTAGGGTAAAGAGTCATTTCTTCCCATATTAATGCTTTGAACCTATTTTATGGATATAGGTACATACGTAAAGGAATTCACATATTTCTTAAGATAGTTCTAAAAATTACTAAGCAGTTTGAAATAGGTAGAAACGAGTTTTACAACGAAAACACTGAAATATATACATATGTAACTCAAAATGAACATTTAGTCATTTTTCATCATACAAAATATTATGAAATACAAAAATCATAAAAACACATCTGTTTGTTTATGTTTTAAAAATCTCATAATACACTATGTATATATACGTATGTATGTACAATTGTATATATATATAAAACTTACAGACACACATCTGCATTTGAGACATTGTTAAGATAACTAAAGCATATGATGTATTCACTTACCCCACAAAAATATAACTTTTAAAAATTTCTTAAAAAGGAGTAAGAATAATAATGAAAATATATTTATTTGTATATTTTTAGAAAGAAGTTGGTGTGTAAAACAGTGTTGAAAATTGATTAAGATTTTGATTCATTTTTCTTCTTTTATTATTGGTTTTCTAAATATATAGTTTCTTTAAATATGTTGAATTAATTATATACATATTGTAAAGCTGTAGACAATTCATTTTTAGTGTACCATAAAGGTTTATTGACATAAAGAGAATGGTTCTCTATTTACTATACATAGAGTTTTAAACCCATTTCGATTTGTCTTAGCGTTTGTTTTTGTAAAAAAAAATATTAAATGTTGTGTTTTTGAAATTTAATTTTGTTTTATAAGAGACAGTATTTTTTAATAATGAAGATTTATATCCCCACTGAATCTTAGATCGTACCTGCGATCTGTAAGTTTGATACCCTGATCATATGAACCAACAAACAAAGCAAAAAAAAAAAAAAGATTGTCAATTATTAAAATTAAAAATAAATAAAATAACGGTCACAACAAAAGTAGCATAGGTTGTAGAAAGTAGAAAGGTTGTTGGAATCTGCCATCATATCTCAAAATTAAAGAAAACAGTACAGGAATGTATTGAAAAATTATCAAGGTATATCATAGCCACCTTTCTCAGAAAATTTTATACTAACAATACTTTCTATTTGACACGTATCCCAAATTTTGTTGGAAAAATGTGATAATGTTTATATGTACCTATCAGGTAACTATGTGATTTTAATATCAAAAAAATGTTTTATGTTGTAATTCATTAAAAGTTTATCATCTCAGTCCTAACATTATATACAAATAATAAATTGGCTAACGAATGAATTTTTTCATAATTATTTTAGCTACATATTTTGCACACATTGATTCATTAAACAAATATTGAGTGCTTTTTATTTCATTTTTTACCTCCTTATGTACAAAAATATGTATCTAAACATTGAACAGTCTATGAGTTGTAAAAGTCCAAGTTGAGTCAATAGTCTCAGTCAAGTTTAAAATCAGATTTTGTGGAACCTAAACTAAGGTAGTACTAAGATTTTGAGAGATCGACACCAAGAGAATTTTTTTCAAAAAGCATAATTTTAATCTATCAGGTTACTTTGTTATTAGTCTAGACAACAAAAGAAGATAATCAAAGGGGTCAAGACCAAGAACTTTAGGGGACGATACCGACACGAGAAAAAAAAGTTTAAGAGCAAGACCAATCCTACAAAAATTACATTTATTATATATTACATATTGTAAATATATATGTTTAGAACACGAATAAAGACAAAAATAGACAACATATCTGACACAGCTGACAAAAATATATTGTAATTTTTTTTGTTAGTAAGCTAATTCTGTGTATATTAGAATTTTAAAAAATATAGCAAAGGAACAATTGTTCTTAAAAGGTTACACTTTAATGAGTTTTTCATTTTGATAACTGGAATGTTAATCAATATAAAATAGCGTATATAATCATTCATAAATGTTAAGATCCTTATAACACTTTATAGTATAGACTTATCTTCATTACTGAAAATATACTTTTAATACATAATTTTTGTTAACATGAAGTATTAAAATGTATGTAATAGGAAATTTTCAAGTGAAAGTTCATAATATAAACCTATCAAATTGACAAACAAATCATTTAATTGATATTTTGAAACATGGTGAAGTATATTTAATGACTCATTGCAAGCTTTTATTTAAAAAAAAAAAAAGGAGAGAGATGTGTATCAGGTTCAAACTTTAAATATATATATCATTCTTTCCTTAAACTCTTCAAAGGAAGAAAAAGTATGTCTTGGATCAAAGAAAGAGAGAAATTTTTTTCTTGTTTTACATGGGTGTGAAATGAATTTTAAAAAGGAAGGGAAAAAAATCTTTTTTCCTTTTCTCGTTGAATAGCGAAAACATTGATCATTCCCTGAAATCATAATTTTACACATTTCACGTATTTTCTCAATACATATGTGTAAAATTTGTATAAAAACATTAAGTTATCAACACAAATCGCCTTTCTTTTAAAACTTCAGGATCAAAATTATTCTTTTGAACTAACTATCAGATTGTTCATAAAAAAGAAAGAAATTTGATGTAAAAAGCAACATTAAGAGTGGAAACTATTGGAAAAACCAAGAAACATGAAATCATCAAAAAAAGCTTTGTCTAAGCCTTGTAAATTTAGATTTATTTATATTATATAATGTTGTGCCTTGAATCCATCGTCAAACCTCTGTCTCGCAGAATTTGATGATGAAAATTCGAAATATAGTTTGCTATTTTTTCCTGAACTGAAATTTTTAAAATTTTTTTCAGATCAAAATACAGCTGAAAAGACATATCATGAGGTCTACTCGTTGAAAACAGTTTTTTTATTTTAATTGTGACTACTTCCATATACACAATTATTGTTTAAGCCTCTCTAAATTATCGACTCAACACAAACTGGGAATCAATTTTAAGGTTACAAAAACTCCAGGTTGGCTTAATACTTTTTTTAAGTAGGTTTGTTTTTTAATTTGTTAACCTCAACAAATATCATTAATGACTGTTGGTAAGTCCTGGTCATTAGAAAATTTTTATTCATTAGAGTCGAGTATCAAGTCCAAGTCAAAGTTTGCTGCGACTTTGGTCACGATTCAAATCCTAGTCGTGAGTGAGAATAATCAGTTTTGGTTCTAGATCAACTAACAAGGTAAACTATGAATCAATTTTGATCATGATCTGTGAGGTTTAAATCAAGGTCAAACTTCAAAACATTTGTAAAGTCATGAATCTATAACGACTAAATATTAAAAAATATAGAATGTCAAATAAACAACACATTTTTACTTGATTACAAAGAATTTATTTTCTTATACTTGATCATTGGTAGATATTTGAAATTTGGTACCATAACTTCAGAGCTAATATAAATCTATTTAGAAATAGGTTACAACTCCTCCTATTCAAAAGAAATATTTTCTCAGTTTGCTAAAAATATTTTTAGGAAGACAAATAATTATTTTACACTCAAATTGAGAGATCGGTACTCGAATCTCAGGATTCACGTCACTATGTAAATTTGAGACTTGAGATTATTGAAATAAACAAGTCGCTACTTTCGAGTTATTTTTTAGTCACTTGACTCAATTACTCGTGGTTGACTTGACTTTCGACTCTTGAGTTATGAGTTACTGTGCCTCGAGTGTACTTGAGTTCCTTTGATCAACTCATTTGACGAAATTCAAACACAAATCGCAATTCCAACTCGAGTCTAGGCACTTAAATTCTATGACTTGAATGTAAATATCTGCTCTGGATGCTTCCCTTCCAACATTAGTTTGCTTGAAAGACTTTAGATATCTGCATATATGTAGGTATCTTGAAAACTGTTATGCAAATTTGTCTTTGAATAGACTTATTATTTGATTAATAAAATTTTTTTTAATATGAGAGTGAAACTTAGAACTCCCTTTATTTTAGAGGAAGATGAGAAGTAAGTGACTTAGTGTTAAATACAGCCTGGCATATGGCAATCAATAGCAAACACAGACATTGAATTGAACCATTAGTAAATTTATATTTCTAAAAAAATAATTAAGGATTGTCGACGAAGCGTCCTTTATCCAGACATTTTACTTTGGGACAATATCAATCAGATGAATTTCCACTTTCTTATGTTATGTACAAAAAACAAAAGGACTGAAACATTATGGCTATACTTTGTAGTGTGTTCATTCACAAGCAAACTCATGAAACAGTATTAAATTGGGTATACCATGCACTTATTGAAATTGACAAAAACTAAAGTAGTGATTACATGTTCTTCATGTACTGTTGTGTCGATATACATTAGAGCGTAACATGCTAACCAAAAATTGGTGTATTATGTATCAAGGCCTCCTAACAATCCTCTATTGGCAAAATAAGAACTTTCAGACATGTCATTACCTCTTTCCCTATTTGACTGCAAAGGTTAAAAAACCTTATGAAGTAAACTTTTTATCTTATGTGTGTGTTAGTAGAAGTAAACATTAAATTCATAACTATCCATTATTTAAACTATAGAAGCCATACTCTTTAAACTTATTCTTTATTATTATTAGTGAATTTTGTCATTCATTTTCTTAGCTACTAGGGACAGATGAGTGCAATAGAAAAGAATAGGTTTTTTTCTAAAAAAAATTTTTCTTGCTTTATTACTTATAGACAAATGTTTTATTCATACGGAACTTTAAGGGCAAAAAGGATAAATATCCATTTATATTCAAGTTTTGATTTTACCATGTCGTATAGCTGTGAAAAATGTTTTTACAATAATAATAATTTGTCAAAAAGCTTACAAAGTGTAGAAAATACATATATTTATTTGCACATTTATGAAATCAGAGATAAATATAAAGGTGCCTTTCTTTATAGACTCTCTTCTTCCATTTAGATTCAGTCGTATTGTTATATATTATTTTGATTTTATAATGAATGAAGCAAAATTTTTGTCGTAATTCTTGATAAAAAAATGAAATAAAGACTTTTGTTATCTACATCAAAAAATATATATAATATTGAGGCAGAATCTCAAAATAACGTTACGTAATTTCTCATGTAATTTTTTTTTTATTTCACTTCATGCTTTCAAAAAAAAATAATAATAATAAGTATATAAAACAATAAGTAACAATGTTTATATTGAAGACGAAGAGGAAGAAATAAACTTTGGATGTAAATGACATTAAATTGTAACATTCAGTGATAAAAGTCAATTAAACTTGAACTTTTCCTTTAAAACAAAAACAAACAATAAAGTTTTATTAGGTTCAAATGAAGTGTTTAGGAAACAGGAAGTAGAACAATAAAGAACTCATAAAAATAATTGTTTTTACACATTTTTTCTTGTTTTTAAATTTTCTTTGAAAGTAAATCTTTTATGTACATTGATTAATAGGAAGCTTTAGTCTATGTACAAAAAAGCATCTAAAAAGAGTCACTGGTCAACAAATTTGAACTTTCAAGAATCCTAAGTGGTATAAGTATAATAAAAGTTATTCAATTTTGCACTTTGATTTCTAATCTGTATTTTTTTTTTCGAGAGTCCTAAAGATTTTTGAGAAATCGGACCCAACTTTTCTAGCTTTTTTGGCCCATTTTCCAACTTCAACTTCAATTTAAGCATAGAAAAATACTGCATAAGGAATGCATTAAAGAGATAAAACCCACAGCTTTCAAACGTAGTAGCGCGCAGAAAGATTTCAGCCAGTTTCTTGATCCTTCTGCGCGCTACTACTTAAGTATTTCTACCGTGAGTCATTGATTTCTAGCGAATTTTTGCTCGAAATTGGATGACAATGTACACACGTAGATGGACGATTTCTTCTTAATTAAGTATTCTTATCAAGCGCTGGACATCTCGTTTAAAAGTCGTGGATCTCAGCTCTTTAATGCATTCCTTATTAATCCATTTTATGTAATATTCAAGGAGTTACTTAAGTACGAAGGATTTGGCCTACTTCGGCACCCTACGCCCCTAGGAGTCCCATTAACTCAAAACAAAGACTGAAAATGGAATTTTTATTAGATACACTAGCGAATCAGCATTTTTTAATGTACAAAATGAGTATCTTTCTATGCTTAAATTGAAGTTGAAGTTGGAAAATGGGTCAAAGAAGCTTAAAAAGTAGTGTCCGATTTCTCAAAAAACTTTAGAACTCTCGAAAAAAAAAGTTACAGATTAGAAATCAGTGTGAAAAATTGAATAATTTTTATTATATTTATACCACTTAGGATTTTTGACTGTTGACCAGTTGAGCATATAGGGGATTTATAAAGGCTATGAGAGAAACCAAATTATCAAAAATGGTTTTCTATCAAAGAACAAAAATTACATATTCAATGTCCATTATAATTATTAATAAGAGTAATCAGGAACTATGACTCACGAGTAGGTGATAGTTATGTTATCAAACAAAGTAGTGTCGAGTGTTTGTTGCTGGACAGAACACCTATAAAATCATAAATTTGTGGATCAGTCATATTTGCTTTTTTAAAGATAAAATAAAGTAATAAAAGATATATTAAGAATTTAAATAAAAAAATGAAAAAATACGACCTCATTTCAAACATTTAAATCCAATAACACAAGTCAGTAAATTTTTACATCATTGACATATTTATTGGTTCGATATATACTATAGTATCATCAGATTACAGCTTATGTATTTGTTTTTATGATCTTTTTGCTTGATAAAATATGTGTATCTATTTATTTTTAATTTTGTTTATCATGTACAAGAATCGTATTAAATTGTAGATTTTGCTGTAATATATATGTATGATTCATGGTGAAAAGGGGCTGATCGGACGTTAACTTAAAGGTCATTTCATCGTATAGTGAGAAAAATCTTGAAGAAATAACGCACGACCCATACCGTATACATATCAGGCGTATTGTCCGTGCAATTCTTAATCTTCAATTGAACATACAATTGTAAGGAACTTCTACATAAATATACATGTTTAATATTAATACACCAAGTGTCTTTAATTACCCTTACTGTTTGACAACTAAATCAAAGTAATCCCCGATCACATTTAAAGATACTTGCGTAAGACATTACCCTCGTAATTATATCCTTAGAAGAAATACTCTTTTAAATATCACCTCTAATAAAATCCTGTCAAGCTTTATAACTTAACTTTGTTGTTCCTTTCGACGATTGCATTCGTTTGAATGAAAGGACACTACATTATACATATGTATGTAGAGTTTCACGTAATAGCTAGAATTTTATTTATTTATTCTAGAACAAAGATGCCTTTTTGAATCTTTGAACTCGAATCCAAATCGAGTCATTTAGGTTTACCCCTTTGATTCATTTATTATCAATTTTAAAATTCAATGGTATAAAAAGTTAAGTGCTATTTAAATATTGATACTAATTTGAAAAGAAATATGTTTGTGAGTCTCAAGTCACGAGTTCTATTCTATGCTGAATATTTTAACTTTGATTCTAAGTCGTACATAAAATTTTTGTATTTAATGAGAGTCAGGTGTAAAAAGCCTCAGATCTGTTATAGAATGAATAACACCTCGGTATTTCTTCTGTAGAAATAAAAAAGGAATTCATTTAAAGTGCGAGTAATTTATCTTTAAAAGAGTGTATTCATCTCTTAGAAATTCAAATTCAGGAGCAATATTGATCTTATATTACATAAATAACGGAAAGTCAAATGCTGGATTGTTCTAGAAAATCTGTGGACATGAATGAAATAAACAAATACAAATTTAAATAGATACATACACGGTGGAATTTTATAAATATTTTTTAATGATAAAAAATTACTACAAACTAGACAATTTAGAGATATATCTATTTATACTGTATTCTTAAAATATTTTTTTTACTCTAGCTTCAAATAATTGCATAAGTTTTATTTGTCTCTGAACAACTCACATAGGCATAACAATTATGCAATTCGTTATGAACGAACTTAAAGGAGTGATATTATTTCTGAAATGATTGCAAGGTTGTACTTTACTTAAAAAACCTAGAGATTGTATGTCCACAAATGACTATACATACTTAAATGTACACACAAAAATGATAAAAACAACTTTGATCATATTTTATGTAAACATTTTACAATGATTTAATGATTTTCTCATTTCCATTTTTTAAAGTAAAGTAGATATCATTACATGGATTAAAAAAAACCATAAAAAATAATGTTGGAGAGCTAGTGATGAATAAATACAATATGTTCATAGAAAATATGTCATTAACTTTTAAAAAAACTTTGATAAACAAATATGCATATGAATATAACTTATATGCAACTTGTATGAGCATACATAGACGATACAAAAATAATTTTTTCCGAGTCATTAACGAATCAATTTTTCAAACTTCACTTATTACATAGTATGTCAATCAGCATTATTTAAGGGAGATTTCTTATCATAAATTCTATAAACGGAATAATATCTGTTTAAAAATACGTATAAAACTTAATCGACCATTTAATAAATGAATAAGTAGATTTAAAAAAAATTAAATGTAATAATAAATGTTCCTTATATATGTAGTATATAGTACTTTTGTAAATTAATAGGCTATGGCAGACGTACCTAAAATCTTTTATTTCATTTATAATAATTATTATTTTTGTATATTTTTATTGCAATTAATGAATAACTATTTCATATTATAGGGACTTTTATAGAATTCATCGATATACGACTGGTAGAAAAAGTTGGATAAACATTCAAATATTTGAAAAGTTTTTAAAATGACCATGCAGATGACAGTTCTTTAAACAAAAATTTGAGAAGGTTCTTGATTTGTTTCTTTTGAAAAGTTCTCGTTCAAATATTACTTACTAGAATAATAAGTTACTCATTACTTATATATTACTTTAATGAAAATTCATTCAATTATATTACTTATTATGTACTTAGAAGTTAAAGTATTAATACTACTTTACATTAAGTTAATTTATTTATATTTCCTTGGATTCATATATTTGGGAATAATTTCAAATTGACAAATCATAAAAACAAAATGTTTAGACTCATCTATACCTTTTCAAGTTCAATATGGGAATAAGGAAATTCAATATTTGGTATTATTTATTCCCATATTGAACTTGTATATTCCCATATAGAACTTAAAAGTTATAGTCAGTATACTTAGTTATATTATTTATTAATCATTTAGTGCAGTGAAATCATGATATTACTCGTTACAAGATTAACTAATAATATATATTACAATAATACCTCTATAACAAATTAACACGTTACTACTCAATAATAATTGGGTTATGATTAAATAAAGTGCAATGAGACGCACAAATTGCAACTTGAACGAAATGTGCATATAAAAAAGCACCTACACGAAATTGTTCACCTATAAAAAATACACTCAACAAATTTCTTCCTTATTTTTGAAGGAAATTACTTACTTTGTTTATACTTAAAATGTATGTATATACATATGTACTTGTACTGCCTACTATTACTGATAATAATAAAAACTTTGAAGAAAAGTAATAAAAAAATAATAATAGAAAGCCCTTATTTTTTATTTTGCCACTTTTATGATAATTATTATTTATTTATAGAAACTACAGAAAGCACTTACAGTGTATGTAGTATGTATGAACTTAGTAGACAAATTAATATTTTTTAGTCCTTTAAATAATTCTTTTTTAAATTCAAAAAGTTATCTACTTCATCATTTTTCTCTCGAATCTACATGGAATATTTAAACAAGATTCTTTTGTATTATATGAACATATTCTTTTTATAAGAAATTTTCATTATAACAACATTATGGGTCCTTATTGTATATATAACTAGAGAATGAAGAGCTAAATCGTGTTGCTTAACTTGGCATTAGTCAATTGAAATTTTTTTTAAATATTACTAACCAAAAAACAACAACTTTTTATAAAATTAAATATTTCATACATGAGAAACTTAGATTTAGGTAGGTACTAGAATTGAAATATTTTATTTTCTTCATTGAAGAATATTAATTTGATTGTTCTTATTTATTCGTTGAGAATACAAATAACATAACAAATTTATATTTAACTCACCACAATGAGTTTTTAATTGTGCCTGTCTTCCTTTTTCTCTGGAAAGGTAAAAGGAAAATAGGTCCAAAAACTAATTTGGCGAATTACTTCATTATTTCCAAATGTTGGAATTACCTTGTTCTATTCGAAGCCATTGTACCCAAGACTAGAACAACCATGGGTCAAAACAAAGATAAAGAAGTGTTAATCTTGTTGCTTTGATCTTGGTCTTTACAACCTGACCACAATAAGATCATAACTACAAAAATTGATCAAAAAGTATACATCAAGTGATTAACACTGTAACGGAACTATCATTCATCCCTTTATAAAACCATTATAGTGTTTTTTTTTATATATATCTACCATTTTAATTTTCCATAAATACGTGAAAAATACTGTTAAAAAAATTTCAATACCTTTTGTAAAATCTACAATAATGAAATTCAAAATAGTTATGAATATTTTTATTATTAAAACTTTAATGGCCAATATCCCAAGACAATTACGTATATTTCTGTTCTTGATACACTTTAGCTTCAGAACCAATAAGTTTAAAATATCAATGCATATTTGAAAAAAATATTCAGGAAACAGTATATATAAGCATTTTTTTACAACTCAAAAGTTTTATGAGCTTGGATAATTTTATTTACAAACAAAGGAAAGTGCTCGAAAATTTGATCTCATACAAAATAAAAATATATTCGCAAATTTGTCGCTAGCGTGTTAAGTACTTTGTTACATGAACCTGAAAGCTTTACCAAAAAGTAATATTTCTTCGATTTGTTTTATAACATGAGCTGAACCCGCTGGCTTCGCTCATCGAAACATACATGCATCGCTTGGGGGTAGGAAATATATCATAATTTACAAAAAACAATAAATATGGTATGGTATTATAGTCATTTCAAGGTTCATATAAATATATAAGATAAATTGGTATTATACATACATATGTACATACTTGGTCCTGGCCAAGATTAAAGCAACAACACCAATATATTGACTCTTAAATTTTTGTCATCACAAAACATTTTTGTTGATAACAAAGTGTGACTGTCAGTGACGTTAGGCTATGGTCCATTACTATAGTACTCCTAAGCATAAAAAGAATCCCATTGCACATAAAATTAAACATTTGGTAATTCTAAATTAATTGGGGGGGGGGGGGGCTCCCAAATTTTGAGATTCACCACTGCTTATTGTATGATTCAAATTTTAATATTCAATATTTTTTCTTGTACTATGTAACCTACTTTCCAATTCTGTACGAAGGTCAATTATTTTTATATGACTATACATATTTATACAACCAGTAATAAAATGTATCCTTGGCTTTTTAGAGTTTGCTTTCCTTGAATAGTTCCTTAACTAATTATTAATATCCTTTGTGAAAGAGAGAGGAAAATGAATTTTTGTTTACATGTAAAGTTTCTTTTATTTTTATACATATTTCAAGATGTAAATATAAGTATCCTCATCTTTTTTTTTTCTACTTATAGACTCTATTTGTGTCATCACTGTCATTTGTTAAGATCCCTGACAATGTTTTTCTAATTCAATATACGCCACTCATGTTTATATGGATATGCATTTCATAATTTATATGCTTATAAGTAGAAGAATCGAGCAGTAATTTGATTAATTTAGTTTATTGAATAAATTTCATTGCATATATTATACATACATTGTACATAGAAGTATATTTTTTAATCAATTCTTGTTATTCGACTCTGCCAAAAGTTTGATCAATAAACACAAATATCAAATGTATAAATTTAATTTGTCAAATGATTTTTGTTTACTTCAAAAAAAAAAATGACAACAGAAAGCTACTACCAATGTATGTACATATATAGACTTTGGATAAAAATATGCATAAATAAGAGAATACCAGAGTTAGTGGATTCAAATCATATTTTAATCATCATGCAGGAACCAATGAAATGGTAAAAAAAATTGAATTCTATGAACATGATTTATCATTGAAGTATATTTTTAGAAGAATAAATTACATAGAATAAAAAATTTTCATACACGAGAAGAATATCTTATACGGATATCCTATGGATTTTTATATAAGTTCAGACACCACTTAATCTATTCAGTATTACACAGTATTAGTTAAAATACTTATAGTCTTATGAACATGCCTAAAATTACAGTGTGCCCTTCATATGGTGTTTTGCTTAGGAATGTAAATAATATGCAAAATGCCGAGTGCGAGACTTTGTGGAGTTGGCTCTTCGAACAGTATTTTTTGTTTTCCAAAGCTGCTATCATTTTTCCTTTATTACTGAGGGGAGAACATCTACCTGATAGTTAAGATCTCACATGAAGGAATACATGCATTAAGGTTAATAAAGCAAATAAAATGTAAACAAAAAGGGCTCAAGTCCTCGTATAATTATTATTAGTTAAAAATATATAATTTCCTGACATTAATTTCAGTTAATTTCTTCCTCTCATCTATGTTATTATTTATTGTTGTATATATAATGGAGAATAACAGCTTGTAGCTCAGTAAAACGTCATGACAGCTCAAGCTGCTTACCTCTCAATATTCATCAAATTGTCAGAGTTACCAGGTTGATTTTCTCTTTCTTTGATTCTTACAAGCCCGATTTGCATATTATTTACATTCCTAGTTTTGCTCTGGGTACGTAGGATAATCCATCTCTAAGCCCACCGGGAACACTTTGTGTTATTGTGGGTTCCTTTTTATCAAATACAAAAAAAATTTAGTTTTTGTGTTCTTGACAATTATAAACAGATCGTTACAACTCAAACCTAAATAAAAGTTTCAATTTTGTTTCAGAATAGTTTGTAATTAGTATTATAATTATTAATGTTTCATTATTCCCCAGGCACGCAATATTAAGAACTGTCTTTTCGAAAGGCACTTAAATTTATTTGTCTATGGAAGTTGCACTGAGACATAGATATGGCAGAGCCATAATCTGTTCACGGTGCTTTTGTGCTGAACTAACTTTAAAATTTTAATTAATTTTTTAAAATTTATCAACTCAGGTTACACTACTATTACCCAGTTTTCATACACACACAAAAATTACAGTTACCTTGAATAATCTGTACACATACACAGACAGATTTACAAACAAACATATATAAAAGTCGCTATCTAAATACGTATATAATTTTTTTTTGACAAGGGAAAATAAGTTGCATTAAGTAAATAATAACCTTTTGAAGCTTTTTGCAACGTTTCATTTAGAAAATGCATGGTTGCATTATATGTATAGATAAACAAAGGAATGCACAATAGGCCTGACTTTGATTTGAGAAATAGTCAGAACAATGAAAGAAAATTGACTTTTCATCTCATGTCCATCATAAACATAACATTTAAGCATTATTTTGTGTACATAATATATTTTTGTGATATACAGTGACGTAGTTCTCAAAATCTGTCTTGGTTTCAGTAATAACTTTTGAAGGTTCTGGTTTTGTCTTGGTCTCTGGTTTTGTCTTGGTCTCAGGTCTTGACTACTTCCAGCAACTAGATAAAAATTTCCTTTTGTGAAAAAAAACCCAGAAAAAAAGTTTTTTTTATTGTATGTTATCATCTTGGTCTCGGGAAGTATGGCCTTAACCAATGATATATACTGTTGTAATGTATCGAGTATTGTCAAAGTAGAACTTTTAGAAATTTGTTTATAAAAATATCTTTAAATTGCAGAGAACTTGCGGGTGATAGCATTCAATATATGACTAGTCTAATGGTTTTAACTGTCCAAGTTACAATGGGACTTAAAGTATGAAATACAGAGGAATTTGTTCTACCTCCCTTCCACCATGTGTCTCACCTTCCTATGATACATTAGAAGTTCAATGTGGAATCATATAAGGAAAGAAAAATATCAGCATTTCTATAGATATGAGTGCAAATATTTTTTTTAAATGTGGATAATCCCTAAATGAAATTTTTGTTACATCACTATTGTATTTCTTTAAATTTAAATATTTTTAGATGTATATATACAATTTTGGATATATTTGTATACATTTTCTCATACTAAATTATTTTACTATAATTATTATCAGTAGTAAAATATTAATATTTAAAGCAGTTTATCTCTAAATTAACAATAGCTCTTACATAAAATCAAGAAAATGTATTACCATTTTTTATTTCTAAAATGCAGAATTATGGTTGTTTTTTAGTTCGGGCCAATATTAGAATAATCAAAGACGACTTGAAGGCAGAAAAGAGTCATGAATCATCATTATTTCATGGAAAAAATATGTGTACTCATTAGTTTTGGAAACTAAGTTTATGCGAAAATGACATTATACAAAATTAAATATTGCGAGTTGCAAAAAAATATACATATACACATAAGTCACTATACAAATTTATATAAAATTTTAACACAAAAGTATATGTATGCAAACATAATCAAATTAAGACATTGCATTTTATTCCTCCCTTGTAGTAAAATTTAAAACGTTTTGCTATAAAATTATTAATAATGTTTACCTTGCGTAATAAACCCATGAAATACCTACATAGTACATAATTAGATCCCCTTCCTCTAAAGTACATTTATAAAAACCAAAATTGTATAAATAAATATGGGTTAGTAAATGAATGATCTAATGTCATGCTTTTTCTAAAATATGTATGCTATATTGAACCACAATTCAAAATTTCTAACAAGAAGAATGAACTGGGCACTCTGGTCATTTATAATAAATCAGTCACAATAGGGAATTCTGTTCACATATATAAAGACTCGTTAATATGAATAATATATATTTATGCCGAGTCAAATACAGCTTTCAAAAGAAAAGAAGGCCTAATAACTTTGCAAATCAAAAAATATAATATGTGTTTTAATAACGTTATATTTATGTACACTTCTTCAGGTTTTGTGACTGATTATAAATGCATTCACTCAATAAAAAATAAAATGTTACGTAAGTACATTAAAAGATTATAAGCAATGGTAGCTTTGTCTATCTTAAAATCAGATGGATCAAACAAATAAATATTACGAGGTTTTCTATTGCTACAAAAACGTTGTCAAATACTTTATTTCAAAATAAATTAGCATATACACACGTTTTTTATCTATAACTTTTGATTATAAAACCTTCCAAAGACAACATTGCTTCAATGTCAATGATATCAAAAATAAAGAGTATTAGAAAAAATTTTAAATATTTTTTTAAATATGCATACACACGATGAAAAATAATTTTATCGATTTTCAAATTAAAAAAATAAATAAACGAACAAAAAGTTGAATACAACTTTTTATCTAAGTTGTTTTTCAACGTAGTAATTCAATAGAATATTTGTCAACGAAAGTTACTATCCATTTTTTTTTAAATTCTCAAAGTAACATATTCAAGAATATAAATTTTTTCTTCAATTTTTTTTATGAAAAAATATTACATATATTTTATAGTTATGAAATATGAAAAATATGTTATATTTTAATAAATAAAAATAGCTGACAACAATATCGAAAATAAATTAAAATACATATCAAGGAAGGGTTAAGATATAAAAAAACTTTAATTACAAAAAAAGTTTAATTATAAAATAGGTAATCTAAAAAGAGATATTTTGTACCTCTTATTGCATATACTATTCTTAAAAATGTGTCATTTAGATTGGTTTGCTATCAAATAAGGTCGTTTTGAATGTTAAACTAAAATTTTGTTGCAAAAAAACTACCTATTTGGATCACAATGTAGGAAAGATATTTTTACCTTCAGTAAATTTTTACTTAACCCATAATTTTTTAATTTATAGTTAATTAATAACGTTAATATGTTTTTATAATGTAATACCATTAATTTGGTGTCCCATATTTTGTTCCGTCGAATTAATTTAATACTCAAAAGTTACGAGATCAACATTTTCATATATTCTGACGAAAAGAGCTGATTAGGGGAAAATTGCATGAGTAAGGATAAATTTAAGTCTATTTATTATTTTAATTTTAGATAAAATAATCTCTAATTAATTAATTATTTTCTTGTTTATTTATTTATGACTATCTAAAATATTTTAATCTCAAATCATCATCATGTATAAAAGGTTTAAATTGACAATTTGTATTTATGTTAGATATTAATATATCACTGATCTAGTTTCATATCAAAAACAAGACCCATACATATACACAGTCATTGATAACTGGCTATATATATAGTTAAAATATAGTTTTATAGGGTTATATAGCCGCTAAATAAACTTTATTCAATATACAAAATAAAGTAAATGGGAACACAAATGTTATACTTATAAAGTTTTTTAAATAAATAACAGTCATAAAAATTGCTAAATGGAATTAACAAATCAAATACATTGATAAACAACTAACTAAGTTAATGGGTTGACAAATCAAATTCATGTCATAATTTACGTTAAATAAATAATATCATTTTGTCTTCACATTCATAATATTTTATATCGGTTCAATAATGGATAATAACAATTATTGCGATATTTAATTTAAAATAATCTCAACTAAATCCTCTTTTGGTTCATCGAGTGCAAAAAAAATTAAAAAAATATAATTAATATGAAAACTTTTTACTTCTGATAGAATTTGCATAAAAATAATAAAGTAATTGATCGAAAATATTTTCACTTGTGTGTTTTTATAGTTCTTATGTATTAAAAAAGTTTTACTAGCTATAGGAAAACCCTTTATTAATGATAAAAAAACAATTTTTAAGTTTGAATTGATTATATATAAAATAGAAAAATAAAAATAGAAAGTTTGATACATACAATGTATCGAACTTTCCATTTTTATATCTTTTATTTATCATTTATTAAAATTGAATATATTTTCCTCGAACATGCATTTATAGATACAAAATAATTTGCAATAAATATATACAAATAATAAATGTATGTATTTTCTAAAAAAATACTAGTTTTAATTTTTAATTTTGAAAGCCAAATACATAGAGCTTGATATGCTGTTATAAAAAAGAGAAAGCAACTTTCTATTAGGTTGAATTGATACAACATTTAAAATTATGGTACCATATTCAAATATGATTAATATCAATCTTTCACTAGGATTTTTCTTCTTTAAAAACAAAAACAAAAAACAGGGTTAATGATTATATGTACATATATTAGTATAACATTTTCATATTTAATGGGGTTATGCGTATAAATTTTGATTTGCTGAAGATATGTTGACACAACAGTATTCGTACGTGGAGCGTCTTCATTTTTTCCTTACTAAGTGAACTGTTTTATTATTAAATTAAAATATGAAGAGAAAAGGGTTATGATGTAAGGGTTGCTAGTTTCCAAACAGTGAAGGATAGCAGTTGGTTTTGACTGTCATTGTTTGATTTTTTCCAATGTATTTATATCTTTCTTACAAAGGGCAGAATTGTACGGTTAATACTTTTTTATCTAAATAACAATTAAATAGCATTTTGTTTAAATTTTAAAACTTAAAAAATTATTTGTCCAAGTGTGTTTTTCAACTAGCCTAAGAAATAGTTACTTTATTTTGAAATAGTTATCTTTTATATCAATATGTATGTATGTATTTATATAAGTAGTTCATTTTGAGTGAGATCATAGGCACTACATAAAACGCCCTTGAGAACTACACCAAAAGTTAAAATAGATGTTCGAGACGAGTTTTTTTTTATTTGTGAAAGGATCCTAAATTATGAATCCTCTTGTATGTGTCACTCTTTATTGCTAGATAAGTCTTTCACCATATAAATTATATGGCTAACAAACTTTTTGACATTACTACTCAATTGTATTTAGACCAAGTCTCTTTAATTTAAAGAAGACCAGGGAAAACCTTATTCGACTTTTCAGTGGTGTAGAATCCCGTTTAAAATTGAAAAATAGCTTTTACTTCCAGAATAAGTTTATTTGTGAATAATTACCATAAATTTGTACGTGTAAAAAAAGCTTTCAAAGTTTGTTAGAAAAAAATATCCTGAGTAAGTTCGAATTTACTATCTACAGTAAGGCTAATATTGATTGCCAAGAGAAGCTATTACGAATGATTTGAGTATGGTTTGATATATAATATATTTGTTTCCGTGAATTGAACGATTTTCTCTGTATTGAATGTAATCAGTAAGACTATTGAAAATTACAATTTATCGAAAACACAAAATCCATAGATATTTAAACTTAAAAAGCTTAAATACAACCATTTAAGTACCTGATTTATTGAACTGTAGTCATACAATTTCAATGAATTAAATTACGTAATTTGACGCATTTTAAGATGAAAAAACGTTTAATTTTTTAGAACAAGTGTATTAAATGATTATAGTCTTACCTTTAGTTCATGCTAGAGATCGTAATATATTAATTATTCTCTCTAGTAGTTTATTTGTAGTTGTTGTTTTTTTACTTTATTTAAAAATAATTTTGCCAACACGAAATCACACCATAAATATTTTATATTTATATTTTTTAAACACTCTAAATAAAAATTTGTTATTCCCAATAAGAATGCTCCCATGGAACGTGTTCAATGACGCTTAGTAAACACAACTGAAGGAAAGCCTTTTTACTCTTTTCTATTCTTTTCTTTCCTGACGAATATTCTCCCCCTCTCCCTCCCCCCCCCCTTTTATTTCTTAAAGGAGGACGTGCAGGTTATTTAGTTTTTTTTATTGTGTTTCTGTGCGAAAAAAATTAATTTAGAAAAGTTTTATCTCAATCCATCAGATTACTAAACCTTTAAAAATGCTCTTGATTGAGTCATTGATTACAGAGGTCAACAAATTTGAAATGTGAAAAATCCTAAAGGATATAAGTATAATAAAAGTTAATCAGTTTTGCACACTAATTTAAAATCTGTAAAAAAAATTTCGAGATTCCGACTTTCGAAAAATTTGACCCTACTTTTTGAGCTGATTTGGCCCATCTTCCAACTTCAACTTCAATTTAAGCATGGAAGTATAGTCCTTTTGTGCGTTAAAAAATAATAATCAGCTAGTGTATTTAATCCAAATTCCGTTTGTTTTGACCTAAAGGAACTCTTGGGGGCATAGGCGGCGGGAGCAGGCCCAAAAGTCGGCCAAATCGTTGGTACTTAAATAACTCCTTGAATATTTCATGAAATGGATAAATAAGAAATGCATTAAAGAGCTGAGCCCACAGTTTTCAAACAAGATGTCAAGCGCTCGATAAAAATCATTAATTAGGAAGAAATCGTCCATCCAAAGATATAAATTTTCATTCAATTTCGAACAAAAAACCACTAGAAATCAAAGACTCACGGTATAGCTACTAAAGAAATAGTGCGCAGAAGGATTACAAAATCAGCAGAAATCCTTCTGTGCGCTACTACTGCAGTCTATTGCAGTTATTTTTTAGTGAGTTTTTTTTGTGAGTTTTAGATTTCTTGTGTATTTTTGATTTAGATGGACGATTTCTTCTTAGTTGATGATTCTTATCAGGCTTGACATCTTGTTTAAAAGCTGTGGGTCTCAACAATTTAATGAATAACTTATTAATCCATTTCATGTAATATTCAAGGATTTATTTAAGAACAAACATTTTGGTCGACTTTTGGGCCTACTCAAGCCGCTTATGCTCCCAGGAGTCCTTTAGGGTCAAAACAAATACCGGAAATGGAATTTGCAATCAATACACTAGCGGATCATGATTTTAAATGCACAAAATAACTATCCTTTTAGGCTTAATTGTAGTTGTAGTTGAAAAATGGGCCAAATTAGCTCAAAAAGTAGGATCCATAATTCGAAAACCGTCTGACTCTCCAAAAAAAATTTGCAGATGTGAAATCAATTTGTAAAACTTATTAACTTATACCCCTTAAGATTTTTGAGTGTTGGCCAGTGTTATTTGAGGGCTTTATTTTTATCATTTTTTTTTGTGATATAACTATTTAAGATATTGAGCACTAAACAAAAAGTAACACTATTGAATATGTTATTAGTTATTATTGTTTTATACACTTTTCATTATTCCAAAATTTGTAAAAGCATCAAGTAATATGCTTATACACCAAGTATAAATATTTTAAATACTGTACAATATAGGGAAGTTCTAATTTTTTATATTTTTTTAATAAGTACAAGGATACATCAAATTTAATTAGTACATAATTAAATTTTAGACAAAAAAGTTTTGTTTTTTGACTAATAAAGTTAAATGTAATATATTTCTTACAATATAATAAACATTGAAAGTCGTTCTACCCAAAAAGTTGTTTATAGTCAAAAATTTGAAATGGAAATAGTTGGTTCTATTCAAATTTTGTTCTTATCTTGATTTGGCTACATGAATGTGTTTATTTCAGAGCACTATATATCTTTGGAGAATAATGAAAATATCAAGACTTGTTTCTTAATGTATGAACGTATTGTATAACTCAAAAACAATCATTATATGTAAGTACATATATACAATAGATTGATTTACATGTACACATCACAATAGAGCAAAGAGAGACGAAGTGTCTCATTTAGTAAAGTATGAAATGATACATTTAGTCTTTCCAAATAATTTTGTGTTCATGATCCAATAAAAGACAATGCTATACATACATCAATAGCTGAACAGTCTGGATTATTGTTACCTTGGACATAGCGGGCCGTTTGAAACTTTTAAAACTACTCACTCACATTTTTTTGTTATGTTTCGCATGGTGTTTTTTTTATTAAAAGTGTCTTCAAATGAAGAAAACTTATACTATGTATAGCAAAATAATAAATATACGTTGCTTTTGTGAAAATGGAAAAAAATTGGACGGTTAGGAGTCTATTTCATTTTCTTAATCAAATGTTTTGACTCTACTATAGTTATCTATTACTTATTTATTTATACTTGGTTTCTTGACTGACTAAAATTAATTTTCAAAATTGTGTGTGCTTTTGTTTTTTTAAATGTTTTTAAGAGCAATAGCTCAAGGAATACATAATGAATTAAAGTCATTGTTAATGTATGCGTTAATGTATTTTTACAGAATGTTTACATGCATTTTATTTGATTAACTATTAAATAGAGCATATAGCTATAGATACTTAATTAAAGATTCAAAAAAATCATAAGTATATTTAAAAGTGAGTTTAGGTAAGAGAGAATTAAAATCCTTTAGAAGGGCGAATTATTCAATATTGACAATCCTTTTTATTATTTCCAAAGTGTAGAGTGTTGTTTTAAATTAAGTGATTGCCTCAAAATATAAAAAGGGATTTAAATAAAAGACTTGATGCATCTACATATGTACATGCAAACAATATTATGATATGTATCATATTTTATGAAACAATATCAATCATTTTTTATGAGTATAAGATTGTTTTATCAGAATGTTCCTGAATTAAATAGTGAAAAGCTAAATAGTATAGATACACCTGTTCAGGAATATTATTTCTTCTACAATTGAGATATAATTTGTTGTCATTATAGCCAATATAAATAAAGATTAAAATTAATTATGTAAATTTTCGATATTTTGTTTTGTCTTGAAATCTACAATGAAAAAGAAATGTGCAAATTTACCAAGAATTTAATTAAGTGACCAGTTGTTTCTGTATGCAACATAACTTGATATGATGCGCCAAATTACTAATTTCAGAAACTAGAAAACAAAGAGTAACTCTCGAAAGTTTAAATATTCCAATATAATATATTGATATGTTTTTATGGAACGTTTTCACGTACGTCACTGATTTCTATACTCAACTGAAAGTGATGACAAGTTAAAGAAATATTGTTGTCTCCGCCAAAAATAAGGATGGAAATGCCCCAGCAGGGCCGTCTCCGAAGGATGGTAAGACCCTTTCAGCGATAGTCAAGGATGGCCCCCAAGGGCTCCTCGAGAGAGGATTCGTATCAAGACGTATCATGACGATGACGTCATCATAGAGACCTCTGAAAAAGAAGATCAAAATAAAAGCACAACTACAACAGGCTTTTGGGAGTTCTTCAAATTATCTATTAAGAATCAGGATAACGCACCTCCTGGTGAGGCCGATTTCCTAGACTACAATGTGCTGGAGATTGCGATCCACAAATTGGGGATCCCGGTCTATGACCTCTCTCACATCTCTTTGGAAATGGGTCCCAGTAGGGCGCTCATTGGGGTTAAAAAACCCATTGAAATTGCAAATAAATTCAAAAACCTAGAACTTCCCTTTGAATATATACAAAAATTCTCTGGTTGTAAATTCACAATCGACATAAACGGCTTGCAAAATGCCATTAAATACCATATCACTAAAGTTTTTAAAGATGCGTCGGGAGAGTATCTGAAGAGGATATTATGAGTGTCCTATATTTTCGCCTCCTTTAGGATTACTAAACTTCTAAAAAGATTGAGAGTCCTCCCTTCATATATATCGGATCACAGCCCGAAACTAGCCAATTTCAAAAAGCCTACAATGGCCTGCAAAGGGAGCTGGAAGCTGAATGTCTCGCTTCTAAACGACAAAGAGACCTCTAACCAAATAGCACAGATGATAGACAACAACCGATCAGATCTGTCGGTTGAATGAGTGACGCCTTGGAGAGCGTTAGAAAATATCGAAAAAATGGCCAGAAGAATTCTCAAATGAAAAGGAAGGGAAGCGGCCAGCAAAATAGCACAGACAAAAAGACAAATTCAAGAATTAACGGATAAAGACAGCGTCACGATCGCAAAGCTAGAGGAAATCATCGACTACGAAAATACGGGGACGATGATACGAATGAAAAGGAAGCTTGTCGATCTCAACATGGGAGGCAAGACTTCTTTCGAACATCTTGAGGGCCCACTGACAAGGAAAAAACTGAGTGCCTTAAGACTCCCGGGTGGAGAGATCTCCGAGGACCCGGAAAAAATTTCGAAGGAGGCCTGCAGATTTTATAAAAACCTCTACGAATGTGCAGACTGCTCGCCAGAAAACGTATGCGAATTTTGCCTCAAATGGAGGATAATTAAAGATCTGGCCGAGTGGAAGCCTCTTCTGTCGTGAGTGCAAAGTAACTGGTAAAGAAGGAAACATGTCTTCCCCAAAGAAAAGTAAGTATATGAAAGATATCGACTCACCGATCACTGAGAGGGAAATCCTGGATTTTATTCTTGCATATCGAAAGGCGCTGAAATCCCCGGGTCCTTCCGGGCTCCCGTTCGAGTTCTACAAAGCCTTCGCTCCACAATTGGCCCCAATTCTTGCAAGAGTTTTTCAAGACATCTTTAAGCGGGGATTTGTCCCAGTATTCATGAACACCGGCTCCCTAGCTCTTATTCTAAAAAAGAACAAAAATGGAGAAAATATTAAAAACTACAGGCCAATATCACTTTTGAACACGTCTTACAAGATTTTGACAGGGATTCTTAATAAGTGACTGGCAAAGGTGCTTCCATACATTGTCTCCCAAGATCAAAAGGGCTTCATGGCTTCGCAGCGTTTGGAGGACATCCTTCGTAGCCTTCAGGACGCTATGGACGATTGCGTGAGTCGAAATACTCACTTTGCAGCTCTACTGGTGGATTTCGAGAAGGCTTTTGATAGCCTCTCTCACAAATTCATTGTCCAGCAACTGCTGAAAGAAAGATTTCCTAACCTCTTTATAGAGATGATCTCTGCTGTTCTGCGCAGCGCGGTCCCGACAATTGAAGTATCAGAGCGGGATTCGAAGTTCTGTATCCAGTGGGGGACTAGGCAAGGGGATTTACTCTAGCCGTCTCTCTTCGTACTCTGTATAAATCAATTATATAAGAATATTAGTGCCGAAAAAAACATAAAAGGTATAGAAATTGACAGGAAACACCTCAAGGGAATGCAATATGCGGACGATTTCACCCTTATCGTGGAAGGCTCTGAGGAGTCTCTATCTCATTCTATTAAAGCAGCGTTAGCTGTGTTGAAAATTTTTGAGAAGGAGTCCGGCCTAGCAATCAACATCATGAAAACGGAAGTCATCTCCGACTGCGAAGAGGGTCTAGGGCGACTCTTCCCTCAGCTTAAGTTTGTTGACTCAGCCACTCTCACGAGATGCTTTGCAGGCTGCAAGAGTTAAGGAGGAAAGAATCATTAACGATCTGGAGGCTAAGTGTGGGCTATATAGAATATTTCCCTTTTCAAAACTCGAATTTCTCACGGCTTGGAAAATTAACGTGCTACCATAAGTGTTCCACTTTCTAAGGTATGCCCCTTACACGGATAGGTTGTGAAAGAAAATATACTCGATTAGGGAAGGGCTTGTATGTAAGAACTCTCGACCATACATAAGCCGGATCCGTACGGAAACGGCCATCCAGTACTGGGGACTTGGTGCTTCGAACATCAAAGCTGTGTGGCATACACTGAATATCTCCTGGTTGAAAAGGCTCCTATATAATGAAGATTTCTGGTCATGGAAAAATAAAAATGATTTTTTTAAAAAAACGGGCTTTTCGCACAGATAGTGTATTGGTCCCTCAGAGATATTCGACATCGTCAAATTACGCGGTCGTTACTGGATGGACATGTGCGCATCATGGGTCTAAATCATCCACGGGCTGCTCCCCTTGATGGGTATTCACGAGCCCTTGAATTATAACCCCAGGATCGGGAGTTCAGACGAATTCATCAAGGAAGCTGGACTCACCTCTATAGGCCAACTTAAAAACTTCATCCTGATGCACAGGGCAAGGCGTACGGCGACTAAGGATCCGGGACACGTCGGTCTTGTTGGGCCTCACATTCCGTTCTTTGCATGCTTAAGTGGCCTGGAAAACAAAAAAATCAGAAGCACGACCAAGATCAGTAATAAAGAAATCGGTGACCCTGCCCTTCTTATAGAGAAAAGGCTGAAGAGACTGGGGGTGGAGCCGACCAAAAAAAGAAAGAACCCTCTCGTCATATTAAAAAATCCCTTAACCCACCTAAACGATAAATGGTTTTGTTATAGGCTCGCGACGTCGTCCATCTTCACAGGCAAGTCTCAGAACAACTCAGAGGATAGGCGATGCCGGCTCTGCAAGGGGGCGGAGGAAACTTCGTTTCACCTCTTCTATGACTGTACTCGGATTTCGCCACTCGTACGAGCTGTGGAGGAAAGGATTCAGGAAAACTTCGGGGAGGTTCTTAGCCCGGTGGACTGGCTTGTCGCGACCGATCCCGACTATGTGATTGCTTTTAAGATCGAGTGCGTCATAACTAAAGTCCAAAGGAGGATTTACGCTTCGACCATCTGTGGCGGGACGGTTCCAAGTGGATTCATATGCCTTGCCGAGAGACAAATAGGGATACTAAATGGCTTCACTAACGACGGTAAACAATTGTAATCGTTGATCCACGCCATATATAATCAACGAGTAAGTCTTAAGAACACGAGTGGGGAGGAAGAAGGAAAAAAAAAGTTATTTTTTATTGTATACTTACGTGAATCTATTTTTGTAGTAACACTATCAGGGGAAACAATTCTCATATTTACTCGTGTTATCGAGGGTATTTTCTTATATGAAACTAGCAAAATGTAATGAATAATGTAAAATTAATAATTGTTAACTTGTTTAATTGATGATGCGTTCAAATTCGTCTTGTTTTACTAATCTTTCTATTGTTTATATTCTTATCATGAACACGATGATAATATCTAGGAATGTAAATCATATGCAATTCGGGCGTGTTATAAAAAAAGAAAGAGAAAATCAACCTGGCAACCCTGACAATTTAATGAATGTCGAGGGGGAAAACAGCTTGAGCTGTCATGACGTTTTACTGAGCTAAAAGCTGCTATTCTCCATTATATATACAACAATAAATAATAACATAGATGAGAGGCATAAAATTAACTCAAATTTATGTCAGGAAATTATATATTTTTAACTAATAATAATTATACGAGGACTTGAGCCCTTTTTGTTTACATTTTATTTGCTTTATTAAACTTAATGCATGTATTCCTTCATGCGACATCTTTACTATCAGGTAGATGTTCTCCCCTCAGAAATAGAGGAAAAATGATAACAGCTTTGGAAAACAAAAAGACCTGTTTGAAGAGCCAACTCCACTTTTTTATCACACGCCCGAATTGCATATGATTTACATTCCTAATAATATCATATGATTGGATGAAGACAAACGGATTTATAAAAACATAAATCTATAATCTATATACATTACAATCAATATTATCTGTTACCTTTATAGTCTAATAAAATCATAAGTACAAAAAAAAAATATTTTTGTAGTATTTACTCAAACATTTGTCAAATAGACAATGTCATTATAGTTACGAAATAACATTTTAATTTGTTATCTATCTACCAGACTTTAAAAGGCTATCAAAATGGTAGGTGGTTTAAAAGTGGTTGTTATCCAGAAGCATTAAAAGTTTAAGTTATTTTTTTATTATATTGCTTTACCTACATGTACGTATATTGGGCAGTCCCGTTGGCGAACAGTCTGTTATTTTGTCTGCAAAAGATCTTTACTGTCTGTTGATGAAAAAAAGCCATTTTTGTGACCTTAAGATTTTATAAGCCTGATAATCCAATAGTCGAGAAATTAATGCTTAAACAGGTCTCATTAAGAATATTTTTTTTAACAATCGCTATTAAATAATGTGAAACATGAAATTTAAATATCTTGTCAAGAATCTAATCCACCAATTGAGGACTTCATTCTATTATTACAGTAATTCACTTCTGGTAAATTATATTTTCACCATGATAATTATGTGAGACGCATAAATACTCATATACCACCTGAAGTAGGAAACAGGTCAAAGTGCTTGAGTAACACTGTCATATTTAATGTTAAAAATTTGCAACCTAATTATCTAATAATGAATTATTCATATTAAGTAATTGATATTAAAATAAAATTGGCCAATTTTAAAAGCATATTTAAATAAGAGCAAATGTGTTAGCAGTTTTTAGAAACATTAAAATCTAGCATTAGTTTTTGTCTATCATATTAGAAGTCATATTCTTTTTAAGTGCATTAAAAGTCAATAGTATGACTTTGACTAAATTTACTTTTTTTTGTTTTTTTGTTTTAAGAAAGTTATGATAAAATTGTTTAATAGTTCTCTGAGTTGTACTTACTTAATTTTTCAACATACAACACAAAACAATTAACACATCATTAAGTAAATATACGAGTGACAGGAAACATTTTTCACATATTTTCACTTTTTTTGCATGTAAAAGCATTCATAGGCTCGAAAAAACTCAAACAGTCAAACACAATCAAAATGTTATAACATATGTTACAACATAAAGCTAGTTTCATGAAAGATACCAATGGTTATGCAGGACAAATTCATTTGATTTTCTTGTAATATACTGCATTCATAGGATATGTTGACTGTTTATTTTAAAATAGTTATTCGCAAATGCTATCAAACCCACAACTTAGACCAGTATATTAATAAATTAATCTAGGACTTATAGACATAACTGTATTTACATAATCAGATATCAATATTCTATAGTTACTTAAAGGATGTACAAAATCGATTAAAAAAATGGACATTATACCCATGAAGTACAAAAAAAAATCCAACAGAAAATTGTTTAAGACTGTCTTACAGAATTTTTTGAATTTTTTCTCAATATAACGTAAATTGATTTGGTGTTGCCTTTTGGATGTTGACAAGTTGAATACTTTTTTTGTACCCAATAACTATCAAAGTGTGATTATTATGCCATATTTTTTTCACTTTATAACTTTAAGATTGAAAACATCTGTTTTCTAGGGAAATAGATGTAAGGTTCAATTTTTAATCATTTTTTGATACTGCGAAAAAAGAAAAGAAAAAGTGTTTTCATTAACGTCACAGATTGTATTTGACACTGAAAACAATGCCATGTTAGAGAACAGGTTCTGATTTATAGGTAATTATCAAACAATATGAAAACTGTTAAAAAAGTTGCAAGTAATTTAATCTAATGGCATCAAATCAAACTATTGTATTTATAGGGGCCAAGGCATTTATATTAATAAAATAGGTTTAAAGGATTTCTTAGAGAAAGGACTTCATGATCCTATGTTTGAAGATAAAATCTTTTTATATATTTAATCTTATTTTTTACACGTATATGTAAATAAAAGGTTCTTTATTTGAGAACTAAGATTATCAAGACTATCGGCTAAATATAAATAGTTAATAACAATTAAATAAATTAATTAAATAAATCAAACACATGTAACATATCATGAAATTACATACATAGGAATGTAAAATTGAATTAAAGTAAAGCAATATATTACCGTTCTATAGAAATACGGAGGACAACATTTTATTTTTTGCCATCATTTTTATTATTATTATTTATTTATTTTTTTTTTTGGGAGGGGGGGGGGGGGGCTATTTTCAGAAATTATTTTATTACTATGTCTAATGAACAACACATAGTTTCATACTATACACAAGGATTTCTCATTAGCACTTCTCCCCTCGGGACAGTGTTAATTTGAAATAACTTTCCTTGGGAAAATCATATCCGTAAATGCAGAGAGAAAATTAAGATAAGTTAGCCTTACCCCTATAAAATTTACAATAATACCAGATGGAAGGTGTAGACATTTTAGAAAGTTTGGTTGGCTTGTTATTCCAAAAGTTTAAGGAGAGAAAAGTAGTATTGCTGTATTTATAATTGATTTCTAATGGTCTAGACCAGCGTTTCTCAACCTTTTTTCCCTTTCGGAACCCTCAAAATATATCCCATGTCTCACGGAACCCTTGCGCAAAAAATGATTAATACCATACTTTCTCATCTTATATATCCCAAATGTAAACGATTAATTAGTTCTCTTAAGAGCCTGGCTTAGCAATAGGTCACTATAAAAAAAGTCAAAATTCTGGTGACAAAATTTTACCACACTGTAGAAAAAGACTGAAAAGTGTAATAGCTTATATAATCTCATTTTTCTCGCGGAACCCTTAAAGACCGTCTGCGGAACCCTAGGGTTCCGCGGAACCCCGGTTGAGAAACGCTGGTCTAGACATAAAGATTATTTCAGAGAGTGTGTAATATTCTAAATGTGAAAGAAAGATACAAGATCTAAAAAAAAAGTTTCCCTCATATAATGTAATAATATTAGGAATCTGATTGTAAAGACCAATATAACAAAATAACTGTATATAGATTTTAAATCAAGATGTGTACACCTGCAAGGTAGGTATATGTATATAGGGCCTACATATTTAATGAGGGACACATGGTCTCTGTACAAATTGTTTTGAAATTTAACATTTTTAGTTAGAGTAAAATGAAGATGGTATTCATATTTTAGTTATGCTTAACTCTTAGAGTATTTATACATTTTTTGTATTTGTAATAACCCCTTATCTTTAGTTCATCACGAAAATGAGGTCCTCCCTCCCTTGATCGATCATTCAAGACTTATTTATTGAACTCATACTCATATGATATAAATTATATCATATAATGTACATTCAATACACAATGCACTCACAACGTATTAACGGGATAATTCACAGATACAACACATACACCTATACAACAATCCCTTTTTCTTTTAGTGCATAAATTATGCATATGCAATTCGGGCGTGTGATAAAAAAGTGGAGTAGGCTCTTCAAACAGGTCTTTTTGTTTTCCAAAGCTGTTATTATTTTTCCAATATTACTGAGGGGAGAACATCTACCTGATAGTAAAGATCTCACATGAAGGAATACATGCATTAAGGTTAATAAATCAAATAAAATGTAAACAAAAAGGGCTCAAGTCCTCGTATAATTATTATTAGTTAAAAATATATAATTTCCTGACATTAATTTCAGTTAATTTTCTGCCTCTCATCTATGTTATTATTTATTGTTGTATATATAATGGAGAATAGCAGCTTGTAGCTCAGTAAAACGTCATGACAGCTCAAGCTGCTTCCCCCCTCAACATTCATTAAATTGTCAGGGTTGCCAGGTTGATTTTCTATTTCTTTTTTTATAACATGCCCGAATTGCATATGATTTACATTCCTACTCAACATAATGTTTTACAAGAAAAGAACAGTCTGCAAAGATTATATCATGGTGAGGAACAAAGGAAAAATTAAAAAATGGATATCATTCATTGAGGAGAATGGAGGTAATGATATTTGTGAATATAATAATGAATCTGGAGTAACGTATTGTCAGTGATGGATAAAAAGGGTCCAGCTGACACGCACGCCCGAGATGATGTCATAAATGAATATGGTACCCCTGAAGTAAGGCAGAATTTCAGCCGATCACATTTGAAGAGGCGGAATGTAACTTATTATTAGGAATGAAAATCATATGCAATTCGGGCGTGTGATAAAAAAGTGGAGTTGGCTCTTCAAACAGGTCTTTTTGTTTTCCGAAGCTGTTATCATTTTTCCAATATTACTGAGGGGAGAACATCTACCTGATGTCGCATGAAGGAATACATGCATTAAGTTTAAAAAAGCAAATAAAATGTAAACAAAAAGGGCACAAGTCCTCGTATAATTATTTATTAGTTAAAAATATATAATTTCCTGACATTAATTTCAGTTAATTTTCTGCCTCTCATCTATGTTATTATTTATTGTTGTATATATAATGGAGAATAGCAGCCTGTAGCTCAGTAAAACGTCATGACAGCTCAAGCTGCTTCCCCCCTCGACATTCATTAAATTGTCAGGGTTGCCAGGTTGATTTTCTCTTTCTTTTTTTATAACACGCCCGAATTGCATATGATTTACATTGCTACTTATTATTTTGATGTTTTAATTAGGAATAGATTATTATTATTTTTGAGTGACATTAAAAATTTGTAAAGGATAGAACACTAAATTTGTAGCAACTAATGCCATAGCATGAGAACTGAGTCATTTTAGAATGGACTCGGACTTAACTCAAAAATTAATTATTATTTAATCAATACTAATATAGTATAAACCTCAATATGTCTTTGACGGAATTGCACCTCATAATTATAACACTTTTACACATAAGTGAATCCTATAATTCATATTACATATTTAAGAAACACATATGTACAATTAAATGAAATGATTTTATTTAACCATGTAGTGGCTACTTTTTTTTATTCAACAATTTTATTATCATTTAAAACTATTATAAAAACTTCAAACAGTCAAAAGTAACACATTTTGTAATCACTTAAATTTTTCCATAAAAAAATAAAATAAGATGAAATTTCATTATGATTATCTCAAATATATATATATAGTTATACAAGAAAAACTGAACATTGATTCGTAAAACCAATGTGACTCCAATTTAAGTTTTCATAAATAAACACAAAAAAATAGATTAAATTGATAATACGATGAAAATGTACGTCATAATTACAATTTTAAATTTTTCAAATATAATTAAAAAGAAAAAAGTAACAATTGTCAGAGAATTAATTACATTGAAATCGACTACTGTAACTAGTCACTGAATCGATTGAATATGTTCTCAAAAAATAAACATCAAAAAGAAATAAATAAAAAAATATTCCATAAAAATGGAATAATAAAGTTCATAAAGATCAATATACACAAGATGAGAGAATTTTAATTATGACGTTAGATAAAAGCACATCCCCTCATCATGCAAAAGCCCCTCTCAGAATCACAATTGACGATCGGAGTATTTTAGTACAAGCAAAAATTCTTCAAGTCAATGCTTATCACGGCAACAATATTCTTCAACTGGATGTATCAGGCATTCTTTATACTATCCACTTTTGAATGTTTCAAGTGGAATATCTTTTCGACCATTGTCACACTTGAAGTCCTCAGCCTCGTCCATTGTTATAAATCTATAATTTTCGTCAGTTTCCCGTTTCATTTTGAAAATGCTGACTCTACTTAAGAGCTCCAATGATTGGGTTACGAGAAAACAAGAAGAGACGGATTTACCGGCGTATTTCTTCATATATTGGATGCAATTTTGATGTCCTCCGACTGAAAGTGGGATAATAGATGAAGCAATGAATTACAATAGTTCAGATGTGAAATCAAATGTACCTGAATCTTTACTAATACCATGTTTATTGAATGGATTTGGATTTTTCTTGTGACATCAGCGATTTCAAAGTCTCATGATCGGGAATTTCTTCAAGAAGTCGAGAAATAGCATGGTCGAAATGCCATCACACTCGTATCCTGGACAAATTTTTAAGCGTTGCTACCTCCACTGTCGGCGACCCAAATTCCTGAGTCAAATCCTCAGGCATTTTTTAGCTTAATTTAAAAATGACACTTGTTGTTTTTGAATGGAATAGAACTGAGTCATAAAGGAAGAAGAAGAAAGAAAAAGAAGTTTGAAAAGACAAATGTTGCCAACAACCGCGTTTTTTTTGCATGTCAGCTGGACCCTTTTTATCCATCACTGCGTATTGTAATGTTTGTGGTATGATGTTTTCATTTGTATCCATATATAAAGGAAAATAGCAGCTTGTAGCTCAGTAAAACGTCATGACAGCTCAAGCTGCTTCCCCCCTCCACATTCATTAAATTGTCAGGGTTGCCAGGTTGATTTTCTCTTTCTTTTTTTATTACAAGCCCGAATTGCATATGATTTACATTCCTATGCATAATAATTATATGATTATGAATTTCGTTGTTCATTCCAGGCCAATAAATCTACTCCCGCGCTCTTTTTATCGTTTTCGTCACCCCTTTCATGTGATGAATGAAGGTCCTTAAGGACTTCTCCTTTGCGGGCCTTCGGAATGATGCACGTTCCCCTCAATACTAAGCCATCATCTACGGACAATTCATGCCATAAAGACTTAAGCGAGTTAACGAATGCATTGTCCTGAATCCTGCCATTATGATTGTCGTTCTCTACAAACTTTACGAGGGCTTGATAATCCTGGTCATCCTTCGCGATTTGTCGGATCTCTTCTATGATAGGATCAACAAAACCGATGTTCCTAACGTTTTCCTCAACCATTGCAACTTTGACTAAGGCCAGTCTTATTAAATTATTATTTCCATTCTCCATCTCTTCTTCCTGGATGGCCCATCCACTGTAGCTCGGGAGTGTATCTGCGATGACATGATCTTTGCCTTTTTTACAAACCACCTCGAACTGATAGTATTGGAGTTCTATTCGAATTTT
Source organism: Lepeophtheirus nordmannii (assembly GCA_963680855.1). NCBI lineage: Eukaryota > Metazoa > Arthropoda > Copepoda > Siphonostomatoida > Caligidae > Lepeophtheirus > Lepeophtheirus nordmannii. The sequence continues at coordinate 20,231,220 of OY804521.1, read as the reverse complement.
CTGGACTTTGGAATTCTCTATCTGGTTCAAAAAGTACTTATTAAAAATTATAGGAACATAATGGTGGTGAGTGACTATTTGAAAATGAGGCAAACCACTGAGGTAAATATGACACTTTTTGACAGACCATTTGATAGTGAGACTTTCTAACTCTATCATCGCATATCTTGACTCCGTATCGCTGACGAATTGTTAACCGCATTCCACCAGCTTCCATCTCTCTACGTGCCTCTGGAGTTCGTTAAATCCAAGGCCTTTCGTTTTGGACACATCCGTCTCAAGACGCGTCTCCTTCGGATCAAAAATTGCGAGGACGGGGGCACTAAGTAAAACATTTTTTACCTCATCCATCGCCTTGCTATCAACTTCAATCCATACAAATTCATTTCTAGCCTTCATTAAGTGGCATAACGGCTATGCCACTTTGCTTCTCTTCGATGTGAAACCAACTAATTGGTTAGCTAGACCCATAAATGATATCAGCTCAGTTCTGTTTGTTGGTGTTGGAAACTCTTTAATAGCCTTCAGCTTCTTTCCATCTGAGGTAATACCATCTCCATTACTTTTGTATTCAACAAAATTTATCTCTTCGGCTGCGAATTGAAATTTTTCTTTGCTTAGCGTAATACCAAGTTCTCTACATCTTTCCAGGATTTCACGAACGCTTTGAACATGAGACTCAAATGATCGTCAACAACTTTGTAAATATTCGAGATTCCTTCCAACGCTTCGTCACATCGTCAATTGTAGGCATCCCTAGGAATGTAAATTTCAAGCAAATCGGGCTTATAAGAATCAAAGAAAGAGAAAACCAACCTGGTAACTCTTGACAATTTGATGAATGTTGAGAGGGAAGCAGCTTTAGCTTTCATGACGTTTTACTGAGCTACAAGCTGCTATTCTCCCTATCTATACAAATGAAGACATAAATAATAACATTATGTATACCCAAGGTGAGAGGCAGAAAATTTATTCAGATTAATGTCAGAAAGTTATATGTTTTTAGCTAATAAGCCGTAAACTAATATAATTATTTGGGGGAATTGGACTTGAGCCTTTTTTGTATTTCCTTTATTAACCCAAGAGTTTGTATTCCTTTCAACTTCAAGTCTTAAAAATGGGTAGTATATGCAAGAAGTACAATCCAAATAACTCCTTGAGCCTTCTTAATATGTATAAATATTTTAGTTCGAGCAAATTTTTTTCCATAAAGTCACTTTTTCGAGAGATATTAACATTAAAAAGTTTTCAACCAAAATTGAAGGAAAGGTTGTGTGGTATTATCGTAACTTTTATAATAGATAATATAATAAGAATTATTATATCAAAAGGAAACGGAAAACAGCTTGATGATTTATGAATGATGAAAGAATATTATGTAGGGTTTCAACCTACTGGTATTTTGAAAACTACTCGCACGCTTAAAATTCGCCGTTTTTTACATCACTGGTGATGTGTTCCCTTTTAAATCCAAGTTCTTGACTACATTTGATCCAGCGATTGAAGCTATAGCTCCACTATCACAAACCGATATAACGTTCCCAATGTAAGCTTCACTCTTGTCCAAAATATCGACCAGTAGTCTATTCGGATCAAATTTGTGTAATGATTGAATTACCAATACTGCGTTCTCTCTAATGGTTTTGCACATTCTGGCAAAATGACCACTTTTTGCATTCTTTATTTCTCACAGGACACATCTGGTTCATTCGATGGGTAAACTCGAAACCATATTTCCCACATTTTTCCTGTTTGGGGCTAAATGATCTTCCTCAGCTTTTACTTCTCTCCGAGCTTCTACCGCGACTGTCTTTGAAAATGCATTGACTTCTTTAGAAGGTCACTCACACAAACTTTTCTGGTTATGTTTTGCTGTTTCAGCCATTCTGCACAAATGTAACGTTTCTTTTAGGTTCAATTGCGGTGTCTTCTTTAATAGTTTTTGGCGTACTTCTTCATTCTTGTCGCCACATATGGCCAAGGCCACCAACCAGTCGTCCGCCTCAATCTGATATATTTCAACCTCCTCTGCCAAAATCTTCAAGACAATAAAATTCGTCGAAGGTCTCGAAATTTCCTTGTTTGCATCAAAACAACTTATATCAGATAGCAGCTAATTGTCTTTTTTCTTTTCGTAACACCGGACCGCCTCTATAACTTCGTCTAAGTCTTTACCGGTGTCAGCTGGGATGTCCATAATATGACGGATCTTCATAAAAAACCAGGCGAACAGCACATCCATAATATTAACAACTGCTGCTCCCGAGAATTCTCCTCTTCTAGAAGAGTTACTCTTACGTAATTCTTCGAGGTCTCCTCCCATTTGTTGAAGTTGGAATATGTGATATCCTTCTCTATTTGGTTCGGCTCTCTTATGTGGATCTTCGGATGTCCAGTACCTCTCTCAGAGTTAACTCTATCACTAGGCGGTTGAGAGCTTTTTTAGTAATCGCTAAGTATTCGTCAACTCGTGACTTCATTTTCGCCAACTCTTTCTCTACGCGAATCACGTTATCCACCTCAGCCTCAAATTCTGGAGAATTTTCCTCTAGAAGTTCGTACATTTCCTCAGAGCAGGTGGTATTTTTGGATGCCGCATTGGAGATCAATTCCAACTTCGAACTTGCTGGAGATTTCTTCGGCTAGCAAAGTTTTTAGGTTTCTAACCTGAGCATCAAGGGACCTCCTTTGTGCTCCTCTTGACTTTCTCAATCTCGATAAGGTCGTTTTTTCAGCTATCTTCGCACATTCGCACATGAATCGCACTTAAGTATTCTATATTCACCTAGGAATTTTGCCGTACCTTTGGTCCCACGATGACTAGAACTTTCTTCTTTATGAGGTTCTTCAGAATACCGACTGCGCCATGTAATTATCTGTAGTTCATCATCAAAATGAGGTCCCCCCCCCTTTCATCGTTCATTCAAGACTTATTTATTGAACTCATATAAATTTAGAGATGTAAAAAAACGGCGAATTTTAAGCGTGCGAGTAGTTTTCAAAATACCTTTAGGTTGAAATCCTACATAATATTCTTTCATCATTCATAAATCATCAAGCTGTTTTCCGTTTCCTTTTGATATAATAATTCTTATTATATTATCTATTATAAAAGTTACGATAATATCACACAACCTTTCCTTCAATTTTGGTTGAAAACTTTTTAATGTTAATATCTCTCGAAAAAGTGACTTTATGGAAAAAAATTTGCTCAAACTAAAATATTTAATCTTCTATTTTATAATTTAATTTTCATTTGCTGACATTTTTAATATGTTTTCAGCCATTTTCTTGAGTTATAAAAAAGGTAGAATAATTATAAATATCATTATTAAATCTTCGATCATTGTTTTTAAAATATGCAAATATCTAGAAACTTAAAGCTTTATTTTGTTAATGAATGAATAAACATTATTAACAAACTAAAAACTTGAAGATAATTATATATTCAGAGATGAGATTAATATTTATGTACTTTTAAAAAAAAAATTAATACAAATAATGAAATTTTAACAAAAATAGCAATAAATCCAAAACTAATGTACCGATTTTGAAGTTTTGAAAAGTTCCTGTTTATTTAAAGTAATATCTACAACTTTGATTTGAATAATATCTTTCTAAAACATCAATTTAATTTAATTAATTACTATAAGTCCAAGAAGAGCCGTTTTGAGCCTGGAGCATGGCTGTCACAGCAACAGTCATAGTATTATATCGACAGCAAATTAGCTGGCTTTCATAGTTACCATATTATTTTTCACATCATCAATAGGAGGGGCTACTCGCACGCTTAAAATTCGCCGTTTTTTACATCACTACATATAATGTATAGAAATGTAAATAATATGCAAAATGCCGCGTGCGAGACTTTGTGGAGTTGGCTCTTCGAACAGCACTTTTTGTTTTTCAAAGTTGTCATCATTTTTCCTTTATTACTGAGGAGAGAACATCTACCTGATAGTAAAGATCTCACATGAAGGAATATGTACATGCATTAAGGTTAATAAAGCAAATAAAATGTAAACAAAAAGGGCTCAAGTCCTCGTATAATTATTAGTTAAAATATATAATTTCCTGACATTAAATTCAGTTAATTTTCTGCCTCTCATCTATGGTATACATAATGTTATTATTTATTATTGATGTCTTCATTTGTATATATAAAGAAGAATAGCAGCTTGTAGCTCAGTAAAACGTCATGACAGCTCAAGCTGCTTCCCTCTCAACATTCATCAAATTGTCAGAGTTACCGGGTTGGTTTTCTCTTTCTTTGATTCTTACAAGCCCGATTTGCATATTATTTACATTCCTAATAATGTACATTCAATACACAGTGCACTCTCAACGTATTAACGGGATAATTCACATATACAACACAAACACCAATACAACAGTATTGGATTCTTTCATGCTTACATGTATGGTAGGTTTATATTTTTTTTTAAATTATAGCAATTGCTTATGTAGATACTAATAGTAATTTCTCAACAACATTTTGCTAAAAACTTATGATGGAATCTTTGTTATTGACTTAATAACTTTTTTTTTTAATTCCATGTTTTATTATCAATTTATTTTCTATAATAACATACGTTCAATATTATATAATATCACGGTGGTAAAAACTGGGATATAGGTTTCATTTGAGGCTCCAAAACATTTGAAACCTTTTTTCATACTTCCCATAGTTTAGATTTTACGTTTTTAGATGGGTAACTTTTTTTAATGTACAGTTTTTGGGAAAATGAGAGTTTTTTCTTGATCCATCGTATATTTTTGTTTACGTTAAGAAAAAGTTCAAAGATGAATTACGTTATTGAAGGGACTTTACCATTTATTTTATAAAAAACAATATGACAGATATATATCTCAGCTATTTAGTTATTAAAATTTTCTTGAAAAATATTGAAAAATAAAAAACTAACAGTAAATTTTGTGACTTCACACGAGGGAAAATTGAAAAATGTTGTTAAATAAGTAAATTTTTTATAAGAAATAAAAAAAACAAGTTCAAATTATTATCTTATACATTAAAATTCAATTAAGTTATATCCACAAAAAATGTTTTATAGACTGTCTGAAAAAATAAATATTTCATCTTTAATGGAAATAAAAATAATGAAAGGAAGAAATGTCCGTGTATAACGCGCATAAATCGTTTATTTTTCTGCCAATTTATTTTAAAATTTTAAGTTTTAAGGGTAATAACGCATTATTTAACAATTGATAACAAATATCTAGAACAACTGACACCTATTTTTCCTAAAATTAGATAATCTTAATATATATTTTTTTGTAAAATTCAAGCAAAATTACTTGAATTTACTAAATTAGCTAATAAAATTAGACTCAAAACCCTGTTTTATATCAATTAGAGTTATAATTTTTTTTTGAACATCTAAATTTTTATTTCTCATGTATAAAGTATTTATTTACTATTATTAAAATAATATTTATAAATGACCTGCATTATACATATTTAAGGAAACTGTTTTACATAAATGAAAGATTAAGTTTTTCTTTTATATATCGTTTCCAAAATATAAAGTGTTTTAAATAATATTAAATATTAAATAATATTTATAAAGTACTTGGATTGTACATACTTCTATCTTAATGATTTAGTGCTGCTCTTTCATATTTGATATCTTTGTATATTATTTAGACTTTGAAAGTTTGTCCAGTCTTTTTACATCAATTAAAGTTTAATTTTTGAAGATAAAAATTTACCAAGGGTTTACAGAATAATAAAATGTTGCCAGAGAAAGTACACATAAATGTATTAGTGAATCATTTTCTCAAATTATTAAGTGATTTTGATGAAACTGCGTGGTTATTTATAAAAAAAGAACCAAAAATGTCTTAATTTAAACATCAAAATTTGAAATAGTTTAAAGTAAAGTTAATAAGAATGCAGTAATACTTTTAGTTGAATTTATTCATCAAAAATCTATCGTTGTGTCGCAAGCTTTATTATTAACAAAATGGATAAAACAATTAATATTTTAGATTTCATTTGTGTTATTTGCTTTAAAAAGAAAACAATAAATATAAGACTTATATCTGATTCCATTGACTTTTAATTAAAAAGTTTGTATTGGATGATTATGATATTAACATTGAAGTTTTACCTTCTTCAATTTGTGATTACTGCAGGAAAATACTACACAGTCATCATTTATTTATCATTATAAATTATTTATTTATACTAACTCTTTTCACTAATATATTAAGATCATTACCAGATACATATAATTTCAAGGATAAAGTTATTTAATCTTAATTCTAGGCCTAACAAATTATCAAGTGCACGTTATCAACAACTGTTGAATATCAAAACATTTTTCGACTATCCAACAGCAAAATTAAAATACTTGGCAATGATTTAAGAACAATTACAAAAAATAAAAATTTAATGGATCCTAAATTTGAAGTGAAGTCAATAAAAAAGTCACACATTCCTGACTAGTATTTCGATAAACCTGGAATAAATTTTAAAGATCAAAAAGAAGTAGTATGTTATTCAGATATTGCTCAGATATTCCTAATTTAATTTAATTCATAAAAACTCCTAGATACATAGATGAATATAGAAACAGTGTTTGGATTGGACTCAGGTGAGTCTTCTTTTAAAGTAACACTAAATGTAATATTAATTCAAGATTATATTTTGAAATAAAAATAAAAATCCAGCTTCAAAGATTATGTGATAAGAAAACATACTATCATATTTGTATCAAAGTCTATAAGCAAATAAATATGAACACATAAATGAGTATTATAAAATTTTTTAATCGATACTCGAAACTTCATAAGAAACAAGAAAAAAACGTTGGTTTGCTGTCTTCAAATGTGGTCGTAGAGACACTGCTAATGCAGAACGCAGTGGACGTCTCAATGAGGCGGTAACACCAGAAAATATAAAAAGCAACAACTACAAAATCGTTTTTAATAATCGAAGGTAAAGTTGGGTGACTTAGCTGACATCGTAAAGATACCAAAAGAATGTGTTGTCTTTATACTGAATCAGCATTTGACTATGTGTAAGCTCTGTTCAAAGTGGGTGCCGCATTTGCTCAATGTTGAACAAAAACAAGAACGTGTTGACGATTCTGAGTGGCATTTGGCCATAATTAAATGTAACAAACTGGAATTTATAATTTCCTCGATATGAGACAATGGATGAAACATTTCACTCCGAAATCAAAAAGATCATCATCTGAGTTGACAGCATTCGATAAACCTTGTTTAAAGTGACCTAAAGCACACCAACCGGTTGGAAAGTTTATGGCCTTGGTATTTTGGGATGTACGTGGTGTAATATTCATCGACTATCTTGAGAAGGGAAATACTATCAACAGTTAATACATTATGTCTAGCGTTATAGGAGTGTTTGAAGGCCAAAATTGCAAAAAAACGACCACATATGGCAAAGAAATCTTCTTCTTTTTTTCATCAAGTCAACGCACCGTCTCAACGCACAGTCAATCAAAACAGTGGCAAAACTACATGAATTGAACTTCGAATTGGTCCCACATCCACCGTATTTTCCAGATTTTTCTCCCAGTGGCTACAGGCTGTTAGCAAACTTCAAAAAATGCTCGCCGAGAAGAAATTTCGCACGAATGAAGAGATTATGGTTGATACTGAGACCTATTTTAAGGCAAAGGATAAATCGTTCTACAGAAGTGGTATAGAAATGTTAGAGCGGCGATGGAATGATAGCATTGCTCTTGATGGACATTATTTTGACGAACAGAGTAAATTTTAAACAAAAAACCGTGTTTTCTTTGTAAGGTCCGGGACTTTTCAGCCCATGTGGTAGTATAGTACCCAAATTAATTATTGACTGATCAGTGTTTATATTATATATAGCACATTAATTCGATTGACTAATTAATTATTTTTGAAAGGAGAAGAATGAGTGTGTAATGTCTAAATGTATTCAATTTAGAAGTTGGACACAATTTATTCAATATTCATAAAAATCTTGCCTATCAGATTAATTTATAAACTAAATTACTTCATACCTTCTAAAAAAGTAAAAAAATGTTGCATATATACATAATAAAAAATATTTTTATAACTTGGTCATTAATGAATCACCACTATGAGCAAAGGTAATTTGATAATGCCTTTCACATAATTGATATACAGATGCTATTAAAGAATCAATATAATTTAAGGTCTTTTCTGGCTGGTTTAATAAATATAACAAATTAACAAAAAAAAAAAATCCTGGTTCGATACCTGAAATATTTGTTTAAACATATTTAAGCATCCTTCATCAAAACATACATATGTTTCAAACAGCAAAATGAAATGAGCATAAACTACTAATTTTTCTATCCCTCGAACTAGGATGAAGCACCTTGTAGAAAACCCTAACTCGTAAACAACAAACGAGAGAATCATTTTTTTAATTAAGAAATTACAATGTAATTTTTTATAGTCAAGTTCTAAAATTAAATAATTGGTTGAATAAAGACCTATCTATAACCAAGACAAAAGACATTGAGAAATTGAGACTTAGGGAATATTCTTCTTTTTTATAGAAAAAGAAAAAGCAATATTTTGGGTCTTGATCACGAGGTTAAAACTTTGAGTAATTGAGATCGAAGCAAGAGACTAGGATCGATCTCGAAAGCCATATCACTTGTCTATTATTACTGTGTAAAATTCCTAATTTTGTTAATATGTAAACTTATTGGGCTCAACAACAATTTTTAACGTATACTGCATACCTACTTTCTACCAGAATACGTTTTTGGATTTACTTTCAAAAAGAGAGAGAAATAAAGTATATAATTTAAATGCTTAAAAATATGATGTTTTTTTTAAAAAAAATAGGATTCACAATCAGCCCGTCAATACAACTAAAATCGAACCTTGATAATTCCCCGCAAGAAATTGTATTACGTGCTTATTTCTGTAATATATTTCAAATTTATTTTTGATTATTTAGTAGAAGTTTTAGAAGTTTTTTATGGAAATATTTAGAAATCAAAGATCTAATTTATCGATTACAGAAAAACCCCATTTAGTTCGACTTGGATCAATTCTGACTTTGTTATAGTACAGTTTTTTATTTCAATACCCTTTTAGTAATACAATCTACCATTTACATACATGTAAAAATAATAAAATGATATTTCTTTGCACTGAGAGTTTCCAACAGTCTGATACATACGTGAATCCAATTATCCAAACTGAGCATAGCACACTTTTACTTCTACAAATATAGAATATATAATGTACAATTATTTGGTATATGGAGTAGATACATAAATTAATCTACGGATATAACGTACCACAAATACGTATATTTATAAATTATGAAAGGTGATGATGCTCTGTTAAACCAATTAGAAGAGATCCTATATTTCATTTAATGGTTATTATCAATATTGAATATAATAAATTATGGGTAAAAAATAGATGAGGATTAATAATAATAATATTTATGTATATATATATATATATATATATATATATATATATATATATATATATATATATATATATATATATATATATATATATCTTTTTTTTCAACAAAAAACAATGATTAAAGAATGAGAAGAAATTAGTGAATAGTATTAATATAAAACTTTATTACTTTTTATACATAAATATCTATGTACATACAAACATGTGTATGTTTGTATTTATGATTATACAAATAAGTTTTCTCTACACATAAAAGAAATATTTGGAAATAATTTTTCTAAGCATAAGTCTTTTAATTCAAAAAATTGGTTTGAATAAGGTTCAGCTTTACATAGGAACATACACATGAAAGTAGAGAATATGTAGTTTAACTCTTGCTTAAAACTTGATGGTCAATGTTTGAAATTGTAGTGGTGCTCTAATAAACCATTATGAGACTACATAGTACAGTCTTTCAAGGTCAGCCTTCGTAAGGCAAGATAAATAATAATTATAAAGGAAGATTAGATAATAATTAATTAATTGAAAAAGAAACCACTATTGATTTATCTAAGTGTGATATTTTGGATTTAAAATTCCAAAACCTCAATCTATATACATAGATTTTCTGTTTAACAAGCATTCCTCATAATTTTTCACACAACCAATAATAGGTAGATTGAAAAGATCATAGACCAAAGACAATATCTATACAATGTCATTTTAATTGACAGGAATCTATTTTTTTAATTCAATGTATTACTCAATAACAAATAGACACATAAATTAATATAGTTAAAAACGTTAATTTTGATTGAAAGTGTAGAAAATTAGACTTTTGTATGTTATTAGTAATAACATACTTATTTGCCTGGTTATTACTAAATTGCTACTTATAAACACGTGCACACGTATAGAATGTTTTCACTGACGTCACAAATTGCATCATAAATCGAAGTGACGCCATATGTAGGGACCATAGACTTGATTTATTTATGAAATAAAATGTACAAATGTCCAAAAATCTATAAAAATCATCAAATGGCTTTAAAATGGAAAAGAAATTTAACATCTGTATAGATGATACCAAATATAAACAGTGTTATTTGAATAAAACAAAATTAACAGATACTGAAAATTCCTATGAAATGTCTAGAATTATACAATTATGTTTGTTTTAAATTAATCAAGGACCAAAAAAGTATGTAGAATAATTCAAGAAAAATATCCGATCCTTGCTAAGGTAATAGTTAATTTATTGGCTACACTATGTAAATGTGAATATATAATAATGTATCAACATAATTTTAATTCATAAATATTAGGTTCTGATATATAATATAGAGATATAGACTTTTAATAGATAGTAAAGGGTTTTAACTATTGATGTGAAAATAGAGCTCGGCTATAAGGCACACATTAGATGATGTCATAAAAAATATGGTACTCTTGAAGTAAGGCAAAATTTAAGCCAATTACATTTGAAGGGGCAGAATGTAGCTGACATTATTTTGTTGTTTTACTTAAGAACGGCTTATTATTAATAATTTAGTGGCATCAAAAATTTGTTAAGAATAGAACCCTAAATTTGTAGCAACTAATACCATAGCATGAAACCTGAGTCATTTTTGTATGGACTCGGACTTGACTCGAAAATTAATTAATATTTAATCAATACTAATGGAATATAAACCTTAATATGTCTGTTGGAATTGCATCTCAAAATTACTACACTTATACACTTAAGTGAATCCTATAATTCATGTAACATATAATTAAATGAAATGATTTTATTTAACTATCTAGTGGCTACTTTTTTTATTCAACAATTTAATTATCATTAAAAACTATTTTAAAAACTTCAAACAGTCAAAAATAACAGATTTTGTTATTACATAAATTTTTCCATAAAAAAATAAAATAGGATGAAATTTCATAATGATGTTCTCAAATATATATATATATATATAGTTATATCAGAAAAACTGAACAGGGTTTCAGAAAGGAAATGTCATTCAAATATAAGTTTTCATAAATAAACCCAAAAAAATAAGTTAATAATAAGATGAAAATGTAAGTTATAATTACAATTTTAAACATTTCAGATATAATTTAAAAGGAAAAAAGTAATAATTGTCAGGGAATTAATTACATTGAAATCGATACAGTGACTACTATAACAAGTCACTAAATCGATTGAATATGTACACAAAAAATAGAAACATTAAAAAGAATTAAATGAAAAAATATTACATAAAACTAGAATAATCAAGTTCATGAAGATCAATATACACGAGATGAGCTATACTTTAATTATGACATTAGATGAAAGTACATCTCTTCATCATGCAAAAGCCCCTTTGAGAATCACAATTGACGATCGGAGCATTTTAGTACAGACAAAAAAATTTCAAGTCAATGCTTATCACGGCAACAATATTCTTCAACTGGATGTATCAGGTATCCTTTATATTGTCTACTTTTGAATGGTTCAAATGAAATATCGTTTTGATTATTGTCATACTACTAAGTAGAAGCATTCTTTCTCCTTAGGCTTGTACTGACTGCAAAATTTGATGAATTAACAATAATTTTAGCAATTAAGTCTAGCTACTTAAATTCTTCTTCTTCACCTTTTGAAATGATAGAACTACATAACATAAAGACTGTTTTTATCCAAGTTCCCGAATGTATAATAGTAGGTTCAGGTGTTAAGGGAATGAATAAACGTCCAAGGAAATGGCAATCCAGAAGACCAAGCATAGATTGATCCTTGAAGTCCTTAGTCTCGTCCATTGTCATAAATCTATACTTTTCGTCAATTTCCCGTTTTATTTTGAAAATTATGACTCGACTTACGAGCTCCAATGATTGGGTTACGGGAAAACAAGAAGAGACGGATTTCTCCGACTGAAATTGATATTACATGATACAAGGAATTACGTTAGGTCAGGCGATACATCAGATGTACCTGAATCATTATTAATACTATGTTTATTGAATGGATCCGGATTTCTCTTGTGACATCGGTGATTTAAATATCTCATGATCGGAAATTTCTTCATTATAGTAGTCGAGGAATGGCAGGGCCGGAATGCTATCACACTCGTATCCTTGACAAATTTTCAAACGTTGCTACATCCATTGTTGGCGACCCAAGTTCCTGAATCAAATCCACAGTCATTCTTTAAGTTAATTTAAAAATGGGACCTGTTGTTTTTGAATTGAATAGGAATGAGTATGAAAAGAAAAAGAAAAAGAAGTTGCAGCTGGGCTCTTTTTTCACATCGTAAGTTATAATCTTTGTCTCAATGTTTTATTTTCTAGTATTTATTGCATGTTTTGTAGAGTATTAATATAATTAATCACATTTATATATCCAATATGCATATTATATTAGTTATGTTTATTTATTTATTATTAAAATTTATTTTATATATAATACATTTATAGTTTAATTCCCACGAACCAAATATGTGTGTGTACTTTTCTTGAAAAATTGTCTTTTTTAACTTATTTGATATTGTTTAAATGTTGTTTTTTTTGTTCCAATGTATTCAGTGTCAGATATTCACGCACTTTAATTGAATTGAAAATAAATTATGGTTTTAAAGAAAAAGTTCAATATTTACTTCAAAAATAAATACACACTACGACGGTACATATATATGTGGGAAATTATGAACTTTTAAAAGCTAACATCTTTCACATTTTCCTTAATTTAAAATATCAAAAGTTTATTTATAATTTAATAATTTAAAAGGAATAAACACACACAGCAATCAACTCTAAGTATAACTTTAGAAAAATCCCTAAATCTCTTATAAATTCATGGAAATCAAAGAAAATAGTAGGATTTGTCTACATAATATGTACTACTTTTATTTGCAACCATCTTTTTTACATAAAATGTAATTTAACGGCTGACAAAAAGAGCAATGGTAGTGGTGCTCTAATAAACCATTATGGGACTACATAGTACAGAAACTTCTTTCAAAGTCAGCACTCATAAGGCAAAAATTAATTTCTGTATTGTTAATTGTGATCGTGATACCACTTTTTAAAGCTGCTAATGATTTGTTTGGCACGGTTTTTTGTTATACCAACTGCGCCACTTGATTTGATGAAAGCCAAGTTTATTCTAACAATAAGAAGGAAAAAATATAATAGATAAGAAGTACATACATATATACAAGGTAACGACTTTTTTAACTTTTTTAATTAATATAAAGTGTTTAAAGCAATTCCTTGATTATTACGGCTCTTGGATGGTTAGTGATCTGAACATTGAGTGTCCATTTTTAATTGAAAGGAAATTGTGGAATGTCTAGATGATATCATTACCTTTTTTAATGACTTTGTTCAAAAAAATAATGTATAATATTATATATGTACAGTACGTAGGTACTAAACAAATGAATTAATTAATCTAAAATATTATAATTATTCTCTACAAAATTAAAATCGCTAACTCATAATATTTTTAAAAATTGATAATCTATCATTTTTCAATCAAATCCAAAATAAATGAATAAACGGTTATTTTAAGTCTTTTAAAAAGTTCTTTGGATATGCAATTGCATTTTCCATGTTGCCCTTAGTACATTTATATGTATAAAATTTTTTATTGATTTTCATTATTGTAGCGTCTATTTTCTTCCAATTCTTCACCAGAGAATAAAATTCCGTCCCGCTTCATAAGATATAAGTGTTTTATGGGTGCTAGAGTGGACTTGATAGTTCTTTGCATTTTCTGACATTTCCACAAGATAAACTATTCTCTCTGGAGTGGCCTTGCAGAAATTTTCCATTGTATTGTATGAAAATACATTTGATACTTCTATAGTGCCAGAAAGGACTCTATACTTTCAGCTGAGTTTAAATAAAAGTTCTACAATGATTCGACGATCCTTTTGATATGTTGGGTTTTGATTACCCTTGTATTTGAAACTCTTTGAAAGACTATATACTAGCTTGCCAAACAATTAATTTAACTTCTCTGAAAGTCAACAATGTTCTAAATGAAACAGCTGGTGCATGAATATAAATATGGACTGCATAAATCCATATTTTTCAGTCTTTAATGCCTTTTTTTCATCAGGTTTTTCAAATCATAAAATATTGTTAACAGTAAAGATATCTTTTATAATTATCGGTATTACTTCCGCTTATTTTTGGAGCCACTAGCATTATCCATTCTAATATATTTTCAATTTTGTAACAGCTATTTTATATTAATCAAACGAGCTCCATAATACCTATTTTTAAAATTAGAAGCAGACTTAAAGTGCATAGTTCATTATGAAAAAATATTCAACATCTAATTTTTATCCACAAGTTGTCATTCTCTATTAATCTATGCAAAAATGTTGTGTTTTTCAACCACCAGACCCATATTGAGAAGAAAAGACATAATCCAACATACTTTCTATCTGCAGAGATCTGCACTAATGAAAGGTTTCCTCCGCCCCCCTGGCAAATTCAATAAATTTGACCATTAAACTAATAATTGCATCTGAAGTGCTTTGATTAGAGAACTCACTTTAATTATCTGCAAAATATCATAAATTATGTAATTATAATATAATTTTATTCATTACATTTAGACTGTATTCATATTCGTATTTCATACATAATTTTTTAACTTTTGTAATAATCATTGGACGTTTATGTCATGAGCGTTTAAACGAATCTAAACTCCAAGAGTATTACTATACATATTTCATTTTTTGCCATATCTGTTATTATATCATATCATTAGATCCACTACAAAAAGTTGCCATGATTTCTGTTTTTTTTTTCATATTGTGTACCAGTCCTGATTTCCTAGAAAACATTTCAAATTGGTAAAAAATTCTTTATAGCACATAATATCTTTTTTTGGTTTCCTCGAAACATATTGTCACCAAGATAGGTAACTTTTTTTTTCAAGTTTAAATATATAATATATATTGAAATGGTGCATATTGGAATGTATCAACTCTCCCTCTTGAGTAGAGTAAATTGTACAAATTTTTTTACGGCCTCTATCTTGCACACGTTGATATGTATATCACAACAAAGTAGAAATATCAATTGTGCTCAAAATACTACAATAATCACCAATCTTCAGATGTAAGGGATACATATTTTTGAACCTATGCAAGAAAAAGCAAAAAGTTTATCAACTCTCCCTCGCTTCCCCTAGTCCTTATATTACTTTCATCCGCTTAATATCTCGCACAAGTGGATAAGTACTTTTTTTGAAGAGTAAAAACCACGGGCCTTTAGGAATAGTCCCCGTGAGAAACGTTCCCCCTAGGAAAGTTTACTGTTAAGGGAACCAATAATATAATTAATTGGAATCAGGTTTTTTAGACAAATAGCACTACTTGTATTTGTAAGTATGTAAACTTTTTCAATTTTTTTAATATTACGGTTTTGTATGGAAGTCTGGTCTCATTCTGTATCCTTTGTATACAGACATAATTTTTATAATTAATACTTCATTTATTAATAAAATAAGATTTTTTAAATAAATATTGACTCAATACTCATTTAAATGTACTTCAAATGTTAATATTATATGAAAACGAAAATATTTAATACAGGGTGAATACGGTATTGTGTCGCCCGGGGAAAAAAAACTTTAAATAGCTGTAGCTCAAAAAATAATGAATCGATTTGAATGAAACTTTCAGGATATCTTTATTGACTTCCTTTTTGAAGATTCAAAGAATAAAATCGCCTTTAGCATCAATGACGGCCTCGAGGCGCCGCTGGAAGCGCGAGCAGGCTTGCGCGACGTCATCGCTCCGGAGATTGGCACACATTTCCATAATGGAGGCGACCAGGGAGGCTTTGGTGTTGTAAGGAGTACGATTGATGTCCCTCTCGGTCAAGCCCCACACGAAATAATCGAGTGGATTACAGTCTGGCGAGCTAGGCGGCCACAAAGTTTTGTCTTAGAAGTGTGGGAAGTTGTTCCTGCACCAGCTCTGCGTGGTTTTTGAGTTGTGAGCAGGTGCGCCATCCTGCTGCCACACATATGGACGTCCATCGGCCACCTGATCCATCCACGGCTTGACAACAGTGCGTAGCACGTTCAGGTACACCTCGGTGTTGACCTTGAGGCCGGCCTCAAAGACGTGAGGAGGCATGACGTGACCCTCGTTGCTCACAACGCCAAAGACCATTACGGTGGTCGGAAATTTTGTCTTCATGAATAGGGACATCCTCAGGGTCATTGCAGATCCACCTGTTGTTCTTTCTGTTCACCTTTTGGTCCTGATTGAAATTTTTCTCATCAGAGAAAAAGATGAGGCTCTGGCGGATGTTTCAGCTCATTGAGAAGAGCCTTGGCCTTCTGAAGCCGCTTTGCCTTGGTCGCCTCGGTCAAAAATTGGCCCCTACGAAGGCAGTAGGACGTGTAGCGGAGGTCCGGCTTCACAATTTTGCTTACAAGGAAGTTGCTGACGCCGAGGACGGCCGCGATCTTCCGCATCGAGAGCGACGGGTCTTTGTCGACCATCTTCTGGACCGTGTCAATCAGATCTTCTCCGTGAGTGTCACTACGCTGACTGTGCTTCTTCCTCTTCACGTCGAAATTGTTGGGATCGTTTCCCGCCTCCAAAAAGTCGTTGAACGCCGCCCTACCCCTCTGGACCATTCGGATGTCGATGTTGTTGAAGTCGGTAATCTCGCGATTCGTCCGGCCGGCGCGGATGCCGCACACAATAGCCCCTCTTTTTGATTCTTGCTCTTCGGCATTCATCTTGACGAGAATCTTTCTTAGTAAACGTTGTAGAAGAAGATTCAACGGAAAAAATGGCGTCAGCTGTTGCTCGATCCGACGCCTAGAAACAGGGTTACCACAAATATAAGATCGCGACACAATACCGCATTCACCCTGTACATATTACACTCCAATCTATGTTTATGTGTGACGTTCCAGCAAGATTTCATAACTGAGAAAGCATTTTTTAATACAAAATGAGAGTGGCTTTATATTCAGTATAAATTTTCTACAATTTCTATTATTAACTTTTATATACGCTTGCACTCATCATCTTACAATTTGTAATTATATTTTATAGCTAAACATGAAGGTTGTCCTAAAAATAGAAACTTATTTTTTTCATCATTCTACTTATTTGTATCAGTATGTATTTATATTTGAGCGTCGTATGTATTATATGAATTATATTTCTTCAAAAAGAAATAAAAATCGCTATATTTATACCTAAAAGTAGGCATTTATATACATATATGTAGATGACTATAATTAGCAGAAATTATGAGTATAGCTATATAAGAAAAGTTCATTGGTTTTAGTTTGTTTTTAAATAGTCGTTTAAAATATATTTATTTGTATTTCCCACAATTTTAGATCAACAATTTATGCATTCTTTTGAAATTTTACGTTGTGGATCATTTTGAATATACATATACATAATATGTATGTACGTATATGGACTTTTCTGTGTATTTCTTCTCCTTCTTATCCATGCAGATGAGATTAACCTAAATCAACTCATTTATATTAAAGCTATAGCTATGATACATAATATAGTACGGGATTTGGCCCATTTATATTTTGTATATACAACATTTTTTACATATACATAAGTAGTACATACATAAATATATTTAAACAAGTCTTTTATTTTTGTGTGTAAAAAGAAATATGTAACTACATTAAGGAAAATAAAATACTAAAATTCATTTAATCATTTTTTTTATTTAATTGGATACAATAGGTAAAGCATTAAAACAAAATCAATCTTGGAAAAAAATTATTAAAAAATATGAAATTCCCAATTTATTTTCTTATATCATCTTAATAGAGGACTAAAGTAAAATATATCTACACTATATATAAATATTTTTTAATATCTATTTTCGACTGGAAAATAAAAACTAATAGTAAAATCCACCATTTATATTAGTAAAAATATTAGTAATATCAAACAGTCTGGATTCAAACTGTCTGATATATTAGCAGAACCTACTGTCCATACTATTCGGAATATTGCTTTATTTAGCTTTTAATTAGAGATGCTGATAATAGTTGCCATCAAATTTATCTCAGCCAGTTAAGTTTACGAGTATTTAGCTCACTTGGATACTTATGCTCGTAATCCAAATTATTACTATATTTAATAATACTCTTAGTCCACTTATTTCAAAATAAACTCATTATAGTTTTTATAATAAATTATCCAATTTTAAAGAAAAATACCTTCATGTGAGTAATAAGTTAAATTAGATCGCCTTGATCAATAATAAAGAAATATGTACCCAAAATGAATTAAACTATTTGTAGTACGTCCACACAAAAGCAAGTTAGGATGATTTTTTCTTAAAATTGAGTCTAGATTCGTTCTTATTTAAAAATTAATGAAGTTAATACATTGGAGGCGCTGAAAATTACACCTATGGCTTGCAAAAATTAATGGTCATCATTTAAAAATATAATAAGATTCTTCAACTGTAACTTTCATTCCTGGGTCAGACCCCTTTATCCCATATATTCTGTTTAATAGCAAGTTTTTATCCCCACGGTTGCTAAGCTACTATTAACAACTGTTTGTATAAAACAGTATAGTTATGAGTTTACGAGCTCTTTTATAATAATTAGAGATGAAATCAAATACTACAACTAAGATAATATGACTGTCTGGCAAAAGTAAAAATGTTATATAATCATGTAAATTCCATCTTGCCTGATGTAAATTCAGAAGTTTCTTCCATTTGATTAGTATTGAATTTCTCATATTTACTATTTTTGTTCTTATGACTGAAATCGATCAAACAATCTAATTTTTATATTTTATATCTGAAATTATAATTTTGATCTAATCCTTTGTCGCTTTTTTCTATTGAATTTCTGTGAAAACTCCTTTTACACCCAAAGAAACACTTGTGTCCCAAAGAACTTAGATTTAAATAATTTCTAAGGTATGCGTTAGAACTAAAAGATATTTTAAACTTATAATTCTTTAAGTATATATATTTACAAATATTTAATTAACAAATAATTTTCTTGAAAAACGAAAAAATTATTTTGGTTTAAACATGATTTTTTGCATGTGTAAAAACCGTACTAACTATGAAATATGAATAATAGCTTGACATCTTAGCTATCAAACAAAAAACATAACTTCCAGTTAAAAATTCTTTCTTTTCTAAAAAAAATTTATAATATACATATATATACCCACATAGGTACATAAATATATATATATATATAGACATGTTAGACCCTTAAATTTTATTATGTGTAATATAAAATATAAAAGAATGATAAGAATCAAAACTGATCTTGAGAATCACAACACTAATTGGGGCCTTTATATTTATGAATTAAAAATAGAAATCTAGAATTTATTATATTCTTGAAATGTAGAAAAAGAAAGAAAAGAGGTCTTCAAGGAGCTGCATACGAGTATGTACTACTTCAAGAGGCAAAAGGATAACTTTGATTGGAGCTAATAGTAAATTGATAAAAATTTTATTATTCTGTACTTCAATTTAGTATTTTTTCCTAGGATTGTCTGTTGATAAACCTTTATAGAAATGTATCATTTATTTCATACTTACACTTAATTAAGTTATAAGGGATCATTAAGTAAACATTAATAGTCATTTACTCTAAATACATATATTGACGTAGGACCCAATGTATTGCAGACAAATGTATGAACCCAGTGCCCTTATCTGTAAAATTTGATTTAAAAAAATATGAATATCGTGGTATTTGAAGATCGAAATTGGATACTTTAAGAAATGTTTATCCAAATGTATGATTTAGTAATGAAAGAAATTTGTATAAGTTAAAAAACTTTTTTTCAGAGTATTGATTCACTCTACCTCTCCTTCTAAAAGGAAAAAAGAAAAAATCCGTCTTTCCAAATACTATAAAACTCAACACCAATACAAGTGGAAACGAAGTTTTAACTATATCTACAATTTAAGACTTTTAAATATGTAAATAATTAACCCACTTTAGATATAACATAGAAAAAGTGGCAATTAAAACTAGAATCCACAAAAATCCTGTCTAGTTCAACTCTTTGGTTACTTCAAAAAATATAAGCATATGCATGGAACCATTTTCCTATTGCTTACTCAAACTTTTTTCATGAAATTAAAGACAACAAAAAATACTTTGTGTTCAGAGATTCATAATTATTTGATTATGTAATTTTTGAGAAACTTTATTTTTTATTTTATCTTTAAGTTATTAATCAAGTTGTTGATGCTTAAAAGGAAACAAATTGCAAATTCTTTATATTTAAGCTTATAAATAGTTTTAGGTAAGTAGTTTGAAAGTACTGAGCTGACATACATAATTCAAATCACAAACATTGGATTTTTGCTTAATATACCTATCGAGTTCAATTCGTCCTCATATGTATCACACATGTAACAAGAATTTTTTGAAGAAGTGCTTTTTATTTCAGTCAAAATATTCACCATTTTACAGTCAACTGATATTTTTATTTCCTTCCTTAAACTCAACACTATCTCAACACTTTGTCTATTTCTAGAGATCACTATAGTGATCCTTGTCTTTTGATGACGTCAGAGTTTTTAAAATAGGAAAGCAGTATATTTTGTAAATTCTATTTTTATATACTGATATACCAAGACAATAGTAAATTACATAGTGAAAAAAGTAAACTTTTCTCTTGAATGAAGGGATAACTTCTCTAAAATAATTGTAATGCTATGATTTGATGAACTGATAGACTATTCTTTGTGACACATTTTTATAATATAATAATCAGTATAATCCATTTGGCTTTATCAATTTAACTTCTTAACATATTTGCTTGAAATACTAAGTAGGAATAAAATAAAAACCTAGCCTTCAATTTAAGTTGAGCTTAAGAGAGGAAAGAAAAATATCAGTTGGTACCACTACCTTGATGATCAATTTGAATTCTGTGTTGTATCGCTGAGGTGAGAGCTTACTACAAATATAAGTAGTTATTGTGTATAATTTAAAATTGTCAAATAACAATCAGCAGATAAAATGTAGAGGCACCAGATAGTAATTTTGGACATACTGTCTCAACCCAACAAAATGCCCATCCCTATTCATATATATATATATATATATATATATATATATATATATATATATTAGTATATTCATAGTGATATACTATGCTACAAAATTTTCAAACGTTATTTGTACACTACATGTGGTATGTATGTACATATATGTATTTGAAACTGCTGCTCTCCTTATAATTTTCATTTTCATTTCATCAATTCGTGTTGTACATATATATAATTGTATTTTATTATTTTATGCAACTTCATCAAACCTCTTGTTGTAGTTGTAACTGATATACAAAAATGTTCGTCAGCAATAAGATATCCCATAATAATCTATCAAAATTAGTCTAAATCAAAATAATTTAATTTAAATTTTTAAAAATTACCTAGCGTTTTTATTTCTTTTCCACACACAGAACTTTACTTTTTATGAACGAAAGTCCCATCCCCAAACAATGGTAGGTGAAGTCGATACTTCTCCATAAGGATTAACTTTGAAGAATTGGATAGTGGGGATTTGTGTAGTAAGGATTTGTTTGCTCACTGGGTATCAAACAGGAAGTGTACATTTATTGTAAAATAATTAGTGTAAGACATGTTATTTGGAGAAAGTAATAAATTACTGGTTATTAGTTACTAGACCAATATTTACGGACTTTTCTCTTTATTCAACAAAATAAAAGAGAAAAATCAATTTGAATTTGAACCTTGCTAATATAACAAATTCAAAATTAAAGGTTTTATTACTCACAGAGCAAGGCATGATAATGGATTGATGGCATGCAGGACAATTTTTTTACACCCATCTCTGACAGTAATACATTAGAAGTACGTCTGGAATTGTTCCAAGCTTCAAATTAGACTGGGGCACAAACAACCATTCAGCTCCTTGCAAGGGTGCCAGTAGGAGTACTTTTCTGACGCCCTAAGTATTATTTTACATACTATATGTTTATGTTCAGGCATACCTATGAAATAAAAACAATACATATATTAGAGTATTTAACAACAAAAGTGGTATGTCCATTAAGCTATGTCAGGATTAGAAACGCATTGCGTTGATATCATAAGACTATAAATCTACGAATCTAGGAAGGTAATAAAATATAAAAAATAAATTTATTTATTACTGTGGAGGCATTCGTTTTATAAAATATTTTAATAAAAAAATGCTTATAGAAGATAATAATAATGATGGAAAAATTTATGTACACTTAATAGTTGTGATCTAATGAAGAAAAAAATCTTCCCAACCCCAATAAAAAATATATATGGTATACACATAGAAACTTTAGATAATTGTAATAATATTTGATGATACAACTATTTGTATCATCAAATAAGTTAAGTAAGTATTGCAAATTAATAATAAAAATGCAACATCCTATATGTAGACTTTTTTGTCTTGTCACTATAAATTCTGGAAAAATAAATGAATAAATAATAATATTACACAAAAATAAAACTCTTTTGCAAAATAAAACTTTAAAAACATATGTACAAATATATCTTAGAAATTTCAGTTTGTTTTTTTCTTAAAAAGTATTGACAACAACAAGACAAAATGTAGGAACATACTCATATACGTATTTATACAAATATATATGTTATGTGTATAAATGAAGATGGGTTCCATTCATGAATATATGGAAATTATTACATGTATGAAAATTGTAAGGCATAGAAAGTTGTGTACATTAGAGTGGAGCTTTAAGATATGTTATAATTGAGAGTTATCAACATAATTAACGGTTCCTTATCGAATATCTTCCACAAGACTTCAGAATCCTAAATTTCTGTGTCATACTTTATATGTTGAAGGAAATTTTTTTAACCTTTGAACCTCAAGAGAAGGTGTGGTTTCCAGCCATTATAATCAGCTTTATTATATGGTGCCTACAGGCAACAGCTCCTTTCGAAGTTTATTTTAAAGAAGTAGCAAGCTCCAGCATTTTTATGGGTATTTATTTTTGTAGGTTAAAGCACATGTCCTTAATTTGGTCACTTATGTCCCATTATTGAATAGTTTCCAATACAGCAGTAACTTGAGCTTCATCTGTTTTTAATAAAATTTTTGCAACATTTAGTAATTTAAAAATTCCTCTCCCTGAAACCAATATCGGCAATCGATCAATTTTCTCTTTTCCTTTAGAAATCCGACTTTATTTTAAGAGTTGTTGACCGTCGTCAGAACTCTGCTTGATTTCGGCAAATATTATCTCTATTAAGAGTAAGCTGATCAATATTCTGGACCATGGCTTTGGTTGCTTAAGCTAAAATGAACATAGCTTTTTTGTCGAATATTGTTGTTTGATAGCTTAAAAATCATGGGTAATGATAGTGTTTCTTCTCCTTTGTTTTGTTTGTATGTATATGATTTAGATTATCTTCATCATTTACCTCTTCAGAATGTACGAATGCAGAGCACATCATCAAGTGGATAATAGATGATTAACCCTGCTTAAGATTATGCAACCTGGACTTATCTCCCCATTCTGTCAGTGACACCCATTGTTCTTTAGCAGCAAGTTCTCGATTGAGCTCAACTTTATTTGTATTTTTTAAATTTATATAAGTTTTTGAATTATTATCCTAAATTTAAAAAAATCGAAAAAAAGATCACCAAGGACAAGGTCATCATAATTACAATTTTCTTCAAATAAAATTCGAAATTTGAGCTATGTATCTCTAAATGTTTTTCAAGACAATTCAAAATTTGAATCTATAGGATGTTTTTAAATCAAAAGGAACAATTTGAGACCTTGCAAATTTAATATATCTCAAATTTCAAAAATAAGTATGTAATATAAAAGATATACTTATAATTTTTGATTAATTAAGTTGCAGGAAGAAAAAGGAAAATATGTAGTTGTGGCTGTATTTTGATGAGTTTTGATATAAGTCAGAAAGGAAAATTACTCCTCTCTTGTAATTAGATACTCATGTACACTCATTTATGTATATTACACATTCCTCTTCTGGGTAATTAGATTTATCCTCATTGTGAAAAAAATATATATATTCCTAAAAGCATATTCATCATTTTCCTTTCATTTGACTATTTACTTATGTACATACATATGAAAGAATTGTTGCAATTTAGTTCAATCAATTGAGATATGATGGATCGATATATGTAAATAGTTCAAGTACCTATACAATCATCACACTTTTTTACTTTATAAAACAATTTTTTTTTAAAGAATAACAAATTTTGTAATTACTTTTTATTTTTAATTCAAAAAAGATGCAAAGAAAAGTTTCTAAACACATGATAAAAATAAGTCTCCTCAATGGGATTATCATCTAATCCAACCACAAAAATACTTGGTTCCAAAACTATTATAAAA
This sequence comes from Lepeophtheirus nordmannii, assembly GCA_963680855.1. Taxonomy (NCBI): domain Eukaryota; kingdom Metazoa; phylum Arthropoda; class Copepoda; order Siphonostomatoida; family Caligidae; genus Lepeophtheirus; species Lepeophtheirus nordmannii. The sequence continues at coordinate 20,206,393 of OY804521.1, read as the reverse complement.
GTTAACAGATTAAATTTTTGGAATGGGGATTTTTTTTCTCTATTGTCGCAAGAGAAAATTAGTTTTAAACTATTTTGTAGTTTCTGGGTTTTTTTTGTGAGTGTTTTATTTTCTTTTTTCGTAAAACAGAAACCTACATAGGTAACAATTGTTGGAATAAAAACCTAAATCTATATATGTATGTTTAAGAAAATAACTTCTTGGAGTTTTGAGCTAATTAATATACATATATAACATACACATATTTTATGGTTTTTTCAGTGTCTTCATGGAGCTTTGTTTTTGGCTCAGTCTTTTGAAATACATTTTAAAAGGAATAATTTTTTTATTAAGTCATTATAGTACGTACATAAATAACACAAGAAAAATTTCATTACTTTTCAAAAGATATAAAGTCTAAGTATCCCAAGAATTAAGTTATTATATGTATTGCAAATTTAAATATCTGCATGGTTTTTATTATGAAACAGATATAGAAACACGGTAAATAAATGAACCATGAATAAATTTTTCATATATATAATTCCATGTATACATTTTCTGGTCAATGAATAAAATACAAATTAACATACTATAAAATATATCATTGCACTATTATTCCATAAGTATATTTATATATGTTTTGACTTGTTTGTTCCTTTTTAGAGTGTTTTTAATCTTGCAACATTTATTGATATTAATAAAATTGTATCGATTTTTTTGATGATATAATATTTCCTCTCTTTTTGTGAGACATAAATATTTATCAATGACTTGAAACATTTATTGGATTGACAAAAACTATCAATGTTCATACATAGGTAAATAAAGATTTATTGATATTATAAGATTTTTGTCTAGCTGCAATATTTTGTCATAAACAATAAAAATCTCATTATAAAAAAATGGATAAAAAACAAAGACTTCTTAAAATAATTTCCCCATGACAGCTTTTAACGAATTTTGACAAAAAAAGTGGAAAAAAGTTTTAATTAGAACCCAACCTATAATCAGCCAATTATTGACTTTTTGGTAATAATCGGTATTCAATCTATGCCGATACGGATAATTGAAAACTGAGTATTGAATATACATATATATATATATATATAAACGGTATCGATTTCAAAAATCCATATTGGTCAGGTATACAAGTTAAGGCAAGAAATATTCCATTTATTAAATGTACATAAAATTTTGATGTGTCGAGTAAAGGTTTATCTCCTTCCATTTTCTATTTTTAATTTATTGGCAAAAAAATGTCGTGTTTTCAAAAACTACTTTCTCATTTCATAGTTTTCTTACATAAATAATTAACTTATACTTTCACTCAATCTCTAATTAAAAAAAGTTTATCATATTCAGCAGATCAAAATATCAAGAGCTATTAAAATAATATCCCAATGAAAATTACGAGCACTACTTAATTGGTGGAAATGTGACTTTATATATATTGATTAGTACTTTTGTATTTCTGTTTTTCACTTCAATCATGTTAATTTATTTACATAAGTATTCCTGGAAAATTTTAATCTATAAGCTTTTTTGGCTTGGGGAAAAATTACGAGGTTACATCCCTGATTAAGATCCTTTGAGATGTTCTTTACATCTAATCATTACGTCATTTAATCACCGTTTAGGTACTCACTTAAAAGTTCTTCGGCATCTATAGTCCACACTTATTGTGTTAAGGATGTTTGAGGCACTCTGTATATACAACTCTAATTATGGCTTAATTGTAAATTAGTTTAGGTCCTAATTTGATATTATAGGTACTATGTAATTCCTGCTTTCAAAACATAACTAAATTGCTTCAACATTCAATATTATGCAAGTTTATTATTTGATCTCAAGACAAAAAAAAATTCTGATATTTTGACCAGTGTTATGTGGAAAAGACACACAAGATCCAATTTTACGACATCCTCATTTGTCTAGGGAATCAGTCAAGAAAGGAAACTGAACAAATAGTCTGTACGTGCTATACAGACTTGAATATCTAATTGATTTTCCTAAAATGCATTCTTTTGAATTTTTGAAAATTTGTCATAGATCAACATCTATGTATCTGTACAAATTTCGCCGCCATTGGGATGCCCTTATTGCTGCTGACAGTAGTCATATCCAGAATTCATTATCCTTATTATCATATTTATATATTATATTAATAAAATTATACATCATTGTTTATTTCGCCAATTTTAGTCCCAAAACTTTTGTAGGATCTGGTATGTAAATAAGTGTTATAGGGTTATTATTAGAGTGGGATTCGAGATGTAACTATTGAATTCGGTCAAGTTCAATTTTTTGAGCATTCAGTCAAGTCGAGTTTGAGTAAAGGGCATCGGGTCTGAATTTTTCTATTTAAATTCAACAATTAAGTCAGTTAGACTACCTCAAAAAGGCAGTCAATAAATTATTAATCAAATTATGCAGGTAATTTTAGAGAATATTTATTTGTATAATAAGAAATTATTTCAAAATATGTTATCTATATTCACAAATTAAAGGTTAAATTAAATTCATTTTGATTGCCATATATTCAGACCATCAAAAAACTCATTTTCTTCTTATTCAAAATTATAGTATCGGCATATTAAATCATATACTTCAACTAAAAATCTTGATGAAAATACTGTTAGAATATTCTACATAAAACTGATGACAAAATGTTCAGCTCCACATAAATTGGTGCTAATACTGATAGAATAAAAAAGTATATTTTTCGATGAATCACATCAGATACATAGAGTATAGTAAAAAGTATCAACTAAATTGATATTCTTTTGATACATACTTATGTACTTATTTTTATAACAACTGAAACACAATCAAACACACACACATAAGTGTATATGTGTATGTCTTTTCATACTCACGAGGAGTTGAAAAGAAAATCAAGGATAATAATTGTTAAACTTGGTCTTTTTGATCATATTAGAGCTAAATTTAAATAGATTTTTCCATAATTTCAATAGTTTTGTTCAAATTTGAAGGTACACTTGTTCTTTCTCTGAGTGTTAACGGTAACTTTTTACTTTATAAATGTAAAATAATGAAGTTATGTTATGGAGTAGAATTTTTATAAATATTAGTTCTTTTTACACTTTTCCTTAGAAGAGTTATAAACAATACTCTTCCTAGAAAAAGTGACTATGTTTGGACCCCTAGGTACAATGATAAGTGTCTTTGAATACACGAACTTGAACAATATGTTTCAAAAAACATAATAGGTGCATTATTATTAAAAGTTTAGAAATTATTTGCTCTCTTTTACTATGCATAAAGGATGATTACAAGTCATACAAATTACTTAAGTTCGATTTTCTATATTTATACTTGCTCATCCTTTTTATTATTTGATTAAAATCTGGTAAATAATTGTCCATTGTAACATATTTATTTAGTCTTTTTTTTTTGGTCTAGACCAGGGGTGTGAAATCTGCGACTCTCAAAAGATTTATTTGCAGTTCTTTCTCCTAATAATTAATTAGCTATAGTGTTATCAATTGTTATAAAAACTCATGTTGCTCTCTAAAGGAATAATTATAAGATTATCGACAACATTTATAAAAACTGCATATCGAGTCAAAATGAACGGTTAATGTACATATTCAAAATAATTAATAAAAATATCACTAAAAAGACCATGATTTCAATATCATTGAATCAATTTTCCATAATGAAGTGAATTACGCAAGAGACAAGGTGATATTCGATTGATAAATGGGTTACGAAAATCACGTTGAAAATAATATTGCTATAAAATCCTAATAGTGAATGTGTACATGTTGCTATAGTACAAAGACGTTTAGTATAAGTATAAGTCATAGTTCTTATAATACTAATAGATAATATTTATATTGCAGTTATGGTTCATAAAGTTAATAAATATTTTCAGGCTAAACAATTTTGATAAGATATATCACAAGAAATAACTATTTTTAAGTTAATCAATTAATTATTTTAAAATTATATTATAGTTAATCATAGCAATAATGAAAAAAAAATAATATTAAATTATTATAACGAGGAAAATCTTTACATATTAAAAAATATTTATTCAGAACATTTAATTTATACAGAAAAATAAGTGAAAATAACCAAATATTAATTTTTAGTATTAGCTGTAGACTTTATTAAAAATACATATATCACATAAATACAGGGTCTTAAGATCAAATGGGAACATCTTTCAAAAAATCTTTAAATTGTCACTAAGTCTGTATTTTTGGCAAATTTACTGGAAAGTTGGCTTGAATTGTACAAATGAACGTTGAAAAAAAAGTTAATTTGATGCATCTGCCTCCAGCATAAATCATGGCCTTGATTCATACCTGGAAGGAGGATCAGGCGTTGACGATGTAGTTCCTTAACATTACGGTATTTATCTCATTAATGGAGGCAATCAGAGGACTGATTGCCTCCAGGTCTGAATCAAGGCTATGATTTATGCTGGAGGCTTGGTGTCATGATATGTTCGATTTGATTTCGATTCAACATAGCCCCAGATAAAATAATTAATCGGATAAAGATCTGGACATGTTTCCTTCCCAAGGAAATCATAGCTATACTCACTAAGCCACTTCAGCAACCTGTATGAAACATGACAAGGTGCTGAGTCTTGTTGCCAGACTCAAGGCCTATCCCCAGCGATTTGCTGGAACAAAGGCAGCATAATTTCCTCCATTACCTTAAGAAAGATGTCCGTATCACAGTTGCTGGAAACTTCGTTTTCATGACTTTTGTGACGTTCTTTGGCTTGATTGCTGTCCAGCGATGGTTCTGTTTGTTATGAACTTTATGTTGGTAGAAATTATATTCATCAGAGAAGAATCATAGCATTCCTCTCACTTTTGGATGCCTCAATCTGTTGTACAGTTTCGTAGCCTTCATTAGTCTCAAATCCTTGACTTTATTACTAAGAAACTGATCAGTTTGCATCCTGTAGCTCTTGCATCTCAGGTTCTTCAACATGAAGGCCCTAATCAATGAAGCTGAAGCTTCTAGATGGATCATCATCGATCATGATCTGAAGTTTTTGGATGAATTCGCTTGTCCTGACTTTTCTGGTGGAGTTTTTGCGCCTGATGACGGATCTGGGATCATCAAGAGCCTCACAAATCTTTTGCACTGTCCAAATTGGGATACCAGTTTCATTTGAGACTTCTCGATTTGAAATAATATTGCTTAAATGATAGTAAAGATCTCACATGAAGGAATATGTACATGCATTAAGGTTAATAAAGCAAATAAAATGTAAACAAAAGGAGCTCAAGTCCTCGTATAATTATTAGTTAAAATATATAATTTCCTGACATTAATTTCAGATAAATTTCTGCCTCTCATCTATGGTATACATAATGTTATTATTTATTACTGGTGTATTCATTTGTATATATAATGGAAAATAGCAGCTTGTAGCTCAGTAAAACGTCATGACAGCTCAAGCTGCTTCCCTCTCAACATTCATCAAATTGTCAGAGTTACCAGGTTGATTTTCTCTTTCTTTTTATTTTACACACCCCATTTGCATATTATTTACATTCCTATTTATTTCTAGGAATGTAAATTTCAAGCAAAATCTTACACGCGAGATTTCATGGGGTTGGCACTTTCAACAGTACTTTTTGTTTTAACCATTTTTCCCTTTATTACTGGGGGGAGAACATCTACCTGATAGTAAAGTTCTCGCATGATTTGTGTACCACTTATAATATTCTGTTGAAAAACTATCAATTATATCAATAAAATACCTAATGGAATGTATCGTCGAATATCGATGTGAACATGATTGGATTTACGACAGGGATTTCAATTCTCCTTACATCAATGTGTTCGACATTGCCTTTATGGACAACTCCAAATCCCTTGTTTCCTACTATGAGTAGATAATTGCTCTGAGGACTTCTCTAAATCTATTGTTCTACGAAGAGTTGGCAAATGCTCTAATGACCAACTTAAACCATAATAAGTATTAAATGTTAGAAATTAAAGCTATAACTTCATAATAGATATTAATTATATTAATTGTAGGATTTAAGATTTTTGAGATGTTTCCCTGGATTCCTCCACTACTGAGATAATTTCATTATGGTCATTGTATATCTCCACAATTTTGTTGGAGCCCGAGTTCCATCTGATGATTGCATTTAAAGAACTTGCTATCGTGAATTATGGATTCTGTTGACATTTTCTTCAGTGATATGTATCCCTTGTTCCTCTCAATCACATGCAGACATTTACTTTTGAGTGATTCAAGTGTAACAACATAACATGATGGTGGAGATACCCTTTCACTAAACCTATTTTTTAATCTTGGACAACACTTGTATACTTTCAAATGTTGTAGTAATAAGGATCGAATTTTTCAGTTTGGAACATGAAATTGGCTAAAATGATGTTGAGTTGGACATTCAAGAAAACAAGCGTCTTGGTCTTGTTAGTGATGAAATTAAAAATATCATAATTGTCTTCAATTACGTTCTTTGAATAAATCTCTATATTTATTTCGTGATTACGACTTTAAACGTGTTGTATGATGTTTAGTTTTCTCATGGTTTTTGTCCCAAACTCATTTAGATGTTATTTCACTAACCTAGGATCTTCGTTATAATTTTAAAATTTTTCACCTCCATTATCAGCGATCAAGGATTTTATGCAAACTTGATTAGATAATTTATTTACTCATACTTTATGGATGAATTTATTAAATTGTTAATCGTTTATTAATTTTGTAATTGCCATTAAACATTTTCAGTATATATATATATATATATATATATATATATGATTTTTCCTTCACTAATTAAATTATTACGTACATGGCTCGACATCCGTTACAACATTTACATTTGAAGCTTAATCTTACTTTGAATTAAAAATATTTTGTTTTAATTTGAGTTTCTATATATGTATATTATATATTTATGTATGATTTAAGCATATATTTAGTGCTGAATTCATTTAAAATCTTAATCACATTCTATTAAATTGGTTCAATCTAGTACTGAATAAAAAAATATGTATTGATTTAATGCGCTTATGCATATTGAGTAATTTTAGAGTCAAATTTATCTACTTCCCAGGAGGAAGAGGGCTCAAGAAGTTACTTGGATTGCACTTCTTGCATATACTACCCATTTTTAAGGCTTGAAGTCGAAAGGAATACAAACTATTGTATGAAAGGAAGTACAAAAAGGGCTCAAGTCCAATTCTAACTTAAATTTGAGTTAATTTTCTGCCTCTCATCTATGGTATACATAATGTTACTATTTATTATTGATGTCTTCATTTGTATATATAAAGGAAAATAGCAGTTTGTAGCTCAATAAAATGTCATGACAGCTCAAGCTGTTTCCCTTTCAACATTCATGAAATTGTCAGAGTTACCAGGTTGATTTTCTCTTTCTTTGATTCTTATAAGCTCGATTTGCTTGAAATTTACATTCCTATCTATTGCTTTTTCATCACACTGTTCTGAAGTCCTATTCCTATTCATGTTTTTTTGGAGATCTCTATCATTTTAGGACAAGGCATCATTGTCAATTATTTATAACTTGAACTCTTCTTTGAATATTTGATAAGTCATTCTTTCCTTTCAATACAGATGACAGAAGAATCATTGATCTATTGTCTATCCCTTTACATATTATTACATTTCCTCAGAACAGAAACTTCCTATTACCTCGCATCATTTTCTTATGATTTGTAAGTTTCTTAGGGATATTTTTTTTGTTTCAACGATTTCATTTTTACAGTCATTATACAGTTTTACCTTCAAAGAAGGACTGCTTAAATAGTTTTCGAAGTGAACTGTGCAATATGTTCCTTCTACGTTCAATGTCATAAAATTCTAAATTGTCATAAAGTTTGCTGTTTGTATTAAAATAGAGATAAATTTTCAAAGATGATTCCTTATACCAGGAACAAAATAAATAGGCAATAAGAAGTATTATGGGTGGAAGATAATTTTTATAAATTACAAAAAATGAACATAATTAAATAGTTTTTATAACACGAACCTAAAGTCATAATTCTGATGTTCAACAGCTGGATGGAATAACTATTATCCCAGGGCCTCTGTTTCTGTTTAACAGTCGAGACTATTTCATTCCAGGTCGGAATATGACATTGACTCGTAAGAATTTGTTGTATTATTCTCAATTTATTTTCAGTATATTTGTATATGTTGGTAGTAGATCATGCAATGCAATGAGGAAGAAGAGGTTGAAGAATGTTGCTGTTAGAAATCGAATGGAATAAAAATTTAGCAAATTATAGCAATGCACTATCATTTGCTTAGTATGTAAATCTCTTTTTATATTGTAGGATCCTACATATATATGTCTCTATCACTGTAATTAAAACAACAGGGAGCTTTTCTTCATTAATAAAGAATAAATGGGTGTACTAAAATGCATGTAAAACTTTAATTTAATCATTATTGTTTTCGGTTTATTCATATTTAGTTCATTCGAAATAAAACATGACTCTAGTCACCACCGTTAAAAGTATAATGTAATTAGTAATTATGTATATTATATATATATATATAAAGATGAACGTAAATTCTTCTTCCTTTCTCACTTACTTCAAGCACATTTATCCATATATGTACAATATTCATTACATATATATGTAAGTATATCATTTCTCTTATAACAGGGTATTAAAAAGTGTAACAAGATTTTAATTTCGTAGGTTTAATTACTAACTCCCTTTCATTACTTATTTTTTACTAAAAGTTTGATAAATCCTTATTTTCTTCAAATTAAAATAATTATTGTATTCCTTTACTGTCACATTTTGTCAATTAATTACTCATCAGAGTATCCTATTTGCTACTAATGTAATTCATTCTACAAAAACAATCAAATTAGTTTTACTTTAATATAGTGTTAGCGGATTTAAAACAAAATTAATATCAATTTGTTTCTTAGTGTTTTCTCATAAAATTAATGATTTAAATTATATTTGAGTCATTACAATAGTAAACAAAAGTTCAACTTCGTTTTGTCCACGAATTAAGAGAGAATGTCCAATGTCCATGATTGTATTTTAAAATATATTTAGAAAAATATTAAATTATTGAGGTTTGTTGACAATATTTGAACTTTTTCAAGAAAAAAACAACACGATCTCTTTATATAGGAGAGAGTCAATCGTTACATTCTAATTTATATTTGTTTTGAAATATGCAATTATGGTCAGCTCCATAATTTTGAATTCTGATTTAATTTAAAAAAATCAATATCAATCAAAAAAATCATCAATCCTGCTACAAATAAAAAAAAATTGTATATGTTGCTTATTTATATCTTTGTTATACATAGGAATGAAAATCATATGCAATTCGGGCGTGTGATAAAAAAGTGGAGTTGGCTCTTCAAACAGGTCTTTTTGTTTTCCGAAGCTGTTATCATTTTTCCAATATAACTGAGGGGAGAACATCTACCTGATGTCGCATGAAGGAATACATGCATTAAGTTTAAAAAAGCAAATAAAATGTAAACAAAAAGGGCTCAAGTCCTCGTATAATTATTTATTAGTTAAAAATATATAATTTCCTGACATTAATTTCAGTTAATTTTCTGCCTCTCATCTATGTTATTATTTATTGTTGTATATATAATGGAGAATAGCTGCTTGTAGCTCAGTAAAACGTCATGACAGCTCAAGCTGCTTCCCCCTTAACATTCATTAAATTGTCAGGGTTGCTAGGTTGATTTTCTCTTTCTTTTTTTATAACACGCCCGAATTGCATATGATTTACATTGCTAGTTATACATAGTAGCACCCGATCCAGGTAATCAATAGCTCCTTGGCTATTGATTGTTTCGAAAAACAATGACAATGAAATGTTGTCTGACTATGATGTCAATATGTAATATCATTTGTATTGAAACGGGCACTATGAATTAGTTCTGGCAATCCTACTTTGTAACTTTATATGTAGTGTTCTAATACAAAACTTTTGATGATAAAAACTCAACATATCTCATTTCTACATTTTATTTTATGTACATAAATAATGATGAAAGAAGAAATTATGTACATACATACATGAGGCTTCATCTACATTTGAAGGAAAAAAAACACATCTATAAATGGATTGTAGTTCATTTTTGTATATACTCGTAAAATAACTTCTGTTTAGATCTTTTTATTTTACAAGTTCCAGAGCATAAAAAGGGGAAAAACCCAAATTAACTTTGTTCATTCTCTAAGGGTATTAATTTTCATTTATACAGCGTAGGCTTACATAATAGATAATCAAATACATTAATAAATTGATTTTTGAAATTTGAGAGGGATTTGATATTTGAGCTGTTGACAGATATAATAAACCATTTTTTAACTAAGTGCGATATGCCCATAATTGAGATGAACTAATCCCAATTTAGGGCCAAGGTTTGAAGTCCAGTCATACATGTTAGTTCTAAATAATAATAAAAACCGGTATTTTATGACGTCTGAATTTTTTTCCAGTCCCTATTTTATGTGAGGTTTGGACCAACATTTTCTAAAAACATATGAATATAAAACTCGACGTGTATAGTTAGACTTAAATCAATTTGTATACATTTCTTCGGGAAAAATACGAAGAAACAATACAGAAAAGTCTAACAAATCTAAATTGCTGCTGGCATAAAATTAATCAGTCAATATTAATTACAATAATTCATAAAAATAAAGTTTTAGAGCGTAAAAAGTTCAATTATGCTTACTAATTAAACATGAAAAGAAGGGGTTAAGCAGAGCTTATTTTAATTTTGATATAAATATGTCACCTTAGAGCTATATACGTATTTTTTGTGCTCGGACACGTCTTGATATCAACAAAATTTAATCTTTTCATTAATAAAAACATCAATTTTAATTTAAAAAGTAGCCATACCTATATTTTTTGTAGTTGTCGCTTTTTAACACGTGAAATTCAAACATCATATGAGGTTGTCATTATTTTATTTATCTTACTCAAATATTGCTAGAATTGAGTGAATCGAATTGATTTAGTAGAGTTGTAAAATAATTCTAATAATTCTTTACTGATGTACCAAATACATTCTGGAAATTATCGATTGTCAAGTGAAGTAATCGAAATCACTTTTTGTTTGTAATTCAAGTATTTAACTAAATTACTTATTTTAAAAAATCAGTTATGATATATAGCTCGATAAAAAAGTCTTGGGTATTTCATTTTGAAACTTTAAGCTCCACATATAGACAAGATGAACTAAATCTGTGGAATAACAGTGGACTCCTCCTCAAACAAAATTCGAAAAATTAGATTTATAATTGTAAAGTTTGCTTAAAAGCTCATTCTTTATTTTAAGTCATATAATCCGAGATATAATATCAATAGAGATAGGCAGTCTTGAATGTTTCATTCCCAAATCGATTATTTTCAGTATTTACCTATACATGAGCAAAGTTAAATTATAATTTAGCTCGATGGATATGTTAGATAAATAATAGAAATAATCAATTTTTTAGTGGTGTTTGAAATAAAATACAGTTCAAAATTCAAGTATTTAACACAGTATGAGGTGTAATGGTTGTAAAGCAGATTGAAGTTTCGCTGATTTTCTTTTAAATTCTGTGTGTCTGCCTGTGCTTTTCTTTTTTCTTGGTATGGTAATTTCATCATTTAACTTGGCAATCATACTCTAGCCCACTACATTGAGAAGTACTTTATAAATTTTGCTGAAAAGTCAGGTCCACCTGCCGCATTGATAACATTTTGAATTAACCATTGCCTCGACAGCTACTTCTGAGCTATCAATTTTTCTCTCAATGAATGTTGTAACAAATGATACTCTAGAATTCATCTTGTCCCCCCCCCCCTCTTCATGGGTAGCAATGAGTCTAATTGTAAGTGGGTATAGAGACAGGTGAGGAAGAGCATATCCGATGGTGTTGATAGTCTTCTCCTATTCATGATTTCGATGAACCTTCTCTGCCAGATTTGCAATTGCCAAGAATGTATGTTTGGCTGAAAGATATGTCTCATCAGTCAGATTTCTTGATCTAACAATCTCCCATTCATCCAGCATTATTTACTCACAAAATTAATCGTTCTTCATGTAACCAACTTAGGGGTATTTTAATATTTAGACCATTCTAGTGGTTTCTCACGGTCTCAGTAAGCTGCAGTTTGACAGTAGTTTCCTCGATCGTTGTGAAATTGGAATACTTGGAAAGAACACTTGTGAGCTTGGTTTACTTAAAAGGTGGATTATATGTGTGCAGAGGTGGTGATTCAGGAGGTATATGTTTGGACGTAATCCTTTCTCCGGAAAAGTTATAATTTTTAAAATTGTGGATTGCATCGATGAGGGTGTAAATTGGCCTTTTGTTGTCAAGTGGGTGGGGAATTGAAGTCTGAAGATTCTGCCTGCATAGATGCTGAATGTTGAAATTTCTATTGACTGTATGATCATTAATAGACAGTGTTTCAATAGTAAAGCTAATTTCCAGAAAGTCCCTATTATGAGATTATACTGATTAAGATGGAAATCTGCTGTTAAACTTATCAATGGGACAAGGACAACTACATCGATGTACTTCCCTGATTGCTGACTTGATCATGAAATTGAGAAGAGTTTTTGTAGTCAGATTGTTATGTCCCAAAAATTCAACTCTGCCGGACTCAATTCTTTAGACCTAGTCAATCTTGTCGATCATCAGAGTCACGTTTTTTTCTTTCCTTTTCAGGCTTCTTATTTTTGAATGAGGAAATATTATTTCTACCGTAATAGCACTGAATATGGTCATTATATACTTCAGATCTAGAAGTGATAGGGGATTTGTTGTATACATTTGTGCATATTGCCCTAAACTGACATTATGCCACATCAAAACAACAGAAAGGATCCCAGGATAATATCTTTTGCTTTTAGATTTGTTTGGATAGATTAGACATTTGTTCCATGATAAATGGTAGCTTAGAAGATTATGATGGATCCATTTCTGCAGACACAAAAAACTGAACCAGCTATTCACAAATGTCAAACGGATCTTTCTCTGTCAGTTTGTCCTTGGATGCCAGAAAAGCAGCGATGATATTGGCTTTTGTGACAAATTCGATTTTTCTGTCTTAATTTATTTGGTCGTAATTACAGAAATATTTTCTTCCTTTTCCAGGATGGCTGCAATGTCTAGGCCTTTCGTATCTGAGTTAATAATTTTTACATGTGCAACTTTTGGGAGTTTTGAGTATAAAGAATATTGTGGCCAATGACAGAACCATCTCTTCCATGAACATTGCTAGGGATAGGCATATAGTTGAGGTGAGTGAGCGTTCATGCAAATACTATGAGGTAACTCTGCGTTTTATTGGCTGATTGTTATTTGACAATATTGGATAATACTCAATAAATGATAGAGACTGAGAAGATTGAAGTGAATTTGAATGATCAGAAACCTACGAGAATGGACACACTTTCTTCTGCTTGATTTCTTAATATTTAGAAATTGAAATAATTATAATTGTTTCAAGTTGAATTAAAATTGAATATCAAGGTAATGGTACTTACTGATATTTTTGTTTCCTTCCTTAAACTCAACAATATCTCAACATTTTGCCAATGTCTAAACATTATAAACCCCATAGCTTCTTGTCTCTTATTCTTCAAATGTAATCTTTTGGTGCTTGTGTTCGTCCTGAGGGTGGAGGAGGTAATGAGAAGTAACTCACCAGATTTAGCCATCTGGATGGGATGACATCGTTTTTCAACCGCCTTTGGATTAATAACAACATTATTAATAGACTTGAGAGATAAATATGCAAAAAATTAGTAAGAACGAAAATATAAACAAGTCTCAGAGGGATGGGATAAAGATAAAAAACTTTTCATATAATTAGTCGGATATGGCATACCCAATTTTTACATAACAAATTTACATATTTCTACTCAGAGTCAAGTTAAATAATCTTAAAAAATACTGCTCTTTTCTTTTTGATATTTTTAGTTTTTTATATACAATATAGTTTTGCATATAACACATATATTTTCCTTCATTTTTACGACTCATTTCTCATTTTTTGATACCATGCACATAATAGATTATTATTTGATATACTCCAGTTACTTATTTAAGCCAAATAATACTTTATGTCTTATTTATTATTCTGGAATACAAAAATTGTATATTTAACTCTTAAATAACAAGCCTTTAAGTGATTACTTTCATTTGTTGAGCTCATTTGTATGTAAGTAGATTTATATGTTTTTTATTATAAAAACTTAGAATTGTCTTATCCAACAGTAATTTTTATTATTGTATTTTCTTTTAAATAACATTTCTTTCAAGCAGGAACTACGTATAAACAATGGTTTCTAATTGCTTCTTTATTTCATTAATAGCAAACATATTTCGCAATTTTAATTTGTTCTTATATAGCCGTCTTATCTTTTTTGTCTAAGAACTTGAGCTATTTGAGTTATTTCTTTTACAACATTGTTTGCGATATTTTACTTTTTGGAAGTTGAACTGAAAGAAACTTTATGTCCTTGTCATTTTTTCCGAAAGATATCTTTTGTTATTATTATTAATCAAAACGGTATTTCTTGAGTCAGTTCACCCATAAAAATATACTTTTAACTGCCAAATGTTAATCATCGACTTTTTCAATATATTTTATCAAGTTTCTTTACCAATTTTGCTCTTTGATAATATCATACTTTTTTCATTTTGTCTAATCACAATACATGGGCAAAATGTTGAGATAGTGCTGATTTTAAGGAAGGAAAGAAAAATATCAGTCGGTAACACTATAATCAATTTCAATTCAGTTTTCTCTGTCTTGTTGAAGTTGGAACTTGTTATAATTATAAGTAGTCCAATTTCTGATCATAAAAGAAGTCACGCTAAAAAAAGTGTGCACCTTCTCCTAGATTTCTGATTATTCAAATTCGCTTCAGACTTAGCAGTTTTCAATAGTTATTGAGTATTATTTAATATTGTGAAATTACAATGAGCTGAAAAAATGTAGAGGTACCATATAGGAATCGCAGGAATGCTCTCTCATCTCGACAAAATGCCCATCCCTACTAATCACTTTATAATAAATTTAAATGCTTATAGCAATAGCTTGTAGTCGCTATTGCGATAGTTCGCATAGGAACGTCATATCTAATACCTTTTATTAAATTTTGTGTTTGATTTCCTGACAGAAATCTTTGTTCAATAAGATCATTTGAAAATGAGGGATTGCTTTGTGTGTCACCTACTTCCTCCTCTTTGTAACATTTATCTATCTTTCTCTCCAATTTTTTAAAGAGGATAATTCTACCAAAGGAATCTTAGTTACTCGAAGACAATGATAGAATATATAAACGGATGGACACTTTTTGACTTTACAATTTGCATTCGAGCAGAATATAAATATACAGTTACGTGTGATAATGTTAAATCTTTAAATTCGATGCATTGGAAGTGATTTTTTTTAAGGATAACCCGTTTTAGCTTCAATTTTCTAATAATGGAGACATCTATTTTGAAGATAGAAATCTTAATAGTTTTGATACTTGTTCCTTTCCATATAGCTAGTAAAAGAGAAGAATCTCAGACATCATAGTTTTAGGATCACACTTATTTAAAAGGTCCTACATAACGTTCTCGAAGAAGCTGACAGCTTTCAAAATGTCTCAAAGAGTTGGCAAATCTGATTTAAGTAATTCAAAAAAAGGACCAAGAAATTTAACAATGCATGGTGTTTTTTGGATACTATTTTCATATATAAAAAATTATCATACAATAATGCACAATTTTGGGTTCGTCGATTTTGTTCTGGTAATTTTGATGTCGAACCATTTCTGAAGCGTATGGTGACTGGTGATGAAAAGTGGATCACTTACAACAACGTCAAGCAAAAAACGGTCGAGGTCAAAGGGCAGTGAGCTGGCTAAAATGGTGGCCAAACCAGGATTGACGGCCAGGAAGGTTTTTCTATTTGTTTGGTGGGAGGTTCTTATGCATCCATCTTATAGTCCAGACCTCGTACCAAGTGATTATTATCTGTTTTATTTGGATTATAAAAACGTCGTCTCGAGAGAAGTTTGTGAAAATCGACTGTTCCAGTTTTATGCCAATAAAGACGAGGGTTTCTATAAAATAGGTATAATGAAATTACCTTCAAAATTGCAAAAGTTATCGAACAAAACGGTGCATATTTAACCTAAATTGGATTATTCTAACTATGCTAAATAAAGCCTTCAATTTCATGCAAAAATAATGGATTTCTTTTTACTAAACATAATAAATGTGCGTTTTACTCGGTACCAAAAGATGTTTATTTATTTATACGTGGCTTGTTTGAGAGTCTTAACAGGCAAATTAAAACAACATGATAATAATATGAAAAAATATACTTTTAATCTACAATACTTAATTTTCTAAAAACTTTTTGTTTCGATTCAACTCTATAATTTTAAGGGAACAACATCAAATTTTTTTTTCCTTTCCCAAAAGGCGAAACTTTATTCATAATATTCGTTTATTTGTATAAATAACATAGCTTAAGAGGACTAACAAGGAATAAAATTTAAAGAATAGTGCTGGGAAACAGGTTTAAAATAATAAATAACTAAGAGGTACGCAATAAAACAAAAAGGTAATTGACAATGTGTAAAAACTGGGCATCATCAGAAAAATATATAAAATCATTCAATTTCTCTAATAAACATGTTGATGATTGGAATAATGTCATTCAGCTTGGTGTAGTTGGAGGATCTTTTTGCGTAGACGACTTTGTTGTGCCTTTGTTAAAATAGCATTGACTTTTAGTTCATCTTTTTCACGAAAATATGTTAAAAACTCTTCTTTGCCTATCATAGCTCCGAAGTGAATAGCCAACCCAATCGATATTGATTTGTAAGTTTCTTTTAGCATCTTGCAGCCCCAAAAGAGATGATCTGTGGTCTCCTTTTTGTCCGTGCAGAAGATACAGACACTCTCTCTAAGCCTTGAAGAAACTTAGATCGCACCTTCAATGTCCCCAAAAGTAGGCGGTATTTGAACCATTTTTCTGAAGATGATAGTAATCGGTTTTTTATTACTCGGATACTTCCTGATGTATCCTTGTAAAAAAATTTCTGTACCTTGCCAGTGGCTTATTAGTAAAATCGATTCCTCTTTCTATTAAAAAATTATTAAAAGCGAAACATCAGGGCTTTCCCACATTTTCCGGACCCAGTACAAATTCATCGTCCTCTACATACTTAATATATTTATCAGTGACAGCCCTCCACTCTTCAATGGACCGTGTAGCCTATCATGCGATAGATTTTTCCTTTTATTTAATTGTAAGAATGAAGTTTAATTCTATTTATTTTCTATATGACTTCTTCACTATATGGGGTAACCCTGAGGAGATGAAGGACTTTTGAGATAATGTAGGCGTTCCATGCTACTATTTTGTCCCAAATGTTAAGATTAAGGCCTCTAAAGAAAGAACAGGCCTGACAAATTTTCTTAAAAATATCTTTTTCATTATTAGGACATACGAATTTTTCCAGCCAGGTTCCCAGAAGCTTGATATTTTCTACAGTGCGGAAGCTTGGCCATCCCTTTTGTATGATGCCTCCAAAGGGACTGATTATTTCCGTTTTTTCTGGAACAATTATTATTTTTCATAATTTTTGAACGTTTTTTCTGCTTCCGTATTATCAGGATTAGGTTCAGGGAATGAATCCACGACGTCCACAAACTTTGCAATCCATGATTTCAACTTTTCTTCATCAACCCTTTTGAACATATTTACTGCAGTAATCTTAAACTTTTTCTTATTATCTATATCGAAATTTTCGATGTTTTTAATTCTCATTTGAACCATCTTTGTTTCAACATTAGGGCCCTCAACTTCCGCATTATAAAATTTAAATAAATTAGATGAAGTCTTCTGACTTTAACTCATTTTAATCTAATTTTACAAACCATTTTAAGATATATATGGAAAAGAAAAATGTCAAATAGACTGATTATAGAGACATAGATAAATAACCTAATTTAAGTAAGTGATTTCATCTACCAATTCTCTTTATCTCTTTCTTTTTGTTTGATCTTCCTTTTTTCTTTTTTTTTAAAATAAAATAATGGTAAACAAATCAACTCACACTGGAACTTCACTAAGTCCATCTTCATATGTGAGGTGTTTCGTAGAAACAATGATAGGTTTTTTTTTTGCCAAAATACTGAGTTTGGCATACATCCCTAATGATTTTTTCTGTCAGTAAATGAATAGGAGACTCAGTAGTAGTTCCACACAAACTACAAATATTCCCTATTCAAAATAAAAAAGATTCAGAAAATGAATATCAAGGAAGTCCATAGGTACTTGTGTTTAGGCAACAAAAAATTGTTTATTTCTCGCTATTTTTTTTGTCCTCGGCTTACAAAAAGGTCTGTAATTTTTAGTTTCAGCCTACTGTATAAATTTGCTACCAATATCCCATCGTTTTATGTTACTTCCTATGATAAATATTTCTCTTTGTCAAACTGAAGATCCTTCCTATTGAATATCTTCTGTTTTAAAACAATTTTATCATTAAAAAGACCCTCCATAAAAATCTGATTCGTCTAATTGTATTTTGTCTCCGTTTTTTTTTTCCTCTTATGAGTTTGTTAATTTCATCTAGTAGGTACTTCGCTTTTAAGGGCTCCCTCTTTTCATAACAAGTGTGTCTACATTCCTGTTTCCTGTGAAGTTGCAACAGACCTATATCCATATTATCGTTACCCTATTGATCGAACTATAGTTGTCCTTACTTCCATTATAACAATCAATCTTTTTTTTGTTCAAATCATCACATTAGATGTACAAGTAAGGTCAAAAATAACACTTGATCCCTTAATATCTTTAAAATGAAATATGTTGATATACCTTGAATCCTCAATAATTTATCATATTTTTGACATGATACATATATATTCTTCCAATTTTGTAAATTAATTTTAAAGAAATTGTCTTTCTACTCCGCAAATATGATAAAAAATAGTCTTAAGTATTTTGAACGAATGTTTGAGCTTCTTATTTTATTCTATACTTTGAATTTTTTATCTATCTTTAAGTAATGGATATAGAAATGAGAATTAAATATTTGTTATAACATTCTTTAAATTTTGCCAAAAAAATTTAGTAGTTGAAATAAAGCACAAAAATGGTATTATGAAACGGGGTTTAAAATTGATTCTACTAGAGGAAACATTCAAATATTATGTATTATGCATCCAAGGGTAAACATCGACTTAAAAATATTTTCCCTTACTATTCTCATATATTAAGGTCTTATTTGCACTCAGAGCTATTTGTTCATAAGTCATGATGTCTTAGGTCATTGCGTGTTCATTTTACACTCTTTAAGTTCTTCTTTGAGTACAACTTTGTTTCATATGCTCGAAGCTATGGTATATCTAACTTTGAAATATGAAACTATTTCAGCTAATATAATTAGAAGGGTTTTTTAGGGAGGATAATGATCCATAAACTTACAAACTTTGAACCAGCAGATCACTTTACTTGCATTAATCCAATTAAATAGTTAAATTAACGTCATTGTCAATTTCTTAATCTTATTCACATTAACTATGACAATTTATTTTTATCTGTAGATATTTTATTTTCATAGAGCCATCCAAATTTCTTATTTTAAGTACATTATGTCAGTCCAATTCATTTATTCTAGCTCTAACCATCAATAGGGAATTTGGTTTGTAAGCAAACTTAACCCGGCTTACACCAAAGGCAACTTAATTTCATTCTTAATAATACATATTTGATTGTTACTTCTTATATGTATAGATAAGTGCCTGATATTGTCAGCTTTGATGGATGTGTACTGGGCATTTTCCATAGTTTTTTAGGACAGTACTGAAATCTATATTTATTAGGTCGAAGATACAGGAGAAATAACTCATGAAAGATACGAGGCTCCTTCCATTTCCGGACTCAATTTTTATAAAATATATATTTTTGTTCTAGTATACAGTGTAATAATAAAAAATATACAGAATACAGATGTATAATATAGTAAAAAGATTATCTTATTAATTACAGAGTTGAACGTGTAGCTCTTATGATAATATGTTTAACATAAATCTAAGATTCATTATATACCTACATACATATCATTATTTATTAAATCTTAAAATCATATAAATATTATATAATTTATATCAATCAATCTAATTTCATCTGGAGTTTTGTCAAAATAAAGTCTAAATATAAGTTATATTTTTTTTTTGACATGTACAAATACTCAAAAATGTGTAATGGCAGCATACTTATATAGGGATATGCAAATTTGAGAAATTTGTCACAACTTCTTTCAAATAAAATACATGCATTCTACATTAATATATCTACTTAACGAAAGAGTTTTATTTATAAATTAAATTTGAAAAACTTTTTTTCCACCAAAAACTGATGCTGTTCTACATTCAAAATGGTTTAAAATGAAACACATAGAAAGACAATAACTCTTCAACTTCAACTATTTTTTTATTATTTTAAATTAAGAAGCAAAACTTTTTCGTCAACTATTGTAATTACTTATTGTGTGCACATTAATGTTTCTTTTGACATAAACACATTACAATTTGTAATATACATGTGTGTAGACCATAAATTTTATGATTATGGTTAATTTAAACCCCAGCTATTCCATATGGACGATGTAAATTTAATAATTTACTTAAATAGTTATTTGCTTATTACTGATGTTTTGAATATCACGAGTTATCTGCATTTTAATAATATTTACACCTGCCTTCTGCATTTAGAAAATCTAGATATATATTTTTATCTGTCTTCACAAAGAAATGAGGTATTATCAGTTGGTGAAATAGATAGATAGGATGATGGAATCATGTCAAACCCCTCAGTATACCAAAGTATCGTCTGGTCCTGGATATGCAATATTTTCATTTGCAGAGGTACTGAAAGAAGTACACGGATCAGCAAATGAACTAAGGCATTAAGATAAAAAAGTTGATGACTTATGTTTCCTATCAAAATAAATGTCTCGACCACCGAGGCTACCTAACCAGTAATCAAGGGTGCCGGAACGGGTGGGGCAATTGAAAGACAATGACAATGAAAAGTTTCGTGATAATGTTTTCATTAATATCAGACGTCATTTCCGGCATCCCTGTCAGTAATGAATCTTGTATTCATATATGGAGCTTATCTTCATTATATGAATATTCACATCCGCATATTTCCAAATGTTGATTGAGTCTACATTTGCACATGCATCTCTATTATCATTTTTTTAGATATTCGATACATCACCACTAGTTTTTCATATGGAATAGAACTCAGGACTTTTACATAACCCATCCTATGATAGTTATTTCCTTAGAACTAGTGCATACATTGATGCATACCATTAGTATGTAATTAGATTAAATATTTGATGCATCTCAATATACGATCATAAAATGTCACGTACATCATTAAGGTTTTGTGTTACTTGTTAGCAGTATGAAGTCGAAATTTCATGCATAAGAGGCCTTTCCCTCCTTCCCCTCTCACTCTTTTTTGCCTAGACTGCTCAATTTATTTAGCATAATATGAAACTAAATGGACATATTCTTTCTTTTTTTGTATACATAAATGTATTCACAACTTCTATTCTTTGCTTTTTCACTTGCTACAAGAAACGGTATAGATAACTATAACTTCATCTAATCTGATAAATATGACATCATTCTATGCTACCTTCTCATTTGTTTTTTATTTTATTTTCTTAGGAAACTTCGAGCACTGCAATATTCCTTCTATAAATTGTGTATTTCTATGCAGATTTTAATTTACAGAGTATTCTTTTAATCACATGTAAAGCTCTCTGCAATATCTAAAATTATGTTAATCATCAAATGTATTATTGATCTATCTATTGCATTTGTTTTCTATTTATAAATAAAACGCATCCCGTCTCACCATTGCTTGATCAGATTAACTTATTAAATCCATGATTATCAACTAGTTCAAGTTCATGAATTTATACGGGACATACCGAGTTTTGACCAGTAAAATCGTGAGCATTTTGGTTTTTTTTCACAAAATAATAACACAGGTCTACAAATTTGAACTTTCAAAAATCTTTTGGGGTATAAGTATAATAATAGTTATTCAGTTTTGCTCACTGATTTCAAATCTGTAATTCTTTTTTTCGAGAGTCCGATGGTTTTCGAGAAATCGGTCCCTACTTTTTTAGCTTTTTTGGCCCATTTTCCAACTTCAACTTCAATTTAAGCCTAGAAGAATACACATTTTGAGCACTAAAAAATATTGATTGGCTAGTATTTTTTATGGAAATTTCATTTCTAGTCTTTGTTTTGACCTAAAAGGACTCCTAGGGGCGTAGGGTGCCGGAGTAGGTCCAAAAGTCGATGAAATCCTTTGTACTTAAATCACTCCTTGAATATTGCATGAAATGGATTAATAAGGAATGCATTAAAGAGATTATACCCAAAGCTTTCAAACAAGATGTCAAGCGCCCGATAAGAGCCTTTAACTTTGAAGAAATCGTCCATCAAAGTGTGTAAATTTTCATCCAATTTTGGGCAAAAATTCGCTAGAAATTCACGGTAGAGCTAATAAAAAACAAGTGCTATAGACTGTAGTAGTAGAGCGCATAAGAAGACTCTGACATCAGCTGAAGATAACCAAATTCAAAAACATGGATCTCTTATTCAATTACAAGGCAACTCCGAGGAAAGAGTGGGATTGCAGGGTCATAGATATCCAATGAAAGGAATAGTGTTCCTTGATGAGTCATGTCTCAGTACCCTTCATCTTCATCATCATGGATATTAACGAAACTGCTTTGAGGAATGCTGGATCAGTCGCCTTAATTTGAAGAAGACGGGATCGGAGTTTTGACGTGCTATAAAATTAGAGATTCATCTTCATGAGAAAGTATTTGTCATTTGGATCATCTTTGAGTACACTAAGAACAATTCCCTTTTCAGATTAACAATAAACGTCGCTGTTAAGTCAAGAATGGGGGAAAGAAATGAAGACTCCATTGAGGAGTCAATGTTTGTATAGAAAAAACTAATTTCCACATTCATCTCAAAATTTAAACCGATGTTATCGCTTATATCGCTACGATGGCTCTTGTATACACTGGACTCGCGCATCGTAGCCGTTTCTAGTCTACTAACGCACATCTTCATTCGAATGGACAACTTTTTTACACTCATGTACCAATCACATTACTGAAAGTCCCTTAGTTTACCGTTTATGACTCTCAGTACTGAGTCCCCTTCTTCATGTCTAAAGTGGAGAACAAGGAATAATCATGAAGTGTCTTTGATAACGTTAATCGTATTCTGAACAAATTCATTTATTTTTTATATACATAATGTTATTATTTATTATTGATGTCTTCATTTGTATATATAAAGGAGAATAGCAGCTTATAGCTCAGTCAAACGTCATGACAGCTCAAGCTGCTTCCCTCTCAACATTCATCAAATTGTCAGAGTTACCAGGTTGATTTTCTCTTTCCTTGATTCTTACAAGCCCGATTTGCATATTATTTACATTCCTAATAATTATCCAGGTTACCAGGTCTATTTTCGCTCTCTTTTTTTTATTTTTTTAAAGACCGGCAGTGCATATTTTTTTACAGCTTTAACCATAAAATATATCCGCAAAATAGACTCCATTGGTGTATAAACATCGAACATTAAGATTCATTAGTAAATATACAGAAAAAGGACTGATTTTATAGACTAAATGCACCTAAAATTATATTAGAGACTATGTAATAAATATTTACAAAAAACCATGTATGTACATATTTTTTTTAAATGGAGTTATAAATGTACGGGCAATATTTTTGTTGAAACTGATGTATTGCTCTTGTTTAAATTTGAAAGTGATTCATTCATCTTGAGGACATTTGAGAGAAATAATAACATAAAAAGAAAAATATGTATGTTCAATGAAGGTAAGGCTATTTGTCGGAGTAGATATCCTTTAGTGACTCATGAAAGTAATCTAATAGGGAAAGTTGGACAAAGGAGGATTTATATATAGACAGTTGTATCAAAATCACTATTTATTCGTAATCGATATGAATTATATTGTTTTTTTTATTTACGCTATCCATTTGCTATCAACATTAGAAATTGCAGGGTATGTTTACATAATTATCACTAAATAAATGCCGATTTAGCAATATCAAATAGTTCATTTGAACAAAAATAGATAACATGCAATTTAAGTGATCATTATATAATAATCGATTGGAAAATAAATCACTTTATTACTCCATATTTGGTCAAAATACTAGGGTTGAGATGATTCAAGAAAAATGAGGAATCAAGACCCATAATTCCTTTTCAACCATAATAGATAGGAATCGATTTCAATTTTAGTCTCAACTAAACTATCTCAAAGTCGAGTTGTCAGCCTAGAAATCAACAAAAGCTATGATATTTACTAGTTTTTTTCAAACCTTCAAACTTACTTAGGTGTTTTTTGAGCAACTGTACAGGTGTGTACAAATGAGTAAAATTATCAAACTTGGTATAAAGATGCCTGCTCGTTAAAAATTTGGAGTTACTCTACACTCTCCTTACTGAGCAGAGAAATCAAAGAAGTTGCTTCAGTGACGTATTTTACTCAATACAGGTATACTATACTAAACATAATCTTTCTTCATTGAGTTAATTGTTCCATAAAAAAAATTGTGATTGAATCGATTCTATATTTCTTTGAAATCTGGAATCAAAATAGGACATCTTGAAATCTCAGTTAAGTGACTCCAGTGATGAAGAGGGCTTATTTTGTGTTCCATTCCTGCTTTAAATGGTCTCGGAGAACATTGCCATTAGCCAGAGATTGATTGTAGGCCCTTGCCTCGAGAATTGGTTTAATTCCCATGATAGTCACTGGGTTTGAGGTATTGTTAAGCAAGTGGGCAAAAGTTCTTTTAAATTAAAGAAAGTGGTGTGAAATTCAAATTTTATCTGATCATTCGTCATAAGATGGCACATCCATAAACTCTTTCCATCTCCACTTTATTATCTCCTACCTTTATATTAAGGGGGGGGGGGTCATTTTATGAAAGTTATAATATTCACTTTTAGCCTAACTTTTCATATACTTTTATATCTTAAAAGCATTTTGGTGAATTTTTTTTTGCAAATCGGTCCCCCAATTTAAAGACCGGCCTTGAAATAATTAATAAATCTTTTGGATTGGTTGACTTCAGATCATTAGAGAGTACCTTAATTATAATGGTTAATTTATTGCACCTCACATTTGTGGATGTCGTCATCGACAGGAAAGGCTCAATTAAGTGAATACCTTTCATTCATCCATTACCAAATGGATTTTAAGAAAATTGACTTCCTCAAATGATCTTACAATGATAGCCAGACTGTTTGTGACATGGTCGTATTCCGAAAGAAGGTATTAAATATATGGATCGTGGTGAACAATTCTAGCACAAAGATAAACAAAACGATGAAACAGTTCTTTTCGGAATCCTAAAGCTTAATTCTTCCTAGGTAAAATAAAAATTGAAAATTAGGAACTCTGATTCCATGATTTATGGTTAAAATCAGGCATAAAAATATTTGTGACACAATAAATAAATTTTTCAGTGATGCAATTGTATTGACTCGTGGCAGTCATAAGAAACTTACTTTATATTTTTCTGAGCCTATTCCTTCCTCAATTACTCTAAATAAGTTCACGGTTAAACATTAGCACTGGATGGGTATGGCATAGAAGGTGATCTTGAATGTGATTTGTTCTTAACTCAAGAGCTACCATTTACTTAATTCCAAAATTGTGACATACTTCATCAGTGAGCTTAAGTATTATCTATCATTGAATATTTTTTGCATTATACTTACTATCACTGACTATTGATAAAATATTAAGAATTGTAAGTCTCAGCTGTGTCAGATGAAACTACGAGACTGATACTAAGAAAAAAAGTTTTGATTCCAAAATGAAATTTAGTAGTTTTATAAAGTTATTACTACATTAATCTAAAAAAAAGTGAGGGTCTTAGCCCCCCCTAGCCCTACTGGTACCGTATAGTAAAAATGACTTCTTGTTGTATGAAATATATAAAATTTAATCATCGACAGTATAATTATGTCAAAAAATAAAATAACAGTTAAGCATTTATAAGAAAAAGTAATTTTCGGGGGAGGGGGGGGGGGGGGGACTTTTGGCAAGAAATTCTTTTTTCTTGAGTGTTTAGAATATGTTCGTGCTTTAAAAAATTAAGACTACAGTTGAGTTTGATTTTAACAACCCTCCCTATATATATATATATATATACATATACATTGCCTATTTCGATACATATTTTCATATACATTTGTTGTTACATATATCTATCATTTAATTAAGATTGTAACAATATGGAAAGCGTGTATTTAGATATTGAAGTTGCTCACAATAATAAAATAAATGCATCCCTAAAAAGAAAAATTATGCTCAGTCTAATTTCACCTTAAAAAAAGCTATTGTGTGCACATCTGTTTCTTAGAAGGAGGAGAATAATACAATTTAAAAGAACTTTTATCATGAAAATAAATACGTTTCCTCTCAAACAAACTGTTTATTTATACTTTAAGATTAAAAAAAAGCAGGATAGGCACATCATTATTGCCAAATAAAAGTGATAGTCAATCATTGTATTGCAGAAACATTTGCTAATACTCCAAAATTTGATTCAATAACAAAAAACATACTATGCAGTTCTTGTTTGATCACCTTTATTTGTCCACGGAAAGAGACCTATTTCCAGTTATGTGCATTATCAATAAATTACTAAATATATAGATAATATATGTATACTTATACATTGCGCGTTTGAAAATAATTAAAAAATATATGCTTGTTAATATATAATGGTCCTACGTTAAGGAATAAAGAATTATACACATAAATAAATAGAAAAGTGAAGATATTGACTGGGTAATGTATTTATTTTGTTTTTTTGTCTTTCTTACAGAAGCATCTCTAGAGAATTATCAGGTAAACATTTGAATGTTAACCTGTAGAACTATATCAGTCGTAGGGTTGTATAGGTCCCAGAATTTTAACGGTCCGTCCTAAATTGGAAGGACGCGTTTGCACTGGGGGTTAAATCACATGACTTTTTTAGGTTAACATATGGTATAAATTTAATAAACTTATGGTATATATAATAAGGAAACCAGTTTTTAATTGTCAAAATATGATGTCACGTCAACTACATTGTTTTTTAAATGTCACTATTTCCCCTAAAGCGGACACTCTCATCATTGTATTGTCCATGTTAGCATTCCATATATTGTTTTAGAAAACTTATTAAGTATGCAAACAACAAATGAAATTATTTAGCGAATTATTTAGACTATCAATTAACAAAATGGACATTACTCTTGAATATAATTGTTATGAATCTCATTTTGATTTGAAACTTTAAATTTTTTATAAATAATGCATTCAAATATGAGACAAAAAAAGTATCTCATATTTTAAGACCATGAAGGATCCAAAGTACTAAGTATTTTTAACCATTTGTCTCCAATATTTAAATATATCTATACTTAAATGTAAAATTATTAATTTGTGATACTTTTCAAGGACTGATAAAAGGGACGAGACTGATTTTACGTCCTATATTAAAAACTGATACAATCAATATTTTATAAGCAAACTCACAAAACATTTATAGTCGTAAGATAGTGGATGGATCCTGAGTCTTAGTAAACAAATGATAATATAAACAACGATTAAGCCCGTTTGTTTTATTAAACGATAATATTAAAGACGTCGATTTTAATATAAGAAGTCGACTTTCATTTTTTGGTATTTACCACTCATAAACATGCACATATAAGATCTAGGTTACCTAGTCAATTTTCGCTTTTTTTTTTACATATCGGCAGCGCATATTTTTTATAGTTCTAATCATGCAATATATACGTATATATATATATATATAATAATAATAATTTTAAAAAATGACAAATTTTATAGACTAAATACACCTAAAATCATATTAGAGACTGAGCAAATAAATATTTACTCATAAATGTGTACATAAAACGTATATTAATTTACAAGGGTGAAAATAAGCCAATACAGCGAATCTAAAAAATATTTAATAGTTGTAAATAGTACAAAATGGAAAAACGACTTTCTATAAAATCGTAAGGCTTAAAAATTGGATGATTGCCGGACTCTAGCCTGAGAAGCCTACTGCTAAATTAGACTGAGATCAAAACCAGTCACAACCGTACTCCAGGTCAAAAACCAGATGTGTTTTTATTAATAGTAATGACAAGAACTAAAACTACTTTTATCCCTGCTTATATGAAATACAAACGTAATGTGCAATTATTATTCAATTAGGAATCATAGAAAAAGCAACACTTAAAAAAGGAGGAGATACCAACTGAAAAAAATAAATAGATGAATGTCTGACTACTCTACTTTTTGACTAAAATTGACGTGTTCACTTATCACCTATGGCTTTTGTTGTTTATACAAGCTACAATAACAAGTGAGATGAAGCAATTTCCTTGAAGATTTTATAATACTTGTAATTAAGATAATATAATTATTGAAAAGTATCATTCATTTCTTAAAAAGAGAAAGAAATGCAGCAGGCACTGTCTCTTATATGTACATGTATATCTGTTTATATAAACTGTTTTGGGTAAATATAGTTATATATATATACTTTATTCAAAGAAAAATTTTATTTTTTCCTTTCTTTGAACTATTTCTTCTTTTTTTTAGTGAACAACAATCAAATCATAATTTAATATAGCTTTCCCTATTTTCAATAATAAAAAGCTTTAACCTGTCAGAAATCATTTTCAATTCATATCACAGCAATTGTCAGACGTTATTCTTTTTTTCTTCTTTATTATGTATTATTCAATTTTCTACATCTTTATCAATAAGAAACTATTTTTTCAGACAGATATTGTTTTATTAAATCCACCTCTCCTCTTTATAAACTCTCAGCTATAATTGGAAAAGGAAATTCGTTTTTCAGCTATTGATTTTTTTACTTCGTCCTGTCTAGAGTCTTTTTAAACTTTGATTGATTGAGCTGTGAACAATTCACTTCTATTAAATGAAGTATAGTCCAACTATGTGAAAAAATTGGCCAACTATTATTATTGTAATCATTGCACTTTGATCAAGTAAAATTAAGGTACTTATTACTTATTTACGGGGTAAAAGACCTGTCAACTCCTGGATTTTCTAATTTACCATAGAATAAAATTATCATAGATTTCATTATAAATAAAGTGATGCATGTTTTTGATATAGTTGTTAAATAAATTCCCAACAAAATTGTTGCTGTACAAGAGAAGTTTTTATTCTTATAAAACTTTGCTGTAAATGCCCCTTCCACGATAGCCGACTTTTAGAACGATGGTGTCATGTAATGTTCTATTAAAATGTGTACTTATTATGACTTAGTACAATATTACGTAATATGTGTTTGTGTAATTACGAATATTAGATTTGTCTAATGTCCCACAGAATAAATATAAAAGTGTAATATTCATAATATAAGTCTAAGAATGTTGGTAGTTGTACGTATGTGTCAAGATAAATATTTTGAGCATTCTGTATTAACTGTCATTTTCAAATCCGGAATATCAACAAAAAGATGTAATCTGCTGAGTGCAAAGATGAAAGAATGAAGAAAAAAAATTTGAACATTGATGGCTATCTAACCACCATTGATGTCCAAAAGATACATTTTGATATATAATTCGACCTTGTTACCATTTAGACTTCGTTAAATCATCACTATCAATTATTTATATATTATCAGAATCATACTTATAGACTTAAGAAATCAGTAGAGTATATGAACTGAAAAAGAAGCAGTATCATGATCACAACATAGGTTATGCAATTCAATTGTATCAGTTGTAACCATCTTTATTTAATTAATATTTACAACCTTGTCTGGTTTGAATTAAAGCTCGGCTGATTATTGGCTTTTTGAGAATAATCAGCAATATCTAAATATTTGAATTATGAAAAATGGGTATTGAATTAAATTAACATTTATTGTAATTAAAATCACTGATTATATTTTAAAAAAATGATTGAAATTCTGTAAATTCTAAAAAATCGGTCT
Source organism: Lepeophtheirus nordmannii (assembly GCA_963680855.1). Lineage (NCBI taxonomy): Eukaryota > Metazoa > Arthropoda > Copepoda > Siphonostomatoida > Caligidae > Lepeophtheirus > Lepeophtheirus nordmannii. The sequence goes on along the minus strand of OY804521.1, from coordinate 20,176,265 downwards.
GGATCAAGTTTGATTAATCTACTTTATTTGTTGCAACTTGTGCAATGTGTTAGTACAAGTAACAACTTGTTCACAACATTTACATACATTACTCATATACCTAATTTAAACGTAGTACGCAGTTATACAATGAGAACAACAACAATAAAAAAAATTAAAACTATGCTTTGATACTGGAAAAATTAAACCATTTGAATGCCCTGAAGATGATATAAAATTATTTATTGCAGTATTCTTGAGTTTTAATTCTTTCTTTCAGCCCCAAGACTTACTGATGTTCTTAAATTATATATAGGTACATACTTGAACCTTTTTCTCCTTCTACAACTCTTCTCATTCTTTATGTGTTTAGGGGAAAAAACTTTTACCAAATACATACATACACTTGAGTATAAATACATAATACATATTCCTTTGTGAGAAAGTATTGAGCACATTTCCCCCCTATTTCTACTCTTGATAAAATGTCTTTTCACGACACATGTACCAACATATGTAGGTATTTATATAAAAGTATCATGTAACAAGGTTTGTTTTATCCATCTTGGGAAAGGAAGTCTTTGATGTTGTTTTCTACATCATGCGTAAAAAACATGAGTTTAAAGTCATTGTTTTATAAACACGAAAAATAAGTTTCAACTTTTTTTTTATCTCTTCACAACTAAATTGAGAGCTTAACTAATTACCATGATTTCATTTATAAAAAAGAAGTGTCTACATAATGATAATGATGAACGAGTGTGAGGTGCTGTCAAAGGCCTTCTTGAAATCTATGGTCATCAACATTATATTTGCAGACTCTCTTTTTCTACATTAGAACTTGTGTCCATGATTCCTTTAATCATATCTGCCATGTATCTTCCCTCGATAAAACGTCTCTGTGACTTGTGTGTAATGTCCTTTTCCTCTTTGTCAAAATACCATTATAAATTCTATAAGAGGTGTTGAATATAGAAGTGGTCTTAGCCCATTTATGTATCTTGGATCCTTACCATTCTTGAGAATTAAGGTTAGATTTCCCATTATGACATATTCTTCAAAAATACTTTTAATATAACTTCGGCAAAAACCTATTGAAGTAGAGAGGACAATAATTTGCGATATTTTTGGTAAAATTTCATGGAAAAACCATAGGGCTCGGGATAGTTATTTTGTTTCATATAGTCTTCGATATATTCCACGATTTCACACTTGGTAATATTATCTTACAATATTATATTAAAACTATTTTGTACTTAAGAAATGCTCAAAATACATTCAAAATCAGAATGTCTCTTTATTCTAGCTAAATCAAATCCATTTCGAAGTCCCTACAACTTTTCAAAATATTTGGTTATTTAGCAAAAAGTCTGAGTTTAATTCTCCAATATCTCTGCAACTTATCATCATTGGGTCCGTATATAGAAATAATTCTTATTTTTTGTCTATTTTAAATTATTACAACATAATTCCCTCCTTCGTCCATTGATATCACTTTAAGATACTGAACTTTTCTAATTGCTATCATAATACTCCTGGAGTACTTGATAGCTTTTTTATATCTGGAACATTAAAAACCATAAATTCATTGTGAAATTAGCTGGGGAATTTGAATTTGATACACCTTGTGTCATAGGGGGGGACACAATCAGATTTATGTTTAAAAAAATGTCATAATAATGATTTACGTTTTTTTTTCTTATCTGAAATAGAATTCACATTGGCTGATAATCTTTTCAATCGTATTTTGAAATCAAATATATTTGAATATTAAAGTAAAAACAAAAAAGTAAAGACAACACGACCTCTTGAAATTGGGAATCTTAAAAAAATAAAATTTTACAAAAATGACAAATTGGAATATTAAAACTATCAAATCTAATTTTGTTAAACAACTTTTTCACCTAATGAAGAAATAAACACTTCCATCATATATGTAACAGGTCTAAATAATGTTTTTTTGTAGGTAGATCATCTTTAGTCATTCAGAGTTTTGAAGAATTGTTTTCTATAGCCCTCTTCTTGGATTCGTCTTTTAGGTAATCTGGGTTTTTCTTGAAATTATTTGCATGTGTTACTTTCTTTGGAAGATCAGGTCGCTTCTTCAATACTATAAGCCAATATTCCCTCTCTGATTGTGTTTGATTAGAATCAGGGTTTGTGAAGTATGGTCAATTTCCATTTCCTTTCTTTATAAATGTATCTGTCTTTATAATAGGTTCGTTTTCTTCATTACTCTCTGGATTAAATTCATCATTCTTATTACTCGCTTAAGAGTCCTCTTTACCCCCATTTTCTCCTTTACCATTTTTTTTCTTCATCCAGTTCATCCCGATGTACCTCAAATTCGTCTTCCTTCGACTCTTGCCAACCTTGTAAATGAATGGGCTACCCCATTCGCGTGTCCGACTTTAAGACACTTGAAACTCTGTGTTGGTTAAAATGAAGCAATAAGTTCTACTTTTACCTATTGGCACAATAAATGGTATAAACTAATCTGGTTTAATTTTAAATGTCAACTTTCCTAACATTATTTTGGTTAACTTCTGAACAAATTCATTTTCTTCATCATCTTTTTCATCCCAAGCAATCTTCTTGTGAGGCACGTCTCCTAATTTACTTATAATTTCACCATATAGATCCTTAATCTCCCTCAATGGTCCAAAGTTGACTTCAGATCCGTTTTTAATAATTTTATTGAATGTTAACTTGTTAATAAGATAGAATATTATGCATACTTTGCTATGAATTCTCATTCATGGATTTTATTATTATTAAAAACCAATTGACCTTTGATGTAGAAGTAATGTTGAATAGTTGTAATTTTCATATACTGATCTCAGGAATTACTAAAAAGAAATAACTTTTTGCATTTAATTATTTGAAAAATTTGTAAAAAAGACCCTAATAAGTAGCCATTTTTCAAAACGTTAAGTTATTTAGTAAACAGAATATCATACTTAAATTGTTAAAAAAATACTCCCAAAAAAATGATATTGGTTGACTTCTATTAAAATCAATGTCTGAGATAATTTGATAAAAAAACATCAGAGCAGGCGGGGTTTTAAGAGGAGGGGTTCATAAATAATTAACGGGTATTAAAATACCGATATCGGATTATTCTCTAATGGACCGATGAAGGTTCTAATCTAGATTCACGTCTCAGAAACATGATATGAGCCGTATATGTTATCTTGTATTAAATAAAAGACAGAATAAAGAATGTATTATTATTTTGCCATATCTGGTGACAAAAGGCTTGTGACTACTTGCCTCACACAACCTCAGCTCAATTCAGTACGACCAAGGATTGAAGTGAGGATCTGCAAGCAATTTTACTACATAATTTGTATCTTCTAAGGGAACAATTTAATGTAGGAATCAAATACAATTTCTTCGGAAGAGATCCGTTTCGTCCCTGGATCTGTAAATTTCGAGGAAAAAGATGGTCCATTTGAGTGATTTCTTTTCCAATCACATTAGAATTATATATATATTAGTCTGTTTATTGTGCATCTTAGACCGTCGTTTATTATCCTACATACTTTGGGGTTTACCATATGTAATCCCCATAAGTAGTTTTCAACTACCTGTAGTATATTATGAAAACGTGTTTCCTTCATTGTTGTGTCCCTATTTGATACCGTAATCCATCCTTGAACTTTTTCTTCACGTTAGATAAAAAATAAGACATATCAAGGTAAAACCCGAATTTTCTCAAAAACTGTAAATTAAAAAAAGTTGCCCATCTAAGAATATAAAATCTAGACAATAGGTAGTATGAAAATTCAAAAGTTTTGGGACCTCAAATCAAAATTATATCCCAGTTTCTACCACCTTGTATATGTAAATAAATAAATGCATACTAGGACGTTCTGGGCGTACATTTGTCACCACTTTTTAAATTAGTTATTCAACAAAATGAATAAATTTCATACCAAATCTTAAAGAAATATCATCCTTACAAATGTTGTTTAAAAGAAATTTTGTTAAGGTGCAAAAGTATTTTTTTGTTGAATTTGATTGTTTATGCCTTCTTCAGATGGCTTACCTCCGTATTGATGGCCTCATGCAAAAATATTCTAGTCAAAATTACACAACAACGAGTAGTTCGCCTCATTAAAAGATTTTGAGCAGTTTCAAAAGAAATATTTCACTAGAACTATGTTGTTGAATATGGGTCAAGATAAGTCGTGCTTGTTGAAAAGTGTTTTTGTTGACTATAAATTGCATTTGCTCAGAAACGAAATTTCTTCCACTATATTGCCACAATAATCAGGGGATAATTTTGTTATGAGCATGTATAAGTATAATATTGTGCTCTTGTATGAGTCCTTAATATAGTATTTAAAATTGGTCTCATACTTTGTCACACCCTGTCCCAATTATTGGTCATTTTTTAAAGTGCCCATTGGAATAATCATTTTCAATCGGATTAGGTTGAAGTTCCTTTGTATACCAACTGAGTTCGTTTAGTAAAATGTTAAGTATCCTTCACTGCTATAACTATAGTTTATCATTTTTCAAATATAGGGTTTAATTAATGTATTTGTTATTATTATAAACACTGTATGTTCTTACCCCTAAAATATTTATGGGTATGATTCTAACGGCTAATATCTATTATAATTGATGTCATTAAGCGGAATTGGTTCCATACATCAAAATAAAAGGGATGAAGCTGTGCAATAGCAAGTGAATTATTTTGAAGCTCTTTCAGCTGACAAAATAGAAGACAATTTCGTTGTTTAGAACCTTTGTTTATAGCTATAATTATTTTCTTTTGTCTACTCCAACTGTTTTCATTTTTTCTTCAGATGAGCTCTGGTTCTTTGGAATGGTTTTTACGTCCAATTCAAATGGGATGACAAAATTTCATATCGCTGATATCTACATATGTACATTAAATTTCGAATTTTTTGAAAATGTTACCCCTAATTTTTTTCGTTATATCGTGTAGATCAAATTGCCAATTGAAATTTTTTGCATTTAAAGAAAGGCTTAACGCTTTCATAGATAATAAAATTGACAATTTTTAAAAAAAATTCATCTTCTTTCATTAAACTGGTCAACACTCAAAAATCATAAAGGGTATAAGTATGATAAAAGTTATTTAGTTTTGCACGTTGATTTCAAATCTGTAATTTTTTTTCAAGAGTTCAAATCAATCCCTACTTTTTGAGCTAATTTGGCTCATTTTCCAACTTCAATTTAAGCCTAGAAGGATACTCATTTTGTGAATTAAAAAACAATGACCCGCTAGTGTTTATAATGTAAACTCTATTTCTAGTCCTTGTTTTTACCAAATGGGGATCTTAGGGGCGTAAGTGGCGAGAGTAGGCCCAAAAGTCGGTCAAAACGTTTATATTTAAATAATTCCTTGAATATTACATGAAATGGATTAATAAGGAATGCATTCAAGAGTTGAGACCTACAGCTTTCAAATGAAATATCAAGCACTTGATAAGAATCCTTAAATAAGAAGAAATCGTCCATCTAAATGTGCAAATTTTCATTCAATTTCGAGCAAAAATTCATTAGAAATCAAAGACTCACAGTAGAGCAACTAAAGTAGTAGCACGCAAAAAGATTGTAAAATCAGCTAAAATTCTTCTGGGCACTACTATTCAGTCTATTGCAGATGTTTTATAGTAGCTCTACCATGATTCTTTGATTTCTAGTAGTTTTTGTACATAAGAACAATGTAAAAATCATGTTTTTCTCATGGAAATTATACATATATCACAGATGGTAATTATTATTATTGTTCATTTTTCGGCTGTCACCTTTATAATATGCTTATTTATATATAAGACATATTTATCATTAAAATTCGTTTATTTATTTATTTTATTGAACTTACAATCATAAGAATTTTTTGAATGAGAGATCCAAGTACAAAAATATATTCTCAAAACTCTTTTCGCAGATTCGTTTTATATTATGTACTGTTAATAAATGAACTTTCCAAATCTTTAAGATTTTCCAAATCAAATAATTTCAAGGTATTTTTATTTCTTTTTATTGAATTTACATAAGAAATATAGGGTTTTTCAATAGGAATGGCGCATTTTTATTTCAATAGAGACGGCAAACTACGTCATATTTTTGTTATGTTTTGTTTATATTTCTACCCACAAATAGCTTACAAATCATCATGGAGCAATACAACCAAATTATCCAAATAAATTACCAAAATTCATGTTTGGTTGTACAACATTAAGAGGCTTGAGGCAAATTTAGGGTCCACATAATTGTTTGACCTGTCGAACAATTGAACGTCTAGTAAGGGTGGGACAAAAAAATGTACACTTTAATGAATATATTGCAGTAGATAGTGCATCAATTCAAGAAGACCCAAATTAGCCTCTTACACGCCGTTCTCAAGAATCAGGCATTTCTGTGAGCTTATTGTGGCGTATTTTGCGGAAAGGTCTTGGTTTACATCCATACAAAATAAAAATAACTCAAGACTTTTGACCATTTGAAGCGTTGATAATTCGTCAATTGGGTTCATGAACAATTTAAAAATGATCCGTATTTTCATCAAAAAATTACAGATTTGAAATCAATTTGAATTCAGTCCTCTCTCTTTCGCTAAGGCTAGAACTTGCTACAATGTTAAATAGTTCAATTTCCGTTTATTAAGAAATCATGGCGAAGATGGGGTGCCTCTTTTCCTGGATTTCTTATTATTCAAATTCGCTTCAGTCCTTCCAGTTTGTATCAGAATTTGAGTATCATATAATATTGTCGAATAATAATCAGCTGATAAAGTGCAGAGTTATCATATATTAATTGTGGGCATGCTCAATCACCTCAACAAAATGCCCGTCCCTACAGTTATATGTAATACATTTTTATCCACCCTAAATTATAACATACAGCTGATATCGACAAAGAATCAAAACTACTATTTCTTGCTACCATCACTTCACGCTCTAGAAAAGTCACATTCTTAATCATGAGATATTGTTCGATAAAGTTTTTTTTCTTTGAAGAAATTCTGAGAATTGTTTCTTACAACAGTTTAGTTCATTCATTTTTAAAGCTATTACATGAAGTTTCTTTAGGATTTCAATAGAATTTTGTCCATTACTAACAACTATGTCTTCAACTTGATATCTTCTTCAAATTATTATACAATCTGTGTTGGTAGTCGGTAAGAACGTAGTATATATACCTAATTTACTGCAAAATAATATCTCATCTTGACTTCAACTCGTCAAAAAAAAAAAAAAAATTACTGTATTTTCCCACTATTCAATGTGCTCGCTGAAAAGGATTAAAGCTTTAGATTTAATTTAATCAAATGTGTTATGTGCATGTTGAACGTAGGCATGTACATACGATTCTATCAATTCCCTTGTGTTTTGTATACACTTGAAGGTCGTAAGAATGAATCCTAATTTCCCTTTTGGTAGGTAGATACAACTTTGAATATTTCCAATTGAACACAATGTATGTGTTCAATGCAATACTCAATAGCTTAATTAAAAGCAATGTATGCATTTAGATAATAACGATACACTCATTAGGTTTTTTTTTAATAAAGGATTTTAAGCGATCGACTACATACTTCAAATAAGCAATTAAATCAAGATTAAGTAGGTGCATGGTAAGAGAGGTAGGTTTATGTATAATGTGCCTACCTATATACATATATAGTTTTAAATATGATCTTCAATATCAAGTGTACTAGACTTAAATATAACTTTTAAATAAAGAGGTTAAATTATTATATTAAATTTCAAAATATATTCATGCTGTTACGTACGTATTTATACAAAATGTAAAAAAATATTTTTTTTTTCGTATCATGTGTACTATGTAGGATAATTGCACCATTTGTACAGTCCATTTTACCTCAGATTTATTACAATTTATATTGTTAGTTAAGATAAAAAAAAATTTTCTTCCTAAATAGATCTGGATCATCTAGACTTCAACTCTTTAAATAATTAATTTTCTTCCATGGAAAATATTTTTTTATCATTTTTACTTACTGACAAATGATTTTTATTAAGTTCAGAATAAGATACAGAAATATCAAACACGATTTTACAAACTGGAAACCTTTGTTTATAATTCAATTAAGATTTATCATTTACTTCATTTTCTTATGTTGAAAAATGAGTCTGTATTTTCAAAATACAATAAAACAAATCAAAGATTAATCTGTAGAACATTGTGTAGAGTAGCGTAATTAGTAGTATTCAATTACCTAATGTAATTCTGAACGTTTTCTATGTTTAACTATGCTATATAGTTCTACAATTTACCCACATAGTCTGAGATTAATTTGTTGGGGTATTGAAAAAATAGTTTAAATTGTGAAGATGTTATCATGTTGTCATATGGTAACGCTTGAAGTGTATGAGTATATATTGTTGATACATTTTTAGAAAATATTTTGTTTATTTATTTATTTTCTTCCTTCGTAATAGAATAAAGACTACAAAAAGTTAACTCAATATTGAATTTGAAATGTAGGTTAGTTCTCTAGCATAAGCAATTTCAAATCCATCTCTTCTAATATTTTTGGTTAATTAATCCTTCGAAGACGCCGTAAATGGCAATTAAAGTTCACCCAATCATAATTTACGAATAAAAGTATGGTTAAAAAGCCATATTGGAGCCATACAGATCAGGTGTTCTCAACCCGAACTGCCTTCGCTAAATTTAATGTTTACTTTTATTAAATGAACGATAAAATGAATCAAAAAATTTGACTACAATCCTTTAGAATATTAAAGGGCAATGCTCTTTTGTCTCAAATGGGCTTAGTCTTGTAAAGGTGTGAAGAAATTCCTCACTTATTTCAATCGAGTAACATTTTTTATGTACAGTTGACGCAATACACAACTTATAACTAGATGTAAAAAACGGCGATTTTTAAGCGTGCGAGTAGTTCTCAAAATGCCTGTTTGTTGAAACCATTATATAATATTCTTTCATCATAATTCATAAATCATCAAGCTGTTTTCCTTTTCCTTTAGACATAGTAATTCTTATTATAAATTATAAAAGTTACGATAATATCACACAACCTTTCCTTCAATTTTGGTTGAAAACTTTCTTAATGTTAATATCTCTCGAAAAAGTTACTTTCAAGAAATGAATTTCCTCGAAGTAAAATATTTATACTTCTATCCTATAAAATGTTTCATTTGCTGGCATTTTTAATATGTTTTCAGCCATATTGTTGAGTTATAGGAAAGGTAGAATAATTACACTGGTCAACAGCCAAAAATCTTCTGGGGTATAAGTATAATAAAAGTTATTCAGTTTTGCTCACTGATTTAAAATCTGTAATTATTTTTTTCGAGAGTCTGGCGGTTTTCGAGAAATTGGTCCCTACTTTTTTAGCTTTTTTGGCCCATTTTCCAACATCAACTTTGGTTATCTTCAGCTGATGTCAGAGTCTTCTTCTGCACGCTACTACTACAGTCTATAGCACTTGTTTTTTATTAGATTTACCGTGAGTCTTAGATTTCTAGCGCATTTTTGCTCAAAATTGGATGAAAAATTACACATTTTGATGGACGATTTCTTCAAAGTTAAAGGCTCTTATCGGGCACTTGACATCTTGTTTGAAAGCTGTGGATCTAATCTATTTAATGCATTCCTTATTAATTCATTTCATGCAATATTAAAGGAGTTATTTAAGTACAAAGGATTTCATCAACTTTTGGGCCTACTCCGGCACCCTACGCCCCTAGGAGTCCTTTTAGGTCAAAACAAAGACTAGAAATGAAATTTCCATAAAAAACACTGCCAATCATTATTTTTTAATGCCCAAAATATGTATCCTTCTAGGTTTAAATTGAAGTTGATTATATCTAAATAATAAATTCTGTCATATATTAACAAGTTGGCAACAAGGAAAATACAGAAGGGTAGCTACCATATGTTTTTCCAAATTTTTCCTGTCCCTTTTGTCAGTCGAGGTGGCGAGTGGACAAAAAAGCTCAACGTGATTATGTCCGAGTATGGGGAAATAATAGGAGGCCTTGAAAATGTTTCTCATTCTTGGAACCAGGAGAGTAAGGACAACATCTTATTTTCAAAGATTCTCAACAACATTATGTCAAGGAAGATTAGCTTCAAAATTAAACCCAAAAGAAGACTACCTATGATTATCACAGTTGGAGGCCGAAAAGTCGAACTTTTGTCAATATTGCAGGAGGTACAATGTTAATTCTGTTTTAAATTCGGGCATACAAATGGAAAATGCCATACTCCTCACAAAATTTCATATTTTCCAACGTATTGGTGGTGCAGAGGAAAGGTCGGCTACGGATAGGAATGTAAATCTCAAGCAAAATCTCGCACGCGAGATTTCTTGGGGTCGACTCTTCGAACAGTACTTTTTGTTTTCCAAAGCTTTTATCATTTTTCCGTTATTACTGAGGGGAGAACATCTACTTGATAGTAAAGATCTCGAATGATTTGTGTAACACTCCGTTAAAAAAAATTATTTCAATTAGCCTATTGGAATGAATCGTCGAATATCGATGTGAACATGTTTGGGTTTCAATTCTCCTTACATCAATGTGTTCGTCATTGCCTTTATGGACAACTCCAAATCCCTTGTTTCCTACTATGAGTAGATAATTGCTCTGAGGACTTCTCTAAATCTATTGTCCTACGAAGAGTTGGCAAATGCTCTAATGACCAACTTAAACAATAATAAGTATTACATGTAAGAAATTAAAGCTATAACTTCATAATTGATATTAATTATATTAATTGTAGGATTTAAGATTTTTGAGATGTTTCCCTGGATTCCTCCACTACTGAGATAATTTCATTATGGTCATTGTATATCTCCTACAATTTTGTTGGAGCCCGAGTTCCATCTGATGATTGCATTTAAAGAACTTGCTATCGTGAATTATGGATTCTGTTGACATTTTCTTCAGTGATATGTATGACATGATGGTGGAGATACCCTTTCACTAAACCTATTTTTTAATCTTGGACAACACTTGTATACTTTCAAATGTCGTAGTAATAAGGATCGAATTTTTCAGTTTGGAACATGAAATTGACTAAAGTGATGTTGAGTTGGACATTCAAGAAAACAAGCGTCTTGGTCTTGTTAGTGATGAAATTAAAAATATCATAATTGTCTTCAATTACGTTCTTTGAATAAATCTCTATATTTATTTCGTGATTACAACTTTAAACGTGTTGTACGATGTTTAGTTTTCTCATGGTTTTTGTCCCAAACTCATTTAGATGTTATTTCACTAACCTAGGATCTTCGTTATAGTTTTAAAATTTTTCACCTCCATTATCAGCGACCAAGAATTTTATGCTAACTTGATTAGATAATTTATTTACTCATACTTTATGGATGAATTTATTAAATTGTTAATCGTTTATTAATTTTGTAATTGCCATTAAACATTTTCAGTATATACATATATATATGATTTTTCCTTCACTAATTAAATTATCACGTACATGGCTCGACATCCGTTACAACATTTACATTTGAAGCTTAATCTTACTTTGAATTAAAAATATTTTGTTCTAATTTGAGTTTCTATATATTTATATTATATATTTATGTATGATTTAAGCATATATTTAGTGCTGAATTCATTTAAAATCTTAATCACATTCTATTAAATTGGTTCAATCTAGTACTGAATAAAAAAATATGTATTGATTTAATGCGCTTATGCATATTGAGTAATTTTAGAGTCAAATTTATCTACATCCCAGGAGAAAGAGGGCTCAAGAAGTTACTTGGATTGCACTTCTTGCATATAATACCCATTTTTAAGGCTTGAAGTCGAAAGGAATACAAACTATTGTATGAAAGGAAGTACAAAAAGGGCTCAAGTCCAATTCTAACTTAAATTTGAGTTAATTTTCTGCCTCTCATCTATGGTATACATAATGTTACTATTTATTATTGATGTCTTCATTTGTATATATAAAGAAAAATTGCAGTTTGTAGCTCAGTAAAACGTCATGACAGCTCAAGCTGTTTCTCTCTCAACATTCATCAAATTGTCAGAGTTACCAGGTTGGTTTTCTCTTTCTTTAATTCTTACAAGCCCGATTTGCTTGAAATTTACAGTCCTAGTTACGGAAGAAGCTTCGGGCGGCGAGGAAATGTAGGAGGAGATGATAAATGTATAGGAATGTAAATAATATGCAAATCGGGCTTGTAATAAAAAAGTGGAGTTGGCTCTTCAAACAGGTCTTTTTGTTTTCCAAAGCTGTTATCATTTTTCCAATATTACTGAGGGGAGAACATCTACCTGATAGTAAAGATGTCGCATGAAGGAATACATGCATTAAGTTTAATAAAGCAAATAAAATGTAAACAAAAGGGCTCAAGTCCTCGTATAATTATTAGTTAAAAATATATAATTTCCTGACATTAATTTCAGTTAATTTTCTTCCTCTCATCTATTATTTATTGTTGTATATATAATGGAAAATAGCAGCTTGTAGCTCAGTAAAACGTCATGACAGCTAAAGCTGCTTCAATCTCAACATTCATCAAATTGTCAGAGTTACCAAGCTGATTTTCTCTTTCTTTTTTTATTACAAGCCCGATTTGCATATTATTTACATTCCTATAAATGCATAGGAATGCAAATAATATGCAAACCGGGCTTGTAAGAATCAAAGAAAGAGAAAACTGAGCTACAAGCTGCTATTCTCCTTTATATATACAAATGAAGACATCAATAATAAATAATAACATTATGTATACCATAGATGAGAGGCAGAAAATTAACTGAATTTAATGTCAGGAAATTATATATTTTAACTAATATCCAGTAAGATCCCCAGACTGGAGAGGACTTATTGAAATACACCAGGATAGGGTAGTGCATAATCCAACCTTCCCCTTTTTTCTTCACCTGTAGGGCTCTTTTTAAAACAGAGCTACCCTATCTCGGCGAGATCTTTACTATCAGGTAGATGTTCTCCCCTCAGTAATAAAGGAAAAATGATAACAGCTTTGGAAAACAAAAAGTACTGTTCGAAGAGTCAACTCCACAAAATCTCGCACGCGGCGTTTAGCATATTATTTACATTCCTATAAATGCAAATACTCTCAACGGAAAAAATAGTCCCGTTGCAGAAGTGGAAACATCAATGAGAAGTCTGAAGAAAATCAAAGTTCTACTAAAATGGATGACTCCATATCTACACTTTCTTTAACAAAAAAACATTACGAGATGACTGGATGAAGGTCATAAGAAAGAAACTAGACAAGGAGGGAAATCCCAATGCACTTCCTGGAGTGGGGCCCTCTCCTTCAAGAGAAGACTGGACAACAGTAACGAGGAAGAAACCTCAGGTTCCATCAAAGCCTCCTAATGTTAAGGTTTTATCAGAAAATAAAAAGGTTAAGAGAGTCTTCACTAGCCCAGGACAGGACGGTACGAAAAGGATAAAAGGAGTCGACTCCTTAGAGCTTGGAACACCGTCGTCCTCGGAAGATGAACTGCTACTGAAGAACTAAACCCCGATTTTTACATAAACGACCAGCCCGATGTTGTACATTTTATCATACAATGTAAATATATTGCCTCTCCTGGGAGAGCACCAGCAGTATTCTCTTACCTGAAGTCAATTGGATTTCCAGACGTAGTAGCCTTATTGGATTCTCGACTAAAAGATGATAAAAAAATGGCGCACTTAGTACCTTCCTCAAACATTCTATATATCTCTGCTGCACAGTCGCTCTCCTCTCATCCCTCTGGAGGTGTTATTTTAATGATAAAAAAAAATTGGAACCAACTTTCCTCAAAGCTTACACGCTTGGTAGTTTTTTTTTTTCAGCAACGCTGAGTTTTGTGGGCAAAATGGTCCAAATCCACGCAATACACGGTCCAAATCGGGATGTGGATAGTTTCTTTTCAAAAATAGTGACCGATTGTAGTATTGAAAACACCATCTTCATGGGGGATCCAAACGTGACGAGGAAACCTGGAAGAGACTCAGTTAATTATGGCAGTTTAAGAAATTTTAAAAACAGAGCTGACCTTGAGATGATTATGGCCAAATTTTATGTCCTGGACGCTGATCTTTTCCTAGACGTTGATAGCCCCTCCATGACGTGTTTTAAAAAGAGCCCTACAGGTGAAGAAAAAAGGGGAAGGTTGGATTATGCACTACCCTATCCTGGTGTATTTCAATAAGTCCTCTCCAGTCTGGGGATCTTACTGGAAACTCAACGTCTCCTTACTAAAAGACGAGGATACCTGTAGAGAAATAGGAGAAATAATTAGTGACAGCAAATGGTTGTTGGAAAGAAATCTACTCTCCCCATGCTCGACACTTGAGAGAATTGAAGTAATGGCCAGGCAGTCCCTAATTGAAAAAGGTAAAAAAGCCGCCCTTCAGAGACGAGCCTTATTAAATCGACTTAAAGTTCTTCAAAGTTCTGAAGTTCAAAGTTATGGCGGATGTAAATGCAGAGCTTGATAGCATTCTTAAGACCCAGTGTTTTGGCAGAGCTCTTAGGGCGAAGTCTGAGCTCATTCAAAAGAATATAAGAAGTGCCCTCCTCGTCCAGGTCTCGGAAAAGAATATACAAAGCCAGAGGAAAATTAGTTCCTTAAGAACTAAGAGTGGTAGTGTCATAAACTCTCCAAAGGAAATAGGCAATGAAATAGTATCATCTATTCACCCCTATACAGATGCAGTGATTGTAAGAGAGTAAGCACTTGTTCTTTTTGCCGGAAGTGGTGTGAGGACAAAGAATCAATTTTGTTTGAAGACATTTGTGATGGGGATACTCGTGGGCGCACTGGAGAAAACTTTATTGAACTGGAGTCGCCCATTACAAAAGGCGAAATTATTCATTACATTGAAAGCTACAAAAAGAAATTTAAATCACCATTTTGAATTTTACAGAAGATTTGCAGCGGAATTGGCACCCATTTTAGAGGCCTCCTACTGCGAAATCCAAAGCCAAGGTTACGTTCCGAGATTTATGGGCGAAGGTTCTTTAACCTTGATAACTAAAAAAGGTAAAGGCTGTCTGAATATCCCTAACTACAGGCCAATAACACTGCTAAATACGTCATATAAAGTTCTTACTGGCATAATAAACAACAGACTGATCAAAATCCTTCCCTCTATTATTGGCGGCTCGCAGAAGGGATTTATGAAAGGGAGAAGGACAGAGGACATACCTCGCTCAATACAAGACTCGATTGATTGCTCCCTAAGTGATGGGAAGGAATTTGCTGCGTTGCTGATCGACTTCAATAAGGTATTTGACTCCATCTCGCATAAATTTATTTTCAGTGTACTCCTTAAATGTGGCTTTTCAATAAAGTTCATCAACATGATTGGGACGGTTCTAAGAGATTCTTCTTCGAGTGTGTCGTCGGGTGACAAAAAATTTTCATTCGAGATAACAAGAGGATGCAAGCAAGGTGATCCTATTTAATCATCCCTCTTCTTAATAGCAATCAACGGTCTCCTCAATACACTCAACCAAACTCCCCAGCAGAAAACTAAACAGTTAGTACAACTATGGGCGAACGACCTTTCAGTCTCTATTCAGGTACACCTGAGGACATAATATCTTCTATAAAAGATACATTTCAAGTTTTAGAGAGATATGCAACACACTCAGGGCTCGTTATGAATGAAACTAGAACGGAAATTCTCACCTCCATGCAATCTTCACAAATGGAATCGTTTCTCTCCTAAAAATACTCTTCATCCGCGACCCTTCTCAGTATAACGATATCAAATAACGGCTCTGAGACTGCAAATATCTGCAACACAAATATTTTCATTGATTCAGTCCGTAAATCATCATCATATTATTAGGCTACCATGAACCTTGTAACTTTAACACCAGGATAAACTCGAGGGACGAATTTCTGGTATCCCATCATCTCATTTCTATAGGCCAAGTTCTCATGGATTTGGAAGGGAAAAATCCTCGCACGTTTCTACAATTCAGAAAAATAAAGAAAAGTATAAAGCAGTCATGGTAGGAGGTCATGGATCCCCCAACACCCTTTTATATTGCCCTTAATAACTTACCGCTTTCAAAAATTCAAAGAGCGCACCAGAACAGTTTTGTGGAAGATTGCCCAGAGCACTTAGTTCGCAACCGCTTTTTGCGTTTAAGATGCACCCCGCAGGGAGATGCTCTTAGCGGCTCCAGGACTTTGTTCAAAAGCCCATTTTTGAACTCGTCGGAGAGGTGGCTCCACTACAGAATAGTGACTTCGTCCCTCTTCGTTAATAAATCGATGGAAAGAAAAGAGGAGAGGAGCTGCACGTTTTGTGGTCAAGGCCTTGAGACCAAGAAACATCTTTTCTTGGACTGCAAATTCGGGGCCCCACTCGTTGTATCTGAGTGGCTTGTTCTCACCTCACCGTTGCGTCCATACCAATGGAAAATAGAGAGAGTCATCTGCAAGGTCCTGCATGTTTTGTATGCAGCACGTTCCAACCGAACACGAATCCCTGTGGGTCTGGACAAGCTTCTAGACCGTACCTTTGCCGTCCTAGCTGAGCTGGATGAGGATAGAAGCTACCGTTCGCAGGGTTTGTTTGTAAATTTCTAAATATAGGAACCGGTTCCTAAGCCGTCTCCCCTCTAACTTACTTTAATCGCGGATATGTCAAACAACTTATTATTGATGAAGACCCATAAATTGTTATTCAAATTTAACTGAATATGTGTAATTTTACTTTTGTAAATAAGTTATGACTCTGAAGTAGTTATTATTCGTAGAAAATAAAAAATAAAAGAAATAAAGTTCTTGATTAAAGCATATTATTAGAACAAATCGTAAACGCAGTCTTTAATTATATTAAATGTATTAATAAATGGATAATTATTACTATTGGTAATAGTAGTGCGAAAATTGTAACTAATCCATAGGTAAACATTCTATTATATATGTACCCACTTACGATTAAGAAGCTTATTTTTCTATTTAATAAATTTATTAATTGTAAAGCCCACCAAATAAAAATCGTACTCAGTTAAAATTAAATCAGTGCTTTTCAGACTGGTATCATTATCACTCAGTTATCATTTGAGCAACTGTAGCTTCTTCTCTCATATGAACAAGAAAAATTTGGTTTTCTATAAATAAAATACTTTTAGAAAAACTTTTTGTGCCCCTTATCCCCGGGTAGTTGCTCTACTTCCCCCTTACATCAAAATTTGGCATGCACTTAATAAAATGTCAAATACATCATGATATATGATTGATATAATATGAAAATACTATTCAACATTAGTTCAAAATATCAATTAATAAATGATTATCACATTAAGAAGGATAAATAGAGGATGTACAAATTTTCCGTATGAATTGATTTTTTACTCTAAAAGATAAAAATCAAAACGAAGCATGAATTTTAATTGTAGTTAAATCATTAGTACTGACAGAAACTTTTTATTTCTATGTAAAAACACATTAGAACACATATCAATTGTACCAAAGTTATTGATTTACAATTTGCAACAAACTACGTATGAAACGGATGTATATTTTTGCACTTTATGCAAGATAAATCATAAATTGGATCAACTCTTCCGCCACTTTAAAAAGTATTTAGGCCCCCTTCAAATACTCCTAAATAAATTCCAGGCCCATGGTTTGATTAAAGCTACGGCAGAGCAAGGACTTCTAGAGAGAGGACATTAAACTCATACGTACTCAGTAATATGACGTAATTTGAATATTGCATCATATTTTCCTTTGTATTTCAATTTATGCATTTATTTCCCCCGGTCTTACGCTTTACTCTTATATTTTTTGTTGTACCCTCTGGAATAAAAGTCATGGATGAAATTGCAGTATTTTTGTTCCCTCATGTCTTTTTGAAATGCCAAAAATATCAGTTTGTACAAATTTGGAATTATTAGCAGTTACTTAAATTAACAATAATGTATTTTCTTAATTCCTAGAATATAATAATACAAGACCTTCTTCAAAAGAAATAACTCATGTAAAGAATAAAAAAGAAGTGTAAATTAAAAGATAAATAATTTCAGTACAAAATTTTGTCGTGGTAGTTCTCACATTTTTTCACAATATTCAATAATTAATTTCCTTAAGTTTTTTATTCCCCAGAGAAACATCACCTTTGTCATGTTGAATAAGTTTTAATCTTTATTTAAGCTCTTCTTTCTTCATTGTTTCAACAAGTTGCCAAATATTGGGATATTAAGATGCAAGATATTTATAGATTGCATTATGAAACGCCTCTACATCGTTATACGTCCTGGTATCCCCATTTTTTGTACAATCAAAGACGTTTCATATTTATATGGGTTATCTTGGTGTATCTCTTTGCAGATTATTTCTTCGTCTTCTCAATTTTCCAATATACGTTAATTTGAAATATGAAATATGTTTGGCAGGAATATTCTCATCTTTTGTTAATTATTAACAAAGTTCAACTACTTTGTTTCTTGATACAAAAGCCAGAGCCGAAAATTGAAGTAATAATAAATTGAATTAACTTTCTAGATTATATGGCTATTTGAATCCAAGTACAACAATTTTCATGTACAATTTTTTAAAAAAACCATTTAAAACAAAGTAAGGTATTACTAATCAAATGCGTTTAAGGAAGCACATTCAAAATCCAGAAAAACAGAAAATTGATGCTATTTCGATTCCTTTAACTTATCGTAAAATTTAGCATATGATTCTTTTTTTTATTTAATAGGAGAGCGAAGACTCGAGGAATGGTATTGTTGGCTACACATTCTACTTACCAATCTCCCCTTCTAAAGATCCACACATATTTAAGATCACCACAATGTGGCATTGACAAATGATTTGTGATAATGTGACAAACGACTATACTCAAGGACACGCTCAAGTAACCATTTGTAACTGTATTGCCTAAATGTTGTAACTATATAAAGCCCAAGAGGTAGAATAATAAAGTCAGATGTAAACCAACTCTACTCTCATTTACTGTCGTATCTGTATACAACAGGTATTATTTTGTATTTGAACATGCACAGTTACAATTTTGTAGATCTGTGTGATAAGTTCCACCTATTTTCCAGTGCTTATATTGGATAAGGTCTTTGAGTCCAAATGATGTAACAATTATTTGCATTTTTTCTGAATTTTTCTTGTTTTCAGCTTCTTACGCTCTTTGCTTTAACATATTTCATTAATGTCCGTTTGAATTCGATACTTTCCATTTCATTTTTTGTTGCCTTATGCCAGTGTTCATAAATAAACATAGGAATTTGGATATTTTCTATGCATGAAGTAGAGTGAACTCTTGCATTAGGCTGCTTATACTTTCTTCGGAGGCATTCTCAAAAAAATTTCTTGCTCAACATTTACACCATTCCTGTGATACAATTATAATTTTATTTTTTCCTTTTTAATTATAATTTTTGCGATTTTCAAGAAATATGTGAATAATGAAAATAATTAGGCATGGTTCAGGGAGTCGTGACTAGAGAGATGTCCAAGCTATTTGAATAATCTAATATACAAGATACTTTAATGATGAAAAAGCTCAATGAAACTCTAATGTAATCCAAAGATTTACTTATTTTTGTTTTATTTTTGTCAATTTTTTTGTAATCATTCAACTGCCTCTTAAATATTATTAATTATATAGACAACTGATCTGGTGACTCTTATTTGAGTCTCACTTAAATCTCATTAAACTGCGATTTCAAACTCAACCTGAACTTCTGAAAAGTGAAAAAACATGCAACTAGTATAGCTCAAAGACTCAATACTTTACTTTCTCTCATAAAAAATGACTTGTGGACACTTTAATGCACGTTATTTTGAAAGAAAAAGTTAGTATACTTCTTGCTTTACATGTTTTATGTCATAGGCTCACTTACCTAAATCCTTCTTTTATATTGATAAGTATTTCTTTTTTTTAAAGAATAAGTGTAATGGGATCTTTGAAACATTATTTATTTTCTCTCTCAGAACTAACTCAGTTCAAAGTAAGTTTTTAATATATAGAGATGTACATTCTCTGATAAATGTTTATAATCTTTATTCTCTTTTATTTATAATGGATTGTCCATTTGATATTAATCTATTTTGTACTTTGCTTCTTTTTTCATTTTTTAATTGCCACTTACTAGCTATGTACATTTCTATCATACATGAAGAGTGATATATGGGAAAAAATGACTTATCTTAGTTTTCATATTTATGAAAAATATGTAACATTTTATTTTAAATGTGGCAAATCAACACAAATGCAAGCTAGAATGGTTTTTCTAAAGATTAGTATCATCTTTCATTTTTATTCATAAAACATTCATCTGATCACTCCAAATTTACTTATAGATCTTAAAAAAACCGGTCTATATTAAAGAAAAAGAATATCATATATTCTATTTCTGGAATTATCAACGGTTTGTAATTTGAGTCAAATTAAAACAAGTTAAAATGGGCCTCTAAATTTCCTAATGAGACTTTATTGTGTGGCGCTTAAAGGGAATATTTGTTAAATTTTGGATTTTCCAGCTTCCATTCGGATTAAATCTCCCATTTTCATCACTTGCTTTCATGTTTTTAGGAATTATTGCCTTTGTTTTTGCATTCAAGATACCAGGGGTTTAAATCCCATTTAATAGTTAAGGAGGACAATACATATATTGTAAAAAGTCTAGTGGGTATCCAGACATAAATGAATTAGACTAAACTTACTCGTGACGAGAGGCCTGTGACAGCCATATTTTTCTGAATCAATTTCCAACCGTATGAAATTCATCTATAGAGACATTTAGACAATTACCTGAATTACATTATATATATTTATAGTTTCATCAGGGGAATTAAGTTTGTATACGCAAGCCAAAAAAATAAATAAAATTATTACAAATTGAATTCAAACTTAAAAATTTACTGAAAGTATGAATTTTAAAATAGCTCCAATGATAAATTTAAAATCATATTTTAAAAAGCACATAATGAATTCACAGTGAACAATTTTTCTCAAAGGTGATATACGTAAAACCCCATTTTTAGACATTTTTTAAGTCACTCGTACATATTTACTACTATGTAGGGTAAAGCGAATTAAGAAATATGAGCATACATATTTATAAGTCCTAAATTTAAAACTCGTACAAAACCAAATGTTATATGTAAATTCAGTTTGGTATTGAACCCATAGTAAGTACGTACCTATATTGATTTTAATTGAAACCCTTTTGTAACTGATTGGTCATTAAAAATGCATTTATTTTATGTAAAGAATACAATTTTTAAAAATAGAGGAAATTGTTGTTATGTAATTAGATAGAAAAAGAAATTGAGAGGGGGAGAGTGAATTAAAATATCACGTTTCATAGAAAATATTATGTACATAGCATGCTTACCTATACTTTATACAGTATTTGGTAAATACTGGATTCATTCTATCAATTATATTAATGCAAGACATAGATACATATAAGCAAATGCATGAATCATGGTCAATTTAACCCATTCTGACAGGTATATGTAAATGCAAAATGCATTTCAAACTTGGGGTAGTTCTTTCGATTAATCAAATTAATGATTAATGATACTTATTTATGTATTAAAAATGATAATAGTTGTTTCGAGTCTTTAACAAATATCATCTCAAATCAGTATTGATTCTAAAATGTCTTCAGTGAATGTCTAAAAACTTCCAGTGATTTATATCGTTAAAGATGTGAAGTCAAATGCACTTTTGATAATGAATGAACAATTATTCACTTTTTCAATTTTTTTTCCTATTCAATAAATGAAAAATTCTTTTGTTGTTCCTCATTTAACAAAACCTTTAAAAAATATGATTTGTTGACATTTACATTGTATTTTCTATGAATTGGACGCTCTCGCAGATTAACTATAAACACCTATTTAGAATTAAAACCTTTTTTTAACAAAATACCTTTATTTGTAGCTAGATTTCTGATTTTTTTTCTTGCTCATAAGTCGTCTCAAGACATATAAAAAGTATGAACATACTCAAAAAATTTAAATTAAAAATGCTCCAAAACTTTATTTGAAAAGGAAAAACTAATAACATATTTGTGATCAAGGTATCAATTCTAGAAAAGTAATATTTTGTGGATTTATCTGGTTCTACCTATAAATAATATGTTTATAGTAAGAAAAAAAATCTTTAATTTTGTGTTAGTGTTTCTGGAATTACGTTAACTATGTTATAGAATAACGTATATGTAGAATAGACAAGAGTGTTGTCCATACTGATTTCTTCTTTCTTTATAATAAAATATATATAAATAAGTATAAACCTTGTATAAAAAAGTTGTAACAAATAAGTGTCAATCATTGTCATTCAAGTTTGTACGTCTCAAAGGAAAGGTACGTACACAAGTAAAGGACTTCCAATATATTTATGTGAAAAAGAAGAAAAAAAAATATGTCTTCGTTAAATTGTAAGTAAAGTACTTAAATTTTCTGGAAGATTATTTTTACTGTTCGTAGAAGAATGAAAAAAAATGAAGAAATAAATAGAGCTAAAAGAGGCTTTCACGCTCAAAATAACAAGTTAATACATACCTATAGAGGTATGTTTCTAAGCCCAAGTTATGAAAACTACTTATTTGATAAAAATACATAGATATATATCATTCAATAAGCATTTAAGTTCGTTGAACAATTATTTTACAATGCTTTGTTCCACTTTGAACAAAAAAAAATCTTAGAAAGCTGAATAAAATGGTCTAATTTTTCATCTTTCAAATTATATGTAACATATGTCGGTAATAACCCAAAGTTCCAGGCTTGATATATTCATCATAATTACGTTTTTTATTGCTTCATAATGAATTACATGATTTGTTTCAATCTCTGAAATCATTTTATGTGCGATTAAACAAGTTGTGAATATTTGAGGGATTGTTGGCTTATTGATAATTCAATAAATATTAATATTATGCCAGTATATAAAATGTATAAATGCTAGAAACTTTACACTTTGAGTAGGGTGATTAGTTAATTTGTAACCAACCAATCTGGTTGTAATATTGTCTAAGAAGATTTTGTTATAGTTTAATGTAGCTTTGTGATCAATGGCAAAATCGATCTTGAGAACCACATCAAAAATAATGTACATACATGTTGGTAATTATTTTACCTAAACCTCTGTTAATATAAAGTATAAACCCAGTTTTATAACTATGAGCCATAAACTGATACAAAATGAGGACCCATACTCCTCAGGACATTTTTATGGATTAGGAATCTAATTAAGAAGCCTACAGAGATCAAAAAGAGTTATCTAGTATCACATTTTCTAGTATTCAATTGAAAAAAGGATTTAGATGTGAAAGTAACTAATAAAGAAGGACCATTCATAATAATTTATCAAACGAAATAATTTATGTCTTCGTTTGGATATTAGATGGTTATTTTCATGTTTAGATGACTAAAATGTTTAATAAATAATATCCTTGATACCAAATTTTAAACTTTTGTTATTACGGTACTATCTGATAAAAATATTAAATATACCTAGCATAACTACATATTTAGTCTTATAAAGCCAAATATAAAGAACATAGGAACATTTAAAGATATTTATGCACGTTGGGTGGACTGTTTTTATGTTGAAATAATAAAGAATAATATTTTTTTAGAGAAAATATCAAATTAACAAAAAATAATGGCCTTTTGACGATGTATCATGAGTACTTTTATGTTTTCTTAAATGTAAGTGGTAGGTAAGTACTTACGTAAAGTTAAATACTTTTCTTTGAATCTTATTAAATTGAAAAGTACATAAAGAGCTATGTTCATTCATAGGTACTCAAATATCTGGGTATTAAAGTTACAAATATTACCCCATATTCTTTTAAGGAGAAGTAGAAAGGAAGGTACTCGATTAATACAGACGCATGTATTGGAATATAATTTTGAGTTCAACTCTCCTAAATCATTTTTTCCTACAATTCATTTCTACTATTATTCATATCTTTTTTTAAATAACAATATACTATATTCAGGGTTCCCCTATTTCAAAAGAAGATGACACTTTTATATTGAATAACTTTTTTTATTTCGTTAGCTTCTTCTCCTCAAAAGATACATACATACATTTAATTTTAATCCTATTACACGTGAAGATTCAAAATGTGGCACGTGACAAGTTATATGTACAGTTTTTCTATATGAGGTATTCAAAATCAGTCTTGGCCTCGTATGGGTCTCCAACTTTAAATGTCTTGGTCTTATCTTAGCACAATAATGTCTCCAAAACATCAACAATTTCTATGTATTTTTTGTCAACTGTCAACTTGTCCACTTTTTCCCCGAAATAATTTTCTGAATGTTGGTTAGTTGAACTCCCATCAAATCTTGTCCAGTTGTGAATATACCTATAACTAAATAAATAATAGTCGAACATATATAGAGAATGACATAATTGGCTAGCTACCGTATAATTTGGGACCTTTTTTCTTCCTATATTCCGATATAAGGTTGATAAATATAATGAATATAGTTATACATATGTTAGTTTCTTGGTTATGATTATATATTTGTAAGGATAGGTGTTACATGCAAAGCTCCAGTAAGAGAGGCTTCAACAATTGTCGTTAAGTTTATAATTTACGTACGTGAAGAAGAGTACAAACCTTAAATAAAAATTTGTACTTGGCATCGACAAAACCATTATTGCATTGATAAAATATTAGCAGCGTAATGTTTGGTAATATTGGCATTTGTAGTGTGTATGGAAGACAAAAGTAAATATTATACATATAAGTATTTACTTAGCTGAAGGAGTCAAATGGAAGTAAGGATACTCTTTTACCAGGTAAGTTAGTCTAATAATGTCTGCTGAAGCTTAGTGACACGACACCTCTCCTTACATCCTATTGTATACCCAGTATTAAAATAATATGGTTTCTTATCTAATAAGATAGCCAGAGATATTTTGTTAAATGGGGGACTGTGGGATTTGTTCTGCCTCACTCTCTTTTCTGACTCTTGTCTTCCTATGATGCCTTAGTAGTTCAATGTAGAATCCGATTAAAAAAAGAAAGATATTTACATTTTCAAACGATAAATTTAAAAGAATATATTTTTTGTTCAATTTCTATGCAGATATTTCTAAAATGCAGGTAATTCGCGTATGTGAATGTGTATTCAAACATTCCATACATCACAAAATATAACTGTGAAGTATCAAATACCTGAATTTGTATTTTTATCTGCAAATTATCCTTATTTTAAAGATATTAGCATCCACATCTGCATCCACAAATTTCAAAATTCTGATAAATTTTATATCTGTAAAATTTCAAATATCGAGATCAGTATATTTTTTAGATATTGAATGTAGTACTGCCACCAATTGATAAAAAAGGTGAAATTCACACAGTTGACGAAGAAGAGACAAGAGGAAGTATATTCCGCATGGCAAAATCACTTTTATTTTGTGTAGTTGTATAGTGAGACTTGAATATATATTTTAAATATTTGCACAGGTTCTACGAAGCTCAAAACATAAATAGTGTGTATATACATGGTTTTGTGGAAACATTTTCAATTAACAATCCTACTATAGATATAAGCAAACGTTTTTATAGAAATATAAGGAGATGTACAATTGTTTTTAAAATAAATTATCAATACGAATTTTTTTAAATATGTTCTAATCCTATAAAAAATGTTAATTAATTAATTTACATATAGATATATGATGGATCAAGTTTTGACAATAATTCATTTTTGTCGTTTACAGACCCATTACCATAAGTGTTTAGAAAAATAAGTTTGTTTGTTTTTTGGATAATTAGAACTAAAATCAGAGTCAATCTTTATATACCTACTAGTATAAATAGTCAGAAGACAAATCAATTTTTATCAGTCAGTCATGATTAGTAGTGATGTCTAAACATTGCATAAAAATGGAGCTAGAAATGCAAATAAAAATGCAGAAAAAAAGACCAAAAAAGCTGATAAATCCAACAAAATAGTGCGGTAAAAAATGCCATAAAAATGTAAGTGTAGGAAAGGAGAGTTGATATACTCAAATATGCACCGTTTCAAAATAAAAATCAAACTGAAGTGTTTATACTTTTCTATAATATACATAATGATGGTACGTACATAATAATAATTATTATTTTACTTTTCTGCATAAAAATGGTCCTTTTTGTTTTTGGGTTTTACTTCTGTTTCTTTTGTCTCTGCTCCTATTGGGTTGCATGTTCATTGCGTTTGTACACTGGGAATAAAGACTGATTCTTTATTTCTCTAAATAATTAAAACGGCATTTGTTGGCTGATAAAAATGAAGGATGATTTGTAGAATAATTCATTAATAATAATGCTATATAAATTGGAGTAAAAATTATTTATATTAAAATAAATTTTATCAATTAATTATACTAGAAATAATAGCTTAATTTTGTAAACAATCATGTTAATCAGACTGAAATATAGTAAAGTTATAGCAACAAGGATTGCAAAATGATTAAGAGTGGTCACTACTTATACAAACAGTCTGAAGTCTAGTACTTTATAAAGGTTTAGAAATAAATACATTTCTGGGTCCTTGTTTTTTTTTATGTTAATTGCTTTCATCAGTTTACTATTTTAGCAATATCATGTTTAGTCTGGATTCGATCACTCTGGGTTTTGTTATAGTAAGGTATTTAAATCAAGAACCTTTTAAGTTATAAAATCGATGATGCAAATACAAAAAAAATAAAATATTACTTCGTAATATTGATAGCCTCGAACAATCTGGATTCAAAAAGTCTGATGTATCCGCAGAACCAACTATTAACGGTATTGCTGTTTTTTTAATAGTGTCAGTGTACGAAACAGGAATAAAAAGGAACTTTGTTTCTCAAATCACATTTAAATGCCGAGCTCTTAGTTATTTACTTAAAAGTTTTACGCGTATGTATATAAAACATGCATCTATTTTGAACTAAATACAACATTTCTTTATAAATAATATTTATGAGTACAATTGAGCTTTAATAAAGTGCATTCCTTTAGGTCCCTTGACAACAACTAATGGTAAAGATATTCAAAACATATTGAGATGACATTTTGTATAATTGATATGAGAGGAAGCTTCATATCATTTACAAAAAAAAATTATCAAATTTCTATTATTAACTCTTATATATAATTTAAGTAAATGAGGATCAATTAAAAGAAACTAAATGAATTTACACTTCCTCACAGGATGTATCTTTTTCAAGTAGATTCTCTCATGAAATATTCTCTAGAAAACTCCATAAATTCCTATTAATCCCTTAATTTTGTTGGTCATGATGTACATACATTGTTGAATGGTATTTCACTACCTCTATGCCTTTCATTTGTCCATTCTTCTTACTTAAAACTAGAAGTTTTTTATTATTGCAGAACCTTTTCCTTCATATCGTTTCTTTTATTCCTAAATTGCAGGAGCCTAAAAGGAATCGCCATGGTTTTTCTCCAATGCAGTACTCATACTTCTTATGTTTTGATGTTACTCTAAAAAAACATGGAATCGACCATCTATTAGCATTTCTTTCCCAGAAAAATAGTTGCTAGAAACCGTTCTGCTGTTTATGTGGGATTAGACATTAATCTTAAAATCATTTGTTCTTTTTAATGCTGGGATTTTTCTTAAAAATAATTGTATTGCAAGTTTGAATCACTCAGTGTGTCGTGTTTAATAGAATTTTTCTCTACCTAGGCACTTTCTCTCATGCAAAAAGTTCTTGATCTTAACGAAAAGTGGGTGTTTACCTTTTTTTCTCCGCTCCCCCTCCCAAAGAAAGATCTTTACCAAATTCTTCTATGGCTTTCATTTTGAATTTTAGCTAAAAATCAGATTTGTCAACCCAAAATATACTAGTTTAAAATCTGAACTTTCTTCCACATAAATCAATTAATTTTTCAAACTTGATGCTATTAATATATTTTTTTTAAATCATAGTTCAATAAGTAGATATATGTTTATGTATGTTAAAGTATTATGAAGTTTATGAAAGGGTGCAGTGGCAAATTGTAGTCTACAATTTATATTTATGTACATATGTCGATATCTGAGAAAATAATGATTCCACTGAAAGGCGACCAAGCAACAAATTATTATTATTGTCCTTTTAAATAGCTTGACCATGATTTTTTGTAAGCATGTAGATAGGTAGGTATTTGTTCCAAGTTAGTGTACTATAAACATATTTTTTGCTTCTTCCATCAAAAAAACTTTATTCAACTTCCTTTTATTGCTTTTTAGACTTCACATACATTTTTTTACTTTACACTATCGCCAACAATACAGTGAACATATATTATTTATATGTATACAAATATGTTTGAGCAATTTTTTTTATTAATAGCCTTTTGATCGAGTGAAAGTACAGGGTGTTACTACATATATCGAAATGCAAAGTATTTGACATAATTAAAAGTATTTTAAATGATGCGGGAATTAGTTAGTTTTTTGAGTGATAAAACTGGGAATCAAATACGAGTTTTATATGAAAGTTTATGAAATTATCACAGAGTACATTTCATTTTTTTTCTCTTTTTGGAAGAAATGTTGAGAGAAAAAAACCAAAGACCAATGGACCAAAAAAGTAAAAATTCAATAATTTAAGTATGAATTTTTTGTTCAAAAGTGCCAAATCAATTCAACTTCCTGCGTTTATTATTTATTGAATGTTGACAACATGTCCCGGTCATGAAGTTGATTGTCACAGACAAGTTCAACTACTTGCGTACATATTCATAGATAAAATATGCAAATATCTAAAAACTTAAAACTTTATTTTGTGTATATTAGTGATGTATAGAGATGTAAAAAACAGCGATTTTTAAGCGTGCGAGTAGTTCTAAAAATGCCTGTTAGTTATCATCAAGAAATCATCAAGTTGTTTTCCTTTTCCTTTTGACAAAATAATATTCTTATTATATGTATATTATATTATCCATTATAAAAGTTACGATAATGTCACACAACCTCTCCTTCAATTTTGGTTGAAAACTTTCTTAATGTTAATATCTCTCAAAAAAAGTTACGTTCTGGATATGAATTTCCTCGAAGTATATATTTATACTTCTATCCTATAAAATGTTTCATTTGCTGGCATTTTTAATATGTTTTCAGCCATTTTGTTGAGTTATAGAAAAGGTAGAATAATTATAAATATCATTATTAAATCTTCAATCATTGTTTTTAAAATATGCAAATATCTAATAACTTAAAACTTTATTTTGTTAATGAATAAATAACCATTATTATCAAACTAAAAACTTGAAGATTAATATTTAGAGAGAGCAGAGAATACTATTTATGCTACTTATTCTTCTTAACAATTAATTCAAATAATGAAATTTTAAGAAAAATAACAATAAATCCAACACTAATGTACCGATTTTGAAATTTAGAAAATTTCCTGTTTATTTAAAGTAATATCTACAACTTTGATTTGAATAATATCTTTCTAAAACATCAATTTAATTTAATTAATTACTATAAGTCCAAGAGGAGCTGTCTTGAGCCTGGAGCATGGCTGTCACAGCTAAAGTCATAGTATTATATTGACAGCAAATAAGCTGGCTTTCATGGTTACCATATTATTTTTCACGTCATCAAGGGGAGGGGCTACTCGCACACTCAAAAATTGTCGTTTTTTTTACATCACTGGTGATGTATCATCGAATATCATAGAATTCGGATATACAAGTATGGATACAAATATCCAAATTTGATGTCTACAGATTGGAACATAGTAGATAATAATATACAAATTTCAGTAGATCCATCATTAAAAAATAGCCTTCTAATGTTAGACTGAAGATATTTAAAATCCAAATTTATAGATCTTATTTTATTATTTCCGAAATTGCAATTTGTACATTTTATATCTGATCTGGGTCTTGTCCGACGTTTTATTTTGTCCTAGAAACCTATTTCACTCCTAGGCAATATTAGGAAACAAAAGCTTGGATATTGCAACTTTGCCTCACGCAGTCCTTGACACTTATGTCTTTTATTGGAGGCTCAAAATGCAATGTCCCACAGTTTCAAATGAAGAATGTCACGAATTTGGTTCTTAGGATGTTATCCCTAGAAGATATGGTGGCCCTCATGTTATATTTTAAACTAATGACAGATAGTTCATGATAGTGGAGGGTGACATTTATGTACATATAGCATCTTCCTACAAGAAGATTATATTATTCTTCAATAAATGTCAAAAAATTAGTTGTGAAGACCACAGAATCGAAATTAATATTTGTTCATCCTTTTTTTAATAAAATCAATTAGAATAATTATATTTTTTTATAAAAAAATATTTTTTTTGACAATTGAACCCATTGTATTTATTTGTAATAAAGACAAAACACCGTGCAAGGTCGGGTACAAACTTATATCAACCGATTATTTAGCAATAGTATGATCCACTGATGTATAAGATAATGTATAAAACTTCTGAAATTAATTTTACTCATTTCCTATAATCTTTGTAATTAAACCGTTTGACACCTGAATTGCATACAGAACTTTAAGATCAAAATGGTTGCACCCCAGCGTCGGCGATTTTGTTATGATGCAGCTATCTGATGGCGCCTCTTTTTTGGCTGCAAAAATTGTTGGATCGTTTGATGAAGCTCTTCTGGAGAATGAAGATCCCAGATCCGTCATCCAACCAAAATAAATTCAACCAGGAATCTTAGAACAAGCAAATTCATCTAAAAAGCTCAGACAATGATCAAGGACGATCCATCCAGAAGCTTAATCTCCACTGACGAGGAGTTGGGGACCTGCAAAGTGACTGTGAGAGCCTGCATGTTGTAGGACCGGAGATGCAAGATCTACAAAATGCAAACTGCTCAGTTTGTTAGAAATAAAGTCAAGGATTGGAGACTAGTGAAGGCTACGAAACTAAACAACAGATTAAAACATCCAAAATAGATAGGAATGCTCTGGTTCTTCTCTGATGAGAAAAATTTCTACCAAGCTAAAGTCCATAACAGACAGAATCATCTTTAACCTACAATGAACCTAAAGAACGTCCCCAAGTTAAGAAAATGAAGTTTCCAGCAATTGTGATGGCCTTTGGAGTCGTCTCATGTGATGGTGATGTCATGCCTCCTCACATCTTCAAAACTGGTTTGAGGGTTAACACGTACATCTATCTGAAGGATATGGAGGAAATTGGATCCAACAAATTGCTGGAGATCGGCCTTGATTCTGGCAACAAGACTCAGAACCTTGTCATGTCTCATGCAGGTCTCTGAAGTGGATGAGTGAGCACTGCTATGACTAACTAATGTCCAGATTAGATTATTTTATCTGGTACTATGTTGAATCTATATCAAATCGAACATATTATGCCACCAAGGACTCTCTGATTGCCTCCATCATGGACACAAATACTATGATGCTAAGGAACTACATCGTCAACGTCTGCTCCTCCTCCCAAGTCTGAATCCAGGCCATAATTTATGCTGGAGGCAGATACATCAAATGAACCTTTTTTTCAATGTTCGTATGTACAATTCAAGCCAACTTTCAAGTGAATTTGCCAAAAAATACAGCCTCAGTGACAATTTAAAGATTTTTCGAAAGATGCCCTGTACATATTTATTTACAACGTAACCTTACTCTTTTCACAAAAAAAGAGCAGTAATTCATACTTCAAATAGACACAGTGAGCGTACAGAGGTATGAATGTACATTTATACAAACATACCTGCATTCCAGTTCTTTATAGAGAGTGAATATTTGTTGTTTATTTCCCTTAGCTTATATAGGTACACATGCGTACATATTTTTTATGGTGTGAAAGAAATAGTGAAAGTAGTTAAGAAATATTAGGTTTGTATGTAGGTAGAAAAAGTCTTGACAGTACGTTTTGCGACGTGGACGCATTGACCTCCAAGTAGGTACACCATAATATTGAGATTATTAGGAGACATCTCACACTTTCTCCATATGCATTCATCAATTTTAATCCAATAACATATAATATTGAAAATAAAAATGCATTTGTATGCGGTGTATTCCTTTTAAAGAGATTTTGTGTAGTCTTATTAATTCTCAGAAAAATATCTTAAGCTCATAGAAAGTTTAAAAGTAATCAAGAAAATGGAAATCTTCTAATATTTTATATTATTTTAAAAAACGAATTACAGATTCTTGATTTACACCTCAAATACATTTTTTACGACTTGTGTTAGCTATAAATATATTTACAAGTTATCTGAATGAATAATGTGGGTACATTTTCGAGTTTTAAGAGAGTAGACAAAGATACTATGAAACATTGCACTAAAGGAATAAGAAAAATCTTTAATATTCAAGTGGAATAAAGGCTGAGGTTGTATATATACACACAACAAACTCCAACGAACATAGATCACATCAATCACACAATGAGCGCGGAGAAAGGCACGTGCCAGGAACAAACTCTACATCTGACTAAAAATTTGTTTATGATATACACATCTCTAGATATATGTACAAAAATAGTATAGTTTTTACTTCTCGCATACATTTATTCCATCACATTGATAGATTCCTATAGCATGATGTTATTTACTTTATTCCTCTAATATGTTTATGGGTCATTCAACACAAAATCTGATCCCTCAATGATCTGAACAGAAGAAGAAAGAAGTAGTTGAATGTGAATTTTATTTCTAATTATATATTTATTTGTAATACTCATTTTTAAGCATTTAACGTATATAACGTTAATTTTGACCTAATGTAAGAGCAAAAAAAGTGTATATTCTAAATGGATATAAATTTAATCTACATGACATCAAAATTTGAATTACCATATTTACAGACAATAAATCACATTTGAGTATAAGTTGCAATAGAGTAAACATATGTAGAATAAGAAAAAACTGTTGTATTTGTTGCACCGGAGTATTAGTTACATCGAATAAAGAATATACAAAGAAGGTATTTTTTTATCTACTAATATATGGTTATATAAAAAGAAATAACATTAGAACAATTAAATTATCCTTAACAAATCTTCAAAATCAATGAATTTCTCATCATTAGAATCACTAAAGAATAACTCTACAAACTCAGAAATTGGATTGACTGTTTAGAACCTTCATCCGATTAGGAATGAATCAATTTGGTCTTCTTGAATCAAGAGTGGATGGTTTCTTTTTCTTTAATGAATTCCATGTTTCTGCGATCCAATAAACTACTTCTTGGAGGGACGCATGATGCATCCTTACAGTTGGAGTAAGGCTATGCTTAGAAATGTAAATCCAACATTGTCAAAGCTGTTGACAAATTGTGTCCAGCAGCACGTTGCTGAAGGTTAGACCCATTTAACTACCTGTTTCTTCATATCTGGCCACCTGGCTTTATGTCTACTATAAGATTGTTTGATCATTTTTATAGCCGTATTCTACTTCCGATTTTCTACAATATTTTACACTCTTTTCATTAATTGCAAATCTTCTTCCAGCTGGTCAATTACCATTTTCTAAGACATAATTTATCACTTCAAATTTGAATATTGTTGTATATGCTATTTTATTTCAAGGCATGTTGTAACTACTATAATATGTTACTATCTAGAGAGAGGAAACACAATAATGTGTTTTTAGGAATTTAGAGTTGACGAATTCATGTTTAAAAATTTATTCTACAGTTGCTATAAATGATTAAACGGATATAAAATCTGTTGAGAAGAATACATACTATAACTTCATATACGTATAAGTCGCAGTAATCAAAATGATTTCAAGGAAAGTGCGACTTATAGTTCGGAAAATACAGTATGTAAAATGTTAGATGCCATTTTGAGCAGTCAACAAATGAAAAATACTTTTAAATGGTACTACATACATGGTATACATAGTTCGAAATTCATATCGCAGCAAAAATAAAATTTATCAAGGTATTGTGATATAAAACACGTGTTACAAAATGTTTTTGGAGATCCCTTAATTGACAGGTAAGGAGGATACAATGCCCAATATCCACAGAAAAATAAATATAAAGAAACAAAAATGCTGTTTGTAGATTTCAATTTGAAATTTGGAGACAAGAGTTGTGTTCAAAATCAAGTCTAACAAGGAATGATAAAGCTGCTATAAACATTTTAGGTATGAGGAATAAGTTTTAGCCTCTTCCTCGTAATCATAATCATTGTCTTTATTTTTATTACATTAACCGAATTAAAAAAGGTATTTAGTTGGGTATAGACGTATAGACCTTAAGTATAAAAAAGAGGATCATAATTTGAGTAATTACCTAGGCATTTGAAGTAATTTTAACAAATTTAATTTAAACTTTTTTTTCTTCATATAACAGGTCAAATAAAAATATTTCATAAATTAATGATTAAATATCATTACATTCAAATATCTTTTTGACTATGTATACAATATGTTAAATCCTAACCACATATTTGGGTATATAATTTTGTCCTTTCAATATTCAATGACACATGAAATGAAACTAATTGGATAGAAAAATCAACTTTTTCATGATAGATTCTAATGGATTTTAAATTTCTCTTGCAACTTTTTGTTTGTTTTTAGTTTAATGGAAATGCATTAGTTACTTCGTTTTATTTTTTTGTTTGATAATTTCTTATATACTAATGTATTTTCATAGATACAAGTATAAGATAATGGATGCAGTAAATCTTACTCAGATATAAATATTAGGGTAATTAAATTAATTAATTAATGCTAAATTGAAGACAAGTTATCCAAGCATATCTAAATATAAACAATTACGTGCTATTTGAAATTGCGTGTATAAAACTGATTGTTCGAATCTTTTAAGTTGAAAAAAAAACAGGCATCATACATGTATTCATTAGTGTTGAAACTCAGTCAGTAAGCGATTTTTTTTTGGTCCAGTTATTTATTATTTTTTCTAATAAGGTTCAGCCTGATATTTTAGCCGAAACAACAGTTCAAAATTTAATTGTTGACAAACTGTCATTCCAAAACCCACTTGACGTCATCAACAGTTACGTAAAGAGGACTTCTTAAATGACATGGAATAAGACTGAATGTTTCTATGTATGGATCGATCAGAACCGAACTTTTGCGCAAAACTAGTTTTGAGACTGAATTTGATCGGTACAATAATATAATATAATTATTTTTGAACCGGTACAGTTTTCCGTGACCTAATACCAACACTAGTATTTGTCGATAAAGGGACAAACAAAGGGGTTTTAACTATATATTTACATACATATTATATGTATAATGTATGTATACATATAAAGTCAAAATATGCCTTTGCATGACAAAATGTTATTCTATTAATATATATAAATGAAAAAGCACAGCGAATGTACCATATATACAGGTGTGTTCGTTTAAAACGAGACACTCGGTTTTAAGCTGGATAAAATCTAATAACTTCAAAAAGGCATTGTTATTTAATTTGTACTTTAATTAAATGTAACCTACATAGATTAAGTTAGAAAATTTTCACTCAATTCATCCACCGTTGTTGGCAACAATCTGTTCCAGCTTATCCTTAACCGTTTTACAGCTGTTCTTGATGAAGCCCTGGTCCAAGTCGGCTCATGTGTCAACTATGACGGCCTTTAACTGATCCTTGCTCCTGAGACTCCCCTTCAAGTGCTCAAATATGGCGTAGTCCATTGGTACAGCATCAGGTGAGTGGGGTAGGCCAACACTCCTTTGGGAAAAAGCCAGGAACTTCCTTCGTCAACATCTCTTGCGTGACTTAGGATGCTGACAGCTGGAGCCGACCTGCTGCAGCTACCAGTCCTCTCCATTGGTCCTACTGGCCCAGAAGAAGATTTCCTTTCTCAAACAGTTAATGTAGGTGGCTGAATCCAACCTCTCACCAGGCTCAAGGAAGACGAGATCGCACTTTTGTCCATCCGATCCAACCACTACAATCACTTACAGGTTGGCAAAGTGTCTTTCCTTCCGGTAGTGTGTGTGAGAGGAAACCTTTCATGCTGAGGCAAGGTAAAAACCTTTCTCTGCTGCGCTATGGTGTCTCATCCAAGTGCAAGATGACAACTCCAAACAGCTTTTTCTTCAGGCGATTCAAGCATTTTTTTTCTTTTTTGCTACTGTAACCCTCTTCTCGCAATTGATCCGCTATAGGATTTGTATCAGTGTCCACATGTAACTCTTAAGGCAAAGAGTATCCTGAACAAGCCTCGTCATGGTGTTACTGTCCATGTCAAACTCGAGTGAAAGCCCTTGAAGGTGGCTTCCTTTCTCCTTAATGGCATTTTGTCAGCCTCCATAGTTTCATTTGGCCTTTTTCAACGTGGTCTAATCCTCTTAGGAGCCTGAGCAGTCCCCCTCTCCAAGGTCCTGTAGACAGTCTGCCTGCAAAAACAAAGGTCACGGCTGATTTCTATCGGTGTCTTGCCTCGGTCAAATAGGGCTAAAATAGTTTCCCTGCGCTCCATCTGAATCGTCGGATTCATGTTTGCCATGATGATAATCAGGATGGAATGCTTAATCATTCTGACTCTTAATATTTTTTAGATGCCAATGGATTCACTGATGGGCTGAATCACAATGCTACATCATTAATATATGGCCAAATTTAAACATGCCTCGTCTTAAGCGAACACGCCTGTATAGACAAACGTGTGAGTATAGAGTCATGTATTAACTATTCAATAACTCATACATAGATCATAAATACTTAATAAATAAATGTGATACTGCAACATATTTAAAAGTAACACAAAAAGAGTAATAAAAAACAACCGAAAAAGTGAAATTAACCATTGATTTTTATACCTAAGACAAACTACAACAAAAATAAATATGAGGCACGTCAACACAAAAGCCATCTTGAAACAAAAATCAAGAAAATGAGATATTCTCAATTTTAGAAATATAAACAACCTAATATTTCATAAGCATTTTCAAAACAATTATGCCTTTGTACTCAAATTTTCTGGATGATCGGGAGACCCAGAAATATTTGTTATAGTAATTGCCTTAATTTCATTCTAGATTTTTTATTTGGCTCCGATAAGCCCTTTTAAATGTAATATCTTTTTAAAAAATTATTTAATTATGGCAGATTCTCTATCTAGCCTTTAAATGAAACTTACGCCACCTTTGACGGATTAATCAGAATACTTTATTGATGGAAATAGACAATAACATTGGTCAATTTCGAGCAAAAATTCGCTAGAAATCAAGGACTCACAGAAAAGCTTCTAAAAAACAACTGCAGTAGACTAAATAGTAGTGCACAGAAGAATTTTAGCTGATTTCACAAACCTTCTGTACGCTACTTCTTTAGTAGCTCTACCGTGAGTCTTTGATTTCTGGTGGAATTTTGATCAAAATTGAATGAAAATTAACACATTTAGATGAACAATTTCTTCTTGGTTAAGGATTCTTATTGAGTGCTTGACATCGCGTTTGAAAGCTGTGGGTCTCAGCTTTTGAATGCATTTCTTATTAATCCATTTTATGTAATATTCAAGGAGTTATTTAAATACAAACGTTTTAACCAACTTTTGGGCCTACTCCTACCACCTACACCCCTAAGATCCCTATTAATTAAAAAAAATTGACTTTATTGACTAAAAACTAAACATAATTTTATTTAAATATTAATGTTATTTCTCAAAATCTTGGCAGATAGTTCATTTGTTTTTCTATGGTGATGAGAAAAGTTATAAAGTGACTAAATTTGGGCTTTTATATGAACTTTTTTGGGAGGGGATCTCAAAAGTTAATAAGAAAAAAAAAAAAAAATCGCCCTATTAATTCAAGTATCGTTTCCAAAATATCGGTCGAATACTAATATAAATTTTCAAAAAAGTAAATGTAGCTTCAAGGTTATTATATCTATACAGACATAGATATTGATAAAAATCTTCATTGTATTTGTCAACTTTTTTTTTCAAAGAAAAAGTAGCCAATATCGTCATTCTCACCAACTTTTCAACAATATTTCAATTAATAGAAGGGAAATTCACAGTGTGTTGATATTTAATTATAGTTCTATTTATTAAATTTCAGAACATTAATAAGTTATAGGAACAACAGACTAGAAAATAAAAAAATATTTTTTGTTAGCAATAGCAGATGATTAATATTCACCTATCATAGAGCCCAACAGCATTTTATAAAACAATTATATTCAATCAATTGTAACAAACATTAAAGTAAATGTAATTGTAAATATGTAATGATATGAAAAGAAAAACAATAAAACCTAATAAATAGGAAAATGTTTAAGGCTCAATGTGGAAAACAGGTTTATTTTGAAAAAGAACAAAACAGTTACATATTTATCCATGTATGTGATTGATACTGATAGATAGGTATGGAAAATATACCAATATTTATTACGGACTAGTGGTGTATCGAATATGTGAAAAGGCCGAAAGTTTGTGGATACGAAAGCAAATATTCAACACATCAACGGGAGGAATAGGTAGAAATCCCGAGGTGCTCTCTCAAGAATAATTTAGGACACAATCACTAAATGACTTATATAAAAATAATTTATGATAAGAAACTAATTAATTAATGGTTCTCACTCCTATTGAGAAATATGATTTTATCCCTATGGAAATTGTGGGATTTTCCCTGCGTTCAATCTGCTTCCAATAATGCCTTTGTTGCTCACTCAATCTTGTTCAGACAAGATTAAATATAGCCACATTTTCAAACTACAAATACAAATGCAGATATTTCTTTCAGGTTGCCAATATTGTAAGTACGAGTACCCACATGGATGCAAATATTCTATACATCAATACTTAGTATTAACTTATGGTCATCGTATAACGTTTAAAATAAACAACTTGTCCTTCCTTAATAACGTTGAAGGTATTAAAACCTTACACTATGGTAATTTGTAAAACTATGTAATTTAAGAAAGGATCTTTTGTTCGGAAGTTATAATGAGTTCCTTTGTGTCAGCTACTCGTATGTACACATAGTCCAGTATCTTCTTTTTAAATTGCATTTTCCTTTTTCATTGTCTATAACAAAAAAAAACCATGATTAATAAATAATTTTTAGCTTGAAGGCAAACAAAGCAAAACAAAGATATTTATGTTGTACATATAAGTTGAAAATATTCTTGGTTCAATTATATTCTTTTTTTTCTTGATAATAAACTAAGGAACATTAATTTCGGATAATGCACATTAAAAAAAGATAAACTTGTCAAGTGTATGGGTTTAAATTCGTTTTTACTAATAATTGATACTATAGCACCGTTAAGTACTGTTAATTGTTTTATAATACAAAGTAATGTTCACATAAAATTGAATACAATTTGTGGTAGGGTACATACAACATATAACTAACCTAAAGGGAGTGCATTTAAAAAAATGAAAACTTTATAACAAATCAAGGAAAATTACTAAATACTTTTTATGTAATATCAAATATTTGAAGAAAAAAAGCAATAAAAAATACGAAGTTTACGGTAGTTTTTTATATCCTGAAGCAATTGTAAGGAATGCGAAAACAAATATACCAAAACAAAAGTAATTTTGCAACAAAAATCAAATAAATGAGATATTCTTAATTTCATAAATTAATGTTTAAATAAACGACCTAAATATTTTATACACATATTTAATACAATTATGGCTTTTATAGAAAAAAAATGAACTAGTCGTAGTAAAAATAAACTTACTTGAAGGATTCTTTCAATATTTATGAAAAAACCTTATCTTGGTGGTAAATGAAATTATTTTTTGTCAAAAATGTGTTATGATTATATCATATGTATAAATTAAAATTAAAATTGATTTTTTTTTTACAAGTCAGTTTTATGTTGTAGTGCCACATTTTGCAAAAGAAAAATCGATTCAGCCAAACACTAGATTGAATTTTAATACAAAACACTTCAACGAATATTAATATAATTTGAGATGTTCATAACAGAAATTGAGTTTAATACCTTCCAGTATTAATACAATTAATGAGGCAATTCAAAATATAATTAAATTTATGTAAAAAAAAATGCTGGCATCATCTCCGTATGGATTTTTGATGAAATCATCACAAATGTAATTAATTATTGTAATGGATTTTACATAAAATAATGAATAAATTACTCGTAGACAAACATTAATAACTTTTATGGTCAAATTAATTTGCTAATATATCTTTAGTGGCATATTTAGAACAAATTTATAATGTTTATAGATAGTATGGTGATCATTTGACATTGAGACCGATCAAATTTAGTACAAATTTATTTTACTTATTCTAAAAACCAATTTACAAAATTTACAACTATTTGAAATGAACTTAAATCAATACGAATTGTACATTGAGAGATTATCATGCATCAATAGTTGTGATTTGGTATTGGTGAGATTATCCTGAATTATTTTTTCTGTGCCATCAGCTCCTGAAAAAGTCAAAGAGAAAAAAATACCAAATCGATTAAATATTACCTATAACTCAATGAGAAACCCAGTTTTAAATCGTTTTTTATTCATCCTTGCTACAATTTTAACAATATTTGAATAAATTAAATAAATTAATACTCAATTAAGAGTCTACCATCAACAACCTTAATTTTGAAAGTGGGGATATTTCAAGTACATATATACAAATGTATGTATAGTTCCATAAAAATTTTCTTTATGTTGAAGCAAAGTATTTTTCTAATATTTTGTTGGATCAATTCGTACAAAAACAATTGTTTACCAATAGCTTATAGTTATAAATTTAAGTTTAAAGGACT
Organism: Lepeophtheirus nordmannii; assembly: GCA_963680855.1. Taxonomy (NCBI): domain Eukaryota; kingdom Metazoa; phylum Arthropoda; class Copepoda; order Siphonostomatoida; family Caligidae; genus Lepeophtheirus; species Lepeophtheirus nordmannii. The sequence continues at coordinate 20,135,610 of OY804521.1, read as the reverse complement.
ATTTAAAATCCTCAAAATATGTAAGTAATATTAACCTTCTAAATTAGAGATCGATCGATATATCGCCGATATTTGGAAGTTTGAATGTGTATCAGCCGCATAGAAATTTAATATATTTTATCCTTCTTCAGTAAAAAAATTGGATCCCAAATATTCTTGTTAAAAGAAAATAACAACTTTGTCTCTAAAAAAATCTTAACTAATAAGTAATGGCCGTGCATATTCTGAAATAGGCACTGCCACCTAGCCGTTAGTTGTTTATGATCTAAATAAATGAACTCAAATAAAGAAAACAACACTAAAAAGAGGTTTAAAATGTAAAAAAGTATCCCACTGCTCACAAATGTTGGTGTGGTCTTAAAAAGTCTAAAAAGTTGGAGAAACAATAAAATATTCTACTTAAAGTATTTTAGTCATTCATAAACATCTGCATTAAATATCATATGTATAATAAAAAAGAGTAATAGAAAATACATATATCAAAACTTGTATCAATTTTCAAAAAAGAAGAAAAGACTATTTGAAAAAGAGTTTAGCCTATGTTAACTAAAATAATAATTGGAGGATGAAATTAGAAGACTAAAGAAGACGTTGTAAAGTATGTATATGGGTTTTTATGTTGAAGTCAAGATATAAATAAATTTATTTGCGAGAGAAAGCCGAATAAACCGGGCTCCTCAAGAAATACAGACAATGTTTTTCTTGAGTATCTTAAAATAATGTCAAATGTTGGGAAGTGATTTGAAGGGAGGAGGGGCAAATCATTCATAGATTATCGGTAGTAAAATAAGTACAAGTCTCCTTGGTAAAATATAATATGAAAGAAAATATATTCTAGATATCTTATAAATTATATTGTAATTTAAGATCATTGTAACCCCATAGAAATTCAATTTTCAATTCCTACCTTTTTCAATTTTAAAAAATACATAAATTTAGAAACTCAAAGTTTTATTATAGAGATAAAATTAACTTTTTCTTCTTAATATTATAATTTAATTTAATTTATACGTGAACAAGATCAGGTCATTCTTTAAGGTTATTTTTACGTGTAAATTAGAATGAATTTATTGGGACCAAATTTTTTAAATGAAAAAAGAAATATTTGATTTTCTATATCGTTAGTTTAAAGAATGAATAAATGCTAGGTTTGAAGCAAAATTTGTAATAAAACATAAAATTCATTCTCTTAACTATTATCATCATTATTATTTTACCATTTCATTTGCTCATACACAATTATCAAAATATGATTTACATAAATCATTTATTTCAATCTCGTTTTAAATTATTGAACTTTAGTGTAAACCCATAATTTTTTTTTGATGCACAGTTATCAAATATTGAATAGTGCTACAAATTAAAAATACACATTACCTAAAATAATATATACATACACGTAGGTAAATATTTGGATATACATTTATTGATAGTTACAATACACATTTTATGAATTATATTTATAAATGATCCATGTATTAACATTTTAATACAAGTAAATGAGAAAATTCGTGAAGCAAAGCAGCCTATAACAAATGTCCCTCCTTGTTATGCATCACAACTATGTTCACTTATTTTTGATCGTGTGAACAATATGTATTATCGAAAAGAATACTTCAGCAATTGACTTATTTCCTTGCTTTTTTTTTCTTGCTGGATCTTTACAATCAACAAAAGAAAACATTAATATACCACAAATATGCAATTGTGATGAAAAAGAAATGAGACATGAAGAAATAATTACATGTACACAATATACATTATTAAGAATGAAACAAAGTCACTAGATATAAGCTTGTATATAAACATATTTATATAGTTTCTTAGATTGGATATATACATCATTAAAAATAATAAATTAACAACTTTTTCAAGGGTTGCTACGGTTTATAAATTTGTCCATATGTCATAATTTATCCTTCTATCTCAATTTCGTGGTCATCTTTGAAATAGGAGTAGAAAGCTACATTGGTTGTCAGGATATAAAAGCAATATCAATTCTTGGACTTAGAGTATAGGAAGATGGTGATAATGTTCTCGAGATTTGTACTGATTCCCTAGATCAGTTTATAGAGATTTTTTTTAAGATCCCTCAAAGTCTATGACAAAATTAAAAATAAACAAGTTCAATTTTTTTCGCTTGTTCTCGTGTCATATGATCTTGACCGACCAGTAAAAGTAGTTAAATACCGAAATGTTTGAGTTTTTCAGATTGTTATAGGGTGTGCAAGCTATCAGTGCCGCAAAAAGGTTTTTTTTTCAAACGAAATTTTCTCCCAACCAGTTATCAAATTTAAAAAAATAAAATTCTAAAAGCTTCAATAATTCAATGAAATCACATCCAGCCTTTATACGAGGCCGAAAACGTGAGCAGGCTTTTACTATTTGGTCCTTCAGCAAATCCTTGAATTCCTTCTAAATGAAACCGACAAGTTCGTCTTTGGGGTTGTAAGGGGTTCGGTTGATTTTTCATTCGATGGGGTTCTCACAAAAAAATCTATCAAATTCAGACCCAGTGAGTTTGGAGGCCAAAAGTCCGGCGAGATAAAGTCGTCAACATTGTCTTGGAGCCATTTGATACTTTTTTTTAGGTGTGGCAGGGAGCCAAGTCCTGCTGCCTCAAGTAAGACCTCCCATTGGCAACCATGTCGATTCAGGGTTTCACCTTGGTCTCCAGCACGTCCAGGTAGGTATCAGTGTTGACCCTGATGTCTTGGGGGAACACATGAGGAGACATGACGTGGCCTTCGGAGATAACCATCCCAAACACCATGATGTGGGCTAGGAACTTCGTCTGCATGACGACGGGCACATCCTTGGGGCAGAAAGCAAACCATCTGTTGTTCTGGCTGTTGACCTTCTGGTCCTGGTAAAAGTTTTTCTCGTCCAAAGCAAACCTGAGCATGTATCGATGAAGTGGGTGCTTGAGGCGGTTGAGGTGAGGAGCTTATGGAAGCGTTTTAAGCGCTTCTTCTTGGTCATTTTTGTCAAGATCGGGCCCTTCCTCATCTTGCATGAATAGTAACGAAAGGTTTTCGTGAATGCAGAGCCAGATTAGATGCTCTGACTGGCCTATTTCTTGAACAATTGCCATGATGTACTTCTCTAGGTCCTCATTGATGATTTGCTGAATTCTGGCCACGAATTCTGGCGTCCAGACACAGTTACTTAGACCTTTGACGTCAATCTGCATTGCCATTGTATCAAAATCACATATAGAGGCCTCAAATTCCCTCCTAATTTTACAAACGAACGTCTCATTGAGTTCCAGAGTTCGAGCAGTTGTTTTGTTTCCTAATTATACCTCATTTTTGCCTCTAAAAATGTTGGTATGAATCTCATTTTTTAAAAAAAAAGAAGGTTTTACCTCTACTTAGTGGTGTGTAATTTAAATAAAAGGATAATTATCTCTTAAATTTATTAAAAAAAATTGTGGTTTTTTTGTTGTTTTTTATTTTTATATTATCTTCTTGATTAATTTTTGAGTAGGTAAAGTTTTTTTAAAAATTCAAAAATGTAATGAGAGTAATAAAAGAACAAAAATGGTTTTTCATATCGTTTATTGTTTGCTTAGATGCATGAGTAGGATTTTATTAAGCACGGACATAGATAATATCAATCTCAGATATAGTCATTGACTTAAATATGAATTACGAATAAGAGTTCTCAACATGACGGTTATTGGTACATTTAGATCTTTATAAGTTTTTATTAATTTTAGATTTAAAAGGGAAAGACAAAATAATCTAGGAATTGTTAATAATCTATAACTAAATTGAATTCATAATAAAAAAATTTGAAACTGTCAAAATGACGATTGTGGTAATAAACAAATATCAAGTTTAATAAGTATATTTTAGGTTAATTACAATTTTGAGAAAATGTTGGATTTCTTTTAGATTTAATTATGACATAATGTACAAAGCGTCTAATTATAACGATCAAGTATATTTAGTCAATAGTAAAATTTGTTCAATTAAACAATTTTGCAATTATACATTTATTAAAATAGGCACATATAATATTTTCAAGGAGTGATGATTGACAAGACAGAAAATATTTATTCTAAATTGCAATATGAAAATAGTTCAATTAATTAATTCCAAGTTTTACATTGTATGACTGAGTGATGACATAGAAATAGATCAAAAGGAGGTATATTATAATTTAAGCTTATGAGTTTGTTTGTGTTATATGTAATTGTGACCAGTCAACAGAAATGTCAACTCAAGTTGACGTAAGAATAACTTTTAACTTCATAATTCATTTTCAAGACATTTAATAACCCAATACCTCTCCTAACGTCGTAATGTAAACCCATCTTAATTCTTCGGAGGTGTCGCAAATTAAGAGTTTCAAAATTCCTGTTTACAATTTAAAAAAAATTGATTATGATTAATGTTACAAACTATAACTAGCATTCATTAGTATCCCACTCATCTCAGTAATTTGGATATTAAGCCCTCATAGTTTACCAGAATATATCTGGATGAAATCTTGGGGTGTTTAAATGTATGAAGTCAAAAAACAAATTAGGAATTTCTGATTTTCTTGATAGTAGTTCTAGATTAATTTTTCTGTTGACAGACCACATATTATAGTTTTGGTTATTTAAATGCATATATTTTATTCTTTAAATATGGGAATTTTGTCTCTGCAAACGTTTGCAACCATGTATGTATAAGTACATATTTAACATAGATATTGTCTATTTTGTACATTGTATCTTTATGCAAACAAATGACTTGGTTAAATGGGAAATAAATAGATTTATTATACCTAATATGTCATCCAAATCTTTTTTTTTTTCAACTTTCTACTTTGTTTTTCTTAGATCAGAGAGAGTAACACAATTTTATTTTTTAGTTCATAAGAATTTTTAATTATGGGTCTTCGATGAATAAATAGTTCTAATACATAGCCACGTAAGAATACTCTGAAAGCAATATAGGAGCTCCAAACATTTTTCTTTGAAGGTTGAAGTGATTTTAATATCTATATAGAAATCAACTCATGGGTTGTCATTAGAAGAGTTTTCAATATTGGAATTTATTTTGAAACTTATAGAAATTACATGATAATTAACGAAGTTTTTAGATCGTTTCTTTTTTTAAAAAATTCACCAGCTTACTATTTCAACATCGATTTTGCCCATTCCTGCAGATTTCACATAAATAATAATTTTAATACACAATGTACTTCACATAAATATGATGGATTAAGAGCTTTTAGAGTTCATAATGTTGAACTTTTCCTTCATTCTTTGGAGTCACAATATTTACACCCTTTTGTAATGTGCATGGGCCCTGGAAGGAAATTCAAAAGTGGGTGGGGGTGGAGGGGCAATGGAGTTTAAAGGGATTATGTTTGTTATTGTATAACCGTCAAAATTCTGACTTTTAATTTAGTCAAAAATTGTGCAATGTATATACATAAATATATTTATTCTTTTACATAAAAAACAATATTGCAAAAAGTCACATTACATTAAAGCTTAAATATATTCAATAAATATAAACTTTAAATCTAAAAAAAAAACCTGGCTCTATATTCGAGTGGGGAGGAGGGATGTCATTGGAGACATTTGCCTTGACCCTATAAGATTTAGAGCATAAACAGATTTAAAATAAATACTACTTAGAAAAAGAATTAAAAAGAATGGTTAAAACTGAAAAAAAAAACAAGATCAAAAATTATTATTCTCTAAAGTACAAATAAAAGATCAAAAATTATTATTTTCTAAAATACAAATAAAAGATCAAAACTTATTCTTTGCAAAAAATCAATTGTGTTTTTTTTAAAAAAAAACCTATCTACAACTCCAGCCTTACCTGTCTTAAATTAAAGTTAATAGCCCTGGATCTTCTTAAACTGTCACACTTATATTACTTGATATAATCGAGTAATATCAGCAGTTAACAAACTCAACAATGTAAAAAAAACTTCATCTTATTATTTTTTGTTTGTAACAAAGGTCATGTCTAAAGAAATAATTAGTACAAACTTTAGTCTCAATTTTTAAAAATAGTCTACTTAAAAATCATCAAACTTTTTATATGCTTGTTTTCCCAGTTTCTCCTTCACCAAATATAAATCTAGATAAAATTTTGAAAAAACCAATATAATTTTTGGATTTTTTTTATAACCTTGTGTTTGCTAAATAGTGGCTGTTTATATAAAAAAAAAAAAGAATCTATTTAAACTTATAATATCTACAAGACATTTCTTGTACAAACATGGAAAATCTGTTCGCTAACTTAAAGATTGATGTTGCATGTTGATTGTGTAACTTTTTGGTGATTTCCAAATAGAATTCAAGGTTGTCGAATTTTACTTTAATTCTTAAAAGTGTAAACGAAATTGATATATCTTTTGAATAATAATAAAATTTATTGAATTAATAAATAAATAAACAGAAATATTGTATTTTCTAAATATTGATAATGGTTGCTCTCAAAACTAAATATTTAGCAAATACAAGGTTATTGAATGAAAAAAAAACCCAAAAATTATATTGGTTTTACATATAGAAAATAAACCTCAATCGAAGCGTGAATAACCAATCTGTGTAATGATGAGAAAATGATAACTTGCAATTTTTTGATTTGCACTTTTTTCATTTATTTTTTTTCAAACTACCTACGTCTTGGGAATATATATAAATCTCATTGTTGGACAATTAAGAAGTGATGTAGTTCTTGCGATCAATTTTTAAAGGTTCTGTTCTTATTTTGGACTCAACTCTTTCATGCATAGATATCGACTCTTGAAAGTTTTTGTCTCGTTGTCAAGATCAAGATTGAAGCAATTATGATTTCGATCCCTTGACTTGATCTTGGTAAGGTGGTCCAGACTAGAGTAATACTGAGAACAACTCACCACCGGTTTAACTTTTGTATTAAAAAAAAGAAATAAATTGATAAGGCCTCAAAGTGTGTAAGAAATTGTCAACTCATTTTAATTCTAAACCCATCCTTCAATAAGTCCTTTACTTCATATAAATATATGTATACGTACACTGTGATCAAGAGTGTTGATACCATATGATCAAATCAATACGGTACATATATGCATACAAGAAAATGTATTGCAACTAAAAAGAGAAAAATGATCGATAAATCTAAGTAAATCTATGAAGTACAAGTTCGAAAATTATTAATCGAATTTCAATAATTCATTTCAAATAAAATGAAGAAGCTTAAATACATTGATTTCGTTTATATTGTTTTAATGCAGATTCCATTTCAAGTCTGAATAACTGAATAACTTTTATTATACTTATACCACTTAGGATTTTTAACATTTCAAATTTTTTGTCCTGTGTAATTAATAAAAACACAAAGAATTTCATTGTTGCCAAATTACATAGTTAATGAGAAATTTATGCTAGTCGGGATTCTAACAATTTTTCACAAATCTAACCATGGTGTACTTCTAATCGTTTTTTTCTTCTACTCTCAAGCAAAGTGTGAATAGATATGTGCATACAATAGATTCTCAATTAATTCGTTTTAGAGGGGTGTGGTGAAGTAAGAATTTCAACTTGTAAAACATGTTACAAAGAAGAAAACTACATTTTATTCATCAACAGGAAAAACTTGTGATATATATAGTAGATAAATATCGAGTTATTCACATTAATGTGTCCTCTAAAACATATGGAGGGCCTTGTAAAGAGTTAAAAAAGGTTGACAAGTATAAATCGTTGAATGCTTTAGATGTTTCATGATTACAAAATTTTTCCCATAAAAAAAATCAATATACTCTACTTAAAAAAAAATCCAATATAATATTTTTAAGGGTAAGATAAAAGAAGAAAAATAAAAAAAAATTAATGGAATTTATGTCTTGTTAACAAAAAAGAAAAACAAAAGAATTGAAGATACATAGATATGTATGTACATTAAAATGAATCCAGTCATTATTGCATGACAACACACAAATAGACCTACATTCCCATTTTTGAATAAAGACATTTTTTACAATCTACTGGAATATCTTGAAATAACAACATTAAACATTCAGCCATAAATCACATAGAACCATCAAGAACACAACAAAAAATACACTATGTATGTAGGTACAAATACAAATAAGGACAATTAAGGGCATTAGATTGAATTAGATGCATAATGTTCTAAGAAATAGGATTTAAGTGTATGTAACACTTGAATTGAAATTGAATCATTGTTGAATGTAATAACAAATTACCTTAATTTATTTATTTGTGGTCGAACTCCCACTCCCTAAAAAAAGATGAGTGAAGAAACGTTTTAATGATATATAAACTACAATTTTGTCTTGGTGGTAAAAATTTGATATTTTTTTAATAGGCGTAATGTATTTGGTGTGCCAACACAAAATCAATCTTGGACAAAAAAAGGATTGATAATTTTTGCGTTTTTAAAGTGTAAATTTTGTTAATTGTTATCCTTTTGTCTCTATCAATCACTGGAAGCGATCAACCACTGATTGTGCAACATGTCTAATTATCTCAGCTGGTATCCATACAATCTCCTTTTCAATATATAAATTTATTTTAATTGTACATATAATTTTCTATTTACTATAATTAGATGCTTTCGTATTACAGTAAAGCCAGGAAACAACGTAAAGAACTGGCGTGCAGTTTCAGCAGCATTTTTAACGTTCTGAGTGTACAATCGTACAATAGCAACCTTTTACGGCGTTGTTAACTTTTGGGTGACATCGTGAGGAAGTAATGCCAAGGCCATTATATATAAAAGAAAGAATGACAGAACACATAGAGTTAAAATCAAATTTTATATTTTACAGTCAAATATTTAAACAAATTATATTAAACTAATAGATTATATTGTTTTTTCTACCTAACTAGCGTTACCTGACTTTTTGACCACCCAGTAGATAGGGTCCTGAGAAAAATTATTTTTTATTTTTTTGAACATTTAATCCAAAGAAAAGCGATCACATTTTGTTAAATAACTGTAATAGAGTTTTTATAAATTTATTAAAACATGTATTTAACGATAGACCTACACGAACAGTTTACAAATCTTTTGTCAAAATAATAATATTAATAAATTTTTGTGTGAAGTGAATAGTTGTTAAATTAATCTTTTCTATAAAACATTTTGAATTAATTTCTAATACATGTATACAAAAAGAGATGACGGTAAAAAATAGGGCGATGATTTTTTTAAAAGATGTTTCAAACTTAGCACTATATGAAATTAAAAAAAATCACACTTTGTATCAATTTAGATCCAAATAACTACTATAAAAATAAAAATACGTATAATTCTTTATAAGAACATGTTTTTTGATGATAAATGAGTATAATTAATTTTACATAAAATGGTATTTTTAATGCATTTACTATTGTTTTTTCTCTTCTTCATGGTAATATAACTCATTAAAATATTATGGAACACAATTAATTTTGTCAAACACTTCCAAATATTAATTAAAATATGTGTAAGGAGATAACCGATATAACTGAGGGTGAATTAAATTATCCTATTATAGGTCATTTGAAATAAAATAAGTAATAAATGACTTATTATTACCGATATTAAAGTATCATAAGAGTAAAACATTTTATTCTTAAAAAAAATGAAATTTCATTCATTACCCTCTGAGGCAGGGGTAGAAACATTTTCATCACTAATTTCTCCATATCAATTTAGATTTTTCAATATTTTTAAATATATATTTTCTTTTGGCTCATTTACAAATTTAATATTGCTAAATATAGCAATTGTATTGAACTAATTGCCCATATCTGTACGATGGTGAACATTTGTGTCAATGCACATAATGCACATAAAATTACTTTAAAATTATAATTTTTGGTCTTCTACCTTTAGGTAAAAGTATTACAACAAACATCATTTCATTGGATTTTTTGATTGTATGAATAAATTCTAATTTGCAACAAATTATTTTATTTCTATACAAACTTTTTACAAATGAAATACAATTTCTTATCTAATGTAATATATGCTATATGAACTCAATTCACGTAAAAGGTATTCCAATGAATCTAATATAAAATGAGTAATAAATCAAGTATGACAGAATATTATTGAAATATTTTTTCGAAGTTGTTTCAATAATCAATCTATTAAAATTATACTTTTTTATTATATTTTTTAATTATATTTTAATTGATCTATTGACTATGAATTTTTTTCGTAAACTCGTAAAAACATTTGCTTACTCTAAAACAGAAAAGAGAATGAATTATAGGCATAACAGTAATTGTGATAGTAAGTTATTGTTTTGAGCACTATAGTTATTTTTAAATCTCTGTCAATATGAGATAACTCCAAAAATATGGTGATAGAAACATTAATGTTCTAATCAAAAGTATTGAAACAAAGTGGAGAAAATACTCAGTCTGTGTATACATTAATACATTTGGTGTGCTTTATTTTTTCAAAAACAACTTGATACTCACATGTAAACTGTCACATGCAAGAAGCCAGTTTGATATGTCAGCCAATGATGTTGATTAGGAAATAAAAATTACATTGAAGAATAAAAAAGTAATGCTGCTTATTACTATACTTATATTTTTCTCAGACAATTAAATGATATATTTCATTGTATGTAGAGTACAAATAAAAATTACAGATAAGGGAGAATAAAGTTTCTCTTTGCCTGAGTTATATACGTACAAAGATACTAATTTGTTTTGTAATTTACAATTAAACTAATCCAAAAAACTAATTAAAAAAAAGTTATATCTACATCCATTTAAAAAGACTACCTAGATTATTTCCTATATTCAGAAAAGGTATTTACGCTGAATTTCCACATTTATAAAATCCTTTATTTTAAAGCTTATATATACTTACTGAGCATTTGTACTAACTTCACATAATACATCGAAATCTTTGTCATTTAATAGGCATATATATTTATATACAAAGATATTAAACAAAATGGACAATATTCAGGAAAATTCAAAAGTCAACTTCATCTAATTGCTTTAAAAATAAAATAAAACGACTAAACTTTTGTAGTAAGTTTTTTTTTTTTTTTTTTAAGCAAGAATTTTTATTCAAGTTTGACAAATTTGGTTGTTTTTGCCTCCTCCAAGATGGACGACTTTCATGATTAGACGACGAGTTTAAGATGTAATGGAAATTATTGTGTGTTGTTGCAATGATTTAGTTTGTATGGAGTTTAATTCAGGCAAGATACTTATTTATCTATTCAATCCATCACGTTTTTGTCGACACGATAGTATCCACACAGCATCAAAAATTCTTATGAATGTATTTTTCAACTGATGATCTCTGTACTTTTTCTTCTTATTAGAGTTCAGATAATTGATTTACTGAAACCGAATTATATATTGGCGAAAATAAGTTAATTGGCAATTTACCATAAAATTTTGGATATTTTTTTCCTGGAAAGGAAAAGTTGAGAGTAACGAAAGATTTCTTAGTTTTAAGCAATAACTGCGCGTATAATATGGTTGTAAACATAAGCATTTTCCTTAATCTCTATTGAATCTATTGCCACAATCCTCATTTTTAGTTATAAAACTTTTCAAATCATCCTCGCAATATGTAGAACTTTAATATATAATCGTGTATTTTTACGGAGAGCTTAATCATCATCAATATGTAGACCAAAAAATAAAAGTAGATTTGATATTAAAGACATTTTTCTATACATAAATGTTACATACTTCGATTATAAAGATTGATGCCACAAAAAGTGATAGGAAGTTTGTTGTCTTCCTCTTCAAATAAATATTATATTTAAAAATAATGAGAGACAATATCCCTACACAAACAAGAAAAATTATAGATAAGTATAGAGCTAACAATAAACCAAGGGAAAATATTGTTTTGACTAATTTTATGTGTAATCAGGAGCATACAATCAATTTGATGTACATATGTATAGGTTATTTGTATTGATATTTTTCATTAATTTCAATCAGAAATCTATTCCTAGTAATTAAAACTAATGCTAATTATTTTTTTCAACTGACTGAATAATTTATGTATTTTTCCTTTATATATACCTATATATGAACAAAAAGTTAATAAATTAAGTACCTTCAATCTATAAATATCCATGACCCTTACGATAAATTAAATATAATTGTTGAAAATTATCCAGGTATAATGTTTTGGACCTTTGTTTCTATGTGTGTTGTCGACCTACTTACCTGAGACAAAGACAGTATCTAAAAGTTAGAAGGTCTAGACAAAATCAAGGCTTTGAGGAACTGAGACCAAAATGAAACTAAAACTTCGTGAGGTCGAGTTTAAAATCAGATCAACATTTTTACTAAAATAATTATTTTTCTCATCCTTTGATAATAACTCAGTTGCTTTGGTCTTGAAAACCAAATAATGCCCTTCCCTACTGACAAGATTTCTTATTAGCTGTGTTGAATTAAGCGAGATAAACTCATTTGTATATGAGTTTATGTGAAGAATACCACAATTCAAAACATTTGTCCAATAAAAGTAAACACTTACGCACATTTGAATGTTGTTGTTTTTCTTTCCAAAAATAATTAAATCCAATCATAGCACTATTCATTTCCGCTATCCATTGCACGCAGTCATAACCCAAATCTTAGTTATAATAAGGAATAACAGAATAATATGATACATACATGTGATATATTGGATATTTCCATACACAGATTATCCACATAATAGAAATATATACAACCATACAAATACTCATAGAATACCCACATTTGCCTTTGCACTTTGAAAATGTGGATATCTTTATTTTCTATTTGAGTCCTCATTAAACTACTAAAACATACTTGGAAGACAAAATAGAAATAAAAAGGCGTGGATATACATTTACAAATATATCCAAAGTCCATTGACTGCTCAAATAGCCTGATCAGTGATTTATCGAATGTGCAATTTTAAAATATTTGATATTCGATTCTGCATAGTTGAGTTTTTAGATATTCGATCCATCACTACTACAAATATTATATACCTATGTATTGAATGAATTATAAAGGAAAAAGACGCAAGATAATGTTTACCTAGTTAGTGCACACCCTGCTTAATAAATATGTACATTTTCCCCTTTAATCTCACATCGATATGAAAATTTGAATTTGCATTAAAAGAAAATAGGTATATTGTTGAATAATGGATTTATGATTGTAAGTATAAAGAAAAAAATGAGAAAAGGAAAAAATTATAGTCGAAGCAGTTTCTCTATAATTTAATATTCCACACCAGTAGTTTACTAAATAGACAAAATCAAATTATGTCTTCCTTATTTCATTCTTCACAATAAAAAAAAAAAGAATTCACAATAAGAAATCGGTAGTTTTATTTATTAGCCTTTTTTTTACATTTATCATGAGTAACTGTTACTATTAATGAATCAATAGTAAATAACATAATCATTCTAAAATAAAATGGGACGTCTTTGTAAAAATTCATGTATGTAGGTAAAAAAAAAAAGACTTTTTTTCTTAGAATAACTAATTGAATTATTCCTAATGAATGAATGCATTACATTTACTTTATAATTAGTTAATTGAAGTATTTTTTTCATTGAAGGAGATATGAGGTACCTAGGTGATGAGGTTTATACTTACTTGAAGTTAGCTACCCATCCAAAACATTGTTCAATTGAAACTGGTGTACTAAAAAATTAAATTAAATGTTGCTTGAATCCTCCACCTCACATTTGAAAAACAAAAACAATAACGAGTGTTGTGATTCTGGTGTGATCAATATGTATATGACGTCAATCCCTCACTCCCCACAGTCTTAAATAGGTTACAGCAACATTGATTTTATTATTCATGTAATAGTCGTCATGGACACAACCTTAAATAGATTCTAATAATTTTAAGGAGACGGTTTACAATTTTTTTCAGGCATCATAGCTTGAAATTTTAATAAGGAAAATTGAAATTAAGACATATGACTGGGTACTATTTTAACTAGGCATATTACAAACTTTGAGATCGCTTCAAAATGTAAAACTTTTTTGGTTTTTAATTAAGAGAATAATTGAAAAACTGCAGACTTTTATGAATATATAGTGTAAATCACATGTTTTTTTTCAGTTAATTGTTTTTAAAGATCTGTGTAACAATTCTCGATCAATATATTGTGAATTTTTCTACTGTTTTCATAGTTTATTTTAATTTTGGAATACCCAAGTAAAATTTTCAAACTAGGTCGTGGCTCATTTTTCTCAAGTATGTGGACGGTCACTTTTCCTAACATTTCATCTTTCATTTGATCTATTTTTTTAAGAGTGATTTTGTGTTCTCAAGGATAGCATGGATTTAATTTAAGTCATAACATAAGAAATGAGAAAATGTAGTTGAAAAGAGCAAAGCAATTGTTCGTCGATTAAAACGAAGAGGTTTCACTATTCTCATTAACAACCATATTCTGTATAAAAACTCTCATCATTAGGAATGAAAATCATATGCAATTCGGGCGTGTGATAAAAAAGTGGAGTTGGCTCTTCAAACAGGTCTTTTTGTTTTCCGAAGCTGTTATCATTTTTCCTTTATTTCTGAGGGGAGAACATCTACCTGATAGTAAAGATGTCGCATGAAGGAATACATGCATTAAGTTTAATAAAGCAAATAAAATGTAAACAAAAAGGGCTCAAGTCCTCGGATAATTAATTATTAGTTAAAAATATATAATTTCCTGACATTAATTTCAGTTAATTTTCTTCCTCTCATCTATGTTATTATTTATTGTTGTATATATAATGGAGAATAGCAGCTTGTAGCTCAGTAAAACGTCATGACAGCTCAAGCTGCTTCCCCCCTCGACATTCATTAAATTGTCAGGGTTGCCAGGTTGATTTTCTCTTTCTTTTTTTATTACATGCCCGAATTGCATATGATTTACATTCCTACTCATCATAAACCCGACATTATCGCGGTGAAGGGGGATGATGTTTTTTTATTGATCCGTCAATAATAGCGGGTATGGGAGTTCTAGTTGACGAGAGAAATATAATAACAGTGAATTCAAGAGTGCAGTTCTCACTTATATTGGAAAAACCTCAAATTTAGATAATGTCAATGTTCTCCCAATTATTTTTAATTGGAGGAGCGTCATGTCTAAAGAGGTGTTCCACATTATGACTAGGAAATTGGGTATGAGTAAAAAGTATATTCCTTATATACATCTTCGAGTCCTATCTGCCTCTCATTCCTTATTTAGATGGTCTCATACAAAAAAATAATTTCTTACTGGGTCTGGGAATTACTAAGTTATTTAAAAATAGAATCTTTCCGTAACGTTTCAGTGTCCATATTGCTTTGAACATTCGTATGCCTTTACCAGAGTGTGTCTTTAATGATCGTAAGTAGCGCATTGATTCATAGGATTGATTGCGGTTTTTTTTATTATAACTTTATAAGTAAGTTCCTTTTATTTTATTCAAATCAGAATAATACAATTAAATGATTTTAGTTGTATACATTATAGCATTTTAGATACTACATATATTTTATATATCAATATATACCTACCTCGTGTTATCTTTTTTACTCTCCTTTTTTATTTTTTTCTTCATTTTTCCTTTTAATGAATAAAATCAATTGAACATTCCTTATCATAATATTCTATATGCTACAGGCAGAGTCGCTGGACTCGAAAAATGTAGTTTGATTAGTTGTTAAGCAAGCTTTTCTTCTGTTTTATGATACATTAAAACTTTGGTTCGTTGAATTTCGAGGATTATTTATTTATTTAGTCATTATGATATCTAATGCGAGTATTTTCACTTGAATAGTCCGTGATATTATATAAATGTTAAATTCCTCTCTTTTCCCTATATTTTTATAGATCAATCCCTCCATTACGTGTATTTTAATAGATTATTAAATGAGTGAGCAACATTTTTTTCGATGTATATGCATGCATGTAAATGTATTTTTATCTCTTTGTAATATGTTTATTATATATTATATTTTATTCTTTGTAAATACTATTTTTTTAAACATGTTTTATCCTTATGCACAAATTATATATTTATATATATATATATATATCTTTTATTAAATTAAATTTGTGCAAGGAATAAGGATCAAGGGAATGGGCAGACAAAAAAATGAATTTTAAAATATTCTTCGACTTTTAAGTCGATTGAGCTGTTTTAAATTAAAACAATTATTTTTTTAAAAAATAATTGTAAAAATATTCCGCTGATTACTGCAGCTTTTGCTGTGGTAATTTCCAGTAATTTTCTAGCATTCCTATTTGGCCGGGAAAACTTTATCGATCCTCAAGTCTTGCCATATTCCGTAAAAGTATGGATATGGGAAAGTCATTAATTTCTTAATTACTAAGTTAATTTTCAAGATAAGTAAGTAATATGAGCATCATTGAAATTTGGAGGAAAAAAGACACTAAATAAATTATTCGAATTTCTTGAAATCTTTGTGGCAGATTGAATGAAGGATAAGATTCTATAATGTGAGCTAAACGTAATACAAATGAATTTATCGCGTGAGTCCATTCCTTAAACGAGTCCATCGGTGACCAAGAATGTCATAGGAGACGGATTTGCTCAATATGCTTTCCATACATAGTATCCCTGTAAGTAAAGACACTGTAATGATTCATGGTTTGGATACATCAAAGAGTCGTCGTCCACTCTGTTTCTCCCTTGATACTCTCATGTTAATCCACGTATATGCAACCTCAGATCTCAAAAGAATGGGACCTTAGATAACATACCAATACTTTCCTAGATCTAATTATCCGAATAACTCGAAAGATTCAAGATCCTATTCCAAGATTTGACATTTGTTGGTGATGACCATCAGTTTATCTTAATCTCCCTTCACTTTTTCCTTCATTTCTCATAGAGATATGCTCACTAAATTTTAGTTTTAAGAATTTAAAACTGAACGTTTTTCACGATCTTGATAGAATGAGAAACTATGACGTCCGTGGAAAATTGTAAACTGTACCCCAAATTAGATAGAACTCTATATAGTAGAGTCATATTTGAGACCAATTGCGAACTCGATAATAATAAATTATCATGTAGTAGATATTTTTTATTAGTTTTTGGTTTTGTTTTTTGACCAAATGAAATTTTACAAATAATTAATTAACAATTTTATATTATTTTTAGGTGTATTATTCTAATAACTATATGTGTATAGTTGAGAAACCTAAATTTGATTAGTTTTATTTTACTTTTAAATTATATTATTATTACCTATTATTTAGGCACCATATATTTTTTTTATAATTAAAATTTAATATCAATTATGACTGAGTCAGTGCTGGAGGTAAACTCGTTCACACTACTCGGAAATCAGTTGTATTTAACTGTAAAGAATTCTGCCAATGTACCAATTGAGAAAAATTCCCTGCTTTGGATAAAAACATACTGAAAATTGCTTTCACTAAAATACTTACAGATGAAAAAATATCATGTAAAAACCGTATATCAATTTCATCAACGTACATGTGTTGTTGCAATACGATTTTTTTAAATCCTTTTCATTGAATAAAACCAATAAATAAGTTAAATTAGGTATCATTAACAATAGAGAATTTTTTTATATAAGCCATTTTTTGTAAATAAAATTGGATTCATTATTAATCATTTCTGAAACATAAGATAGCTTCATTTTTTAAAAACTATTTAATAATTATACACATGATGTACTTATTATATAAATAAAATTAAGATCTGCTAGCAAAATTTTTTTATAAGAAATTTAGTGGGTCTTTTCATAACGGATTGAACTACTTTGTACTCCCTAAAGATCTGAGACTAATAAATTTCTTTGACCTTGTTTTAAATTATGAAGTAATTACACTCATACCAAAGGTAAAAAAAGTTTTTTTTTCATAAATAATTAAAACTTGTTCTTAAAAAAAATCTGTAAGACAAAACCTTCCAAAAAAAATATATTAACTATATTTTTGTGTTATATTTCTATAATACAAAAAAGTACTTTTTAATAAAAATTAAACCAAAAGAGAAATTGCACTTTTCGTGAGAAAAAAAAGTTTTCATTAATTTATCACAACAGTATAAGCCTAAACAAAGTCTGTGTAACTTATTTCAGCACCATTCGTTTGGGAATCAAAACTGGTCCCAAGTGTAAAGTTTCATCGTACAAAATATCATCATATCTGTAAATCGTCTTACAATTATACTAGAAAACCTTATAATTTTCATAAATTAAGGCAGTAAAAGTCAAAGAATCTGTCTAATATATGGACTTAAAAAGTAGCATGGAAATTAAGGTCGATGTAAGCTAAGAAAATATTGAAGAAAATGTCTCAGACGTAACTACAGATAGATGGTTTGAAAACGATCAATGTGTTCTGTATTTGCTCTAAGATTCTCTCTCAAGAACCTGTGCTTAACAAAGAAAGTTTTAATCACCTGCCCGAAACTTCAATAAAACCAAAGTTGGATTTTATTGGGGAAATTTTCAATAGTGGACACAATTTATTTTTCAGTTGACGTTTAAAATTTATAAATACATCAACTTTTATTAGTAGATAATTTAAGTCAACGGATGTTTTTTTTTTAATTTTACAAAAGAATAAGTAATAAATCCATTCGGTTTATACAAATAGACGATTGTGTGACAACTCAATTTATCCAGCAAATAGCTTGAAAGAGATCCTTAGTTATGAAAAAAATTTAAACAAGTCTTTTTAATGTAAAGTTTTGAGAAAATTAGGGTTTTATCTTGATCCATTGTGTTTTTTTGCTACCGTTAAGAAACAGTTCAAGGATGAATTACTGTATCAAATAGGCACTTTATAAAATATTTTATTAATTACAATATGACAGATATAGATTTTTTTTTATTTAGTTGTTAAAATCTTATTTGAAATATATTGAAAGCTAAAAAGTGAAGGTAAATTTTGTGACTTCTTCCAAGGGAAAATTGAAAAATGTAGTCAAATTAATATATTTTTTATATGAAATCAAAAATTATTTTGTTATGCACTAAAATGTAATAGAGTAATATCTTCAAAAAATGTTTTATAGACCGTTTTTATAATATCCTGTTTTACATTAATTAAAGTTAGAATTTTGTTGTAAATTTTTCTATTGTTTGCAAAATAATGAAATGTAATATATAAATGAACAAGTAGATCATTGTCTCCAATTATTTACTCGTGTTGATGAAACTGCATAATTGTTGATAATCAATAAAATCAAAAATGTCTTTGTTTAATCACCAAAATTTAAAATACTTTGAAGTAAAGTTTAGAGAAATGCACACCTACTTTTTGGTAAATTCATTCATAAAGAATCTGTCGTTGTGTCGAAAGTTTTGTTGTATAAATAATAGCTAAAAATTATTAATATTTTACAAAGATCTTTTTTTTGTAGCGTTTGTTTTAAAAAGAAAGCTATAATTTATGGTCGATATGTTATTCCATTGAGCTTTTGATTAAGAAGTTTGTATAGAATTATTATATTATTATTGTCGAAGTGCTTCCTTCTTCAATTTTTGATTACTGCAGGAAAATACTATACAGATATTCTAAGGTATTTTTTTACCAAAAGTTACCCTAAACCTTTGATTATTCATCCTTAACTATTTAAAAAAATGTTAGATCTTCTAACCCTTGTGAGTCTTATGTTTGTAAAATTATACAACAGACTTCAATAAAAACTAAAATCAAGAAGGATTTTAATTGTGATGTATTACAAGAGTATTTATGTAAGAAATATCTGACTCAAGTACGTCAGCGAAAATAATGTAAACGTTGTGAGAAAACCAAGGAAGACAATTTATCAAAAATAGCCAGACTTTGAACCCTAAAAAGGAGGGAAATTAGCATCAAGAAAGAAAATCATGATTCATTTATAATTATAAATTCTTTATTGATACTAAATCTTTTCACAAAAATATTGGGATCATTAACCAGATGCATATAATTCCAATGATACATTAAACCTTTCAACAGGTGAAGCCACAATGTTACTTACTCTTAAATCTAGACCTAATGAACTATTAAGTATCATTCATCAACAATTGTTGAATATCAAAACATGTTGTGGGCTATCCAACAACAAAATTAAAATACTTGCCATGAATTAGAGAACAATGACAAGTGGATTCAATAATAAAGAGTCACATCTTCTTGGCCAATATTTCGATAAGACCAGAATAAATTGTAAAGATCATGAGGAAGTATTAGGTTTTTACTGCTCAAATATTCCAAATTTAATTGAACATGTAAAAACACATTGAATCATAGATGAATATAGAACAGTGTTAAAGTAGTACTTCATTCAATATCAAATCAAAATTATTTTGTGAAATCACAACGAAGATTCAGATTTATAGATTTTGTGAGAAAAAGACTTATTATCATATTTGTATCAGAGTCTAACGTTGCAGAGAAATAGGAAAACATAAAATGTATATTAGATTTGTTAAAAATCAATACTCTAAACATCAAGTATACACGGGCAGTTGACTTTAAAATATGGAAAGATATATTTGATGGAAATTAATGCAAGAGACTTTTAAACGAATTCAATGGTTTAAAAAAGTATTTTACCAAAACTGACCTTTTCATCATGGTTTTACTAAAAATATTTTTAGATGAGCTAAATGATATACAAAAAAAAATTCTATCCAATTAAAGGATGGCTATTGGTTATAAGGAAAGTACCATGAGATTTAAAACTACATATTTAAATTTAAGAATTACTGTTACACCAACAAGTCATATTTTAATTAAGCATGTTATAAATTTTTATAGTAAATATGGAGCTTTGGGCTTATACTAAAAAACAAAAATCATTACAAAAAGACTATAAAAATTTTCAAAGTCTAATTGATATACCAAAGATATCAAAGAGGAAAGAGCATCATTAAATAATTAAATATGTACACATAATACATGTCATTTATAAATATTACTTTGATAGTAATAGGCAAATACTTTATTTATAGAAAATAAACATTTAGATGTGTAAAAAAAAATTCAAACATTCAATGATGTAAAACAGGGTATTGACTCTAATATTATTAGCAAATTTAGTAAATTCAAATAATTTTGCTTGGATTTTTCAAAAAAGTACAAATTAAGATCATCTAATTTTATGTAAAATATGTGTAATATATTCTAGATATTTGTTATCAATTGTTGAATAATGAATTTTGAGTCTTATAACATAAAATTTTAAAGAAAATGGACAAATAAATAAATGTGGTATGTCGTTAAACGTGGTACATTTTCTCCCTTCCAGTATATTTATTTCCATATTTACTCACAGTAGAACAATTAAAAACAAGTCCAATAGACTGAAATAGTTGCGCGCAGAAGGATTTCAGCTGATTTTGCATTTCTTCTGCGCGCTACTACTTTAGTGGCTTTTCCGTGAGTCTTTCATTTCTAGTAGATTTTTGGTCGAAATTGAATGAAAATTTACAAATTTAGATAGACAATTTAGGTCAAAACAAAGACTGGAAATGGAATCTGCATTAAAAACACTAGCGGATTTTTTAATTCCCAAAATGAGTATTCTTCTAGGCTTAAATTGAAGCTGAAGTTGGAAAATGGGCCAAAAAAGCTCAAAAAGTAGGGTTTGATTAGGACTCTTGAAAAAAAAAATTACATATATGAAATCAATATGCAAAACTGAATAACTTTTATTTTATTTATATCCCTTAGGATATTTGATTGTTGACCAGTGTTATCAACTACTTTTCAAGGCATTGTTATAGTTATGACATAAATATGTTACATTTACAAATTAATTAAATTTTTAGTACTCTACTAGTTGCTGAATCCATAAAAGTGACCGAAGTCCAGAACAACTCTAGAGATTTATAGCATGTCATTGGAAAGTTTATTATTCACTGACAAGATGAATTGGAGCCCCTCAGACTCAGAAAATTCCAGAGGATCCCTTGGCTTTAGTAAGAATCTAGAGTAGGAACTCAGAACCGTGAATTGGATATTGAAAGAATCCATGGAATTGATTTCATAATCTCACGGCACCGATTACATTCCATTTCTTTTTGAGACGGAATCAGAAGCATGGATGCGAATCCCTGGAACATTTTCACTTCACCCCTTGAGGATGTTTCTCTCTCTAGTCTCTCTTTCTATCTTTTTGCCCGAAAACATTTTTTTATTCAAAATCATGGGACCCATCAACCAGTGGAGTGCCAAATTTTTCTACAATCCAAACAAATTTGATTATATGTGTGTCGCTTACATGTGTAACATAACGCAAGTAGAAATGGCTGAATGATATTATTAACATAAAAGAGAAGGGATGGAAATACTTCAATATATCATGTTATAAGAAGCAGAATTACGTTAATATATATATATTAATAAATAGATCCTATATTTTAAAGTAATGATAACTATTATGATAAAGATATATCGACGAGCAGATATCATATTGTAGAAAGAGGAAAATAAACTAATGTTTACAGAGGGAAGACGATCATAAATATAAAATCATAAATTGGAAAGATGTGTAAAAATTTATGAGCAATTTTGTGCAAATATTAGTACCATTTTAGGGCAATTTGAAGCTATTTATACTCTCCTTCAAGTTTACGAATAGTGGGCTATATATTTGAAAGCATTCTATTATATAGAATTATAAGAAAATATGGAGTTAAATATTCAACACCTCAATCCTAATTTTACTCAGTTTCTAGGAAAACGAAGGAATTGTAAAGCGAATTTTAATGATAATTGAAATTGGAGATTGAAATAAGAATCATTGGAAGCTTTTTGTAAATAAAATTCTGGAAATGCATTTAAAAAATAGTCATAATATACAGATATTATTAATTAATAATCTCTCTAGTGTGATGAATTGTTTGAGGACAATATATTGTACTCTCTCTCTCTACAAAATTAAACTCAACTGTTCCATGTTCCTCTGAAATCCATAATATTCTTTCATTATATTATTATTTTGTTTAAGGTTCAGTCAAAGCTATTCACAAAAGCAGAATGAGGCATAAAATGTGTTAAAATGACTTATTATTATAAATTATCTATTTAAACTAGTGGATAACTGTCGCTTCTTTTGTCACCTCCTAGAAGTAAAAATTAGATGATGGATTGATGAAAACTCATAAAAAATATATAAAATTAGTCAAATACAATTACTTAAAGAGCTGTATCTGATTCGTAAGCTAATCTGATGCCAATGCTTGAAAAAGAAGAAAGAATGAAAGTCAAAACAGAAGTATTATTAATTGAGGACTATTACAGTGGTGACCTAGAACGGCTTTTATAAGGAGAAATTCATTTGTCAATAGTACTGTTCCAAAACTACAGACTTTTAAAAGTTGCTGCTTATTTTTTTTCCATAATAAAAGTATATATAGATGTTTTTTTTTGTTTTGTTACAAAAGAAAAAGAAATTCAATTTTTTTTTTGTGTGTGTGTGGGGGGGGGGGGGTGTTTCAAGAAGTCATCTACTTTAATTTGCAATCTAAACTGATTGGTTATAAAGAATATAACCAAAATAATAAAAAACTTGAGATCTTGCAATGATTAAATTTGCTCTAATATTAATCAAGGGAAAAGTGCATTCATTGGAATTTTTTTTGTGCAATTGTTTTAAAAAAAGTTACAAGAATCTCAAGCATTAACTATTGATGTACGTACATGATATATTCTACAACATTCATGAATAAGTCCTGACAATACGTATACTATGATCTACAAAATAGTATAATGTGACCTACGGATAAAAAAAATTGTTCATATCAACTGTAAAGTTATTTTTCAACGTCAAAATATTAAATATTACTGATATACTCAAATCGATCTTTCTGAAACCAATATTAGCTCTTATTTTTTGAGATTTCCCCGATTTTTTTTTTTGCATATGTACGTATACTGAACTAATTCATGGTTCATACTGCATATTTTAGATATTGTTCCATTTTAATATATATATATATATATCATTGTAAGTTTCCTTACTAAATATTTTATTTCCCTTTATTATATGAATGTTTCTTCACTCTTTGGATATCTCCAAGTCCTTATCAAATTACACTACGTTCTATTATATATTCTACATTTGTGTTCCTTACAGTAGGTTAATTCAACAAAACTTCAAAGATGATGTCTTATTATCTAACTTTAATCAAAATGTCAATCCCAAATTGAGCAGTACCTTATTTTAAGTATTAAAAAGCCTTTTACTACGCTTTAAAAAAAATATACGTATATCCTTAATATTGTAAATCATATACATTTATCATATGTATATATATTTAAAAATGACTCCATTATAATAAAAAAGTGGATAGAAGTTAGCAAAGTAGTTCAAACCTAACATTCACGATTTTTTTATTCATTTAGATGTACAAAATATATATATTTATATTTGAAGTACAAGTTATTTCAGTTCGTTTTTTGTTGGTTTTTGCTTGTGAATTGAATGTTCATGCATTTCAATCGTACGGAAACGGCTTGTTGTATAACTTACGATTTTTCAAGATCTTCTTGCGTTTGACTTGGATTTCTTTTCAATTCTTTGTCTTTAAATTTTTTGCACTTGTCTTCAATGCTGAAATCACCATTCTAGAAACTTCAAAAACATGATTTATCAGTTGAAACGTTGTTACCATAAACTTCTACGAGCATTCAATGCAATTCAGCTGTATATTTCTTCCAATTAAAGTAGAAACAGTAAACCTCCCGCAAATATTGCTTAGTTACCACGAAATTTGACATATTTAATAAATTAAAAAACAAGGGTTTTGTTTGAAGCGATATCAACAGAATATTATTTACTAATGTCTAACCACTTTAAAACACCCAAAACCAGCTGTCATTTTGAAACGTTCATAACAATTAGAACCATATTTTGAAAATGGATTGAACTAATTTGTACATCCTACATACATATTTATGTATGTATGTTTCACATGGTTAAGAGGTAGGGAGAATAAAAACAATATTTAAAAAATATTTTCTTAGAACATGTTTGAAACTTTTGTTTTATCTAATATAAAATCATAAATAAGCAAGAAAGAGCTAGACTTTAGATGAATAAATCTAGGTTCACCCCTTTTCTCTCTTATAAGGAAAGAAGGAATAATTTGATTTTGATTAAGATACAGGGATAAAGAAAATATATTAACTTATTGTTATCACATAAATTTCAATCAGAGAAAAAAAAGTTTTCTATCTCATTCATATAACATATATATAAAAGTATATTTCTTTTTTCTTTTGATAATTCCATACATAGATATATAGGTACATATGTACCAATGAATAGGGGTGATTTGAAGCATCTAATGGAAAACATTTGATCAATTATTCCAAAAAAATTACTGTTCCCAATAACCCAGTGTTACAAATATGTAGGTTTGAAAGAACATCAAAATATACGGAATGCATAACATAATACGAAAGTATTTTATTTGTTTTTTTTTGGAAGTTTATATGGCGTACATACAAACATTGGAAAATCAAATTACATAGTTTTGAGGAAGAGTCTAAAGAATGTTATCTATAAATAAAAGTATTGCTCTGAATAAGTAAAACTTCTCCCAAGAGATGAATTTATTTCATTCGTAAACTCGACATATTTTTGTAAGGGTTTGCTGAATTTAATAATAAACACAAAATTAATAATAATAATTGGCAAATAATTTCGTAGTATTTTTGGATAACTAGGTCTTGTCTTTTTATATCCATCCACAAGAGATAAATATACCTTTTTATCTTTGTTGGTATAAGCAAAAGCACATAATAATTATACTCCTAAATCTATAAAATACATATATATACATATGCCAATTGGGTCCTTTTGACACAAGTCACATTCTCATATTTGACATTTTAATTTATAATATAATAATATGAATAGTATTCTTTGGAAAATTGTCCTAGAACTCAAATTAAAACATCAAGAGATGATATGGCAAAGAAAAATCTACATATTTGTATTAACGAAATATGATATGTACAATGAACAACTATGTGTAGACTAAGGAAATCGTAAAAACTTATTTTCATTATCTCAATATTTTTTAATTAATGGAAATGTTGCAATATTTGTGTTACATAATTTGAAAAGATCGTAACATGCAGTGTCTTATAAAACTCAATTCTCAATATTACAAAAATCGCGCCGCGCTGTGTAAGAGCCTAAAATTATTTTTTTCCTTCTATTAAATTTTAATTTAATGATAATTTCCACTAATATGAAACGTTTTAATTAGCTTATAAAAACTGAAGTGAATGTTTTAAAAGATCACACAGACATTATTTTAACGACTCTATATAATTTACATAGTTGGATAATCCTTCATTTTAAAAAAGTAAGAAAGGAACAATATTTAATTGTTAATGTAAAAAAATTATCAAAAAAATGATATTTCTTTTTTGTATATAAAAAAAAATTCATATACTTTTCACAAAGGCCATCTATTTGTTAAAATAAGTTTTGTGGGATTTTTGTGGATCCGAATATTTATAAAACTTCCTTAAAATTATGACAGGATGCTTTGAGGGGTATAAATGAGCCTTAATTCTCACAACAGAATGGGTGAAATTCCACCTAACTAATTTAAATAGTTCAATATAATAAATTTTGATTACTGTTTTTGAAATTTATAAATCGGACTTCTTATCTCAATCAAGAATTATTGAGGATTTTTTTGTTAAAAAATCTTTGCTAAGTTATCTCAAGTTTATCGTCCCTTTTTTTATTTTCCCTTAGTTAAAAAAATATCAGCAATTTCTAATTGGCACAAAACTTCTTAAGATAAATAATGGCTCAAAAAAAAATTAAATAGATAAACAAGTCTTAAGAAATAAACAGCTAAAAATATACTCTAAAATGCATTTTACTTTGTTTTAAGAATGTATATATTGAAATATTTAGCCAATTAGTGTGATTGACGTTAGGAAATTGTTATTTTTATTATTAGATATTCATGAAGACAAATATTTTTCAACATTATTTTGATTTATAATGACAAAAAATAAACATAATTAATATAATGGCTTTATGCATTTATCACAAATTATAAAATAAATTTCTTGCCTTAGACTACAAACATCCACGCATCAACATTAAAGCGTATAGTTCATGTATATTTATCGATTGACTTAATTTAAATACCTTTATATTCGGTTTCAACATTTTAAAATTAAAAAGTTACTTTCCTTGAAAAATATTCTTTGAGTTTAGAATACAAGTATATACATAAATTAGAGTGTACTAACATGACAATAAGTTTATAATTTGGTATCACAGTAAATATCCGAAAAAAAGGTCCTTTGTTTATATTCTGTAAAATATCAAAAGATATAAATTTTTGATGTTGTTCCCTTACAATTATGGAGTTGAATCGAAGTAAAAGGTTTTTATCAAATTTAAGTATTGTTATTTAGAAGTATATTTTTGAATATTAATATTATCATATTACTTTAATTCGCCCGTTAAGACTCTCAAAAAAGCCAAAAATAAATAAATATACTCTTTTGGTACTGTGTCTTACGCGCATATATTTGTAATTTCCCTTCATTTTCACTACTCATTTCTCATTTTTGTGTCTAATATATCATTATTTAATATACTCCCACTACTTATTGAAGCCAAATATTTATCATGCCTATTTATCATTTTGGACAACAAAAAATTGTATATGTAACTCTTAAAAACAGTATAGTTAGGGTTTATTTATCGTTTGTTTAAATGTTTTAAATTGTTTATATAATGTTGAACACATATATAATAATTTTGTTGCAAATTCTAAATTGAACAATCATAGCTTTGAAAAGCAGCTTATAAATCAAAGTTCTTCGTTATTTTAAAACCTTTGAAAACTCATACTTTTTTCAAGTTTGTTAGTATTATTATCAATTTGATAGACATTTAATTAGTTTTTTATATCTAAACGTAAGATAGTAAACTTTTTTTTCGGGTTTTTTTTAAGTTCATACATAGAAGAGCCAAAGGGATCAAATAAATTAAAAAAAATATCTGGTTTATATCTTTTAATAAATGTAATATATGAAAAGAAATATCTATGTATGTATGTATACCTTTGTTATGAATGATGCAGAACAATTCTTTTTCATTAAGTTGACAAACTTTCCTTATACATAGATTATAGGAAGAGGTATATGGAGAAAATATTTCTAGAATGAACGACATTATCATACATTATTGTGGGTATATGAAGTAATATAAGGAACTGTATTACGCTTATATTATTAACTAATAAATATCGAGAATGAAAGTCAACAATGATATACCTATGTACCTATATAAAGAAAAAATACTCACAAGTTCCATATTTACCTAGTTACATGCTCACCATGAATAATATAATTTTGTATTAAACACATTTCATTACTTGTATAGGAGTCATTTTGTATATATTTTTTTCATTATGTAGAGTTGAAAATTTCAATAATCTTTGCATATATTATTTTATACATCTTCATATAGTTACAAGTTATTATCTTTATTATAATATTGTGAATTGCTGAATTGTTAATTAATGACCTTCAAGTAGTCATAATTTTTTTTCCAAGGCAATTCTCAATGGAATTTATTAACAACTCTATGAACATTTTAATATGAAGAATATTTTCGCAGTTAATTTGTCTCTTGACTCTAAAAGAGTAAATATGTAAAATGTAATTACTTTTATTCAGAATATATACCCATTTTTCTCAAGGCTTATGAATACACATACAATAGTGGCAATAAACATGAAAATAAGTTCCATAGAAGATTCCATATACTTTTAAAATTTGTTTCACACTCCCTATACTTTTAGTAAATGTATTTTAGATTATCTGGTATTAGAACTTTGTGTATGTATTTTGACACTGCGACATCAACAATTCTTTTTTACTTTGTTTTTGTTTTAATGTACAATAAGTAATGTTTCAAAAAGTTGTACTCAGTGTTTGAACCAAATATTGATTAATTTCCCAACAAAAAAAAAATAATCCTATAACACAGCACAAAAAATTTAAAAAATTAGATTTTAATATAATGTACTATTTGTTAAATTTTGGTAACTTTAAATCCATATATTTTTTATGCTAATGTATACATACAGAGCTTAAAAAGAAGTCTATTTTATACGGCGGTCAAATTTTTTTCAGTGAGATCCAAATCAAGGATACTAATAGAAATAGGGTAATTTCTAAAAAATGAAGCTTAAATAAAAAAAATGATTAATCATTTAACCTTTCTATGGATTTTACGTAATATATGTACGTACTGATTGGAATTCTAGCTGATAAAATACGGTTGTCTAAACTTTGTTTGCGACAAGAATAGTAAAGCACAGAAACACAATAAAAATATACAGTAGAATTCGTTTAGATTGAGAAATAAAAATAAGTAATACATTCACCTTTGTTTTTTATATTTCATAGAGGTTTTCTTGCTTCACTGCAGTTTTTCTTTTAATTTCAAAATGTACATTTCTTCAATTTGTACAATAACTTTTTGTCAAATGAGTTTGAATCTATTAGTTTAAAAAAAATCAAATAAATTTTTAGAACTTCTTTTCAATTCAACAATAATTGCCATAAAAAAGAAAAAAATGTTATAAAGTCAACCGTTAACAATCTATTTGTTAAATATGTACATGTAAGAAAAAATTTGAGATAGGTAGTGATATCATTTTACTATATCTATAATAAATTCGAATTATCCAACATGGTTTGTAAGTAAAATTTGAATTTAAAAACTAAAAGTGAGGTCTTTATTATTATCTTTATCAAAATGGTGAGGGAGAGGGGGGGGGTATAAAAAGGTGAAGAAAATGCTTTGAATTTTGGGCTTGAAAATTACCCATTATTCTAAACCACATTCATTTTTTTATACATAATATTATATGTGTATATTTCTGTTTGTTTTTAATATTACAAATTCCTTCATAAATCACCGATACTCCATTTTTTCTTTGATAGGAAAGGGATGAAAGAAGAGGCTAGGGGGGAGAGAGAAAGAGAGAGAGGTTATTTGTGGCATATGTATGAAAATAGTTAAAAATAAAATTGGTAATATTTATGAGTTTGAAAGAGGCTATAAATTGACTTTTATGCTCTCTTGTATGTATTATTGATATACATATAATATATATTGTATACTGTATTTTTTTATGTATCGAAATGAAGACTTTTCTCTATGTATACCATGGCATTTTTCTCTTATCCTCAACATGCGTGTCAATAAAGCACATCATAAAAAAATTATAGGATAACTAACTAATTAGATAAACTTTAAATTATCAACAAAAATCCTACTATCTTAAAAATAATTATTTGCAAAATATGGAGTTTCCTTCTTTTTTTCTTTTTTTTTTTTTGCATGTTTTATCTAAACTAGTATACATACCAAATTTTAAGTGCCCATAATTCAATAGTTTAATTTCATCAAGCAAAGTAGTCCAAATGACACATATGCATATTTCATCGATAATTATGATTCCTTTTTACCAATAAAAAAAGAAATAAGATAAAAATTATGCAAGTTTTAGATGATCATTCTGATATGAGGATGCTTTCTTTTCTTTTTTCATGATATAATTTTTATGTCTTATAGCTCACTTTTACTTTGTTGATTGTGAAAAGTATTTATGATCTATTTGATTTATTTATTTCGTGTGATATTAAGGAAGTAACTTTGAGCTGCAATGTTCATTTATATTGTAACTTATTGATGAATTAATAAAAAAGATTTGGAAACAAAAACCTAAATGTTTACTAAATTTATTTTACTAATAATATGCTTACCATTGGATGATTTGGGAAATAATAACCATAAGACACAGTATTCCTATTCATAAACATAATATTGTCAAAAGAAGCTAATTGATAGTGATTTTAAATTCAACTTCATAGATAAATTTTGCATTTTTAAGTCTTTAATGCTTTTACCAGCAGAAGGGACTGAGCTCAACCTGGCTAATAATTAGATATATCTTGATTTATTTATGTGTATTTTTGTAACATAAACTGATATTATTTATTGACTTTTTATATTAAAAGATTAGTTGTCATTATTTTGACATGCAATTAAAATAAAGCCATATATAACAAAAAAATAAATACAAAATACTTTATTTCAATATTTGTATTTGGTCATTTTTTTGTCCCTTTATAAAAAAAATTTGCAGATAAAATAAGCTATACTACATTTTCTCTAAATATGAAACTAGAAAGGAATGAAGCCCTTAAGTCTTTAACTTTAAGCTCTCTTGTATAAATTTTGGGATTTTTTTTACTTCAAGTAATATATAAAATATTTTCAAAATAAGATATAAACTTTTCGAAATAAAATAATCTCATCAATTAATAATTAACTAATTGGCGATCAATTACTGTTATTATCATTAAATAAGCCGTTATGAGATGAACAAATTGCAACTTATAAAATATGTTTATGCATGTTCCAACATTGTTGTTTGAACAAATTGCAATAATGAATCTATGGACAGCATCGGGGATACACTGAAGTTGGGAAATAAATTCACCGAACAATCGTTCCAATTAATATTCAAATCGTCTTTAGTACGATGAGTATCTTTAGAAAGTTCCCCGATTTTCATTTTTTTTTTCACATTATTGCGTAAATTGAAGGACTACTCTACTTCTGAAAGAGACAACGCCCTTTAAAATTGTTTTTACTTATATATTTGTCTGAGACATTTATTACTTCACCTATTCAATTGGGTGACAGTTTTTGAAAATTATACACTTACAGGGAATCAACAGCATTTCTGGAACAAGTTCTAGACCTTAAAACAGGCAAGGTGAGTCCTATCATATCTCCAAAAGTAAACAAGGGCGGTGTGAGTTCAATTTGAATTATTCCTGCTACAATGTGGGTAGTTTGGCCAACATCAAACCAACATTTGGATTTTATGGATTACTCCATATAATATATTCTTGGTAATAGTGCCTTAGCAACTCCTAGTAAGGATTTGGAAGACTTGAGGGTAAAGTTGTTGGTGACAGGATTCTTTAAACTCTATTCCAACGGTGAAATGGTGCGTGATTGATAATAGTCATCTCCTAGTAGACTTTATGCTATTTCAGTGATGTTGAATAACATAGCCTTATCATTTTAAATTAAAAATTTGCACTTAGCTTCCTTTTGTCTTATTCTGGAGAATTAATTACACGATTATCTTCGTAAAATGACAAAGGAGAGGGAGTCATAAGATTGATTAATCGTTTGATAATATAACAAAGTCGAGAAAAACGATATCTGAAAGACTGAGGATACAAATAATATATGAAAAGAGTTAACAGGTACCTTGATTCTACATAAAACTGCGGCAACTTCATTAAACTTTCATTTAGATATAGATAGATATTTTGACCAATTACCTTAGCTTAGATATTTTGGGTCGAAATGACCACTTATGGTTATTCTAGTATGATGAAAAATCTGGTTACTATAGTGTTAAGGTTTTATGCACTTGTTAATAATTACTAAGTTACCACTTTTAATTATTATTTTTTTTGGTAAACGAATGTTAAAATCAAATTTAAAAAGAAATTACGGATATGTGTGTATGTACATGTACAATCTACACAATATATGTTTGTACACTATTTATGGGAAAAGATAGGAGTATTATAGTATAAAGTCCATGAAGATAATCCTCAATTATCTAAATCATTCCGCAGTCCACTTAAGTAGATAATATTACTAGTGTATGAATCATAAAAGTGTAATATTTTATATTCTACACATTAAAACGTAATCCAGTAATGAGAAAGATTCTTTATAGCTAAAAAAAAAATATAGCATTTATAAAGTAAATTGAGAGAATTTCTTCCCCAAATTAAGGTACAACAATTGCTTGAGAATAAAACATAAAAATATACACATCTATAAATTAATTCAAATAATAATAAAAAAGCGAAGCATTTGAAACTTAGTATCGTATTATATAGATGGTAATTTATGGCTTGTCATAAATTAATTTGTTCTATAATTTATTTAAGTTTTTTCTTTTTAGATAAAACTTTATATTGAGTGAAATATTGTATAGCAATTATAAACATGCTATTAATTAATTGCATATTCTAATTAGCTTTTTATTATACGCTTTTTACGTGGAGGAATAGCAAAGTTAAAAAAAGTTAAGAGTCATTTGCATTTAAACAAATTAAACTCTAGTTTCAACATCTAAAAATAAATATAGCTAACGCATGAAATCCCTTATTTAATCAAACAAAAGGTATATTTTTGTATAGCTAAGAACAATCAAAAAACTGCATTCCAAATTATGAATAAATAGTATCATGTAAAATGACGCCTTCATTGTAGAAGTATGTCACCTTGTGAACATGAACAACCAAATTTTATACAAATAAAAACATTGTTGCTTTATAATTTAGAAAAATGAGAAATACTGTCGACTATTTCGATGTTTATTTTTTAATGTTCTGAACAAGATCTTAGATCTTAAGATTTTATATATTAAAAACATTTCTTAAGTTCAAAAAATTTTATTTTGGTAATAGGTATGTACTTACACTAGAACTATCAAATTTCTTTCATTCATAGAACTATCATATCCGTCAACGGACAACGAACATGATCATATTTTTTTTCTTAACTGTAAACTGTAAAACACTAGTTGTAAGTCAAAAATAAAATAAATACTCAGTAATGCAATATATTAATCTCAAGTATAAGTCTGTTATGGTATACAAATAAGAGCCGTAAAAATGATGGTTTTCAGTTATAAGTTGGCTTGGATGTTTATTAAATTATAATTATTAAATGATATTGAATTTATTATAACAAAGCTTGTAATTAGTCAGTAAATTTTAAAAACCGTCAAGATAACTAGCAATATTAGTTTTTTATTTCATTTTTATCTTTACTTCATGTACGAAAATATGAATATTTAGACAACAAATCACACTTTCAGGTTAAAATGTCTATTCTTATATTTTTCAACAGACATAATTAATCAGCAAAGCTATATATAAGTCTTAATTAGACAGTGTCTTCAGACTCATGACAAAATATTCAAACTGGAATAAGAAGAGACTCACAGACATATTTTATTCAGACTATAATTATTAATAATAAAATTATTATTCAGCTCCATTTATATTTCTATATGATTGCATTTTAATACACATAATAACTGAATCAAAGTTGGGAACTCAAACAGGAGTGTTTCTAAACTGCAACTACAGACTGGGACTTGAAGTGAAAAGACTTATATTTCACCGAATCTGGATCGGACTCGGTGAGCTCACAGATTTAAGACATTACTCAGACTTGTAAAAAATGATATCAATGAAGTCCAAACTTTTTTTAACCTTTGTCTGACCTATAATGTACAAATTAGAAAGAAAAAAAGTTTTGAGTTCCACAGTCAACTTTTTAGATTAAAATAGATGTCTTTAATAATAATATTAGAACCATATGGTTCCCAAACTGTTTTGTAGTATACTTTGAATGATTTCGTGATCGGCTTGTATGACAAGACTGACTTATGTACATGAACAGTTTTGGTAACTAATACATATTTTTAGCGTGTGTTTAAATCGGTTAAAAAAATTTGCTTAGAAATGAAGCAGTAAAATAATGACAGCTTCTTTGTTCCCAAATCTCAAGTTAGACTTCCAAATTTATTACTAATCTTTTCAGTATACCCATATTGTTATGACGGCATTCCTGTTTTCTATAATTAAATTTCACGTATATGAATAATGTATATTTATGCAAATGTGTTGCTAGAAGAATTTATATGTGTAAATATATCACCTATTGTGATCAAACATATTCTACCTACAGATGGTGAAAAAAATCAAACATTTTGGCTAATAATAAAAATATATAAAACCCTTTAACTTTATCTTTCTTTTCAAAATGTACATTAGCTATAAGTATTAGACGACTTTTTGTGAGTGTGTGCTGAATATTTTTTTTTTTGTTACATTCCAAAGAAAGTAAAATATTTCTTTAAATTGA
Organism: Lepeophtheirus nordmannii; assembly: GCA_963680855.1. Taxonomy (NCBI): domain Eukaryota; kingdom Metazoa; phylum Arthropoda; class Copepoda; order Siphonostomatoida; family Caligidae; genus Lepeophtheirus; species Lepeophtheirus nordmannii. The sequence continues at coordinate 20,100,645 of OY804521.1, read as the reverse complement.
AATTTTCCTTCTCCTTCCCCCCTTCTAAAAAAAATAAGGGAATTTTTATTTAAAATCTTTGAGTTATGTACATTTGAGTAATAATTCTTATACATACATATTATGTACAAATACTAAATCACTCGGTTGAAATATGTACAAATAGTTTTTGGTTTGGTTTTTCGGAATAGTTTACCTTCAAGCTTTTACATCCAATTAAGTCAAATTTATTTTGATTTTGGTACATAAAACTCTATACATAACAAATTATGTAAATTATTTCAAATATAGATAAAAAATTGTTGTTATGTGTAAATTCAGTAAAACCTTGAATTATTACTACTTTGCGTATTTTTCAAAAGTATGACCCTGCTTTTAATTTGAATAAAAAGGTTCAGTAATCCTCCAAAATGCCTTTCACCTAAGAGGATACTGATTTGAGAACCAAAGGTGGGGACTTAATTTCAATGACTTGAACTCGGGTGATGATGAATCTGACTTGATTTACCAAATTGTTGAAGGACTCTACACTTGAAAAACCTTATAAGAAAAGTAATTAAAGTTTCCCTATACCTACAAGTGTATATCTTTTTAATATCATAGGAAAACATTTTTCGACTCTACATATATACTCCAAAAGAAGTTGATATCCAATATCTTTGTTTATTAACAAATTTTCATCGATTAAAACTTCATTAAAATAGTAAATATTACTAATTACATTAGTTACAACGTATGGTCAAAATATCCTTAAAAATACAAACTCATGTTCCTTCTTTAATTCTTAATTGTCATTTGAATTATCAGGGTAAGTATCCATGCTCAAAGTAACTTCAAGAACCCACGTTACTCCAACAAATTATTTAACAAATTTTTTTTATAGTCTCCTTCAAATTAAAAACTCTATTGTTATCGATACATTTTTCATTCCTAATTTGTTGAGTAAGTGTATTGTGCCATAAATTACGTATTGAGAAGTGATAAAAATTGATAAAATTTAGATTCTTTTTTTTCATTTAGAAAAAAGTATCTCGATTCTTTCATAAAAAACATTTTTTTTATTTTTCATAAAAGATTTATAGATATGTATTTCGAAATTAATAATATTAATGCGAAAAAAGTTGCTTTAGAATAAGAGTGAATGAAGAAACCAAACTTCCTTAAAATAATGTTATGAGAGAGGTATGGTCGAAAAAAAACCCCAAATAAACTTTAAAATTATGTAAATAGATAGCAATATATTGTTTCTCTTTTAGGCTGTCTTAAATTGCCAGTCAATCAATTATTATTATATTGAACTATCAATAAATGATGTAAAAAGAACCAATTTAGTTTTTAAATATCATATTTGGCAAGGGTAGAAAGGCTATTTTGATATGTTGAATAATATTTTTTGAATGTAGACCCCTACATACCAAGTGCAAATTGTAATCTTATTTAATATTGGTAAGAAAAAAAAGTTTAAAATATGATTTTTTTTTTCTGTACTTATGATTTTATTAAACTATAAAGGTAACAGATTAATATTGATTATAATGTATATAGATTATAGATTTATGTTTTTGTAAATCCGTTTGTCTTCATCCAATCATATGATATTATCATCGTGTTCATGATAAGAATATAAACAGTGGAAAGATTAGTAAAACAAGACGAATTTGAACGCATCATCAATTAAACAAGTTAACAATTATTAATTTTACATTATTCTTAACATTTGGCTAGTTCCATATAAGAAAATTATTTTCATACCCTCGATAACACGAGCAAATATGAGAATTGTTTCCCCTGATAGTATTACTACAAAAATAGATTCACGTAAGTATACAATAAAAAATAACTATTAGAAAGAGTTATGATCGAGTATTCTGTAGACCTTTTTGTGCTATTTGAAAGATGACTCATTCCTCTTCTTTTTTTTTTCCTTCTTCCTCCCCACTCGTGTTCTTAAGACTTACTCGTTAATTAGACATGGCGTGGGTAAACAATTACAATTGTTTACCATTGTTACTGAGGGCACATGACTCCACTTGGAACCGTCCCGCTACAGATGGTCGAGCGTAAATCCTCCTTTGGACTTTAGTTATGACGCACTCGATCTTGAATGCACTCACATAGTCAGGATCGGTCGCGACAAGCCAGTCCGTCGGGTTGAGTACCTCCCCGAAGTTTTCCTGAATCCTTTCCTCCACAGCTCGTACGAGTGGCGAAATCCGAGTACAGTCATAGAAGAGGTAAAACGAAGTTTCCTGCGCCCCCTTGCAGAGCCGGCATCGCCTATCCTCTGGGTTGTTCTGAGACTTGTCTGTGAATATAGACGACGTCGCGAGCCTAGAAAGAAACCTTTTATCGTTTAGGTGGGTTAAGGGATTTTTTAATATGACAAGAGGGTTCTTTCTTTTTTTTGGTGGGCTCCACCCCCAGTCTCTTCAGCCTTTTCTCTATAAGAAGGGCAGGGCCACCGATTGCTTTATTACTGATCTTGGCCGTGCTTCTGATTTTTTTGTTTTCCAGGCCACTTAAGCATGCAAAGAACGGAATGTGAGGCCCAACGAGACCGACGTGTCCCGGATCCTTAGTCGCCGTACGCCTTGCCCTGTGCATCAAGATGAAGTTTTTAAGTTGGCCTATAGAGGTGAGTCCAGCTTCCTTGATGAATTCGTCCGAATTCCCGACCCTGGGTTTATGATTCAAGGGCTCGTTAATACCCATCACGGGGAGCAGCCCGTGGATTATTTCGGCCTATGATGTGTACATGTGCCTCCAGTAACGCCCGCGTAATTTGATGATGTCGAATATCTCTGAGGGACCCATACACTATCTCTGAGCGAAAAAGCAGCCCGTTTTTTTGAAAAAAATCATTTTTAATTTTCCATGACCAGAAATCTTCATTATATAGGAGCCTTTTCAACCAGGAGATATTTAGTGTATGCCACACGGCTTTGATGTTTGAAGGACCAAGTCCCCAGTACTGGATGGCCGTTTCCGTACGGATCCGGCTTATGTATGGTCGAGAGTTCTTACATACAAGCCCTTCCCTAATCGAGTATATTTTCTTTCACAACCTATCCGTGTAAGGGACATACCTTAGAAGGTGGAACACTTTTGGTAGCACGTTAATTTTCCAAGCCGTGAGAAATTCGAGTTTTGAAAAGGGAAATATTCTATATAGCCCACACTTAGCCTCCAGATCGTTAATGATTCTTTCCTCATTAACTCTTGCAGCCTGCAAAGCATCTCGTGAGACCTCTATTCCCAGGAGAGTGGCTGAGTCAACAAACTTAAGCTGAGAGAAGAGTCGCCCTAGACCCTCTTCGCAGTCGGAGATGACTTCCGTTTTCATGATGTTGATTGCTAGGCCGGACTCATTCTCAAAATTTTTCAACACAGCTAACGCTGCTTTAATAGAATGAGATAGAGACTCCTCAGAGCCTTCCACGATAAGGGTGAGATCGTCCGCATATTGCATTCCCTTGAGGTGTTTCCTGTCAATTTCTATACCTTTTATGTTTTTTTCGGCACTAATATTCTTATATAATTGATTTATACAGAGTACGAAGAGAGACGGCGAGAGTAAATCCCCTTGCCTAGTCCCCCGCTGGTTCCAGAACTTCGAATCCCGCCCTGATACTTCAATTGTCGGGACCGCGCTGCGCAGAACAGCAGAGATCATCTCTATAAAGAGGTCAGGAAATCTTTCTTTCAGCAGTTGCTGGACAATGAATTTGTGAGAGAGGCTATCAAAAGCCTTCTCGAAATCCACCAGTAGAGCTGCAAAGTGAGTATTTCGACTCACGCAATCGTCCATAGCGTCCTGAAGGCTACGAAGGATGTCCTCCAAACGCTGCGAAGCCATGAAGCCCTTTTGATCTTGGGAGACAATGTATGGAAGCACCTTTGCTAGTCACTTATTAAGAATCCCTGTCAAAATCTTGTAAGACGTGTTCAAAAGTGATATTGGCCTGTAGTTTTTAATATTTTCTCCATTTTTGTTCTTTTTTAGAATAAGAGCTAGGGAGCCGGTGTTCATGAACTCTGGGACAAATCCCCGCTTAAAGATGTCTTGAAAAACTCTTGCAAGAATTGGGGCCAATTGTGGAGCGAAGGCTTTGTAGAACTCGAACGGGAGCCCGGAAGGATCCGGGGATTTCAGCGCCTTTCGATATGCAAGAATAAAATCCAGGATTTCCCTCTCAGTGATCGGTGAGTCGATATCTTTCATATACTTACTTTTCTTTGGGGAAGACCTGTTTCCTTCTGTACCAGTTACTTTGCACTCACGACAGAAGAGGCTTCCACTCGGCCGGATCTTTAATTATCCTCCATTTGAGGCAAAATTCGCATACGTTTTCTGGCGAGCAGTCTGCACATTCGTAGAGGTTTTTATAAAATCTGCAGGCCTCCTTCGAAACTTTTTCCGGGTCCTCGGAGATTTCCTCTAGCTTTGCGATCGTGACGCTGTCTTTATCCGTTAATTCTTGAATTTGTCTTTTTGTCTGTGCCATTTTGCTGGCTGCTTCCCTTCCTTTTCGTTTGAGAATTCTTCTGGCCATTTTTTCGATATTTTCTAACGCTCTCCAAGGCGACACTCGCTCAGCCGACAGATCCGATCGGTTGTTGTCTATCATCTGTGCTATTTGGTTAGAGGTCTCTTTGTCGTTTAGAAGCGAGACATTCAGCTTCCAGCTCCCTTTGCAGGCCATCGTCGGCTTTTTGAAATTGGCTTGTATCGGGCTGTGATCCGATGTATTTGAAGGGAGGACTCTCGAACTTTTTAGAAGTTCAATAGTCCTCTAGGAGGCGAAAATATAGTCCAGTCTGCATCTTATTTCCGTCCCCGACCGCGAGACTCCGCGATAAGTCATCCCGGGGTCTGAGGGGTTAACTTTAAGAGACACATCGAACAGGTTATGTTTTTGGATTATCTTTTCCAATTTTTTGCACCCACCTTGTTCTTAGACCCATTGTACCCCCTGGCGTCCCGTAACGGATTCCGAGTGATATTCAAGTCACCCATCATCAAGCATTCGTCTCCATTAGATGGGGGGGGGGGGGAATGATTGTATTATCGACGAAAACCAGTCTTAGGAATCATAGTTTGGGCCGTATATTGCGTATAATGTGGTCATGCCCCCCAAAACTGTGAAGTCAACCACCACAAAGTTACCTCCGACATCAGAGGCTCTTGCCCGAGGCTGAAGTGACTTCCTGACGAGAGTGATGACACCCCGTGAAGGATGCGTGAACTTTCTGTTGGCTTTCGCGAAGAAGATGCTGTGTGAACACGGAACATGGTGTGTTACCTGACTGACGTCCTCAATCCTAGTGGCCACCAATACGATGATGTCCGGGAAATCGAGGCTTTTTAGATAATTAAAGATCTTCGAAGCTCTGTTCGCTGAAGAGATGGAACTGTCATTAAAGCTTAGTATTGAGGTCATTGCTAAAGAAGGGGAGGAAGGTTAGTGTTAGATGGTTTAATTTTAATTTATATATATCTATCTTTTTTTAGGGGGGAGTGGGCCCTATTTTGGAGGTCTCCCCTTCTTTCCGGGGAGGGAATTTCTTCTGGTTGGAGTCAAAGATGCCTTGATTGTCACGGGGGGAGCCCTCTACACCTCGTTAACAGATCGAAGCTCTCCATTCCGGCCACCGGAGGATACTGCAGGAGTTGTCTCTGCTGGAGATGAGCGTGATATGGAAGATAAGTGTTCATCTCCTGTGGAAACGAGAGCAACAGCACTCTCTGGGGGGTTATCAACAATTTTCTGACCTGTGGTCCCTATCAGTATGGAGTCTTCATTATCTTTACCCGCACTAGTATCTGCGATGTCCAGCCGGAGGGAGGGATTTCGTTATTTCTCTTGATTTGCTTAGAGATGACCAAGGGGGACTTACACGTGGATAGGCCGTCTTCGCCCGGGGATCTGGGTCTTTTATAAGAAGTATCCTCATCTTCAGTAGGGGATGCTGGTTCGGTAACTTGCTCGGGCTTGTTAGTTTTTTTAGTTTTTGGCTCTTCTTTTTTATGAAACTGGTTAGCCTCCGGATCCTTATTTTTTAACCTCTCTATGAGGTAATCCCGGTAATCTTTTATTTTAGCCTTTTTGGCAGTGCAATATTTAACCGAATGATTATATCTGAAACATGTTGAGCACTGCTCTCTGCCCTCTCACCGGCAGTAGGGTTGGAAGTATCGAGGAGTCGCCTTTGACCTCAAACTCTAAGGTTGTGGTTCTTAAGGGAGCATTCTGGACCTTAAGAGCTGGGTGATCGACCAGGCTGCTTTTATTTAAATGGGAGCGAACGAGTCTAACCTTTTTAACGTCCTTGGAGAATTTTCTAAGGACACTCATAATATTCTCTTCAGATACTCTCCCGACGCATCTTTAAAAACTTTAGTGATATGGTATTAAATGGCATTTTGCAGGCCGTTTATGTCGATTGTGAATTTACGACCAGAGGATTTTTGTATATATTCGAAGGGAAGTTCGAGGTTTTTGAATTTATTTACAATTTCAATGGGTTTTTTAACCCTAATGAGCGCCCTACCGGGACCCATTTCCGAAGTGATGTGAGAGAAGTCATAGACCGGGATCCCCAATTTGTAGATTGCGATCTCCAGCACATCGTAATCTAGGAAATTGGCCTCGCTAGGAGGCGCGTTATCCTGATTCTTAATAGATAATTTGAAGAACGCCCAAAAGCCTGTTTTAGTGGTGCTTTTATTTTGATCTTCTTTTACAGAGGGCTCTATGATGACGTCATCGTCTTCTTGAAAGGAATCCTCTCACGAGGAGCCCTTGGGGGGCCATCCTTGACTACCGCTGAAAGGGTCTTACCATCCTTCGGAGACAGCACCGCTGTGGCACTCCCATCCTTATTTTTGGCGGAGAGGCTGGTTTCTTCTAACGGAGGATATGTGGGGGGGGGGAGACAACTCCCCCTCTGGGATAGACATCCTGGAGGACCGTGGAGGTTCTTTCCCGCGTAGATAACACTACTAGGTGGCACAGAATTAGTTTCCACTAATTGATAATCAATTTATTACTAATAATTATTTTCCTAAACTAGCGCACGTCTGCACGTCAAAAAATATTATTTAGTTTTGTTTTAGTTTAAAATATGAATTAAGATCATTCATATTTTATTGTCATATACATATAATATACACAAATATTTTTCAAAAAATAGTGTGTTCATTTCATATACTTGTAATTTTTTAAAAATCGGTATTTAGTTTTTATATAAGTCTAAAAATATAATGTACCAAAATTGCCTAACTATACTTTGTTTACTATCTCTAAGGAATCAAATGAAAAATGAAATCATGAAATGAATTATTTCTGAAGAAAATACCAAGTTATTATTATTATTATTTTTTTGAGAAAGATAAGAGAACCATTTAAAAAAAACAACGATATAAATCATATTTTATATCATTATTTTTCCTATACCTATATATACATTTATATTTTGCAGAATGGGAAAAAAAAACTTTCGTTTTGATTTCAATTAATTAATTTATAATACATTAATTAATAATAGGTTTGAAAATAATCGAAAAATTACTCAATGAAAAGATCGGGTTATTTTTTTTTGCAGTAATACAGTTACAAAATATAAAAATGACCTCTACTTTTGTGTATTGGGCAAATTTGCTAAGAATAATCTATATAGTTTGTTGTATTATGTACAAATACAACAACGATACATACTTTAATTTTAGTTATCCAATTTGTATTTCTTTTTTTTTATCTTGTGTGTTTATAGTAAATAAAGGTGTTGTATTATTTTTGACAAAAAAATGAAGTTTTTTGCTTCTGAAGAGATCAAAAATTTATAGAATGGTAGTGCAGAACAGTAAAAATACATTTTCATAATAATATTATAGTAAATACCCATTTTTGCGTAAAGTGCCTGAAGCAATATAAAATACCAAGACGTACAAAAAAATTTTATTGTGCTAACCAAACCTTTTGATAATTTTAATAATTAAATAGCTACCTCGTTAAATACTTGTAGCTAAATGTACTATTTACCCTTGTGTTACGTGTGTATATGATAATACTGATCAACAGCAAGAATGTCATGAAATTGAAATAGATTTAATTCAGTGTAACATAATACTTCCATTCCAAATATGACTTAGGTTTTTTCTCTATTATACTCAGATCCTTCATTAAAAGACTATAAAGTTTTTTGTATTTTTAAGATTTGAGGCTTTTTTGACATTTAGTGCTATACATAGAGGTAAATATTCGAAATATAATTAAAAACCTCTTGTTTGAAGATATTTAGACCATTTTGAGACTGTATATTTAATATTATGTCTATAATTTGAGTCATTTTTTTTGAGTACGAAAATTGATGTTTTTTCTTCATAAGCATATAGCTCCGAGGAAAATAAATTAAAAAATTGTAAGATTCTCTTATTTCATAGCTCATAGTTTGAACTTTAATTTAATGTAAAGATTCCCTTCAAAAATTTGCAATATTGTTGTCCATTTGGCGATAAGGTTATTGAAGAAGTTTAAAGCTAAAGCTCCTTAAAATTGACATTTTTATGAAATTAGAAGGCCATTGTCTTTGGAAGAGTAGAAAAGGGATAAAGAAAGAGATGAAAGTATTCCATTTTTCCTGGTATCTTTTTTTCATATAAAGAATACCCTGGTGAAATTTCACACCGTGCTCGTGAGTCCAAGATTTTCTGGAAAGAAGTTAAGAGTAAATGTATTTTTAAACTCACGCTACAGCCCAAGGCCTTGTAAAATTACTTTACAAATCCTTTACAAGTTCTGTGTAGTTGTAGGTCTTTACATTACCCAAGAATTGTTGACACCCTTTAGTTAATATTACCCCTTCTGCTCGATACTAGCTAAACAGCTTTTTCTCAAATTCCTTGCTTTTCATTAATTGTCTTATATGTGGCCCTACAAAAATGCCTTCTTTAGTATTGATTTCTCATTTTTAGAATTTTTTCCTTAAACAGCAAGGTCTGTGATTATTATCATCCATGACCTTTACTAAAAATTTCCGGAACCCAACATAATGCAAATTGGAGGAAAAAATATATTGTTCACTTCAATAATTTTCTATTACATTTTTCATTCCTGGAGTTATTGATCTGATGTGTCACACTTTATTTTTATGGTGATTACTTCATTCCAGATCATTTCTTTCGCACAAAATACAGCAATATTTAGTATAGACGAGTTGCAACCCAAGAAAAAGTCCTTTATATTTAAATCTCCACAAAATGAATGATATATTTTTGCAATTTTTTATTTTCTATTTTTCAAAATTAGCCGTATGTATTTCTTTCATCACACTGCATATGCAAGGGGAACAGTTTTGCAGTTACACAGTATTGATACCAGCTTTAAAGGAGGAAAAACTTAAAGAAATTAAACTTTTGAGAAGTTAGAAATTTGCTTCCTTTACCAAATAATTTTAGATTGTTGTTGTTTTTTCAAAAGATTCAATCCTTTCATTCTTGAAGCCGAAATTTCAATTGACTGTTCTAGGAGATATAAATCTCGAACAAAATCATTTAGTTTTTCTTGATCAAAAAATGAGTTTCACTTAAACAGAATCGAAATAATTCTGTATGTTCATGAAATTAAAAGGATAAAACCATAATAAAAGAAAGTAAATTTAGCAATAAATGTCAGCTAACATGTTTCTCGAGGTAACTTTAGTCCAAGCTTCTTTATGTATATTTATCTACATCAAATCATTACACTGGTCAACAATCAAAAACCCTAAGGGGTATAAGTATAATAAAAGTTATTCAGTTTTGCACACTGATTTCAAATCTGTAATTTTTTTTTTTTTGAAAGTTCGACGATTTTTGAGAAATCGGACCCTACTTTTGTAGCTTTTTTGGCCCATTAACTTCTACTTCAATTTAAGCCCAGAAAGATAAAAATTTTGTGCATTAAAAAATGTTGATTCTCTAGTGTATTTAATACAAATTCCATTTCCAGTCTTAGTTTTGACCTAAAAGGACTCCTAGGGACGTAGGGTGCGGGAGTTGGCCCAAAAGTCGCCCAAATCCTTTGTGCTTAAATAACTCCTTGAACATTAAATGAAATTGATTAGTAAGGAATGCATTAAAGAGCTGAGACCCACATCTTTCAAACGAGATGTCAAGACTTATGGTAAAGCTACTATAGTAATAGTGTGAAGAAGGATTATGAAATCAGCTGAAATCCTTCAGCATGCTACTACTTCGGTCTATTGAACTTGTTTTTTAGTCGCTCTACCGTGAGTCTTTGATTTCTAGCGAATTTCTGGTCGAAATTAAATGAAAACTTGCACACTTAGATGGAAAATTTCTTCTTATGGGGTCCGATTTCTCTATAACCGGACTCTCGAAAAAAATAATTACAGTCTTAAAATCAGTGTGCAAAGCTAAATAACTTTTATTATTCTTATACCCCTTAGGATTTTTGAAAGTTCAAAATTATTGACCTGTGTTATTATCAAAACACTTAACTATCTCCTTACTAAATATACTTGCCTACTTAGTCAATCACATTAGTAAAAGCACGCATTTCATTAACAGTACTTTTGACAAATATACATATACATATGTACAGAAATAAACAAGAATCGTTTGCATTAAATGGAAACACAAGGAATAGTTAGTTGGCCCATATAAAAATATATGTATATATAATGTATTTATGTATATACGTATGTACTAGGAAGTATTATAGGCAGTGATTTTATAATTGTGTGACTTTGGCTATATTTGATGACATCTTATTGCTTATGGCCCTTTGAGGAGAAAAACATTACCACTCCTTTTTCTTCCAAGTAATACATAATATTACCATTTAAGTGTATAAAGTAAAAAAAATGTATTACGAATGAAAATAGCATATATATGTATGTAGATATGTAAATCTATCCTTATTTTATTTATTCATATTCTTTTATAAAATAGCTAATATACGTAAAAGACGATCACAAATGTAGACTCAAAGATAAGCATTGATAGAAATATACAGGAATCCCTCGCTATATCGTGCTTCACCTATCGCTGCTTCGCGGAAATTTTTACAGTGAATCCTGATTAGCTCAGAGGCGTTACTGTTGTCTAGAAGTGAAAAAAGTTGATATTGGTTTTTCATTAGATCAACCCTACAGCGCAGTGGAGTCAGGACGAAGAGGCGCAGGCCTGAAAAGAGGTTTTGTTTTTTGTTTCATTCTGCAGTACAGTATTGCATTGTAAAATAACAATAAAAAATAAAGCTGACTACTTCGCGGATTTATCTACCACGGGTTATCTTTGTATATATCTATATATATGTAACAACAAATATGTGTTTCTCCTATGCAAGATAAATCAGTTTAAATTTCATTGATACACGTAAATATTTTATGTGAGCTTTGTATCGTACATATGAGACGTATTATAATTTGTATAACCTTTTTGAATAGAGTGTGTTATTGGATTATGACTGACTTAATTTTTAAGCTGATACCTTTATAGATAAAATGGGAATATACATAGTATATTCTTTCATTCAGTTTATATTACTACAATAATTACCTATGAAAAATTTGTTCCTACTTCAGACGTAATTGTAATAATGAATAATTTAGTACTAAGTGCAAAGCAGATAATAAATTATTGATAAATATTTCATTCTATATGTAGTCGTTTTTTGTCATATTAGGGACTATTTTTTGCGAATAATACATAGGTTTACAATTCTGTGAAATGCATATTTTACTACATGTTGTCACTATGTATAAACTATATTCCCAAAAATTTGTTACTGTTAAGTAAAATAGAACAATCATTGCATCATTTTGTTTACACATTCGGTTGTTTTTATTGATGTTACGACAAAATGTCGAATTATAAAAATGGATAAAGGAAACTCAAAAACATTTAATTATTGTAATAGTGTTATCTGCTTATAATATTCGTACATAGTCTGACAGAAGGTAAAAAGGGTATATTTATCTAATTTTATACATTGATATACTTTTTTTTACTTTGATATACATGTATTATTTACTATTACTAGAGAAAATTCATACAATGTTATTCCAATTTTGATGTTGTGGAGATAATATTGGATAACTACTGAGGTTGTCCAATATTATCCTCACAACATCAAAATTGGATAACTACTGAGGTTGAATTATATCTTGTTACACCTAATCCTACTATTAGGAAAATAATATTCTAATGGAGAGCAAGAATTATGTAATTGGGTAACAACCAGTTAATTATAGGCTTTTTTTCTGTCTTGTTATGGAAAAAAAGGATAAGAGATGCAATTAAGATTGCTCCATTTTTACGAAGTTATTTCTTATTATCATTAATCAGGAAAGACTTAAGACAGGTTTCTGAAACTCTGTGTGAAGTAACTTCAGAGTGTCCGTAATAGATGTTAAACAAGTATTTTAATTTAAAAAAAGTTTTTTGTGTTTGAATGATAGATATTTGATGGTGCTCTCTGAGGCGCAAATCAAAAAGTTTTGAGAAGCCATGACAGAGATATACAAATAAAAAATCAACAAAACCTCTGTTTCTTGGCTTTGAATTTTTATAAGTCAACAATAATCAAATGTAAAAATTGATTTGTTGAGTAGATAAGGGTATCTGTATTAATTACAAGACGTGTTTTCGCGTGTAAGTCATTCTCATAGCAATACCCCTTAATTAAAATAATCCTGAGTATATTCAGTATAAACTTAAAGTATACATTGTAGATGTATTCATACCACGTATATGCATTTATTTTCATATGTTAATTGAAGAGGAGATAAAGAAAACGTAGCTATGATTTATTACTTTTTAAAAGGACCTCCTCAGAGTGAAATATGGAGACAGAACATGCAAACTTATAATTATCATATGATTTGTGCAATTCAAGGACCGTATAGTATTTAGGAATTTTTGAGACACTTAAATAAATATATTTATAAGTCTGTGTTAGTGTGTACATACATATAGTCATGTATTATTACATTTAACTTGAAGGAAAAAAATGTGCAAATTACGGTCCTATCATATTCTTTTTTTGTGTTGTTGAATCCATGAAAATAAATATTTGGTTGCCAAAACCTATCTTTTTATGAAAGGTTTGTTGATATCTTATATGTACATAAATATTTTTGTATATTTCCAAAATAGAAAAAAAATTAGTTAAAAATATACAAAAAGTTAACTCTAGAGATTATTGATTTATTATTCATTCACAAATTTATGCAAAACCAATTTTTTAATCCAAATTAAAAGTTTGAATTTAATTTACATTTTACTTTTATTTTTTGGTTTTGTATGTTTAGTTTATTCACATATGTAACACTACTATTCAATTTAAGTCATACGAGTATCAACTTTTTTAAGACGAAAGTTTAACAAAGTTTTGTTATAAATTTATAAATGATATTATTTGCATTTGTTTTGGCCACAAGTTTTTGAGGCATTTTACCATTTGCTAGTAAGTTGTCTTTGTTTTTCATCCCATAGTTATTTGTAAAAGGCGAAAATAAATGATAATTGATTTCTCTTTCTTTCTTTTTTTTAAAATTATATATCAAAACAAGAAAAAAAATTGATTAAAAAGTAAATTAAATATTTATGTATATAAACTAAAAAAAAATTATTGAAAAGATATATATATATATATATGTTATATATTGAGGTATTTATATTATAGCTTTTTTTACAATTTTTTTCTTCTTAGAAAATGCTATGTCATATTTTGCTTTGTTTTTAAATTTAAAAAAAAAAAATTCTGGTTCCATTACCTTTATTTTCCTAATTAAATGGAATGACCTTTCCCGAAATATGTATATAGTTACATAAGTGTAGAGAAAAGTTAGATGGGGGGAGGCATGATCCTTTATACTAATTTTCCTATCTAATCATCCATCAACAGTGAATCAATAAGATATTGTTATTCAAGAGTGATTTCCTGATCTCAAGATATTTGAGAAAATTTTACGAGGGAAATGCTGTGATTAAATAAAATTTCATATTTTGTAGAGAAGAAATAAAAAATTGTACAAAGCTCAGTACAGTTATTAAATTTCTTGTCTTTTAATTAGAAGCAACCAAAGAAGTCAATATACACATGGAAGTGTATATGAGGCGAAATAGATTAGTGACCACATTCCAAAATATTTATCTACACATACATTTCATTTTAGAGTCTGTTTTTTAGATGTTCTTATAATATTGGACCATTTTAACATATACTAACATATTATATACTATAAAAAGATAAATTCTAAAAAATATAGTAAAAACTAACATTGTTTATTCTAATATACCTTGCCGATATGAAATAAGTTTATAGGACTTTGAAACAAAGGTAAAAGGTCACTGTCCATTTGTTTGTTCTATAAACATGTTTAAATTATATTAATTGATGATACTATATACCTAATTAAACCAATTTAGCAGGACAAAGAATAAAACTTAATAGCTGTATGATTGAGTACAATTTTACATATGACATATTATATCCTCATATTACTCTATAAAACGCATGTAAATTTGTATTAAACTAAAGAATGGATTATTAGTATTAAACATACATAAATAAATACAATAATTAGGAAAGAGGATTAATTAGGATGCATAAATATAAATTTTGTACATAAAGTAATGCTATAAATAATTATTTTATGCATTAATTAATTTATAAAATATAGCTTAAATTATAAAGAAAACACGACACTTACCAAGAGAACGAAATAATAATAAATAAATAAAAATACATTACATTACAACAGTATAATGTAGAATTAAAAAAAAATAGATTTGCTTATTGCCAACTTAACTAATTGTTTGTCTAATATTTTTATTTTTTTGAAGTTATATTTCTTTGAACAAGAGTCTTTTACTAAATCGACACAAATATATGGTTAAAAATTAGGATTAATTTAATAACTGTATTGATTGGTGCCTGAAAGTAGAAAAGCTTTCACATCTTCTTCAGAATAGATATATGTACAAACACAATAGCTCAAACCAAAAATGTATGCTTATAATTAGTAATTTCATTATCAATGTTAACACTAATTATTTTTCTTAATATCGATATTAAGAAAAATTTCATTCATTGAATGTGAAATTAAGAGAAAAATAAACAGTTATATATTTTATTCATCCAAGGTTGAATGCTCATACTCTTATATATATCCTTCAACATTGGAAATTTAAAACAATAAATTTTTTTAATAAGCACAAAAGTTTAAATTTATTTAATTTACTAAAACACCAGAAATAATGTAAATATTTTTGGTTGGAATACCGACTTCAGAAAACATAGACCGTTTAATTTTTTTTTCAGATGATTGGATTTCAATTTCTTAAAAGCCATAACCCCGCTCCTAACAAAGTCCTTTCAGAATGTAAAGCATTGGAGACATTATTGAGGTTTTTCGTTCTTTGAAATGCTCCTTCAAAACTCTTAAATTTAATATTTAGGTACAAAATTGTTGGAAATTATGTTCTTAGTAGAACTTTCTGTAGCCTTCTCCTTGTCTTGTAAAAATTATACAAGTAAATGATCCTTTTTCGTTTCTTTTCCACTTTATATATATTTCAAACTATTAAATCATCCTTCGACTGTTCTTTCCAAGCTATAGGATCATGAAGATATTTAAGTAGGACAAATATCTCAAATTGCCTTCTTTAATGATAGTATTTGTTACTAACCTAATTAAAAATTTATTAGGTAATAGTTTTTTTTAGTTGCAATACTGATATTTTTCATTTAATTTCGATATTAATCTCTAGTATTGTCTACTTTTACTATGTTTATATTTGGGTATTATTAATAAATTAATCATAATCATTGATTGTAATGGATTCTGATTCAAGATTTTAGAGAAAAGGTTAATTTCAATTTTTATGTATATTAATATCGCACTTTTGTTGTATATTAATATGATAAATTCATTATGACTTTCTTATGAAGAAGAATAAATGTCAAAATGGTTGTAAAAACTATATTTTAATGATATGTTGGTATCAACCATTAAAATGCTGAATGTATAAAAATCTTAGTAATTTGATTTTGATGAGAAATACATTATAAATTTTTCATAGCGGAGAAATATATATATATATATAAATTTCGAAAACAGATGTACATAGATAAATTTTGCTGACTATTTTTTATTTAAAAATAAATAAAAATGGATTGATGACGGTTTGTGATGTCAATATTTCCTTATTCATTAGACTTACTTCTTGAAATATCTTAAATAACAAAAACAAAAACAAAAAGTTGATGAATTTATATTTGTTTTTGATATAATCATGAACAAAAATAATATAATATAACATCAAATACAATTTTTCACCCTGAAATACCTTATTTTTTAATTGATCTACAAATTAAAAATACTTTTTGACATCTTCCAAAATGCTAAATATACTTTTATTTTTAAATTTTATTCTCTCTAAGCTTGAAATGATGGTATTAAACTGTCGCCTAAGAATTATTCTAACAATATGCAAAGTATATACATTGTATTCTCTCATCAGCAGTAGATTTGTCGTTTCTTATTTCTTTTAACATGGCGTTAACATACGAACCTAACAATTTACTCTGTAGTCTATTATCAGGTTTAAATTTTTCTTCCATATACTCTTCCCTTTATTAATGTTATGAACATTGATTGAGAGAACTCAAATATGCTCTTGCTAAGCTATGAATAATAATAACTTATTATTAAATGAAGAATATAAACCAAAAGTTGGGAATAATTGGCTGAACACACACTGATGTTATGCCTTTTTTTCTTTGATAGATAATATAAAGATTAAGTCGTGTGCTACCATGAAACTGTGCAACAAATGTAATTTTTTGTAGGTTGTCTTTTTTTTTTTTACTCTTGCCCCTAATTAGTGATCTTATGATTGATTGATTAGTTGAACCTATTATTAAATGAAGAATTATTCAAAAGAAATCAGGAGAATTGGAAAACTACCAACTGAAAAATTTAGTCTTTTTTCTTTCTCTTTTTGGAGGAAAGGCTGGGAGAGTTAATAAAGATCACAATGTTATTTTGAATGTTGTTATGTTGAACTTGAATTAGGAGGAAATATCCTTACTGTTAAATAAAAATTAGTCTGAACTGTTAGAATGGCGAAAGGGGGTAAACTGCATACAACGTCATTTAATTACCTTATTTTACCTTTTTTTTACCTATTTATAACCATACAACTTGGCTCCAGAAACCTGACAATGAAAAGGATATTTGATGATAAATTAATTATAAAAGCATTACATTATGAAAAAAGTTCTCCTACGTAATTAGGCCGATTTATAAATATATTTCAAATGTCAGAGAAGTGGGTAATTATTTCTTTATTTAACTTATGTATTGACTTTATGGAATATATAAGAAATCTAACTTTAATAACAAAAAATTGCCTATAGCGGCAATATTCATCAACTTCCCCATCCCCCAAAAAAAACGATAAACAAAATTCATTGAACATTACTAAGAATTTATTGATCACATTCATGTTGCTCTTATTTTGAAAGATCAAATGCTTAGCAATATTTGTGACAAATCAAATTATTGAGTACTCATTCTTGATTTCTTTCACGATGATGTAAATGCTTCTATATGAAAAATTGTTGTATATTTAATTTATATTTCTTAGTGTATGTTATTTACTGCTCTTTTGAGTGAGAGAGAGAGAGAGAGAGGAGGGATAAAATCTAAAATGAAAATTTGTTATTAGTTTTATGAATGAATATAAGTACATACATGTATATATTTCATTAACAAGACGAGGACTAGATTTTCTCAATTTGAAATACATGTATTTAATGTGATTACGTTGGCAGTTTTATATGGGTCTTTTTCTAAAATTAAATTTCATCTTATTCAGCGTTTCTTGTGGTGTTTGTAAATTTATTTTCATTCATTTTTGTATATTCTTTCCCCTTTACCCACTGCCTATTTTTAATTTGTAGGTATATATTTTCCTCAATATTTGTCTGTACTTATTTCATGGACACTTTTTTATTAATAATAGCTTGAGTAGTGCACGGCTATGTAGATCCGAGTGGATATGGACAATTAAGATAATTTTCTGAATTTTTAAACTCCTTGACACACGAATTACGAATTTAAATATAACTAGTCTTTTCACATCATATCTGATTTTTGAGAATTTTTAGTTTTATCTTTTAGAATATTTTTACACATTTTATAGATTTAACCGAATTTTGAGTCAGAAGAAAATAATGAGTTTTCCTGAAAATAAACTAATTTTCTACAAAATTTTATTTTATTTCAAAATATGGGTTTATATTTTATGTTAGATATTTCAATTTCGAGAAAATACAGCGTAAAGGTTAAAAAAATCATATTTTTTAAAAGATTTGTTAAAAAGTGTAAGTAATTGATCTTTAATTAGTATTAATGGAATATATGTTCTAAGAAGTTCTAGAGTTTTGTAAAAATATTGATTTGATTTCAATTTTGTCTATTGTTAATTTTAAACTTTCTATAAGTTTAGAGAAAATTTACAAACATAAATTAATTAAGAATATATACAGAATATTATGTTAATTTCAAATATAGTTAGAATTAAATCTCAGAAAAATAATTTTTAATTTCAAATACATCTTTTTTTAATAATTTTAATAGTTCAGGGATAAAAAAAATTAAAGGCTTTTTTTTGAGAAATAAAGGGCCTTATTTGTAGCATGAATAATTGTATGATTTTCAAAAGAGTAAATAGATTTAAATTGGTGTTTTTTTAAGCATTATTACTTATTTATTGCCATTTTTTTAGACTAAAATTACTAACAAACATAGCCAATAAGAAAAAATTCTTATCATGACGTCAAAAGGTGTGATATTTGTACAAAAATACTTACATACAAGTATACATAAAAAAGTAATAAGTTTAGTTCTTCGATGAATCAGTTTATTTATTTTCTTTTTCTTTTAAAAAAGTAAGATTCAGATGACACCCTTCTCTAGTTGTATACCTTGTAGAATATTAGTTAAATACCACTTGCTCTATAAGGCCTTTATAATTATTATTATGAGTCAAGGAAGTGGATTTGTATTTGAATACAGGAAGGATTTTTTTTCGAATAGTATATATAAAATAATATAATCATATAATAAAAGCAGTAAGATTAGTTTGTTATATATTCCTAGATAGAAAAATAAAATGAAAGTCATCTAATGTATGTACATGCATATGCATGGATGGATGATGATAATGTAATTGGGTATTTAAAGAAGTAATAAATATATAAATCTCGAAAACTTCCAATTTATTTTTACATATTATGTACTTGGTTCAGTTTTCTAAAGCTTAGAACGCCGGTTTTCAAATTAGGGGTGTAAAAGTTTATCAGGGGACAAAAGCAAAAAAAAAATCCTGCTAATATAAACACCCTTCACAAATAAAATTAGAAGAAAAGGAAAACAAATTCTCCCCCAATTTCTGATTACGAACCGACCCCATCTGTTCAGTGAGAACACCGGAGAGAATTTGATAGGACTAGTTCAATACAGTGATAGGTCTCCAATGACCGAAATCCGAGCCATCGCCTTTCTTAGGAATAAGAACGATTCGCCCCTTGGTGAGAGACCGGGCATCTTCCCTTTCTTCTCAACATCCGAGCCTATTTTCGCCAGAAAAGGTACAATCTTATCTGGTAAAAGGGAATATATTTTTCCAGGGATACCGTCCGGTCCACAAGCTTTATCACATTAAATTTTTTTCTTTATATAATGTGAGATACATTCATGGGAAAAAATACTGTTATGATGATGATGACTTTTAATCTTTTTTGGTCTTGGAAAAAGTCTCACTTCCTCACAAACGATAGATTGAAAACCAGAGTGGAAATATTCAACTATATCCCACTTATCCGTTAGTATATTTCCATCATGAACGATCCTATTGATCGTGCGGGCCGACGATTTGTCTCCTCTAGATAGGTTCTTAATTCTTTTGTTGCAGACATTCTCCTGAATTACTTTGGCCTCCATCTCTGCTTCAGCAATTTCAGAGATCCGAAAAGAGTTAATTACATCCGCTGTAAAGGCGTAGATAAAGAAAGAGTCCTTATGATATGGCATGCAAGGTGAGTTAAATAGATTACCACAATCTTTACATCGTCTAAAGAATTTGCAGTTGTGCTGTAAATTTATTTCCTTCCGAAACTTTAGATCAGGGGTCGGGAACCTATGGCTCACTAGCCAAATATGGCACTTTCAATGGCTGCATCTGCCTTGCAAACAAATATGATCCGACATATCTTAACTCGTTAAGTAGGCTAATAAATAATTTCACTGTGTCGTTTTAAAGTAGAACATTTTACACAAATTACAGTTTTAAAAATAAAGTTCAAATTATAAACATTCTTATCCATTTTAATCTGTCCACACCTAAATTCAATTTTCATTGTATAATGCAGTAGCCTTCGACACAGGTCGTTGTAAGTGCAACAAATAAACTTACTTCCTTTCAGTCTGATAGCTAGTTTAGCTGCAACAAGCCCTCATTACCGAGAAAATGGCAAAAAGAAAAAAAGATGAGGATTACCGTACGCTTCAGGCCAAATGAACAGATGAATTTGCCTTTGCAGGTTCGACGGTGTGTCTCATATGTAATGATAAAATTTCATCGATGAAACGGTCAAATTTAAAGCGGTACTTCGATACATGTCATGCTTCATTTGCATCGAAATATCTAGCGGGGGACAGCTGGAAAAAGTAATGCCATGAGATACTGCGGAGAGTGCAAGCCAGTCAGCAGCAACTCTGTGTATGGACCAGTCAAGGTGACTTGAATTCGGCTCACTTTGCTGGTTCTTTAGCAATCGTAAGGAATGGGAAGCCATTCACTGATGGCGAGTATGCCAAAACATTCATACCTGATGTGGCTAATGAACTTTTTGATAAATTTTCAGATAAAGACATTCAAACAAATAAAAGACAAGCCTCTGTGAGCAAAAACTGTTCACAATCGTACCATCTGATGAACATATTTATTTCCAGCAGCTAGTTGGCTTCACATCTAATCTCCTGCAGTCGTTCAAAGCACATTTTAGCGAGTTTCGTCCACGTACTGATCTTTTTAAATTCATCACTCATCCACACGAGTGTAGTGGACAAAGTCAACTTGACATGCTTCCCTGGTATATCCATCAGATACTTTTAGGTAGAAGTTGCTGACTTGAAGGTTTCAGACATGTGGGTGAGTAAGTTCAAGTCACTGGATGGAGAGTTGGAAAGGTTTGCGCGACAACGAGCAGAGCTGCTGAGTGAACACAAGTGGACAGAAATGAGAAAACTTCAACCTGAAGATCGGCTGATTCTCAAAACTTGGAACGAGCTTCCTGTTACATACCACGGTATTGACCATGTTTGGCCCTATATATATACATGTGAGCAGTCTTTCTCACATCTGAAAAACATGAAGATCAATCTACGCTCACGTTTAACGGACGGAAGCCTCAATACCTGCATGAAGCTTAACTCACCACGTATAAACCAGACTACAAGGCCATCAGCAAAACTATGCAGCACCACAATTTGCATGAATGGCATGATGCGTTTAATTTATAATTGGTTAGCTACAGTATAACAACATTATTAAGAAAAATAAATATGAATGTATTATATATATAGCATTTAAAGTATTCAGACACGTGTTATACTTTAAAAATGTTGGTCTTACTTAGAAAATACACGTATTAAGTTGTATTAAGTGTTAATAAATATTAAATGGCTCTCAAGGAAAAACATTTGAACATATTTGTATTTTATAGCTCTTCTTTCAGAATTATTTTTTCCACCAAATTATCTGGGAATTGCTATTTTTTTCAATTCTTTAGAATTTCCCAAATTTTGAAAAAAATATCTCTCTCCGAGGTTTTTATCCTTATTATATTCACAGTGGAGGTATTCTAAAACAACGGAATATTTTCCAAAATTATCTCCAAATTACCCTCCAATCTGTTCCACAAACTAGGAAAATCTTTATTATTATCCTTCTCGAATCTGAATAAGGATTCTTTGTTGTATCAATAAAGAATTTAATATATATCTTAGGAATGAGTACTGAGAGTTAAGTAATTCCCCCGTCTAAAAAGTTTTTAGACCTTTTAATGGCTGAGATATAACTATGAAAAAACAATGTTCTTAGCCACTTACCTTTCTTAAAAATTGCTTTCTCAGTAATAAATAGAGAATTCTCTTTTGTAAAAATTGTAAAAACACTCCATTTCGATGTTCTTTTTGTGAACCATGGAATTCATATCCATCCAGTTTTTTTAACACTTTTTTCACACCTATTTTCAGCCTCCAAGATGTAAAATCTATTGTTTCTTTTTCCTGCAATCTCAACTAACAATATTTAATATTTTATAAGTTTTGAGACTTTGTTTGTTTAAGTATGTACATATCTGCCTTTACATTTAGACACAAAACCGTTCATATCTTAGTTATTTGTGCTTGATATCATACGATTTATGTTACAATGTTACAAGTATTTTATATTAGTGATGCCTTAAAAAAATAAAATGTAATCAATGTTTTTCCACATTTAAGCCCTCAAGAGACTAGTGATGTAATATTTAAGACCAGTCTCCAGACCAGTTTTTGGTGGTATTGATCTTGTTTGAGTCTCGAGTTTTAAAGCTTTGATCTTGACGCTCAAAATATTGGCTTTGACTAATTAATTACAGTGGTCAACAAATTTGAACTTTCAAAAATCCTAAGAGGTGTATTAAAAGATTTGCTGTTTTGCACACTGACTTCAAATCTGCATTTTTTTTTCAAGCGTCCGATGATTCTGGAAAAAAAAATACGGATAGCTGAATAACTTTTATTATACATATACCCCTTAATATTTTTGACTTTAGATCATGGTTATTAACATAGAAAAGTTATTTTCTGTATTAAAACTGTGATACCATATCTACATATATAAAATGTTAGGGTAATTGGAAAGAAAACATCTGAATTTGGTTAAAGAAGGGGTCAACCATATACGCAACTGACAAGGGTACTACTATTGATTATTACATCATAAATATATATATTTGTAGTTATATATTTCTTTTTTAAAAACAATATTATTCTGTATCATAGAACTTTTAACATTTCAGCACTTAATCTCGAAAATTAATGTCTTTTCAGTATAGCTGAAGAAGACCCTTTGTAAGTGTTATTCCTCATCGAGAAAAGCTCATTATTATTATTTATATATTGACCTACCCATTACTTTGTTGGATGATCCCAAATGAAATATAACCCCATATATGGAACCACCATTAAATTTTGGAGGAATTACATTTTTTCTCAGTAGATTTCAGTTTGTTTTGTTCTTTCTCAAAAATTCATTCACGCCTATAAAAAGTTTAAAGAAACTCGAAAACCAAATTTTATAAAAACTGATGACAAATTCATAATTGGCTTGTCAAAACTACTTGAAATATATTTGGAACCAAATTTTTGACTTGTATTATTTATAAAAATCTAAAAAGTAAAAGAAATAATAAGGTATAATCATTTTTGTCCATTGGTGTTGATGTTCTATCAAAACAAGTAAAATAAAATTTCAATAGAATAATGTTGGGATATTTTATTATTATTATAACTATAATTGAAATAAAGTTTCCTGATAAAAAGTAGGGGGAAAAACTTGTTATTATTAAATCTGTCGGTTACAACATTTATACATTCTGCGCATGTATATAAAAAGTATGTACAACAATTTAATTATTTGCATACTTTGAAAAAGTTGCATTATATAGTTTTTGGCAGACTGTAGCAATAACATTGCCTATAGGAAGAAAATTAAAATAATAAAATATATGTATATATTTTTTTTTGGGGGGGGGGGGGAGAAACTCTGCACATCAAATCTGAGTTGTTTTATTTTATTTCATTGTGAAAATATTGGCATACATACATTTTTAATAAGGGCAAATCAATCTTTTAAAATTGAGAAGCATCCTATTCTGCTACCATGAAACAAAATGTTCTATGACCAACCATTGTTCAATGTAGACCATGTTATGATTTCAAAGCCTGTTTAGAGGCCTGGAGATACAATTTGAGATTTGCTGTAGTTCTCAACCTTTCCTACAAAAAAAGTTAAAAAAAATCTTAGAAGTCAGTTAGTATTTGGGCAAATACATCTTATCTTCCCAAACTGATAGTCCTTTATTTAATAGTAGAAACATCTATGTTTACTGCTTAATAGGGTTTGAATATAGTCTAACAAATAAATGTTCAGAATACTAATATGGAGTAAGAGTTGACATATCGACAGCTGATAAAAAGTACATTGTAAATTTTTACTCAAGTAGATTAATACTGTGAAGTATGTTTGATCAAAAAGTCTACAGGTCAGATAAATGGCTTAGGCAGACTATACTAGGCTGTAGTTTGCCCATACATACCCTATGTTGTAATTTTCTAAAAAAACACCATCTTCCCCCCGATTTTTGTTACATTCATCTTAACACATGCATCAATGTCACAATTATCCATCCATTGATATTCGTTTCATAAGTAGTCATACATCTGAATGCATTACCAATGTTGATAAACTTATTATATTAGTACATTAGTGTAAGTTTTGTCCACAAACCTTATATTACTCCATGAATAATTATAAAAAGTTAATCTGAGTAATTGCCAGTTAAATAAATAAGCCATAAAGATCAAAAAAGAAAGTGCTAATATATGTTTGAAAACGTGGTTGATACAAATCAAGATAAGATCGCTTAAAAGTATCCCAGTAAGTCATAATGTAGTCAAATACATGATATTGTCATAATGTAGTTAATATAATAAGCGACTCTGATAATATACAAAAACAACAATGTCACTATTTCCTTAGGATAATGAAACATATAGACATAATTTTGATCTACTTTCACAATCCTTCTAATATATACATTCAAGAAACTCAGTACTAGTTTATGATCGTGAGCCGATTAGTTTCTTCTTTCCCAATTTTTGAATTGGTTGCAATAATTAAATTTCAATGTTCTATTTTAAAAACTCAAAGAAGTTCACAAGGAAGAGTTGAAAGAGAAAGTATGTATTATGGGTTAGTCACTTTCTGAGAATGAATCCCAATTTTTATAACTACATATACTAACGAAGTTTGCATGCGATGCAATTTGAGTTGTTACTACACATTGTATGTATTTAGTACTTTTACAACATGTGTAACTATGACTGTCAAAGTTGATTATAAAACTTTTAGTTGTGAATTGAAAAGTGTTGAAGAAATCAGACCACACTGGGTTTAGTTGTATTACAAGTTAGCATAACTTGGCTTACATACTTTTTCCTTAATAATGTATCAAAAATGTTCATGCTCCATTTATATGAGACCGAATCAAGTTTCAAATCTTCAATTTAGCTCCATGTCAAGTTGTAAGTATTTTCCCTTCAAAGTCCAATTCGAGTCTAAAGTAGCAGTTTAAATAGAATTGAGAGTGACTCAGGTACGGGTCTCCAGGTCTATTTCACTCATCATTAATGTTAAAATTTAACCCCATAAAAAGGGCCATGGGCCTGAAATAATAACAACAATCTGTAATAAACTTGTTATCATTTCAGGCCCATTCAAGTCTGAATCTTTTAACTTCGAGTCCTAGTCGAGTTGCGAGTCTTTTTCCTTCTTCTTTGGGTAGAGTATTAAGTCTTTGTTTATTGGGACTGATATACAAGTTGAGTATGAGTTCCCAATAGGCAAAAAAATTGACAAATTGACTACAAAAAAATTACATTTTCTTTAAGAGTTTATGATTTGCATATTTATGGTATGGTATGTTTTTATGTATAGAAATTATATATTTTATTTATTTATTATAGGACACCCTAAAAGAAGAGAAGAAAATGAAATAATGCACCAAAAAAACGTACTTCACGATATGCAAAAATAAAATAATACTTTCAAACATTATTTAAAGTCTTATATTATAAGTATTTAGAAGGAGTCAAAATTATCCATAGTCAACAAGAAGAAAAAACTCCTGTAGCATCCTTTTTTTAGTACTTTTTATACACTGGTCCAAGTATAAAATTAGTGCTTTTAAAATCAAACTTAATTTTCAAGCATTTTCCATTTCCAATTTTATTTTTGAGTTATCATAGGTGTAAGCTAATTTTTGAGTAAGGAAAAAAATCCCTAGAAATTCACATGAGAAAAAATTAATCCTTCTTTTAAAAATGGATAAACATTTTATGTAGAATATTCAAACATTAGAAAAGGCAATTTCAAGCGAAAAAAACATTATTTTAAGGTAAACAAATGTAGTTTATTTGAAGTACAAAGTTCTATTATTTTTACTTTCAAGAGAATTTATTAACTTATATAGTTTAGTAGCTATATATATTGATTTAATTTTAATTCTCTTGAAACAAAAAAATTACTTGAGATTCGTTGTTCAAGTCATATAATTCTTTGAAAATCAATGTTATTACATTAAAAAGGAAGAAAATTAACACATTAATTGTATTTTAGTCCATTACGTGATTTTGATGTATTGTTAATTATCGTTTGTTCAATGTTAAATTGTGCTAAATGACATTTTAAAGTTTTAACATTTATAAAAAAGTTGAAATACGAGCAGTTTTATACATAATTTAAGATATAAAATTAGCTATATCTCTTCAATAGATGTAAATTGTAGACCTAAATAGAATTGGGATTATGAGATATTAGTACCTACATAATTATTGTAATGAAGTGATTGTTTTATCTCCAATTTGATATTTCATTTTTTATGCAAATTCAATTTAGCCCAATTTGACTTTGGTACTATATACATACATATAAATCTTGAGTGATTTTTATCTAAACAAAATTTGAAATTAAATCAATATTGCTGCTGCTGAACTGTTCAACTAAGAATTGTTGATTGCTATCACATGGAATAAGAAATGAAGGTTCAATTTCTTTCAAAATGTTAAGCTTTGTTGACTTGTGTAATAAATAGGACGTATGTAATTTTCGTACTAAAAAAAGTAAAAGCAAATGCAAAAAAAGA
Organism: Lepeophtheirus nordmannii; assembly: GCA_963680855.1. NCBI lineage: Eukaryota > Metazoa > Arthropoda > Copepoda > Siphonostomatoida > Caligidae > Lepeophtheirus > Lepeophtheirus nordmannii. The sequence goes on along the minus strand of OY804521.1, from coordinate 20,073,613 downwards.
TAAAAAAATAGGCCATTAAATTAAGAATGAAAAATGAGATTTATCGATAATAATCGTTAAGTACATTGGTTTTTTTTATTATAGCCATACAATGTACCTATATGTGTAGATGGATATGTAAATATAGTGGGCTCAAAATGTAGGCACATACATATATGCTATATTGACTATTTTATTTTTATTCGATTTATGGATATAACTCCATTTCATTGATTAATTTAAATCCTTTTAATGTTTTAAAACCGCTAATACTATTATTACTTATTTCTACAAATTAAATTTATCTTTGTTTAATAACTCATTTGCTTTTGGAACCTCGGGGGGTTTATTTCCCCGTATAATTACTTAGTTGATATTATTATTATTACTATTATCTATGTGTGTCCTATCTAATGGTAAGATAAATAGGATGTATAATATATTTGCATTATTATTGAGTATTAAGTCTATATGGTGAAAATGGTTAATGGTCTCTTGATTCTATGTAATTACTGCTAATTACCCCATAAAGATTCGGGTTTTTTAATGAATGCTGTAGTTAATCAAATGAAGGAATCTTTAAAGACCATAATTTTTAGCAAACTTATAACTCAAAGAGGTCGGACCATATGTATGTACGGATGGTTTCATGGCTTATTCTGGTTCTATGTACCCCCGATGAAATCTTAACTAAAATTTCTATCGACCATAGATCCTTCAAACTTGGCCGCCTCAGTGCTCAACATATTCGGAGTTCGACACAATATATTGAGAAAACAAAACACAATTCGTGTATAAATGACATTTTTTTTAAAAAGACGGGATTGAAGAAAATGTAGTTTGAAGATTTATGTTGGTTTGTTGTGAGCGTTTGAATCGAAAATTATTCTTCAAATCGATATAAAAATCAAATGTTGTTAAAAAGTCAGTGCGAAGGATATTTATACTCTCTATCTTATATCACAAAATTTAACGTATAAGTCCCAATCGGAGCGACTCTGTGTCTTCCAAAAGAAACAAGAAGTGAAGAATTAGGTTGAATTGCAATGTTTCTGGCCATGAATAATGAACATTTATGCTTCTGAATCAATTAAAAAACTATACCAAGTTGTTTATCAGTAATGTAAAATAATATCCCATTAGGGTAGAATAACTCAGCATTGAAGAGTTAAAGATAATCTAAATATTTGTTATAAGTGAACAAAAATATGTTCTAGCTTCAGTACTGTAAATTTGATCCTACTAACATATCATATCCATTTGATTTTCTTTCGAACATTGCTACGGTTTTTCTTGTAACAGCTTCAACCGCTTCCTCTTCGACTAAAATCTACAACTAATGTTGGTGGGAATCATTTGATTCTTCAATTATAAATCGAGGATTTATTTTTATGGTCTTACAAAAAATGAGTATAATTTCAAAAAATAGCATGAGTAACAACTTATTTCCTTTTCAAAAAACAAAACTGAATTTTTTCTGAACAAAAGTCCCATCTCTGTATATACATATGCAAAAACTTTTCTTATTCATTCTCCGTACTACGAATTTAAAATTAATATTATATTAACAGTCATCAATTATTCAGTAAATAAAAAGGAAAAAATTCAATGTAATCTATTTGAGATAATCGACAGTCTGTCAAGGAGAAATGCAAAGTTATATTTATAAAAATCAAAATCAAATATATATAAATACTAATATATCAAAGTTATTGACAAATTTATTTTACAAAATATATATCTAAAGAATATAGTTTTAATTTATTATTGTTTTATAATTAATTTTACTAATTTGATTATAAAATATTATCAAAAAAAGCTTAAAATATATTTGATTTGATTTGGCTTTCACTTTGTTATTATTATTATTTCTATATTTGTACTTTCTCTACAACTTTAATTAAATAATACTAGAATGCAAAATAAGTCTATTGTTTGTTCTTCATCTAAGGAGTCTAAATAAAGTATTGCCTCAAAGACTATACTTAAAAATACTGAAGAAGTTTTTTATTTATAAGGGTAATAATAGACGTATTGGTCCTTTTATAGATATTTGTTCTGGAGCTAGTCTAAATTTTGAATAAATCTTATATCAAAATTACTATTCACTTATAAAGACTAAAAATATTAACAGTAAAAAAAAATGCAATATATGTTTTGTATTGATGGTGTGAAGCAATTGGAATTATGTAGCAAAGCTGTGGGGCAGGTTGTGACTAGTTTGTTTATTTTTTAGGCAACGAATAACACTGAAGTTAGATATGAGATACAATACTTAATCTTTTTGACTTCAAGAAGAGTCCAGTACAGTAAATGAAAACATTCAAAATCTTAATTTCCCAAAGATTGACCAAAAAAGGCAATGAACTCAAAAATTGGCCCCAAATAAGTACTGGTAAAAGAAGTTTTTATTATAACTTAATTAGCGAAGTATTTTAGGATAAAACTATTTATGTGATAGAAAATTTACTACAAAAATACTTCACTTAAAATTATTATTCATGTAAAGGAGTCCATAATTACAGTCTCCGGATGAAAAATCATATCCACGGCACAAAATTAATTAAGTAGCAGCCTGATTCGAACAACACGTTACTGTGTTATAATGAATATAATCAAAATAATTTCAGATTTTCACTTGGTTCTAGCAAAAACCACAATAAATATTTTTTTACTACCAAAAAACATACTTTTATATGATTAACCAACAACGGCACGTACATAAATGAACATTTTTATTTATATATTATTATTAAAGGATATGACGTAAACTTTGAATAAATGTGCATAACATTTTTGGTAGTATCATAATTTATGTGATATGTTTTTTATGCATTCACCCAGCTACGAACATTCATATGTCTATATCTATAAACTAATCTACAATTGTACATATTTTTGTTTTTTGAATGAAAGTACAGCTACACATTTATTTTCTCTTCTTTTTTTGTAGCTTTTATCTTGAATATGTAATGAAAATCGTACAATAATCATATAATATAAAAAAAAAAACTAGGGAAAACTCTCATTTCAAATTCTAGAGACAACTTTTTACATAGATAACAATTGATATTTTTTGTATTCTTATTTTCCTATTTCCTCCTATTCTATATGTATTAAGGTATTATTGCATTGCCCTATCCTCTTCAACGACTATTAATTAGCATTTAAATTATTATGACAGTTTAGCATCCTGAACTAAATACGTAATATGTATGCAACCTGAAGGTTATCATAAGCCTTCGACCCCTCTCCTAGAATTTTTCGAATATGAATTAATTAGTAGATGTAAATAAGTGAAATTATGTCAATGAGTAAGAATTGAACTTATTCTTATACCTAACATATCTCACAAACTTTTCCAAAAAACGCTAAATCAATTGGTAGTTCCCCAAATCTTCCAAACTCTGATACTAAACTTCCTTCAATAGCATATAAATATCGTATTTTATTTCAACCAATTAATATTCAGAGTACTACTAAGGTATAGTAACTAATATGTGAAAACACAAGTTATACAACAGAGTGTTTTCATGTGACGTCATTATTATGGAAGTCGGCTATCCTGAAAAGACTCAAACAATCAAAATTTATTAGAACCAAAACCCTTGTTCCTACACTATTACATTTTAATTTATTTCGTTTTTATAGTCATTAGATGAAGTGTTCCCTAAGACCTTTTTATAATTTTGTTTAATATCATTATTTTTAACTACTGTTCCAACTGGGTGCCACTTTTGGTTTATTATTCAACCCATTATGTCACTGAAAATACTGTAACTCAATAAGACTAAAAAAGAACTATCCTAGGGCTCATTTTTGTTTTATGTATTTATACAGTTCTAAATAAAAAAATTGTCATACATTTTAGAGAAAACTTTTATCTAAAAGTAGATAATTATTTGTATCTCAAAATAAACTGTGTTATTACTAAAAAGTATTATGGGGGGTCTCAAGACATGACTAACTAACTTTTATGCAATAAAACAATTTATTTGTGGTGTTGCTTGCTATTCAATAATGGAATTTAGTTATTTATCTTATTGTATGTACATTTAATTTTATAACTTGATCTGAGTCAAATAACAAAAAAACATAACTTCAAAAAGCATAATTCTATAAAAAAGTATATTAAATTAATACCTTTTTATTTTATTTTTATATATGAACATTTTAATTAAAAAAAAGAAAAAAAACCAGTTACCAGTGATAATATAGCTTACAAAAAAAATTAACTATTTTATGGCAATTACTTGCAACATACAGTCGAAATTAGTAGTGGAGTGGCAGAGAGGGGGTAAATATTTTATTTACGGGTGTCTTAAATTGTGTGTGTGCAAAATTTCAGGTGAATGAAAGTAGAGATAAGAAGATCTTAAATTGTTTATTAAAAAAATCTTAAATTGTTTATAATAAAGATCTTAAATTTTTTGTTTTTAATCAAAAATTCTTATTGAAAAAAAGTCCAAAATATGTTGGAAAGTGGGCACAAAATTTGAAAAATGTCCCCTTAGAAATATGCATATATCATATACCGAAAAAAACTATATAGATAAATATATCAACATTTGATTATATTTAATGGAGTATTAATATTAATATATTAATAATTATCATTTATGTTCCTTTGGTTTTGTAATTTCAAATGTTTAGTATTTTGCTACGAATTGAAATTATTAGTGCTCATAGCTGATTTGTTTAATGATGAATATACTTTTACAGTTAGATAAACCCTTATTACACCCGTTATAGCAAATATCAGTCAATAAATTAGAAAAATGTTGGTTTTTTTTTTTGAGAAAACGAGTTAATCAATATTTTAGCATTATAAGTAGTTATCTAATTGTGTTTTTCTATGAAATAATAATTTTCCAGTTTGAATTAAAATTTTTACTCGATTTTGAATCATAATAATCGGTCAACAAATAATACACAAATAAAATGCGAAACAGACATTCGCATTTTGTTACAAACTAGTCTCGTGATTAAAATATATTTTAATACAGCAATACTCTGAATAGTCTGGATAATTTGTTTTGTGGATATACCAAACTATTTTAATCCATATTCTTTGAGACACAAGGCGTGTATCAAGATTGAAATTTAAAAAAATCAAATTTACAATTGCTAAACCAAGATTGTTCATTTGTTTTTTTTTACTAACAATAAAAGTGCCTAATAGAAAGTTCATTACTCATTAAGAAAAATAGACATATTAATTTTAGCCCAACCATTCAGAAAATTGTAAAAAAAAATCAAAATTATTTTAAATTGTTTAAAATTATTATTATTTTTTAATTATATACTTTTTATCTCTTTCTGCTTATTGTTATTATTTTTTGACTCTTTGTTCATCTTAACCCTGTCATAAAACTTTTGATTTTGATTAAAATAATTTTTTAAAAAAAGTTTGTCAATCAGATTAATATGTATTAAAAAAATTCATAAATGAAAAAAAGAAAAGTTGTTGAACTATATATAAATATATTTTAGTAAAATTGTTACTAAGAAAAAAAATATGGCTGAAATGTTTATAAATTATTCAACAGGAAAAAAATCCAACTTTTTGATAATTTTTTTTATCTTAAGAAAAACGCTCCATAATAGTATTTCCACTGAGATCACAAATTGAACAACGAATCAAATGTAAACCCATATTGTTGATATGATTATTAAGCAAAATGGACGAATTTCTACAAAAAATCTTAAGTTAGCTTCTCTAATGACTTTAAAAATTACGATAATTATATTGTGTATCTTGTGACTTCATGCATAAGATAAATAGCAATATTTGAAAATCCCTATAGGTAATTAAGTACTATAGGGTCTGTATTTCTTTCCAGGATCACAATTACTTAGCTCTTTATTAAAGTTAATCCGTACGCTAAGTACTATTATATTTTATAAAACTTCGTCTATGACAATACTTGAATACTGTATAGTATTATATATTTAAGTATATAGTATTAAAATACATTTATCTATTTATTTATTTTATTCACAGTTCATTGAATATATCTATCGTATATATTTATAATTGAACCAAAGCTAATGCATACAGATAGCTAGTAGATATATAAATAAAAATTATAGTTTAAATTTTTATCTTTGGAGCAGAAACTAAAGCAATCAAGACAAATTTAAATTTAAATTTAACCAATAAATTAAAATATCACGTTACGAAAGATACTATAAAATGAGTCAAATAAAAGTGCAAATAAAGATTCTTTTCTGCAATTCTTCCAAACGTCAAATCTTACTTTGAGTTGATTATTTTGTTCTAATTTGAGTTTCTATATACATAAATTATATTTATGTATAATTTAAGCATATATTTAGTATTGAATTCATTCAAAATCTTAATCACATTCTATTTTATTGTTTCATTTTAGTACTGAATAAAAAAATATATGTTGATTTAATGCGCTTATGCATACTGGAGTCATTTTAGAGTCAAATTTAGCTACTTTGGCAGAGAAAGAGGGCTCAAGGAGTTATTTGGATTGCATTTTTTGCACATATTTTATATTTTTAAGGTTTCCAGTTCAAAGGAATACATGCATTAAGGTTAATAAAGCAAATAAAATGTAAACAAAAAAGGGCTCAAGTCCTCGGATTATTAGTTAAAAATATCTAATTTCCTGAAATTAATTTCAATTAATTTTCTGCCTCTCATCTATGGTATACATACATAATGTTATTATCTATTATTGGTGTCTTCCTTTGTATATATAATGGAGAATAGCAGCTTGTAGCTAGGAATGTAAATTTATACTGTTGAAAGTGTCAACCCCAAGAAATCTTGCAAAGCAAAATCTCGCATGCGAGATTTCTTGGGGTTGGCACTTTCAACAGTACTTTTTATTTTCTAAAGCTGTTATCCTTTTTCTTTTATTACTGAGGGGAAAACACCTACCTGATAGTAAAGATCTCGCATGATCTGCGTAACACGTGTAATATTCTGTTGAAATCAATCAATTATTTCAATAAAATTGGAATGAATCGTCGAATATCGATGTGATTTATGACAGTGATTTCAATTCTCCGCACATCAATGTGCTCGACAATGCTTTTATGGACTACTCCAAATCCCTTGCTTCCTACAATCGCTCTGAGGATGAAAGAGCTAATGACAACTCTGATGGACCCTCCGTCCATCAGAGTTGTCATTGGCTCTAAGGACTTCTCTAAATCTATCGTCCTACGAAGAGTTGGCAAATGCTGTAATGGCCAACTTAAACCATAATAAATATTAAATGTTAAAAATTAAAGCTATAATTTCATAATAAATATTAATTATATTAACTGTTTGATTTAATATTTTGGGGATGTTTCCCTGGATTCCTCCACTACTTAGATAATTTCATTATGGTCATTTTATATCTCTACAATTTTTTTGGAGCCCGAGTTCCATCTGATGATCCTCAAATCCCTCATCCCCTTCATTACATTTAAAGAACTTGCTATCGTGAATTATGGATTCTGTTTACATTTCCTTCAGTTATATGTATCCCTTGCTCCTCTCAATCACATGCAGACATTTACTTTTGAGCTATTGAAGTGTAATAACATGATATGATGGTGGAGATATCCTTTCGCTAAACTTATTTATTAATCTTGGACAACACTTGTTTGCTTTCAAATACAGTAGTATAAAGGATCGGATTTTTCAGTATAGAACATGAAATTGACTAAAATGATGTTGAGTTGGACATTCAAGAAAACAAGCGTCTTGGTCCCGTTAGTGATGAAATTAAAAATATCAAAATTGTCTTCAATTACGTTCTTTGAATAAATATCTATATTTAACTCGTGATTACGACTTTAAACATGTTGTATGATGTTTAGTTTTCTCATGGTTTTTGTCCCAAATTCATTTAGATATTATTTCACTAACCTAGGATCTTCGTTATTACTTTAAAATTTTTCATCCCCATTATCAACGATCAAGGATTTTGTGCTAACTCGATTAGATAATTTATTTACTCATACTTTATGGATGAATTTATTAAATTGTTAATCGTTTATTAATTTTGTAATTGCCATTAAACATTTTCAGTATATATATATATATATATATATGTATAATTTTTCCTTTAACAAATTAAGTTATCACGTACATGGCTCGACATCCCTCACAAAATTAATGTATGTTTTAAGCATATATTTAGTATCGAATTCATTAAAAGTTTTAATCACGTTCTATTATATTGTTTCAATCTAGTACTGAATAAAATATATATGTTGATTTAATGCGCTTATGCGTACTGAGATAATTTTAGAGTCAAATTTAGCTATTTCACCGGAGGAAGAAAGTTCAAAAAGTTAAGGCATGCAGTTGACAGGAATACAAACTCTTGGGTTAATAAAGAAAGTACAATGTTAACTAATAATTATATTAGTTTACGACTTATAAGCTAAAAATATATAATTTTCTGACATTAATTTGAGTTAATTTTCTGCCTCTCATCTATAGTATACATAAATTACTTGATGTTATTATTTATTATTGATGCCATTATTTGTATATAGAGGAGAATAGCAGTTTGTAGCTCAGTAAAACGTCATGACAGCTCAAGCTGCTTCCCTCTGAACATTCTTCAAATTGTCATAGTTACCAGGTTGATGTTCTCTTTCTTTGATTCTTACATGCTCGATTTGCTTGAAATTTACATTCCTATTTGATCCTCTGTAAAGTGTCATGAAAGTTCAAGCTGCTTCCTTCTGAACATTCATCAAATTGTCAGATTTACCCGGTTGATTTTCTCTTTTTTTTTATTTAACACACCCCATTTGCATATTTTTTACATTCTTATTAATTGCATGACATTCCACAAAGGCATGCAGAGTTGAGTTAAATATATGTCCACAATCTTTACAACGTCTAAAGAATTTGATACAGTTTGCAGTTGTGCTTTCAATTTATATCCTTTCGAAACTTTAGATCATAAATCCAAAGTAACTCTACCCTTATTATGTGAACCTTTACAATCATGTATAGTATCCATGATTCCACTCCTATAGAATAAATATTATAGATAAAGTCAGGAAAACTTCTGTAAGCCACATATATGACCTGGATTTGTAATTTAGTAAATTCAAATAATTTTACTTGGATTTCTCAAAAAAGTATAAAATAAGATTATCTAATTTAATGTAAAATATATCTTATGTATTCTAGACATTTGTTATCAATTGTTGAATAATGCGTTATGAGTCTTAAAACTTAGAATTTTAAAGGAAATGGACAAATAAATTAATGTGGTAAGTCGTTAAACGTGATACATTTCCTCCCTTCCAGTATATTTATTTCCATATTTAACGAAGAGAAATTTATTTTAAAAAACAGTCTATAAAACATTTCTTGAAGATTTTAGTGGATAAAGAGATAATTTTTGATTTCTTATAAAAAAAAAATACACTACTTTGACTACATTTTTCAATTTTCCCTTGGGAGAAGTCACAAAATTTGCCATCACTTTTTAGCTTTCAATCTATTTTAAATAAAGTTTTGACAACTAAATAAAAAAAAAATCTATATTTGTCATATTGTAATTGGCTGCATCTGCCTTGCAAACAAATATGATCCGACATATCTTAACTCGTTAAGTAGGCTAATAAATAATTTCACTGTGTCGTTTTAAAGTAGAACATTTTACACAAATTACAGTTTTAAAAATAAAGTTCAAATTATAAACATTCTTATCCATTTTAATCTGTCTACACCTAAATTCAATTTTCATTGTATAATGCAGTAGCCTTCGACACAGGTCGTTGTAAGTGCAACAAATAAACTTACTTCCTTTTAGTCTGATAGCTAGTTTAGCTGCAACAAGCCCTCATTACCGAGAAAATGGCAAAAAGAAAAAAAGATGAGGATTACCGTACGCTTCAGGCCAAATGAACAGATGAATTTGCCTTTGCAGGTTCGACGGTGTGTCTCATATGTAATGATAAAATTTCATCGATGAAACGGTCAAATTTAAAGCGGTACTTCGATACATGCCATGCTTCATTTGCATCGAAATATCTAGCTGGGGACAGCTGGAAAAAGTAATGCCACGAGATACTGCGGAGAGTGCAAGCCAGTCAGCAGCAACTCTGTGTATGGACCAGTCAAGGTGACTTGAATTCGGCTCACTTTGCTGGTTCTTTAGCAATCGTAAGGAATGGGAAGCCATTCACTGATGGCGAGCATGTTAACCATTCATGCTTGATGCAGCCTATGAGCTTTTTGATGACTTTTCAGATAAAGACAGGATAATCAAACGAATAAAAGACATGCCTCTGTGAGCAAAAACTGTTCACAATTGTACCATCATGATGGCAAATCAAGTTGAGGAAACACAAGTTAAGGACATAAACGCAGCAACATACTTTTCACTCGCTTTAGATGAGTCAACAGACTAAATAAATCTCAATTTAGAGTAATTGCAAGGTATGCTGCAGGTGACACATTGCGTGAAGAAAGTCTTGCTGTTTTGCCAATGAAAGGGACAACAAGAGGGGAAGATTTATTCAAGTCTTTGCTAAAAAAAAAATCTAGCAATGGATAAACTTATTTCTGTGTGTATTGATGGTGCTCCCTCTATGGTAGGGAAAAACAAAGGATTGGTATCACTAATTCGTGAACATGATCCTAAGTTTTCATTGCATTCTACACTAATGCTCAAAGGTGTGGTGAAAAGCTTGGTAAGGTGATATCGCTGGTCATTCGGGTGGTCAACTTTATCGTTGCCCAAGCTTTAAATGATCGCTCGTTTTAAACACTATTAGACGTAGTTGAGAATAACTATCCAGGTCTGCTTTACACAGCAATGTGTGTTGGTTGTCAAGGGGGAAGGTGCTCAGCCGCTTTGCAGCTTGCTTGAACAAAATCCGGACTTTTCTCGTATGGGAAGGCATCGAGCATCCTGAGCTAGCTAACATTGAGGGGCTCCTACAGTTTCACTATCTCGTGGACATGACTGAACATCTGAACCAGCTCAATGTGAAAATGCAAGGCAGTAGAAATAAAGTCTTATCCCTTCAACAGGTAGTGTTTGCATTTGAAAACAAATTATTATTATTTATTATTGGTTATTTATTATGGATTAGCTACAGTATAACAACATTATTAAGAAAAATAAATATGAATGTATTATATATATAGCATTTAAAGTATTCAGACACGTGTTATATTTTAAAAATGTTGGTCTTACTTAGAAAATACACGTATTAAGTTGTATTAAGTGTTAATAAATATTAAATGGCTCTCAAGGAAAAACATTTGAACATATTTGTATTTTATAGCTCTTCTTTCAGAATTATTTTTTCCACCAAATTATCTGGGAAATTATTTGGGAATTGCTATTTTTTTCAATTCTTTAGAATTTCCCAAATTTTGAAAAAAATATCTCTTTCCGAGGTTTTTTCCTTATTATGTTCACAGTGGAGGTATTCTAAAACAACAGGAATATTTTCCAAAATTATCTCCAAATTACCCTCCAATCTGTTCCACAAACTGGGAAAATCTTTATTATTATCCTTCTCCATTCTGAATAAGGATTCTTTGTTGTATCAATAAAGAATTTAATATATATCTTAGGAATGATTACTGAGAGTTAAGTAATTCCCCCGTCTAAAAAGTTTTTAGACCTTTTAATGGCTGAGATATAACTATGAAAAAACAATGTTCTTAGCCACTTACCTTTCTTAAAAATGGCTTTCTCAGTAATAAATAGAGAATTCTCTTTTGTAAAAATTGTAAAAACACTCCATTTCGATGTTCTTTTTGTGAACCATGGAATTCATATCCATCCAGTTTTTTTAACACTATTTTCACACCTATTTTCAGCCTCCAAGATGTAAAATCTATTGTTTCTTTTTCCTGCAATCTCAACTAACATTATTTAATATTTTATAAGTTTTGAGACTTTGTTTGTTTAAGTATGTACATATCTGCCTTTACATTTAGACACAAAACCGTTCATATCTTAGTTATTTGTGCTTGTAGAACCATGTTGAAGATATCATACGATTTATGTTACAATGTTACAAGTATTTTATATTAATGATGCCTTAAAAAAATAAAATGTAATCAATGTTTTTCCACATTTAAGCCCTCAAGAGACTAGTGATGTAATATTTAAGACCAGTCTTGGTCTTAAAACCAGTCTCCAGACCAGTTTTTGGTGGTATTGATCTTGTCTGAGTCTCGAGCCTTAAAGCTTTGATCTTGACGCTCAAAATATTGGCTTTGACTAATTAATTACAGAGGTCAACAAATTTGAACTTTCAAAAATCCTAAGAGGTATATTAAAAGATTTGCTGTTTTGCACACTGACTTCAAATCTGCATTTTTTTTTTCAAGCGTCCAATGATTCTGGAAAAAAAAATACGGATAGCTGAATAACTTTTATTATACATATACCCCTTAATATTTTTAACTGTAGATCAGGGTTATTAACATAAAAAGGTTTTTTTTTAATAGTTTTTGATAAATGTTTAAAGACGATGCCATTGGAATTATCTAATGAAATAAAAATGATCCAGACTTCATACACTCGAGTCATGAAAAAGATGTGATCATACATATTTCAATCTAACAATAAAAAATATTCAATCAAAAGATGATTTGTTTTTGAAACTCGATATTTAATTGTATTAGAGCTAAAATAAATGTAGCTCAAATAAAATGTAGTTTATTTGATAACTACAACGCTATAATATTACATATTTACTGTATGTAATTAATACGGTCTTTACTAGCCAAACCAATCTTGGTCTCAGCCTTGTTAATTGTTCAAAGTCTCAGTCTTGGTTTTGGTCTTGACTTCCAAAGACTTGGTAGTGTCATTTTCTTGGGTAAGTCAGTATCATACACATCACTATCTTATATTATAAATTTTTCATTTTCTTTTTTTTCTTCAAAAACTCATAATCTGATTTTAACATTTTTTTAAAGAAAAATTTAAAAAGATAATTTTTTTGGGCTCCTGCAGTTTAACCATTTTTATTTTAGACATCTGAAGGTTCCAAAAATGTATAATAGTTGTATGTTTATTAGAGAAAGCTAGGAGTAGATGGGTATGAAAGTTAGAAGTAGATGTGTATGAAAGTTTTTCGTCTAATGTTTTATATATATTAAGATTAGTCATATAAGATGTGAAAGTTTATGGTTATACCTAATACCTTATTTTTAATACATATTAGGGTCTGGTAAATAATAAAGAGGGAGATTTTTTTGATAGACGGTAAAAGTTCTTATGTTTATTGGTCATATCATGACATCCAAATACACATCAATAATTAAACATTATTTTTTTATTGGAGTAAGGATTTATTTTTGTATGATGACAAACTTCCAGAATGATGTCGTCATATGAAAATGCTCAATAGAAAAAAAATACAAATATTTTCTTAAATAGAAAACCTTATCAATTGTGAATTAATTTTATACTTAATTAGTAAATGAGTTTCTATAACAAATACATACATACTTATAGTTACTCATATGCATTCTAGTCATTATTTTTGATTAAAAAAACTACCTACATAGTCAATAAATACCATTAGCAAATGAAGTAAAAAGCTAATTGATATTCTCAAAAATAGAGTGTACAAAAAACGGTTTTTGTGTGCAAATATACTTATACATACCAATCTGTATATGTGCATATTGATAGACTACCTTAACAAAATATTAATTGTCAGATCAAATAAGGACATGAGTTCCTTTGTCACAACATGTAGTTTTCTAAAAAACATCAACACTCCTATGTCGATTTTATTGTCAGCTGTTGGTTTTTTTACTTCTCTTGTTCTTCATTTGTGTTCTGAAGGTTGATTTGTTGAACTCAAATTAGTTATTATTTTTTAAGCTATGGTCATTTTTCTACATAGACAGTAATTCAGCAATCTAATAATGTAATTAGCTTATTACATAGTAGACTAAGTTGCACTTTTAAAAAATCTTGAAACGCTTTTAACTTTTAAGACAAGTTGTGAATAATCATTCTTATCATCAAATTATAAGAAAAAATAATTTAAGTGCATATCTTAGTGTGGAGGAGTTCTTGAATAAAAATATTTTTAGATGACATCAAAGACCAAATTATACATAAAAATGCTGCACTACAGTAATTGTAATTAAAAATTAAAGTAATTAAAATCTATACTTATTTTAATAATATCTTATTATGATTTTATCTTGTAAACACAAAACTTCGAAGGCTATATCAAGGCAAAGAAGCAAAGCAGTGTGTAGTATTCCCAGCACATTAATTGTCTATTTCTAACATATTTTTCATTTTTTTTTTGAGCTAAAATGTCATTTCTTTTTAAAACAAGTATTAATAACTTATTTTTCTAAATTTGCCGTAAAATAAAATAATACATTTAATACCAATATCAATACGATTGACAGTATTAATATTTTCTTCTTGTGTATTTGAATACTTATATGTTATTTATAAAAAACAAGCAATGGCAAATAAATATATCTACATATCAATAATATTTGAGTCTTTTGCTATCAGATATTAAGTTCAAAACATTCTTCTTGAAACCATCAAAGCATCATCTATGTTAGTCTACGGATCGAACTATAGATTGAAAGAAATGTAAAGAAAATAAGTTTATTGTTATTTGCCTGTGTTTTTATATATAAAGTAGATACAATAAAGTTTTAAACTCACATAAATTTAGCAAATGAATAAATAAACATTTAATATACCTATTATATTTAATAGTTTTTGAAAAAGTGAAATGAATATTTTTGGAAGCACAGATGTAGGTCGCATGAACGTGTTTCCTTTTTGCTAATTGTTATATTACTACAATTATAAAAATTAAAAATAGTACTCAATAAAGATGGGTTAGCTCTAACTTTAGCGAGACAGTCAATTTTGTTTGAGATTTGAAAAATAAAAAAACAAACTTACTTCTAATAACATAAATTATTCTTTATTTCTAGTCAGCATTGCTATTTTTGGTATAAACCTCTCAATTTATACATAAAATTATTGAATGTACAAGGAAATATACAAAGAAATACTAAAATTGATAGCTTTTTTTATTTTTCACATCTCTAACAAAATTGACTGGTTCTCCTCTAATTCGAGTTATCTCACTTATATACATATATAAATATATATATATACATATATATATATATGTATATATTTAGGTGTCATTAAAAATTCTTTCAAAAAATGGAAAAGGAGGAAGATATAAAATTTTGTCTCAGAAAAAGATTATCCAAAATAGTTTGAATAGGAGGGGAAAACTCTTGTTTCTATAGAGAAAAGAATTGAGAACATTGTCTAATTTATTTAATAGTAGCGTGTAAATCATTTTTGAGACCATTTTTAAAATCATTTTTATGTTCGACGGCTTTCTAATCATTTCAAATCATTTCCAAATTTGCAAATAATACTTACAAATATGTAGGTATATTGAACTATGATCGGTTCAGCTAGAGCTTTATGTTTTTTGTAATTATCCTTCTTTCGAAAAAGTCACCCAAATTTTATTTCTCTACCTCCCCACCCCCTCTTAAAAAAACAATAATAATTAAATTGTCTTATAAAAAAACGTAATCTGAGCTTCCCCCTTTCAAATTTATTTTTAATATGTACGTGTGCCATACTGCAGTTAGTAACGAACTGTGGATTTTGTGTACCATCCCAGACTTAGTACCTATATACATATTACGATATTATGTCCTTAATCCTCACGTGATGTCATCTTTCTATAGTCTTAAAGACGTAATCAATCAAATTTTTATTAGTTGCGTCTATTAGTTTTTTTGTTTTTTGTTTTCATTTTTAAATCAGTTGCATGAAGTTTCTTGAATATTTTTTTATAGACGTGTGTCCATTTACTCTACTAAATAAATATATCAACAACAGTTATGCCTCTAATATGGAATTTCTTACAGTTTGTTTTGCAATCTCTGAGATCAATGATAAACCACAATTCCATATTTTAGAAGTAATTACAATTTTGCAAAATATAGGGAGGGGGAAAGTATAATTGTTTCTTTAGATGAAAAACATTTATCTTAGAAGAAAAATACCCTGGATAGTCGTATGTCTAAGAGTGAAAATAAACTTATTTGAAGATTCAGTAGTTATATTTTTTAAAGTTTGTCTCCAGTAGTGATGTGTTTGAGACCAACTTATTCGAGACCAAAACATAAACAAGACTTTGGAAGTAGAGATCAAGACCGTAGTTTTGTTGATCATGTATTAAAATATAATTTAAAAAATTCAAAACTAGTCAAGATCAGATTAACTATATACAGTAAATATGTAATATTATAGCGTTGTAGTTATCAAATAAACTACATTTTATTTGAGCTACATTTATTTTAGCTCTAATACAATTAAATATCGAGTTTCAAAAACAAATCATCTTTTGATTGAATATTTTTTATTGTTAGATTGAAATATGTATGATCACATCTTTTTCATGACTCGAGTGTATGAAGTCTGGATCATTTTTATTTCATTAGATAATTCCAGTGGCATCGTCTTTAAACATTTATTAAAAACTATTTTAATACAGAAAATAACTTTTTTGCGTTAATAATTATTAGTCAAAGGTAATATTGTTAGCGTCGAGATCAAAGTTTTAAAGGTCGAAACCGAGACAAGACCAATACAAACAAAAATTTGTCTAAATACCAATTACAAAAACCAAATCACTATACCACTTCACGAACTATTTGGAATAAGTGCAAACTATTTGAGAATAGAAACTTTAATCATATACAAAGAGCTTAAAACAATATACATATACAATATACATAAAGAGATACTTATAAACAAATAAAAAATATAATGAAGATTTACTCAGAACTCTATATCTTTCATCGCTAGGACATCAGTAGGAATGTAAATCATATGAAAATCGGGCATGTAATAAAAAAAGTGGAGTTGGCTCTTCAAACAGGTCTTTTTGTTTTCCGAAGCTGTTATTATTTTTTTTTTCCCTTAAGAAGGTTACAAAAACATTACCTCAACATAATGTTTTACAAGAAAAGAACAGTCTGCAAAGATTATATCATGGAGAGGAACAAAGGAAAAATTAAAAAATGGATATCATTCATTGAGGAGAATGGAGTTAATGATATTTGTGAATATAATAATGAATCTGGAGTAACGTATTGTTATGTTTGTGGTTCGATGTTTTCATTTGTAACATATATAATGGAGAATATCAGCTTGTAGCTCAGTAAAACGTCATGACAGCTCAAGCTGCTTCCCCCCTCAACATTCATTAAATTGTCAGGGTTGCCAGGTTGATTTTTTCTTTCTTTTTTTATTACATGCCCGATTTGCATATAATTTACATTCCTAGACATCAGACACTCCATTGAATGTGTGCAATGCATGCACAGTACAGAGAGGTGGTTACGAAATTCTCCTTGTACTTCTATTAAACGCGTTAATAACGCATATTACAAAATTCTCAACTAGTTATAGTCTATGGAGGACCTAAATGAGGAGAAAAATTTATTTCATTTAAATTTTTAAAACAAAAATTACTTGAGGTTGCTTTTGTAATACTCCAAAAGGATCATTTACAATAAAAAAGAAGATATAAGTTATGAATTATGTATTTATAAGGGTTATAAAGGATAGATACTAGGGTTCTCTTTTGGGACTTCAGGATCCCATTTTCTCAAGATTTCCAAAAAAATCTCGCTTTTTATTATTTCATAATATAGACATAATTAAATTATAAATACTATAATTAATTAAATATGTACATATTGAAAAATCCCTCGGCATAAAGTTTTTACGATTTATGTTTTGCAAATTAGGAAATAAGATTTCTTGTCCCTTTTTTTCTTTTTTCTCCTCATAGGTACCCTATAAACTAAAATCTATAGTCTATAGTCTATATATGTATAGTGCATAATATAATATATGTTTTTGATTGATTCTTTGAAAAAGAAAATAGGAATCGACCTAAAAAACACACACATATTTTATGTGTTGGGCAAATTATTTCTAAGCTGTTCCATAGCGGTACAAATGTTTTGTATTTGGGATTTAATATGTGTGTTTGAAACATTTAAGATGCTATATACTTAGTGTATTTCACAATGACACGACACAAAGATCCACCTACAGTTATTTTAAAAACTTCATGATCAGAAAATTATTTTTTTTTTTACTAATTATTTAATTGAGTACTTATACTATGTATCAAGTTTGTATATTTATGTCTAAAATTCATCTTATTTCTAACTTTATTGATAATACAAATCCCCAAGACTCCTTGTTTACATCTTAATTTAAAAATATCAAAACTATAAAGAATCAATATTGAATTGTTACTTAACTTTCCAATGGAGGGAGCATGAACTAATTTTGGATCTTTCAATAATGTATTCTAGGAATTTATTATTATTTTTTTTAAATTTCAAATAAATACTTATGTTTTATAGTGCTTATTGTTCACTACCAGGATCCCATAATTTCAAAATTAATTTTCTGGGATCCTGCTCAATATCAATTTCCTGAGAAATGAGAAACCATAGTAACTAAATGGGTACTGCCGGATTTTTTTGAAATTCCTTACAAATTTTGGATTTTTATTTTTCACTTTAATTTAAGTTCATAAATAATAATTCAGATTTGCAATGACCAAATGCACTAGTTCTACCCATGTACAACAACAATCACTGTCTGTCATTAAAGTAAAAAATCTATAGTTTATGAAGTTTTTCATAAAAGTATACATTTTATTTTTTGTTTTGTCCTTCACTAATAATTTGAAAATAATTTTGATTTGTGTCAACAATTAGAAATATATTTAGTGCTATATAGCTTTTTATAAAATTATGATTTATTATTGATCTTTCAAAAATTGGGGTCATCACCTTGATGAGGCGAGAGCTCATTATTCATAAGTATGTACTTTAGAGAGGTACAAATCATGGCTTGGTCAATGCATACTTTATATACGTAAGAAGAAGTTCTTCACTGGAAAGATATTAATACAGCACGGGTCACTGTTGGCTGTAAATAAGTTTTTTAGTCAATAGTTTGTTGTTTGATTATTATAAACATCAAATAAATAATAAGCTTTCAAGGCATCAATAAATATGTAAAAAGTAGAAAAAGAGATAAGTTAAAGTTACAACTCCCATATTTAATTTTACCTTGGTAAAATACAAACAAAAAACCTGGATTTATTAACAAACCTGTTATGTAAAAATTTGTCTCTGTATTTTATGATAAGATTACCAACTTTGTTAAGCAATCTTAGCTCTTGTATTTACCTATACATAAAATAGGTTTTATACAAATAAATTTATTAATTGTTTTAGATTTTTTTTTCCTATGTATTTTTTATGTATATACATTGAACATACATAGGAAGCTTTTCCTTTTTAAACTATTACTAAAAACGTTGTTTTTTATGATGAAAAAGTATAAAAAATAGGTCTTTCGGGAGTTTAATTTCAAAGGATTTAGAAAGTTTTTTTTTTTCTTCTTCTATTTTTTCTTCTTGATGCTGAATATACTAATAGCAATTTTGGATGAAGAAATGTTTTTTTTTGTTTTTTTTTTTTAAAAAAAAATATATATATATATATATAATAGGTGCATATTTAGTATACATTTGTATACATATTTATAAGGAGTATTGTTGTTAGATATTACTTTCTTTCTTTTTTTCGGATAATGAGGACTCATTTTTAACGTCACTTTTTGTTGGTGCTTGGATTTTTTTAAAGTAATCCATCATTATTTAAAAGTAATATTATTATTTTGATTATGTAGTCGAATATAATTCTTAAATTAATGGGAAAAATCGTATTCGTTAAAAAATGTATTTTTTTTTTCCTTTTTTATGTCACAGTGTTATTATCCAACTAACATAAATATTATTTATATATTTTTGTATCCATTAATACCATGGGTCAAAGCTTTTCAACTAAATATCTTACTAAAGTACTGCATAAATAAAACATAAAACACGATAACAAAATATAAATTATAAAATTAAAAAAAATGCGCTCCCACTAAAATATACAACTTTCCTGTAGTTTAAAAATAGTTCTTTATTGTCTGCCGACGATTTTTACACTACTTTTGTCCCTTATGAGTGTTTTAAATTTTCCATACTTCTACTGGAATGAGTTTTTTAAGGACTAAACATTTGTCTACTATTAAATAAAGAATAGTTCGGACGAATTGCTCAAATATCAACTGAGTTAGGACTTTATTATTTCTATTTTTTTAGAAGAGAGGTTTAAAGAAACAATAAACATCATATCATGCCTATTTTCATAAATACTTGTCATGCCTTTTTTGTCAGGGGGGGAGGGGAGTTTTACCCAGCTCTCTATGTTATTCATATGGCTACTTCTAGACAATTCAATGAATAATGGATCTTTAAAATTATAAATATTATGTAAATAGTAAAATGTATCCCATAAATTAACGATAAAACTTGTTAACATAATTCATTTTCTTAGCATTTTCTATCATTCCATTGGCTTAAATTAACATATGATGTTCCAAATTGCATTATTTATAAAACCAAATACAAAGATACTTATAGTTCTATGCATAAGTTTGTGGAAGCAGTAATCTGTACCCTACATATATATGTAATTCCATCATAACTACACAATCTCACATTATACTGCATGTGAAGATAAATGAACAGAAAAAGTGGTGCTCATTATTTAATGGTGGAACTTATGTCATTATACATTATACAATGCATGAATACTTTAGTGATATATCACTGATTCATTATCTTCTAATGATCCTTAAGGCAGTCTCAAATTATTCGAAACGAGACAACATAACATGAAAATTTTCCATGTTTCCTTTCTTAATTTATGATTATACATACATTGAAGGGAGAAAAATAATTACGGTATTTTATTCCGTGATCATTTATTGATACGAAAAGATAAATAATTACATACACGAGTTCAAAAGGAATTTCAACTTTTTGCTTCGCAATTTTGGCTTTTCTACCCTATATTTCCATAATATATAAGTTAAAAGATCCAAGAACAAAATTGCATTAATATGATAGAAATGAATGAAAAAACTCATTTGATTGGAAATTATACCAAACGTTTGATCCAATTTAGCATACACATATGCTATATATACGTAATACTGATCTGATTTATAAGTAGGATCTTTTTTGAATAAAAATATGTTTGAAATAAACTCATTGGATATTGATTGAAATTTTTTATTTAAATATAATCTATGCTCAAGATTCATAAATATATACTCTACATATGAATGAAAAAAGAAAAATAAACTTTTTCAATTTGGCAAAAAGGAAAGAAATCAAAAAATGTCCTTTTTTTTTGGGGGGGGGGGGGGAGTCATACTTTGATGATTAGTTATAACTTTAGTTTTTTTGGTTATATTTTACTTTTAAAAAAATTATTCATTTGAAATTTGCGTTTTATAAAAGTTCATATTTACAAACCTTATCAATTTCTTTTTTTTCTTGGTACTTTTTTTTATAAATACCAAAAAATAAAAACTTTATATATAAATATATATTTTTGAGTATATAATGTTTATAAAATATACATTACAGATATGATTGCATGATTGGTTTTCAATAGGATATTTGAAAGATAAATATGGGTATACATATGTTTATAAATCATTTGATTTAGAGTACATATTGTGTATTAAGAATGATGGAATGATATCAATGAGTTAAAGACATTTATTTATGTACCCATCTATATTGAATGTACATACATTACAATATTTGATTTTTTTTAAATAATAAGTAGATAAATTGTTTTACTTTTACATCAAAAAGAAAATTTCTTAAAAACAAATTGTTAATTTTTCGATTATTAATTTAATTATTCAATCCATTATGTTGAATGGTATGTAGGTATATAATATACCTTTATAGTTATACATATATAAAGATATATAAATAAATTGATAGCTATCCAATGTCGTGATTATCTCCAACTGTTAGAATACTATATATAATATTATCTGATAGTAATTCATAATTACAGAAATAATTTGAGTAAATAACAAGTCAATGTTCAGAACAGTAGACAAATCGAAAGTCAGTAAAAAAATACACTGGATTTATGGGGATACCATTGTGTCTGCCTTATTTTAAAAAAAAGTTTTTTTTGAATAAAAGTGCTCGTTCCAAATCTTTATGAATACGCCCTCGGGTTAATTTTCACTCCATATTTATGTCAACAGGGGTTTGTGGAGGGGGAGTTCACTCTGCCAAAATAATTTTTATCAAATTTGATAATATTTTGTCCAAATCAAGCTTTGTTGGCAAATTGGGACTTATGAAAGAGAAACAAAAATAAATTCTATTTGTCCTTTGGTTTAAATAAACAAAACAAGAATAAAGTTTCCCTTTTCTAAAAACAAAGCAAAAAATTAACCCTTCCAACTATGAAATTGAAAATGAAATATGAAAGTATTTGTATGTAATTGTGTATTGTTAATTAATATTATTAATGAAATTTTGGACCCACCTTCACTGAAGCAAAAATTCTGAATTCTGTTTGCTCAATTAAATATTTCAATTATTGAGTACATCAATAAGAATAATTATTGATTTTTTTTTTAATTCATCCACTTAAAAAGATGAATTTGGATACACACATAATACTATAATTTTTATTAGAGCATCATTACATTTTTACGTCACCTCCAACTCAATAGTCAGTCTATGGTTTTGAAAACTTAACTTCTTTCTGAACCTATTTAGATAAGTATTACTGATAAATTTGTATATTAAATTTTAATATGTTAATTTTTTTTAGATCTACTCAATAGATATTTTTGGGAAAAACATATTACAATTTTATGTAAAGAAGGCTGGATTGGTTTTCAGTTCACAATTACTTAATTTATTTTTTTTTATTGAATTTGAAATTAAATTATATTACTATTGTAAATGTTGATTGTTTTACGTGATATTATGGTATACTTTATTTTATTAAAACAGTAATACATAAATATAATCATCTATAAAATATGTTGCGTCATTGGTACTTAATTATCGAGAAAGCACTTATAACTAAATTTCAATTCAGTTCAGTTCAGAGTTCACCGTTTCTGAGCCCGAGTCCATGGAGCTTTGAGTCTGAAACGAGTCTGAGTCTGTGAAAAATTAGTCTGAGTTATACATGGTCATTCAATAGTCATTGAAAAATTATACAATAGGTGTGATAATTTGGCCTGGTCTACACGATGAATATTTATACAGGACTCTTCAAACTTCAAAACTTCATTATCTCGGGATTTTTATTATGGCAATTGTGTTAATATTGACAATAAGATATATTTTATGATATTTTAAATAAGAAATTCAGAGACCCTATTATTGGAATTTGTTGTAGTCTAAAAAAAAGGAATTTTTTCTTCATTTTTGTAGATTATTTTCTGTCATTTTTGGGAGCATATTAGAACAAAGTATGTTTTAAAATATAGAATAGTGCACATACTCGTATAAGAATGTTTTGTAAAAATGCTTGAAAAACAAAATACATTAATGAAGTAAAAGGTTTACTATTTATTACTATTCATTCTTTTATTTGTCATTTCACGAATGATAATTTATGTAAAAGTATGAATAGTTAATCATGCATAAACATTCATAAAATATGAATGTTTAAAATTTAAAATGTTTAAAATTCATCTCATATTTGATGTGGCTAAATTGAACAGTATATTTACGAACATGGATTCTTTAAATACATTGCTGGATGATTTGGATTGGAAAATATTTTTATTGGCTTAATATATATAAAATTTAATTATAAAACTAAGTGATTAGATTAAGTATGTACACATGATGATGACCCTCTTTTGTATTTTTTAAGATCGAGTTTCACATGCATTTCGGTTTATAACAAAATTCTGATAAGTACAAGATTTTGTTGAAACTTGGGTGTCGTTTTTATTTGGATTTAACTGTATTTCAAAACTATATCTGATGCACTCAAATAGACATGAGAAGATTGAGTCGTTTATTAATATATAATTTACATTCACATTTACATTGGTTACAAATTTTGTAACCAATGATGTAATTATTAATTGATAAAAAGTGTCGTAAGTTTTTTCTATTATTTCACGCAACCTTTATCTCATGATGTATACAGTATCACAGCTACCTTGTTGCCTATTTTCTTATAGTTATTTCTACATACTACTATGAGCAAAAAATACCGGGAAATTTGAATTTAATTTTTTTTGGGTTTTCAATAGGGATATGTGTGTTTATTTTTAAGTTGGCAATACTGTCACTGGCATTTGTGCCAAATTACACGTCAAAATATTCATTAGTGTTTGAGATACACGTCCTTTCATAAACAGCTAAAATCGAATTTTTAGTTTTTTAAAATATCTGAATTTTTACTTGATCTTATTTGTAATGACAATGAATAAGTAATATATTGCCTACTTTTTTCTTTACCAAAGTAGCCTATGCACAAGTACTGAATCTTATAAACTAATATGGGCAACAAATACCGAGAAATTTTGATTTTTTTAGGCATTTCGATAGGGATATTTTTTTTGTAAGTTGACACTACTATCACTGACATCTGTCGAGTTTTTAGTATTTTGAAATGTCTGAAAGACTTGGAGAAATGTTGTTTCAATCCGAAAAAGTTTAATTGAATATTACAAACTGTATTCTTTTGAAATTTTGAGAATCTGTGGTTTATTTCTCGAGATACATCACCTATTACTCAAGAACCGGTGATCCAATTTTTAAATTTAATAGTATACCTAAAACTCGACAAGTATTGTTTTGTAATTATTGACTTACTTTTGAGGGGGATGAAATGAATTTTGATGAAAAATAGAAATTTTTTTATTCCCGATATTTTTTGCCGATAGTACTATTATTTACAAAGTATATACATGTTGACTCTGAAAGTCATATAGTGCACCCCCTAGATCATGCACCAAAGTACAAAATAGTAATATAATTATAAGAATAAATTGAAAAAAAGTTAAAACAGGTAATAAAATCATATTTTATTGTTGTAAAATGCCCTAAAAGGAGTTTTTGAATACAAACACCAAAAGCAACTCACTACTATGTCAGAGCAATGACCTAAATCGTGTTTAAAAGTCTTTTTCAACATTGATAATACTTTGAAAGGGCCAATGTCCTTCGATGAATTAAAAACTACCTTAGCAATTCAGTGTAATCTCTCTATGCTTATATTAAATTTAAATTCAACATTATGTACTGTTTTGGATCCAAGAAGCTGTCTTAGTCACTTCTATTGCATTCCCATAAATTGGGTTCCTCTATCAGAGTGAATAGAAATCGAGACACAGAATCTTGAAATCTAACCTAATAAAAATGTCTCAAAAAATAGTCCCGCATTAGAATCATACATAAGAATAATTTCTGTACATCTTGTGGCTGTCAAAACTGTCAAAAAGTATCATTAACCTTCCGACGGTGGCAGGGGCGTACTGGGGCGAAAATTTCCACCGGGCAAAGAGTAAATATCTTGTACGATAAAGGCGCATTATGCTAAATCAAAGGGGCGCCTAGTAAAGATTTCAGAGGGGCGCACCGGTCATTGACCGGTTGACCGCCGGGCCAGTACGCCCCTGGACGGTGGCAATAGTCCAACAATTTAGATATGAATAATATCAAATCTTTGAAGATCTGTTAAATATGGAGTAGGGCCATACAGCCTTGTATGTGTTAAAGGTTTTTTTTTTTTTTGGTTTTTTTTGACGAGACAACTACTCTCGAGTCCAATTATGTGTGTTTTCCCTCAAATTAGGTCACACATATGACAGTAAATACCCTCCAATTATTAACTAACGTGGAATATGGCTTCCCTTACAGCCAGGAGTTTCAGGTCGATAGCCTAATATTTTTGTTAAGTTGGAAAAAAAGATTTTGACTATAAAGCAAAAGTCTATTGCTCAAGTGAAGCTCCCATTCTGACCAACAAGGCGTCAGTAGAGTATTATTTGTGTTTTTCAATCGAAAAGTTAAAAGGGTTTACTTATTCCCCAGATAAGGGAAACAGTGCATTTGTACTTCCAATAACTCTGATAATATACGTCCTCTTGTTTTATGTCAAAAATTAAAATTTTAAGTTATATATCCACCTTTAGAAATAAAACTTACCCCTCCAATATTTTTAGCCTTCTAACTCTCCAAATTTGGCTTGGATTCATAGAAAATAACCTGTTAACATCTTTGCTATCTTACATAAGTATATAAGTTTATGCATGATATCCAAAGAAGCTATATCCCCTAAGACTGTGCTAGAAAAACTGGTTCTTTTATTGCCAAAGAAGGTAAATTTTGCAAATTATCGGGTAACCCTATTACATAAATAAGTTATTACCTATTTTTGTACTTTTCTGTCGACTGCTATATTAATGTCTTGAACACTAATCTATTGAACTAGAATTATATTAAGTTGATTTTTAATATATTTTTGTATGGTTAATTAAGAAACAACCCTACTGTTGGGAGATTTGGATTACTATCAGCTTGTTTTGAGCTTATTTTCATGTGTGCGTGTTTTAATTTTATTTTTTTATGAAAGATGCAATTTAGATTGCTCTGTACTTAGTTCAATTTTTTCATTTATATGACCATTGATTGAAATGGTTTATTACTTTTGACTTCTTCATAAGAAAATACGTCCTATAATTGATCCCCTTCTAACAATAACTCTTATTTTTCTCCCATCATTAGTGGAGGCTAGGTCATTTTATTTCACGAAAAAATGCAATGCAGTTAAAAATAAATTCAACACCCTATAAATTACTTTTAATGGGCTTTTTTGTATATATTCTTAAATAGGCCTCTTCTTAGTATTTACTCAAGAGGCAATAATGATATTCAACAGTAAGCACATGCATTCTGATTCTATACAACTACTTCTTTCTATAAGAAAAATATAAAAATAAAGTAATAAGAGTGATACATAAAGATGAATCAATCTATGTTAACTCTCTCAGCCTTTTCTGCAAAAAGAGAGGAAAAAATTATTTGGAAGTTAGCCGTTTTTCTTCGTAACTGATATACTGCTCCCAAGGGTCTTAAAATGTTTCTTTTGATAAAAAAATACTTTATATAAAATTTGAACACGATCAAAAATTATTTAGAGGCTGCACATCAATCCTAAAGTTTCTATATTTACCAATTTTTGGACTAAGTTGGCATATTTCTTTCTAAATCTCCAAAATAAATAATGATAAAAATTATAAGGATGTTTCTCAGATATTGCATATAGCACGCACATTTTTTTATATTTACTATCAATGAAGAGCAATATTTCCAGATTATTTATCTATGAACTAATAACACTGGTCAACATTCAAAAATCCTAAGGGGTATAAAAATAATAAAAGTTATATAGTTTTGCAGACTAATTTCTAATCTGTAGTTGGTTTTTTTTTTCGAGAGTCCGACAGTTTTCGAAAAATTGAATCTTACTTTTTGAGCTAATTTGGCCCTTTTTCCAACTTCAACATCAATTTAAGCATAGAATAATACTCATTTTGTGTATTAAAAAATAATGATCTGCTAGTATATTTAATGTAAATTCCATTTCCAGTCTTTGTTTTCACCTAAAGGGACACCTAGGGACATGGTAGCTGGAGTAGGCCCAAAAGTCAGTCAAAACTTTTGTACTTAAATCCTTAAATATTACATGAAATGGATTAATAAGGAATTCATTAAAGAGCTGAGACCCATAGCCTTTAAACAAGATGTCAAGCGCCCGATAAGAATCCTTAACCAAGAAGAAATCGTCTATGTAAGTCTGTAAATTTTCATCCAATTTTGAGCAAAAATTCGCTAGAAATCTAAGACTCACGGTAGAGTTTCTAGTAGCACACAGAAGAATTACTAAATCAGCTGAAATCCTTCTGGGCGCTACTACTGCAGTGTTTTTAGTAGCTCTACCGTGAGTCATTGATTTTTATCGGATTTTTGGTCAAAATTGGATGAAAATTTACAAATTTAGACGGACGATTTCTTCTTAGTAAGAGCGCTTGACATACTTGACATTTGAAAGATGTAGGTCTCAGCTCTTAATACAATTTGAAGAATTAACTACAGTTGAGACTTACCTTTTGGTCAGAAAGTCATTGTATTTAGCATTGTGATTGGTTACCTTAATGTCTTTGAGAATCTTTTTTGCTTTATTATGGTCGTTCGTACAAGTCCAGGAACTCACATAGACATGATATTGGAATTATCATTTTATAAATAATAATAATAATAAAAATGGTTCTATTGGTCATTAAATCTTCTAGATAATATATCCTGACCTAATTATATTTTAATTCAATTTTTATTGATATTTTCGTAAGTGGAGGCTTTTCATTCATGATTTGAACTATTAGGTGTTTGGTCGTCGCTGGTACTTGAGAGTCGAATAAACATAAAGCGATCAATTCTTCCGATAAATATCATTAATGAAAGTTGAACTTTTTTAAAATAAATTTTGTCATTACTTTCATAGATTTATGTACTCATATACATCTCTTAGTAGGCTTAAATCTTTTTTTGAAGCTGATATAAAGATCCAATATCTTACAAAAACTGTTAATACGAATACCAATCTAAACCCAATCTTCTCTGCTTTTTAAAGTTTAACTGACTTCTGAACATCCAAATTTTCAACGATTATATTCCTTTGGACATTCATCTTGCATGATGTATTACTCCTGGATGTTTAAATGATATTTCACAGGAAGAACTACTTGCTAGAAAGATCAAAGCTATCTCAACAAGCTCACTATAATTCAATTTCCAATCTTTCCTTTCTTTTAGCGTCTTACAAGACCATACGATGAAATCCTTATTATTTACCATTGAAGGCATTTGCCTATAGTCAGCTCCTGATTCAAATGTGCCCTTCCTTATCAATTCCCATTGTACCTGAAAACGTTTAAACAATGTCTCATGTTTTGATGGCGATTTGGGATGAAATTTAAATGCTTCTTTGGCAACCAATTAGAGTACATGATGTTCGCAAGAAAAGTGCAATAGGGTTTTTTGTTTATGATAATTTCTATTTATGTACAAGCACCATTAATTTGTTTGATGAAGTTCTGCACGACCTTGCAACTCAAATCCCAATATTTCAATGCTTCGCCCACAGCCTTTGCTGGTTTTTTTTCGAGTACCATTTTCTAATCTTTGTATCCTAAGAAGATGGTCAATACCATTCTAATTCCGTTAAATCGTATATAATACAATACAAAAGGAAATTGACTATATAAATATATACTTTTCGTTTAAATTCATCTAAAAAATGTTTAGTACAAACTCTTTCATTACTTCTTGTGACTAAGTATTTTTCACAATATTTCTTTAAAAATAATTCAATATTATGAGAATGGTATTCCAAAAAAAAAAAAATCCAAAATAATTGATTTCCTCAAAAAATAATTAATAACAAGTATAAAATACATATTACACAAAAAATAAATAAACTTAATATGCTCTTCATTGATAGAAATTGTCAAAAAAATTAGTGTACCCTATCTGCAGTACCTATGAAACAGCCCTTTAACTTGTTAAGCCTTTTTAATAGCAAGAATAGTGGATTTAGGAGAATAGTTCAAACCCTCATCTAAAGTATTTATTTCATTGTAAGTGATGGATCGTTATGTATTTTGGAGATATAGAAGGAAATATGCCAATTTTGTGCCAAAAATCAGTAAATATAGAAACTTAAGGGTCAATGTACAACCTATAAATATTCTTTGATAGTACTCAATGCACTAATTTTCCAGAAAAGGACAAAGGCTATGTTTTGTTAGCATTCAAGGTTGCTTTGAGGTCGTTGGAGGCTGATTTTGAGGCCAAAATGCGATTTTAAGGCAGGAAAGGCCGAATTTTGGGTTGTCTATGAAGTGAACAGTTATTATGCGAGGTACTGGAGGCCTCATTTCAAGGCCATGTATGTATATATTTTATTCCTAATTTTTCATTAAGTCTTCAAAAATAAAGCAATCTGTTTTCGTCAAAGCAATTTAACTTCAAGAAAATTTATTTGCTTTACATATAGTCTATGCATACTAAAACAAGAAACAATTGAGTTTATTTGAAGTGATCTTTTTTATTTTCTATTATTGCCTTCAATCTGCGAGGAAATACTTTGCAGCTGGCATGCGGCACTTATTGGGCTCTTTGATAACCATTCATCCCTGCTAAGAAAGCAGGGATATGCTCGAATCTAGTTTTGCGTCAATTTTGAGACATGTGACGAACCAAAATATAATTGGAGGGTCCAAGGTACATCATCAAGTGTTGAACTACCCCTAAAATGCTCTCAATGTAATGTTTTGGCTTCAAAAGAGATGAGGTTCTTGAATGGCTGTGATTGTTGCCCAGACCATCACAGAACGTGAATTTTGTCTAGAATTTACTTTTCAGTCCTCTACAAATCCACCTTTACCCCCACACTCGATCATTTTGGATGTTTAAGCACTGATGGATGTCAAATTTCTTCTCATCAATGAAAAACAATATGGGTGGCGAGTCGTTTTTCAAGCGATTCAGGATATGGTAATATCAATCAAGTCTCACATGTTCATGTAGGTCTGGAAGCTCATACGTCTTCACCATTTTATATCTTAATATCCTGCAGTTGTCCTTAAGTAATCGGTGTATTGAAGTCTGACTGATTCCTGCTTCAGCAATCAATTTTTCTACATGCCAACACAGATTTCTCCACAACTTTTAACCAATACCTTTGCTCCAACGGATCGTTTTCTACCTTGAATTGGTAGGTTGGATGTTTTACTGGTCTCTTTGAATTTTTTTAAAACTCTCCCAGTCACTTGATAGGCAATAAAGAGTTTCTTTGCAATGACCAAATTGCTGTTCCCTTTTTTTATGGAAGTTTACGATAGCTTTTCTATCAGCCATCACTATAGTAAATTTTTAACACCTCAAACACAAAATGGACTTATTAAGGATAAAATCAAGTGTTAAATAAATTTATTATGTTTAGATTAATCTATTTAACTTATCTGGAACTTCTGTTGTGATAAATATCGACAAGATATAATTCAAATTTAATATATCAACGATCGGAAGAATAAAAAGAGTGGAGAGATCAATAGCTGACAAATAAGTACATAGGAACTGTTTATGGCGCAAAATTATTAAATTGTGTCACATAATTGAAATAAAATCTTGGTAACACATACATTCATTCGAAAAATTGTATGCAGTTGTTCAACTGTATACAAATTAACTTATCAAACTGTAGAGGTATATACAAAAAATCCTTTTGTTACAAGGAAGGAGGTAGAGATGCATATGTTAAAATGATGAGGAGTGTAACATAAAGCTTAAAAATCATCAAAATGACAGCTTTGGTAGTTTTAGTGTAAAAAAATTATTGCTTTGTCATGTTGTACTTATAGTATTTGAATTTATCTTAGTACATATATACAATTATAGAGTTACATTTATGTACATTGTATATAAGTAATGTTCTTTAATCCACCAAGCATTTAAATGTCTGTAATTTTTAATATAATTAAAATTCCAGTTTATTGTTTTAATATTGATATTTTTGATAAAATAGAAAAATGAATTTGCAAAATTTAATTATCTTGTGTTAAAAGAAATATTCACAGAATTCAATGTACATATTTATATTTTAAAAAAATCATATGTTACATCAACAGTCTTAAATATATACATATGTATTTTAAAAAGCAATGAGTCACTTTTTTTTAAATTGAGGCTTTAGATATCTTTCGAAGAAAAAACTTTTGTATTATTGTAGTTTCTCCTTATCATGTTGGCTTCTCTAAAAATCAGTAGCTACAATCTATATTTTTGTCACTTGTTGCTCAATAAGTTAATGCTTTTTAGTTATATTAATTTGATATGCTGAACTCAAATCAAATTCTGTTATAGAATAAATATCCCTAATATTAAATGACAAATAGTTGAACAAATGGTTAAAATCATGTAATTGGCTATGTTTTTGGGCCTGTTTTTTTTTTTTTTTTGAAGATGGGTTGAGCCTTGAGAAAGATCTGTATATTAATTTACATCACATTCTTCAAAACTGCATATTTTTTAAATGAATATTTGGAAAATTACACGACACTAGTGGTCCCCAGCCTTTTTTTTACTGTGGACCGGTCAACGCTTGACAATTTTACTGCAGACCAGGGGGATTAAATAATAATAATATACGTAAATCCACTATGTACTCATATGTAACTTTATTAGTACATTGCTCCAACATTACAATGCTATTATAATATTAGGAAGTAATAACTTTATTAACACATTGCTCCAACAATATAGCATATTATAACATCAAAAACTGTTCGTAACGCTAAATCAATGGGAGCCCTGAGCTTGTTTCTTTGCAACAAGATGGTTCCATCTGGGGGTAATGGCAGACAAAGAAACCCAAAGTGTATTGCTTATGTTTAGTCAACTCTATTGCCTTGTTTTGATTGCTATCACAGCAGAAAACCCCACTTCACACAGATAGGATGTTGGAAATGACAACATGCATTTTTCGGCTTGTAATCATTTCCCTGTGAATGGTACAATGTCTGGATTCACACTTAGGTGCAACCTCCTTAATCCGAGTAACTAATCCATACAGATGTCACGGCAGCAGCGCCGTCGGTAAATATCCCGATAAAACAAGACCATTTCAGTTTTCCTCTTATGTAACCATCCAGCAATTTGAACAGTTCTGCTGCTGTGGTGTTGGTTTGCAATGATAGTGCACATTACAAACCCTCATGCACATCATCCTGATAAATTTATCACACATAAATAAGCAGTAGAACCTTGCTGTCAACATCTGTAGATTCATCAACTTGGAGTGCGTACCACGGTGATTTACCAATCCTCTCCAACATGTTGAAATTAATAACACTCTAGTCAGATATAATCTAGAACATTCCAGAACATTGAGAACATTATTATTGCATATACTTGAACATGGTAGAACGTTCTGACTTATCATGGTATCATCCGGATAATTCTTTACTAGCTACTATTTTCATTTCTAGAACATTCTAATTATTACTAATCTTTTCTAGTTACTTCCATGTGCTCAGTGTATAAACATCAATTGTAAATGTTGTAATTAATTCAGAATATAATTAGAAAGATAATAACCTTGTATTCAACAGGTTATGGGCCCAGACATTGCCCAAGAAGATTGAATGATTCCAGAAGAACATTCATAAGAAGTCAATCAACGAAGAAGCCATCTTGTCATAAGAAAGCTGATCATTTGTTTTGATCAAGTGTTTGGTGTAAAACGCACACGAAATCAAATCGGGAAATTAATAGACGTATTGGAATACCCGAAACGGATTTGTATCGAGACGTTAAACAAACGTATAACGATATGGCGACAGAAAGCACCAAAGTATTAGTTAACCTACTAAATGGAACAAACTATGCTACCTGGAAGGTACAATGTAAAATGGCATTAATGAAAGATGGACTTTGGGGGATCGTTGATGGGAAAGAAAATGCTCCAACAAGGGAAGAAGAAATTCCAAAATACGCATTGCGTAGAGATCGTGCGTTGGCAACAATTGTATTGTCTGTGGAGCCAACACTTTTGTATTTACTTGGACCAGATCCTGAAAATCCTGCTGAAGTTTGGAAGAAGTTAGCTGGACAATTTCAAAAGAACACATGGAGTAATAAATTGACACTTCGTAGAAAATTGTATGATTTGAAGTTGCAAGATGGACAATCTGTTCAAAAGCATTTAAAGGCTTTAACTGAAATATTTGATGAACTAGCAATTATTGGAGACCCGTTAGATGATGAAAGTAAAGTGGTTCATTTATTGGCTAGTCTACCTGTGTCATATGACGTGTTGGTCACTGCACTTGAAGCTGGTTCTGATGTACCTCAACTGGAAGTTGTTACTGAACGGTTGCTGCACGAAGAAAGCAAAAGAAAGAGCAAAGACACTTCTAACACAGATGTGGTAAAAGCCATGACATCAAACCATCGTATTCAGAGGAAGGGACCCAAATGTCATCATTGTGGAAAGATTGGTCACATCAAACGAGATTGTTGGGATTTAGCAAAGAAATTCGGAAAAAATAATTCTCATCAAATTGGTAAGTCACAGAAAGCATGTACTGTCGAACAAGGATCTGATGAAGAAGTTATTGGCCTAGTTGTAGACCATGCAATGACGGCATCGGAAACTCTAAAAAATTGGATAGTGGATTCGGGAGCAACTTGCCACATGTGTAACGAGAAAGACTCATTCATCGAGTTCACAGAATTAGAAGAACTGCAGAAGATTACTGTGGGAGATGGGTATTCATTGGAAGCTGTTGGAAAAGGTACAGTCGAATTGTTAATGAAAATATCAGATAATGAAATCAAACGATGTAGACTATCTGAAGTCCTGTACGTTCCACACCTGTCTCACAACCTATTAAGTGTCTCTAAAGCTACCAAGTCTGGAAAGACATTCAAGTTTGATCAATCAGGTTGCTGTATATTAGATAAAACCAAGACAATTGCTACTGCTAAGAAGTCTGGAAATCTCTATTACTTGAATTGTGTCTACAAAGGTACAACAAAGGATGAAGTTGCGATGTGCGGAAAGGAAGACACAAAAGTAGCTATATGGCATCGGCGTTATGGTCATCTTGGAGCAAAAAGCTTAGAACAACTAGCAAAGGAGAACTTGGTGGAAGGGTTTGATTACAATACTTCAAATAAATTGACATTTTGTGAGCCATGTATTGGTGGAAAACAGCACCGAACACCTTTTCCGAAGACAGGAGGAGAGCAATCAGATGAGTTACTTGGAATTATACACAGTGACGTATGTGGAAGGATTGAAAAAGAATCACTCAGTGGTTCAGAATACATCATCACGTTCATTGATGTTCATTGTAGTTCCAAGAAAGAGGAGGAGATGGAAGTGTCTCAAGAGAAAGAGGAAAGTCCGCCCGTGGATTCCAATGACAATGGATTGGAGGATAGGGATGATGAACAGAAAGTGGAGGAGCCTCCTGATCATGTTGAGGAGAATGAAGTGGAGAGTAGCGAAAAGGACGCTCCAGGATCTCCGGAAACGAAAGAGGATGAATCTCCAGAACATCCTAAAGTGAACGGGAATCAAGAGGAGGAAGCAAAAAAGAAGAGTCCGGAACTGGAACGATTTTGGAAAGCTGTGACTGAGGATCCAATGGATTTCAGCTCCTGGACTTGTTTGCTTCAATTTGCAGATGCGAATGGGGACTTGGAGGAGGGGCGAGAGGCATACGACGCCTTCCTAGATCGCTATCCTTATTGCTACGGGTATTGGAAGAAGTATGCGGATTTAGAGAAACGGAAAGGTACTCCGGAAAGAACGATGATGGTCTTCGAGCGGGGTATCGCCGCTATTTCCCTCTCCGCGGATCTATGGATTCATTATCTTAATCATGTATGTACTGTCTATGACGAAGAGTTTATTCGAACACAATATGAGCGAGCAGTGGGGGCTTGTGGTCTAGAGTGGCGCTCTGATAAACTCTGGGATCATTATGTTAAATGGGAAATTAGTATTAAATGCTTCGAGAAAGTCCTTTGTCTGTATGATCGTATACTTAAGAATCCTACCCAAGGCTTGACGCATCAATTTGAAATGTTTAGAGATTTTGTTAAAGAGCACAAACCCAAAGAGATTCTGAGTCATACAGAATTCTTGTCCTTACGAAAAGAAGTTCTTCAATGCCTTCAAGAAGAAGAAAATAGTAAGAGTGAGGAGTCTGTGCCAAAAGAACCTCCACCTGATGCTGATAGTACAGAAGAAGAAGATATTGCGATGAAAGAAAAAATAATATTTTCACGTAAACGGATCTATAAGGAAACTGAAGAATTTGTTCAAGAGCGATGGAAATTTGAGGACAATATCAAGAGGCCCTACTTTCACATGAAGCCTTTGGAACGAGGACAATTAAAAAATTGGTCTGAATACTTGGATTTTGAAATTGGGCGTTTGACAGAGAAACAAAAGAAGAAACGAAAATCATCCAAAGATGAGGAGGAAGAAGTAGAAGAAAAGAAAGAAGGCGATGAGAAGGAGGAGGAGGAAGATTCTCCAGTGGATGACACAAGAGTCGAGATTTTGTTTGAAAGGTGTCTAATCGCTTGTGCTCTTTATGAGGAATTTTGGTTTAAATACATTGATTGCAGATATGTTAACAAAGGGACTTGGACATGTTCAATTTAGTAAACTTCGAGATATGATTGGTATTTACGAACTGTCTGACAGCGAGTGAGGAGGAGTGTTGAAATTAATAACACTCTAGTCAGATATAATCTAGAACATTCCAGAACATTGAGAACATTATTATTGCATATACTTGAACATGGTAGAACGTTCTGACTTATCATGGTATCATCCGGATAATTCTTTACTAGCTACTATTTTCATTTCTAGAACATTCTAATTATTACTAATCTTTTCTAGTTACTTCCATGTGCTCAGTGTATAAACATCGATTGTAAATGTTGTAATTAATTCAGAATATAAGTAGAAAGATAATAACCTTGTATTCAACACAACAACTGTGTCTCAATGTCTTCTGCTATTTCCTCAATGCGCTAAGTCACTGTGTTAGCCGACAGAGATACCTGTGGTATCGTTTTAACAGCATCCTTTCCTAGAAGTTCACGGCAAATGTCTTTAGTGGAGGGCAAGATCAGTTCTTCACCAATAGTGAATGGAATGATGTTCTCAATGCATTTTCATTTACTGATGTGGAGGCACTCAGTAATTTCTTCTGTCCTTTGTCTTCATGTTTTTTTCTTTCAAAATACTCCTGGGTGTATGGTCTCTAAGTAGCGAAGCATTTTTGAAGGCTTCATTGCCTCATTTGAGAGCCGGTCGCCACATATTATGTAGAACGGGCTTGGTGTGTGGGAATCACCTGTTGCAATAAATCCATAGTTCAATTAGGACTCCTGTTACTATCTGCTAAAAACTCTCTTTTTCTTGGAAGTCGTATGCTGTTCATCTCTCTCTTCATTGTGCCTTTTATTTTTCGCAAAGAAACTTTCCAAAGACCATATTTTGATGCGCAAGTGAGAAGAATTATGTCATTTCAAAATAAAAGACTGCTCGACATAAAATGGGACTGTAATAGACTGGAACTTACTACTCTATCTACAGTTGGTAGGAGAAGAAGAAAATATTAAGTATGTAGGTAAATAACAAAAGAGCGTGTAGAACATGTTGCCCGTGAAATACGATGAGTCAATTAAGATTTATCAACCCAAAAATAATTTAACGACTACCCCCACACAATTTTTTGCAATTTGCATTTGTATTTAATATTTTCTTCTACTCCTACAGTCTGTAGATGAAATAGTAAGTCCCCCTTCATTATCGTCTCAGACTCAGATAATAAATAAAACAGAAATAACTAATTAATTTTTGTACTGGTTGATTCACAGACCGGCACCAGTCCGCGGCTGCTGGGGGTTGGGGACCACTGCACTACAGTACTGGGAATATTTAATTTGATTTCATCGAATCAACTTTCATGTCACACAAGTATTACTAAAAATAAAATAATTTTTGATGACATAATGAAGAACCTCAACAATAAATGTTTTTCCTACATGTCATAACCTAAGTAATTTTATATTATATTTTTTTGAAAGATATGATAAATTCACTTATATTTATGTTCTTAAATATAATTAATTTACTTTTATTTAAATGCTAAAATTTGATAAGGCTCGACACCCCTTGTAAAGAAAATATATGTTTGATAGAATTCATTATTAATTAATTTTCACATTTAAAAGTTATATTTTGAAGTATGGATGGTGAAAGTTGCAATATTTTTTACTTTTGGCTAAATTGGCAGGTTTATTGGGTAACATAAAATACCGTTTGTTATCAATGGAATTTATTTATAGATTAATAATTATACAAGTCAGTAGTAAAAAGTGTTTCTATTGTCAATCTAAGAATATATCATGATGTTTTTGGTTTTTTTAAGAGATTACTTGTAAACTTGTTTGGTACTTTTTTCTACTCTGAAGATATATAGATATCTAAGTGCATTCTATTGAATAATTAAATAATATTGACAGTTTCTTTGTATTAATTATTTAATCATATTTTTTTTTACTATTTTCGTATATTATAGTTATGATCTTAAAAGGAAATATATATTGCCAAACGGAAAAGAGAAACTTAATAACAAATAAGCAATTGTGAATAAATATTTGCAACTTTCTTTGCTCACTTCAAATGATGAGACTGCAAAAACAATGTGTCCATGGTCAATAAATATATAAATAAATATGGATGATAAATGTTTATTATATGATGATATTCAAAAATAAAAACTTTATAATGTTATTTTATTTTTATTCGTGACTGTTCTTGGTTGGTTTGGGAGTCAACATTTAATTACACATACCTACTATGTATAGTATGTCGTAGCAAATCACAAACAATATGTATTAGAAATAACAATTAGATCTTGAGCAAGCACTAACTGGTGTGAATCATTAAAATGTATCTGCCAACACATACATGTGAGACTAGTAGTGGTTATCTGATTACACATTGCTCTATCTGAAGTGTTGCATTACTAGACCGAAAACTGGATCAGGCTTTAGCTTCGAAGTTCCTGGGCATTTGTACCAACCACATAGAAATAATGACATAGAGGAGACCCGTTGACTTCACCTGATATAAGGGGTATGCTCAAGGGATGATTTACCTTGTTTTTGAATAATAGTATATAGTTATTTTAATGAAGTTCCACTTAATATAGTTCCCACAGAAGTACTACCCTTTCCACACATTAGTTTATGACCCAGGCATAAGATTATATATTTACTTTTGCCAAATTATGTCAAGCTGCTCATGGAAACATCTAAGAGAATCTATGTTTCTCTTCCTTCGTGGTAGTAATTGATAATTGCTTCTTTTATCTAGTCCATGCTCCTCAACGATCTTATCTCTTGATTTGATGGTCTTGGTGAAACTAAGCTTGAAAGGAAGGATGCAAAAAATATATCAAGTCTATGGAGAATAGCTCCTGGCCTACTGAAAATTCACACATTTGTCATTTGCAACTACACAAATGACTTGTATACTTAGTTTCTAAATATATATTTCCAGTTAAAATTTGTTTCATTTATTCAATGACACATTTTTGTACTTTTTTTAGTAATTTCTCAAATCATGTTTGTTCAATTACGAATGATCAAGAACAGAGTTCATCCAAATGCTCAATTTTTAGAGAATTTTTTTTCCATTTAGGCTAGAAAAAAGAATATAAATTTTATTATTTATTTTACATATTATTATTTTTAGTAATGGGTTTACATTTAAGATTATTGGACATAATCACTTAAATTAATTCGTTTAATTTTTTAAAATGTTACAATGAAGGTTTTTTATGCAGACTAAGACTCATAAACTTCATAGTCTTAACTTTTCCTTAGGTCCAAATTTCTTAAATAACTCTTAAACTCTGATGATAAAATATTGTACAATTTCTTATTTTTAACCTAGGAACATATATCTACCTTCATAATTATTTATGCAACTTCATACATGAATGCATATTTTATTTTTCGTAAAGTTATTACTCTACCTTTCCATCAGTAACTAATAATTTAGATTTCATATATTTATTTTTCTTCAGCAATTCAATAACGGAGAGTTACTTAAATTGTACTATTGGTAAAATTGATATAAACACTTACAGATAAGTATAAGTATATCAACATTAAAAAGTAAAATAAACGTTAAATTGTGAAGATAAATTGACAAAATCTTTCACTGAATTGATATTCTTCAAATTGATATCACAATTTGAAACTGATGTATCCAATTACTTCATGTAAACTTGAAACAGAATTGTTAAGCATGATTAAAGTAACAAACCAAAAAAGTCATCATATGTTTTAAAATACTCCCCCTTTTGTTACAAATGACTGCAAGCGTACAGCGTATATGTTTTCCGATATTAATGTTTGTTAGATATGTGCGGTAGAAAATCTGCAAGGGAATATATGTACATGGTCAGCGATGAAATTCAGGAAAGTATATTTCCAAAGCAAGGACTCTCTTTTGCTGGAGTTTTGGCTCACTTGATATAAGGTGCATCTGAAAATCCATTAACTTCTTGGTGGTAGATATTTTTGGAGGATGAGGATGAAGGATACCTTCGAGAGATTCTAGTTGTTGCCTTTCTGTGAGGATATTCATAGTCTCGTTCGAACTGTTAAAAGCAATTAAAAGCTATAGGCATCACATCAAACATAGGGATCTGACGTGAGCTTTGATTCTTGATTTAACTCTTCCACTTTTGGGCTCTGACAAGTTTATAAATTTTAACAGAAGGCTCAATATTAGAAACTAGTTCATATAAGAATGCAGCATAAACTCGGTTGGTCCATACAAATAAAAGATGTCATGTTCAATAACTTTATCCTATTATTTAAATAAAGGAGATGTTTTTCGATTCGCAGATATATGTAGAACAGTCCTCTAAATCCTGTGTTTATTGTTTGGGGGGTATTTGGGAAATAAAAATACGTTAAGAGCCTTGTCAGGGGGCAAGGATCACAGGGACGTAGCTCACGGGTGATGTTGCCCCTGCTTTGTGAAATTTGTCCTCTTATAATTAAATCAGAAGGTCTATTTTATTTTCTTTAAAACCACAAAAACATCTTGTCCAAGCTACGTCAGAAAAGTCCATCATGAATCGTGGAAAAAAAAACTCAATAGACTTTATTCTAACATGGACCTCTAATATTTAGAAAAATAGAGAATTAATATTGAGGTCGTCAAATCGTTCCTATTCACAAAAGAAAGTCCAAAGTGGATCCAGATGAACGGAAATGCCACTTGTGTAGGAGAAAGATGGTGAAACAGGAGTTTTCAATGAGAAAATTTAGTTTTTTCTGCTTTCACTGTTCGTTGGTAATGTGAAAATATATTCTTAGTTGAGTTAACATCAATATCATATACACATTGAAGGCTAATTTCATTGGAATCTTCTTCATGGCTTGGCAAAAAAAAATCCTTTTATTGTAAGATAATTTTCTCAATTCAACAGATTCCTTCAAGTATAAAAGGCTTTTTTTTAATTTGACAATTAAACATCCTGTAAGTCTTATCTACGTTAGTCTTTTTGAAAACTCTTTGGAAATGGAGAAGAAAAAATTCACCGTTGTTAAAAAAAAAACAAAACAAGAATAGACTTTTAAAAAAAAGAAAAAAAAAGTTGACCTCGGGGAAGAATGAAGAAATTTCTACAAAGAATAATAATAATACTGATGCAATAAGATGCTTGAAGCTATTTTGAAAATATAAAGTTTAACATTTATTCCTTGAGGAAATATATTTATAAATATGTATTTACGTCAACCAATCATTTGAATAAATATGTATGTAAATGTATTTCAAATTTTATAAATAACAAAAAATACTTGACAGAGTGTATGTATGTCACATTCGTTGCATCTCTCTACCTTAAACTCATGAATAAAAAGCCAAATCAGCCAATTTCTTACAAAATGTAAGCAAATTCTACCGTCCTTAAAAAGATAAAGGGAAAGAAATATCTGGTATATATCTCCCCATAGGATACCCCGAGAACAAAAACAGATAAAACCCTCTGATGAACAAAAATAAAATAAAAATAGTTTTTAGTATTAAGTAAATTCGCCTCAATAATTTTTGTCACAGGACATTTCACAGTAAATAATTTTGTCTTATGACATTTTGCTTAAAAATAATTTTACTGCAAACTCATTTTGCCAAATTTTATTTATTAATAGGACTTATTGTTTGTTAAGTCCCAATTTAGGACTAAATTGTACCAAATTGCCTTGTTAAGGGGATTTTGCTCCATAATTTTGATTCTCTTTGTTGCATTTTTAGTTTCTAGGTGTTGCCGAAAAGAACTTCTGAGGAATATTGTCGTATCCAACATTGGTGCCAGCGGTTGCCAGCGGACTAATGGATGAATAGAAAAGTAATAATTAACTATTATAGGAATCACTTATTAGTTATTCCTTG
Organism: Lepeophtheirus nordmannii; assembly: GCA_963680855.1. NCBI lineage: Eukaryota > Metazoa > Arthropoda > Copepoda > Siphonostomatoida > Caligidae > Lepeophtheirus > Lepeophtheirus nordmannii. Next base: position 20,031,555 of record OY804521.1, on the reverse strand, counting down.
TTAAACTGACGATCAAACTTTGAATCTCTTCTTCGAAGTTCAAATTTATTAGTTTATAAATGTAGTATACATATCACACATTAAGATTATAAAATCAAAATAATTCTTATATAAATTAGAAACACTAAAAATTGATTTTGGGCGAAATGTCCAACACCAAAATTGTTTACATTGAAATGTCTGGCAACAAAAATGTTTGAGGTAAGATTATCTAATGCCGAAACTTTTATCTGCATGTGGCACTGAAGGCTTCATCAATTATTCTATAACTAACTAACCAACTTTCATGAGTTTACATAGTTACTTCAATTAAAACAAGGTAAATTCTGAGAAAGGAAGACAAATATATAGATTTTTGTACTTCAAAGGCGACATCTTGTGAGTAGGGGGGGGGGGGGAGGGGGGAGGTGAGATTATATCTTAGCAAAGGAAGTCTCACTAAGCTAACAGGCGCGTTTTGCCACATCGTTTTGTAGCTTTGTGACATCCTATTGAATTTTCATGAGTTTATGAAAATATATAAAACACGGATTTAAAATAAAAGGAATGTATATATAATCAAAGGACATCAAAGTAACACTGAACTTTTTTGAACAGATAAGAAATGAACAATTAATAATTCCCAATGATATCTTAAAAATGAACTGATTATTTACTTTTTTCCTTGTCTTTTATCATATCTTTTCACTAACAAATCATTTTGGAATCTTGTAATATGTAGTACTCTTGAATGTGAAAAATATTATCTAATCTATTGCATTGTGTAATATCTGATCCATTTCGACTTCAAATATTTTAAGAAATAAACTTTTTAGGTACAATAACTTATCGATATATATATACCATATATGAACAGTTACGATCAGAAATGAAATATATCTAGACTAGGGTGGTACAAATAAATCTGCACAAACGTCAACTTTATATAGATTAAGAAGAAGAGGTTGCATATATTCCAACTCTCCCGATATGACCAGGAGACTCCCGGTTTCAGACGGGGTCTCCCGCCCATTATAATCATTTTTATGTCTGTATTTTTTTGTTTATCGAGAAAAAAGTATATAATACCATTTGAAATAAATACAATCAAAATTCCTTTTAACTTAAACAAAACTAAACTCTCTATGGTTTGTTTTATATAAGATAAAACTTGAAATAATTATTCTGTGTTTTTGCCTGACCTACCCATGTAAGAATATTATGATGTAACTGACTGCATTGTGTGTACAAGGTTAAAACGGTGCAGGTTAATCCCTATTCCATTGGTTGGGCTTTCCACCAAGGGGTGACACTAAATTCAATGACTCCCGCTTTGCATGGTTGTATGATGAAAATATTTTCCAAATACGCCAATGTGTCTGCTGATGCCCAAGCATCTTTAGTTGTTCAGTTTGTGTTAGGACGCCATGGAACAAGCAAGAAGAACAACGATCATCGAATTGTGTCGCGCAGGTCACAGTACAACAGATATCATCAAGATCACGAAGTACCCTCGCAGGACAGTCTATGACGTCGTGGCAGCCTTTGACAAAGATGGTAGGACAACAAGAGCCCAGCACAAGCCTCAGAAAGATAAAATTCGGACTCCAAGGTTCCTGGTCGGACTGAAACGATTGATCAATGCAAATCCAACTGTCAAGATCAATGAGTTGGCCAAGGATCGTAAGGTCAACCCGATCACAATCAAAACAGCAATAAAAGAAGACCTTGGGTTCCTATCTAGAGTTCGAAGTGTGAAACACATCTTGACGGAGCAAAATTAAGTAGACAAAGTGATTAAGGGGAAGAAGATGCTCAATGCTATGAAGACAAAGGGTGGCTTCAAGCGCTTCTCCTCCAATAAGAAGATTTTCACCATTGATGCCTCAACCAACCGTTGGAATGATCAGTGGATCTGTCAGGATCCAGATGAAGTCCAGCCAGTTATGAAAACAAAGAAACCAGCCTCAGTGATGGTCTTGGCTGTGATCAGCAGCGATGGGGACGTCATGCCACCTTATTCTTTTTTGCAAAAGGCCAAAGTGTCAGCAAGGACACATACCTGAATGTCCTGCAAACCATAGTAGTTCCCTGGATGAAATGAAGTGGCTGATAAAAGGCAATACACGTTCCAGCAGGACTCTGCTCCTGCACACAAGGCTAAGCAGGTTTAGGACTTCTTAGCCCTAAACACGCCGGATTTTTGGCCTCCATCATTCTGGCCAGCTAATCCCCCTGATATGAACCCTTGTGACTTTTACTTGTGAAGCAGGGTGGAGAGTGAGGCCTGCAAGACCTATTATCCTTCTGTGGACAAGCTGAAGGCCTCAATCACAAAGAACATGTCCAGCCTGGATCCGTGTGAGGCTGCCGGGGCTGTTCAGAGTTTCCGGAGTTTTCAGATCCTGTATCACAAATTTACAAAATTTGCTGCAACTTACAAAATAAATTTATTTATTGGGGACACGGCGAAATTCTATTCAAATATAACCCGTACAAAAAGTTTAATCTTTTGTTCATTTTAAGTTTATTAAATTAAGCTTCCTAACGGTTTCTGTTTTGTTTGATGACTATATCAACAACCAACAAGAAGTGTTTTTTGGTATGCAAACTGTGATATCATGAAAATAAATACATATTTATTTATAGAATCGATAAAAATTTGTAACCCTCTTTAAAATCAGGGAAGATACTCGTATCAGCATATTTTTTAAAGGGTTTTTTTCATCTCAAACATAGGAAGTTTTTCTTTATGATTTTGGCTTTTACCTACATAAATCATAATAGTATCAAAGAAAAGTCAAACCACAGTAACATGGACCCTTATTTGAACATTGTGATTTTGTTTTTATAATTTTTTAGTGTTAACACAGAAAAGAGATTTATGTATTTGGTCGAATATAATAATATGATAATAAACTATTTAATTTATTCAATGTATGTAAGTTACATTGATCCAGAAATGTATGTGGTCCTCACTTGCATTAACAATGGATAATGAAGTGTTGCACACCTTCTATAATATATTTTAAATAAAAACTATTCAAATAAAGATATTTGAATTAACTCATGAATATTTATTCAAGAGGGCATTTGCAGAGAGGTGTCTTTTTTTAGTCCATATTATAGATTTGAAGCAATCATATTAACACAGAGATACTTAAATATCAACTCCAGAGATCAAATAAAAAGAAATATCCAAATATATGATTTTACAATTCGTAATATTTGAAATATTACAAAAGTAGTAAATCTAGTAATATTTGAGCAGGAAGTCTGTGGAAAATTTAAAACCTTGTTAAGACTTGTAATTTTGTTTCAATGCATGTATGTATGTATTTAAAATGAAAAAATATATTTAATGCATCCTTTTAAATAAATTTGATGAGTAATGACTAAAATAAAGCTTAGAAATATATGTATAGTTTGATTAATGCTAACTGAAATGATTATAAAAAGAACAAAACTTATCGCTTCCTAATTCTCTTGGGTGAATAAGATGTACCTTTGTTGATGATAATATGTACTTATAATAATTGTATCAATCTCTATGATTAAAGAAATTGAAATATCTTACACTTAAGGCATTATAATTATTTAAATATTTTTGGCAGCTGTCGATTTGTTTACTGTAGCCCCTTACTCTTATCAGAACATTGATTTGTTGAATTCAAATTATTTCATATGAAGTTAATAAAGAAATGGCGAAAAGTTGATGACGTAAGTGGTGCACTACTAGTTAATTTCGGGTCCTTTTTTTATCTTTTTAAAGTAAAGGTTGAGAAATGGAATGAAGATTCTTATGTGATAGATATATTGCTCATGGGTATACCCTGATATAAAATCTAATAGAATAGAATCATATATATGTATATATACAGATATTACCTATACTAGTCACGTATGCATCGTTAATAATTATTACTTTTATTATCCTCATTAGAAAGAAATCCCAAGTGTTATTGGGGATTATAGTTTTTTTCTTTTTTGAGGAGCGTTCTCATCATATTTTGTTAGCCCAGCTATTGCTTCTCTTTGGTTTTGTCCTCACATAAATATATCTTGTACATATGTTTGTAGTATAATTAACATCAAAAATTCCTAGCTATGTATGGATCCAATTAACAACTCTTGGCTCTTATGAAAGCTCTGATTCTTGACCCAGTGACTCGAATTACATTGTATTGAGAAGTCAAGATATCCCTACTGGGGATTCAGAATCGAAGTTAAAAAGGTTAGACTTGACTTAGACACTAGCTCAAAGATTTGACACTTTACTCCAAGTCGTAATGACTGACTGGCGAATAGCACTTTCGAATAACACTTAAGTCTCATTAAACTCTGCAACTTTACTATAGATTCAACTCAGATTCGTACAAAATTAGTAAGTAAAAAGACTTGCTACTGGACTTTGACTCAAATTGAAGACTCCAGACACGAATTGGACTTGTAAAAAAATACTCGTGAGAAGCTTTGACAACTATTTAATAGAGAATACTACAATACTATTCAACAGTTGGCAGTGTTGCCAGATAGCTATTGGAAAACTAATTATAAACAGCTTTGAAAATGACTAACAATCAGCTAACCTGCACAGTAAATGGTCAAAAGCAAAAACACACACTCAAAAAAAGAAACATTTAAATCTATTTAAACATATACTAGGCGTGTAAATAATTCGTTCCGGGTTTTTTCGACAGGTGGCGCACATATATAAATATAATTCAGCGACATACGCCATTTTGTTGTGCTGTTAACAAGCTTTAAAGCCACATGTGATATAATCTGAGAAATTAATTATAGCATTAATTTTTAGCGTCGAATATGCCAAAATTCGTACCACATAACGAGCATTTGCGCCATGCATTACTCTTTTTATTAAATCAAAAGAAAAAACCAGTAGAAAGTCACCGGTTGTTGTTGAATGTTTATGATGAACATGCTTCATCACTTTGAACATGTGAAACATGGTTTTGAAAATTCAAAAGTGATAATTTTGATGTGAAAGACGCTGAGCACTCCAGAAAGCCAAAATCGTTAAAAGACACCAAATAGCATGCATTATTGGATGAGGACGACACCCAAACTCAACAACAATTGGCTGGCAACTAAATGTGACACAAGAAGCCATCAGCATCCGTCTCCATACCATTGGAAAGATCCACAAGGCCGGAAAATGGATGCTGCATGTGTTGAACGTTCACCAGATGGAAAATCGAAAAGTGACCAGCCAATTGTTTCTTGATCAGTACAATTTTTCTATGGTATCGTAACTGGTGATGAAAAATGGATTTACTACGACAATCCTAAGCGTAAATCGTGCGTGAATCCTGGCTAAGTGTCAACATCAACGGCTAGACCAACTCGCTTCGGCATGAAGACAATGCTGTGTGTTAGGTGGGATTAACGAGACATGGTGTATCATGAGCTTCTGAAAACGGGTGAAACAATTAATACCTAACGTTATCGCGAGTAATTGATCAAAAAAGGGCTGGAATGGACAACCAGGTACAAGAATGGGTTTTTCCTGCATGACAACGCTCCGTCTCACACATCGAAACCTGTTCAGGACACGCTAGATACACTTGACTGGGAAGTGCTACCCACATGCCTTATTCACCATATTTGGTCCCATCGGATTACCATTCGTCTTCATCGATGGGACACGCCCTCGCTGAGCAGCACTTTCAAAATTATGAAGCAGCGGAAAGATGATTCTCCGAGTGGTTTGCCTCAAAAGACGAACAGTTCTATTGGGACGGAATCATTGCCTAAAAGATGGGGAAAATGTATAGCTTTCGATGACCAATACTTTTAATATAGTATTTTGATTTTTTCAAAACCAAAAATCGAGTTTAATTTCATCAAAAAACCGAAACGAATTATTTTCACACCTGGTATACTTATTTATAATGTCTTTAATATTTTTACATCATCACAATATAAACATTTATTAAATATAATATTTTCATAAAAAATACTTATTTATATAAATAATGTACTTTTTTTTAAATAATTATATGCTTTATTTTTTTACAAGTATTTTTAAAATCATCTTCTTCAACAAATGAAACGTTGAGCCTTTCAATAATGCGATTTTCTCATTGCCAAATCTTAGATAAACAATGAAATTAAACATACTTTGCAACCGATTAGCTCCATATTTAGCCAAGAATTTGATAACATAGGTCAAAATTTGAAATGTAAGAAATCCTAAGGGGTATAAGTATAATTATATTTAGGTGCAGACTGAATGCCATAATTGAAGCCAAGGAAGGTCACATTGAAATTTAAAGTTGCTTTTATATACTTATGTGCTGCAATAAACAGAATAAATATTTGTCTAATTAAGAGATTCTTGAAATCGATGATGATAAAGTTTAATTTTTGATATCAGACAATAGTTATGTGACACCCGTTATAATGCCTCTTTTTTTTAAATTACTTCTTCAACTGTTTCAAAAATAGTGCTAACTTTACAAAAATAGATTTGATATATTATATGGGTGGCGATATCAAATTAATATTAGTCCGTTTGATCTGATTGTCGAAGTTTTGACATTTTGTTCACCAGGAATCCAGGACTACATTCAAAGCTCCTTGATTTAAAAGATTATACAGGTCAATATTCACAGTGATGTATCAAGGTTGTCTTGGGACAAAAATATTGTTGCTGAGAACCGATTTCGCAACCTTGCTCCTACAAAAAATTTTATTGACTTAAAGCATGCATCTTATATCCCCCAAAATCGTCTAAAAAACCACCAAGAGTATCCCTATCCATGTGTCATAATATTAAGACAAAGGTCATTTGAAAGTATTGTCAAGTTCGTATTAAGATGCAGGATAAACTTTCTTTGAACATATGAAAGAAGAGCAGTTCAATGAACATAAATGTTATATCAAGTAAAAGTGCAACTGTGCATGGAATTGTTGAACATATGACTTTTCTATTTATCGTGCATTAATTATAATTTATTATTTCAATATAATGTCTTTATTTAATATCATTTAAATTTATTGTACAAAGTTGTGATTTTTTGAGGGTTCACTTATATACATATTTAGTATTAAAGAATACATTTTGTCAATTTTTTAACTATTAATTTATTATTTAATATTAAATTATAATGTAAACTCTTCTAAAATGCGTTTTTGAGAATGAATTTATATTAAATTAACACGAAATACTAATTGAATAAAAAGATATAAAATTGAAGTCGTTGGATCCTTAAAATAATATTACAATATCCAATTTATGTCTAAGGTACCGAAGGAACATATTTTTTCTCTTTTATTATGTACTTGTTGTTGAATTCTTGAGAGTGACTCACACATAGATACATGTTTTCATCTTTGTCATATCTCAACTAGTATTATGGTCAATCAGAGACCAATACAAGAATAAGATATTAATACTAAGAGAAATAAATGATTTTTTCTTGGTCATTACAAGGTCGCGATAGAAATGAGATTATGACTTTAAAAAATTGGTTTTGATAACCATACCACTAAATTCAATCTTTTTTTTCAAGTTCAAGATTATTTCCTTGTATTTTGAAGTAATGAATCATTTGACTAATGAATAAGGGAAATCATTCTTTTTCTAGAACAAAATGCATGTTCATTGTTTCTATCAACCTTTCTTCTAAGAAGAAAAAGAAAAAAGATCCGAAATAACCAATATTATCATTTCGTTTAACTGTTAAGACTATATTTAGTTTGAGTTCTATAAATCAACGATCAGAACACTCTAAAGGAGAATGAGTATAGAAGTTGACGGGAGACTCAAAAATACATGGAAAATACTGAAAATGTTGGAATTTTATTGTGCAAAGATGGTCTATAAATTATGCTTATAATTGTATAATATCTTAAAAATTCAACTTGTCTTAAAATTTTATAAGCACAATCAAATAGGTAACATACCATTGTAAATGAAAAATACGTCTATAAACACAGACTCGATTTATTAAAAATATGTAACAGGTATATTTATTATCATTATAATGTAAGCCTGAGGATATGTCTTAGTACATCTAGAAATGCTGGTGTTTCCATTGATGTAAAGTTTTATATAGAATATAAAGAATTATAAAGGAATATAGCCAAAGTGTACATAATACAAGTCTATAGATGTTGATTCGAAAGAAATCCAATCAAATAAAAAATGTAGTTAGGTATATGAAATAAATTGTGCATCAACTTTAGAGAAAAGATATTGCATTATTCAAATTATTTATTAAACTCAACCATTTGTAGTGTAACAGGAAGAGGTTTTATTCTATTTCTTTATTTTTTTTTTTTTTTGGTTGTTATGCTTGTCAATGGTCAAAATAAGGGCGTTACCTTTTAATACCAATACATACTAAGAAATAAGATTTTGTAGAATTTTCAACAAAGCAATAAAAAAAGTGGGTCAAAAGTTTAATTTAATAAAATACGTTAGAAAAGATATTTATGGGTTTTTTTCTATGCTTTCAAATTGCTAAGGAAGATATATGTACCTTGGTATGTGTACAATATATTTGCCTACCAAAGTTATTGTATATAATACAACTCATTGAGGCCAAGGGTAGATATATAGGTACCTAAAACAACAACAAAAAGTACTCTTGTCATGTCACAAAACAAGAGTTATACTTACCACTCAAATCCAGGTATATGAATTCTGGGACTCGAGTACTCATTTCTACAAGAAACTTGAGTATAATCCAGATAGCTAGAACTTAAGAGACCAGTCAATTTTGTACGAGTTATGAAAAATAAAATAAAAAACTATCAATTTAACTATTGTTTTCTTATAATATTACCAAGTACATGCAATAATTCATTTTATCTATTCCGGAGATTTACTTTAATTTTTTTTAGGAAGCTGACCTTGCTGCATTGCATTAAGTCTTATAACTTTGTATATTTTTCTTAAATTTGTTTGATAAAATTATGTCAACTGAAGAATCTAAAGTTGAATAAAAAAACGCAAGAAAATTTCAACATGTTTCACAATAAAGGAAATAAATAATTCCGCATAAATGGGGGAAGAAATGATATAAAGTCAACAGATCACTTATCTTTTTTTTTATTTTTTTATAATTCGAATAGATGGGTCAAGATATTTTACTACTCTTAGGTTCAATATATCCAGATTAAAGTCATCTAACTTTTACTGAATATTGAATAGATTTTTAATAAAACTGTCTCCAATCAGAAGATATCAGAGTGAAATTTTCCCCAAAACCAAAAGGTCATTCCACTTAGATCAGGGGAAAACCACACAACAGGTAAGAAATCATTATATTTATCAATTCTTTAAGCAAAAAATAAAAGCATGTGGTAATTTTTTATTGCCCTAGCAAAACATTCAAAACCAAAGTGTTTGTTTAACTTATGTTTTTTTTCAAGGACAGACGAGAAAATATTTAAATATTTGTATCTAATTATGTATTGTGATTTTTTCTTTTCTCTTCCTCTCTGTTATTGATCCAAGAAAGAAAGGAAAAACATTCATACCGTTGTCAAGGTTAATCAAAATACTGTCCTTGAAAGAAAGAAATCCGGTTTTTAAAGTAGATATTCCACGCATATAAAAGGAAAATATATGTATACATGCATACTATAGTTACTATAGTCACAAATTTGACTCGAGTCTAAAGACTTGAAACCTGTTACTCGAGTACACATATTTGATTTAAGTTATTAACCAAAAATAATGAATATATTTCTATTTCTGTTAAAGTCTATATTATTTAAATTGACATAAATTTCTCAAATTATGTAACAGAACTTTGTAAAAAAGGAAAAAAAAAAAGAATATCGATGATACCAAAAATGGCTTATTTCATTAGGGAAGAGTTTTGAGTTCCATTGATGAGAAAAATGTTTTACTATTTGTACTTTTTAAATATTACATACCTATGTGTATGAACCTCAAATTATAAAAATATAATTGATAAAAGACAATTACATAGATTATAGAACAGAAGTACTGATATTGTATATAATTTTATATTCCAAAATATACTCCAAATACCAAAATTGAGGAAAGGAAAGGCTTTTCTTCTTTTTTGCTCATAATTATTTCTTTGAACGTAAAAGAAAATCCTTGAAATATTTAAATAATATTCATTTAGGTGAAAAGTTGCAGTCTATATTTGAAATGTATTTCATTGTTTGTTTGGACTTATGAGGTGTCCTTTTAATATACCAAGGCTGCTTAATTAAAAGAGTATATGATAAGTAAGTACATATACGTGTAAGCCGTAATTATGTAATTAGTTTAATTCTCCCTTACAAACACATCATATACACACTTCATTTACTAAATATTTTTTCTTTTACAAATTTATAAACAAATTCGTTTAGGAACAATTTTCTGGTAGAAACAATAATATTTACTCCATGACTCTAAAGAAGAGTGTATTTAATAATTAATTTTCCAGATAAAAGTAAATAAAGATATCAACATATTTTCAGAAAATTTGTATATGTATATGTTTACATTTTCCTCTTGTACATCCCATAATAACCATCCAGTTCAAGTAAGAAAATTGACTACATTGTACAGATCAAAAGATAGGTTTATAAACATAGCTGTTCATGAATCATTTTTTAACAAGTTCGAGTCAAGTGGCGAGTTTTTGAGCTCGAAATCCTAGTCGAGTCTCAAGTTTTATCACATCAAGTCAGAGTCAAGTCTAAATCCCAATTTAACTAGACTTAAATACAACTCGAGTCCAAGTAATCATTATAAATAAGTCCCCAGCTCTGATTCAGTCATCATTAATGTTAAAATTCAATCATTCAAAAGGATAAATAGCGGTTTTTTTTAAATGAAGGATCATGTCTTAAGCCTTGAGCCTTATTTTCACTTTAAGTCCGAGTTGAACTTGATTCAGCAGTTTAGTGATAATTTCATGCGGCTCGAGTTTGAGTCCCCAACTCTGGTGATAAATAAAACAAAAAAGATAACTGATTTTATATAATGTAAATATAAAAATTATATAATGGAGTTTTAGATGCACTTGCTCTATGTATGAACCAAATCCAGACTTTTCTCTTGGAATCAAATTGTTTATCATATCCGAATTTGACTGTAATATTTCAAATGCATTCGTATGCATCTACGATTATTTTTTTTCTCGAAATATATATATATATACATATGTACCTACTTATGTACATATATCCAGTGATAGGACAATTATGAAAGAGAATTTATTTCATGCAGAGCTCCAAGAGGAGTAGCCGTAGCCTACCATTCTTTAGAAACGCGTATCCGCAACAAATAGCAATAAATCCTGGATTTGTAGACAATGTGAATTATTACGCTTACATATATAGAAAGGAACTTTTAAACATCAGTTTGTATTGACTTGGTGCTGCAATAGGAACATTTCCAGAGCTATGACTTCAAAGGTAGGAAACGATATAAAAAATACTCCATATATTCTTGTATATGGCCGTTTGTAGTTACCTTAATGTCTTATTTATCATTACATGACAAAAAAATAGATAAAATAGATGTACCATTACAATAATGGTTATTTTGTAAAAAAAAAGTATGTATAACTTCATTATAAAAAAGTATTGATGAAAAGACATAAAGTATGATGTGTAATTGATAATATCGGAAGACAACGAATCATTATTGATATTTTAATTGTTTTGTATATCAAACAAACAAATTTATTCCCTTGACCAGTTTAGTCTTTATTAATATCTTGAGAGAAACCTTCAACCATTGAATTAATATAAATAATGTTAGGAAAATTAGATTAGAATAAACATTTTAAAATGAACTATATATAGTAAGTAATTGCTTTATTTATTTATTTTTTGAAATGGTATTTGTAAAAATGTAATGGTCCAAGGACTAAATCTGTAGATTCAAGTTTTCAAACTGTATCTACCTGCAAATATAAATTTAAATTATTTTTTTCATTGTTCTCTTGTCCTTGTGATAATTGAATAAGTAGTGAATATTAAGACATTATATCAAATCACTGTTTGTTTACCTATTATTACATTTTGAGAAAAAAATTTCAACATAATATGAATGTTATAAATTCTCATCATTCACTAAGAATTAATTAATTAACTATCTTCGCAGATAATTGTGTTGCCCCTAATAATAATTGGAATAACAAACTTTCAATCCGTGAGATCGGACGGAGCAAGTCACCATCATCATGATCATGGAACTTCCAACACTCATCATCACGATCACGGAGCCTCCAATTCTCTTCACCATAACCATGCTGACCTATCAAACTCTCACTCACATCACTCAACAATACATTCTCAATCCACATATCAAGCACCAGGCAATCATTTAAATGGAATCAATGATGGAGTATCTTCATACAAATCCCCTACACAAACGTATAATATCCCATCTGCCTCTCATACTCCACACAATTATCATCAGTCTTCCAACCATGCTGTTCCTTCAATCTCCCATCATCACTATGAAGAGCATCAAAGTCCAGACAACTCCATCATTGGTTTTTTCAGAAGGCTGACTGGGGGATTTGTTGCTTTAAAAGGTGGGCTCATTAAAGGACATGCCGCTTTTTGGGATTCAAAAGGGAATGCACTCATCAACGTTGGGAAAAGAATAGCTGGAAGGCCACCTTATGGACCCGAATTTAAGCCAGTAGAAAACAAACCTGTACCCTATCATCCTCAACAGTAAACGCATGTCTACTATTTTGTCTGTTGTTTTGTGTTATTATCCATTTTGATAAAGGCAGTGCCAAAAAATAATTAATTTGATTTTTTTTCTAATAAAATATGCTGAATACGGGTTAACCATTATCTAATATGTAATTGTGAGTATATTCTGAGTATTTGAAACTTGATACATTTGTCACAAGTATGCATGGCTTATATTTTAAAAAATCCAATTTTCACAGCAGTTGTTCGTATATATGTACATAGGTATGAACGTATGTACATCCATAAATATTTGTATGAATACCATGTATATATATATTAGTTCGAAAGAAAATACAGATACATCAATGTACATATATTGTAAAAAATATTCTTAATTTTATTTTTTCATAGTTCATTTAATTATAAGTAAAGTTTGTTTTATTAGACTTTTTTTTCTTTTCTTTTTTCCTTTTTTTAAAGATCTTTTTCATACATATACACTTACATTATATGTATGTACGTTACATATATTTTTTAACATTGATTCGGATTTTGATCCAAAGTGTATGCAAACATCAATTCCACTTTTCAATCCAGATTCAACCAATCCTGGTTTTGCTGTAATATCCGTATTTCTTTTCAAAACTCTTATAACGACATAAATTCACCATTGACACATATAAATAGAAAAAAATGTTAGACAGACAATCTCACATAGTTTGGCATTTCCATAGTATTAATAATTCAGACTGTTTTGAGTATTTCTACTCCTATAATTTCAATACGTAAATATTTTGGTCAATAATTTCCTTTACACATATCTTATATATGATGTATAATAGTACTGCGGATATATCAAACTTTGTGAGACTGTCCGTCTAACATTTTTTTTGCTTTATATTTGTCGTTGGTGAATTTATGTCGGTATAAGAGTTTTGAAATGAAATACGGATATTACAGCAAAACCAGGATTGATTGAATCTGTATATGTATGATTCTTAGCACGACATTATCTTGATCGTATATCACAATCCTTCTTTCAAAAAGAGAACGAAAAAAAGGCACAAAATCAGTTGTATTTAATATGTCAACTTTTTCTAAAAATAAAATCTATTCCTCATGTTCATTCCTCAACAATAGATGAGTTTGACCTATTAAGGTTCAGAACACTGATAAGAAAATAAGAAGTATAAACAAACAAGTTGACTACCTATATATAGTATACATATATATATATAGTGTAAATTTTTACGTTAGTGTTTTAACACCATGTTATATAAATATATGAAAAAGACTTATGTAAATATTTAAAAATAAATAGTATATTATTATTAAAATAAGATTTACAATTTAAAAAATACATATTAACAGGGAAAGAAATAGAAAAGGATAAATAAATAAATAAAGTCATAACTTTTTATAAGTTGAAACGATGAAAACACACGATGAAAACAAAAAGAATCAAAAATGTTTTTTTTTTCATTTCTTTATTTAGCAACCAGCTCCGCAAATACCATAACCATTTTCAACTCCTGCTGCATTAACTGAAGTAGCACACCAAAGTGTGGACCCGAAATTTACATTAGTGCATTGACTATATGTCACACCAAGATATATGAAGGGAAAAATGCACCTCCTGCCGTTGGTTGTTCTACAAACTGAAGATATCAAAAATATTATGTAAAATGTTCTGAATTAATTATGAAATGGAGTAGTAGATACTTACCACCCGGAGCTAGTGTGGTCTCAGCTGTTTGTTTGAATAAAATTTTTCATGAAGGATCACAGTTTTTATAAAAAATAAGTTTATGTTCTTACTTGGACATGAAGAGGAGCACAAACCATAGCTTCTCAATTCATCATTTGAGGAAACTTCTGTTGCACAATAAAAAGAACCACCAATATTGGTACACCTATCATATGTAACTCCATCTAAATTAAAAGGAAAGAGGCATCTGTCTCCATTCAGAGTTGGACAACCTAGGTTTCAATAGAACAAAATATTAAAGTTATGTCAAATACTTAAAGTTAGACCTGGTTTGATACTTACCCGCCTTTGTAACGGTTGTTTCCTCTAAAAAAACATAATACATGAATAAGTCAATACAAAATCATTGTAGAATAATTGACTTACGTGGACATGAATCTGAACAATCTCTATATTGAAAGACCTCACCATCCTGATTCACTGAAATTGCACACCAAAAAGTACCAAAATTATCAACACTTGTGCATTTCTCATAAAAAACCCCTGCGTATAGGAATGGAAAAATACATCTTTCTCCATCAACGGTAGGACAATTGTCCGCTGAAAATCAAGAAGTAATAAAAATATGTAAGTATTTACGTCTGTATATATGTAACAAGCCCTTAAACATAAGGATAACTTACACAATCCGGGTCTAAGAGTCGGGGTCGTTGGAACGGTTGGAGTGATGGTAGTGGCTTGATCAACTAAAGAAAAGTATAAAACTTACATAAATAGTCTTGTTGATATGGATTTTTATAAATATTACCCCCACAATTGGGACCACAATCACTATAAGTAAGGAATTCTCTGTTTGAATCGACAGATGTCGCACACCACGGAATGCCAGCGTTATCAGTTACAGTGCAATCCCCAAAGGTGATTCCATTATATACAAATGGGAAAACACATGCCCTGTTGTTGACAGCAATACACGCTGTGATTTTTAAAGACAGTAAATATTCATAAAAAAGTATACTAAACTTAAATTAAATGACTTACAATTAGAATCTATAGTGGATTCAGCTGGGCATGCGGATGAACATACACCATATGATTGAACTTCATTCCTCGAATTGACAGATGTGGCACACCATACAATGTTAAAATCAACAGTTGTACATCCATTGTATGTAATACCCACATATTCAAATGGAAATATGCATCTATCGCCGGATACAGTGGGACATCCTAAAGTAATATAAAAAATGAGTTGAATGGAGGAGAACATTGAAATTTTATCGATACTACATACCAGCTTTTGTAACTGTTGTTTCGGCTAAAATGAAATGAAAGAAAGAAAACAAAAGATACGAAAATATCAACTATATATTGAAGAAAATATAAATATACAATCCATTACTTGGACAAGAAGAAGAACATTCTCCATAATCACCAACTTCCCCAATGGCATTGAGGGATATGGCACACCAATGTACGTCTCCAAAATCAAAAGTTGTACAAGCGCTAAAGGTAAAACCCTCGTATTTGAATGGAAAAATACATGCTCTCCCTTCTGCTCCGGTACAACCTATTACAAAAAGAATGAAATTAAGAAACTAAAAAAAGTATATCTTCAACCTGAAACTTGAAAACTAGTTGTTGGCTCAGTAGTGGTTGTCGTTGTTGTAGATGTAGTAGTAGAAGTTGTCGTTGTTGTAGATGTAGTAGTAGAAGTTGTCGTTGTACTTGTAGAGGAACCAGTAGTAGTACTTGTAGAGGAACCAGTTGTTGTACTTGTCGATGAACCAGTAGTTGTACTTGTCGAGGAACCAGTGGTTGTACTTGTAGAGGATCCAGTAGTAGTACTTGTCGAGGATCCAGTAGTTGTACTTGTCGATGATCCAGTTGTTGTACTTGTAGAGGAACCAGTGGTTGTGCTTGTAGAAGATCCAGTAGTAGTGCTTGTCGATGATCCAGTTGTTGTACTTGTCGAGGAACCAGTGGTTGTACTTGTTGAAGATCCAGTAGTAGTGCTTGTCGATGATCCAGTTGTTGTACTTGTCGAGGAACCAGTGGTTGTACTTGTTGAAGATCCAGTAGTAGTGCTTGTCGATGATCCAGTTGTTGTACTTGTCGAGGAACCAGTTGTTGTACTTGTCGATGATCCAGTTGTTGTACTTGTCGATGATCCAGTTGTTGTACTTGTCGAGGAACCAGTTGTTGTACTTGTCGAGGAACCAGTGGTTGTACTTGTAGAGGATCCAGTTGTTGTACTTGTAGAGGAACCAGTGGTTGTACTTGTAGAGGATCCAGTTGTTGTACTTGTCGATGATCCAGTTGTTGTACTTGTCGATGATCCAGTTGTTGTACTTGTCGATGATCCAGTTGTTGTGCTTGTAGAGGATCCAGTTGTTGTACTTGTCGATGATCCAGTAGTAGTACTTGTAGAGGAACCAGTAGTTGTACTTGTAGAGGAACCAGTTGTTGTACTTGTCGATGATCCAGTTGTTGTACTTGTCGATGATCCAGTTGTTGTGCTTGTAGAGGAACCAGTGGTTGTACTTGTAGAGGATCCAGTTGTTGTACTTGTAGAGGAACCAGTGGTTGTACTTGTAGAGGATCCAGTAGTAGTACTTGTCGAGGATCCAGTTGTTGTACTTGTCGATGATCCAGTTGTTGTACTTGTCGATGATCCAGTTGTTGTACTTGTCGATGATCCAGTTGTTGTACTTGTCGATGATCCAGTAGTAGTACTTGTAGAGGATCCAGTTGTTGTACTTGTCGATGATCCAGTTGTTGTACTTGTCGATGATCCAGTTGTTGTACTTGTCGATGATCCAGTTGTTGTGCTTGTAGAGGATCCAGTTGTTGTACTTGTCGATGATCCAGTAGTAGTACTTGTAGAGGAACCAGTAGTTGTACTTGTAGAGGAACCAGTTGTTGTACTTGTCGATGATCCAGTTGTTGTGCTTGTAGAGGAACCAGTTGTTGTGCTTGTAGAGGAACCAGTTGTTGTACTTGTCGATGATCCAGTTGTTGTACTTGTCGAGGAACCAGTGGTTGTACTTGTAGAGGATCCAGTAGTAGTACTTGTAGAGGATCCAGTAGTTGTACTTGTAGAGGATCCAGTAGTAGTACTTGTAGAGGATCCAGTAGTTGTACTTGTTGAGGTAGTAGATGTAATTGTGGTTGATATACTAGATTTGGGATCACTTGTTGATTTAGCTGAACTAGTTGACGTTGTCTTTTGAGCCGCTAAAATTATTAATATATAATTATGATCATAGTGTTAGTATGTAGGGGTTGAATTTGCGTTATTCATTTTTATCTACCACAATCTTTCCAAATTTCATGGTATACTGTGTGTGTACATAGAGGCTAGGTACATACATATATGTTAATGTATGTATCTATGTGCGACTGTTTTGATATGACTTACCAGTGTAGTAATTTGACACTAGTATTAAGTAAACACATATTAAGCTTTTCAACTTCATGGTGCTGGGGATTGAAATAAAGATTTCTATTTGATTCAAACATAAGGAAGGAAGTCGACTTTTATATTGAAGAATTTAATTATGAATATAATACAAATGTGATGATTTGATTCATAATTAGATCATTTTGATATATGTAGATGATACCCAATTGATTTAATTAAGATTTAAAAGTATGTCATAAGTAATCATAAGCAATTAAAAAGTAGATAATTAAATCGAAAGTATTTACATTATAAGAGGCAACATATAGGAAATTATTTGTCCCAGATAGGGGATCAAATATTAAAATCATTTTTTTTTCTTAAAGGTAAATCGATTACCAGATATTATATAGAAAGGGTTCGGATTCTAATCTTTTCCTCTGGCTCAACTTAATTCAATTAGTTATAAAAATGGGATATCAACTTTTAGGTCAGTTAAAATAGATTTATTCCAATGAAACAATTAAGGTCACATCTGTCCATCATTGCGACAAACAAAACATATTTATTTGATCCCTTAGTTAATTTTTGTTGAGAACATATTATTCTTTGAACTTTGAGTATTTTTGTTTCTTCAAAGAAGATTGAAGGAGCTCAGATGTGTAGAACTCAATCCATGAAAACTATTTTTTTTATTTTTAGGCGCAAAAAAAATGCTCTGTTTCATAATGTCACCGATAGACATATTTGAGCTTTTTTATATACATATATTTGCTAGTTATGGAATTTTTTACCAATTGCATCCAGTATGATGAAATTGTGTCCAATGTATCAAGTTATAAAATGTGTTCATCGAGAAATCAATATTATGGAAGGTAACATATATTAATATACCCGTACATTGACTACTAATTACAAGTAAAATTATAAACTCAATTTACAATCCAAAAAATGTATATCTACAATTTTTTTTCTTCAATTGCTTAATAAATGCTTAATAAAATTAACTGTTTTCCATAGTCAGTAATTATGAATCAATATTTGGCTTCTAAAAGAGTTTCAATCTTGTTTAAAAATATATGTATTTATACATAAACCTTTATATTAAAACTATGGAACTTTTTTGTTATTGTTTTACAACTATATTTTAAAAATGTCATCATCAGTCATGACGTGTAAGACAAAAGGTCACACAAAAGCAAGAAAGGTTCTGTGTTTTAAACCTAAAATAATTTTGCGTTTTATAATAAACATATTTTTGCCAAATAAAAGATTGAATAATAACATTTGTGCTTAAATATTAATTATAATTACAATCATAGCAATATATCGAATACTGAAGGTAATTGGTTCCGTGGACATACCATGCTTGAATTTCTTTAAAATGCAAGTGCCAGTACAATGAACCAACATTTTATTCATTTTACATGCATATCATATATTAATAGATCTATTGAAATTCTTTGACAATGAACTAATTATTTGGAAGTCAATAGTAAAAAAAAAAGAGATTTTAAGTAAATAATCATATAAATTTGGGCATTAAGTTCAAGGAAATTTATACTCAATTTATATTGTGATTGCAAAACATTGGAATGAATAATTGTTTGTTTAAAACAAGCACGCAATAAATGCTTATGTACTAAGAAGCTAGAAATAAAGTTACCTAAGATTTTATTACACGCAAGGCGTAAATTGAGTCAACCTATGATTCCCTTTTAACTTAGCTTCAATCAAGAAATATTTGGATATGACTCAAAAACCATCCAAATTAATATATTTATACAATTCTTTTTTTATTTTTTGAAGCATGCAATTAATTTATAATTGAATGCTCATTGTCTTGGATACAAATAATCTAATTGTCCGAGTATTCATTGATTTATTTACATAAACGACATAAGCTTGTTATCAAGTTATAAACAAGGAAATAACAGTCATCTTTTTTATGATAATTAATAAAAGGAAATGAAACATTCCAAAATTTGAAGCTTTTACAAAAACTCTTTGGCTATTAACTAACAAAATCAAATATAGCACCATTACCCTTATCTTTTTATAATTAATTAATTCATGAATTTCATTTAATACAATATGAATTTGTAAATACGAATTATAACACTAACATTAGTTACATTCGTGTACATGTACTCATTATATAAAATAAAATATAATTTCAACTGTCACCTATTATTACGCATATGTCCAGATATGCCTCTAAAGATATACATACTGCATACATAGTTAGTTACTTATAAATTTATAAAATAAACAGCGTTAGGCGAGGGGAACAAAGCCGAGAAGAGCTCTCATGCTGTCCACTACAGCTGTGTGGCTGGAAGTTTAATTATTATTATTATTGACTTCGGCGCGTAATTTTTTGTAATCACTGATTGGTCATATTTCAATGATGTCATTGGAGTGCTAACATATATTTCTCTCAAGCTACCTACGCCTCTGACTCAGGTGACGCAAGAGCTCACGTCATCTTTTGTATAAACGTTCACGCTTTCGGCGTTGTAGTTATTCTCCTCTTTTCTTTTTTTACTGCCTATTATTAATTTGTTACTCCTTACTATTGTCGTAACTGCTCAACGTGTGGTGAAAACATGTAAGTTTTCTCAATATTTATTAATTATATTTTTGTCACTCTTTTCACGATTTCTTCGTCCTATTATTTTCATTTGTGCAGAGATTATCATTCAATGAGTCAAATAAAATCTTTCATATGAATACTAATTCTGATGTAACTTCGATTTAATTATGAGTTAATCACTGATTCATCACGGGTGTCTCCACTGATGAGGTTCTGGTCCATTACATTATTTCCTAGATCCTTGCCATTTATTCTTGTGCACAAAATGAATTGGATGATGAGGGCAATTCTTATGACTATTAAAGCCCCCACCTGGATCTTCCCCTGACTAACTTTTGCTAGTTGGGAGGATAGAAATGTAAGTTATCGTGAGAGCACTAAAAGACCTTGATTTCCATGCCTTCTTGCATTTTCATTCTCCTTGAATAGTTTTTTTTTTACCTATTGATACTTTCTATCAGGTATATGCAATGCATGATGTTGCATTTGTTTTAACATTATTCTCTCCTTCTTGCCATTAATTAATTATAGCTATGTAAGTTATATTGATAACTCCAGTACGTATTTAAGGTTTTCTTGATGAGAGGAGAGAAAGCAACTATAATTTTTAATAATGAATGTGGCTTTTATACCCCTCCCCTCTCCTTTCAATGAAGTCTCCTTGGTAAAATATATTATGTATACATATTATTTACAATTTGAATTTCCTTTCATAAATATTCTTACTTACAGAATATAATACTCATAAGATCCATCAAAAATGGTCATTGAAATCAAAGACTTGTCTTCTTTCAACTCCCAACTTACAGAGGCAGGAGGAAAGTTGGTTGTAGTTGATTTTTTCGCTACCTGGTGTGGTCCTTGCAAGGCCATTGCTCCACAAGTAATGTTTGCAGTGTAGTATTTCTGATTTTTATATATCTAATTCTATGTATACAGATTGAAGAATGGGCTAAAAGTATGGATGACGTTGTTTTTCTTAAGGTCGACGTAGATGAGGCCGAAGACGTTGCTCAACGTTACAACATCACTGCCATGCCTACTTTTATTTTATTCAAAGAGACTAAAGAGGTAAAAAAAAAGAAGTGTGGTTTTCAAATGTTTGTATAGTTTGATATTTATTTGATTTTTAAATAGAAGTTATGTTAGTCACAGAGTATAATCGAGTCTATTGACTTGAATACACATCTCTGATATGTCATTTTTTTTGTTTTTTTAATGGAAAAATAAGCTCATAATATAATATTTACTACCTAGGTTTCTGATTTAATGGGAGCCAACGTTGCCAAACTTGAAGAACTCATTAAGAGTAATAAATAATTATACTCATAATTATAATATTATTTCATTATTTATGCAATATTGATAATTTGATCAACCCTTACGATTTTTTTATGTATGTGTGATACTCTTAGTGCTCATTTTATTTTTTAATCAATGTAGTCACATGAAATCAATTCTAATATACAGTATGAAATGGCAATATGTGTGATCAACTATCAATCATGATATTAAGTATTATTATGAATAAAATAGTTTTAATCAATAATTAGTTATTATTATATATTGTTTATGTTCTGCGATTTTTACAGAATTCATTATTTGTTAAAGCGCTTCTCAGTTACGTAGCAGTGTCATTGTTATAGATTTGATCTTCTATTATAGATTTTAATATATCATTAGGGGATTCGGAACATGAAGGAAGAAATGCCGTTTCTCTTGGAGATGAAAGTGTAATTGAAGAGGAGGCAGATGATGTAGGAGATGAAAAATCTGTCAGCGTTGGCGTAGAATAGGAGACAGGTTCATCTATAATAGTGCCAGAATCCTTAATACCTCTCCTCCATTTGGCTCTTCGATTTTGGAACCAGACCTTAAAAGTAAAAAATGTAGAAATGTTAATGAACATAATTTATAAAATCATTAGCTTTTTTGAAGGGGTATTGAATGACTTGTTCTTATATCTTCAATTATGACAAGAATAATACTCCCTTTACTTTTTTCTTCTATTAAAAGTGTTGATTTTGGTCTCGAAATGGTTCTTTCAAGTCCAAATTGGAAAAAAGTACTGATTAAAGGACAAAAATTTAACTCTAAATGTACAGTCAAAATTAGGGTCCGACGATATTGATTTTGAATGTTAATAAAAAAAAATTGATCGGCTGATTTTTTCTTCAAATTTACTTCTGAAATCCTATAATATAAAGCGTAAGCACGGGTTTATTGGCAACTGAATAATTTTTATGAAGATTTTTTGAAAATAAATCCTCGAATTTTTATTATAACTGGCTAATTTAATCAGTCACCGATAAATCGATCGGGCTCTAGATTGGATTGAGTACACAAGTTGACTAAATTGTACTTATTAAAAAAATTAAAGTTTCACATCTAATTCTTGTAGCATTTGACGCGTAAATTACAAATCTATTTAATTTGTATATCAAATTTGTTTTTCGATTTGAATTTCTTGGGTGTTTGAGCCAACTTTTATGTAAGATATAATGTTGTTAGTATATTTATTTAAATATACTAAATATATTAATACTTCTTGTTTTGACTGTAATATTTTATAACGGAGTTATAAAAAATTTTGCACTTCACCTCGACAATTTTCTACCTCAAAAAATAAAATGAAATAATTATTACTATTGAACTAGACCTATTTAAAGCAAATACTTTTTTTCGCTAATGAATGTTCAATTAATTAGTTATTGATGTTTAAATGAACTCCTTTGACTTAAAAGTATAAGAAGCTGTTCTTCTCTAAACAAAATACTTTTTTGATCTTTACATTGCATTTTTTCAGGGTGTGATGGTCTTAAATGAAACTAGCAGAATACTTGTATGAAAAAATTTTAAACCAATTAATATTTATGAACAGTGTAAGAAATATATAAATTATATCTTTAAATTTTGCGTTTACTTGCATATCATAGTTCATGGTCTTTTGACCTTGTATATTTTTAAATATGTGAGATATGTGAAAATATAATAACCTTTAGAAACCTTGAATGAACTGATGAAGTTCGAGTCTTAATTAATAATGAAGATAATAAAGATACTGCTATTATTTTGCTAAGTAGTTTATATTTAGTCTTCTAAAACATCCTGTTTTACACACATATATGGAGAAGATATAAACCCATATTTAGAAATGACACTAAATTTGGTAGGTCTATTTTTATGTGAATTACTTTTTGTTTGTTTTTATTCAAAGGTTGACTCAAACCTACTTATAAAAAGATCGCTTTGCATATTTAGGAAACAGTAATTACCTTAGTTTACTCTAATTAATGCTACATTCGTGATTATATTTCTTCCAGGTTATTCCAAAGTAAATTAATTATATTAAATGAAGATTGATATAGCAATATTAACTTTTTGAATGCTCTTTAACATTTTAGAATCATTTAATCTCCTTTACAGTTTGTTATTATTTTGTCCAGTAAATGAATAAATTATTTTACTTATAGATTTTTTTAGTAGTAGACAGTTTTTATAGTAAATTTGGTATCAAATAATATAACTTTGATATTTAATGTTGGTGTATTTCTTTCAAGTATTATGTAACTAAGCTCTACTTTTACATACATTTATGGTTATTGATATGCGTATCGTCTATTGAGTTATAACTTTTATAAAATATGTGTTCATTAATCTTATTTTCATATAAATCTGAAAAAAGTCCTTACGAGCTATTATAAGTAGATTAATATTTGCTATACGATTTTCTAATTGTGGGTCTGGAGCTAAATTTTAACAAATGCAATTTTATTGTTCATAGATATCGGCAAGTAAAAATCAAGATACTTGATTCCTAATATAAGGGTCTAATTTGCCCTTCAAAAAAATGGGGAAAATAATTATTTTTTTGGTCTTTCCAGTGAAATTCTTCAATGACAATATACATATGTCGTTCCTAGAAAAAGGTTGACTATGAAAAATGAGAAATATTTTTTATATATGTACAATGTACATGATAAATGTTACTAAAATACATTGTGATAGGGGAAGGAACTTGGAGTTAATGATATTTATCCGATTATGTAATTCATAGGATATTGAAGCTGTATAGGTCAAGGTGTGATAATTATATGATACAAAACATTATTTGAAAAGTGATAGCCACATTGTCAAAACAAAATGTATATGACTATAGTGTAGGTTTATCAGGAGGTTTCAAAAACTATAATAGAAGAAAGTTCTTACCAAAACTATTCTATAAAATTGCTATAAAAAAAAGAATAAACGAACCGAGAATTGAGTATTATATTAAATGTTATTCTACCACCTTCAACGTATGTTCCTTGTATTTAACTGCCCCGTTTCCCACCAACAGAAAAAATTGATAAAGGGACGGTTAAAACATGCTATTTCTCTTGAATCACGAACTAGTAATTTGATTGAAAATTGAGTGATTCCATATAAAAATAGGAAGGTCATGAAACCCACCACCTCAGATTCAAACCAAATTTGGATGAATTATTTTTGTAAGTAAAATATGCTGAAATGCAAAATTTAAGTGCTTGACGGTAGGTCTAACTTGCACTGATCTTATTATGTAGCCTCCACAATTTTTTTTAGGAAAACATAGTTATCTATCTTTTGAACCAATCTAATTGAAATTTGGAATGTAATATATAAATAATAGACTACTTGCATTAGAAAAATCTCAGTGGCACTCTTTTGAAATTAAATTATACTCATTTAAAAAATAACAATTTTGTAGCTATTTCGCACGTCGGGGACAATTAAAATACGTTACACACTCAAATGCAAGTCTCAAAAAAAGTGTTTTTAATTAGTTTAATTTTAGTAATAATGATTTTGTTTGTTCTGTAAAGATTTGGTCAATTATTTCAATATAGTATAGTCACTGTACTATAAATAAATGTTAATGTCGGAGAAATAATTAAAAAATACTTTTTTAGAATATAGAGAAAAATTGTTTTCCTGCAATTATAACATCTACACCGAAAAAAAACAACTTTATTGACTAACAAGAAGCAAGTGGGTTAGAAAAATAACAACACATCGATTAATTACCTGCACTCGGGCCTCTGAGAGTCCCAATTTTTCAGCAATGAGCTCTCGGAAATAAACATCTGGATAATGAGTAGATTCGAATGCTATTTCCAATTCACATAATTGAAAATGTGAAAATGATGTCCGATGTCTCTTGAGATGCCTACGGTAAAGTTTTGAGCGGCTTATTATCGATTCCTGGCTAGTGACAGTTTCTTCTTTGGAGCTTGAACTTTGTGATGATGTGTCTAATTTTTCATCATTTTTTCCCTGTAGATCCAATTGTACTGGGATTAGAGGTTTCAGAGTAAAATGTATCTGGGGTGAGTTTGACTCATTCAAGAGTCGATTTGGTTCAAATGACTGCTCCAAATATGAAGTATCTGTTAGTGCAAAGATATTTCAATGTTTTTGTTTTCAAATGGAAGAAATTGTTTGAAAATTTATTAGTAAATTACTCAGAAAATCCCATCTAAAACTGAACTATATGATAGTTTACAAGCTTCACAGTAGAAAATGACTTACAAATAAATTATGATGGTCTGAAAGTATAATTTTGAACTATTTTTATTTTTAAATCTACTTATTATGTCTATTAAGTATCCTCTTTCCAATGACTTTCACAATGTAAAATTTCTTGGCTGTATGTCCTTCTTCCTGGTTCCTACGTTAAATAAATCCGGAACTTAACATATGTAAATATTTTTGCACTATTTAACTAATATCGAGAGCGTCGTAACCGTATCTTGTGATGGATTTGGTTTAATCTCTTCTAAACATTTAGAATCTTGAAGATCCAGAACCTTGTCGTTTGAATAGATGGATTCATTTTCTTCTCCATGTCCATTTGTACTAGGCCAATCGAAGTCGAGACTCAAAAAATCCATTTATAACATAATTAAATTAAAAAGTTTTTTTTTTCTGTGTTGACCGTCTCCTTATTGGATTTACAGCTAATTTTACATTCTTATTCGATGGAATGATAATCATATGATTTCCTTTCTTTCTATTCCTTAGTGGGAAACCTAACAAGTATTCTCAGAGTATGTGTGCATATTTAGAAGGCAGGCTCTTACTTTTAATGGTTTCCCATATAGTAGTCATTTCTGTCATTTGTTTATAGATTGTACATATTTTATTTACATCTATATACATATCTACTTAATAATGTTTTTTATTTTTTCAACCTTTATAGCATCCAAACCTAGATAACCCCTTTTCCGGGAGATGTGTTGCACACATACACTCCAGCAACATATGTTACCAGAGCTGTTACTTTTCGCTAGTCGAGTCACGAGTCTTGAGAGACAAGCTCGAGTCGTGTCTTTAGTTTTTGAACAGGAGTCTTAGTCGCGTCTCTATGAGCTATACTCGTATTATGAGTCCTTAAGTTACTAACCATGGATAAATCTCAGAATGGGTCTCATAAATAAAAAAGGGCTCGAATTAGGGATGTAGTTGAGGAGCACGAGGGCCGAGGGGCTATGTGCAATGTGTAAAAGTACCTATTTATTTCTCTATAACTTCTGCAGTTTGAATTCAACTTAAGATGTTACTTACTTTGCAGATTAAAGTAACCTGATATTTAATGAACATGTCAGTCAATGTCAATTCATTTGTTTGGTGATACATCTGAATTCAGTTTGGATGTGTCACAATTAGAAAAAGGCAGAACCAACAACAGCTTCATTTACAGACAAAACTTATTGAATTTGAACTAATTATCACATAACTTATGAATTGAAAAATTCTTGTAATTTGGAATGACGCACTCGAAGTTGGTGCAAGAATAATCTAGTACCTCTAAGCAGACCATTTTGTACAAGTACGAACCAAGTCGAGTCTTTAGTTGTTAACTTTGAGTCCGAGTTGATTTAGAAGTCACAGTTTAGAAAAACATAGGGAGAAGCTAATGTTTTGATTTGAGGATATTTAATATAAGTTGAGGGTATCAGGGAGTCGTAAATTTGTATCAATACGTAAAAAACTTGGAATATCTGCATATTAAGGTTGTTTATGAGTAAAACAAAAGTTTTAAAAAGGCACTCCCATTTAATGTATGTATAGTATGATAAATGTTGTAACTTTTTCCTTCTCAATTAAGTCTTAATTTTAGGCGTTTGACCACTCGAAATCCTAATTTTGCAACCAATGGCCAGAAAAGCTTGAAATTCACTATCAATATACAACTTTAGGTGGAGAAAAGAAATTTTGAGTCAAAATTTGGGTGTGGCATTTGGTATCCATGGAAACTGTGGAACAAAGGAAACTTGGTGCGATGTCGTCGTCCATGGCTCATTTTGTAACTACATCAATGACAGGGTCAAACAATATATCAAATGGTTCCATAAGACCTAGGGAGTGTACTAATGGCCTTTAAAGTGACCTCACTGAGATATATAATATTGTTTTGGTCACAACCCCCAAAAGTAGGAAAACCCAAAATATTGTGCAACTTCAGCACAGCATAACCCCTCACAGATGTTGGATATGTCAAAACAAAGGCCATTAGTACACTCTCCAGCTACAGCTGATCAAAATGACATATAGTTTGCTATGATGATGCCCCTTGATAAAAAATGAGCCATGGACAAAGTACGGCAGTAGTACGAAAATGTCGTTCTGAGTAAATCGCGCTTGAAAATTGAAAATAGTTTTCGAGAGATACAAAAAAATATAAGATGCTGAAATTCTCATTTTCTTCAAGTTAGGTGAAGCCATATTCAGTACTTTTAACACTAATGTGTTTCTAATTACAATTTCACCACACAAAACTTTCTTTAGGAGCAGATAACCCATTGTAATACAATGTACCGTTAAAGTTCGACTCAACAATATTTACGAAAAACTACCAGGTGCATAGGTAGGACCTTTTTGCTGCTTTTTCTTTGAATCTTTTGAGATATTTTTATACTTCAGGAGCCTTCTTTTCTTCTTTGCTGCTTGTGTTGAAGCTTTTGCTGCCAGTCTGAGTATTTTGATTGTTTTTTCCTGGCTCCCCAGGTTCAATATTTAAATTTCTGTACAGGATTTCCTTGTATCTGGGTCCCATTGAAAATAGGCAAGCTGCCAAGGCCACAGCTATTTCAATCGTCCGTCTGCCTGCATACATCAATATTAGGGTTGTGCTGTTTTGGAAGTTTTTCAAGCGCTCATAAATGAAGAAAAGTTGCAAAAATCTGTTAAAATTTTCCCGAAATCAACCAAAAGTAAAATTACAAAAGTGACAGGGCTTCGCTTTCGATAGATTTTCAAGAAAAAGATATCTTTTAGGGTAATAAAATCACCAGAAACAAAATTTGCGATAATTTTGGGTTATTTTAATATTCTTATCTCAAAATGGTATCTTCTCCTAAAATTGAGCAATTTCGAGTGGTCGAACCCCTTAAAAAATGATATAAATATGATATAATTTGGGAAAGACCATTTTTTAAATTAGTTACATGCATATTTGGATTTAACTTTCCATTGCTTCCTATTATTATTAATCTGTGACCCATTTCCTTGTTACTTTCTAGCTAATTTTTTTTTTTTTTTTTTGGGGGGGGGGGGGAATACCCTATTTGGGAAATTTTGTATAATCTGAAGGATGCATATGTAATAGGTATATGTATAAATACATGATGTAATAAGTAAAAACTAAAAAAAAAAACCCTACTGTATGTACCTCATTCAAATATATGTGAGTCAAATGAAGTTGAAATTATGAACAAGCACTATCCATTTTATATTTTGAGCAATGAAGATATTTTATGGATATTGTAGGTACAATACCATACATACCTGTATAGTACCTACAATACATTTGGTTTTGTAGTCAAATCATTGATTATGTTTTAGCATTGTAACTATTTTGTAAACAGACAAGGTAAAAAGAATTTTTTAATTATAGAGTTCCATGAACTTGATAAAATTTGGATAAATAATGATATTTAGTGAGACAATGGTGGATACAAATATCTTGATCTTATTAGTATTTAAATTGAAATATTAGGATTGTCTTCAATTACATCTTAAACAAATCTCTATATTTATCTCTTGATTACATTTTTGAACTTGTTGCATATTGTTGAACTTTCTCAAGGCTTATGTCCCAAAATCTCCAAGACGACATCTCACTAATCTGTAATCCTCGTTGTAACTAAAAAATTTAATCTCTATTATCAGTGATCAAGGACTTTCCACTAACTCAATTAGATAATTTATTGAATATTCTTTTATACATAAATTTATTAAACAAAGACTGGAAATGGAATTTGCATTAAATACACTA
The DNA here is from genome assembly GCA_963680855.1 of Lepeophtheirus nordmannii. NCBI lineage: Eukaryota > Metazoa > Arthropoda > Copepoda > Siphonostomatoida > Caligidae > Lepeophtheirus > Lepeophtheirus nordmannii. Next base: position 20,001,914 of record OY804521.1, on the reverse strand, counting down.
GCGGGTCATTATTTTTTTTATGCACAATATGAGTATCTTTCTAGGCTTAAATTGAAGTTGGAAAATGGGCCAAATTAGCTCAAAAAGTAAGGTTCAATTTCTCAAAAACCTTCAGAATCTCATTACAAAAATTTATAAATTTGAAATCAGTGTACTTGAATAACTTTTATTTACTGATACCCCTTAGGATTTTGGACTGTTTTATTCTTAGTTTTTAACTACATCTTGTTCTTTATGATGATAGTAAAATGAAGTGGGGAAATACCAATCATATGTTCACATACATATTATGTAGCTATTAGAAAAAAAGATTAGATTGTGAAATTTTCACTATTTAATTTTCGCTTGTTTGATCCTTTGAACGGTTGAAAAAATAATCATGTATGGTTGATTTTTATTTATATTCGCATAAAATTAATCATTAATACATGTGTCGAATCTGCAAATTAGAAATATTTGCATCCACGTTGACACTAAAAGAAATACACGCATTCATATCGGTAGTTTGAAATTATGGATATACATTTTTTTCTTCATTTGATTCTGCATTGAACTATGAAGTTTGAAAGACTAGAGAAATAGTGAGGGGCGTGGAGGCAGAACAAACTTCTCTGAATATCGACTGCTGCTTATAACTGTTGACGTATCGAATACATTGTTATATATCCTGCGAATAATGGGGGACCCCATTATTCGAAGGGGATATAACGATTGATTGAAGCCATCATTAAAAGTAACGATTAACCGATATGGATTCGTTGTACTCGATACCGATTTTCTTAATACAATAATGTAACAATTTCAATTAATTTATTAACTTTTTTATAAGAGGCAAAATCTCAGAAATTTTAAATTAAATTGGTGATTATTCGCTCGAGCTCTACTTGAAAGTACAAACAAACATTTATTTTATTACATTACCAAAAGTATATATATTCAACAGTCATTCTGGAAATGTAGTCCTTTATAATATTTAAGTCACTTTTGTATTACTTATGACCGACAGAAGAAGAAAACTGTGATCATTGGATATTTGTATTCCAGAGTCGCCGAATAACTGCGAGCTCATTTATTCTTAGAGTTGTAAATCTTATGCAGTTTCTAGCGTTGCGAGATTTTTAGCAATTGGTAATTTGAACAGCATATTTATTTTCCTAAGCTGTTATCATATTTCCTTAATTCTAGAGGGAAGAACATCTACCTCATAATAAAGATATCATATGACCTGTATAACATGTGTAATACTCAGTTGTAAACCATAATTAATAACAATTATTTCAATAAAATGTGTAATGGAGTGAGCTTCAAATCCTTGATCCTTGAAGATTCTAGGTAATTCTCCCTTCATCATAGAGTTTGACATTGCTTCTCTGGTTTTCTCAAAATCTATCGTCCTATGAAGAGTTGGCGAATGCTCTAATGGCCATATTAAACCACAATAGTATCAAATGCTAGAATTTAAAGCAATAATTTCAAAATATGTATTAATTATATCAGTTCTAGGATTTAAATTTTTTGGGATATTTCACTGGGTTCCTTCTCTTATAAAATCACTTCACTATATCATTGTCAATCTCAAGTCTTGAAGGAGTCCGAGTCTCATCTGATGGTGATTAAGTTCATGATGAGACCCCAGACATTAGATGGTGAAAATATTATGTCCCCTAATTTTTTTTTAAATCTTAGACAACATTACTTAGGTTAGAAACTTCAGTGAATCGTAGTACGAACCGCGATTCAGTTCAGCACATGTACATATGAAAAAATTAATTTGGATGGGGAAATCTCAAAAAATTTATTGTGTTTTTTTATAAAAGACAATTTAAAAAGAAAAGAAAAAAGAAGACAACTATTTTTATGAATATAAAGTTCGAGGTAAAATCATCAAGTGGACTAATAAAAATCGTCTCAGACATTGTATAAGTTATGGTCATTCTTCGGTACAGAGAACTCAACCATTTTTTGCCAAACTTTGTTTAATATACAGACATAAAATTTTGTTTGTCCGAGGGGGGTGGGGAGGTCAAAAGATTTATTATTGTGATCTCAAATAAATTCAAATAAAATGTGTGAATAAAAATAGGAGATCGGGGTAGATAGCCACAAATGAAGAAATGAGCTCAATAATAGACCTATAACAGATTGACTCTAAGTCCATCAAGGGCTATATCGAAACACATTGGCCAGGGATCCCCAATTAAGAATGTAATTATTCCAGAAAATATTTTTTTTGTTAAAGTTAAAGGTTCAAAACATATGTATGGGTGCAAATATCTTTGACAAATGGTAGTCCGTGATTTGCCTATTATGAGCTCCTGATTGATCAACATTTCTTTGAGAATTTCCATATTTATACCTTGAAAAGAGAGGCAGAATGAGGTCACTCATTAAAAAAAGTTTTAAAAGTTTAGAAGCGAGCAATTCACGAGCAATTTCTCAAAAGTCGAAGTTTAGTCTAATTCGAGTCATGGATCTTTGAGCTCGAGTCTGAGTCATGTTATGAGTCTTTTACTTCGACTCTGAAGTTGCAGTTTGATTAGACGACTCTAAGCCGACTCTATTCCCGAGTCATGAGTATGTGTCCTTCAGCTCTGATTCAGTCTTCATCAATATTATCAAAATTAAATAATGTTAAAAATAAATATAGAATAATAATAAGGAGAATTAATTTTAAATAAAGGAATTATGTGAGTCTCAAACCTTGAGTCTTAATCAAGTCTAAATCTTAATACTTTGAGATGAGTATGAAAAAACAGTTACGAAAATCATAGTCTAAGATCTATAAAAAATGAAACTAATTAATTGTTTATCTTTTGTAGCTAACGAACCTAGATTTTAAGAATCAAGAAAGGACCTCCACAACTATTGATCATTATATATTTGCATGATACACTTAGTGCCTTTTATATTAATCATATAATCATAAATTATAATTATCTGATATGTTTTCATAACTAAGTGATTAAATCCTAACAACTGTATTAAACCTTTTTTGCTTTTTAGCAATTCAACTAAATTTCAAGATTTGTAAATATTAATTTGAAATAATATATTTCATGGTTTCGTTAATTTATCAGTTCATCAAAAGTTCATCAGCTTTGTTTGAATTACATAATTATGACTCAAATAAAACCTGCTTTTATGTATTCTCATTTTTTATGAGCATTGATGTGAGTCCATGAAATTGTACTAGATAAGGTATGGAGCTAATACGTACCTTACATTATGCATAATATATTACTACGTTGTTTTCATGGATAAATGATTAGCACAGAATGGGGTTTTCAATTCCATGATACATTTATGTCCACTGTAGGTTTTTCCAAACACTCACTCGTCTTTGTGTCATAACAACTACGTGTAGATATATATAGTATCTGGTCAATTTTTGTAGTATTGCTTGAATAGTAATAACACGAGGTATATAAAAACCAATATCCCCAGTTATTTAATTCGTTTCAAGAAAAACTCACAATGAGTGCCCTACTTTATCTTTTATTCGTGACATTTGTTGCCTCACAATCCATAGATCAATCAGATTTATGCAGGGAAGACAAGGATTGTCCAGCCTATAATTTCTGCTTCTATAATGTATTTGTTGGGTCCTACTGTGTGGGTCAAGAATATGGTGAGGTAGACTGCCAAGGGATTAATGCCAAAGGGGAAGTTTTTCCCAATCATCAAATCTGTGTCAATGAAGATATGAGAGAGGTTCCTATTTATTTATTTCAAAAAAAAATATTTGTCGACATTGATTGATTTTATAAATATTAGATAGGACTGAACGATTGGCGGTTATCCACCAGACGATGTTACAAAACTACCATTGAGAACAAGTAAGAATATTCAACTAATTTCATATACATATTATTTGTAGAATATATGGACATACTATTAATATTTATCATCACAAGGGAGGCCTATCGATGTAGTGACTCATATAAAAATGCCTGCACTCCCCAATACAATCCTCAAGGAAAATTTGTCAAAGATGATCAATGTCCCTTCAAATTCACGTGAGATTTAATTAAATAATGATGTACCTACAGTTATTGTGAAATAATTACTTATTATATTATAATTATCTACACATTTAAATAGATGTCAGTATGCAGACTTTAAGGATGGCAAGAAAAGTATTTGTATTCCTCATAATTTTGCAACAGATGCTGGGACTAGTGAAAGTTGCGTCACAGCCTTTGATTGTGGCTACTCAGTTCTACAAAGTCAATGGGCACCCTGCACCGGTGGACGCTGCTCCAATGCTATTCAATAAACGTTTATGATAGAACAAATCAAAAATGTACCTTTACAACTGGTATAACAATATTTAAATTTATTTTGTTCATGAAATTTACCTAAACAAATAAAACTGATTGAATTGCAATTTATTATAGTGGGCCTCCATCAAGTATATACATATTTAGGTCATATAGATATGAATATCTGTAATTTGACTGTATAATATCGATTTATTAGTTTCCGTATTTTAACAACACTTTATTTCTACACTTAATCAATAAGTAAAGGCTGTTGAGGTTCTAAATCTTAAAGATATCTTAAAATTATATTTTATTCTGCTTCCCATTTTGTAATTATTCAATTGATTTCTGATATATTGTACGGAGAAAAAACTGGTTGTTCAACAAACACAAATTAACATTAGCTTGAATAGTAGTAGGAATATTAAGCATTTTAATTGACGTCAAAGATTGGAAAATATATTGGAGACAAAGTTATTGGTATACTTATTTATCTAATAAAACGGACAATTTTTTTTTAAAAAAATCAGAAGGAAATTTCATCTAATGGCTTTAATAATAATAATAATAATGTGAAAAAAACTAAACTGTTGTAAATATAAAAACAAGAGTCTGTTTTCTTATAAAATTTGGCTGTGTCTGAATTTCAGAATGATGACGTCTTGATCATCTATATTCTTACACACTACTATTCTATCTAAACCAGGGGTGTCAAACATACGGCCCGTAATCAATCAGGCCCACTGGATAATTTGAAAATAGAAAAAATACATTAAAGACATGGATTAAATTTTTAATTAAATATAATTCAGGAATTATCCGCTCGGGTACATGTTAGTCTTTCTTTATAAGTCTCATGAGTCATGTAATTTCATGTAAAGTTCATTATTATAATTTTCGATACTAGTTGTTTAAAGTTTGTACAATTTTGTGAAATTTTTTGTAAAAGTGTTGTTCGATAAATTTCTAGTGAAATTTAATAATGTCCTTGTTCTTTTTAAAATCAAAACAAAGGGAAGGCATTGTATTTTGATTATCTATAGCTAAGTATGCTATAATTGTAATGGTCCGGCCCGTGACGTCTACTTAGGGGTCGTATGTAGCTCGCGATGTGAAATGAGTTTGACATCACTAATCTAAACTTTATTTGCATGGACAAACATTTTTCTGGTAATTTTGATTTCTAAGTCTTCCAATCTTTGAATATTGGTACTCACAATATGTCCATAAATTTTGTACATACCAGAGGCTCTAGATGAAATTTATCATGTAATTTATATAAATTTGACATTTACAACTGTACATTGCCTGATAAGTAGATAATAGCTTTGAAATATATACTATATGACCACCTCCTCAATTTTTTTGACCATAACAAAACATTTTGCTGAACAAATTTTTTATTTCGAATTATTTAAAAAAATCTTTTGGGATCATAATTGTTTTTAAGAACCACTATCAATGAATACCATAAAAAATACCTATTAAAAGTTGGAATATACAAATTATATTTCATTGAAGGTTGAAGTAGATCAACACAAATTTGAAACACATCTGGCAGATAGTTTATATAACATTTTTGTATTTTTCCCCCTTTAGACATACCTATCTAAAATTCAACCAAAAAAGGCAACACTACAAAAACCATTTCAAAAATATTCTTTTTTTTTACCTTTTAAGCACTTTCATGAACAATATTCACTATCAAAATTGAACAAAAAACAAATAAACATACTACCCAGTGGTATCCCCAAAACATCAGCAACTCTTAAGTACGCTATTGCTTTTTTCTGCTCTCGCAATCATTTTGTGCTAATTTTAGTTTTTATTTAAATTTATTTTTAACATAATCATATGTTTAGTTTCGAATTAATTAAAAGTCTTAAAGGAAAGACATGTTTCATAATCACATTCTATTATACTGTTTCAATATATTGAATAAAAAATATATATTCATTTAATGCGCTTATGCATACCTGGCTAATTTTATAGTCAAATTTAGCTGCTTCGCCTGAGGAAAAGCGCTTAAGGAGTTATTTGGATTGCACTTCTTTCATATGTTTCCTATTTTTAAGACTTGCAGCCAAAAGGAAAACAAGCTTTGAGGTTAATAAAGCAAATACAATGTTAACGATAAAGGGCTCAAGTACAATTCTCTGTAATAATTATTACTTTACGACTTATTAGCAAAAATTATATAATTTTCTGACATTAATTTCAGTTAATTTTCTGCCTCCTCTCTATGGTATGCATAATATTATTATTTATTATATGTCTTCATTTGTACGGATATGTAAAGGAAAATAACATCATATAGCTCAGTATAACGTCATAACAGCTCAAGTTGCTTTCCTCTCAACATTCATAAATTTGTCAGTTACCAGGTTGGTTTTCTATTTCTATTTTTTTTTACTGGCCGAAAGTGTATATTTTTTACATTCCTAAATATATTATTTATATCCAAATCATCAATAGTAACAATATCCTTTTTGAGTTGATAACACGTAGAGTCAACTGCTTTAAATCATTAGAGTCAACTGATGAAAAACAGCTGAATAGAAAATACATAGTTTATTCTAAAAAGCTCGTCGTATCTCTTTTTGTCCCTTATTAGAGCTTGATTGTTGATTTGTTTAACATAAATTATATCTTGTTAAAGAGTAAATACCCTTACTATTAAATAAGGAATGGTTCAGCTTTTTGAAATAATTATTTAAATATGTGTAATTTTGGGCCTTTTTTCTTTCTTTTTTTGAGAAGAAAGGTTGAGAAATGCAATGACAATTGCTACGTGCCAACTACCGTAATAATTTACTCAGCATTTCATTGTCAACTTTCAACTTTTTTATTTCTTTTGTCCCTTTAAGTTTTCTGAACGTTGATTTAACTTGAATTAAATCTGGTTATACCCATAACAATTGCTACTCATTCAATTGCAAATAGTTCCACATTGAAAAGAATTGTCTATTTTTTTATAATCTTTAAAAGAAACAATAGGGTAATGTTAATAAAATTTATCTAAAAATTAACTAATTAGTATGAAATAAATTTAAATAGACTGAAATTGCCAACAAAAGTGCTTAGAAACAGAAGTAGAAATAGCTTTGGTCTTGTAAGGAGCGGCATTACATATCTAATATTCATGAGTCATTTAGGGTAATTTTTTATTATTAAGTAAAATAACCTGTCTCAAAAGAAAGATCAAAATTGTTTTAGTTATTTTGTATAAGGTTTTGTTGTAACTAATTCTGAATTTATTAAATCCGATTAAAGAATTAAGTAGAAGAGAATACGCGTTATGCATGGTACTATTATTTTTTTCCCCTTTATATCATTAACACACATTTTTTAGCTTATTTTTTTGTACATTTTACAGATTGTTTATTCAACTAAAAAAGTTATGAAATAACAAACATTATATCCAAATGTATTTGGATGATAATGAAAGAAGAAGATAAGATGAAATTTTCAACAAGAAATGTCAATTTTCTGAGCTGTGACCTTTAAATGTTAAAAGTTTTTAACCTTTCGATAGGTACATTAATTTATAATACAAAATAAAAATTGCGGGGGGGAGGGGTTAATATATAAACATATATTTTTATTAATTCCATTGTTTAACTATTTCTAATACTTTATTTCCTTCTTTATATCAGATGTCATTGAATATATCGGAACTTTTAAAGGTTCAACACTGAACCTCGAGTGTTTTTTGCCTCAATTGAATTTGAACCAAATTAATATTGCAAATAAATCAGCCCTTACAGAAGTATATATTACTTTAGTAATGAAAGACCAATAGGACAATGTAACAAAATGTGATTTTTTTAATACTCAGGTTTTAATGGTTAATAGTTATTTTTCTTTTATATCAAATAACTCAAAATTGAAATAAAAAAATTTACTTTTGTGTCTGTAGATGTATTTTTTGATTTTTATTAGTACATATACAAGATTCAAACTCTTATATCAACATGAAAATATTCTTGATAGTTTTTTTAAAATTTTCATCGGACATCTCTGTAAATACATATTTGTGGCTTCACCATTGCTCTTGTGAAATGTATAAATTCTAAGGAGAAATTGAGGATCCTACAGCTAATTTAAAAAAGGGAATTTTTCTCTAAAATATCTATAGTTGAAATTAAATTAATATTAAACATAATATGTAATTACTAAGCAGTAAAATTTGTCTCAAGGCTGCACTCTTTAGACATCGTTACTTTAAAACATTTAAGATTGCATATCAAACTTGAAGATCAGAGATCGAAGTGCTGTTTTTGTTTGTTTTGTTTTTTAAGGGAGGAAAGATTGAGAGATATAATGAAGATTGCTACATGCTCATTTGGTTATAAAATTTCTTCATATTAAATTAAAGGCACCACAAAATTAAACCAGACTTAATAATTATTATGAAGTGTACCTAGATAGACAATAATTATAAAAAGAGTAATCATGTTTTAATCTGTTTATTTCAGACATCAGTAGTCACTTTTGAAATTTAAGTTTACTAGACAAAGAAGCTTTTCCTTACACTTTTTTTAAACAATACTATCATAGGATCTAGATAATCATAGATAATGTCAAAAACACAATACAATGTTTATTAAAAAAATATATCAATCCCATTTATATCTTATTCGTATTCCAAAGAGTTATTTACGTCAATCGTATGTACATACAATGAAATAAATGGAGGGGATTGGCTGATCTTGAAATGACCCTAATTTTGTTCATTTTCTTGATTGTAAAAACGGAACATGGGAATAATTGTATAGTGGTGTTCATTGAAGCTACAAAAATAGTCAAATCAGCTTCGTTATAACTTATTCAAACATTCTACTCCACGTTATCTCACTAACATAAAAAAAAAATTATTCTGTATTTTCTTGTCAGATTTCGATTTTTTATGTATTATACTTCTCTTCCCCTTATTAGTGTCTTGAGCGTAGATTGGTTGAGCTTTAATAATATTATTAATCTTTTCACAATTCCATATTATTCAATAAAAAATAATGAATGATTTTGAGCTTTTTTTCTTTCTTTTATTTTGAAGAAAGGTTGTAAGAAACAATACAGATAAAAATATTGTTTTACTTATCATCAACATGACTTTAAAGCCATACAAAGTTCATCTATGATTATATTGTTATTTGGCAATCCTCATACATGTATTTAATATGATATACATCCTTGACCACACCCAACATTTTAAAAATACTTGATCCATTACCAAAAAATAATGCCCTTAAAATATTAATTATTATTATTTTTTAAATACTAATATAGTATTGGTTCTTTCATTTTTACAAGGTTTTTTGCTTTTAAGCTTTTTTTTTTTGGTTATTTGATGTGTATCTTGATGAGCTTATTGGAATAAACAAAAATACTCCCTCCAATTGTTTTTTATCAGTTGACTCTTTAGATTTAAATCAGCTGGCTTTACGTATTATGAACTCAAAAAGTGTATTATTATTATTATTTATGATTTTGATATACATATAATAAAAATGCATTTATAATCAAGTATTTTTTTTAAATTTTGGAATATTATACAGGTGTTAACGATTTTATTTGTATATAGGTAGAATTTATTAAATGGAATGTAAAAAATATGCAAATGGGGTGAGTAAAATAAAAAGAAAGAGAAAATCAACCTGGTAACTTTGACAATTTGATGAATGTTGAGAGGAAAACAACTTGAGCTGTCATGACGTTTTACTGAGCTACAAGCTGCTATTCTCCATTATATATACAAATGAATACATCAATAATAAATAATAACATTATGTATACCAACGATGAGAGGCAGAAAATTAACTCAAACTAATGTCAGAAAATTATATATCTCAATATCATAAAAGCTCGACGTGAACATATGTGACGTGTACGTGTAAAATATGATTCCACATGTTACATCCTACAAAAATTAGATGAAGAACAATGTTGATGTGTATAATTTTATTATTCTGGAAATCCTAAGAAAATTTTCATTTCAAAAATTAAACTTTAATTGATGTAAAAAGACTGGAAAAACTTTCAAAGTCTAAATAATATACCTAAGATATCAAGTAGGAAGGAGCAACGTTTTTTAAGATCCTTTAATATGTGTAATGCAAGTCATTTACCTAATATTGTTTTAATAGTTTTAGGTAAATACTTTATACTTGGGAAATAAAAATTTAAATGTTTAAAAAACATTCCTACTTTAATTGAAATAAAACATGGGATTGAGTCTAATTTTGTAAATTCAAGTAATTATGCTTTAATTTAAAAAAAATATTAATCAAGATTATCTAATTATAGGTAAAATATGTGTTAGCTATCCTAAGAATTTGTTATCAATAGTTAAAAAATGCGTTATGACCCTTAAAACTTAAAATTTTAAAGGAAATTGGCAGATAAATAAATGTTTTATGCGCATTATACACAGTACACTTCCTCCCTTCCAGTATTTTTATTTCCACTTTTAGAAATGAGATATTTATTTTTACGGATAGTCTATAAAACATTTTTGTAGATATCACTTTAATGTGTAACAAAATAATTTGAGTTTATTGATTTCTTATAAAAAACATACTTATTTGACAACATTTTTCAGTTTTCCCTTGGGAGAAGTCACAAAGTTTACTATCAGTGTTTTAATTTTGAATATTTCTCAATAAAATTTTAATATTTGAGCAGCAGAGATGTATATCCATCATACTGTTATTGATAAAAAAAATTATAAAGTCCCTATTTAATACCGTAATTCACCCTTAAACTTTTTCTTAACGTTCCCAAAAAAACACGATGGATCAAGATAAAACCCTAATCTTCTCAAAAACTGTGCATTAAAAAAGGTTGCCCGTCTGGAAACGTAAAAGCTAGACTATAGGGAGTATGAAACTGGTTTCAGAAGTTTTGGGACCTCAAATCCAACCCATATCCCAGTTTTTACCACCGTGATATATATATATATATTGCCTTTCAAATGAAATCTATGAAGTACTTTAACCAGGAACTTTTGCAACCTTCAAGTACAATTTGTGACGGATTAATCAGAAAAGAATATTAATAATTGGAAGATAATCATCATTTATTTGAAGAATATATGTATAATATCTAATCCAGTTTCCTTTTTGATTAAAAAAAATATACTTGCTTCCTTTTGTGTTGACGGACTATATAAGTAATGAAAATGTTTATTTAAGAAAACGTAAACTTTTATTATTTCATTTTGAAAAAATTACATCCATGCGTTGTAATTTATTTATATGACGCCATGAGAATATATCTTTTCTTAGAGGACACATTATACATTAATATATTTTTAGCAACACATCAATTTATACATGCAAAAGAAAAGGTCAAGGTACAACCATTACCAAACTAGAAATGTATAATATACCTAGAATATAAAAAGGGATACGCTGAGATTTGCATGATAAAATAAAAAAACTAGTAACTTTTTTTATCCTGGATATTGTTAAATATTGATTAATAAAGATACTTTACATTTAGATTTATACATACATTTTATTTTTTATTTGTTGACAATATTTTATTTTGAAGGTCGACTCCAAATGTTAAAATCGATTTATAATAAAATATTTAAAGGACAAGTTTTTAAATTATCCTTTAAAATTTTGGACTTTTGGAGGACCGATTAAATTTAAGTGCCATACTAAAAACAAATCTACTACTTTTTTTAAAATTTTATATATGCTGCAGGAAAACGGACAATATTTCATTTTTATTAAACAAAGGCCCATTGCTGTTTTAGAGCTATGATTAGACTTCATAAAAATATGCACACCTTATCAATTACTTCCATGACAGTTTCAAGCTACTAGAAAAGTTTTACTTTGATTTTTTTACTATCTTTTTAAAAGTAATAAAGACAGAGTATTAATTTTTAACTCAATGATATCAGAGCCTCGTTGTGTGTAAATATAATTTTTCTACCAAATACTTATAAGATATAATAAAATCATACATTATTTCTACCCGTAAGGACGTAATAATTATTATTTAAGACTTTTTATAACCAAGTTTTTTTAATGGTTGGTTATTCATAATCATGAATTTTTATTTAGACAATACAACGTGTATTCAAAATTCAATCAATCATTAAAATAATTTCTTAAGTTCATCTTGTGAAGTTTTTGTTAGTACTAACTAATATGTTGATATTTTGAACTAAAAATATACTTCCTTTTTAAATGGAAAAATAGGCAATTGACCTTTATAATTTAAAAAAAATCTTGATTCTATATATATATTCTATATATGTAACTCAATATATTATATACTTATCTACTATTTTGTTTTACTTCCTCTAAGATACCCCGAAAAAAAATTGACAGATAACGTCCTTGAAATTTAGAAATTTACTTAATATATGTATGGAAGAAGGACTTATAAAAAATGTGTTTATTGATCGATTATAGTGCATAAATCAATACGGTGTCCACCATATTTACTCTGATTAGAATTTTTTGTATATTTTTATGTTGTTTTGAGCGATAATTAAGTAATCTCGTTACTTTTTAAAGAGAAATGAAGGGTTGATATGTACCCTATAATATGTACTCATAGCAATAGATAATAAGAAGGATCAATTTAAGTAAAATATATTTTTTTATATAATTATCTGTTGTTTCATACAAGGTCTTCAGTACTATTTATGTATGGTACGCATATGATGGCGCAGATCCAGCAACAGAGATGGTACGCACTCTAGCAACCATGCTTTTATGATGAAGAAAAAGCATTCTTTTTATTTGGTATAAATATAAAAGATTGAAAGGTTTTGAATCTATTTTCATATTAGCATCATATCAAGTTTAATCTGGATTTTGAAAGAGGTAAGGTCTTATTTGTGAATGAATTTTATTTACAAACATACCTTATATGTTGTTTTGTTACTTTATGTACATCTTTTTACACAACTTCCTAACTGTATTAATAAACTATAAATTACTCAATTAATTCACTTAATAAATACAGATTTGTTCATGATTTTAAGATATTTGAAAATGTTTTAAAAATATTATTTGGTTTACTGCCCTTTTTCAATTCATTTAGTTATAAAATAAAAAACCTATTAGCTTTGTTATATTTAGACTACTTTTTTTATATTTCCAAATTAATCATAGCGTTGTCAAACGTTTTAATTATGTTTATGACTGTATTGTAAGCTAAATATCAGAATAAAATGTATCAATTAAGTGTTAGGTCAATTATTTATGTACATACAAAAACAGTTAACATTTTGATATATCTACATAATTAGAGCATATATATAATCCCTGTGAAATACATATGTACTGTTTTTGTTTAATTTTTTATTAATAATTATTGTTTTGCGTTAATAACGGATAAAAGGTCATTATTGATGGTTGAGCCCTTGCTTTCTTTCTACTATTCGAATTTTATTTCTTTTTTCGTAAAGCCAGAGCTAAAGTGTACAATCACTTTTTTATCAAAAATGAGATTTTTAGTTCACATTCATCTATTATTAAAATTATCCATATTTGACAAATACTGTTAGGAAATATTCAATACATTTTGCAAAATTGATTTTTCATAATTATAAGTATTTTGATTTTGAAGACTTTATTTGGCAATATTCCAAAACATAATTAATTTGTGATGTATCTCCAAATCCATTATATATTGTTCTTGGGTCTACATTTTTTATATTATAATATGATTGACAATGTTTTATTCATATTCTATAAAATAAGTAACATGATTATAACATTAAGAAGTTCAATATTTAACTTATTACTTTGAAATATTATCTATATTGTTTATTTTTAAATATCCTGGAAGTTTGATTGATAAACATTTCACTGAATCCTCTCATAAAAATCCGACATTTGAAGAAACGATCTATAAACTATTCTAACATACCTTATGGTATGCCATTAACCTTTTATATGCCAGTTAATGCACTTTACTAGATTTATTTGAGATATAAGGATTTTCATCAAAGAATTGTCCTTGAAAAATAGTTTGATTGAATCAGAGTCATTAGTGCAAAAGATGTACATAGTGCTACAATCAAAGGAAATGCTTCAAACACTGAAATATGAACGTTACAATAATGAACTTCCTGTTGTATTATTTGATGCTGCATTAAATTGATTTTTTGCATGGTCATATAAATATCTACTATTATAAGTATTTATTTTGCCACACATATTCATATTTGTACAAACATATATCCACAGATCTCATAACTAAGTCAAAAAATGATCCCTCTAAGAGTATTAATATTTTCATTGTTGAACGTCCAATTCATACGGTCAGAAGACTCCATTCATAGTTTATTGAAGCGCCAAAGTGATAGTGCTCTCCAAATCACAGAATTAGATCCTTGGTCTCTGCCTCGGAAATATGTCAAAAGTATGTACACATGTCAAATATATTTCATTTGCTTATAAATATTATCTGTTTCAATTTCAGATGGAGATGACAATAAGGTCAGAAGATTTCGGTTAAAGTCACCCAATATGTCAGTGGAAATAATTAGCTTGGATTTGATCATTACGTCAATCAATGTAAATTTTTATTATAACTTTAAATCAATGAATGGTATCAAAATCAAAATATTCTTATCATACATATATTATTCCTAGGTTCCAAATCAAAAGAATGAAATGAGTGACGTTGTTTTAGGATTCGAAGATATTACTGGATATTTGAGGGATCCATCTTTTTCTGGAGCCTTTGTATCATTGTCTCCCAAGGAGATGCAAGAAGAAAATAAAACTCCAAGGAACTGGAAGCCTTCCCTTAAAGAAAATAGTATTGTGTTTAGTCTCCTTGAAGATAGAACTGTTTTACTCAATGCAGAGTTCTTTCTATCTGAAACTGAAGAAGAGATGACCGTTGATATCAAGGGAATAGTAAGCAAGCCAACGTTTATGAACATTGGACTCAAAACCTATTTTAATTTGGCTGGATATGAAACTGGTAAACTAGATATTAACATTATTCTATCTAAAAGTTATTGTTTGATTTGTTTGTTTTTTTAATTTGATAGGTCCATCAGGGATTGAGGGACACGTTGTACAAATTAACGCAAATGAAATCTCTGAAAATGATGAAGGAACATTTAGATATGTTGACTTGGAGGAAAACGATTTAGATTTGAGAATTCCTCAAACCCTCGATGAAATTATTTTCAAGGAAACATTAAAAAGTGGGAGGGATTTTGTTGTTGAGAGAAGTATCTCTGAATTTGATCGCTTTGTTGGAAGAATATCCCATGCCGACTCCAGAAGATATCTTGAAATTTATTCGAATCAGCCAGGTATATAACCTTCATAACTTGGTCATTATTTAAAAATTCATTTCTATATTATCAATACTATTTTTTTAGCTGTTTATTTTGACCTCTCTAAAGAATTCAAGTCAAATGGAAAGAATGAAACTAAATTGGAAAAAAACAGTGGATTTGAAATGAAAATGGTGACACTCTTAGATAACGATGAAATTTCAACTGTCAAACCTGGAGATTTATATACTCATACTGTTAAATATAGATTTGGTGTGGATGATTTTTAAAGACCAAATAAGATTTTTCTTCAAGTTAACTATTTTATTAGGATAAGTTGTATTTCATAATAATCCTAAATATGTTATTATAATACATTAGAAAAGGTTTTACTTCTTTTACGTATTTTTAAAGCTTCGTTACCTTGATTTTTGAAAAAATACAAGTACATATATCTATCAAAATAAGTTCTTAATATCACCGGTATGTCTTATAGTCTTAATTGTATCAAAGGTAGTACGTATATATTTATAATTTGTGCATAAAAACATTCTCCCATAGTTATAATTAACGAAAGATATATAGCTATAAAATAAGTTACATGTTCTAATCTCAAAATATCTACCTATTGGAATATGTATTTATGTATACAAAATAGATAAACAGATAGCTATCTTAATTGTATCTCTTCCTTTAAAAAAACCAATGAAATTACTAATAAGACTAAAAAATTAGAACATAGTTGCTTATACGAGAAATTAAGCTACTAAATGTTCTCGTCCCAAGATATCACAAACTAAATAAACAATTCATTATTCGTTTATCTTGGAAACAAATATTTCTTAATGTTACGGGTATAATTGAGATTTCGGTTCTTAATTCATAAAATAAATTTGAAACTAATCATCAAAAAAAGGTAGAGTACGTTGCAAAACATGTGGAAAACTCCACAGAACAGGAATTGCCTACAACTTTTTAAGTGAGTAAAAATAAATTATGCTTAGATCAGTTATATTCTTATAGCATGTATCATCAGTCTGGAATAAGGCTTCAACATAAGATGAAGATAAAGTTCTGCGAATGATTGGACAAAACTTTCACTTTTTCTTTGAGATAAAACTGGTCCATTCATATATGCTATTATAGATCGTGTCTTGTCATAACCTAACTGGGAGGCAGATTATCTAACAGAAAGACAGGTTAGGAAGACCAGTATGTACCTATTAATAAGGTTTTATGAAATCTTCAAAAGTAAAGTTCAATCTCAATCAGGAAAAACTTTTTTGTTTCCATAGAAACTTAAATTTAATTTATTTTAATTAACAAAAAAGTGAAATAAGTTAATAATAATTATTTTCTATGTTTATGCTCACAGTGTTGTTCATGGCATAAAAAACAACAACTGGTGCATACCAATTACTTCATTTTCTCCAACGTTTGAACTATTTTTCATTTAATAGCAGAGATATACACAAATAGCAAGATGACGAGATATTTAGGACACTGATAGTATAGGAATATTAAAGATCAACAGCCGATATAAAGTACATATTAATGGTTAATGGGATACTATTGTGTACAATTAATGGAAAAAATTGTCTTCAAAAAAATCCTCTTAATATTATAATAAGATAACTAATGATCGATTCCAAATAATATCAACAACTTAAGGTTACATCGATGTATTAATAATAATTCATATTTAAATAAGTACATAAAAAATGATAGCATAATTTTTAATATGTGTCTACTCACTAAAGTTTTTAAAATATTTCGTCTCTAAAAGTTAAAATAAAATTTTGGGCCACATCCGGTCCGTGAGAGATTTTCATTTGACCCTTTACTAGTATTTATTTACAAATAGTAATTTCAAATGGTTCATTTCTTAATTTCTTTTCATTCATTAAGGATACGAAGTAAGGCAGGTTTTTTTGATAAAGCAGCTTGAATTTAAAAAAAATGTAAATTTATTGATATAGCTCTTGACAAGACACTGCATATCCAACCTAGTTCTCTTCCTCCGAAACGTATCCAACCCCTGTTTTATCACATATAATTTCCATTGCATCTCTCAAAATTTCCTCCAAAAAGATGAAGAAAAAAAAAGTTTCTAAATCAGTAGGTACTTAACCAATAGAGTATGAGCATTTTTTACTTATTTGTTTGTTTAATATATTGAATTTGTATTCAATAAATACATTCAACTGTTAACAAAATTGTGCCTATAGTCGTTGCTTTATAGATAAACTCGTCTCGTACAACCCAAAAGAGACACAATTTATGACCAGACATTCGCAAAATGTTGAAAATTGAGTTTAAGGAAGAAAATAAGAGATTTCATTTGGTACAACTACCTTGATGATCAATTTGAATTCATTATTCTCAGAATCGTTAAGGTGAGAGCTTGCTACAATTATAAATAGCTATTGTGTATTATTGAATATTGTCAAATAACAATCATTAGATAAAATGTAGAGGCATGTAGTAATTACATGCATGCTTTCTCACCTCAACAAAATGTCCACCCCTATCTTTATCGCTAGATAACGCTAGTGTATTGGTCAAAACAGTACTGTCTATAATATAACTATAACCCAAAGCTATAAAACAAGTGAAAAAACACGCCTGTTAGCCTGTAGATACTTCCTTGTCTACAAGGCACCATTTTTTCCCGGAAGATGTTGCTTTTGAAGTGCATACATACCAGAGATAATGTAATATATAGTAGATCTAATTATCTCAAAATTAAAGCAACATGGGCCAAGTTCGTCAAACGTCGTTTTGTGCTATGTTATGAGATTGAAAAAAGACCATATAATAAAATAAAACAATTAATAAAAGAGAGTAAGTGTTGAGAAAACGTAGTTAAAAGACCCTTTACTTATTGTTTCCTTGTATTTTCAAACCAAAGTGAAGTTTGATGTGGTCTTGAGCTGTGCGAACTATGCTGCTCTTACAACTCATCAGCTTCTCATAAACTTTCACAAATATACTTGTCCACACATATACATGAACAAATACAAATGCACATCTATTCATTTTCCATTTTCCAACTCTTTTCTACTCAAGTTCGTATCTAAATATCATTTTCATTGTTCAAATTCTTATACACTTATTCTTATCATGTCTCTTTAATGCTATACTTATGAAAACTAAGAGTTCCTAAACATTTTTTTTCTCCAGATTTAAATTGACATTTACACACGAAGAAATATAACATTTTGAACTTTGAGATGAAGTTCTATCCTCTTCTGCTTCCTAATAATAAACATGATATTTAGGTAGATATTTTTCAATGTTTACATTCAGTTGTTGAACTGGTTTCAAGCAGTTTAATAAACTGCAAAAGAAGGATGACAATTAATGTAGATTGCTTGCATTGCTATTTTAGTCCTTTTTTTGGCTCATACCTATAGAGTGCTAATGTGTAGAATAATTTGAAGCCGCGACAGAAGGGGCCCAAAACATTAAAATGTTTATACTAATAATAATATTTAAATATTTTCGAAGTCTTTGACAGTCTTTAAAAGCGTAAAAGTATTTAGTGGCTAAAAATGTGGATCCAGGGTTCTTTTTATTTTATAAACATAATTATATGAATTTGAATAAGTTAATAGATGAACAAAGTATGTTTTTCTGTAAGTGCGTATGGAAAAATCAATTTTCAACAAAGTATTTTATAAAGTATATTTCATTACAACTATTATATTTAAATACAATTTAGGTTTATCAAAGTATTTATAATGGTTTGCGAAACATTTTTGTTGAAGAATGTCCCCACATTCATATTATTTGAATAGTTTGTAGTGAAGACCAATAATGTTTTTACAAGTAATAATATGAGGAATTTCGAAACATCTTTTCACTTGACTATCTTATGAGATGAATCAAAATAATGAAACAGTATTTTTATGTGCAAAATAAAGTAGAAGGAGTTAACAAGATTGCAAAAATTTAATAGAAAGTACATGAATAAGGAACTTAAATTATGCAGAATATTTCAATTTTTCTAAATTGTGTATTATTTTGTCCAATCAAAAATGAAACTAATGTAATATTGTTTTGTTACATTTAAACTATTTCCTTCTATACAACAATTTTCAATAAGCTCTCTGTTATGGGAAACATAAGTAATTTAGTAATGATCCATGTGTAATTAATTTTTATGCGTTAAGATCATAGATCCTCACGAGGGAAATATTCCAATATGATGGCAAGCAATGTAGATTCCTGACACATTAGGTTTTGAATGCTACAAAGTCAATGATAATTGTTTTATTACATAATCATTTAACTGTTCCCAAGAACTATTTATTCATATAATAGAAGAATAGATTACACTTTACAAATAAAAATATTAAGAAAATATTTCTTGATATTTTAATCTCTTTTTTCACATTATCTTTGAGAGTCTGAAATCGGCTTCAACTTTTTTTACAATGACAAAAGGGACTTACAAATAATAAGAAAATCGGGAGTCAGACTTGACGTGTCCGGGGTGTTTATTTAGACCGTATGGCATAAACTCCATCTTATAAATGTACTTTTTTATATATGATTGGTGGAGATTAGTACTATGGTATGTTCATCAAGTACACTGAAGGACTCAAAATAAGCAGAAATTTTTCTTAGACTAAGAGGAATGAACTCTGTACATAAATTGATTTCAAATTCCTAGCTACAGTTCCATAAAGGTTTCATGAATGAAAACGCTTTTTTAATATAGTCCCAGGTTCAACCTAATAAAAAGAGCAAATAATAATAAGAGGGAGAAATGTGATATCAGTTATGTCGTTATAAGGTATTGGTAATTTATAGTAATATAAAATTATAAATTTTAACAAAGTGCTGGAGCTTATATAGCAATAAATAACTATGATTTCGATACTTTTGAACCTCTTACTTTTTTCTCTTGTCAGCTGACATAGCTTTCAAAAGAATTATCTTTCTTATGTACCCCATCATCATGCAACACTGACTCAATGTATTTTGTATCTATGCTCATAGGTCATACACTATAACAGACATGGGCAAACTAAGGCCCGCGGGCCTTATACGGCCTGTTAGACAATTTAATCCGGCCCGCCGAGCTTGCACACTATAAGCAACGCTTTATTATATATGGCCCAAAGGTGAATGTACCGCTGTGGTTCCTTTTTCAATTTTTATGGCCCGCAAGTCAAAAAGTTTGCCCATCCCTGCTCTATAAGTTATTAGTGCAAAACTATGTGAGCATATAGTTCTTTACTTATTTTTTTGTTTATTATAACCAAGTAAATCTGTGCCACCATGAAGATTTGAATGTTTCTTTACTTTGCTCATGTCCTATTTTTCCAAAATTCGTCAAATAATAGTAAGGAATTATTCAGAGCTTAACAAGAGCTAATTTGAGTTCAAGCAATCAACATTCACAACAACCAACAAAAAACAATAAGAGTTGTTGATGTTTTGTGTATACCATCGAATATATGTAAACTCATTTCTATTAGTGTCTTATTTAATTATTTTGGAACTGGGCATCATTTTAAGGACTCTCCATTTTGATTAACAAAACCGGCATTTCTTTCTTTAAAAAACAGGAGGTTTTGGGACAATAGAAGTTAGTATTGTAATAATAAAAAATTTCCACAGAATTTTTCATTTCTTTTCTTTTAATAATTTTCTTAAAATAAACAATTTATATTTATTCTCACGAAAGCTTCCTATTTTTTGGGAGGATTTTGTTAATCAAATTCTTGTAATTATGTCTTGAAGATAGCTCCAAAAAATTATCAGTGACCTTGATAAAGATGAAAACAAGTCTTTTCCTCGAAAAACAAATTTAAAGCAAAAAATAAACCAAAAACTTGAATTTATAAAGTGTTCAAGAAACTGGGGTTTAGGAATGCACAAATTATTTCCAACATAATACACTTTCTATGTATACATACATAGATACACTTGTGAAAATATGAAATGAGATATCCACCTATGTCTAAGCTTTGAGAAAATAAATAAATTAGAAACATTTTTCACTTCAACAAGCAATTTTTATAAAAAGATCAGGTCCCACTGACCCAATTTGTTTTTTATATTTGTGCAAGAAAAATAGGTGTCTTTATTTTTCTATAGGAAATATTCAGTATATTAATCCATTTTTGTTTTTGTATTTTTTTATGCATCAGCTCAGGACCTTATGTTTGATCCTTGAGTAATATTTTGTTGCCAGTGACATCATGAGATAAGATCTCTTTAAAATATGTATGTATGCTTCATACAACATTCAATTGGATTAAATGGAAGGACTTTTTGTGATATTGATCCTTATCTGACCAAAATGTGGAATACATGAAATTATGTAACTTTTAACGCATCACATACCAAACAAAACTAAATATTTTTATTTATTTTTAAACACATGTTTCTTCATAACTAATAAATTAGATGATGAATCCATTCGAAAATATATTTTTTATTGTTCCTTTAAAAAAATATTGTATTTTATCATTTAGCTCTTGAAACAAACAATCGAGACCCGATTGAACCAAAAAAATATATATATTTAGAGAAGAAATTTATTGAAAACGTGAAACTTTCAAACATGACAATGGTTATAAGGCAGAACATATAATAACAATGAATAAGTAATGATAAAAACAACATTTTGCAAGCTCATTGAGGAAAATTGATATTTGATACAATGTACATACATTATGGAAGACGTGATACAAGGTGCTCTTTTGTCTTTTTTTTAGACCAAAGCTCAAAGTCACTAATAAAACATTGCCATTTTTTTTAAAAAGTGGAATACTCTTTAAAAGTGAATGAAATATCAAACGAATGAGACATAACATGAAGAAGGGGCATCATAGAAGTTATTCAGAGAAATTGAGTTGAAGATATAACATCTTTATCTGTATGCATACGAGAGTGCAACTTTAAAAAAAAAAAGAGAAATATGAAGATTAGATTTGTTATTACATCAAACAATACATTATAATACAATTATAAGAAAATAGAGAGAAGAACTTACCTTCAGACTTTAATAGAATGACAATATCCCTAATTTCAAGTATCCCTTCACCCAATTTTTGAACGGTCATGTGTTTCCCAAGGACAAATTCCCCAGTCATACCACATGTAACCACGACGTGCTTCTGATCAGGTTTTGGAGGACCTTTATATTTATTACAAATGGGATTTCCGCGGATGTCTGCACTAGTTATAACATTATGATTTCCCACTCGAATTTCTATATTTTGAAAGGAAGCCTCTGGATACTTCAAATAGTTCAGGGTAAACTGTACTCCTAGAACAGCTAAATGCTCTCCAAAAAACAAATGAATCCAAGGATTATTCTCATTCTTTGAACTATAGTAATTATTCGCTGAATGTTCTTCGTAGAGTAGGAAATCTAGCGTGAGATCATTGTTGACTGAACTGGCTGTTATCTGAGGTTGTGCTAGAAAACATAGCAAAATAATTATTAAAATATGGAAGTAAAATCTTTTAAGAGTTGACTTACGAAGACCAGTACATGAATAATGAAACTCGTAATAATTTACTCCTCTACAATCAGATTTCCTATTTATGCTATTAACAAAACTTCTAAAGGTTTTATCATAGGTTGGAAGACAACTTTGATATTCCATACAACTATTAAATATATAATAATTATTTTTAACTCACTAAGTATTTACTTGTGTAACTGGCTTAATTGTATACCTTGGCAACATGCTCTTAAATGTCTTTGAGCATTCAATCATTGGCATTTGATAATTACACATGTCTTTTGTTCTACCAATTAGGAACTCAATTAATTCCACATTTCCGCCATAATTGTAACAACTCAGAGTTACTTGATTCCTTGCACAGGCCTTGTCTTGAAATAAAATGGATGAATGTTTATACTTTAAGCAAAGTTTGAATAAATTTCTAACTCACCAATGATGACATAAATGTTTTTCTCCATTCTTTTATTTGGCATTTCTATGCTCGATCCTTAAATATTAACTTATGTATCAACATTTATCAATACTTATAATTGCAAACTCAAACTTACCTCCGTCTCCTGTATTTATACCTTCTATAAAAGGGTTTTGAACTATAACTGTTACTTCCTTTATAGACATTACTCCATTTTCCGAAGAATACACGATCAATCCACTACTTGCGGAGTAACTATTACATTGGAATGTTAGATCCCATGGCGCTCTTTTAATACAGTTATTTGTATTTTCAATGAAAGGTGGCGTGTTACTGACTTGATTAATTGTTAATTGTACTTCAATATTGCTGATATGTACATAGCCTTGACCTTTATTTGCAAATACAAGCACCTTTTTTACTTTGAAATCATATGGAAAACCCAATTTTATCCATGGATAATTCTGGTCATTTGTAGAGTAAAATGTTTGGATGTTTTGATCAACAAGAGTTTGTAAGTGAAATGATGAGTTATAGGCTCCAGAACTGCTGACAGATGGTCGCTCTATATTTAGATAATCAATGGAAATATGAAATTGACCAGCAGAGTAAATAACTTACTAAATCCTGTACAAGTGTATTTTAATTCCAAATATGGATGCATCCCTTTGCAATGCTTAGGGTCCAATTCTTTTGGGGAGATTAAACATTCATTTTTTCCATTACATCTAGAATCAAGTGATTACAAAAGGACCTGTATTATATATATCTTGTAGTAAATAGTTTCTTGTATGGTCTACCTTTTATAGACATACTCATAGGCGCCATGAACTTCACAGCTTTTCTGTGAATACTCAGAAGATAAAATTGATGGACATTGATTTCCTTTGACTCGTCCATAGAAGACATAAATGATATCAATATTACCAAAGGGACCACATCCTAACTTTTCCCTCTTATAAGAACAAATTTTTTCATGAAAGGCAAAATTAAAGAGATAATGCCCGATGGTAGATATTTGCGAATTATAAGTTGGGTTTTTGATAGGATATGTTATGGTCAATCCATCATAGTTAACTACTCCTTGATTCCACTTAGCTTCTGCTATGCAGAATTGATAGTCTCGATAGCAAATCTTAGAATTCATAGGCCATTTTCCATAGGTGTGATCGTCAGAGCAAGCAAAGTAAAGATATAAACAATCTCCTATGAATGTTATTCTTATTAATTTGATGAAATAAAACGATAAATTCTTTTTCTTACCAAATTCAAATGGTGGATTACCGTGAGATGTCACTGGAAATTTTTCTCTTTTGTCCCCTGGGAAACAAAATTGGTTATGAATATGTAATTGATTGAAAAAGGATAAAAGGAACTGAATTAATTACCTCGGATCGGTATACAGATCCCTCCGAGTATAGATAATACAACTATCTTTATAAACATATTCTTTACTCCTTGATAAATTTCTTAAATGATCCGATGATGGAAATCAATTGATGCCTACTGATTTCAATTCGAAGTGTTTCCTCTGATATATACTCTTTGTTCTTAAGAATTGGTTATTCATGCAACAATTAATTACTTGCACGCATTATTTTTTATGTCTCTTTAGGACAAAAAAAGCAATATGAAAAAATTTCTAACTTTTTTTTTGTTGGATCAATTTCTTTATTTATTAAGTGATGAAATAGCGCGCTTTTAAAATCAGACAAAATTACGGTAAGGAACTTTCGCACGCATACTTTTTTATTAGATGTACAATTTTATATTATTAGATTAAAAGTAGTAAATTACAAAACAAAGGGTTCTCTAAATGAATCTTTATCAAAGTCCTTAATTGAAATTAATACACTCAAATCCCGATCCATCATGGAAGATGGTTCCTTAGTATGTATAAGTACATAACCATGATCAATAATAATTATTAGCAATTTTATGTGAGCCATAAGTCTTCACTTAGGTATATCCCTTCATAATTACTCATACTTAGCGAATATGTAAATATATCAGGATCATGTTTTTTCTATGGTTATTGAATTAAAATTTGATTAAATACTCAATTTAATAATCAAAGTCTAGTAAACAAATTTTGGCTTTCATATCTAATTATAATAGTACTTAACGCCCTGATTAAGATTCGGTTTTTTGTACTTACACCAAAGTTAATTTAGAGTATTTTCTATACTTTTTATTTTGGGCAAATTTTGAGTAAGGTTTGAAGGAAAAATCCATTCGTAAATAAACTTATTTTCTCCAAAATAATACGTTGATTTCAAAAATATTTATATAACTTTTTTAAGACGATCCAATGCAGAAAAAAAATAACTTAAATATCAAAAAATCATCTTTATTAGTGTTGATCAATTGTTAGGACCGAGACTACAGGATGTATGTTCAGGGGAGGAGCTGACATAAATTTTATTGTCAGATACAAAATAAGTTACTAAATATGGCAAATTTACATATGGCAAAAAATAAAAAAAATATTCAGAAGGAACATACACTTGAAATATCAATGTCTTTCATTTTTCAACACAGTATTTGTCTCCAGAGAGTCAACCCCAGCTCCAAAATTGATTTATTTCAAGATTTTAAATCTAAAAGTCCTTCAATGTTATTATTGTAATTAGTTACTGAGAAATATATGGGCAAGCAGATTATATAGGCCATTGGAGAATAATTGATAATCTGCCGACATTTGTTTATTTTTATATATTTAATATCTTTCTTTTTGCAATCAAAATATCTATATGAAGAAAAAAAAACATTTAAAAAAAATAATTTATCTAACTAAATAATATTATTTTTAGAATCTATTTTTTTTATTCATACCTTTATTAGCATTGTAAGAAACAAATTAAATCCTTTTCAGTTATTTTTTTTTATCACCTAAATGTCACACTTAAGATCAAAATAAACATTCCAAAAATTTAAAATAAGTACAATTTGATATACATAAATAAATTAAATTTTTTAATCAGTGCTTAGATATTTTTTAAAATGTTAAAAAATATACAAGAAAGTAAAAAAAAATCAAATGATTGAAATGTAACTTTCTTAACTTTTAATATTTTGTTCATGAGATTAATTTAGAAAAAACTAAAAACAACTTAGAATTACAATTTTGTTTTAAGAAAAGTTAAAACCAAACCAATATTGCTACTACACTAGATCCTGTAGAGACATATACTCTTTTGGAAATAAAAGATCAATTACTTATGCTTCAATTGATTTAATTATGTAAATAATTTCTCATAATTTTAATCGTTATAAAAGGAATAAAGGAAAAATGATAACAGCTTTGAAAAAATGAAATACTATTCAGATTACCAATTGACAAAAATCTCGTACGCAAAAAACTGAGTAATATTTACCACTCTATGTATACACATATACAGTGGAATCTTGGTATGCGTGTTTCCTGGTATACTATTTTTTACAAGATGAATAAAAAAAAGGTTTGTTTAGCACGAGTAAAACATGGTTTTAGAACCAAATGATTCTTGTATGAGGATAATGTTCATACAAGATACTGAACTAGGGTGATTGTTTTATCTGTATACTCTCGATGTGAGAGTCTATGGAGAAAGTCGAGGCCATAAAAATTGTGGGAAACACTGAAAAGTTATATTGAGAAGCATCAACCAAATAAAGCAGTGACTGTGCGAACAGTAAATTGATATAGCATCACCATAATGTCACGTCTTTTTCAAATTCTAAAAGGTAGGCAGAAGCAAGACGTGTCTTTGTATAATTTTGTAAGAAAAACTGCGTATAAGTAAAAAAAAAAAGTACAAATTTAGTCAGTACAGAATGAAAAATAATTATGTAAATTTATTATTTAAAATGTTTTTGAAATTGAAGTAGGATAAATTGTGCGCACATTTCAAAATAATAAACAGGGAGGTCTTACTCTAAGAAATCACTATAATTAAAAAATGATCACAATATATGTATAATGTATATACTATTATGAGCAAAAAATTCCGTGAAATCTGATTTTATTTTTTTGGGAATTTCAATAGGGATAAAATTTTTTGTTTATAAGTTGCTACTGACATCTGTGCTAAATTAAATGTCAAAATATTTGAGATACGCGTCCATTTGTAAAGGGCTAAAATTGATTGTTTTTTTTACTATGTTTAAAAGATAAATGCAATTTGGATAAATGTTGTTGAAACCCAAAAAGTTTAAATGAGTATTCCAGACTGTATTTATTTTAAAATTTTGAAAATCTGGGGTTTATTTCTTAAGGTACGTAACCTATTATTCAAGAGACCTACCATCCCATTTTAAATTTTAATAGTACATCCAAACTCAGTAGTTATTGTTCTGTAATTTTTGATTTAATACAAATTTTGTCAATGTTTTAAAAATTGAAAAAAAAAAAACGTTGGCACACGTGCATTATATCGGGGGAGGGGGGCTTTGAGGGGGATGAAATGAATTTTGATGCTTACATGTGATTTTTAGCAAAACCCAGATTGATGTAATTTAGACTAAATGGGGTTTTGCTGTATCAATTTGCCCTATATGTGTACATAAGCTTCTCTTGTTACACACAAATAATGCCTTCTATAGGCTTGATAATTTATGACATATACTTATAAAGACAAGACCATTAATAAGGAAAAGTGAGTATCCTCAAGTTGTACAAATGTAAGAAGTTGTGTAAGATATATCTGTATTTCATCTACTTGAATGTGAAGATCGAAGCTTTTCCAAATGTTTGTATTTTTACATCATTTGTAGTTAACTCGATCTGCGATCAAGTAGTATTAGGTATGTTGCAAAGGGCGTCCTGTAAATTCATAGACATCAATTCATCGATAGTTAATTCATTCATAGGTAAATTCATCGACGATCGATTCATCGATTTGTCAATTCATCGACTATTTTCTCCTAATGAATACTTTCATCAGCTTAGAGCAAGTTTGTTTTGGCAGGGTTTTTCACATGATCAGCGACCAGATTAAGATTATATAAAGAAATTTTGTGCATAAAATTGCAAAAATTATTATTAAGTTACATATTTGGGACTTGTATTTCCAAAAATGTACGACTACTAACTTTGAAACTCTAACAAAAACCGAACATTAGATTTATTTTTAGATTTTGCGAATTGAACGAAGCAAAAACAATGGTTTAAAAATAAGGTTTATTTCTATCAAATTTAATAAGATTTAAAATAGTTTCAGATAGATATGAACTTGACGAATTTAAAGAAACACTTAAATAGGAAACAATAAATTACAATTAAAAGCTAGTTCATCTAACCAGAGGCAGCAATAGGTAAACACAAATTTACTCTTTGCTCTAGAAAGTATTCATTGGTAGAAAAAAGTCGGGGAATTTTTCTATCGACGAATTTACTATCGATGAATTTTTCTAGACCCGTTGCAAAGATTTAAAAAAAATCAATTTAAAGGCTAAAACGACTATTTTTCCTCAGAATTTCAATTATGTCTCTATTACCAACATGTTTGGAAAAGGAACGGAGTAGTTTCACTTTTTTTGAGAAAATTATGACGTCACCTTATCCGGACTTTCAACAGTTATAAATGGTATATTATAGGTGTCGCCTCTATCTTTCAAGTCCTTTCATGACTTCAAAAAGGAAAAAATCAGCTGGGTTTGACTAATTTCAATAAATACACTACAAATGTAATTTGAAAATAACCATCAATTACAATTTTCAAGAAGGTTTAAAAAACTTAATAAAAATACATAATTTGATTCATATATGAATTTTTATTTCTGCTAAATAATTATGATAATTAATTACATTAAGTTTATATGTATGCCTAACAAGTAGCATTAATTACAAAAATAATGGATTGCATTTCAGATTGTACATATATGTCCTTTATTCTTAATAATAAATAGTTTATGTTTCTTTTTTTTAGTAACAATATCTATTGAACAAATTGTAATAATATATTGCAATAAAAATATACACTGATATATGTTAATCAACCTAACTGCACACAATAAAGAGCATGAAATTTTGTTATCTGTTGCATTATTATAGTTTGACACTGATTCACCATCGGATGGGTTCGGAATAAGCAAGAGTATAATATTTATCCCTATTATTGAAATTTTTAATTTAAAAGTTGAATAAAGTTAATTCTTCATTAGTGTGCTCCTTTCCAACCAATACAATTTCTTAGTTTCATTAAATATTCGTTTCTAGAATCACTCAAGCATGAAAATTCAGTAAACATGATCTCCATATTCCCTGATTTCAGTTTTAATTATAGTTTTTTTTTCGTTTTTCCTCTTCTTTGATTGATTATATATTAAGGCATTTTCCTTCATAACTTCCTTTGTGATGTAACTTCGATACTTCTTCAAAAAATGTCAAGTTATTCTAACAATTCGGATGGTATGTCCAACAATTTTGTTTCTTAAATAATATTCAATGTTCTCCAATTAGTTTATAGTTATATTCTTAGATGCTCTCATTCACCATGAGATGAAAATCAACAGTGGAACTTTTTGTTGAAGTTCCAAAAACATACCAATAATACCTACTGAATTGTAATTTTTTGCAAAACTTATTTTTTCTTTGATTTGTGAAGTAATATCTCCAGTAAAATATTTAAATTATATCCTTTAACATCTGTTATTGTGGAAAAATTGTATTTAATTATTATAATATATAGAAGAAGTTGTCATCAATATTTGTTCATGGAGGTCCTTAAGCGTAAAATCTTCTTCACGAAAGAAATCTACATTTGCAATTGCAAGAGTCTTAGGATCAGTATTACATTTTTTCGACCTTTCAACTTAGGATCGTATTATTTAATTCCGTCAATATACTATTAAATGAAAAATAAAAAAATTTCATCCATTTTCCAGTTAATTTTCCAAATAATCCTATATATGTAGTTCAAAGATATAACATAAATTATTTGCCACTTTCTGTTATACTAAATTCCACAGAAGTCATATACATACATAGAGAATGTGGCCTTTTTCATATTTTTTTTGTTGATGGAAAGATAATGTAATTATTTTCGAGGAACGACATAGCCTACGTATCGGAATTTGAGAAAAAATAGACCATTTGTTTTTTTTAGGGTATATTTTGGATGGCCAAAATTGAATCTAAAGTTGTTTACTCCTTGGAAAAACTTAATCAGTAATAAAAATTAAATCAACATAAAGCTAAATTGTTAAAAAAAGTAACCAACTACTTGAGAATAGTGACCAGGACCTGGTTCTGAAATAGTGATAGGGTAATCGAAAACCAAAAAATTTTAATTTAAAATAAACTATAAAAACAGCAAAAAAAATCACAATTTTGTAATGGATAATTGTCACACACCCCTTAATATACAGATAACTGAAGAAAAAAACATGTGGCTTACAATTATATACCAGGAAAATCCGTGATTTTCCACAAACTCTCCTCCTACATAATAAAAAAAGGAGGGAGAAGCACCCCCCTCTCCGGGATAAAGATTTTGAAGCACCCTATATGTTTGCAATAAACCTAAGTATTATTTTTTCATATACAATTTTGTAGCCCAGGTATTTAATACCTCTAATCTAAGGTATCATTATGAATGAGAAATTAATATAGAGAGAAAATGGTGGCAGAACAAACCCCTCTACACTTGAAACTATCTGATCAGTGGTGATGTATCGAATGTTCCCATACACAGATTATCAACTTAAAATTTTCGTTCATAAACATAATTACATGCTACATATAAAATATAATCACATCACTAACCTGAAATATTAATTAATTATCAGATGAGGAAAAGAGTATTTCTCAATTAATTACTGAAGTGATATGGCCATGACATGGTAATAATTTTTTTTGCGTAAATAGATTAAATCAGTCATTTCCTTTTGTCTAACCTTTAGTGCAAATAAATGTATTAATGAAATACTATACGTCTACTATACAAACATATTGAAAAGGATGAAATCGGATCATACTGTAAACATCTGTGTTGGGTATTTTAAAATAAGTACATTTAATATAATATTTCAGAAATTTTAAGTTACTTTTACGTATTTAACATTTGCAAAAAATAATAAGAACTTAATATTAGATCTGGTTATAAATTTCAAATATAGATAGATAAAAAAACTCCTATAGAGGTTAATTGCCTGCAAGTAAAACAACAATTTCATTCAATGCCAGCACTGTAAATGCCTTAACACTTAAAACAACGTATTTTCCTGCTATTTTTGTAGTACAATGAATATAAGAATAACTAGGATCCGGTATTTGGCTAATATAAGCACATAAACTTGAACTCCTCGTTTCACGAAATAATGTTTCGTTTGAACCGAGACGATCGTCTCTAAAGAAACCATCATAATCGTTTGATAGCGATTCAGATTCTTCAGATACATATGGTGAGGTCAATACATTGATCTGAACAGACTGCAGTAAGTTGTTAATATCTCCAGATATAAGTTCTACGGCCTTGACAATATACACACCCTTCATATCCACTTCAAACCATGGTCCATATTCAAGTTTTGATTTGAAAATAAAGACATCTCCAGTCACAATCTTTCCATCAAGAGCATATCTGGGCAAGTGTTTCTTACTTTCAACACTACTAGCTCGACCACTGGGAGTCTCTGTAAAAAATTAAAATTAAAATATCACTTTGTTATATGCGTAGATATTAGAGTTTTCTGTTTTTTATTCGCAATTTTTTCCCCCACTATGGTCTTTTCTGCTGAAAAAAGTGAGTATTTTGGGATTAAAATTTGTACTTTACAAACGTTTTGTACAATCTCTATTTTAAAAAATAAAGTAAAAAACACATTAATTTGATAAACTTATAAAAGAAAGAACATACGGTCTGAAAATATCATATTTAACGTTATTTGAAGCAACATATACAACATTGAACGCTTTTCAAACACCTTGAATTTTGTAAATTAATGTGTACTACTTATAAAATAACGTGTTTTTTTTTTTTGACACAATAGACTGGTTAAAAAAATTACCATTTAAACAGGAAATCTACGGTATTATTTATTTTTTTTTACCAAAATTAGTACATCGATACAAAACTCTTCGATATTTAGTTTTTTTTGGACAAATTTCTGTGCCAGTTAAATCAAGATTGCACCTTCTTTTTCTGTCACAACTAATAATTAATAATATGTAATTGATCATTTGTTTCATTTGAAGTTATATTCGATTTATACAAACTTATTTTTTACGATTGGCTTGAGCGATATTTCGCATTCTGTTCTGATGTCAATGATATTTTTTCGGGGATTACAAACTTCAAGATCATATGTACTTCCTGCATATGCATCCACTGTTATTATCGTCCCACTTCCAGAGCGTTCGCAAGTCAGAAATGTTATATCACCACAAAAAAGTGCTAAGATATTTCAGTAATAAATTTGTACGTATTTTATTCGTTATATACCTTCAATGAGAAATCCTCCAATATGTAACGATTCTTTAATATTACCTATTTATTTATTATTTAGTAAAATAGATCATGTTAAAATTGTTCAATGAATTTTCTGCATAACTTACTCTCTGGCGCTAATAGAATGAGGATATCCCTAATTATTAAAATCCCTCTTCCAAGTTTCTGGATAGTCAAACGATCACCAACTATAAAATCATCATTCACACCACAAGTTACAACAATGTGTTTCTGTCTAGGCTTAGGAGGACCTCCATAAGTTCCACAAATTGAATTACCACTTATATCTGTTTTTTTTAAAACATTTTTAAGTCCAACTCGAACTTCAATATTCTTAAAAGCATTGTTTATATCCGTGGATTCAAGAATAGTGAATTGTATTCCTATAACAGCTAATTGTTTTTTAAAAGATACTTGAATCCAAGGGCTGTCCTCAAATTTAGAGCTGTAATAACTAGTTACAAAGTTTTCTTTAAAGAGTAGGAAATCAGGAGTATATCCATTGTCTACAGAGCTTGTAGTAATCATAGGTATTGCTAAAAATCCATAAGTAATTATTTAGGTAAATACAACATTTTCATTAAAAAAATATCTTACGGAGTCCTGTGCATGTAAAACGAATTTCGTAATAGTTAATCCCCGTACATTTTGATTGTTTCTCTATAGTATTTCTAAACAATCTATCCTCATTTACATTACAAGTAGGTTTTAGTAGGCAGCTATTAATGAGGAATAGAACAAAATATAAGTATGTACATGGTTAAGTACTTAAGTGCAACTATTAATTTTCTAGTGAATTATACTTACCTAGGAAGAATACCAGATATTCTTTCATAGCAATCCAAGTTTGGAGAAGTAGAATCACAGTTTTCTTTCGTTCTTCCAACAATGTACTCAATTACTTCAATATTCCCTCCATAAGAACTACAACTAACATCCAACTCTTCTTTCGAACATGATTTATCTATGGCAAATAAAAGTTTCATTATTGTAGTTGAGTTAAATATTGTTTAATATAATTATTAATTATAGATATAGTCACACGTTACCAATAATTGAGTAAATGTTATTCTTAGAGCGGTCATAAGGTATTTTCTCTTCTTTATCTATAAGGAATCAACGCATATAATTTGGACTTATTTTTTCTTTAAAAATAAAGTAGATACCCTTGCTATCATCTTCATCACTTGAGTCACTAATAAGGATAATTGTAACTTCTTTAATTGCAAGTATTCCTGTAGAACTGGAGTATAGAGTCACTCCACTATATAAGTCTGTACTTCTGCAGCGAAATGCCAAATGCCATGGAGCTTTTTTAATACAACTACGTTCATTAATGGAAAACTCGGGAACAAATACACTTGATAGCATGACCTCATAGCTACTGAGTTCAGCGTACTCTTCGCCTTTTTTTGCAAAAACGAGAACATACTTCACTCTGAATTTATTAGGAAATTGTAAATGTATCCATGGAAATTGCTGATCCTTTGAAAAAAAACATGTGTCTATTTTACCATCGACGATCAATGATCCACTAAATGATGAGTTAAATGATTCAGAAGTTGTTGTGGAAATTTTATCTAAGTGAAAAATACTTAAGTACAGATTTACTATACATGCTATAATACTCACCAAATCTTGTACATGTGTACTTAATTTGAAGATATGGATAGCTATTTCTACAATATTTTGGATCTAAATTTTTGGTAGAAACTGTGCATTCATTTCGTCCGTTACAGCTGAAATATTGGTTTGAAATACAAAGATATGGGTATAGTTATTAAAAAGTTCTAGAAAATTTGCCAAAAAGGCAAAAAGTTATGAAAAATTAAGTTTTTTTCCTTTTGTGGAAGTTTAAACTAAGCCATTTATTTACATATATACAATGGTATTTAGATTTTAATCTAACGATCGATTCAACTTTAATTGTTTGATGTCTAAAAAACATTTTTATTATTGTATTATTTTTTTTGGTTTAGAGGGGGAAGGGGGGTTATTTATATATTTCTATACAAGTGTTTATATTTCAAAAGAATATGCGACACTTTGCCATTAAATCTACTTCAATTTTCCACAGGAATGTTTCCCATTTTTGTATCCAAAAATAGTTTCATACTAATGTCAAAATACAAAACCTCGATAAGTTGTATTTTTACAGCAAAATAAATCTTGGGCTTCACCCATACGGTTTTTTTTTTTTAAATATTTGCTTCAACATACCTCTTATAAACAGACGAAACAGAGTCCTCTACAATACAACTTTCACGAACATTCAAATGCTCTAAGTTAGCTGAACACTTATTTTTTTCTGCTCTTCCAAAGAATACAAAGATGAGTTTAATTAAACCAAACTTTCCACATTTCAGTTTCCTCATTTGATTGCTACAAATGGTTTCAAAGTAAGCAAAGTTGTAAAGATAGTCAACGATTCGTGATGTTAAATATTTTCCTTGTTCTTTTTCCGTTTGATAGTTTGGGTTCGTAATAGGATAAGTTATTTTGACACCTCCATAGTTGATCTCCTTTTGATTCCATTTTCTTTCTGCAGTGCAGACTTGGTAGTCTCTTAAGCAAACTCTTGCATTCATGGGCCATTTTCCATATGTGTGATCATCAGAACATGCAAAATATCGGTATAAACAATCCACTGGTGAAATTAAGCACATGTAAGAATTTTCGAAAAAACAAGAAGGAAAAATATTCATACTTACAAAAACTAACTGGAGGGTTACTGTTCAAGAAAGTAGGGAATTTCGTTTTTTCTACCCCTGTAACAAAAAGTAATTAAATGAAAAGATTTAATGAATTATGTTGAAAAATTTAAAAGTGATCATATTAAAATGATCAAAAGAAAAAGAATATCAAGATCGAATGAGCCTGGACAATGTAAAATTTAAGTCCCTGATTCAAAATAGGGTCCATTTTTTGAAAATAGTTTTTACTTTATATTGAAGTTCAGACTTTCATTTAACAAATAAAATATTTTTGTACACTTGTTTCATTTTTTTCCTTTGAGATATGGGGTTCTAATGAGAAAACATTAACTTTCTTATACAAACGAATATTATTCGAATTTAAAACATGAAAAGAAAACATTATGATAAGCAAAAGATTTTAGAATTTTTAAACAATAGACTTTAAAACATATGTACATCTCCATTTGTCTTTATCTACAATACCAAGTGTAAAAAAACGTTTTTGAATCTTAAAAATGGTATAAAACTCCATTACTTTGTGTCCTTTACCAAATGGATTATATTTTGATCGAACAAACTTAAGAAATATAAAGTGTCCAATTTTGTTGACCAGTGTAATAATCAGTTTCAAGATTACTTTAATGATAGAAATGAAATTGATTTACCTTGAACTGGAATAAATCCTATGATACTCAGTATGATGAATTTGTAATTAAACATAGTATATAATTATGTGATGTGATAAGTATACTCATTTGAGACTTACTGAATTTAAACAAAAAAAGTTGTCCAAATATTAATTCGTCAACAATGAAAATTGATTATCCAAGTAGTAATTAATTACTGGTACGTATAACCACAGCTTTTTATTATCTATTTATATAAATACCTCATGTTTAAGCTTCAGTTGTGAATATTTTTTTCTTTAATTTCTGGTAAAAGTATACAATGAAAGTAAATCACTCGTTATTAAGTATTATAAATTATTCATAATATATGAACATAGTGCATACAGTTCCAACCCTTTGGCGGTTTAGTTCAACTCGAGTTTTATATTCATTTAGATAATATTTATGTGTACTGAACAGTGAATCGTTTGTACCAAACTGGGATTCGTACTGTACCGTGGATTTTATTAACCGTCTCTGTCCCCTACACACATACACACCCACGAGAGAGAGAGCTGTAAATCCTAAGCTCTGCCGGTATGTAAAAAAGAAAAGAAAAGTTGAATTGGTAACTCTGACAATTAGATGATTGTTTGTGAGGAGAGCAGCGTCAGCTGTCATTACATTTTACTATGAGCTACAAGCAGATATTCCCTTATTACTTTACAGAGAAAGAAATTGACAGCCTTTTAGAAGAAATTAACACATTCATGCCTATCAGAAAGTTACATTATATCAAGGATTATACGTCATTTTATTAACTAATTATTTCTTGTAGACGGCGTGAATTACTCCACTACTAGAGATGTAAAAAATGGCGCATTTTAATGCGTGCGAGTAGTTTTCAAAATGCATGTTTGTTAATAAAACCAAGCATAATATTCTTTCATCATTCATCGGAATGTAAATCATATGCAAATCGGGCATGTAATAAAAAAGTGGAGTTGGCTCTTCAAACAGGTCTTTTTGTTTTCCGAAGCTGTTATCATTTTTTTTTTCCTTAAGAAGGTAACATCAACTTTACCTCAACATAATGTTTTACAAGAAAAGAACAGTCTGCAAAGATTATATCATGGAGAGGAACAAAGGAAAAATTAAAAAATGGATATCATTCATTGAGGAGAATGGAGTTAATGATATTTGTGAATATAATAATGAATCTGGAGTAACGTATTGTAATGTTTGTGGTTTGATGTTTTCATTTGTATACATATATAAAGGAAAATAGCAGCTTGTAGCTCAGTAAAACGTCTGACAGCTCAAGCTGCTTCTCCCCTCAACATTTATTAAATTGTCAGGGTTGACAGGTTGATTTTCTCTTTCTTTTTTTATTACAAGCTCGATTTGCATATAATTTACATTCCTAATCATTCATAAATCATCAAGCTGGTTTCTTTTTCCTTTTGACATAATAATATTCTTATTAGGTATATGTATATTATATCATCTATTATAAAAGTTATGATAATATCACACAACCTTTCCTTCAATTTTAATTGAAAACTTTCTTAATGATAATTTTTGATAATGCTTGAGAGGTCTTAAAAATAGACCCAGACACTTATTTTTGCATCCATAGGTGTCAAAAATAATTAAGTGCCTTTTATCTGAGTTATGACCCTCAAAACGGGACAGTCTAAATTGTATTAATGAGGGAAAAGTCATATCTTTACTCAAAAACCATTTGCGTAAATGTTGATTTCATCCAAATTATAAGTAATTTGCCTTTGTATTTTGAGTCAATATGTAGAATTTTTTTTAAATAACCTAAATTGATATATTGGTTTAGATGTATTTTAATATACATTGATCGTACATTCAAAATTCAAATGTTGCTAAATAATAAATTTGTCTTAATTTCATGACTACTGAATTAATCTTGGCAACCTATTTCATTAATCCTTGCAGATAAATTATAAATTGGAACATGTTTATAATGGTCATTGTACTTTTATTAAGAAAATAATAATTAGGGTCTAAAAGTTACATAGAACTTAGTCTTAGAGTTTATACAAATGAATAGGATCAAAAATTATAAAAAGATATGAAAATTTTTTTGTACATAAGTAAAGCATCATGTATCCGCCAGCAAAACTATCAATTCATTCAAGACCAAAACTGTAAATTGTTTTATAATGAGCACGACAAATTGTCCATCCATATTGTTATTGCATCTTATATACGAATAACTAACGTCGGGAATTTGATCTAAATATGCACAAATACTTGTACTTCTAAACTTGGGGAAGGATCCATTTAACCCTTTGTCACTATCCCGGAAAAAATCATGAACGAATGGGTCTTTTAATACACTGATCTGAACTGATGTTTTAATGTTTTCCAGGTCTCCAAAGATTATTTCGACTCCCTTGATAATATATATAGACTTTAAATCAACTTCGAACCATGGTCCATACTCAAGATTTGACTTAAAAAGAAAAATATTTCCGGTCACAATCTTTCCATCTAGGGCATATTTTGGTTCATGATTCGAACTTTCAGTACTACTGGCTCGACCACTGGGTTCCTCTGCACATTTAGAAATAAATTGATTAAAAAAATAATATTATTTTCCTCTGATGTTCTTACGGAAACTAGTACATCTAAACAAAATTCTTCTGTAAGAATAGTCATTAGGACAAGTATCTGTACCCACCAAATCGATGTTACAAGTTTCTTTATCCCTACAACTTTAAATAAAATTCAAATGGTTAGAAGAAGTCCTTACGTGCAGTGTTTTTCAAACTTTTTTTACAGGATGCATTTAGGAGATAATCAAAACCTTGGGGTGCACCATTAAATAATTTTTTTGTCCGTGATTTTGGATAACAGATACAAAAAATTTGCGCTGCACCTGGTTATTCTCTGCAGCGTACAGTTTGAAAAACACTGCTTTAAAATGTTTATTTATACAAACTTGTTTTGTACGATTGAAGTCAACGATATTTCACAGTCTGTCTTTATGTCAACAATGTTTGTTGTAGGATCACAAATATTCGGATCCTTAGAACTTCCAGCATAAGCAGTTACTGGAATTATTTCGCCACCTCCTGACTCTAAACAAGTAATGGACGTATAGTCCTTGCAAAAAAGATCTGAAATATGTAGTTCAGAAATTGTAATATACCTATTTTAAAGGGAATTTCAAATATATGTTTGTGTTATGATTGCATTACCTTCAATGAGAATACCTCCAATGTGGGTTACCTCTTTAATATTACCTATTAATCAAAAAAGTAGCAATTATGCAATGTAATTATCATTTTAATAAAAATCTATGTTGTGAGTGATGTTTACTTTCAGGTAGCAGTAGTATTAGAATATCCCGTACTTTCAGGACGCCTTTACCAATCTTTTGAACTGTCATGTGTCTACCCAATAAGAAATTATCATTACTGCCACAGTTCAGGACTATGTAAGTTTGATCAGTTTTTGGAGGGCCTTTATAAAAACCACAAATAGCATTTCCGTTTATGTCTGATTTAGAAATGACACTTTGATCTCCTACACGAACTTGAATATTCTCAAAAACAGTTGCACTTCTTTCGTTAAGATCGACTGTGAATTGTATTCCAACGACCGCTAAAACTTTATGAAAGAATATATGAATCCATGGACTATCTTCAAATTTTGAGCTAAAGTAATTAGTTGCGAATTCTTCTTTATAGAGTATGAAATCGGAGGTAAATCCATTGTCGACTGAGCTTGTAGTTACCTTTGGTTTTGCTAGAAATTAAAGAATACATAAATTGAAAAATCACTTGCAAGATGATTATGTTGATTTGACTTACGGATTCCAGTACAAGTATAACGAATTTCATAATAGTTAATCCCATTGCATGTTGTTTGCTGGTTTAAATCAAGATTAGTATCTCTCAAGAGTCGATCTTCTACAGGTTTACATTTGGGCTTTCCCAAACAACTATAAGAACAATATACCACTTTCGGAATTGAGTTATTTTGAAAAACCTAGGGTTACCTTGGGATGCTCCCTTTGATTCGTATCGAGCACTCCAAATCCTGAGAAGTAGGATCACAGTTTCCTCTTGTTCTTCCAATAATAGATTCTATTATTTCAATTGTTCCTCCATAAACTGAACAACTTATATCCAAAAGTTCTTTAGAACAGGATTTATCTACATAATATGAACATAGGTAATTGAAAGTTACTTATTTTACATCCATGTACTAAATGAAGCATTTATTAGACAGAATTAATCATCTTACCATAAATGGAGTAAATATTTTTGTCAGATCGTTCATAAGGAATTTTTTTTTCTGTTGAGATAAGAAAATTATTAATTGATTTGTATGATTAATTATACAATTAAATGATCTTAACTGATAATTCCCTTTCCGCCATCTCTATCTCCCATTTCATTTTTTAATACAATCGTAATTTCCTTAACTGATAATATTCCTCGTTCTGCTGAGTAAACAACAATCTCGGCATAGGGTAACATACTTTTACAGCGAAATGTCAAATCCCACGGTGTTTTTTTAATACAACTGTTTAAGTCTTTTTCAAAACTAAGGGGTGTTGCAGTAAAGCCATTAAATAATTTGACTTCAATTCTTCTAATATCGACTAAATTTTTTCCTTTATTTGCAATAACAATAACCTCCTTCACCTTATAAGATTTAGGCAAGATCAAATGAATCCAGGGATTTCCTTGATAACTCGTAGAAAAAAAAGAGTCGATATTTTGATCTACAACGGCATTTTCAACAAAGCTAGAGTTAAAGGATCCAGAACTTTTAACAATGGGCTTCTCTAAATGAAAGAATATTTTATACGTTTATTATTTTTTTTAAAGAAGACTTACGGAATTTTTGGCAAGTGTACTTTACTTGCAGATATGGAAACTTATCTCTACAATATTTGGGGTTGAGTTTTTTAGTAGATACCATACATTCATTTTTTCCGTTACAGCTAAAAAGAATAATATGTATAAGTATGTATAACATTCATTCCCAAACCATTTACATATCTTACTCTAAATACACAGACTTATCAGCCTCATCAACGATACAATCATCGTGAACATATTCTGGAGAAATTTTATCCACACAAACGTCACTATCAAACCGTCCAAAAAATACAAAAATAATTTCGATTTTTCCATACCTTCCACATGACAATTTAGCAATATCATTGGTGCAAATAGTTTTAAAGTATGAAAAAGTATGGAGATAGCCAAAAGTTCGAAATTTCACTAGTCTTCCATTCTCTTGTTCTGATGAATAGACAGGATTATTGACGGGAGATATTATTTTGACTCCTCCACGGTAAGTCACTTTTTGATTCCATTTTATCTGAGCAATACATATCTGATAATCTCTCAGACATATTCGAGAGTTCATTGGCCATTTGCCATAGGTATGATCATCTGAGCAAGCAAAATACCGTAGCATACAGTCCACTATCAAACAAAGTTTTGTAAATCATATTTTGGTCAATAATATAATTAATGAAACTCAATGCCTTACGGATATTAACCGGAGGATGTCCGCCGAAGAAACTTGGATAAGCATTTCTGTGTTCGCCTGAAACGTTTATTTTAGGTAATATGAATCAGGATTTACAAATTTTTGGAAAAATAGAAATTAATTTAAGTACCCTAAATAAATTATGATTTAATTATGATATTTTTACCTTGAATTGGAGTGTGAGTAAATCCAAGTAACCACAAATTAAAAATCACGTGCCTCATTGTGTAAATGATTCTTGATCTTTGGATCCTTATAATAAACTCATGTTAAACAAACTGAAGTGATATCAAATAATTATCTCTAAACATAGATTCATTTTTACAAAAAATTACTTAACCGTATGATTGCTTTTAATTACTCGCACACATTCCCTCACAAAATATACTCCAAATCATTTAGGAAAGAATTCAAGATTAAAATAACTACAAAATGATACAATATTATGTATGTACATCTGATCATTGTGTAGCATTCGATAAATTCATTCATTTACCTAGGTATATATACATTAGATAGGTTACAAACATAAATAGCGCTTCAAAATGTTTATCCAGGGGAAAGAAAAACATTTTTTTGTACCATTTTGGTTTTAAAGGGAGAGAGTCTGTAAGAAACAATAGATTTTTCAGATACATAGTGTAAACCACGCATATATTTTTTACTCAACAGTTCTTAAAGGTATTTG
This sequence comes from Lepeophtheirus nordmannii, assembly GCA_963680855.1. Lineage (NCBI taxonomy): Eukaryota > Metazoa > Arthropoda > Copepoda > Siphonostomatoida > Caligidae > Lepeophtheirus > Lepeophtheirus nordmannii. The sequence goes on along the minus strand of OY804521.1, from coordinate 19,959,505 downwards.
TAATAATTCTTGAATAATAAATTGTGAATTTTTCTGTCGTTTTCGGAGTTTATTTTAATTTTGAAAACATTGGTTTTTGTTTACCCTTGTATTATTTTCAAACTAGGTAGTGTTCACAATTTTCAAGCAAATGGTTATTTTTTCTTAGAATTTCATCTTTCGTTTAATGAAACTTTTATAAGTGGTTTTATTCTCCCGAGGAGCAAACTAGCTTGGTTTGATTTCAGTCATAACATAAGAAATATGAAAATGGAGTTGAAACAACAGAAGCAATCTCTACAAAAGGAGATACTATGAAGATTATCAAGTGCAACTGTTGTATTGTTTGTTACAGTTAAAAGTCCAGATGAGGTGATGTCATACATTTCTTGGAAAAAATAGAATTACTCTATTTGTTTTTAAGATAGCTAAGTATAATAGACATAATAAAAATTCGGAGGAATAAATGTCTTTTCAGCTACTGATTCCATTTTTTTTTTAAATTTTTGCGATATACCAAATATACTTATACAACAAAGCTATATAAAAGTTATTTTTTACGAGTTTGAGACAAGTTTTGAATCTTAGAGATCGAATCTAAGTTGAATCACAAATTTTTACACTTAAATCTATAGTGACGGTTTAATTGGACTTTAATGCAACTCATGTCCATGGAAGTTTATTATGAAATTATTCAAATCTATGCCTAGAATATTGTTTTTACAAACAGGAATTTAACTAAAACATTGGTAGGAAATAAACAGCACAAGTTAAATCAATTTTTCTTTCGAAACCCAACTATTTGACTCCACTCTAATCAAATGGTCAGGCAAGTCAAAGATAGTTTTTATAGTACTATCAACAAGACCATATCTAATATTATGTCTAATGATTTTCGACTTCATGAAATGCCTTGAGCAAAGTTCTGACTATTTAGATGGCTTCCAATTTTTTCGACGATAGTTTGATATCCAGTGTTTACGAAACTCTGGATTTTTTGGAAATCTGAAAGTTAATATGGACATCTAAATATGAATCAAATCAAGTAGCAGTACTTTAGTATAATACAAATATTTATGATAGATCTATTATGAATATATATAGAAGAAAAAACATATTTTTTCTCCATTGGTATTATCATTGACATCATAAAAAAAATTAAACTTTATGGAATAGTGCCGGTGTTGTTCCTCATTATCTCCAACTTTCTCGGATTTAAAATAAGTAGAACTTCTAAAAATACAATTGTATACATAGTACATAACTAGGCATTTTGACCGAAGAAATTGTGCATTTAATTCGAGTAACAAGTAATTAATGTAGTAACAAATTTAATTGCTTACCAACAATGCAATGATTGTTTAAGGTGGTAAAATCTGAAAATTATGTCTTAATGAACAGTATAGCTATAACTTCAGTGACAAATTTCTTGTGGACATGTACAGTCAAATGATTTTTTTTTTTGGTCAACTAGTTTTTTCTCTCCACAGCTAACCTGGTTTTAAAAATATTTCCTTGTTATTAAGTTACTTCAGCTCTCTCCACGACAAGCTTTTTGAGGTAAACAAAAATATTATGTATTCTCCCTTCTACTGATTTTCATTTAGTTGACTCTTCTGATTTAAAGCAGCTGACTCTACGTGTTAGGAACTCAAAAAGGGTATTATTATTATTATTATTTATGATTTATAAATATATATGTATATATTATAACACGTAGAGTCAGCTGCTTTAAATCAGAAGAGTTAACTGATGCAAAACATCTGAATAGAGAATACATAGTATTTCTGTTTATCCCAAAAGCTCATCGTGTATGTATTCTATCTCTATGCAGGGTTCACACAGCTTGATCACTTTAACAGTACTCTAAGTTATAGCAAACGTTCAGAACAGGAACAAAGAGTAGAAAAAAATCGAAAACTGACAAAAAAAAAAATACATTGGCATCTAAAAAATATTTATATACAGAGTGATTAAGTATTTCAACCTGACTATCATCATGGCAAACATGAATCCGACGACTGAGATGGAGTGCAGGGAAGCTATTTTAGGCCTTTCTGATCGAGACCAGGCACGGGCAGAAATCAGCTGCGACCTTGATGTTTCTAGGAAGACTTTCTACCAGGGGGGGGGGGGGGACTGATCAGTCTCTTGAGAGAGTTAGACCATGTATAGCATAGAAACTCATAACATTCAAATGAGATGTCAAACGTTCGATAAGACTCTTTAACTAATAAAAAATCGTCCATCTAAATGTTTAAATTTTTATCTAACTTCAGAGCTACTAAGAAAACAAGTGCAATAGACTGAAGCAAAAGCGATTTCAGCTAATTTCACAATCCTTCTAAGCGATACTACATTATTAGCTCCAGGATCCCCCTAAGGTCAATGCAAAAAGTGGAAATGGAATCTGCATTTAAAACACAAGCGAATCATTATTTTCTCACGTACAAAATGAGTATTTTTTCTAGATTTAAATTGAAGTTGAAGTTGGAAAATGGGCCAAATTAGCTCAAAAAGTAGGGTTCGATTTGGACTCTCGAAAATTTTTTTACAGACTAGAAATTAATGCGCAAAACTGAACGACTTTTATTATACTTATACCCCTTAGGATTTCTAGCTGTTGACCAGTGATATTAGAACACATTTTTTCAATAAACTCAAATATGTATGTATTTAAATGTAAACTTAACGAAAAAAAAAAAGATTTACATTTGATAAGGGGATTCGATTTCTATATCCAATGCATAGAGATTTTAATGCAACTTTCTCATAAAAATGTTACCAGATATGAATATCTCAAATACTCTTAACTTAGAAATACACATCATTCTTATAACGATTGAGGTGAAATTTCTTTTATAAATATTAAATACTGCTTTGATTTTTGCATTTAAGCATATTACGTATGTAGAGTTTACTTCTACTTCTAAATACTTATTTTTTTCGTTTGGATGGTCAATTTTGTATAAGTAAAAGTTATTATTTAATTAATTAAATAAGTTTTAAATAAAACTTTTTATGCAAGCTTAGATAAATTGTAATTAGTCCATGTTGCGATAAAGATTTTTTTTTTAATGTGAATGCTTAAAAAAAGCATTATCTAGTTTTCTTTTATTCAAATGCTTTGATGATAAAACTAATTCACCCTATTATTGTTGTTGTCATCATTGTACTATGCATAATGTATTTACATAAATATTATCGAAAACAAAAATATAATACTGAGAAAAATATGTAATCTACAACCTCTCAACTTTTTCTCCAAAACATAAAAAAAGACCCTATATTAACTGGTATTATTCTGGACTACTCCTTATTTAATAATAGGGATATTATAAAATGTGCTTTCTGTTTTACTTTGCATTTATAGAGTAAAAATTAAAAAAATATCATTTATTAAAGTAACAGGCCAGTTACTTTTGCTATTGAACAGCGTTTCTTCTTTAGCTAAGTAATAGATTACTCTTTTAATAGCATGCCTAATACTGACCTTGACATACATATATATTTGCGCTTATATACTTGTCTTCTATAGTAGCTTTAGAATATGATTATGGATTTGATAACCTCCTCAATCGGCTGGTTTTTGTTCTAATTGCATCTTCCCTTACATATAGGCATTAATATACCTACGGTAAATTTCAGAGCAATAAAAATATGTGTATACAATATGAACATTATTAAAAAAGACCTGTATTATTTGAGGAACAAATAATAAGCTAGGTAGCTTAGTCTTGAATTAAAAGAAAATAATCTGCATAAATAGAATACAATATTTTGTAACCTGTCGTCCCGCTATTGATAGCTTATAAAACCATGATATCTCTTGAGATAGCATTGATACCTTTAACGTCTCCTATAGATTTAATTGTTCCTAATTCAACTAAATTGATTGTTTTATATTTATATCTGAGAAATTGTCAAGTCAAAAGAATGAAGACATATTTGTCCTATGCCAAAAGGCCTGTATTAAGAAAACAATTTGTCAAAGAGCATTAAACCTTAAACAATATTCTTTTCATCTATAATGTTCTGTATTATTCGAATAACTAGAAAGAGTCGAGATCCCTCATTCAAAAAGTGGTCTTGCATGAAAAAAAAAAAGGTTCTGTACGTAAGTAATAATAATGATAATAATAGAAAAATCAAGATATCCTAAATAAATTGGTAGGAGACTGTAGATGTATAAAAAATAATCCTATAACTTATTTTTATTTATCATTCAATTATTTTTGACATTTTTTCTTTGAACTAATAGATAGAATGTAACTCCTTTGCTAAGTTGCTAAGTGTCTCATAGTTTGAGAAGCTTTGATCTAGGGAAAGGAATCCTTAATAAATAAAAAATATTTTTATGCGCTTATTTAAACATTGACTCAAGCTGTTAACTTTTGGAGATTTGTATTCAAATTCTTATTCGTAAAAAATGATACAAAGAAAGCATTACGCAATTACCGAATCTTAAATATTGTTTAACAATCGACTAAGAACATATTTATGTAGGTAAATGTAGCAATGCTCAAAAAAGTTGTAGTAGTTGGTGATACCGAACTGTTTGAGATTGTGAGTACTACGAAATAACATTTTTTTTTAGTTTTTGCTTGTAAATTGTGAATTTAATTAGTAATAGAATCATTAAATTAAAACAATACATACAACTGGAAAACCCCATCACATTAAATGTGAACTAGCTGTATATTACAATTATAACTTATATATGCACAAGAGTAAGGAATGTGAAAATGAATGAATAAGTCACTTTTCATATATTGTTTCATACAATAAAATATGAAAGATTTCCAAGGAGTATATTTCCGTTTTTGTTTTTAAATTCTACAAAGTAAGGAGTAAGGCAATAACTAAATAAAGAATCGTAAAATATGAATGTGCACATATATCTAATCAAGGATCGAGTAAATTTTTTTTCTTTTCTTTAGGGATCAAAAAATATAAAAAGATCACGAATTAATTGCTTAGATTAGTTTTGTTCGGTATAGTGGTACTGATGAATTTGAGACGGCAATCTACAAAATCGAAATTTAAAACAAATAATTTCTGAGATGCCCCCTCCTTCCAAATAAAAATCCTGCATACGCCCTTATAAATACATGCGAATTGCTCTTAACATTTTCGTTTTATATTTTTAGTTGAAAAGTATTTAAATATCAGGATTGTTTGAACAATTATAAACAGAATTTGTTTATAGAAGGGAGGAATAACTGACAATGAGTTCCTCTATTGCTATGAATTACACTCATAACTTTTAAAGTTCTCTTAATTCATGTAACATCAAGTGCGAACTTACCTTTCATGAGGACTATGGTCTAATATAATTAATTTAAAACAAAAATTAATATTTGTTGGGTAAAAGAATCCATCAAGAATTATAATCCAATTTATTTTAATAATTTTAACTCATAAATATATGTCTTACTATACTGACAATAATTTTAATTTAACTCGCTTAAATAAGTTTTTTTTTTTTTTTTTTTTTTTTAAATGAAGTAAAATTAGGTAATTATTTATATCACAGATTTCTTTATCAAATTCCTATAAATTAAAAATATCACAGATACAATATCCAGAAATAAATAACTTCTAACAAGGTTACCAACTGACTTTTTTGGTTTATCATGATAAGGAGAGTCATCAGGGATCACATTTGATTTAAGATCTTCTTCTCTAAAAATAGGCTCTGTTGTAATTGATACAACATCCGTCTCTATTCCATCTTCCTCCTGCTTTTCGTTTCCTTCTTCAACAATAGCTTCTTCTTCTTCCTCCTTTGTTTGCTCTTGATATGTCGTTCCCTGTTTTTCTCTTTCAGAGGAGAAAGAAGAAACATCCGTACTATTATCTTCAAAAATACAAAGTTCTTTCATATTCCTTTTTATATCGGAGCACTTATAGCCCAAGACTTCGTCATTATTACAGAAACAACTCTCGAGTTTTGCAGATTTATTCTGCTTTTTGAGGATGTTGATGGAGTTCCTACATCGATTTGTGCATTTGTTTCCACGAAACATGGACTTACAAAATATATTGTAGTACTCAAGGGCTTTGGAGCATTCCGAGTCAGACATACAAATCCATTTTGCTTCAGTGCATGAAACGACAGTGTCCTGGCGGTTTGCGTAGAGTACAGAGTCTTTACTACATATTTCTAATCGATATCTTGAATTGAGACACTCTTCATCTGTTCCACAATCGCACTGGATAAATATGAAAATATATAAATGATTAAGTATAATATTATTTGTACAAATGGGGAGTAAATAAGATATTCCAAAATAAATGAGTAATAATAATTAGCAATTTACTCAAGAGCAATCGAACGCAGAATGAATCCATCCATGAAAAAATGAACGATAATGAATATACATATTTTGCGAATTAGAGTAAAATAATTGAATATAGTATATATTGTATGTATATTTGGAATGAAAATACATTTGACTTGAGACAACTTACATCCAACATACTCTTTCCTTCTGGAGTGGAGGTGAGTCCAATTAAAGTATATTTGCAACTCTCAGAACATATTTCTGTTTTATTCTTGATTAAATCATTACATTCCAATAAGTAACTCCGTAATGTTGCTCCACATCCACCTCGATAAGAACACTTGAGACTTAGATATCTGCAACTCTAAAACAAACAATAATAATAAATAACAATTAGTTAGGCAAAAAATGACTGAAAATAAATGCTTAACCTGATTGGAGCTCTCATTTTTGTCATCTTCCTTTGAGCTGCTCAGAACAACAAGGCAAGTAAAGACAAGAAGGTAGAAATGAATCCAAATCCCCGTCATGAGAATAAAGCATATCGTTATATCATGTTTCAAAAGATACAAATGATTAACTTTAATAAGATCTCTCTTTAAACGTATGTTTCAACTTCTTGTATTATTCCTCGTTTTTCTTCATCCAATAAGAGACAAAAGAATATAGATAGCTCTAAAATGCGTTTATATATGTATGTCTGTGAGTTGTATCTATGTATGTATCGACGATCTTAGGTTCAGAGTGACACAAATCATTTTTATTTTTTTCTTTAACATACATAATTTCCTTCGTTTTTTTTTTAAGGAAAAAATATAATGAATTTAACGGGCAGGCCACACGCACTTTTTATTTTTAGTTGTGGGTTTTTAGAGGAGTTACTACTCATGGGCTATGGCATATTTATTCCAGGCTAAGCAGCAGGTTAAATGTTGTTGTACCCCCTTTTTACCTGGAACTGGAATTACAACATAACCGCATGTAATGAGGAATTGGATACCATCATTATCTCTCTCTTTCTAACTTGACAAAAAATAATTGTGTAATATAATAATTAAATTATATACCAGTCCCTTAATTGCCTCTTAAGATACTTTATTTTGAAGACGGTCCTTTAATTGACAATCTTTTTTTTTTTAAAATGTTTCATTTCCGCACAACTGTTAAGCTTTATGACCAAACATTTTTTGCCCTAGGATTCACCTAAAGGGGAGTTGAGATAACTGCAGCCATTTAAACATGGATCATTTCTTTTTCTTTTCCGTTTAGACCACTTGTACTTATATACATGATATGTAGAAATAAATGTCCTCAGAGTTGACCACACGTAGCATGTAAATATTTGTCGTGAATAACTTGTAACTTCTTATTTAGTAATTATAATCAGAACTGTTTGCGAATCATTTTTAAGAGTTTATGCCAAGTTACGAGTCTTCTCAACTCAAGTCCGTTTCAAGCCTGATATTGTAGTTTAATGTGACATAAATGCTATAGTGAGTTCGAACACCCAGTTTTGATTACAAAACCAGCTCTTTTAATTAATATCAACTATTCATTCATGCTATCATTTCATTTTGATAAATTTATATTGCTCATTACGAATATTTCAACTGTGTACCCTTTAATTTAATAATGTTCCATAGAATACTCATTAATTAGAAAAATTAAAAATTATATAATTAATATTTTGACCATCTAATGGAATTTCAATCATTACATTACATATATATACTAGAACAAATTGTACTAAAAACTGTTAATTTAAAATGCTTCGTCTAATTTTTTTTTTTTTGTTTGGTTGTGATATATACAAAATCCCAACTTAATACATGACATAGTGTATAAACATAGAGCATTTGATCATTTCACTTAAATAATTAATATCCAAGATATTTATATATTCCAAATTATAAATAAGAGATAATAGAAATAATCAATTATTTTATGGTTGAATTGTAAAAACAGTCCCCTTAGTTTGTTCCACTTTATTCACCATCTCCTAACCTAATTAAATATATCAATAATATTATATTTTAAAAAATAGTAATAATTCAATATATACATATTTTCAATTTATCATTTTCTGTTTGACAAGCTGATAATATTTGATCTCTCTTATATTTTATGTATATAATATCATATTTTATGTCTACATAAATAAGGGTAAGATAAAAAATGATGTGTGCACGCTTAAGCTCTGTGATCAATCCATATACTCAATTATATAATTTAATTATTTAACCTTAAAGAGGGGGTCTCTCCCTTTTCGGAATTTCGTTCAAACTCTCCCTAATAATTAAAAAAAAATATTGATTTTTTGGTTTATGTACTTTTTATCTGTAAATTGAAGATAAATTTACAGAGATTGAGCAAATGGGATTTAACTCGAAAGTATGCATAGTTGTACCTCTGTACTCGACCATAATTTGTCAAAAAATCCTGGTTGATAACAGATTTGTTCTTCAAAGTTAAAAAAAGTTTTCCAATGATCCCCTTTTATCACAACTCTATCCCTCATTAATTACTAAAATGAAGACAATGATAAAATGTAAAAGGTGTTCCTAAGATTTTTGTTCGAAATCATAGATAATATGAATTAAATACCGAATTGTTCACTTGTGAGTCGTACGAGGGGAACTGAGAAACCACTGTATATACAACAATATCCGTCTGGGTATAATACTCCATTTAGTCCGGATTCCATCCGCCTAGATTTTGCTATAAACTGGTCTGTCATTTTACAACCTTTTTAATAAAATTCACTATTTACTCGTACTGTTCGATGTATTACAGTAAGCGGTTCTACAGACATGTCAGACTGTTTGAATCTAGATTGTTCAATTATGAATATTAATTTTATTCTTTTTGTGTGTTTATAGTGGATTTTATTAAAATGTTCTTGAATTAAAAAACCGTGTTATTGCAAAACCCAGAACTGACTAGGGGTATTGTTGTATGTACTGTCTAAAATAATTTAATTTAATTTAAGAAAGAGTGAGTTAGAAAATTCGTTTAAAACATTCCTACGAATCATAAAGTATTGATTTTTGTAAATAATTATATTATTGTTCTTATCCGTTAATTAAATATAAAAGAGAACAAAGATTGAACAAATGGTTTTTAACCCGACGAGTTACTTCAATGTATATACACCTATGTATATAAAAACACGCACTCATTAACCCCCCCCCCCTCCCTCCCCCTAAAAAAATAGAAAGAGAGGTATTTTATTAAAAGTTACCCTGAAGGAAGAACCCAAACCTTTTTTAAGAGGCGCAATAGTCAGAATATAATTTGTAATTTTCTGCAGGATTGAGTGAATATAGGTAGACTCAAAAAAATGTTTCTTTGCATATTTGAACTCAATATAAAAACCATTATCTAATGATTAATTGTATTCAAAGTATATCTATCCCTTCTTTAACTGACTGCACTTAAATTATCCATGGTTGTTGGGTTACATATAAAAATAGATCAATTAATCAAATTTAACGATGAGAGGGTAATTTTTTTTTCTCTGCCGGTTACTACATATTTATATCTGTAGATGGAGTCAATTCCTTGTGATGATTCATTCTTAGAGAATTTCATTAGCTAATGGTTTGTACAAATAATAGTAAAAGATCTCCATAATATGTATGTATGTACAGCTAATAAAATATTCGAATGCACGTATATCATTTTATTACATATTTTTATTAAGGTTATTTGATATTGTTTGTTTGTATGGTTATTTGAAAACCTACCTACGTGGGAGTAAGATGCTGATTTAGATGTGCGTAAATAGTTATTCAAAAAAATATACAATGTCATATTACTTACCGTGTATATATTCATGATCCTCGGGAACTTTTTATTTTTATTTTTCAATATCTCTTAAAATAAAATTTGAAACACAACCATAAGATCAATAAGATTAAAAGGTCAAACTGATACTCCAATAAGGCTTCAAAAAACGTCTATTTTGATGTTAGGTTTATTATTAAAAAAAAAGTATTTAGAAAGTTTTATTTATCTATATATGTAAATATTTGACCTTCAAATGGTTGATGAAAGAGACCAAATAATTATTGACTTCAATTTCTGTGTGTAAATCCCAAACGTCTATTTCATATATATTATTCATACTTTTGTTGTTCTAAATCATTAAATTCTTGGCCATATTATTATTAATTGATAGAGATGCATAGAAATTGTTTACCCCTCACCATTTTTTCAAAATAGTTTTTTATACGAGCAACAAAGCTCCATTTAGTTTGGGTTTTGTTATAGTATGGTTTTTTATTTCAAACTCTTTGAATAAAATCTACGATTCACAAGCGAAAAGTTAAAATGTATTAGTTACAGCCTGTTAGTAATGTGTCTCTTGATATCAATCTTGGTTTAGACTTAGTCTTGATCCCTTCAAGTCTTGGTCTCAGTGTCACGACCGTGGCTAGAGCAATTAAATTAAAAACATTATTTGTTATAAAAAATAACATTTTTATTTTTCTTGCTGTCGACTTTTCTCGATCCCTTAAAGTCTTAGTCTTTATCTCGACGCCTAAAAGTATGAATCTCGGGTGAGGACGCCTTAGCAACTACAACACTGCAGTTCGGTATATTCATGGAGCCTTGGGTGAAAGTATTATTACATATTTGGAGGGACACTAAATAATAAAACCTTAGAGGATAATTCTAGGTGGGAAGATGGAAAAAAAGTTGCTGGCTGTCCTTGGAATCAATTAACCGGACTAGGTATTCAGAATATTGCTATAACTTGTTCTTTGGTTTTGGGTATGACAATATTCAAAGACTTATTGAAAAAGACAAATTTTTTAAGACCCATCTCCAACCACTTCTCTATATTTAGCTAGTCGTTATATGTTTACATACGGCTGCTAAAAAAACCCTTTAATTCGAACAAAAGGAATAGTACAATTTATTTATAAATATTTTCAACTCTTGATTGGTTTGTGTATCCATCTTTTAAGATACTTTGATATCATGTTCTAAAATTCTGCTGTCTTTGTCTAATTAAGGTTTTATGATAAAGTGCCATCAATAATGGATGATGGGTGGTATTTATAGGTATTTTATTATGTATACTTAGTTAATACAATCCAGGATATAAATTCTTAGATATTTATGTATATTCTACACATAGGATTCTAATCTTTAAAGAAATAAAATTAGAAAATTCTGCCATTTCCAATAGAATAATTTCCAAATACATTTTTCTTTTTCTTTTTTTAATAATAGATAACAAGTATAGGTATATAATCAATCAAATCCCAAATTCTATTGATATATATAATTATCAGAAAAGGTAGTACATATATCAATGCTTACAATATTATAAAAAAAATTGTCCATGTCAATATTTTTTGCATCAAAGATATGATGAGATGAAGGACGGAGGTGGGGGGGGGGGGATATGTACCTCATTGATATATTTTTCTTGACATTTCTTTGTAACAGTTTACAAAAGGTTTTTTGCTTATCTCCTTCTCACTCACTAGACATAGTTATGTGTACTATTTATAGTAGGTTCCGGTGTCATTGATCCCAAGAGCAGTTCCAGGCTCAAAAATATTTAAAAGGAGGATTAAAATTTATAATTTAATAAAATTTCTAATATTTAAACAATTCTTTAGCATTTTTGAGGGACCTTATTTAAAAAAAAATATGGCGGTGTTTCTCGATAAAAACATACTCCCCTTTAAAGAGTGTAAGCAATTAACCAGCAAAATAGTTAAATTAAATAATGTTAAAAAACTATTAATCAATAACAAACTAACATCCAGTTTTAGCAAAACTCAAATAAAAGCTCATATCCCTTCAGTTGACTCGTTTTGTCAACAGATATCAATAGCTCACTATTGCATACATCTTGTCACTGCCTATATGTATTTTTAACTATATGGTGAAAATATAAAACGGATGATGACAATTACAAAAATTTGCTAATAAAAATCCTAAAAAAAAGAAAAACAGGCCACCGTCAATCACGACGAGCTTTTTTGTGCACTCGCACCCTTTAATTTAGATATAGTATACATGGATAAATTCTACCAATATACAAATCAACCGATAATATTTATGTAATATTCACAAATTCAAAAAAAAGAGTGCGTAATCCTTGATTTAATATATTTTTTATATATCAAAATCATAAATAATAATAATACCCTTATTGAGTTCATAACACGTAGAGTCAATTGCTTTAAATCGAAAGAATTAACTAATCAAAATCAGCTGAAGGGAGAATGCATAGAATTTTTGTTTACCCAGATAAGCTCGTCGTGAATAAAGCTGTATTTTTGTATTTTAATACTATCAACAACAAATACCGGGAAATTTGAATTTAACTTTTTGGGGATTCCAATAGGGATACTAGTTTTTGTTTTAAGCTGAAACTACTGTCACTGATATATGTGCGAGATTATATGTCAAAATATTTGAGATACGCGTCCCAGCTAAAATCGATTTTTTCGTTTTTTAAAATGTCTTGAAGATGATGACAGTGTTGTTGAAGCCAGAAAAGTTTAAATGGATATTCCAAACAATATTTTGATGAAATTTTGAGAATTATTTCTCGAGGTACATAACCTATGTCTCAAAAAACCGATGATCCGATTTTTAGTTTTAATAACATATCTAAACTCAGAAGTTACTGTTCTGTAATTATTAACTTAATAAAAATTTTTGTAACTGTTTTGAAAATTGGAAAAAATGTTGGCATATGTGTATTGCATAGGATACTGTTGAGAGGGATGAAATATATTTTGATGATTAAATAAAAAAAAAATTCATACTAATATAGGAAACGGAACAAAGATCAGTAATAATTTGAATTGGAAAGATATTATTTTTGTCTTTTGTAAAAAAACCAAAGTTAATAACTAATTATTCATATTGTATAATCTGTCGGAAAGTATCACCCATTTGAAATTCATGAGAAAAACCACATTTTGTCAAAAATATTTCCATTTCCGACCCCTTCATGCATGAAATTCAATTTTTTTCACTTTCCCACTACGATCTCTAATGACAAAAATGTTCAAAACGATTATAATATTTTATTTAATGCTTGAATAAAGTATTTGTGTCTTGTAAAATTGAATTATGTAGAACTGTACATAAATGACCGACATACTTTGAGGATTTTGGGTAAAGGATTAGGTCTTATGTAAATCATGAGCCTTCGTAAAAACCTAGGAACCATTATTTTTATTCATCGTTTATATGTACAAGTTTATATGAAACTTGTTTGGAATAGTACTATTTATATATAGTTCTCTTCTTACATGTTCATAGTATGTATTTGGACAATCTTTTTAAAAAATCATATTTTATGATTATTTTTCTTTACACTGCAGATATGAATAAAGTCGATTTTTTATGGATTGTCTGATAAGTATAGGTAGATAATTTGATCAGGAGACATTGTGAAACAACTAGATTCCTGTGTAACTCAATTTAATTTTTCTTAAATAAAGGTTTTTACTAAACATTAAAAATGTATCAAATTGAAAACAAAGTGCACACCATGGACTATATAGACGATGCAATTAGTAATACAGCTACCATATTTATTAAATTAAATTCAACTTATGCTCAAATTATTCTCCTCTGAAGCCCACTCAAATCAAAGTTTGGACTCGTGTCCCCGACACGAGTCCAAACTTTGATTTGAGTCATCTTTTTTTTATGGACTTGGACTCCTCTTGGATTTAGATCTATACGAACTCAAGCTTGACTCACCCCCAGGTGAACTCGAACTCAGAATTCGATAGATCTATTTCAATAAATGGATATTAAGAATAATTCATGAAAAATTAACACAAAACCTGGGATATATTCGATTTATTATTAAGAAATAGCCCCACGCAAAGAAAAGTGTATTAAAATGTGTATATAAAAAAAATTAGAGTAAAGTAATTTTTTTTGTAAAACCTAAAATTAAGTTAACTTTAAATTCTTTATACTAAGTTTATCTGTATGGTACATACTTTTGGAAGAAATCAAACGTAATGTCATGAGTGATTCATGTTATTAGAGCTGAGATTTTGGAGACCTATTCTGGATTTGATCAGTTAGAATTTAGTATAGAACTGGTTTTTTTTTCATTTTTAAGACCTCATGAGGAATAAAATCCACCATTTCCATAAAAAAAGAAAAATGTTAGTTCGTATGTTTCGAAGGGCTTTGTATCAAACTGTCCGATATATTCGTGAAACCAACTACGCAGATTTCTTGGAATATTTTGTGTTTGTTTCTTGAAAATAATATAACCTACTACTTTAGTCAAGGGATGTTTAATCTGAGACATGTATCAGCATTTGGACCCACTAAATGAGGCCCCTTTTTTACTAAAGTTATAATTACATATAGGTATGTATTTATTAACTTAAATAAAGTCTATAACTATTCAAAAATATCGCATTTTGTTTATAGATGAGTCCCCTGATGGTCTTAGAGTTAATTACTCTGCTCGCAAATTACGTAATTTGATAAAATGAGCACATGTACATATATTTATGTACATAAGTGGCATAGAATGAAGCATTGCTATACCGAGGTACGAACATATACATATGTATGTTGCAAATTCTTTGGACGATCCAATGCTGCAATTATTTTTCTACCCCTGATAAAATTATCATCAAAAGTTTGCTTATGCATAGACCTCTCATCGATTCTCGTGTGAGTTAAATTTGATGGAGGAAGATTCTAAATCTTCATTTATGTATCGGATGTATATGATGTCAAAAATATTATAAAATCCCCGGTGAAATAATAATTATTTTTAAGATATCATTATATAAGTTACAGTCAGACAAGGCCTAAACAGAGAAGGGATGTAGAAAATTCGGAGGAAATATGTCTACCATCCCCATATGTGTCCATGAATGAAATAAAAGAGCACGAAAAAACGTTGAAATTTATTCACAAAAATATGTTGAATTAAAGTATGATCTAGGAATGTACATATATAATATATGATTAAACAAATAGGTTATATTACATATAATTTTGATGGCCTGTAAATTCATTTAAAAGCAAACTCACCTTCCCCAAAAAATTTGTGCAAGTGCACATATTGAAAAAATTTCTTAAATTTTTATCTCATAGTAACTAACTCCTCTGATGATGTTGGATGAATGGCAACCACGTTATCGAAGTCAATCTTGGTTGCACCCATTTTTATAGCGACAGAAAATCCTTGCAACATTTCGTCACAGCCCCGACCCATCATATGTAATCCTACAACTTTTTCATCACTGCCAGTACAAACCAATTTCATGAAGGTTTTTTGTTTTCTTTCGGTTAGAGCATGATACATAGGAGTAAAAGTGGCTGAATATATCTTCACATCCTCCCCATATTTACTACGAGCTTCTTCTTCACTTAAACCGACCGTTCCAATTGGAGGATGAGAAAATACCACCGTTGGAATGTTTTCATAGATCAATTTAAATTCTGGTTTATTGTCAAAAATACGATGTGCCAATTTTCTTCCGGCAGCAATGGCAACTAAACATATTCATTTATATTTGAACATATCGAAAACTAAATGATTGAGCTAATTTAACTTACCTGGAGTTAGTTCCCATTTCCCAGTGACATCCCCTACAGCATATATATTGTGAACAGAAGTATTTTGAAACTCGTCCACGATGATATTCCCTCTGTAATCCATTTTAATCCCTGTTAAAATCAGCTCAATAATGATAAACGTTTGATAGTACAATAATTTAACTACTTAGTAATTACCAATTTCATTGAGTCTGAGATCATGTGTACGAGATTGCCTTCCAATCGCCCAAATAAGGGTATCTACGTCGGAAATAACGTGACCTTCTTTCATTTTAACGGTTAACATCCCATTTTCTCCAGTTACCTCAGATATCTAATCATTAATTATTGAAGAAGAAAAATTGGTAAAAAAAATTTTTTTTATAGTTCATTTAATTACATACATTAGAGTAGCGATGAAACTTGATCCCTGCCGCCTCCATTTCTTGAATCAAATTATTACTTATTGAAGAATCGAATGTTCTAAGAACTGAGCCCTTGCGAATGATCATCGATACATTGCATCCAAAGGAGTTAAGAATACCAGCCAATTCTACAGCTATATACCCTGCACCTACAACAACTACGTTCCTAAAATAAGTAGTAAAATTTATGCTGCTAAATGAATGTGTTTCTTACTTTGGAAGTGTTTCCAACTCAAAGAAACCATCACTCGTAATACCAAAATTAGCTCCTGGTATATTAGGCAGCTTAGGCTCTCCTCCCACAGCAATTAAAATATGTTTCCCAGAATACAAATCATCACCTACCTTTATTATATTCTTGTCTATACCTACATACGAGATATTAATAATTTAGGAAATTCAATATTTTATCGATAGTATTAATCATGAATTAATTTACTGAATGTGCATACATATGTAAATGTAAATGACTATATATAGTAACAAAAAAACAATAACTTGACTTTTAAAGGGAGATTATACCTAATGCATAAAAAGAAAATTGATCTAACATGTACATATTTATATGACCATTTATAGTACTGAAATGTAATAAATTAGGTATATTATGGACAGATAAAACTATAAAGTTTACCTATGAATTTGCCCTCGCCATGAATAAATTCAATCCCAGATTTGTTCAAGTTATTAAAATAAATATCGTTCAGTCGTTTAATGTATGTATCCCTTTTGTTCTTGATTTTACTGAAGGAAAAAAAATCTTAGCATTCCATGCTTTAAATCAAAAATGTTTTTACTCACTTCCAATGAAATGGTGCCTTAAGCTCCACATCGAAACCATAGTCTTGAAAATCATGATCCAGCTCTTCGTTATGAAGAGCAGCTTCATACATTATCTTTTTTGGAACACAACCAACATTGACCTAGATAAAGAAAGATTGCACCTAATCATGTTTTATATTTATGTGAGTATTTCAAATTTATATCTTCGGAACTTCATTCCTTCTTTTCATTACTCAACCTCTGGAAAAATTCCACGGCTCGATATATATGTATTTATAATACATACAAACATTCCGCAAAAGTGCAACAATGAGGCCCTGAACTATTATTACATCCCATTGGTTACATAATAAGGTATTATTGTAGAAATACTGCTAACAATAAGTAAAGTACTTACACAAGTACCTCCTAGACGATTGCCTTCAATGAGTCCAACTTGCACTCCAAATTCTGCTGCACGTCGAGCCGAAGCAATTCCTCCTGAGCCTCCACCCAGAACGAGATAGTCGAAATGTTTTTTGATTATTGGAGGCATTATTTACTAAAATAGTGATGTAAATTTGTAAAGACCTGGGATTGTTCTCACCTGCTTAAGTACTTATTTAACACTGCGTAGTTACATACTAACTGATACAATTCTACTAATGTAATAAATTGTGGTATCTGTGTATTGTTTTATTTTTTATCATGTAAGCGTAATTGTTCTGGTCAGGGAAATCCTGTTATATAGGTAGTCATTACTTTGAAGCTCTATATACATGGAGACAGGAAAGAGTTTTAAATAGGGCTATATCGTATAGGACTACTTGGATTATTGGATATCCATGATGTTTACAATTGACGTTTTCCTTTGTTTTTCGTATATGTATATATTTCAAATCAATAATATTTATTACTTTAAGTAATATTCATATACCAGGGCTCCTCCACTTATATTTTAAGTCTCTGAAAATTTAGTATAAAATCAAAGAAAACGAAAAATAATTTTTCCTACTACAAAAGTATTTATTTTTACCCAAGTGTTGTTTATAAATTTTGCATTATTTGTTTTGTTTTTAATGTTTATCAAAAACATCCAAAACATAACAATTGTAATGCTTCATTTTTACTAATCATATAGAGAAATTACATTAATATGATTTTGAGTAAGATGATTTGGCTGAAAATATTGATTAATTGATAATAATGGCCCTTGTTTTCTATAAAAGTAAAAATGAAAGGAATTAAAGAATATGTTCATCCCTGCCTGTGGCAGTCAATTCTTCAAGTTTTTTCATTAATGGCTCATAAGTTAAAATAGCTATCAATCACCACGTTAATCGAAGAAATACGACATCTCTATCTAGTTGTACATAAGGGTGTTTTTGTTGACTGAGTACACTCTTTGGATGGATTTAAACAGATGTTCATACATAGGAAAAATTTGATGGGACCAATGATCTCATGTACCAAATCAAGAGCATGCCGAATCAGTCTGATTTGTTGCGTAATGTCTCAAAAAATAAGATTAAAACAATGATCCAAGAAACGTAGCAATGTACAGGGAGCGCAAAGGTTCTTCTTGAAAACTCAAACAGATATAACACTTCTAGAACCTAACATATTTGGTACATCATTGTAAGCTTGCACGGCATTGGATTAGGAGAAAAGAGCATCATATGAGGATATCCTTTAGAGCTGAAGCAGTTATTTCATCCTTTATATTAGGTAGATATGCAATAGATTGTTTGATCTGTTATAATTGCGAACCAAAGTAATTCATATAACCTCAAAAGAACACTTCTCAGAATTTGATTTTCCATGAGATTTATCAACTCATTAATGATTTCAGGGGATATTAATTCCGATTTTTAATCCAAGGTAAGAGTATAAGAATTTCTTCAGCTCTTAAGTATAATAATTGCTGAGGATTTTCTTCCAAATTTCTGTGACTACTTATTGGAAGATCCTAAGTAGGTATTTTAAAGAAGACATTTTTACAATAAGCGTCCTTGTTTGTTTGATTTAGCCCCATTCGAGTACTTAACACAGAGCTCATATTTGATTGACTAAGACGACTGTTCTTTAAGAATTCTTCCCTATGTGTTTGAGTTTTTTCACGTTCAAAGCATCTCACTTAAGCTTTTTTCCAGTTAGAAATAGATTTGTATATATACTATGTGACTAGTTTGTATAGTTTCAAATCATGCTTAAAATTATTTAAAAATATATATCCTTATCGTCATCATGGTTGTGCTTTTCTTATTATCATTCAGTATAAATAAATTATGAGTTGAGTATAAAAAAATGATTATAACAAATATTTTTTTTTTTTTTTTTTTTTTTTTTTTTGGGGGGGGGGGGGTTTAAATTGAGTTCAAATATACTCAAACTCACGTATTTTTAATATTGAGGGGGACCAGGTCCTTGTATTTCCTACTTTATTCTATATTGGATACGTAAGTTGCTTCAAAAATCTCAGAAATGATATGCAACTATTATAATATTGTCCTTTGTAATACAAATATTCCTGCTAGTATCTCTTATCAGTATGGGACAAAAAAAAACAATAAAATATGAGCAATTGAACCATTGCATACTATTAAATTATAATATAAAATTTTAATAGCATGCATTTCGAAATGTGAAAAGGAGATTTTGTGGATGTAATATTTTTCAATGTTCCGACTTTTTTATTACATATATGTACTATTAATGTAAAAATACTAGTATGTGTTCCTTGATTAGGATATAAATTTCTCATTAGTCATTACTTATTATGATAAATATTTGAATACCAAATAGTATTTAACTTCAAAAACTTCACTTCAAAATGGATTATTTCCAATGTTTACTTATTTACTAGCAAATAATTTAGAACAAATTGCTTGTGTACAATTTGACTGGGCAAATATTTTGCTCGTGATTAGGGTAAATAGTGGATTGCTGCACCTAAACTAATTTATTCTAATATATTTTATGTTTTTATTAGTTAATTATACTTGTATGTGGTGTTGATTTAGAAAATTGACTGCAAATTTAAAAAAATGAGAGATAGCATTTTAATAAATAAAAAAATCACATTTTGAGTTCATTCGGAAAGTGAGATGTTATGAGTTCTTAAAAAAGCTTCTTAATTTTTCTTTTAGAAATGAGTTAAAATATTATGGATATTGATAATTAATTCATTCACATATAATGTAGGTGTATACATAAATTTTGTTAGTCATAAATGTTATTTGTGTGACAAAAATACTTATCACACCAGACTCAATTCCACACCACCGCCCTAATGTCCCCATGTTCCACCACACTCATTTCTTATCTCTCATTTAGCAAAAAGTACAAATGAGTTTTTAATAAATGAACAGTAACATGAATTGTAATCAATCAAATAGAAACTGGAGTGAGGAGAATAACGGTGGACTTAATCCAGGATTTATAACGATGTCATCTTTTATGGGTTATCGTCAAAGAGTGGAAATCTTTTTAGAAAAATCTTTACCTTATTTGGTGGCTGGTCTTGCTGTAACAATGCTGTTTGTTGTACCACTAACGTTTTCTGCTTTTCACACTATAAATACCAAAAGTAAGATTTTTAATATGAGTACAGTTAAGCAAATATTTGAAAGCTTGGACCCTTAAGGTGCAAAGAGTGCCTTAACTGGGGAGTCAGTTAGAAGGCTTGAAGATCAGATAATGAAAAAAGTAGATGCGATCAATAAAAAAATTAATTTCCTTGAACATCATTCTAAAGTTGGACCAAAAGGTCCTCCAGGTGAACCAGGAAAAAAAGGTAACTTCTCTAAAGTTTTATTGTAGGTTCTCTAGATGTCTCTTGAAATATGTATATTTAAAGGGAGAGACGGAATAGTTGGATTGCCCGGATCCGATGGAAGGAAATAAATAATGACTTTGCAAATTTTTTTTACCATTTTTTCCACTTTTTTATCGTAATAATTGGGTATTCATTGATTACCCCATACACTAATATATTTTTTCTGATTTGAGAGGTAGATTTATTCTTTGAAGCTTAAATTAAGTATAGTAGAAATATTTGCAAAGAGATTGTGACTGCTTTTAATATAGAAAAGGAGATGTCGGAAGTCAAGGAGAAAAAGGCGAAAAAGGAGACCCTGGTTCTGATGGCAGTCTTGGACCAAAAGGTACATTCTTTGTATAAGTGATATACGATTTTTTATTTATAAAATGACCTCCAGTAGCCAGGATTTTTGTTATGGAGACTTGAAACTTTGAATATATGATAATTAGACCCAAATAAAACAAACAGCTTTTATTTGGAAAGATTTGATCAAAAAAGTGATTTTTAGAACAAACTAATATATTTATACAGTTTTATTTGAGATCCCAATATATATTCCCTATAGTATAGATTTTATGTTTTATAATGTTTTATTAAACAATTGAAAACAAATGTTTAGGATATCTAACGCAGATTTTACTTAAAATTAGATCATCTTAATTTATACTTTTTGATAAGCTTACATTCGCAAAATTACTTGAGTGTACTAAACTTGCGCAAAAAAATAGACTAATTTTGAAATTGACGATAATATAATTCAAGGAGCTAAAGGTGAAATGGGTGAAGGAAGTGCAACAGGTATTCCAGGACCCAAAGGCCCTCCTGGATCCAAAGGAAGCTCTGGACAGAAAGGTCAAAAAGGTGATATGGGAGTTCCTGGAATGAAAGGAGATAGTGGAACCAAACCCTCTCCTCCTATAAGTGAGTGATAATTTTTTTTTAAATAAACAAAATTTTCAAGGCCATGCATAAATGTTTTTTTTTAAATAGTTAAAAGCATCAACACCCTTGCTAAAGGTGACATGAGAAAGTACAAAGTAGATTGCATTGGCAATTGCTTCATTCAAGTTGAAATGAAGGTTGAAAATGGAGACGCAGATCTTTATGCGAAAGAGGATGGTGTCCCAGATATTCAGAATTCAAATTGTGATGATTGTCCTCTATGTAAATCCAGATCTTCGAGCTTAAAAGATAGTTGTCCAAATGTTCAAACACATCAATCTGATCACTTTTTCTTGGTGGTTGTTGCTCACAAGGCATTCAAAACAGGGAAACTAAAGCTTTGGGGCTTTAATTTAGCTAATGTAACTGCTCTTGGAAATTGAAAGGACTATTTATACACAAATGCATTTCTATATAGTATTTTTACTTTAGTTATATGTTTTTATCAAGTTTATTATAGAACTAATATATAAAACATATCAATATTATAATCTTTAAACCTCGATTGAACAAATTTAATGGTCAATTAACTTGCCATTACATTCTAATGAGTAATGACAAGATAATAAAGCAACTTGACTTCTTTTTTTATTAAAAAAGGGGGCTAATGGCCCGTTGTCATTCCTTTTATTCATCACAAATTGCTATATGAGTATATATCAATAAAAAAAGTCCTTTGTGATGAGTAAAAAGTTTCACATCTTATAAGTTTAATTTCTAGAAAAGGCAACATTTAGTTATATATAGGCTTTTCTTTAAAAAAATAATGCATTGATAACATGACTCATTCCTTTTACTAATCACAAATGAATCTTTTTGTAAATATATATTCTTATAAAAAATTTTGATGAGTAAAAGGAATGAGATATGTTATCAAGGAATTATATTATTGCATACATATATTTTGGTTCTAGGAAGATTACTCTCAGGAAAATTGTCATCATCAGAAGAAGAAATTCTGTTCATCTATCTTTGAACACATTTATGTTAAAACTTTTTCAATAGTGGGCCCCTCCAACTTGCACTAAGTTTGTGAAATTGGAAAGACAAAGCCTTCAACAGACTAAATAAAAAAAATGAAACTTTGAAATTCAGTCGTACAAATACCTAACTTTTAAGGCAAAAAAAATTGTAACATGATAACTAAGAATGTAAATAATATGCAAATGAGGTGTGTAAAATAAAAAGAAAGAGAAAATCAACTTGATAACTCTGACAATTTGATGAATGTTGAGAGGAAAGCAGCTTGAGCTGTCATGACGTTTTACTGAGCTACAAGCTGCTATTCTCCATTATATATACAAATGAAGACATCAATAATAAATAATAACATTATGTATACCATAGATGAAAGGCAGAAAATTAACTGAAATTAATGTCAGAAAATTATATATCTTAAGCTTACAAGTCGTAAACTAACAATTATTACGGGAACATGAGCCATTTTCTAACATTGTATTTGATATTGTAGATGTTCTCCCCCCAGTAATAAAGGAAAAATGATAACAGCTTTGGAAAACAAAAAGTACTGTTAAATGTGCCAAGTCCACAAAATCTACCACGCGGCATTTTGCAGATTTTTTACATTCCTAATGATAACTGCACCATATGATTGACCAAATTGGGTTTCGTGAAGGGATTACTCTCGTTAATACTCTTGAGTATACTCGCTAATACTAGATAGACCTGAAGTCAATTTGACTTCTTTTTTAATTTTAAAGCTTTTTAAGTTCTATATCTATTATCTGATTCGCTTCAAATTTTAATACTTCTATTTTTTTGTCAAAATGAAGGTACTTACCAGTAATCAGTTCAATATTTTAATTGAATAAAGAGTTATGGCACTGTATACCTAGAAATACTGAGAAGTCAATATGACTTCTTGGTCTTTCTAGTAGGCGTGACTGAAAAGTTTTTCTAATATAAACAAAAAATGTAGTTGAGCAAGCAGTACAAACATATTAGAATAAAGTAAAACATATGTATGTATAAATTATCTTTGATTATATCAGATTACTTATTATTTATCTGAATAATACTGACCCCTAAGATTCTTCTAGAGATCTTCTCTTGTTTTTCTTAAGGATTATTGATCTCTCACATCTATGACGACGTCCATATCATTCTACCTCAAACTGAATTGTGGATCTAAAAGCATCGCCAAGAAGTATTGATCATTATCAAAGGGTACATCTAATTCGTTCACTTGGATTATATTTGTTCTATAAAAATTTCCACCAAATCTTTTCATTAGTGATTAGTATAGGGTTCAGACAAGTGACCGATATTTATCCTTGCTTTCCTTCATTTGAATATAATGATTATTTAGCCCCAAAACAGACGAGAGATCTATGGTAAGTAAGATGAAGGATTGAGTTTTCATTTTATTTATTATAGCTTCCTTGATATTCGAAACCAACGAGGGTATTTTTTTCTCAGAAATTGTTTTTTCTAGAAATAGAGGTGTATTTGTTTTCAATTACCTTAAGATAGTGTCGAAAATTATGATTTTCAACTAGTGATGGGGGTAATTGCCAAATTCTTGATGATATCTTCAATAACCACTTTCTGTCTTGGTGAATTTTAACTATAAGTATGCGATCCGTGAGCAAAAGATTATTTGTATAGAGAGCTGTAAAATATTGGTGTATTGAAGGGCCCTGTATTCCAGGAGTCTAGCAATTGAATTTCTCATGATTTTCGTATCCAAACTTCATAACACATCAAGGGGAGGAGCTTATTTTTACACCAGGACCGGGAAGAAGAAGTATTGGACAGAAATGTCAAAAAGGTGATATGGGAGTTCCTAGAATAAACTAAGGCCTCGGAACTTTAATTTAACTAATATAACTGCTTTTGGAAATTGATAGGTCCATTCATACAAGCATATGCGGTTCTATAGTGTTTTTATATTATTCATATATTTGAATCAAATTTGTTACAGCACAAATACATATAATTAGTTAATAAAATAATCTTTCAATCACAATTAAACAAAATTAATTGTCAATTATGTATATTGGTCAACTATTTTAATGTATGATTAAAGATGATTTGGCTAAAAGTTGTGTTTTGGTCTATAGTTTGAACATTGACAACCAATGCTGGAGTTACTAATGCAATGAACTAAGGAAACTTGTCCATCTCTAACAATAGCAGTGATGAGTACAGTGCACAACGTGTCACACAATCTTTAGTTCAGCTCTTGAATAGAGCCAATGCCAACCCCAATGGATCATTAACCAATATTCAAGGAGCTCCCCTTCTTTTTTAATTTAATTATATTATTCAAAATCTGTTTTATTACTCTTTTAGATATTTTGACTTAATAACTTTACTGTTTGTTTCAAACAGAATATAATTTAAAATCTATAAGAATGAGTAGATTTTTATTAAGTTTAGTTCACAAATATCAATAAAAGTGGAAAATTTACCTGTATGCTCCATTTTAATGGTAGCATAAACTTTGTAGGATACAAAGATTCAAGAAATCTTACATTCTTATACGAGTATGCAACGTGAATGGGTCTTTATTGCAATTTTTACACCCCTAGTTTGGGCGAAGGAGAAGGACCGAATATTGAGTAAACCTATCAAAACTTTATGTGAGAATACAACGCGCCACTTTTATCAGAATGGGATAGGTTATTACTATTCTTGGAAAAGCAATGTCGAGGATATGGATTGGCTTGATTCTCGAAATTTTTGTCGACTGCGTTGCATGGAAACTGTATCCTTTGAAACTGAAAGAAAATGGTCTAGATTAATGGAAAATATTATTCACAGCGCCAAACACAAAGAATTCATTTCATGGATTTGGACGTCTGGAAGGTTGTGTGATTTTGATGGATGCGAAAAATCTTCCGATGTTAAACCCATTAATATAAATGGATGGTTTTGGTCAGGAACAAACACCAAAATGGCTTCAACTACTTGTCTGCCTCATTTGCACGAACAATGTTTTCATAGGTAAAATTCTCAATACTTTTTTATTTGCATAATTTATTAGGAGGCATTCTTTTTTATAAAAAATGCATAACTTGAAAAGTATTTTATTTTTCAGATGGTCCAATAATGGAAAGTATGGATTCGCCCAACCTGACAATAGAGAGTATAGAGAATTTGGTATACATGGAGGAAATGAATCCTGTTTATCCCTACTTGTTAAATCTAAAATCATAGGAAGAAAACTGACCTATGCCTTTTGGCATGATAGAGCATGTTACCACAAATCCCCTTTTATTTGCGAAGATGCAAAGTATTTATTGCATCAAATTAGTCATTAAGTTATTCACTGTGAAATAGAATTCCAATTTAGATAGTATTATAATATTTAGTTATTTGTATGTATATTTGAATGATAAACCATATTTTGTTTCTCTATAAAACGATTAGAGCGGAAATGTGGTTCATTAGCAAATATACGTTTAAACAAATGATCAATTTCATTCCATATATTTGTCGTAATTTTTTAAGTATTTGTATTTAAAATATGTAAAATATATTGTTGACAGCCTGAAGCAAGTTTTTTTTTTAAAAAAATAATAGTATTTAACTGGTAAATTAGTAAATAGTTATGCTCAATTTGATTGAGTACTTCTAATACTTTTTTGTTTTATAGATAAATACTTGAAATGATCGGTTTTTAAGGTAAAAGCTGTTCTAAATTCAAGTATTTATTCAATATGATTTACTCCTGGATGGTTCTACTATTTGTGTGTAGTTTTCAAAGTCTTGATCTTTTTAGCAAGATCAAATAAACTAGATTAAGATATATCATTTCAAAAAACAAAAAAGAAGGTTCCATTTTTTCTCTTAGTTTAGACTCCATAAAGTATTACTGCTACTTTGATTTCGTGAAAGGTGATCTAGAATGCAATTACAAGTTCTATTCAAATTAATAGTTTAAGGAAATCCAAATTACTCGGTAATATACATACATAGTAAAAATTCTTTATTGATAAATAATGATAATTACACCTATGCAAGAGGATGCTTATTTAGCAAAATAACAAGACAATTGGTTTGAGGCTATGACTATTTCTTATTATATAATGAATACTTAAGATTTTGTTTATTTGTCATTTTTGCACGCCAAACATAGAGATATTACGAGTATATAAAGCAAAGTTGTTAACACCAATTATTATAGTTGCTAATAGATTAAAGAGATTCATTGTCGTTATTAACATGAAGGTAAATAATTTGATTTAGTTTCGTAACCAAATACATATGTAAATAATAACCATTGCTTTATAGATTCCATTCATTGCTATACTTCTTTGTATAATCTCTATGATTGCTGTCTCTGGAGCATCTCCTTCAGGACATGGTGGTAAAATATTAATATTAATATCTTTTAAAGAGATCTGAAAATGTTAAATATCTTTCTAGGATGGAATAAAGGAGGAAGTCGAAAAGGACATGTCTCTTATGGCGGAAGATCCAAATCCTTCGGTGGAGGTCATAAACGTGGAGGTGGTAAATCAGGTGGTCATGGGGGTCATGGTGGGTATAGAAAAGGTATGTGTAAAACGCTCACACTTTTTAAATATGAATCTGTTTTGATAATCCTTTCTGTAGTCTGAAAGTCATATTTACAAAACAAATTACTTTGAGCTCATTTCCCAGAATTTTTTCTAAAAATTCATCAGATATATATGTATACCTACGATTCCTAGACAAATCTGGATAAGTAAGACTATGGAAAGAATTTAAACTGATACACTACAGCAACAATCAAATTTGATAAGAATAAAATTCCGCTGAATTATAACCGTGTATGTAACAAAAGGTAGTTAGTCCTCTAAGATCTTATAGGTAGGAATGTAAAAAATATGCAAAATGCCGCTTTTGAGATTTTGTGGAGTTGGCTCTTCGAACAGTACTTTTTGTTTTCCAAAGCTGTTATCATTTTTCCTTTATTACTGAGAGGAGAACATCTACCTGATAGTAAAGATCTCGCATGAAGGAATACATGCATTAAGTTTAATAAAGCAAATAAAATGTAAACAAAAAGGGCTCAAGTCCTCGTATAATTATTAGTTAAAAATATATAATTTCCTGACATTAATTTCAGTTAATTTTCTGCCTTTCATCTATGGTATACATAATGTTATTATTTATTATTGATGTCTTCATTTGTATATATAATGGAGAATAGCAGCTTGTAGCTCAGTAAAACGTCATGACAGCTCAAGCTGCTTTCCTCTCAACATTCATCAAATTGTCAGAGTTATCAGGTTGATTTTCTCTTTCTTTTTATTTTACACACCCCACTTGCATATAATTTACATTCCTACTTATAGGTATCTTCACTACCTATTAACGCTTTAATAGGGATCAAGTCGGTTCCGCTAAGGATTTTTCCTATATTATATTAACAACTATGCATCCATCATGCTACTTCTACGGTTTATTATGTAATTGTTGACATCAGTATACACACTTCATTTCAAAATACACTCTTAATTGAAGGAATTTCAAAAAAAAAAAATCAATGTATGCTCATATATTTATCTGTATTACTTGTTCTTTTATAGGTTCTTACCATGGCTAATCCAAATAGGACATTGGTATAAATATAAAATTATAATATTTTTTTTAGAATTGTTGAGGTTTTTTTTATAGGATCATTGAGATATTAGAAGAAGGAATTTATGGACTCATGCTTTAATACAATCACATCTGATTTTTTTTACATGTAATACACAAAAATTGTAAAATTATATTTCTTTAATTTAATAATAAAATTGGAACTGAATAAAAATTAAATTTTACTATATCAATGTTATTTTTATAAGGACTTTAGGTATAGTAATTATTACCTAAGAAAAGCTAAAGATTCAAGCTTTTTTGTGTTATTGCTAACATTATGGCGGTAGTCCTATTGAGATGTAAGCTATAAAATTAAATTAATAATAACACTAGTCGACAAAATTTTAATTTTTCTTGTCATGGTTTTTAATGCTGTAATCATGATCCGTTTAATGGTAAAAAAAACATAGATATTCAAATTATGATATGTTTGTAAAGATTTTTAGATAATTACCCTAATAGAAACCAAATATAGTAAATATTATTTTATTAATAAAGAGTACTATAGCATATTATACTATCTAAATGAAGTATTTATTTGAAAAATATAAGCAGATTATAATACAGACAGAGCAAAGAAAATTAATATATATATATATATATATATATATATATATATATATATATATATATAAATGAATAATGTACTATCGCATTTTGTAATGGATCTTGATTAGTGCCTCAACTTAGACTTTATTAAACAAAAGTTGACTATATTATATACATTATACAAGTTTTTTCATTGAATAAATCCAATTGATTAGAATATCAAAATACACATAATATAAACAATTTCTATAAACAATTTGATTAATGAATCAATAACGACAAATATCAAAATAAAATGGTCCCTATATCATAGAAAAGTCCAACATTTTTTCATCATTAATACCATTATGAACTATCGAGGTGTATGTTAGTTAAAATTCTACATAATTAAGGATGTGAAAAAAGAGCCCAGCTGCAATGCACACAAAGGACGATTGTTGGCAACATTTGTCTTTTCAAATTTCTTAAATATTTATCCTTGTGTCATTTGGTAGTTATTAGTATTTATCATGTGTATCTCCCTGTATCTAGATGTTGACCATAATAAAAGGAAATATGTATATACTTACAGTGATTTCTTGTTCATTTTTTAACTAACGAAAGATTTAATTTTAATGCAGGGGTATACATAGAAAGAGAACTGAAAAAGTATTATTGCTTACGTTTATGTCCTGATTAATTTAGTTTTACCCAATAATCATTTAACAATTTATAGGAACATAGTATCCTTATGTAGTAAATACTATAACACATTCATGAAAATTAAGACATAACGTGTTATTATTTCCACAATTACATATTAAAATTTGGGCTAATGTTCTAAAACACTAAGCTAACAACAAAACGTGTCAAAATTAACAAAAACTATTATCTTTTCAACCACATTTTTAGATAAGTTTATCATAAAATCAAATGACTTTTAACGATAAATGAAGAAATCCGATTTTAAAATTTACTTTTTTGCTAAATTCAGAGCTGTTTGGGAATCATTCGTCCTATTTAAACGAGTCAAACTGTTTATCTTACATGATTAAATTTAAATTACAACTATTACAAATTTTAAACATTCAATATGAGGATAACACTACTAGCTGATGAATGAGTATCAGAAGTTAAGATTATATAATATTTAGTCATAATAAGGTTGATGACAGCATTTTATGTAACCAACATAGTGCTAGGAGTAAAGGGCATTATTTTTATCCAAAATCATAAGAGACTAGAAGAAAAGTGATGGGCAAATATATTTAGAAATCTCCAACATTGATATAAATTTTAGAATAAAATACCAGTGGAGGACAGATGTTTATTAAATATATTCATTCTAAATAAAATAACAAGGAAAGAATTCAAGAAATCAAACGATGAATTAAGTAATCAGTAGATTTGGACATTTTCAATAGTCCTTCACTATACTCAAGTCAAAAAAGAGTTATGTTACAGTGATGTGAAAAACGGCGCATTTTAAAGAGTGTGAGTAGTTCTCAAAATGCATGTTAGTCGAAACCCTACATAATTAAGAATGTGAAAAAAGAGCCCAGCTGCAATGCATGCAAAGGACGATTGTTGGTAACATTTGTCTTTCCAAACTTCTTCTTCTTTTCATACTCATTTCTATTCAATTCAAAAACAACAAGTGCCATTTTAAATTAAGAAAAAATGCCTGAGGATTTAATTCAGGAGCTTGGGTCGCCAACAATGGAGGTAGCAACTTTTGAAAATTTGTCAAGGATACTAGTGTGATGACATTCTGGCCATGCCATTTCTCGACTTCTTTAATGAAGAAATTTCCGATCATGGGACTTTCAAATCGTTGATGTCACAAGAAAATCCGGATCCATTCAATAAACATGGAATTAGTAATGATTTAGATACATCTGACTTCACACCTGACGTATTATAAATCCTTATATTATGTAATATCCCACTTTCAGTCGGAGGACCTCAAAATTTCATCCAATTTATGGAGAAATCCGTCTCTTCTTCTTCAATTATTGGAGCAATTAAGCCGAGTCATAATTTTCCAAATAAAACGGGAATTTGATGAATGCCTCTACTTATTAGTGTGACAATAGTCGAAAAGATATTTCACTTGAACCATTCAAAAGTAGATAGTATAAAGAATGCCTGATACGTCCAGTTGAAGAATATTGTTGCCATGATAAGCATTGACTTCAAGAATTTTTGCTTGTACTAAAATGCTCCGGTCGTCAATTGTGATTCTGAGAGGGGCTTTGGCATGATGAGGGGATGTACTTTTCTCTAATGTCATAATTAAAGTTTAGCTCATCTCGTGTATATTGATCTTCATGAACTTGATTATTCCATTTTTATGTAATATTTTTTCATTAATTTCTTTTTGATAACATATTTAATCGATTCAGTGACTTATAGTACAGTGATAGTAGTCACTGTATCGATTTCAATGTAATTAATTCCCTGACAATTATTACTTTTTTCCTTTTAAATTATATCTGAAATATTTGAAATTGTAATTATAACGTACATTTTCATCGTATTATCAATTTAATTTATTTTTTTGGGTTTGTTAATGAAAACTTAAATTGGAATAACACACACACATATACAGGGTACGTGGATTAAATCCGGTGTTAATGGACTCTCTCGTAAAAAAGCTCTCCAGGACACAATTTTAAAGATAGGTTTATTATTTTTGGCACAGATAGATATCTATATGTATACTAACGGTTTATTCAATCCAATCTCCCTCATTGTTGATCATGGCCTGGATACAGGACCTGAAGGACATGTAGACCATGGCCACCACGTCCTTGGACAGCGACGTGGCCTCCTCCATGATGGTGGTGATGATGGAGTCCTTGGTGGTATGGGGAGCTCAGTTGGTTCGTGTCTCAAGATAGCCCCAGAAAAAATAGTCCATTGGGTTGCAATCAGGGGAGTTTGGGGCCAGTGGGTCTTGGGGACGAAGTCGTAGCAGTGCTCCTCCAACCAATCCAGGCTCTTCTTGGACACATGGCAGGTCGCACTGCCCCCACTACCAGACCCAGTCCCTAGCCACCTCCTTGATCCAGGGGAGCATCTTGGTTCTCATCACTCCTAGGTAGACCTCATTGTTCACCTTCAGGCCCTTCTCGATGATGTGCGGGGGCTCTGGCGCGCTCTACCACTCTGTGGAGATCTATGGTCTCCAGCAGTGATTTCTGCAGCTCACCCACCCTCTGGCGGGACACCCCTACCAACTCCGCCACCTCCTTGTTGTTGAGTTCGTCGCCCTTGTTGCACAGTATCTACACTACGGCGCACCTCCGCTCGTACTCGTTCCACTTGAAGGACCGCAAATCGTTGTATACATTAGCCATGATGTTATCGTTTTGATATGTTGTAGATAACTGAACATCGGATTTAATCCACACTCCCTGTATATATATATAATTGAGATAATCATTATTGTTGGATACAGATACGGCAGTAAATGAGAGTAGGGTTGGTTTACATCTGACTTTATTATTATCCCTCTTGGACTTTATATAGTTACAATATCTAAGGAGAACATGGTTACAAATGGTTACGAGTACGTGTACTTGAGCGTATCCTTTGAATATAGTCGTTTGTCACATTATCAGTTATCATTTGTCAATGCCATATTGTCGTGATCTTAAATATGTGTGGATCTTTAGAAGGGGAGATTGATAAGTAGAATGTCTAGCCAACAATTATGAAATGTCATTTTATTTTATTTTTTTATGGAACAATTTTAGTTATTACAAAATGTGTTACTTTTGACTGTTTGAAGTTATTATAATAGTTTTAAATGATAATTAAATTGTTGAATAAAAAAAAGTAGCCTCTACATGATTAAATAAAACCATTTCATTTCATTATATGTAATATGAATTATAGGATTCACTTAAGTGTATAAGTGTAGTAATTTTGAGGTGCAATTCCAACAAAGACATATAGATATTTATACTTTATTAGTATTGATCAAATAAAAATTATTTTCGAGTCAAGTCTGAATCCATTCAAAAATGACTCAGGTCTCATGCCATGATATTAGTTGCTACAAATTTAGGGTTCTATCCTTTACAAATTTATAATGCCACTAAATAATAATCTGTTCTTAAGTAAAACACCAAAATAATAAGTTACATTCCGCCCTTCAAGTGTAATCGGTTAAAGTTCTGCCTTACTTCAAGGTTACCATATTTTTTATGGCATCATCTCAGGCGTGCCTTGCAGCTGGACTTTTTTTTCACATTCCTATACATAATATTTAGGAATGTAAAAAATATGCAAAATGCCGCGTGTGAGATTTTGTGGAGTGGGCACTTTTAACATTATTTTTGGTTTTCTAAAGCTATTTTTATTTTTCCTTAATTGAGGGGAGAACATTTACCTGATAGTAAATATCTTACATGATCTGTGTAACATGTGTAATACTCCGCTAAAAAACAATAAATTATTTCAATAAAATGCCTATTGGAGTGAATCATCGATTATCGATGTGAACATGTTTGGATTTACGACAGGGATTTTAATTCTCCGTACATCAGTCTGTTCGACATTGCCTTTATGGACTACTCCAAATCCCTTGTTTCTTACTTTGAGTAGGCAATCACTCTAAGGACGAAACCTTCTTCCATCAGAGCTGTCATTAACTCTAAGGACTTCCCCAATTCTATCGTCCTACAAAGAGTTGGCAAATGCTCTAATGGCCAACTTAAACCATAATAAGTATTAAATGTTAGAAATAAAAGCTATAATTTCATAATAAATATTTATTATTTTAACTGTAGAATTTAAGATTTTTGGGATGTTTCCCTGGATTCCTTCACTACTGAGATAATTTCAATGTGGTCATTGTAAATCTTCAATTTTGTTGGAGTCCTAGTTCCATCTGACAATCATCGAATCCCCTTCATCGTGTTGAGAACCCTCAAGGCGTCACAGTTTACGATAGGAATAATTATGTATTTAAAGAACTTGATATCGTGAATTATGGACTCTGTTGACATTTTCCTCAGTTATACGTATTCCTTGTTCCTCTCAATCACATGCAGTCATTTACTTTTGAGTGATTCAAGTGTAATTACATGACATGATGGTAGAAATATCCTTTCACTAAACTTATTTTTTAATTTTGGACAACACTTCTTTAATTTCAAAGGCCGTAGTATGAAGGATCAGATTTTTCAGTATAGAATGTGAAATTGACTAAAACGATTTTGAGTTGGACATTGTTAGTGATGAAATTAAAAATATCAGAATTGTCTTCAATTACGTTCCTTGAATAAGTCTCTACATTTATTTCGTGATTACGACTTTAAACGTGTTGTATAATGTTTAGTTTTTTCAAGGCTTCTGTCCCAAATTCATTTAGATGTCATTTCACTAACCTAGGAACCTCGTTATAACTTTAAAATTTTGAAATGAATTTATTAAAGTTAATCCTTTATTAATTTTGTAATTGCCATTAAACGTTTTCAACATATATATATGATTTCTCCTTCACTAATTAAACTATCACGTATATGGTTCGACATCCCTCACAACATTTACATTTGAGACTTAATCTTACTTTGAGCTCAATTTATTTTGTTCTAATTTGAGTTTAGGATTAACTTTAATAAATTCATTCCAAAATTTTAAAGTTATAACGAGGTTCCTAGGTTAGTGAAATGACATCTAAATGAATTTGGGACAGAAGCCTTTAAAAAACTAAACATTATACAACACGTAATGTTTAAAGTCGTAATTACTTGGATTGCACTTCTTGCATATAACACCCATTCTTAAAGCTTCCAGACAAAGGGAACACAAGCTTTTTGGTTAATATAGCAAATACAATGTTAGAAAAGGGCTCAAGTTCTCATAATAATTGTTAGTTTACGACTTGTAAGCTAAAGATATATAATTTTCTGCATCTCATCAATGGTATATATAATGTTATTATTTATTATTGATTTCTTCGTTTGTATATATAATGGAAAATAGCAGATTATAGCTCAGTAAAACGTCATGACAGCTTGAGCTGCTTCCTTCTCAACATTCATCAAATTGTCAAAGTTACCAGGTTGTTTTCTCTTTTTTATATATATTACACACCCCATTTGCATATTTTTTACATTCCTAATAATATTCTTTCATCATTAATTGATCATCAAGCTGTTTTCCTTTTCCTTTTGAAATAATAATTCTTATTATATGTAGATTATTATCTATTATAAAAGTTACAATAATATCACACACCCTTTTCTTCAATTTTGGTTGAAAACTTTCTTAATGTTAATATCTCTCGAAAAAGTGACGATGGAAAAAAATTTGCTCAAACTAAAATATTTATACTTCTAACCTATAAAATGTTTCATTTGATGACATTTTTAATACGTTTTCACCCATTTTCTTGAGTTATAAAAAAGGTAGAAAAATTTAATATCATTATAAAATCTTCAATCATTGTTTTTAAAAAATGCAAATATCTAAAAACCTAAAGCTTTATTTTGTTAATGAATGAATAATCATTATTATCAAACTAAAAATTTGAAGATAGTTATATATTTAGAACAGAGATTAGTATTTATGTACTAATTTTTCTTAACAAAATAATACAAATAATGAAATTATAATAGATAATAACAATATCTTTCTAAAACATCAATTTAATTTAATTAATTACTATAAGTCTAAGAAGAGCTGTCTTGGGCCTAGAGCAAAGTTGTCGCAGCTACATTCATTATATCGACAGCAAATAAGCTGGTCTATAATTACCATATCATTTTTTACATTATCAAGGGGAGTAGCTTATTTTCACACCCTGGATGTGCCGTTTTTCACATCTTTAGTTATTAATCCTCATATTTAAGAAAGCGTCTCCTATTAAATGTAGGAATGCCAATTACTATAGCTTAAATATAATTTAGCTGCATGTTTTTTTAATATTTAACCTCAATTTGCGTATTTTACAGAGAATTAATGGAAAAAATTTAGTAATAGGAATTGTAGAGCAGTTAACTTTTTTTTTTGACGAAATCCCTTCCACGCTCAGTTCTTATTGACATTACACACATATGGTGATGATTTTAAAAATTGACAGCAAATTAAAAAAAATGAGAGATAGCATTTTATAAAATAAAAAAATCACATTTGCGTTCATTTAGAATGTGAGATATTATGAGTTCTTCAAAAAAGCTTCTTCATTTTTCTATTAAAAATGAGTTAAAATATTATGGATTTTGATAATTAGTTCATTTACATATAATGTAGGTGTATACATAAATTTTTTAGTCATGAATCAAGTCAAGCACAAATTAGTTTTTAATAAATGAACTATAATATGAATTGTAATCAATCAAATAGGAAGTGGAGTGAGGAGAATAACTGTGGACTTAATCCACAAATTTTCATTTTTTGTTATCGTAATATAGGATATTTTTTAACTGGGTATTTATAGATTACCCCATACACTAATATATTTTTTCTGATTTGAGAAGTAGATTTATTCTTTGAAGCTTAAATTAAATGTAGCAGAAATATCTGCAAAGAGATTGTGACAGCTTTTATTATATAAAAGAAGATGTCGGAAGTCAAAGAGAAAAAGGCGAATAAGGAAATTCTGGATCTGATAGCAGTCTTGGACCATAAGGTATGTTCTATGTACAAATTTTGTATATAATAAATATATGTACATAATGTTCAGAAATTTTGAAATTGACGATAATTTAATTCAAAGAGCTAAAGGTGAAATGGGTGAAGGAGGAGCAACAGGTAACCCAGGACCACCAAGCCTATTTGGGCTAAAAGAAAGTACCAGACAAAAAGGTCAAAAGGTGATATGGGCGTTTCTGGAATGAAAGGAGGTAGTGGAACTAAGCCCTCTCCTCCTATAAGTGAGTTATACTTTTTTTTAATAAACAAAATTTTCAAGGCCATGCATAAATGTTTTTTTAAATAGTTACAAACATCAACACACTTGCTAAAGGTGACATGAGAAAGTACAGAGTAGATTATATTGACAATTGCTTATTTAAAGTTAAAATAAAGACTAATATAAAGATCCAGATCTTTATGCAAAAGAAGATGGTGTCCCAGTTATTTCTCATTTGTCTTGCGTTGATTGTACTCTATGTAAATCTGTTGGTTCGGGCTATGTAGATCGTAGTCCAACAATTCAAACACAACAATTGGATCAATTTTTCTTGGTGGTTGTTACTTACGATGCATTCAAAAATGTGAAATTAAGCTTTTCTGGCTATTTAGCTACTTTAACTGGTTTGGAAAATTGATAGGGTTATTTTATACATAGGTAAATATTTATTTCTATATAGCATTATCTACTATTATGAATTCTACCTTCTGGTGGATATAATGTTCCTCCTTGATTTCCTCAAATGAAGAAATAATATTTTCAGCGCTATGTCTTGCTTTAAGTACCTAGAATCCAGCAGGTAGAGTTCAATTCCAAACAATTTATATGATTTAGAGCATATATGGAGGCTGTTACTCCTAAAAATGAACAAATCCTCCAATCAGACGAGAGATCTATGGTAAGTAAGATGAAGGATTGAGTTTTCATTTTATTTATTATAGCTTCCTTGATATTCGAAACCAACGAGGGTATTTTTTTCTCAGAAATTGTTTTTTTCTAGAAATAGAGGTGTATTTGTTTTCAATTACCTTAAGATAGTGTCGAAAATCATGATTTTCAACTGGTGATGGGGGTAATTGCCAAATTCTTGATGATATCTTCAATAACCACTTTCTGTCTTGGTGAATTTTAACTATAAGTATGCGATCCGTGAGCAAAAGATTATTTGTATAGAGAGTTGTAAAATATTGGTGTATTGAAGGGCCCTGTATTCCAGGAGTCTAGCAATTGAATTTCTCATGATTTTCGTATCCAAACTTCATAACACATCAAGGGGAGGAGCTTATTTTTACACCAGGACCAGGAAGAAGAAGTATTGGACAGAAATGTCAAAAAGGTGATATAGGAGTTCCTAGAATAAACTAAGGCCTCGGAACTTTAATTTAACTAATATAACTGCTTTTGGAAATTGATAGGTCCATTCATACAAGCATATGCGGTTCTATAGTGTTTTTATATTATTCATATATTTGAATCAAATTTGTTACAGCACAAATACATATAATTAGTTAATAAAATAATCTTTCAATCACAATTAAACAAAATTAATTGTCAATTATGTATATTGGTCAACTATTTTAATGTATGATTAAAGATGATTTGGCTAAAAGTTGTGTTTTGGTCTATAGTTTGAACATTGACAACCAATGCTGGAGTTACTAATGCAATGAACTAAGGAAACTTGTCCATCTCTAACAATAGCAGTGATGAGTACAGTGCACAACGTGTCACACAATCTTTAGTTCAGCTCTTGAATAGAGCCAATGCCAACCCCAATGGATCATTAACCAATATTCAAGGAGCTCCCCTTCTTTTTTAATTTAATTATATTATTCAAAATCTGTTTTATTACTCTTTTAGATATTTTGACTTAATAACTTTACTGTTTGTTTCAAACAGAATATAATTTAAAATCTATAAGAATGAGTAGATTTTTATTAAGTTTAGTTCACAAATATCAATAAAAGTGGAAAATTTACCTGTATGCTCCATTTTAATGGTAGCATAAACTTTGTAGGATACAAAGATTCAAGAAATCTTACATTCTTATACGAGTATGCAACGTGAATGGGTCTTTATTGCAATTTTTACACCCCTAGTTTGGGCGAAGGAGAAGGACCGAATATTGAGTAAACCTATCAAAACTTTATGTGAGAATACAACGCGCCACTTTTATCAGAATGGGATAGGTTATTACTATTCTTGGAAAAGCAATGTCGAGGATATGGATTGGCTTGATTCTCGAAATTTTTGTCGACTGCGTTGCATGGAAACTGTATCCTTTGAAACTGAAAGAAAATGGTCTAGATTAATGGAAAATATTATTCACAGCGCCAAACACAAAGAATTCATTTCATGGATTTGGACGTCTGGAAGGTTGTGTGATTTTGATGGATGCGAAAAATCTTCCGATGTTAAACCCATTAATATAAATGGATGGTTTTGGTCAGGAACAAACACCAAAATGGCTTCAACTACTTGTCTGCCTCATTTGCACGAACAATGTTTTCATAGGTAAAATTCTCAATACTTTTTTATTTGCATAATTTATTAGGAGGCATTCTTTTTTATAAAAAATGCATAACTTGAAAAGTATTTTATTTTTCAGATGGTCCAATAATGGAAAGTATGGATTCGCCCAACCTGACAATAGAGAGTATAGAGAATTTGGTATACATGGAGGAAATGAATCCTGTTTATCCCTACTTGTTAAATCTAAAATCATAGGAAGAAAACTGACCTATGCCTTTTGGCATGATAGAGCATGTTACCACAAATCCCCTTTTATTTGCGAAGATGCAAAGTATTTATTGCATCAAATTAGTCATTAAGTTATTCACTGTGAAATAGAATTCCAATTTAGATAGTATTATAATATTTAGTTATTTGTATGTATATTTGAATGATAAACCATATTTTGTTTCTCTATAAAACGATTAGAGCGGAAATGTGGTTCATTAGCAAATATACGTTTAAACAAATGATCAATTTCATTCCATATATTTGTCGTAATTTTTTAAGTATTTGTATTTAAAATATGTAAAATATATTGTTGACAGCCTGAAGCAAGTTTTTTTTAAAAATATCAATAAGTTTCTAAATATTTAAAAATAATGAAATATATGAATTTTATAACTAAATCTCTTCATCAAAGGCTTTATGCATTTGCTAATGTTATATCAATATTCCTCACTACCTTACTTATTTTTCAACCAAAAACAATATACTTGTGTTTGATTCTTAATGGAAATGTACTCCATATCTATTATGTATTGACAAAGAATGTACAAAGAGTTCGGATATTCCTTTTACATGTTAGTGTTTTGAAAAATGTACTTTATTAAAATACGCATTCCAACCTTTTTTTTCTGCCTGTACTCAGAAAAAGGAATTTCAACCAATTTTATGAAATGTCAATACAACAATGAAAAGTTAGTCCAAATATAAAGTTAGAGATACACATGTAAAATGTACAAAAGGAAATGTTTATTCAGAGATTGTCAACAATATCAAGGCTAATTCAATGTCAAATATAAATCCTTTGAATTTTTGCAAAGTAATCAATCAATGTCTCTCTCAAGACACTCATTTGTCAGTAGTATGTTGATACGACCTGTAATTATGACCAAAGGCCACTACTTTGAATGAAACTTGGTACATTAGATTATAATTTTTTTGTTGATCGAACATTAAATTTTAAAATATTATTGTTGTAACTCAGTTCTCATTTGCATTTAGCAACATAACTAGAAAAGGTATGCAATGATTGTTAAATACATAAATTTCGAATACTTTACTTCAAATTTAATGATTTTCAATATTTAACTGGTAAATCGGCAAATAGTTAGGCTCAATTTGATTGAGCTTAATCTAACTACTTCTAATCTACTACTTTATTAATAAATAATCAACTGATTTAGATGGGGGGTTCCAAACTACATATCAGACATACAATAATTTTTTTTTCCCGACAAGTCATTAATAATTAATTAATAAATATTTCCACAAATCTCATTCTTTCATCTATCTGAACTAGAGTAAACAATCTTGGAAGATCATTTTACACATTGTTTAAATAATCCTGGATGGTCTATCAAGATCATATTAAACATCCATTTATAACCAGACATATTTTTCTGTTAGTTATGTCTCGGTAACTACCGAACTTATTTTCTTTATTTAGGCTTTTCTATGGCAGTCTTTTCGATCTCATTCAGCCCAATGTCTCGGAATTATACGATGTATTTAGCTATTAGGCATCGTTTTTGGCTCAAAGCAATCATTGGTGAGCTTTTTGATGTCCTTGAAATATTTTTTGCCCTGTGATAGAGTGAAAACCAAATCGTTAACTTTTGTCATTTTTATGATTAACATACCGACAACTGATATTATCGCATTTTAGCTGTATAATTTCTAATCTGATTATGTTTTTTATATAAAATAATTAATTTGTATTCTGTTAGAATTAAACGTTTTACTTGATTTTGAGTTTCGATAATAATAATATTAGTCAATAAATAAGTGAAATAAGAATACATTCACATTTTTAAATTTTTATAGAAATATATGTTCTTCTAAATATGAATTATGTAGTGATTGACAGAGCTATAATATTCGAATACAGATTAGGACTTGAGTCATTTTTTATTGACTTGGACTTGCCTTGGAACATGAACCCTACAGCTTTGATTAATTTTAATTGGTCCATAAAAATTAACAAATATCAATAATAAATATGATCTCTTCAAATTTTTTTGGAAGGAAATGACACTTATTAAGGTCATAATTATGCTTTTGATGTAATATATGATTTTATATACTTTTTAAAAAAATATGTAAATATCATGGTCATTCCCATTTATTATACAAACTTGTGTATTTGAAAAATTTGTCGACTAATACTACTTATCCGACGATTATATAATGTACTATTATGCAATACAACAATCCATTTAATCTTCTATTATCACATTTTAATACTCATCCTCTTTTAATTACAGGTTAAATTACATTTAGTGAGATGTATATATGTTTATCCGGAAGGGAGAGAGAAGAAATTTGGCGCACGGGAAATAAAAACGATGAAATGCATGTACATTTACATTTAATGAAATTGCAATATAAGTTCCAATATATCTATGTCTGTTAGTGAAATTGACACTTTATCTAATTAATTATTAAAGCTTCATGATATTACAGATTGATCAATTAATTATTATTAATGCGCTTTTTAGTAGTTTATCAGGTTACGTAAATAGTAAGCTTATGTATCCTTATTAATGCCCCAATCCAGTAATATTACTGAAAATTCTGGGACCTATCTACAAGATTAACCATTTCAGTTGAAGAAATACTTATCTGATTAAGTTATTCTACCAAATATTCTCCTTCTCCCAAACAAAGAAAAAATTCTGCGGATATCCTGGTAACATTAGTAAGAACTAAGAATTTGATCATGAATTCCAATCACAATATATATATTATACATATTTTAATTTATCTGTCTCTTTTCTACAAAAATAAATGAAGTTAAATTTTGAGATGACACCCATCTCTATTCCTCATCAGATAAAATTAAATTTATTACTGGACATTTAAATCTGTATTCATGATCAGTTACTATATCAATCAGTATCTGTTTTTTGACTGTAACGAAGATTTCGAATAACATTTTAATTGCTTTTATAATGATTAAGTGAGATAAAAATTAAATATATTGAATATTATATTAGAAAATATGTGTGTGCATGAATGAATAGAGCTACATTAATCGTGATGACTCTTCGTTCTTTTCACTAAAGGTTGCAAAGTGTTGAGAGTTTTTAAAAGCTATGTATAAAGAGGCTAAAACATGTAAAGACTGTATACGAGACTTATATATTGGAATATCTAATAGGGAGCACGAAATATCCACATATGTTTCAAGATCAGCATCTAACTCTGCATTAGGTAAATCGACTTCTCCTTTTCGTAGCAATGCCTCTACTTCCTTAGGCCATTCTTGCATTAGAGAATCAATTTCTGGCATTGTTTTTGAATAATGAACAGTTGGAGGGGGTTTAGAACGGTGTAAATCCGAGATATCTGCCAAAGTTAAAAAGAATGAGGTTATGATACTCTTTCAATAAAACTATTTAGGTATAGTAATTAATAAGAAACCTTTTATCCACTTATCAATGTGCTTAGAATTTTTTCCACAATCCCCTGGGACTTTTTTAACAATTGCAGCCTTTGCACTGGTTTGCTTAGAAATAGCTCTAAGTTGTAAATCCAAAACTGAAGGGTCACTTTGTTTAGCAGCAGGCTCATCCAATACAGTTAAGCCAAGAGATTCTTTCACTCCGTCTGGTCTCAAGACCTACAATCATTAATAAAGTTATTCCTACCACGAGTGATTGAAATTTCATACCTTGATGAACGCATCAATGTCTCCAACTGCAGGAATATACTCGGGAATGAATGGCTTAAATTTTGTTTCCAGTTCAATTGTTTGTGGTGTGTATCTCATGATATAGTTAAATAATTCCTTTACTTCAGAATCTACATTCAAGTCTTCATATTCAGATGGATCATACATTCCCTCAATTGGTGGATTGGCACCCTCTCCTTCTTCATCTTCCTCCTCCTCCTCTTCGTCGTCATCCTCTTCATCCTCCTCTTCTTCTTCATCATCATCAGATTTTTCAGAATCCGGCAATTTCAAATGAGAGTTATATTGAATTAGGTCCTGGATATATTTAAAAAAAATACCTAAATTATACTTACTTTAGTTACAGTTATTACAGTATATCACATTTTTTCGAATAATTATATTTAAGACGGAACTTTTTATTGTACATATACTCAGCAAACCTAAAACCTGTTAAGTAATCAATCAAGCATACCTCTATTTTATCATTGGAACTGATTTGAATAGTTTCATCTTCATTACTCAAAACTTTGAGGGCCTCTTCGATTTCTTCTTCATTAGGTTTACTAATAAATTCATCTTCCTAAAAAAAAATTGTAATAATGCTATGATGAATGTAAATACTAATTACATCTTTCTTTTTAAGAAAATTTGGTCTGGAAAACCATTTCTTTTTGGATGGAGAACTTTCCTCGACTTCTTCACTCATTTGTCCTTAAAAACGAATAATATTTTACAATAAATAAACTTCGATAAATTAAATAAATTATGTGATTACTAGTAATGTACATAATGATTTATTATTTTCGATTAATTTGATAACAAAGTATCATATCTCTGAATGAATAAGTTTATACTTGGAACTAATGTTAAGTTATTCTACAAATTCTGGTATCTCATGATTATCAATAATGAGAGCATGGAGCATTCCGGTTCTTTTATGCCCTGAACTTGCTGTCTTTATGAATGCAGGAGTATTTCCCAGAGCAAAGTGTGTCTCTGTACCATCATCAACAAACTCTCCAGCTGTTTCTACCCTTACACCATTCACCCAAATGTCTAATGTATCTTTTTCCATTACAATTCTATACATGGCTCCATCTACAGGTAACACCCAAGTCTTCATTATCTATGTACATCAAAATGATAAAATTAAATATCATAAGTAGCATCGTAAAACTTACTTTAGATTGATTTTCTTGAAACTTTTTGAGTGTTTTTCCATTGACTTTAAGGGAATATTGATAGGCAAACCCTCCCATGGGCTCTATGACTATAGTCCCTGTAGCTGAATTTCCAATTTTAAAAGTTTCTGAGCCGACTAATTTAAACATCAAGTCCCGTCGAATTATTTCTCGTCCATCAACCCGTAGGACTCTTCTTCCAGAAGTTGTTCCATGCTCAAATTCAATACGATGCTTCCTATCAGAGAGGGAAATTTCCCATACACCTACAAGATCATTTGAATCCATTATTAGTATTACTTTTTGGAAGAAAAAAAATCTATTGCAAGTATTATAGTGTTTGAAATACCTCAGGTTGTGAGAAAGCCAAGGATTGTTAAATACCTGCCATTTTGAAAGCCGTATGTATTTAGATTTAATATAAACCTAACGATTCATCGATTGTTAACTATCACAGAGGAAATATAAGTTTATGTATTAAAAAAACAAGTTACTATATATTTATATATGATAATGAAAGAACAAAAGACTATAAATAATAGTACTTATTATTACTAAATAGAACTTTGCAATTCAAGTCTTACTCCTATTTGGTGTATCCAGTGAAACTAATATCCATAATGTCACAACCTCCAAGGCCTTCTTTGAAAGAGTAAGGCTTAGTTACACA
The DNA here is from genome assembly GCA_963680855.1 of Lepeophtheirus nordmannii. Classification (NCBI taxonomy): domain Eukaryota; kingdom Metazoa; phylum Arthropoda; class Copepoda; order Siphonostomatoida; family Caligidae; genus Lepeophtheirus; species Lepeophtheirus nordmannii. The sequence continues at coordinate 19,914,690 of OY804521.1, read as the reverse complement.
TTAATTTGAAGCTTAAACTCCAGAAATTATCAAAATACTTAATATTAGGTAATGATTACAACCTTCCATGCTATGAATTGGGAAGAAATGAAGATGTCAATGAACGAAAGAAAACTTCAAACCACTATAACTATTTGCACAGTATTTTAGAAACATTTTCAAATCGACGTTGATATCCACAGATGTAATTAAATAATATGCATTTATACAAAGAGTCCCTGACCAATTTTTAAGGTGCATCTGTCTTCTTCATATTGTAAGTAAGATTGCTATGGCCAAAGATACATAAATTCCGAGGAACTACTCAAACATTGGAACATTTTTGGATAATACATTACATAGATCTAATAAGAATCGAGAGTATTTGTATACATTATCAATTTATATTAAAAAAATCAGATTTTTTGTTATAGACACAGAGTAATTTAAGAACCAAGTCGTTCCACATTTAAAGCTTTGATATGGATTAGTGTACAAAATAAAATGTATTTCGTACATCTCTTTGATATGATTATACATCTGGAAAAAAAAATCTTTATTCATTGTTATAATGAAAAATGATATAATCGATTACGTTTATTATAATCCGTTATTTCACTTTCTATTAGTCTATTCAGTCTTTTCCAACCCTCAGATATCTATGGAAATGTGGGGAACATTTACAGCAAATTTTAAGATTTGGTTCATAAATATACATACTTACATTCTTTTTATGGAAATTGATTAGTGAAAGCTATTTAGAGATATGTTGAAATTCCTTCCATTCTACCTAAACGAAAAAATCTAATAGTAAATTTTCCTTGATTCTATCCCTCAAATTTTTTAAAGTCTTAGTTTTTATACTTTTTACAGATATTTGCTAATGGCTGTTGAAAAACAATATCAAATTTGTATGAGAAAGGGTAGGTAGGAACTATCTACTTATAAACAGACTCTGTAGTCAACCAAAATTTCTAGCTATTTTCATATAATAAATCTATACATGGTTTTAAAATAAACATAGGATATTAAACAAGTTTTTATTTATGTATATGTCAATATTTAGAAGCTTTATTGTTTCATCTCAAATTTTAAATAAATAAAGATATAAAAACATTATTTGATGATAGGAATAAGGATATGTTGTAACTATAGGATCATATATCAAATATACTTATGGCAATGTATGTACTTCTGATTAGGTATGTACATACATAGGCATTAATTAATTATTAAAACACCTTGAACGTTTGCTGATTGCTCTAAGTAAATATCATATAGAACATATGGAATTTTGAAATGTGAAAAAATATGTAGATATACAATAATACATTTAATAAAGAGTACTCATGTGGAAAAAACTAACATTTTCAATAAATATGTAATACAATGCATGTACAATGTACATTAACCAATTACTGTAGAGCAAATTTAAGGAAAGGACAGATTTGAGGTCATTTCCACTTTCTATAAAGGTCACGTTTTATATATGTATATAGGTAGTATGTATGTATAACTAAATTATTGTGTAGAGTTGCACTACATTCAACGTTTCTTTCAATGAAGTAGACATCAATCCCATTCCTACATATCCCTATGTACTACTGAGAGAAGGCGGCAAGGATAAATGAATAAAACACGAGAAGGAAGTCTGTAGAACCCGTTCATATACTAATACCATGTAGGCATTTCTATATACTTATTATTATTATTAGAAGGAAGAAAGTTGGCTATTGGGTCTCTCTTTATTGAATCATGTGTGAATGGTTGTACATATATACATACCACAGTAGATTGCGGCATTCCTGTGGCAAGAGAAATAAATAATAAAGGCATGGAATGTCGTAATAACTTTCTTTTGCATAGGGGAAACAAGTTAGGTAAAGTTAATGTATATTATATCCTCGTAGTTACATACATATATGTGTGTGTATGATGATTCTATTGATTACTCCAGAATACCTATGTGTGTGTGTATAAAAATGTAGGTACACTGGCAGTAACATACATAATACATACATATTTATGTAGATATTATTACAAACGAGATATCAAGGTTTCACAATTTTTTATTTATTCTACACATATACCATACAAGAATTATTTTTATTTTTCTTTACTGCGGTCAAGAAAACCTTTAACTCCAAGGACGATCATGCCTCGGAGGTAGGACGCTCTTATTGTTTCTATAATAAATATACATATCCCCTTTCGTCTAAAGTGAACTTGAGAGTTAGCTGCTCGGCTTGCCCCCTAACTGCATTTATTCTGTAGTCACGCTTTTTCCTTGTTTCCTTGTTAGCTTACTTAAGGACAAAAAGTGAAATGGTCTTTACATATCTGTCTTTCTTTTTTACTTACTGAGGTACTTCAAAGTATTTACATATTATGTATCTTCCCCAATTGGAAGTTGTTCTTTATCATCAAACAAGCAAGTTGAATAAAGTCACGAGAAAGTTTAAAGAATATTTGTTTTATATTTCATTAATATAAAAAAATAGATAATAATAGGATTGTCAACAATCTAACAACCATTTTGTTAAAAAAAAAAGAAAAGAAACCAAAAAGAATGTTTCTCCGTGGGGTGTTTTTTTTTTTTTTTTTTTTTTTGAAGAAAAAAGACACTTAACTTTTTTTTCAATAAAAAAAAAACAATATTAAATGAGTAATAATAAACGACAATTCAAGACTTTATAAAAAATATAAAATCTCATGCACATTGAAACAGTTCTTTTTTTTAGACAAAAATCTAGTAGGAATACAATAAGTTTTGGTGTGATTTGTTTATTTCTTATTAGAAAAAAAAAAGGGGGGGATAATAATAAAAAAAATAATAAAAAAATAATAATTACCTTTGGCACACCCTATAGTTTATTATTTTTTTATTAATTTCCTATAACATGCTAAAAAAATAAAAATATTAAATATTTCGGTCAAAAATAAACTTAAGGAACATATTTTTTTTAATTTCTAATATAAAATTAAAAAAAGGTATTTTTTGATTCGTTACAAAAAATAATTGAGAAGTTTTTTTTTTTTTAACTTTTTTTATAATATATAAAAAATTAGAAAAAAATACAAAAAAAATGTGAATCACAGATATATTTGTGGTCAATAAAAAAAAAGATAATATTTTTTTGTTATTTTTTTCAATATTTTTTTAAGGATTGCTTTTTCATGAATGAAAAAAAAAAATATATATATATATACATATAGTATATTATGTACATACATATATAAAGAGTTTGCTTAAAATTTGTATTACAAATTTATATAATAGTAATTCTAAAAACTCAATAGAAATTGGAGAACTTTAATACCAAATACTCCAATTACATATTTCATTTATTTAGTAAAAAAAAATCTGTATGTTTTGAGGTTAATTGATGAAATTTTTTGGGATGCTACAAAACATATCTGAATTATTCTTCCTCCTCCTCATATTTTTGATGTGCCTTGGCCAGACTATCCAGAAGAGGACCAGCAAGATTGGCGGATCTGTATTAATGAAAAAAAAGAAAAGATACAATTAGCTTTAAGCTTTTTCCTTCTATGTAATTCTAAGTATATGTATGTCTATTAGATTTGAGTGTCGATAGAGATATGTGTATTTTTACATATGTATGTAAGACCTTGTATATCTGTGTCTGTTATATCTTTTTGATGCTTGTCGATTTTTGATGATGGACAATCCTTCACGAGCATGAAAAAAGAACCTTGAGATAGGATTGAGGTCATTTGATCTATTCGCAATGGCTCCAAATATAGCAAAGTCCAAGAAAATTATGATAAGGAGAATGGGAGCAAGAAGTATGACATTGAACCAGATGTTGCTATTACTGTTGAGTGTGACGGAGCTAGTTCGAGGAGAGACCTCATGCTCAGCTCCGGCCATAACAGAAGGAATGAGGGAAGAGAGGAAAGAGATGGTGAAGAGAGTGAGAAGGAAAAAGGCTTGTCTCCCTGATGTAGGTGAGGCGGCTCCTTTTGGGACGACTCTTGTTGCTGAAGTCATTCTTGTCATGGTATGTATATGTTTTTGTGTCAGATTGTGTCTAGAGGGACGAAGTTGGGAGAGATAAAAAGAAAAGAAAATTACCTTTTGGAATAAGTGTTGTATCCGGAAGCAGAGGGTTGTTCATATCCAGATGAACTGTAGCCTGAGGGCTCGTATCCGTAACCGGTGGCATCTTCCTCACCACCAAAGAGTCCTCCAAGAGACAATCCGAAAAGGGGAAGAATGAGAGCACCCAATACCAATAAAAAGAGACCCAAAATTACGGCATTTTGAATGGATGTGGCGTTGAATGTAAGACTTGTGGCTCCGTTTGTTCCAACGGAAATGAATCCCAATCTGGGATCACCTTCTTCTTCATCAGAAGCTTTCACGCAGGCAGAAGAAAGGAAGAAAGCCAAAACCACGGATCCAATAATCTTGTTCATTTTTTTAGGTTTTTAGTTTAGAAGTGAGTGGGACAAAAATTTGTGTCTTTAAAGAGTAGGTGAGTTAGGATTATTTGCAAATAAAAAAGTCTGCAAGAATAACAATATGAAAATGAAAAAAAACCTGTGAACTCGATTATGGAACTTCTTCACCAAAAAAAATTAAACAAAACAAAAAAAAAGTATGATTTTCAGGTAAAAAAACAAAAAAACTAAAGACTAAAAAAAAAAAGAAGCCTTTAGGATAAGCAGTGTGCGTTTAATAATAAGGAAAGATATATATATATATATATATATATATATATATATATATATATATATACTAAGGGTAGATTTCCTTGTGGATAAAGAGAAATTTAATTGTTTCTTTCGGAGTGAAAGTGCCTCCTTAAGAAATAAGAAATAAAAATAAGTGTACTTTAATTAAGAAATGAGGTATGGTGTAATAAAGGAGAGATTGCGAGAGAGATAGAGAGATAAATAGACAGAGAGTAAAAATTGAAAATGAAAGTTTTGAATAGAAAGAAATGATGCTGATGGTTTGATTGGTTGACGTAATTCACCTCCACCAGTTGTAGTAAATATGCATAGCAAAAAGATGAAGGAACATGGGTTTTTTTATTGTCCTGGGAAGTGCAACCGGGTATTCTACGGATACGAGTCTGCTTTTATTCCGGTCTTTGGTACAATAATAATAATAATAATGATAATACAATAACTACTTATAGATACAATTAATGAAAAGGAGTTATTCTCTGTCATAGAAGGAGAATTGTGTCCCTTTAGAAATGGAAGTAGATCTCACCTCAATTCTTAAATACTATTTTAAATTTGAAAGTATTAATAGAGTATACTGATATGTTTACAAAATAAATAAAAAATTAAGGAATATTAAGTAAGTACCGTTTAATGAAGGATCCCCTAAAAAATCACAGAATAGACTAAAAAGAATTTTCAAAAAAACCATCCTTATTTTATTTTATTTGCTTTTACTATAGACTTAAACGCACGCTAAGACGACCCTGACGCCAGAAAGAGAAAAAACAGGTCAGGCAAAGAAATGCCAGTGACCTACATATGATTACTATGCATAGGAAGAAAACTATCCTCTCTTTTCTTTTTTTTTCGTTTTTTTTACGCTTGCCCAAAAGTAAAAGTTTTCTTCAAAAATATTCAAAATTGACCTTGTTCATGAATTTTTTTTTATAATTTATTTGTAAGTTTAGTTGATTTTTTTTTAATTTTTGTAGTTTCACTTTCACTTATGAGCTTAGCAAATGAGTCCTTTTTCGAAGAAAAAAATACTAATATGTAAGAATTTTTACATTGCGTAAGTTTTTTTTAAAGTTTTTTGGGGGGATTTTTTTTCTTTTTTCTTTTTTTGCACAAAAACTATTTTATGAAACATGATGAACATATTGGTGAAGAAGAATGAGTAGAGGATTCACATACCGAAACGAGAATATCACAGGACTTTTTTTAATTTGTGGTGGTGGTGGTGCTGCTGGTTTGAGATGATTTATTCACAAAAATGAATGAAGAATGAATTGAATTGAATACTTTTTGTAGATGGATATCACTTTAAATCAACGGAGTTGCTCACAGGAGAAGAGACGATCACAGTATAACCATCCCCAGAAAAGGATCTTAATTATTTATACCCTCTTTCTCAGTGCCTTTTTCGTGCGGTGTGGAAAAAGTTGAATTTCGAAGGCAGGACGCGTTAAATTATAACTATACATACATATAGATATAATATGTATATGATACTTACTTAAGTAAGTATGTACTAGAGTCGCTTCACTTGTGTATAGGAAGAAAGAGAGAGAGAAAGAAAGGAAAAGAAAAAAGTCTCAGATCCGGTCAAAAACTATGTATATTTTTTTTATAAATGTTACTCATTTGAATGTCCTTCAAAAGTTCAGCAAACCCGAATCGTTGATGATGCTCTGACTCATTTCCACCCTCTCTGTTCCCCCCCCCCCTCCCCAACTCGTCTTCTTTGCGGCTTGAATCCATTTAATAACAACTACTATATATGTATGCAACAATATAAATATACTTGATGAATCATGATACAAGAAAAACGCATTCATGTCATTCAGTACAGCATGATAAAGCATGAATCTACATAAAAAATCTTGTATACATGTATGTAAGTATAATTAGACTTACATGTTTTATTTGTAGGTATGCATAATATGTAACAAGAGCTCGTTTGACTCTCCTTGTCTTCTGTGTCCCGGTGTTGCCTTATTCTTTCAATAGTTTAGTTAAATCATATCTTTTGATCATTCACCACACTCAAAAGATGATCTTTAGGGTGATCAATTGTCCTGTTTTGGACAGAGATGACCTCTTTTTTTTCTTGCCTCCTGATAATTTTATAAATGTAAATTCATAAAATGTGTGGATTTTTCAATAAAAAGGAATATTTTATAAAATCACAATATTTTCTTAAATTTATTAATTTCAGAATATTAACTAACCCCTTTCCCTAAAACCTATACAGACCGGCCAAGTGTCTTATTTTATTTTTTAGTAGTCAGAAAATAGTCAAACTGGTAATAACGAATTATTTGCCAATTTCTCACAGTCTTTTTATTAATAACCATTTTATACATAACGACCAATAATGCATGATTGCAGTTTCTAGCTTTGGTCCTTCCTTATATGCAGATTAGTACAATGAATTGATTGACATTTGCTGTGTGAGTGACTTGGACATTTCTTTCCTGCCTTTAGTCACTCCTTCAAGTCCAACAACTCATATGTATACCCTTAGAGTAAGAAACTGACTAATTAAGCATTCAGATTCTTATGACTTCATACATGGATACGTACGCTGCCATGGAAGGGTAGTCACTTAGCTTATTGATAACAAACAAACTCTGAATCAGTTATGACCTGCAAGCACTTCTCTACAAGGATTATTGCTCGTATTATTTTTACATACGTTGTAATAAATATTTTTTATATTATCAAGGTTTGTGAGAACCATTCAGGTACTTGTTTCTAGATACGTTGTTATCGAATGGTAGTCAATTTATTTATTTTTAAGAAGCAAACTCAGTGATTGTTTAGGAGCTTTATGGATTATAGCCCAAGAATGTACCTCATAATCTAGGACATGAAGTTATAGTATCAAGGGTCTCATTGATTATATCTACATATAATGTGTATATAGCTATTAAATACGGCTCATCATTTCATTGATCATGATCAAATAATTAAGTTTGAATTATCTCTAAGATGATCTACATAAATGAAGCAGTATCTTTGCAGAGAGTTTCTTGGCCGCCGAGGAGTATAGGGAACCAATGGATTTTTTTATGTCCTTCATTAATGTTAATATTTTCAACTTTAAAAAGTGAAATATACGTCCGTATGTTACATCACACTACGACATATGTTTTCAAACACAAATTATATATGTACAACGTACATATGTACTTTCTTAAGTGGAAAATGTTTAATCAGAAGGAGGAGAAAATGAGACACATTGGAGAATCTACATCAGTTATTGAGTTAATATGATTTCTTAGGATAATTTCCTTTATTTTATTTAACAACATATGTACAAAGGTCAAGGCTACATATCTAATGTCAAGAAAGAAGAGGAAGAAGGACCTTAGTTTCACATACTGACATACCTTATATTTGCTCACAAATAGCAAAGTATTTAAATAGGTCATGGTGATTAGTTCTTCATCTTTTGTGTGTTTGTTTTAAAGCATTTCTTGAGGTCCTAATTTTCCTTATTCTTGAGGTATTTATGTCACTGAAGTTTATTTACCTACCTACCTCAGCATAGGTAGGGTCTATATATTGTAAGGTTATCATATCCTATTTTCAACTCCTGATCAGATCCTAGGAGGGTTCTTTTTTTTTATTTGTTTGTTTCGAAACAAGACCTTCAAATAATTATTAAAAGCTATTAAAATAATAATAATAATATACATACGTACAGGGTGTTAAAGATGGATATCTCATTCATGCTAGAGACTTGTTGGATAAATAGAATATACAAATGTACACATGTATGTATGTACATATTTGTTACAAAATTCTAACCATAAGTTGCGCAAAATAATATGTTTAAATACATACATATATTCTAACTAAGACATAAGTCCTGTTTGGCATTGACTAAAAGATATTTTTAAGTTATTTCCCACAAATTAAATTTAGCATTCGAAAATCTAATCTAATATTTGTATATCTATATATTCGTCATAATGTTAAGTGTGAAGAAACTGATTGAATACTATCTAAGTACACAAAACCCATATGTTCTCTGTAAAGACGTTATGGACAAAACGAATGCCGAATATGCAGTTGAATGAAAGTAAGGTCTGTGGACGAAGTCAGAGCTAGGAACTCATATTCGTGTCACACTTAAAATTTCATGATAAAACCCTGACCTTATCTCAACTTGAACGCAAAGTGAAAAACTTCAGACTTGAATAAAACGACTCGAGATTTACAAATATCCTTTATTTCAAATAATTATCATTATTATCATATATATATATCTTATATTGTTGCTTTTAATACTGATGATGATTGAAGCTGGTTAGGGGACCCGAACTCAAGACGTACTTAATCTGAACATAGAGTACTTGAAGTGAACTTGACTTGGAATTGATCAGATTTAAGACTCGTGAACAGCTTTGAACGGAGTTAAATCCTGAGAACTGTATATGATTTTATTTTTTTTAAGTGACCACAAATTCCATTGAAGATTATATCATTACATAAATTAAACGCATGATTATGTTATTTTAAATTATCACTATTTTTAATGACACCATTTGTGTATACTTATTATTAATACATAATCATGAGAAATATATACATATATTTAATGCGTCAGCACAAAAACAATCTTAAACAAAAATCAAGAAAATGATGAATTCCCCATCTATCTTCCAAAAATTTATAGACATATTCCATTTAAATATGGGCTTTATGTACATTCATATTTCTCAAATGGGTTGAAATACCCTGATTTGACTTTAATCTAGAGCAGGGGCTCTTAGACCACGTCAGGGAGGACTCTGTAAACTCTGGACATATTATAATTTGTACCATAATTACAACTGTTGAGATTTTCATTCGATTTAAAATAGTTTATTTGGATTTTTCAGTGGAATATTTATTTCTCTGTCAGTATGACCAAAAGTACTTTTAAGTGCAATTTGTGGTGATTTTGAAGGATTAATCAGAATAATTTATTAGATGAAATGGACGACAATTAGCTGTAAAATATAAATTTATGTAAGTTATAATCCTTTTTGAGAAATTAAAATCATCTTGCTTGTTGTTGTGATGATAGGCTACTTATTATCTATGAAGATATGTTTAATTTTCTACACCAATTTTTCAATTGTACATTTTCTAAACTTGTCTTTTCCTTCCTTTTTCATTCATTTAATTAGCAATTGAAGGTTGATTATCAACATTTTTCAATGTATACATTCTATACACATATATTATGTGCATATTTGCATTTCATCTTGAGATCTGAAAGAAGGATTCTCACGCTCACTTACTGCTACCTCCTCAAGAATGAGAATAAACCTTTTTTCACGATGATATGTACATATGTAGTTATCTACATATATATTACAAGTAACATGCATACAAAAAAAATACGTCATACCTTGCAGAAAAAAACAAACGTAAAGTAGTAAAAGCAAAGGTTACAAACCCGTCCCCGTCTATTTGGACAAGATAATGACTGAGAAAGAGAGGGAGAGAGGAAGAGGACCTTGAGATTTTTTTCCACTAAAGCAAGAGGGAGAGAATGAGAAGCCCCTATTGTAGTAGCAGTAGTATTTGGTCCACACACAAGGATGACCCATCAAACAGGTTTCCTCCATTGTTTTTTAATTAATGTTTAGTCAATGAATGATTGTGGGGTCATAGGCATCAAGTTGCAGCAGCATAGGACTCCATTGCTCGCCTCATTCTTAGATATTTTTATTATATTCTTTTTTGCAAAATATTGAATGGGAAGAATGACCTTGAAGGGATCATGTGAAATTATTATTTTCCTTTCCTAGGGGATATCCAATGCACGTTTCAACAAAATATCGATATATCTGTACCTTAGTTAAATGACATCATAGGCCATCATTAAGCCTCTGTACCTATGTATGTAGGTATTACTGCAGTCTTCTTCTCTCAAGATCCGGGTTAATGGAGGTTAAAGTATATATCTATAAAGGAAAGGAACAAATGGTGGTTGCTGTTGCGTAGGAATTTATGAATGTATGTTCATACGCATTATAAAAGTCACAGGATGGTGATGATAACTTTCAAGTTATAGGTATACCTAATTGTCCTTGATGTTAACTTGTGTGTGTATGTATGTATGTACAAGTCGAATTATTATTATTTATTCCTTCTGTGATTACCCTTAAGGAGAAGGAGGGTGGGCCGGCAAAGGAAAAAAGGTATTATTCATGAAGTTTAAGAGAAGGGGGGGGGGGGGAATTCAATACTTTCGTCCTTCAAAAGAAGAAGAAGTAAAGAATAGGATCTCTTGGCTTCTGTCTCAATGGATTTTCCTTCTTCATTTTTTCTTTCTTTTTCTACCTTCTGGTTTCATGGGGTTGAACCCACAATGAGGCAGGCAAGGATGATAGAATGTACAACTAAAGTTTGTTGACACATTGTCCTTTCGCTCTCTAGAAAACGTGCAAAATAATTAGACATGCACATGACAATCTATATTGTATCTCTCTCAAGAGGAGAGAGATCAACAGTTGATAAAAAAAAACTTATGAGTTGTTGATGTTTTGGGTATACATACAATAATTGTTAATAAGAGACTAGAGTATAGAAATCAATAATTCACAGGTAAAACATATGCATACATTTAGGAATTCCTGATGTTCAGGAAATACCTCATTGTAGATCAACAAAAAAGTATCCATTTGAATTATTTATTTAATTTTGTAGCCCCTTTGTCAACTACGACCATTAATAAGAGGAGCAAATGATACTTTTATTCCTATGCATTTTTGATTAAAAGTAAGCATTTTACCGCATTACGTTCAAAATTTAAAAAAATATTTTATTTTTATTTTAACTGCATCATGATCATTGAAAAAACCTTTATTAATATGTATGGTAAGTATAAACATATATTTATATTTTTTAAACCAACAAGGACTAACTCACAAACTAAATACATACATACGTCTATTAAAACTTAAACGCATGTTTTTTTTATTTTATAATTCTTATATTGTAATATTTCGTTTATTTTTCATCAAGGACTATTGAATGGTTATTATTAAATGAAATAAATAAATTTCAAAATAATGTGGTTAAGTAATAAAAAGTAAAAGATACTACTAATGGATAGACGATTGTATATATCAAGGATTTGATTACAAATAATAAACATTATATAGTATAAATCCTTAAATATGTACTTATAAATAACATCATATTTGAGTTTATTTTTAAGAAATAGTCTTAAGACATATTATGGTATCTGCAAAAAAAAGGTGATCCACTTAATTTCTTTTCTTTGGTTAGTTTATTGCCCGGTCAACAAATAAAGCTTATTCTTCAATCTACAATACATGTGTATTATGTATAAATATCATACAAGGTGCAGTCTTCTTCTTTTGGACCAAAACCAAACATGGCAGTTAACCATCATTTATGATAGAGGTCCATAATTATGTATGGTGTACATATTATACATTTATTTCCACACACACTCAAATGTCCTTGTTAGTAAAAAAAAAACAAGAAACAAATACTAAGGACCCTGCCGTATGTACATATGTATGCAGGCACTACGTTGGTGTTTAAGTGTGTATCGAGCGTTTGACGTCTCGTTTGAAAGCTGTGAGTCTCAGCTCTTCAATGTATTCCTTATTAATCCTTTTCATATAATATTCAAGAAGTTATTTAAGTACAAACGTTTTGGCAGACTACTTCCGCTCCTTACGCCCCTAGGAGTCCCTTTAGGTAAAAGCAAAGACTGGCAATGAAATTTTCATTAAATTCACTAGCGGATCATTACTTTAAATGCACAAAATGAGTACCCTTCTCACTTAAATTGAAGTTGAAGTTGGAAATAGGGCTAAATTAGATCAAAAATTAGTATCCTATTTCTCAAAAACCATCAGACTCTTGAAAAATAAAAGTTACAGATTTGAAATTAGTCTGCAAAACTGATTAACTTTTATTATACTTATACCCCTAAGGATTTTGACATTTCAAATTCGTTGACCTGTGTTATTTTGAAGAAGTAATTTTTATTTTTTGAATGAAAATTACACAATGATAGAGATTCAATACACCATTAGATAAATTATCTAAAGGCCCGCAGTTCCACTTTACATAAATATGTGTACGCATAAATGATAAAATTTATAAATGAAAGGATTATTGATAATTAAAAGGACTGATGTTACAATTAAATAATACATCAGCACCGGACAAATTGTAACAGGTACAATCTGCTTATTGTATAAGTTGCAACTTGTACACAACATATAAATGCATGATGAAATTACACATTAGATGTTTTTATTTTTCTCTTTTTTTGAATGTCAAACTATCAAAAAAAAAATATCTTAAAGTCGTTTTCAACCGTAATAATAATTATTATTGTTGTGAAAACTACACTTTTCTTTCTTTGTTGAAGGTCACGAAAAAATAAAAAACAAACGCATATATTTCTATGTACCCTGATGTTGATATTATGTTAAATTGGTTCTACATATGTAGACTCAATGTGAGCATACCGCCAAGGTACATAGGTACAGATGATAAAAATAATCTTCAAAAAGGTATGTCAGTAAAATACATGGTATAGGTACATACATATCATACAGTAACAATAAATAAACACGAATAAAAACTGATGCGTACTACAAAGGAAAACGAAAATATTCTTAATAATAACCATAATAACAATAATAAAAAATAAGCTGAATAAATGGAAAACTTTCACTTTAAGCAAAAAAAATAAATAAATATGTAAGTAATAAAATAGTGATTCCAGAATCTTCTTCCGCTTATGAGCTGATAAATTTATTTATGTATTAGAAATGAACCTACTCGAGAATTATTATTTAAAATAAAGGACTGGAAGCAGAATTGAGTACAAAGTTCCTTATTTACCAATATTACTCATTCATATTTCAAACGTTACCAATGTGATATCAAATGATAAATTAACAACTCAAGAAATGTATTTCTTTTGATGAAATAAGAAATAGTTTGCTGACTTCAATACCAAATCATTTACCTTACTGATTCTGAGAAAACCCAGATTTTGAGAATAAAACGGTTAGATTGACTCAACTTTTTTACGGGTGTTTGAAAAAAATATATCTGGGCCTTGAAATTCAAAACAGGAGCCTTCCTGTTTTGATAGGATCTATGTGAAATGATTTATGTATTTCCAGAACACATCGTAATCAAATTGGGAATTATGCTTAATTTGGTTACTAGATAAATTATACCTATTTTTGCTCTATTTTTTACTAAGGTAGTTACCCACAGAAGGATTGCGAAATTAGTGAATTTTTGATCGAAATTGGATGAAAATTTACACATTTGGATAGTCAATTTTTTTTTAGTTAAAGAGTCTTATCGAGACTTCAAAATTTTCCTTCAAAATTTAAATGGCTTGAGAGGTCACAAAAATGACCTTTAATCAAAATTGAATGAAAATTTATACATTTAGATAGACGATTTCTTCTTAGTTAATGATTCTTAACGGGTGCTTGTCATCTCATTCGAATGCTGTGAGTATCAGCTTCTTAATGCATTCCTTATTAATCCATTTCATAAAATATTCAAGGAGTTATTTAAGTACAAACGTTTTGGCAGACTACTCCCGCTCCTTACGCCCCTAGGAGTCCCTTGAGGTCAAAACAAAGACTGGAAATGAAATTTGTATTAAAAATACTAGCGAATGATTATTTTTTAATGCAATGAGTATTCCTCTAGGCTTAAGTTGAAGTTGAAAAAAGAGCCAAAAAAGCTCAAAAAGTAGGTTCCAATTTCTCAAAAACCGTCGGACTCTCCTTTTTTTGGACAGTTTTGAAACCAGTGTGCGAAACTGAATAGCTTTTATTATTCTTATATCCCTTAGGATTATCAAGAATTCAAATATGTTGATCTGTGTAATTAATTTACTTTGGGTCTTTTTTTCTTCACTTTTTTTAGGGAAGGCTGCAAGAAAGATGTAATGAAGAAACACGTATTATGTACTATTTTTCTCATTTTATTGAGCATTCTTGAATCCTTTATTATTTCATTTAAAAGAATCAAAGTTTATATAAATAAAAACTTTTCCCCCCTTTAGATTAATTGAAATAGTGGCCTCTCCTCCATAGTTGGAAGGAATTGGTTAATTACTATATAATTTTGGGCATTTTTTGTTTTTCTTTTTAGAGAAGGAATGATCGAACTATGAATAATTTTTCATTTCATAGTAAGGAATTGTTCGAAATTTCAACAACTGAGTCACATAGGAGCCGTTGAATTTTTAAAGATGTCATTGTGTTGTACAACAATTCTTGTTTCTTTTTGTTTTTTTGTCAGCTCCCGATTTTCTACATCCCTTATTAGTAGTACTCTGAACGTTGATTGTTTGAAACTGAATTAGTTCTTGATAAGTTGTGAATAATTTCCAAATAGTGAATGAAGAATAGCCTTAGAATTCAAAATAGTTGTCCGAACACCTTGTGATTTTGGGCCATTGTTCCTTACTCTTTTCCGATGAAACGTTGTGAGATAACGGTTGTGATGAGTATTCTACTCTACATACTGATTAGTTCAAATCAAATTAACTCTTGTTAAGCGTATAACAATTCTCCATTACGATGAAATGAATAATAATAATTCGGGAGTTGGAATACATTAGCTAACAAATGCAACTTGATTTTATGTCTTCTTTCTTTTTCTTTTGGAAGTTGAGAGAGTCTATACAGATTATTCTGTGACATATGACATATTATGTATGTATTCGACGGTGTCATTATTCATGCTTTATTATTCCATTTGATAGATAGAAACTTTCTTCATAGTGTGTGTTAGAAGCAAGGAAGCAAGCACTTGAAATTTCAGAAATATTTAAATTGCACACGGTTATTCTAATATACATATCATGCAAACTGTGCTATACTTTAACTAAGGTTATTTTTTCTTACATAGACTATCTCCTTCTCGCACTCACATACGGCATTACACATATGTGTATCAGTATATATAATGTATACCAGTCTTCATATGTACATATATATGAAAAATATTTTTACATTTAGGTGGGTGTTATGTATAATTTCTACTTACTTAGGTTCTAGGTAGGAGTGAATGCTGAGGAGTTTTGCCTCTCAGGTAGAAATACAAGTAATAAATATAATTCGTTACTAAATAATGAAAAATCTTTACATATCTATTTATAAACATACATATATATATATACATATATTTGGCTGTATCAGCAACAAAGGATTTTCTGCTCCCTATTGATGAAAATAGATAATTGTAGAGTTTTGGCCTTTAAATGCTATTTTTGTGATATCATGTCATTTAAAGTTTGAAAAATGTATGTAACTAAAATATTTGTAACGATTTCAGCTAAAATACCTATTATTTACTTGTTTTACACAAGATATTTAGTATTAATATTTTTTTTGAATAGGGTAAAAATATATTAATCAAATTTACATTTTAGGGAACTGAAACGACTCCTGGGATCCTGATTATTCATGAAAGTTAAAGATATTGCTGATCAATAAGGTTTCAGGAGTCATGGTATCGATAAATAATAAAATTTATTCCTTTCAACTCAAAAAATGAAAGTAGAAAAATATTTCAAAAATACTGCAATATAATTAATCTCATCTTATAATTCTTTTGATACATTACTAAACTAAAATACTTATTTTGATCAAGAGTCGATACTAAACTCTGTAATGTTATGGAAAAATATTTTATCATATAAATGCATCAAATTAACAGGAAAATGTACGTAAAATTGCAACCAATGAAAATTTTGACTTGAAATTTACCTTCAGTGTAAATGTACCAAATTTAAACAAATAACTTTAAGATAAAAAAATTGTATTCGAAATTTTAGGTTAGTTTTTGAAGAAAAACTGTAACCATTTTTTTGCCCCTCATAAGTCAACTTGTTGGCACAAAGCTATACATATATGTATATGGACAAGAAAGTTTAATGATTTGTTTATAATAGTTGAGTTGCTACAAGCCTAACATTGACATACATAACTCTAAATGTATCGTTTTGATGTACTGGAAAAACTTTAGATATGTAAGATGAGGTGGACATAGTTGTCAAAACACTTTTTGGAAATCAATAACAATTTAAAGTTGCATGATTATTGTGTTAATAATTTGTGACATCATTTGTTAAAAACTGCTCCCCTTACGAATGGGTTTTGGTGCCACTGAATATGGAGCAACCAGGAACATTGGAACCAACTGGAATGGAATGACATTTATTTTCTTCTAAATAAATCTGAGCCTTTTTCTTTTTCTTTTCTTGGAAGAAAGGTTGAGAGAGAGAGGGAGAGGTGTAATGAAGATTGCTATGAGTGGCAGTTCGCAATAATTGGACAGCAGTACATCTAAAATCTGAACTATAAATTAAGCTGGGGAAAGGGGTAACAGATATAATTGTAAAGGTACAGGTATACACTGAACAGTACGAGCAATTGATTCCACGGTTATAAATACTGGACTGCTCGAGACGTAAATGCTATACACTAATACATATGATGGATTTTAGTGATGTATTCGAGATCAAATTACCCGAAACCAAGACACTATCTAGACTTTGGAAGTTTAGAGCAAAACTGAGACTTTGACGTCGAGACCAAGATTATTTGATGTTCCATCTATCGTACACTATTAATTCATGAAACTTTTTATACTACTATTGGTCTCTCATACATTATTGTAGGGGTAGAGGTTATCCTTCTCCGCGCTACTACTTTATTAGCTCTACAGTGAGCCTTAGATTTCTAGTAGATTTTTGCTCAAAATTGGATAAAGATTTACACACTTAGATAGACAATTTCTTAGTTAAGGAGTTTTATCGGGCGCTTGACATCCCATTTGGAAGCTGTGGGTCTAGCTTTTGAATGCATTCCTTATTAATCGATTCCATATAACATTCAAGGAGTTATTTAAGTACAAACGTATTGGCCGACTTTTGGACCTACTCCCGCCCCCTTAGGTCAAAAGACACACTGAAAATGAAATTTGAATTAAAAATACTTGCAGATGATTATTTTTTAATGTACAAAATGAGTATTATTCAAGGCTTAAATTGAAGTTGAAGTTGAAAAAAGGGCCAAATTAGCTCAAAAAGTAGCATCCGATTTCTCAAAACCATCAGACTCTCGAAAAATAAAAGTGACAGATTTGAAATTAGCGTGCAAAACTAAATAACTTTTATTATACTTATACCCCTTAGGATTTTTGACTGTTGATCAATGTTATTAATTATATCCTTGTACATACATGAATGAATTAAATGATATGCACCTCTTTTGGTAATGAATCGATGAATTACTATGATTGTCACATTTTAATTGAAGTAAAATTTGAGTTACAAATATAATATTTTATGTATTGTGTGATTCATGGAAATTTTTTCTTAAAGAACCTCCCACATGATGATGAGTAGACACGGCGTAGTATCATACATGCATTTTATATGCCTATACATATATTATTATTTAGAAGGTCTTTTGGATATTTTTATAATGAAATTTCTTTCCTTTCTCTAGAGAAGATTTTAGTCCACCAAGGAATCCTTAATAGACTTCCGGTAATTATAATTATTATTATCGATATCTACACTGACATAAGTACAAAG
Organism: Lepeophtheirus nordmannii; assembly: GCA_963680855.1. Lineage (NCBI taxonomy): Eukaryota > Metazoa > Arthropoda > Copepoda > Siphonostomatoida > Caligidae > Lepeophtheirus > Lepeophtheirus nordmannii. The sequence continues at coordinate 19,896,374 of OY804521.1, read as the reverse complement.
GTATAAGTAATATTATGAAGTTTTAGGCTATATTATGTACCAAGTTGAAACATTTAACATGAAAGTTCCCGGACATGAGTTCACAGGTGCTTTGAACTATTGGTTTCATTTCTCTTTTTCCTCTTCCACCTCTTCTTTTTGGGTTGAAAACTATCATCATAAGGAGTAGTAGTAATAATACTTAGATGTTTTATTACCTTTTGCGAAAAGATGCTGCGGTGTCTAGAGGCTGTGCGTATATAGCATATAGTTTTTATGGAATTTCAATCCTCGGAATATTATTATAATGAAATGTTCCTGATAGATATTTCTCTTCATTATCATTACAATGAGTAATTGGAAAACCTATTTTTTATAATATTCCTAAATCATCATTAAGAACATTTTTATTTTTTGTAATTATATATTCAGTCACACATAAACTAAAATAAACAATGCTTGACTCATTAGATACCTAGATGTAATTAAACAAAGAGTATGTTATAATCTTGTCTATTATAATATGGGGCACAGGTACAAGAATAAATCAATTTTGAAAAAAGATTTCATTTTATAGAGTCATTTGTGTATATATGTATTATATGTAGGTACATATGTATATTGTACATGTACTATCAGGTAGAGATGTAAAATAGATGTCATGAATGCTTGAGTCCATCAGTGAATTGTTTTTTTTATACATAAATATATATATATATATATATATATATATATATGAACATACCTATAATTTTGATCTGTATGTAGGTAAAAGAAGAATGTCGTGAGTAGAAGATAGAGTCCTTAGACTTTTGTTTGGTATATAGGTAGATATAAACAATTATGATTCATTATGATATTCTAACAATTATATAAAAGTGAGGGGAACCACACCAAGACTCACTCCCCAATATTTTCTTAATCATGAGAGGAAAAAAATAATACTTATACCTACAATAATAATAATAGTAGAACTGACCGAAGATTTCTCTTTTCACTAGGGAGAAAACGGAAAGAGAAGAGTACCGTTAGGAATGGATCTGTCCTGGTTTCATTATTCATTCATTATGTTAAAATTATATATTATACAGATTATATATTACATACATATATGTATGTATCTATTCACTACTATCCCTAGTTAACGAGGCGATTATCAGTTACATACATACATACTGGGAGAGTCAGAAAATCTAAAAATTTGTAAGAGAAACAAATTTAATTACTAAAGGGGCTTTATAAGTATTGAAAGGGTATTAGGAGTGGCTAATGATCTGTCTTCCATAGACAGCCCAGATTACGGTGACCAGGATCATAGAGAAAGAAAAACATAGAAGAGACAAGCTGGTATCAAGAGGACTGAGCCATTGATTTGACCTGACCACGTCGTTTTCTTTATTGTATAACGCAATCTTTTCTCCCAAAAGAAAAAAAAATGCCAAAATCAGTTGGTAGTTTGTCAATTCTTCCCAACTGTGGAATTATTGTTAATTTAATAAAGGATAATTGTTTACAACTTAAGGAAAACTAATTTGTCAGCTATCAATTTTCAACTTCTCTTATAAGTAATGCTCTGGACATTAAATTAGGTCTTGTGAAGCTGTGAACAATTTTCCACCATTTATATGAATAATAAAAAATTTTTAGTTATGAAGAATTGGTTGGCTAACAACTGATTTTAGGCCTAATTTTCTGGTGGTGTTGTTTTTTTTTTTTTGGAAAAAAGGTTGTGAGATACAATAAGGGTAAGTAGGCTCAAGTATCTCAATGGATGATATTACGTTTGTTTTTTCAAATACTATTTAGTTACTTCAAGTTGATTATACAGTTTGCAATACCCCCATCAGTCCACTTTTTGCTATAATATCTTTCTTTTCAAAACTTTTATAATACAATCCATTAGAAATGTGGTTCCTAAGACCGGCCTCAAGACCAATATTTGGTGGTCTTGGTTTCGTCTCAGTCTCGACCCTTCAAAGTCTTGTTCTTAGTATCGGTCATCACACCTCCGTTTTTGGTCTCAACTTCAAAGTCCAGATCTTAGTATCTACCCTTAAAACTTTGATCTCGACCTCAATCTCAACAACCAAAATTTTGACCTTCATTAATTATGCAGGTCAACAAATTTGAAATGTTAAAATCCTAAGGGGTATAAGTATAATAAAAGTTATCTATTTTTGCACGCTGATTTCAAATCTGTAAAAAAAAATTAAAAAAGTTTTTGAGAAATCGGGCCCTACTTTTAGAGCTAATTAGGCCCATTTTCCAACTTCAACTTCAATTTAACTCTAGTATAATACTCATTTTGTGAATTAAACAGTAATGATCCGCTAGTGAATTTAATTCAAATTCCACTTCTAGTCTTTATTTTGACCTAAGGGGATCCTAGGGGCATAGGAGGTAACAGAAGGCCTAAAAGTCAACCAAAACGTTTGTACTTAAATAACTCGTTGAATGTGATATGAAATGGATTAATAAGGAATGCATTAAAGAGCTGATACTCACAGCTTTCAAACAAGATGCCAAGCACCCGATAAGACTCCTTAACTAAGAAGAAATCGTCCATCTAAATGTGTAAGTTTTCATCCAATTTTGAGTAAAAACCCACTAGAAATATAAGACTCAAGGTAGATCTAACATAGTACTAGCGCGCAGAAGAATTACGAAATCAGCTGAAATCCTTCTGTGTGCTACTACTTCAGTCAATTGCACTTGTTTTTTAGTAGCTCTACTGTGAGTCTTGTACATTTCAAATTTGTCGACCTGTGTAATTATTAAATATTTTTGAATGAAAAGATGTAAAGTGAAATATTAAAACATTAGAAAATGAATCTTAGCTGTTTATTAACAATTTTTACTAATCCCGGTGAAGTCTTGAGTCTATTAACACCAAGTCCGGGTTGAATCTAAACTCGGAGTTTAATGATGCTTTAAATGTGACTCGAGTCGAGTCGTGAGTAGGACCGTCCCTAGCTTCAATTTAGACATAATCATACAATAATAGTACAGTAATTCAATCATAATAAAATTTACAGAATATGTGTCTCAAGCCTCGAGTCTTCTTATTCAAGTATGAGTCTTTTCACTTCTAACCCGAGTCGTGTCTGAAAATCGAAGTTTAATTAAACTTAAGTGCGACTCAAGTGCCCTGGTACAATTGTTTCATTATCAGTAATGTTATTATCAAAGTTGATTTTTGTCTCGAGTTTAATTTTTTAAGGTCTTGGTCCAGATGTGGGACTCAAGCGGTTCTCACAGGTTCTATAGAACTGTCTCATGGAATTTTGTGAGATCAGAAAACCGGCTTGCATTACTGGTTACTATAATAAAACTTTTGACAAACAACTGAATTCCACCACTGCCTTGGTCTCGGCTCCTCAAAATATTGGTTTTGGGTGATGTAGTTTCGACCTCAACACTAATCATATGTAAATCATTGAGAATTGAGAGATGTGAAGGAAATATCTAAACGCTTGAAAATTTGTTGATATATACCATTACTCAAGGACAATTAATTGTAATCTGGAATAAAAACAAAATGTTAGGAACAGCTGTTGCATTTTAGATGTACCTTCGAAGGAAAACACATAATTGTTTGATTTTGATTTTTTTAATTTAATTTTACCAACATATGTATAAACAGTGAATATTTTCATATTCAATTCAAATAAAATAGACTTTAAAAGCCTTTTTGGAGGGTCCGTTTAATTTTGGTTAAAAAAAATTGTTTTCTAATTGAAATATGATATTTGAGGTATGCATGAGAACTATGCGTATTATAGTGAAACTTAAATGAAATGTAGCATTTATATATGTACTACTAACTATATTTAAAATATGCAACTTGCTATACTTACACAGTTATGAAATTTTACATTGTATAAATATATAAATTAAAACTTGTAAATGAAGTAACATGCTAAAATATGAGTCAACAATTTCCCAAGTAATACATATATAAAGCTTAATTGAAATTTAATACTTTAAAAAAATAATTTACAAAATATGCCAGTAGGATGCAACATGGTATGAACGCCATTGTTGGACATTTAACCGCTCTATAATCAGATACATATTTATTTTAATGTCCTTCTTAGATCGATTGTATTACATACATACATGTACATACATTCAATTTCACTTAAACTTCTATTCATATGAGCTTGAATTATTATGTATTTTTTTTCGTCAACAGACAAACACTTTCTATTTAATATTGTTTTGACTCGAAATTAATAGGACCATCATAACCGTTCCTTATTGCCCTTGATTATATTATTTAGATATTTCATTCTTTTTTTTTCTAAAAATAGAAATGTTTGTGGGTAACTAAATTTTTTGGAGAGATCTCTGAAAGTAAATATGTGTATCATGTTCTGTTTACCACAACTCAAATTAGCAATTATATTCATTCAAATGAATAAATTGCTCTACAAAAGCTTAAAAAAGGTTTCATCAATTATGCATGCCAGAGGTGTTCATAGGTCATTTTTACGAGTCCAAGTCTAACTGTGAGTCTTTTTACTTCAAACTCAAGTCAGTCTCAAGTCTCAATTTCATGAGACTTAAGTCTCCAGCTCTGATTCAGTCCTCCTCAATGACGACGCTTGAATAATAATTTAAGATAAAGGATGCTTCTGAGTCTCCAGACTCGAGTCTTAAACAAATTTCGATCTTTTAAGATCGAGTCAAAGACAGTTTAACTATGATAGAATTGAAAGTTCAAGTCGAATATAGATCGCAAGCACAAGTACGCATCTCTGGATTACACATGTTGACTACTACTCTAATTAAATCAATTATATTCATCCAAATAATTAATTATTCTAGAAAAATGTGAGATAAGGCTTTATTAAATATATATATGTATATATAATTAAAATTAATACACATGACTGTGAAACCAAAAATTAGTTTTTGAAATATGACATTTAGAATTATTTTTCAAAAAATGAAAATAAGTCAATGAAATTTTGAAAATCATAAAAATTTGATGTAATTGATTTGATATGTATTTGCCCATTTCATAGCACGCCTAAAAAATATTTTTTAGTGATCTTAACATTTGTGTCCCTGATTATATTTTAACCGTATTCTCAAAATAACAAACCTAACATGGTTGAAACGTAATAATTTGATTTTTAATACCGAAGGTATTTTTTATTTATACATTTTATGTATTTCCTTCTTTTTCTCCAATCCTCGAATCTAAGTAATTATGTGTATTTAGATGGTTGTTTTTTTTTCTTTCACATAGTATGTAAGAACAATAGAACAGTCAAAATTTTCACACCTGACTTGTCTGAATTCTTGGTTCTCAACACCCAGAATCAAATCCTAGATAAATTCAAAATAATATTTAGAAATATGGTACTTAGGTTGATTTTTCTACATTGTTGCAAAAATTGATCATGTAGTATTTTGTTCAACCTATATGATCATTGCTCCGAGGCCAATGTTTTCATGTAGATAATATTTAAGATGATCAGGAGTTATAAGAATAACAATTAGCGATTCAATATCTTTATAGAAATATGAATGACATTTCTTTTTTGTGGTAATTATGATTGGAATGTAAATTACTCTGTTTTACATAATAAAACGAATAGAAATTCTATATTTTCTTTCTTTATTCAAGAAGTGAAATGATGATGTAATCTGATGGATTTATTTGTCCTATTTTTTAGTCTTTCTCAAATCTATATCAAATAATAATATACATATTTATTTATGTATAATCCTTCAATATAATTTGAAAATGGATATTGTAAAGTTTGGGGTGAATAAATGTACATACCAATCAATAAATATTGCAAAAATTCTTAAGTTGATAAGATTTATATGTAGTAAAAGACAATTTAGCCCAAAAAAAATGAGCCATTTGAGATGCAAATAAACGTTAATACATATGGATGGATAAAACTATAGTGGTATTATGATTTCAAGGCTATCAATGTACAGATATCATATATAAATGTATTGTCTAGACAAAAAAAAATGTAAGAACTTGTACGATATTTTGGAATGAATATATTCTAGGGAGAGTTCATAAATATATTACAATCTATGAATATAATACATATGTTTTGGGAAAGTAAAATATTCTTAGTTCTTAGGGATATCCTATTTTCAAATCCTATTTTTAGATATATTTCTTATCCTTGGCCTACCGAGTATATACTATATCATAGGTATACAACTGTTCATTTATTGATTAAATTAAATTATTAATTGAGACTCAATCAGGGCAAAAAAAGATAAACGATAGCGTTCTTCAGTTCAAGGCAAAGGACATACCAATAAGTTTAATTACATCAAGAAGGGCACGAGCTGAACCATGGAACCCATTGTGGTGAAAAATATAATTTTTGATGAGCAATTCCTATTGGCAGTATAATATAGTTAGGAATGTAAATCATATGCAATTCGGGCTTGTAATAAAAAAAGAAAGAGAAAATCAACCTGGCAACCCTGACAATTTAATGAATGTCGAGGGGGGAAACAGTTTGAGCTGTCATGGCGTTTTACTGAGCTACAAGCTGCTATTCTCCATTATATATACAACAATGAGGCAGAAAATTAACTGAAATTAATGTCAGGAAATTATATATTTTTAACTAATATTAATTATACGAGGACTTGAGCCCTTTTTGTTTACATTTTATTTGCTTTATTAAACTTAATGCATGTATTCCTTCATGCGACATCTTTACTATTAGGAAGATGTTCTCCCCTCAGTAATATTGGAAAAATGATAACAGCTTCGGAAAACAAAAAGACCTGTTTGAAGAGCCAACTCCACTTTTTTATTACACGCCCGAATTGCATATGATTTACATTCCTAAATATAGTATTTGTACACTTATACATCAGTAATATCTATCGTTGTTGTAATAAGTTCTAATACATCTCCACATCTGGAGGGGCACCAGCTCAGTCACGCAACCCATTGTGGTGAAAAGCATCATTTTTGATGAAAAATTCTTGTTGCAATATATTATGACGTTCATATATCAATAGTATTGATGCTTTAAACAATTATTCTTTTTGGAAGTCATATTTAATATCCTCAAAAATTATTTATGAGCTAATAAAAATATATTCATTGCAAATTTTCAGATTAAAAACCCAATTTAACCTTTTTTTTAAAGGATTTTCTAATAAAAATGATTTAAAAGTTATTCAATTTGTTACTTAAATGGATGAACTTGTTCTTTGAAATAGGCTCTTGATCTCAATCCTTTTATGTAGAAGAATATCTAAATAGTAAATACTCCTTGTATATATATGAATATGATCATTTAATATAAGATTAGTTGATAGTTCCATTAATACACTTAAATTTAGTAATGTTTTTCTATTTTTAATTAAACTTATTATACATAATTGAAGAAAAAAAACCATTTTACGCTATTGGAAAATGTAAGTTTGGTTTTTTTATATGAAGAAAACTGGTAATATTGTTTTGTTGTTTTATATATGTAATAACGATACTAAATAAAATGGTCATTTTTCATCAATTCACTCAAGAAAATAAATTTTAAATATTTCTGAGTAATTTAGAACAATTTTTACAATTTTTATCTTTAAATATATTTAAAAAATGCTAAAATTATTCTAAATTACTCAAAAATACTCAGTTTGTTTACTTATTATTTTAAAAACTGTAGAAATCATGGGTATTTTGATGTATATATTAATTTTGTTCATTGTATTGTTAGTGATTAAAGTTAATATCGATTTCTGTTAATTTATTTTAAAATTAAAAGAAGTATTTTTATGTAGGGAGCATAAGGCTTAAAAATATAAATGAATATATTCTTTTAATTTTGACCATTTAAGATTTATTTTCTTGTGTGAATTAATGAAAAGTGATCATTTTATTTATTGTTTATTTAGTCATTTTCTGATATATTAAAGTGTTTTCTTTTAAATTATGTTTAATATATGTTTAATTTAATATGGGGAAATATTGTTTAATCTAATAAAATGTTTAAAAAAGTTATGGAATTGATTACTTAAGCTGATGAATTTTACTTTGAAAATTAGTTATCGATTTCAATTCTTTTATATATAAGACCATGCATATAACATAAAATACTTCATTTTATTGAATGATCTTTCAATATATGAATAGTTGATAGTTTCATTCATCCATTTATGTTAAATTATGTTAAAATATAATAAATTTTCATGACTGAGATTACTAATTGGATATCTTGAAACATTCAGCGATAATATTCGTTTTTTAAATTGCTGATATTAAAAATTTTTCCTTAAAATGAATGAGAAATTAGAAGTGTCCATAAAAGAGTTTTTGTCGTTGTTTTTAAATGTATTTATTTTAGATTCATGGAATATTTTATCTGCATATTGTACAAATGTTGTTATTTTCACATTTGATTGATAAAAAAATTTAAAAGCTAATTTGTGTGCAAATCTCATGCTATTGTTGATTTTTTTCTTATGAATTGAGCTTAATTAGGATTTATTATGAGTATATCTTCAAATAGAGGACAAATAAAAGTTTTAATTTTTTGAAAATCGTTTCTGCAATTTTTTAAATTCTGCACTAAATCAAAAAATGAAAGTGAAATACATCCTTGATCTATAAAGTATCAACTAATCTTATATCATGATGATCAATTGAAGAGATTAGGTATTTACATATTCTTCTACATAAAAGGATTGAGATCCAGAGCCAATTTCAAAGAACAAATTCATCCATTTAAGTAATAAATTGAATAACTTTTAAATCATTTTTATTAGAAAATCTTTTAAAAAAAGGTTAAATTGGGTTTTTAATCTGAAAATTTGCAATGAATATATTTTTATTAGCTCATAAATAATTTTTGAGGATATTAAATATGACTTCCAAATAGAATAATTGTTTAAAGCATCAATACTATTGATATATGAACGTCATAATATATTGCAACAAGAATTTTTCACCACAAAATGATGCTTTTCACCACAATGGGTTGCGTGACTGAGCTGGTGCCCCTCCAGGTGTATATAATTGAAGGCAAAAACCCTTCAAATAATCTTAATAAGCCTTTTTTAATGGTCAAAAGTTAATTTTTTTATCTTATATACTATAAAGTTACATTGTTGAAGGAGACAGATAAGTTATATGTGTCTCTTCAGTGATGGAATTTACCCCTTTAAAGTTTCAGACTTTTTGACTATCCTGTATTAAAATATTTCAAATAAATTTATTTGTGTTACTATGGATTTAATATCCATAATAACACATAAATTAATACAATGAATAAATAACTCTTCTTATTTCACTGAGTTCTGCTGCATAATGCGAGGTGCTTGTAGTTGAGTGATTGTCATTTATGGAATGTTGCGTGATATTTATTTACGTGATATTTACTTCAAATAGCACATTTATAATCATTCTAATAAATAAATGTAAACAAAAACAAGTGAAGATGTCTTCTCCATTAAATTGGATTCGTGATGAACTCCATCGAGTTTCGGGTATTTCTGATGTGAGCATTGCAGAATTTTTTCTTGATTTGTCTGCCAAGAGTTTATCTGAGTCGAATTTGGAAGATCGAATACGAAAGACGGAGACTCTTGATGTTGATGATCCTCTTGTTTCTGAGTTTGTGAGGGGCCTTTGGTATCGAATACCCAGATCAGGACCATCCGAAGGGGTGAAAAGAAGAATGGAGGCTCGTGCAAATGAAGCTGCAGCTCGAGCGGAGCAGTCGAAGAATCAATCCTATGAACTCCTCTCTGATGAGGACGAAGACATTCCCAAAAAGAGGAAGAAGAAAAAAAAGAAAGCCTCAAAAGAGATCCTTGAGGGTATTTTCATATTTCCTTTCATGTTGTTTGTGTCATATTTAATTATTATTACTTTACAGAAGAGGATGAGATCGACAAAATGGAACGTGAGCGGGAAGAGGATCTCAAAGAAAGAGATGCCTTTGCAAAGCGAATGTTGGCCAAAGATAAAGAGAAAACAAGGAATGTTACAGAGAAATCGGATTCAAGAGCTTATGCTGAAGCTGCCAAGAGATTAGAGATTGAAGCATCAGATAAGGACCAAATGGTCCCTGAACTTCGCAAAGAATCACGTAGAGCTTACTTAGCAAAACGGAAAGTGGACAAATTAATTGAATTAGAGGATGATGTGCGAGATGACGAGTTCCTATTTGATAAGGATATTCTGTCTGAAAAGGAACTGAAAGAAAGGGACTACAAAAAAACGATATTGGCTTTGAGTAAAGAGCATGATAAGGCCGCAGAAGTGGAGAAAGTGCATCGTTATCATATGCCTGATGGGTCTAAAAGTGAATTGGATTCTTATGTTGAAGTGGACGAAAAAGAAAAGGCGCCCCATTATGAGCAAAGGAAATGGGAAGAAGAGCACATGAATAATGCTCGATTTTCTTTTGGGGCCAAAGATGCTAAAAAGAAACATGAAAAAAAATATGACTACGTCTTAGATGATGAAATTGAATTCATTCAAACATTCAAAATGCCTGGATTTAAAAAAGATGATAAAGAGACGGAACTAACTGAAACTCAAAAAAAGAGAATGAGTATTGAGGAAACTAAAAAAGCACTCCCGGTTTATCCATTTAAGGTAAAATATATTTCATTGGGCTAAAGCAAAAGTGTAACAAGTCACTTTTTATTTTTATCTCACATTAATATACCTACCATCTTAATTCTCCATATTTGACAAATACTTAAGGAAATTTTCTATACATTTTGTAAAATCTACAATACAGAAGTAATATAATTCTAAATATCTTGATTTTGAAAATTTTAAACACCATATTTCGAAACAATTACTTATAATTTAGGATGTGTTACACATTTAATCCAAAATTAATGCAATTTATGTATGTAAATATAAGTGGTCTAATTAATTAATTTACTAGAAATCCCTCATTGAAGCCATCAATGAACATCAAGTTTTAATCATAGAAGGGGAAACCGGCTCTGGAAAAACTACTCAAATACCTCAGTACTTGTATGAAGCAGGATTTACAAAAGATGGTAAAAAAATTGGTTGTACACAGCCTAGGAGAGTTGCTGCCATGAGTGTGTCAGCTCGGGTTGCTGAAGAAATTGGAATAAAATTAGGTAATGAAGTAGGCTATTCGATTCGTTTTGAGGATTGCACATCAGAAAGAACTGTTTTAAAATACATGACGGATGGAATGCTACTAAGAGAGTTTTTGAGTGAGCCTGATCTTTCCAGCTATTCTGTCATGATTATTGATGAAGCTCATGAACGTACTCTTCACACTGATATTTTATTTGGACTAATCAAGGTTAATTATTATTCACATTTGTAATTTTAGTCATTTAAATCTTTCTTTTTTGTATTAGGATATATCTCGGTTTCGATCTGATTTGAAATTATTGATAAGTAGTGCTACATTGGATGCAGAAAAGTTTTCGGAATTTTTTGATGATGCTCCCATTTTTCGGATACCTGGTCGTCGGTTTCCAGTTGATATTTATTATACTAAGGCACCTGAGGCAGACTATATTGATGCATGTGTTGTTACAGTATTACAAATTCACGTAACACAACCACTTGGAGATATTCTAGTATTTTTGACGGGTCAAGAAGAAATTGAGACTTGTCAAGAAATATTGGTTGAACGGACTCGAAAATTGGGATCCAAAATCAAAGAACTTTTGATAGTTCCGATTTACGCTAATTTACCATCTGATTTGCAAGTATTATTCGCTATTTTTATTATCTTAGTTTACGTTTACTATACAAGTTGTGATTAGGCTAAAGTGTTTGAACCCACTCCAAAAGGAGCTAGGAAAGTTGTTCTCGCCACAAACATAGCAGAAACATCTTTGACCATTGATAATATTATTTATGTCATTGATCCTGGTTTTAATAAACAAAATTCCTATAACGCAAGAACGGGAATGGAATCTCTTATTATCAATCCAGTCTCCAAGGCTTCTGCTAATCAACGAGCTGGAAGAGCAGGAAGAGTTGCACCTGGGAAATGTTTTCGTCTTTATACTGCATGGGCTTATCAGCATGAGTTGGATGATAATGCTGTACCGGAAATCCAGAGGGTTAATTTGGGCAATGTTGTACTTCTGTTAAAATCATTAGGTAACTCGATCTGCCTTTTGAGCTTATGTTCCCGGTTTATGTAAACGTTTATCTCTTGTTATTAGGAATAAATGATCTTATACATTTTGATTTTTTGGACCCACCTCCCCACGAAACTTTGGTTTTGGCCTTGGAACAACTCTATGCTCTTGGTGCACTTAATCATATGGGAGAATTGACAAAGCTTGGACGTCGAATGGCTGAATTTCCTTGCGACCCTATGATGTCTAAGATGATAATTGCCTCTGAAAAATATAAGTGTTCTAATGAGATCCTAACCATTGCAGCTATGTTAAGTAACAATAGTTCTATTTTCTATCGCCCTAAAGATAAAATTATTCATGCTGATACTGCTCGCAAAAACTTTTTCGTCAATGGTGGAGATCATTTAACATTGATGAATGTGTACAATCAATGGAGGGATACAGACTATTCAACTCAATGGTGTTATGAAAATTATATTCAATACAGGTTGGATATTAAGTTATAAATATTGCATGATGTAAATTTGTCTAATTCCTTTAATTTCAGGTCAATGAGACGTGCAAGAGACATAAGAGATCAACTTGAAGGTATTTTTGCATATTTAAATGATTTATAAATTATGTTGTATTTTAAACTTAGGCTTACTGGAACGTGTGGAAATTGATATCATATCAAATCCCAACGAAGTTCAAAATATATGCAAGAGTGTTACTGCAGGATATTTTTATCATACCTCAAGATTAAGTAAAGGAGGAAATTATAAAACTGTCAAACATAACCAGAGTGTCATGATACATCCTAATTCTGCCATGTTTGAAGACTTGCCGCGATGGGTCATTTATCATGAACTTGTCTTTACAACAAAAGAATATATGAGAAATGTGATTGAAATTAAAAATGAATGGCTCCTTGAGGTAGCTCCTCATTACTATAAGGCCAAAGAGTTAGATGACTCAACTACCAAAAAAATGCCAAAAACGGCTGGCAAAGCAAGTGCCGATTTAAAAAGTTTAACATGAGAAATTTACCGTGTAAAAAAATATATTTATTCATACAGATCAATGTAATTTATGTACTCTTTTATTTTTGGTTTGAATAAAATCCTATTTTCTTAATATGCTTCTCTATTATTTTTGGATGGAACTTGATTGATATTAACATTCTCAGATTTGAAATATAAATAATAGGAAGTAAATTTATTTACACTCAAAAAAATTCCATGGACACACACCCAACCTCGACCATAACAACAGTATAAATAAATGAGTTGCCTTTTTGTTGTTAACCTTGAGAAACGGATCTGAAAAAAAGATATCATGGATCATCATAACCATTCTGGTGGTAAGCAGTAATTAGAAGTAATAGGGATATTAATGAAGGAATTCAATATAATAATAACTAATAGGGAAATGACTTTCAATATTTTTGTTTTGTCAGCTGATTTTATTTGCCAATTTTAATTGAAGTCCTAATTAATTATTCATTCAGTTTTGGCCCCAAGAACTAGAAGTTAAGTGAATTATTACTTGATTATAAACTGCAATTTCTTTATTATTAGGTTAACTGATACTCTATGGGATGTACCTTTCGTTTTTGATAAGTGACTTGCAACTCACTTTCCATGTAACATACTCTTAAATAATATGAAGAAACATTTTTTCCTTTTTTCATGAATCAATGTCTGGGCTTTTGATTGGCATAGACAAATTTTTTATTTCACATTATCTTAAGGATGAAGTTATATAGTCAGGTTCATTGGAATAGGGAAGCATTTGCTCCTCCAATAATGATAATTGTAGTAATACTTATATGCCTTCTTTGGTCTAATGATATATTTTTATCTTATACAATAATATGCCATTCAGCAATGCAAATTCCCTCTACAAAAGTTGTAGGCCTTCCAACTCCCCTGATAATGGATTACATTTATTTAATAGTTAAATGTTTGTAAATGTTAGAGTACCGACCGTCAGTAATTATTTCGTATATTCATAATATACGAATAATATACAAACATATAATATTTTCAAACTACTCTCTACAAATGAGATTTAAAAAAAAACCTAAGTACCTAATTTTGTCAAATAAGTTTACACTTAGCTGTCAATTACCAGATTTTTTCGTTATTAAAACAATAAGCTGAGTAAAGGTTTGATTTTTTTTAAATGAAAGACTGTATTCAAAAATTGTTTTGAAGACAATTTGGTAATAAAAACATGATATCCAAGTTCTTGAGTCTTTTTAATTAAAGATCGAGTTGAGTCTGAAGTCACAGACCAATTAAACTTAAGTGCGACTCGAGCTCTAGTCCTCAGTTCTGATTCAATCATCCTCAATATTAAAGTTTAATCATATAAAAAGAAATTGGAGCTTAAAGCACGTAATAATTTGAAATAAAGTATGCTTGTGAATCTCAATCCTAGAGTCTAATTCAAATCTATTTTTCTAACTTTTAATCCGAGCCGTCATTACCAAATCCCGGCTCTGATGTGTATTAAATAATGTAAGTGTCTTTAGTGTTTTTCTTATCACATTCTAGTGATATTGTTTCCTCTATAAAATGTATGCATGTACCTTAATATATTTTTCTGCAAGTCAATAACTGTATTCATGTAAGCTTCTACAATAGTAAGGAGGCTTAAGATTTGCATATTCAAGTCTTGCAAAAAAATAATACTTGACTTATTATTTTAATTAATAAAATAATTTGTTTCATTTGTTTATATTATCTATGTCAAGAAGAAGGAAAATAGAAATCCCTTCAACTTACTGATTCTTGACCTGATTATTTAAATTTCTTAATGTTAAAATAATTATGAAATGTTTACTTAAAAGAATGTAAAAATAGTGATATCTTTATTTTTAGAAAATAATGAAAAAACTCAGACTACTGTATCATATGTATGTGTTGCATAAAAAACAACGTATAATCAAATATCTACTTATTATATGTATATCATCTTGTCATTATCTTTATTTTCAACTTTTGTAATTTCAACTTCAGATGAAGTGCCATTTTATGTGTATTTAACTATAATGTAATAAATAATTACATAAGGTTTAATTTTATGCAAGCAATACATAATAATGATTTTCTATAGGCTGTGATTGTGCCAAAGATAACATAAATGAAGATGCGGCTATACATTTTAATTTATACCAAAAAATTGATATGGAGAAGTTAACAACTCTTAATGAGGTGACAGAAGATTCGGGAAAGAGTGTTTTTCGTTCATGGGAAGATCGATTAAAGAGAGATCAAGTAAGAAAATTGATACATCAATACTTAACTGCCTATTTTTCATTTACTCCCAGTTTGTCGAATCGGATGCCGACGAAGAACTATTGTTTAATATACCTTTTAGTGGAATTGTTAAATTAAAGGGAATAGTTGTTATCGGTGGAGAGGAAGGGCGTAATCCCAGTAGAATTAGATTGTAAATTTGACTTAATATATGTACAAGTAAATGACTATCATAAAGAATAATTTTTCTTCTTCCTTAGGTTTAAAAATAGACCTTACATGACTTTTGAGGATGCTGAAGGAAAATGCGATCAGGAGTTTGAATTAGCTTTAGATCAGGATGGAAGTCTGACCTACCCTACAAAGTATGTAATCAGGCTTCATTTTGATGATTCATTAATAATGTTTATTAATATGGCTTTTCTTTTGTTTTGTAGGGCCGTGACATTTTCTTCTGTTGAGCATTTATCCTTACACTTTCCTTCAAATCAAGGGAATAGGGACTCCTCAAAGATATTTTACATTGGTTTAAAGGGAGATTTTATAAAGTCAAATCGTGTGGGTGTTGTTACTGCTGTCTACGAGGCTAGACCCATGTTAGAAGACCATAAAACAGATCTTAAAAATGAAGCGAATCACCAACTCAATTTTTAAAATTTATAATTCTATGTTGTGACTTAAACAAAACAAAAAAATTAAATATAATATTAATGTGTGACTTAAATACCTAATTATTGTAAAGCCCTTTCATTGACAAAAATCTGTCATTTCACTTTAGATAAAAAATGTTACGTAATGACCTTAGTGTGTGATGGTGAGTATTAATGGTAAATAGTATTATTTTTATCACAAGAGGAACAGTATTATGGCATTGAGGGCATATGTTTTAAAATTGATGTGGGCATTTGAGCCATACGTATGAATTTCCTCTTTCTTTTTTTTAAAAAATAAGGTTTTACATATAAGTGATGGCATAATTATGACAGGAAAGCCTTGAATCATGTAATCAAGGTACGTTATCTGAATTTCTGAGTTAAGTGAATATCAAAGTCCGAGCTAAAAAGGATGACCACTTACGCAACATTGTATCTATGTCTATGAATTAGTCATTTTCCTTTCCTCATTAACAAAACAAGATTCGAATTTTGAATGTAGGTACTTTAAGTATATTAAAAGTCGTACAGGGAGCATCTGATCTTTGGTTCATAGAATGACTAATAGCCCTGATATTATTTACTAAATAGGTACATAAATCATTTATAATATACATATCTAGGTATGGCTTTCATGATTGTTGTTGATGTTAGTTTGAAGTTATTCAAATTAATATTTCATGGTGCTTAATCAGTATTCTTATTAATCATTATTTCTCTTGTTACAATATATATAATTATTATTATTACTATATATATATATATCGTTTTATCTAATTTCCTGTGCATAACCGTGTCTATGTTTCTTTAAGCCTCCCCCACTTTGAATTTACAGTTCTTGGAATAATACATATGATACAAAGTGATAATAATAATAAAACAACAGTGTGGCATGCGTTCTTCCTTGAAAAAACGGTTACACCACACACTAAGTCATATCAGTGTTATGTACTTGTTTTAAATATAAATACATATTCTGAAGTTGTTTCTCAAATTTTACAATGCATCATAACTTGGAACAAATACAATTGCAATAGATATTATTGCTAGTTATCGGTGCATACAGCCCATTATACCATAAAATGAATGATTTGAAATTAAAAATGTGAGTAATGACTGTGTATTGACATAAGTACATTTAATCTCTTGAAAATTTATTAAGCTTTGCGTTATAAATATTTCAAATATCTTTCTCCATTTTTTTAATAAGAAAAAAAAAATACATAAAACGTATATGTTTATTAGTTATTTATAAACATACTAACTTTTTACTATGACTTTTAACAACTCTCCCTTTCACTATTTGTATATATATATTTTTTTTTTCTTTTTGAATTTATTTATGAACAATTGAAAGGCATAGTAAATAATATGCTACACTTACTTCAAATCTTATACATAATTATTTTACTGTTTCTTCATTTTTTTTAAAAGGGGTATGAGAGTACGTACATGACCTTGTCATCAGTATTCCTCAATTCCTTTTTAATTCAAGTTATTCAATTCGTCATTAACTTGCAAATTCTTTTTTTCATTGAAAAAAACAAATAACGGTTATGTTCTGTACACTAATTTCGATATTTTTCCCCAAGTGACACATAAGAAGTACCTCCTTTAAGGGACCACATATTGTGAATAATTCCATTTAGTGTATGTAAACAATTGTAACATACATCACGAAGTATCTACTTCAACAAATAATATGAATGTGGGTGAGACCCACCCCTGATTACTTGCTCTATTTTTTGCAATCGGACTGAAAATGACATCATCTACTGATCGTCATGGGCTCCTCTGTACGAGGTGAATGTTCTACCGGCTTGAATCACTGCCAAATGTAGCTCTATAAGAACAATAAGACCGGGGTCGGCTTTCTTCTGAGGTCGGAGAACCTCATCTTGAAGCATGTGTGTTTTAAGTCATGTTACATTTTTAGACAAAGGGGAACGCCCACCCCACTTCATATATTTGGAAAGGCAAAAACACTTATGTGGCAGGCTCTAACCTGAGTGGATTTCATCCACAGGATAAGATACCCTAACCCTCGCTTCATAGATTGCGAATTTTAGTATGATGTTTCAGATGATATGTAATTATTATTTATCATGAAGGGATGAGTAAGGCGTCATCTGGTACTCCTGTGGATCCCCTCCTCTCCGCGCTTCTTCCCCCCTCTCTTCAAATGTACTTATTTTCCGGTGAGTCACGCCCGGTCTTATGTAGAAATAAAACATAAAACAAGTCTAAAGAAGGAGTGTGAGCTTCTGCTGCTTCAGCAGACTACTTGAGTCAGTTGAGTTTATTCCTCTCTTTTCCTCTATATATCTGTGTCCTTCCTCCCTCCCTTCCCTCCCTCTCATTGGTTGAACCTCTAGCCGAATCCGCCTTTTTCTTTCTTTTTTCTTTTTCTATTTTTTTGTTCTTTTTTTTTTCTTGAGTGTGTTAGTTGAGTTCCTTCCCTTTCCACCTCCGGACTTGAGACTCCCGGAAGATTGACTTAAAAAGACTTATTTTACGATAAAGGAAGAAAAGAAAAAGAAGCGACTAGAATTGAATCTCAAAAAACTCGTTTGTTAAAGAGAGAAAAGAAGGAGGGAAGAAAGGACGTTCGTTGTTGAAGTCTTTTCCTCATATTGGATTAATTGAGTGATCCCTTGTTAGAATATAGATTTCAAAGCAGTTTTAGGAATACGTCATGTCTTGGCAAACCTACGTGGATGAACAACTCCTTTCCACCAAAATGGTGCAACACGCTGTAATCTGCGGCCATGATGGCAACATCTGGGCCCAGAGCGCTGGTTTCCAAGTAAGTCCTTCCTTCTCTCCCCCCTTCTTTCAGAAAACTCATTTTCACTCATCATTTTTGTTCAAAAGGTCTCTGCAAGCGAGCTCAAGACGCTGGCCTCCATGTATGCGAGTGCTGAGACTTTGGCTCAAAATGGCATTTTCGTCGCTGGCACTAAGTACATGTACCTCTCCTCCACGGATCGGGTCATTCGCGCTAAAAAGGGGAAGAGCGGCATTCACTGCATGAAAACCACGCAAGGTAAAGAGCAAACATTGATCCAAATCTTCCTTAAATTCATTTCCTCTTTCTCCAGCCATCATCATCTGCGTCTATGAAACACCCGTCATACCGGAACAAGCCGCCTCAGTCACGGAAAAACTCGGAGATTACCTCATTTCCGTGGGATACTAAAATAAAAACCTTCGCGTCATTCATTTCCACCACAATCCACCCGTCGCCCCCATTCTTCCCCCCCCCCCCAAATAACTCAAGATATTCAATTGTCGAAAGACCCCAAATCATGAAGTCCGAGGTAATTTGTATTTACGTCATAGTATTCTCTCAATGTCAAGCTCTTTGAACAACGAATGAAATAAGATACTCAATAGTATAGTTGACGTAGGGTACCAATACTCTTCAATTTTTCTTTCCTTTTTTGACAATAGAACTGCAGTTTCATTATATATTAACCTTCAGATCTCAAATATCTTTATATAAATTTAACATTCAGAAACTTTATTCTTGATGATAAGTCATCTTTCTTTATTACTCTCAGGATAGCCCCTCTTTTTTGGGCAATAAAGTCGCATGTAAAGGACTTCCTCATTCTTAATGTCCTTGAAGTTTAAATGTTGTTGTTCTAGTTGAAATGGGTTTTATTTTATCGCTTTTAACCAAAAAAAAAAAAAAACCATGACTATGCCTTGTCACCCTTATTCTAGTTTTAAGAGTGAAAACCTTGTACATATTAAGAGTAGATCACGTTATGTGTGCGTTATTTAATTTATTCTTTCGTGATATGTTTTTAGTGAAAGAAAATAACAGATGCTCTCTTATAATTAGAATACCATTATTTCTCTAATCATATGTTGTCTCTCTAAATAATTTGGCTTTTTAGAAATCGTGTGTGATAAGATGTTACATCTATGTACATATAATTTCTCCTTTAGTAATTTCATTTATACTAATTTTTTGTTCATTTTTTCTTTTCAGATAAGAACTAAAAACGAATGAATATTTATCTGCAGCATCCGAGGAAGGATCAAATTATTGTTAATGCCTCAGATGATTTCTATTTAAAAATATTCTTTACGGTATACGACATTGTTTTTAAATAATACTACAAAAAAAAGTATGAAGATTAAAGAGCATATTTAATATATATATTATATACAAGAGAAAACTTCTTTTTTTTTTCTTTTTTTTTTTTTTGTACGTTTATAATTCAAAAGAGAAAAAAATAAGTTCATTTCGATGTTTTTTATTGAAAGAAAAGTCGATTTATTAGATCCAACTCCTTGATTATTATAAGTTTCCAATTGAATATTTTACAAGTACTATTCCTTAAAAAAAAACTTAATACGTATGCGCAAACAATTATAATGGGAGATTATTTATATTTATATATCAAATTACCTTTACTAAAATTAATTTCTTAATTTATTTTTCACATTTTTAAGTTAAAAAGTGAATAAATGCATTTTGATAGAAAATGATGGTTGTCTCATAACTTTCCGTTTCATCTTTGCCTTAGAGTGTGGTTATTGCTCTTTTAAAGGTTTGATTTTCCTAGATATTCAGTTCAATCTACCTCGTCTTCCATGTTTTTTGCTCACATTAGTTTTTATTATTTTTTTAGGCACAATAATGAAAAAAAATTTTGGGCTTATATGTATTTTTCTTGTAGAAAGAAAAGTACATTTTCATTTACGTGTCTCGCCTCCGACAATCTTAATGAAATTACACTGTACTTAAATCAGTAAATTAATGAATTTAGGGGAAGTAAAATAGAGTTAGTATCAAATTACTAGTGGATTTCTAACGTTCTTTTCGATTTTATAATTTGTTTAATCATATTAGGTGTTTCATAAGTTGTTGATTGTTTCGGGCTGTTAATAAATGGTTAAGAGAGGGAAACAGTTGTATGTAGTAAGCTTTATTCAGAAATAACTTCACAATTAGTTGAAACCATGATGCATTTGATGTACTGTACAAATAAGGAGCGCCATGAAACTGGTATTTACTATCACTCGCCCCAGATACTAGATAGCAAATGTAAATATCAGTTTGTTCATTCCGATTATGCAATTATTTTGGCGAAAGGATGATCAACTGAATGAAGAAGTATAATTGTTTGTCCATAGTATGCGTCAACAGGAGGATTGATATTTGATGAGGTGCCTATATAAGCTTCTTTTCAACAATGTGCGTAGTACTAGATGGGTTATTATCGCGGTCATTCCCCATATTCGGTCTTGAGAGTGGATTCTGTAGACAGGAAGAGAATAACTGCCACCGTTGTCCTTAAACTTGAATTGAGTGTAACCTAGAGTGGATTCATCTATTAACTCAGATAGGGGGATCAATATGATCCTTTCAACCTCTTCTGTACATGGTTTCATAGCACTTAAATCTGTTACAATTCCTACGATGGGTGTCACAAGTCCATCTCCTAGAAATTGAAATAATACTATTTAGGAAGTGTCTCCATGTCTAGATTGCAATTCCTGAATAAATTAAATACTTTCTCCATCAATTTTTGTGTTAAAAGAAAAATCAAGGTTGTGAAAGGGCAAACTTTACATCCGGTTATTTATTTTTTTAAATAAGGGGAATAAACATTACAAATGTGATATTATGTCAATAGTGAGTAAAATATACGTGAAACACTACCTATTTCAAACGATGTTTTCTTAAACGCACTCATCTGACATTACCAAATGCATATTGGGGGCAAAGAAAGGAAATGTTGATCTAATTTATTTTTGTCAATTCCTTCTGCTTCAGCATACGCATAATTGCCAAGAATATTATAACATATATTTATATTTTTAAGGTTATTCTTTCATGACAAAAATTAAGAACACATTTCTGCTATATCATTTAGTGTGTAGATATGTTTAGAATTCGTGGGGTACAAGATCATTGCCAATAAATAAGTACATCCTCATAAGAACTGTATTTCGAGCTATCATCTATTGATGATAAGTACGTGTAATATAATTTCTGTTCAAAATTTGGGAAAAAAAATTACTGCTAGGATTTAAACGAGATTAATATAGAGCAGCTGAACTGTTTAATTATTATTATTATTAATTTCTGATGCTATTGTAGTTCTCTTCAGTGTATTTAAGTGTATATATATATATATATATATTCATATATATTACAAAGAAATTCTAAACATAATTTCGTAATGTCATGGACCAACAATGCCACTTGACTATAGGGTTTTGTAATAAATATGTTCGTTTTTAAAAACACAAGACATCCAATCTCTTAAATCCCCTTTTGGTACGTGAATACTTATTAGTTAATATCAACAATTTTAGGGTCTATCCTTTCACTAGCATGAATAAAAGTCACTTATACTCAGAGAACTCATCGAGAGAGAAAAAGTAGAACATCTATTTTGATATATATTATGTTACAAATGTTAGTATGAAAGAGACCCTTTTTCTGTTGCATCTTTAAACTAACTTTTGAGCCCACCTTACAAGGGAAGTGTAACAAGAGCAAATGACATTTTCCATGTCTTGTACTAATGAATTAATGTAAGGGTGCATGTCTCACAACGCCTTTCAATACTTATTCATTCTTCACACCTTTACGAGTCGGAACAGGTTGAAGAGATGCGATAACTTTAACAGATTCTTCAGGGATCGAGAGTTCTTCTCTCGTCTCCCTCAGTGCGGCCATTTCAAGGGTTTCACTCTCTTCGACTTTACCACCAGGAAAACATATTTCTCTCGGATGAGACCTCAAAAATGGAGCTCTCTTAGTGTAGAGCAAATGAAGGTCTTCTTCTTTGCCATTGGGGCTCACAAAAGGAACAAGGACGGAGTAGTTCTTTATCTTTTTCTCTAATTTTACCTTTCTGACTAAAGACATGGACTTGGAAGACACAGCCTCTCGGAAAATGTTTATTCCTTCATTAGAAAAGATAGTATTCTCACTTAACTTATTTTGGAATGATATAATGGATAAAGATCTTCGGAGAAGGAGTTTTGCCATTTTTAAGGTCCAATAGTACTAAATTCATGTCACGTGTCAGCCTTTCTATAACGTGACGTCATTGCACAACGTATTCAAATATTTTGGTCTATCATACCATATTAATATGGTATTATAAACCTAAGCTACTGTCAATCAGCCTCGGGCATTATAATCTAGCTACTTCCTTTCTTGCATCAACTCATTTATATAAATCATTTATAGCCCAAATTGAAAAAAAAAATCACAAACCCAATAAAACTGAATTAAATTCTTAATATAATATCATGTATTAGTTATTAGTAATAAGTATTACTAATAACTTATTACCTATAAATGTTGAAAAATACTCCTTCGTAATACATTAAGAATATTCGCACGCCAACCTTTATAAATGGTGATAACTGACAGACAAACCTCAAAATAATAATAACAATAATAATAAAAATGACCATATCGAATACCTTCAAAGCTAATGCGTATTACGATACTCATTGTCTCTTCATAGTCTGTCTTTAATCATGCTCACGACCACCCTAATACTATTCCTTAGTTCTTATCCGCTCTTAAATTTTGCAATAGACAATAATGGGACTGAAATTATTTCCACTGAGGAGTATTCAATATCCACAACAACTAAAATTAATCGAAATTCCTCATATGAGGAAAATAAACAAACAGAGAACGATGTTCTCACGACCGGATCAATTTCAAACGTTGCTTCAACTACAGTCAATACAAGCTTTCTGGATGAGAAAGAATATAAATACATAACTAGGACCATTACAACTAAAAATGAATCATTACTGGATATGCTAGATGAGGAAGAGGAGGGTGAGATTACATTTTTGAAAGACTTTTATGGGATTAAAACCTTCGCAGAACCTGAATCTAATGGATCACCTGTGAGATCTTATGAACCAACGGTAGTACATCTCAATGTAATAATAAAAACTCCACCCGACTAGCTACTCTTATTTCAGAATGGAGTCTTAACTACAGAATTGAAGAGAGAGAAGAATTGTTGTCGTTATATTTATACCAAGAAACAAACGTTTATTTGTATACCAAGAAAATGCAAGTGAACAAATAATTTCAGCACATTATTAAGTAATGATGAATTGATATTTTAATTAATTTATAATTAGTAACTGAAATCTAGTTAGAAAACAATGCATTTCGTGACTAATTAATAAAAATTTAGAAATATTTAAACGAGAGCCATGGTGTATTAAATTGTGAAACAGTACTTTATACAAACTACACCAAATATCATCTCACAGATATTATGTACAACTAATTATAATTCAATTATCACTTCACCTAGCGCACTTTCTTCCTTTTTTTCTTATTATCCGATTTTTTAAAACGATTTCGGACTCCAGTAAAATTTTCACCATCATCATAGTCATCCGCCGCCGATTTCCGCTTTTTACCCTTTTCCTTTTTCTTTTCCTCCATATCCTTCATCTCCATTTTAGCAAAACGAACCGCTTCGTTCACTCGATCTCCTAATATCATAACTTCCTCCTCAGTAGCTCCTGAGTATAGAGGTAGCTTTTTACCGATAAGAGTTTCTATCCGTTGATATAACTCTACATCATACTGACAAACAAATGTAATGGCCCGTCCAGATCGTCCAGCACGTGCAGTCCTACCTACCCTATGAATATAGTCTTTGGAATGTGTAGGGATATCATAGTTAATGACAATGTCTACGTGAGGAATATCTAATCCTCTTGAGGCTACATCTGTTGCAATTAGTATGGACCTACTTTTTGATTTGAATTTATTGAGAGAGCCCAAACGTTTGTTTTGAGACATTTGCCCGTTCAAAGGAATAGCAGTAAATCCGAGATTTCGTAGTAAAAGTGCAAGTTTGAGGGTTCCACTACATGTAGAACTAAAAATAATGAAACTATTTCCAGCTAGCTCGTTGATGATGTGAACCAAGTACATCTCTTTGTACTTGAGAGGGATAAAAAGATAATATTGTAGAAGTTTATCCACTGTTTGGTATTTAGAAGAAACCTCAATCCGAACAGGATCACGAAGAGAGGCTCTTTGTAATTTGGCTACTTTTTTTGTCATTGTAGCTGAAAAAAGCATGTTTTTCCGTCCTTCTCCACGAGGAAGAGCACTCAATATCTTATCCACTTCGACTTCAAAGTCCATGTTTAATATGCGATCAGCCTCATCCATAATAAGGTATTTGAGAGAGCGAAGATCAAATCCCTTTGTATTCTCCATGTGATCAATGAGTCGCCCAGGAGTAGCAATGATGATGTGAGGCTTCTTTCCAAGGACAAGAGCCTGACTTACCATATCCATACCTCCAACAAGGACTACACATTTCACACCAATGGATTTTCCTAGCTTTTCAAACTGCTCAGATATCTGAAAGAGTTGAAATCAGTCTGTAAAATATACTGAACATACAAAAACGAGTAGTTTCATAAATCCGGACCTGATAAGCCAATTCACGAGTAGGCGTAAGGACAAGTGCAAAGAACCGCTGGGGTTTCTCTAAAAGAGCCTGTAGAACGGGTAGGGCAAAAGCTCCTGTCTTTCCCGAGCCCGTTTCTGCCAATCCAATAATATCCCGGCCACTTAGTGCCACGGGGATTGCCTCTTTCTGAATTTTTGATGGATTCTTCCATCCCAAGGACTCACAAGCTTCACAAAGGACTTCTGTGAGACCCAGGTCACTAAAAGTTGTTATTTTCTCCTCTTCCTCATCAAGACTCGGACTTTCCCCAGAATTATTATCGTCCTCGAATGATGACATCGTGAGATATTTTAACGTCCACGTGCGTCTATTTATTATGTTATGATCATTGATGCTCTTGTTAGGATAAAGAAACAGCTGATAGTAAATATTTGTATATACACTACGAGCTTTTTGGGATAAACAAAAAACACATTGTATTCTCCCTTCAGCTGATTTTCATCATTTGACTCTTTTGATTTAAAGCAGCTGACTCTTCGTTCTATGAACTCGTAAAGGGTATTATTATTATTTATGATTTTGATATATAAAAAATATATTAAATTGCGCGCCCTTTTTTTGAATTTTTGATATACAAGTATTAATGATTGATTTGTGATTGGTAGAATTTATAAATATTTAGTATATCTAAATAATAAATTATGCCAAATATTAACAAGTTGGCAACAAGGAAAATACAAAAGAGTAGGTACCAGTTGTTTTTCCTTTCCTTTTTCTGAGTCGAGGTTGCGAGTGGACAAAAAAGCTCGACGTGATAGAAATTAAATATAAATATTATTCATATTCTTGAATATATCTAAACCTCTCTTTCTGAAATGGAAAGAAAACTCCTTTTTCACAACATTCTTCACAATTTTGATTCAAGTCGAAGTAGGAGTAACAAAAAAAAGAAGATAATATATCCTCTTCTTCTAGGTCAAAATTTAATATTTTGTGTTCTATATGCTCCCTATAAAAGTTAATTTACCCGTTGTAGATCTCATTACTCTCCTGTATGTACATATTTTTTTAAATCATATTATAATTTAAATATTCGAATCCTAATTCTGATACCTAGTTCAAAACCAAGAAATTATTATGCCTCTATTTAAAACATAGAATATGAGATAAGTCATAATATTTTTTAATAAATACGCTACGTACTCATAATTCAACTCTCGAAACCTCTCAAGTAAAAATTTGATGTTAATGTTTTTTTACTCGTTTATAAATATTATGTCCCGTATTCAATTTGAATTGAAATTTAGCTACATAGTATGCCAACTGCATACATATAAGTAATATGTAATACAAATTCCCAATAAGTAAAAAATTATACACAATTACTGTTACAAATTTCTAATCTGGTATCATTATTTAAATTGCCTACATTACATATTATCAAGTTATTATTATTAACAAGTGAGGAATAAAAGAAAGCACATAAACATTTATTCAAACGGTTTATTTTTCATAGCATACCATTATTGATAAAACCATCCCTACTATAAGTTTAAGTTGATTACTGTAGTTTTTTAATATTAATAAAATAATTCAAGGTATGTCGGGAAGGTATTACGGTGTGAACAATGAGTTACCCGGACCCAAATTATCTGTAAGTATTTTGTTAAAGTATTGTACGTATTGTTCAACGTAATCTATTTATTCAATATTTTAGTGAAGTATTTCATTTTTCTTGAAGTTTATCATAATTAAGATAGTATTTGAAGATATAGCTATTTAATTTAAAAAATCCTTGCCTTAACTAATCTCGGACATTATTCATTAGTGATCACAGCTAAATGGTACAATAAAAATTATAATTAATTATCCATAGTAAATTCATATTCAGATATGAGTGATACCAAGATTTCAACGTAAATGTTACTTCAGATAACAAAGAGCATCTAAAATTCAATTTAAAATAAATACATATTTTTTAAATTATTTGATTGAGTTTTTGTTCCTAAAGTTTAATGTAGAATTTTTTCCCCAACTATGTTGAAATTATAGATTCCATGTTCGTAAATATGCATTATAATTAATATGGGCATTGCAAGAGATAAATTTATGGTAGAAAATACATACATACAAATGTACGTTTCAAAAATTATTTCAAATCTATATTTTGTGAATCTGATGAATTCTCTGTATAAATATTTTTTAAATTAATGAGAAGTAACATTTAAAAGTTGCTCTTATTATCTGTAAAGTATTTATATTCATGTTGCTTTTGTGTGACGTCGTTTGATAATAAAAAAAGTACTAAAAAGTGAGTTTTTTATGTTGATCCTAAACGAATATTGCTTAATTCCGTTTTGGACTCTGTTTATTTTTCTATTACAGAAAGTCCATCCGATCAATTTTCGAAGGTCTCATCATTTTGAAGTGGTTCAAGATGTTTCCAATAGGGTTCAAAGAATGATTCCTGGAAAGTTAGGAATTGGAAGACAACCTTTGGAGAATGAAAGATTTGATACTTGGAGTTTTGGTGAAAAGTCCCAACTACCACCACCTACGACTAGAGGATCCCTTCCAAAGTGGCTTATTAATGACCAAAAAGTAAAGTTACATAAATGCGGTTTAAAGTATTTATGTATTTAAATCAACTTTATAGATTTTAAGGTTTTGGAGTTACTTCATTGAGCCAGTTTCTGAAGGTGGCCTGGGAACTTCTCTTAAAAGAAGATTTAATGTATATTATTTTCTCGAAGATGATTCAATTAAAGTTACAGAGATCCATTCCTCAATGGGTAAAGTTTCTCATGAAACATTTATTCGAAGACATCGCATTCCCTTCAAAGGAAATATGTCCCGACTCAAACCAAATGATCCTTATATAAATTTTTGGGATTTAAATTTGGGGACTAAGGTTGAGTTATATGGACGAGTTCACGTTATTACAGAGTGTGATCCTTTCACTACTACATATCTTACAAAATGTGGAGTTCAAATGAACCCATCCATTGCTGAAATGCCGGATAGGAAGCCATAAATAAAATGTTTTTCTTTTCAACTAATTAACTGATAAATACTCAAATGCAATGCTTGCCTCCCTTTTTAAGAGGACTTTGATGATAACATAAAAAGATAATAAAATATGTATTTAAATATTGTGTGGATATAAAACGTGTTGCATCTTTGGCTTCACCATTCAAATACAAATTACGTATTTAATTAAGTTCATTATCAATTTTATAGCCCCATTTATATGTCAAATAAAATAAAAAAATACTGGGTTTTAGTCACTTGACAATGTACCAAATGTACATTGTGAAGTCAAGGAGGGATTCTTTAAATGATTAATCCTCATTAATTCAATTATGATTAATGATTTCATTAGAAAAATATCTGAATGTTTTTATCAACATTTTCTTACCTTTTGTTAGATTCAATTATGGGATTTATTATTTCATTAATTGCGTTATCGAGTGAATTTATCAGGCATTCAATGTAGGGTGTATAACTATTTTATAGATAAAAAAGAAATGCATTCCTTTCAGTTTTAAATCCTTTCATTTTCCCGAGTTTTCCTCGGAATTTGTCCTTTACTCGTGAATTTCATAATATTATTGCTTATAATTTCTGCTTAATAAGTTAATTTCATATTTTATTCCATAAAAAGAATAAATTCTTTCTTGTTTAGACGTTAGGTTTTGTGTCATACAGTAACAGAGTGGGACATATATAATATTTCTGGGGATATCTTCAAATTTTGTGTCCTTCTTCATAAAATATATTCTCTACAAACTTTTAAAAAAATTACTGCCCCCTTTTTTTTGTTTATAAAAGAAAAAAATTATTATGACCCCCCCCCCCCCCCCACCTCCCTGTCGCCACTGCTTTCATAAATAAATACAACTAATATAATCTCTAATATTTCCGAAAGGAGATAGTTTTAATAAACGTCTAGGAAATGACTTGAAAAGAAAGAAAAAAAATCTTAAGTGTTTGTTTAAAATGATAGGAATCTAGCCTTAAAACGGTCCCGTTTAAAAAATTCAGTTTTGTTCCACTTTATCCTGTTCTTTTGGTGATTCATAAAAAATAAAAATTGAACAAAAATCATGGGCAAATACATTTTGATATCTCGTTTTTCAAGCAACAGTCTAATACAATAAGTTTTTGTAGAAACACCAAGAATATAGCAGAAAGTTATATAACAACTGGATTTACAGACACCCTGGCACTTATGACGAAAAAACAACAACATATGTTCAGCACAGTGTTCCAAGGGAGTCACACTGATTCCAAAATCAGCTGAATTTAGTAGGTAGATTCGAAATCTACGCGTAGCAAAAAGGTAAAAGTCTACAAATATGTATGTACTTGTTTACTCTTTTTATAGAGAAAAAAAGTCCAAAACATTACAGAATTATCATAGCTAAATCCAAAAATTATTGACTGGCAGGTCTAATTTCTATTATAAAATATTTTTAGAAGAAATTTTCTTTCCTAGAAAATTAATTTCAATATTCCAAACTTAGTAATTTACTCGAAGTACTATGTAAGTAATTTTATTACTTAAAGATCTTTGCAAATTTTATGTGGATTTTGATCTGCAATTTTTTAAAAGGCTGGGAATTCTCCTCCAATTATTGGTTTGTTTTTTTTTGAGGGGGGGGGGGGAATTCGAAAATACTCGAGTGACTAAATTTTGCTCGCAACATATCACTACTTAAAACATTCTTTATTACATTAATACAACGACGAGCTTTTTGGGATAAACAAAAATACACTGTATTCTCCCTTCAGCTGTTTTTCATCAGTTGACTCTTTTGATTTAAAGCAGCTGACTCTACGTGTTATGAACTCAAAAAGGGTATTATTATTACCTATGATCACCTTTTTTTGAATTATTAAATAATAAACAAGTATTCACGATTGGTTTGTACATTTATGTAATTTATGAATGTATAGTATATCTAAATAATGACTCTGCCCAATATTAAAAAGTTGGCAACAAGAGAATTACAGAAGCTGGGTAGCTACCTTATGTTTTTCCAAAATTTTTCTTTCCCTTTTGTGAGTTGAGGTTGCGAGTGGACAAAAAAGCTCGTCGTGTATATACAGTGGACTTTTCACATAGCGAATTGTAATTTTGGAACAACTCTGAGGGCATTATTATCACAGAAGACCATTGTCTGGTGATGGTCAATGGATAAAGAAAAAGAGTTGGAGGGGGGGGGGGGGGGAGAGAAAGTAAGGAGACTGAAGATATTCGTCGGAAGGTGAGTCATCTTCTATGTACAACAACAACTCGTTACACTGCTCTCCCAGTGTGCTTGCTGTGAACCCACAACCTAGTTGAGGGCTTTTGTTTATTTATAGATTCAAATTGACACATAATATATGTGAAGTTATTCTAATGAAGATCACCAGTAGACTGGAGGGCGAGTTTTTTTGTTTTTAGTCAACCACCAGGTGGTGGGAGAGAGATTTCAGATTGTCTTCTATAAAGACCTCAATCAGAACCAGCCACAACAGTACTCCAGGCAAAAAAAAATTAGGAGTATTACTGGTAATGATTTAAAACTATTTTCCCCCCTGTCTATGCAACATAGTCTCAGAGTATACTCCAGCGGTTGTAACGATTTTGTCATAAATAAATTAAAAAAATAGACATTTTGACTGAATGCTCATACGTTTATATTTTATACGAATAGTCTATTAGTATAAAATATGAACGTACTCTATTAGTAGCAAAATATGTTGATTACGTTATGTACATATAAAAAGTATATATTATCTTCTTGACGAAAGGAGATTAGACAAAATGTGACAAAAGGAAGACAAGACAGATTGGATAATTGCTGACGAAATTAACAGTATCATAAAGGCTCATTTTTACCTAAATTTCCCCCCAAATATTTTTTCTACATTTTCAGAAAAAAAAAAAGTTAATTAACTCACTAAAGCTATCGCTAAACGACAACTATGTACCCCACAAAAAGGGTGTACTTTGAAATAAACAAGATTAATTTGTTCAGGAGTGTGGTGATCTTCATTTTCAGATCAGAAATTTTTCTGACTTCTGAATATATGTATTGTATAAGAAATTCAGCAATAATTTACTTTTCCGAGGTCTGTATTTGGGTATATCCAATAAGTATTCATACATATTTATCAATTCACGGAATGATCTACAACTCAAGTGGGATTTGACTCTAGAAATCTGAATCAGAAGGAGATTCTAAAAAAAAGTATAATTAAATATCTGTTACGCTTTGATATTTTTTTAAAGGCCATCTTTAATTCTAAATCTTTTATGGAAAATGAATGTTTGCTAGGTGTACATATATATGAAAAGTTGTATGTTAATTTGATAAAATACTATTGCATTAGCTTTTGATGATTCGTGGTTGTATTTTCCGTCCCCTCTTCTATTTAGATATAAGCTTCTTTTTTCTTGTGAAACTATTGTTGTTTAATTAATGGATATAAGATTTCATTGTTTGAAGGGAAAATGTAGGGAAGGAACTTGTTGCTCTAATTTAATTCTTTGAAGACAAGAAAGATCAAAGACATAGGGAAAGAGGATATTATGTACATATGTATTCCAAATTATTAAGATACAAAATATATATGTATATACATGGTAGATCCACTTTGTTACAAGAACATTCCAAAAGGTTTCAAATAACAGCAACAGCAACAAAAATACTATTAAAACCCCGAGGCTCAAGTTTGTTGACCTAAAACTTTTTATTAAATGTATAAAAAAATCACGAATTATTTGCATTAGGCTTGACTGTCAATCACCTTCATCATCATGGATATTGAGGGAATCGCATTGAGGAACAATGGATCAGTCTTCTTAATTTAAAGAAAACGGGATTGAAGTTTGGAATAAACGTGATATAATCCCAGATATTCATGTTTATGAGAAAGTATTTGTCAATAGGATCATCAATGATTGTACTAAGAACAATTCCCTTTTCCGGTTATAAATAAACAAAGCTGTTGAAGATGAGTCATTGATATCAAGAATGGGGAAAGAAATTAGGACACCATTGAGGAGTCAATGCTTGTATGTAAGAAACTAATTTGCTCATTCATCTCAGAAGCCTTATTACTCCGATAACATAGCTTATACTGCTACAACAGTTCTTGTACACATTCGGGCTTTGTAGCCATTTCCAACCTACTGGCGCACATTCTCATTCAATGGACACTTCTTCATACTCATTTACGTTTCACATTACTAAAAGTCCCTCAGTCTTCACTCTATATTTTATCCCCCCCCCCCCTCTCATTGTCTGCTTCTCAGTACAGAGTCCTCATCTTCATGTCCAAAGTGGAGTACAAGGAATAATCATGAAGATCCTTTGTTAATGATAAATTTATTTCTTGGCATAATTTTGATAACTGGTTTTAAAAATGTTAACTATATTGCGGTATGAATTATGTCTTAACGTATTTATACACGTAATAGGCTTTATTTCAAATTAAATGATCCATTAAATTAGTAAGATATAATTTTTTTTAAAAAGCAAGACGAATTAAGAGATAGACTCAAATATTGATATATACTGTAACTTCAAATTAACAGTTTTATAGCATATCAGGTTCTTTTTTTTTTTTTTTTTTTGGTAAGAAATTAAATTTAGGGATAAGCATTTTTAGGAATGTTAATTTTAAGCAAATCGGGCTTGTAAGAATCAAAGAAAGAGAAAACCAACCTGGTAAATCTGACAATTTTTTGAATGTTAAGATGGAAGCAGCTTGAGGTGTCATGACGTTTTACTGAGCTACAAGCTGCTATTATCTTTTTTATATATAAAGGATAATAGCGGCTTAATGAAGACATCAATAATAAATACCCTACATTAATACTGGGTAAACAGTTCATATTTCCTTGTTAGTTAATACAAAAAACTTAAACTGTATAAGGATGAAGAAATGAATACACATATGTACTTAATTCAGTGGTTGTCTTGTACTTTAAACAGGTCCAAATTCTTGTGAAGAAAGCAAAAATATTCATTATGACAAAGTAGAGTCTCAATTCTATGTTTAAAAGTTTGAAGTTATACAGTTTTATTTTTCGAGTCTAGTTCAAGTTCTTATTTTTTTCTTCAAACTCTTAGTAGAAGCACCCAAGTTCAGTCAAATTTTATTAACTTTCGAGT
This sequence comes from Lepeophtheirus nordmannii, assembly GCA_963680855.1. Lineage (NCBI taxonomy): Eukaryota > Metazoa > Arthropoda > Copepoda > Siphonostomatoida > Caligidae > Lepeophtheirus > Lepeophtheirus nordmannii. Next base: position 19,862,775 of record OY804521.1, on the reverse strand, counting down.
GTACTTAAAACAACCATGTACAAGTTGTGGTGACCCCTTTGTATATTTGTATGTTATATGGAGTTGATGATTAGGGAGATAGGGGACGCATGTAAAGAGGAAGTACTTTGCAGTTAATAAAGAGATACTAAGAACAAAGGACCTATACATTTACTCTCCCACAAATTGGTGGCAGCGGTGTTAAAATGACGGATTCGGAAGGAAATAATGCAATCAGGGACTCAGAGGATACCGATATCTCCGTAGTGGATATAAAAGTTCCTGAACTTTCCCCCTTAAGGCCTGAAGTCTGGTTCATCCTCATAGAAAATTCTTTTAAAAAAATGAAGATTTCCAAGGAGTCAACGAAGTTTTGTCACGCTTTGTCCTTACTTCCCTCTTCCGTTGTCAATAGACTGACCGTGGATGATTTAACATCGGATTCGTACACAGGGCTCAAGGATTCGGTTCTTCCCCTGTTTCAGAAGTCCAAAGCTGAGCTCTTTGAAGAGCTATCAGAGCCCAAATCTCTCACAGGAAAACCTTCGGATTATCTTCAGGAACTAAAGGACGTGGGAAAGCAGCTTGGAGTATCGGAGGACGTTGTAAAACATAAATTTCTTAAAGCCCTCCCCGAAAATATAAGGATGGCCACAGCCTCTCAGATGAATTTATCTTTAGAGGCGTTGGGAGCGCTAGCGGACTCTCTCTCTACTTTAATCTCTTCAGGAACGGTTTCGACAGTCAATAAAAGTGCCCCTCAGCGGCGTCGATCTCCTGAAAGGGTTTCATTAGGGTTAAAGCCCTTTAACCCAAATCAACGTCCTGTGGTGTGTCGGGCGCACATATTTTATGGAAATACAGCACGATCGTGTAGACAATGGTGCCAATGGCCTTCTAAAACGGGACTACCCATTAATTCTTCGAGGCCTTCCAGTAGATCAACATCTCCAATTCAGGGAAAGCTAACGAGGCAGATCTCTGTCGCGACGGGAGGTTTGCCTTTGATAGAAGTCGCCATCAATTTCCCACCTCACGTTAAAGAAATAATGTCCTTAATAGATACGGGTGCAATAGTCTCCATTATACCCTACAAGATGATGCCCAACGCTCACGTCACTCCTACAAACCTGCAGTTATCTGCAGCCAATGGAGCTCCAATTAGAGTTGTGGGAGAAACAAAGACAACTATCATTAAGGGAATGCAAAGAAAGTATCCTTGGACTTTTATCGTAGCGGATGTATCTAGACCTATCATGGGTTTGGATTTCTTAAAGTTTTACAAATTCGTAATCAATTGTGGAGATGGAAAAATTGAGGACTCTGAGACAGGAGCGGTTACCATCGGAAGTGTTACTACGAGGACGGACATATATTCTTTTCAAGTGACAAAGACTCATCAGTATGTAAGTGAATTACTTTCAAAATTTCCTGCTCTCCATTCCGAGACTCAGGTTAAGCATTCAAGCAATATTCCGAAAGATGTGCAGCATTCCATTGACACAGACAATAGTAGCCCCGTCGCCGAAAGGATGAGGAAGTTGTCTCCGGCAAAAATGAAAGTGTGTAAGGATGAATTAAGAAATCTTCAAGAGATGGGTATAATCGTTCCTTCAAAGTCCTGCTGGGCTTCCCCATTACATTTTGTCCCTAAAAAAAATAACGAATGGAGGATGGTAGGAGATTATAGAAAACTCAATGCTATTACAGTGCCGGATAAGTACCCTTTGCCTAGAATCCACGATTTGTCTTCCGTCTTACACGGCTCCAAAATTTATAGTAAAGTGGATTTGAGGAGAGCATATTACAATATCCCAGTAAAAGAGGAGCATAGGCATAAGACTGCTATTATTACACCATTCGGCTTATTCGAGTTTTGTTATATGCCTTTTGCGCTTCGAAATGCAGGGGCCACGTTCCAACGTTTCATTAATATGATATTCAGTGGTCTTGATTTTGTTTATATATATATGGATGATATTTTGATTTTCTCTAATTCTATTGAAAAGCATAAAGAGCACCTTCTTCGCATTTTTGGAATCCTTTCATCATATAACCTTCGTTTTTCTTTGGAAAAATGCGAGTTTTTCGTAAAAGTCATTGACTTTTTGGGTTTGAGAATCTCGGATGCGGGAATTGCACCTGTACCCTTAAAGGTTGATGCGATTGACGAAATAGGGAGGCCTAGGGGATCCAAGGATCTCCGGAGATTCTTGGGCATGGTTGGATATTATAGACATTTGATTCCACATTTTGCTAAAATCGTTCTTCCAATGACGGAAATGATGAGACCTGGGACCTCAACAACTGATCTATATTGGTCAAAAGAAGCAGATGCATCATTCCATGAAATAAAGGCGGAGCTGAAGTCTGCTCAGGTGCTACCATTTCTGCATCCCCAAGAACAAGTTTTTCATTTGGTGACAGATGCCTCTCAACAAGCTGTAGGTGCCGCTTTACATCAGCTCGTAAACGGGGAGCCCAGACCCGTTGGATTTTATTCGAAAAAACTTTCCGAAACTCAACAACGCTACTCAACTTACGACCGTGAGCTATTAGGAGCTTATTTAAGTGTGCTACATTTCAAGCACATAATTGAATGTCAAATAGTCACCCTATTCACAGATCATCGACCTCTATCCCTAGCCTTCAAGAGCAAAAGGGAACCGAAATCGGACAGACAACAACGACATCTTAGTGTCATTACAGAGTACATCCAAGACGTTCAGTACGTCCGTGGAGAGGATAATGTTGTCGCTGATTGTTTTTCACGCCCCGTGTCCCACATTTCTAAATTGGCCGAACCCGTTGATCTTATTTCTATCGCAAAAGCCCAAATGGAACAGTCCTTTGACGAGGAAAAGAGGAATTTGAATGATTCTAGTCATTTCTGTCATGTAGATCTTGGGAAGGGACTAAAAATTATATGCGAAACGTCAACACAAGCCCAGCGTCCATATGTTCCTCCAAATCTTAGATTGGGACTTTTTAATTCTTTTCATTCTATTTCTCATCCGGGAGTAAAGGCATCTATAAAAATTATGAAGTCAAGATATTTTTGGCCTGGAATGGATAAGGAAATCAAGGAATGGGTAACATTTTGTGAGGGATGTCAGCAATCAAAAATTCATCGACACACGAAGGCAGAAATTAAACCATTCTACGGAGGGGGGCGTTTCCAAATGGTGCATGTGGATATAGTGGGGCCATTGCCTCCTTGTGAGGCCCCGGGTCAGTCTACAAATGAACCTTTTAGATATTTGCTCACATGTATTGACAGGGCCACTCGATGGATGGAAGCAGTTCCCATCTCAAATATAGAATCCAAGTCAATCGCCCACTCCTTTGTTAATGCCTGGATATCAAGGTTCGGAGTGCCCCTTTATGTGGTCACCGACAGAGGTAGGCAATTCGAATCTGAATTGTTTAATAGGCTTGCTCAAATTGTTGGATTCCATCGCATTCGCACGACGGCATACCACCCCCAGACTAATGGGATGGTTGAAAGACTACATAGGACTCTCAAAACTGCCATTATAGCAAGGAAGGATTCCTGGCTCACATCTTTGCCATTTGTTCTTCTAGGAATTCGGATGGCACCGAACGTAAGAAATATATCCCCATTTACAGCACTGACGGGATCAGAAATGATGGCGCCAAGGGATATGATCAACACATTATCGGAGGCACACTATGCAGTATCGTACGATTATTTGTTGGAACTCGCCCAACATCTGAAGGGAATTGATTTTGAAAGCCTGTCGGATGGTTGCCATAACTCCTCGAAAAAACCTTTCACTCCCAAAGCACTAAAAGAAGCAGATTTTGTTTGGGTCCGAGTGGATCGTATTAAAAAGCCTTTGGAAGCCCCATATGTGGGTCCAGCAAAAGTGATCCGTCGGAATGATCATTATTACAAAGTTCAATTTCCTAAAGGCAATACTGATACCGTTTCTATAGAACGGTTAAAGCCAGCTACCTTGCGTCGTGGTGAAGAAAAGGAAGCAATCAAATCAGGAAAGGGGAATTCGGAAGCGGAAAAGATAACAAGAAAGTCTGATAGAAGAGTCAAATTTAATTCCAAAGATGATTATTATTATTATTAGTATTTCAATTATTTTATATTGTTTTTTTATCTTAATTTAGCTCCGCTTTCTTGGAGGGGGACCTCTGTGGTGACCCCTTTGTATATTTGTATGTTATATGTAGTAATGTAAATCATATGCAATTCGGGCGTGTTATAAAAAAAGAAAGAGAAAATCAACCTGGCAACCCTGACAATTTAATGAATGTCGAGGGGGGGAAGCAGCTTGAGCTGTCATGACGTTTTACTGAGCTACAAGCTGCTATTCTCCTTTATATATACAACAATAAATAATAACATAAATGAGAGGCAGAAAATTAACTGAAATTAATGTCAGGAAATTATATATTTTTAACTAATAATAATTATACGAGGACTTGAGCCCTTTTTGTTTACATTTTATTTGCTTTATTAAACTTAATGCATGTATTCCTTCCTGCGACATCTTTACTATCAGGTAGATGTTCTCCCCTCAGTAATATTGGAAAAATGATAACAGCTTTGGAAAACAAAAAGATCTGTTTGAAGAGCCAACTCCACTTTTTTATCACACGCCCGAATTGCATATGATTTACATTCCTAGTTATATGGAGTTGATGATTAGGGAGATAGGGGACGCATGTAAAGAGGAAGTACTTTGCAGTTAATAAAGAGATACTAAGAACAAAGGACCTATACATTTACTCTCCCACAAAGTAAATAGAATTTGACTCGTGTTTGAGTTATTTCCTTTCGATGTTTCTGGAATTTCATTATTATGATTACCTCCTTTATATTTGTCCGAAAGATTTGAAATATTCATGAAACAAATTGTCTATGATAAATATTGGTTATATATTATCACAAAAAGCAGTTGTAAAAAATATTTCAAGAACTTATCTCTTGTTTAATTAAATTTTCTAGTTTTTGGGGTTTTTTTTTAGTCCAAATCAAGTTTCAAGTTTTTTTTAGAATCAAGTACCATGTTAGCCAAACTCCTTATGTAATTTATTCCAACCTGTTTCAAGTCTTTATGCTCACAAATATGTGTGTCTAAAATGAAGGATACATGTTTACAGAATTTTCTGCCCCTCATTTATTTATTTTTATTTTTTAAGTAGATCTTATTTTCTTATAGAAAATATTAATTTTGACCTTTTTCTTTTTTAGGAAACTAAATTTTGCAATTTATTATCCCCTAAAAAATTTCACCCTTTCAAACTATCATATACAGGGGACCCCTACTACTATATGAGAAATGATTATTATGCTAAATATTCACACAACAAGCAATTCAACAAAACTAATTTATAAGTAGGTTGTATATCTGTTCATACCCTGGGGAATGAAACAAAGCAATTGGGATTTTGTATCTCTTTTGAATAACTCATAAATTAATTATGTGTGTACATTAATTTTAATAATGTGAATTCATATTTGTGATCAAGTGAGTATTTCACCCGACATTTTCAATCTTAAACCTTTTTTTAAAGAAAATCAAAAGACTAGAACATTTGCGTGTTGTGTTATTTATGATTCCAAATAATATTCATAAATAATTTAAACATAGAATTCAATAAAATTCCTAATTGGATAACTGTGAGAAAGCAAAAAAAAAAAAAGAAAGATTTATTTCACCTGTAGTGTTATTTATAGCTACATATGTTTAAAGACATTTGATTTATTGAGTATTAGGCTTTTTTCCTGTTTCATATTTTAAGCTTTGTGTTATAATTTTTGAAACTAACCTGGGGGCATAGCTTTAAGAATTTTCTATTAGGACTCGACCAATATGGATTTTTTGGGCAAATACTGATATTGATTAGCAATTAATTGAATCAAACAACTTTTTTTTTCAAATTAGCCATCTATGGTTAATTATAATTATGTTTGCAACAAATCATGTGTACACTCATAACTTATATACTAATCTTTTTTTTTAAATCGATGTCATAATTAAGATATAAAAGCTTAAAAGATAATTTAAATAGTTTAACTTTTATCTTTTCTTCATACGTTTTATAGTATAATAAATTGTATCCAAACCCTGGCTCAAAATATTTGATTATGTGTGAAATTTATTAATCATATTGAGTTATGATTATTGGCATAAATTTTGCAGGATTTGAATTAATATAATCTACATATACATAGTGTAATTTAATTTAAATAAAAGAAATTATGTTTTAAGTTTTTGGTAGGTTTGTTTTGATCTTTACTAGATATTGTAAATGATTATAATTGGGAATAAAATTTAAAAAATATAATTGAAAATAATTTAATTTGCTTACTGCACTGCATATAAAATTACAAAACAAAATGTAGAATTTAAAAAAAAATTATGTACATACATATGCTCATTTAAGTGGCCCAAAGAGAGTAAAGTTATTTTGAATTTTTTGATTCTTTTTAAATAACATTCTTTTTATCATAAAAAAAAAGATATTTAATATATAGGTAATAATAGACAAATTTTGTTCGATTACTGATTATTTTCAAAAGGTCTTGATTTATAAAACATTTCTTCTTTTCAAAAATAGATGGTTTCGTGATCATAAATGTTAATCATAAGTAGAAAAATATTGTTAGAAGAGAGAAATTTTGGAGTGACTTAAGTATTTTCAAAATTTCTTTTTTATCATTGTTCTGAAAAATGTTTTGGACTGGAAGGTATTTCTAGTTTTTTTTAGCATGATGTTCCTAGTAATAATTCTTAAGCATCATGATGTGGTGTTAATCCCTCATAGGCTGAAATGTGTTTCATTCGACAACCATAGTTTTTTTCGCAAATATCTGAAGGATTAATAGAATGACTAATTGTCAGAGCTCCATTTCTCAACTCTTCTCTAGCATTTGTGCTTTTAAAAATCTAATGGATAGTTGCATAGGGCTACCGAAAAACAATATGTTTACATTGAACTTTAATCTAAATTGCTGGAAATAGGTGGAAGTAAGATCCTTCTTTCATATTTTCATAATGAAGATATTAATATATCATTTAAAATTAAGTAAAACACAACTTTAATATGAACATATGAAGGCGTGTGTGTATCCAAGATCCTAAACGCATATAAGTGAGAAGATGACTAAAGGAACGAAAAAGCACTCAGAGAATCATCTCTCTCCGCTCTCTCTTCCTCTCTTTGTCATCCTCCTTTACATCTTTCACAAGACACGAACAATTTCCCCTTCTTTTTTTGTTGTTGTCGAAAGAAAAAAAAGTAAGTTCTTATTGAACGTGTGTTGCTCCTTGAAGTGCTATCCGAGAAGTAATGTATCAATAGTACATAGAGTGATGAATTAGCCAATTGTTGATCAATCTATGTAAATATTACTTACATGTAATTTAAAACGTGATTGAAGAGCTATTTTCTTGGAAAAAAGGTAAGATGAGTCTTCTTGAAAAAAAAGAAGATTTTAAATATTATCATCTTTTTATATTTTTATTAAGTGATGCAATAATTTGATGACAGCTTTTCCCCCTGCATTAACTCAACAAATTCTTTGTTGTTTAATAATATATTAAATGTTATATTGACACATATCACTGTTCATTATCACTCATCGATAATTGTCTTTCATTAAAAAAAAGAAGGAAAAATAACTGTTTTTTATTAGTTTGAATCAACTCCTTTTCTGTGTAAAAACAGAAAGGAGTGGGGGAATATAAATATTCATTCAAATAAATGAAGGAAAATCCGATCAAAAATTCTGAAAGTCGTTTTCAAAATTATTACAATTCCTTATTTCAGAAGTGTCAAACTTAAGTTATGCAAAGTAATTTTATTTGTATAAATTTGCTCTGTTTGGCAGTTAAATTTGATGCTTTGAGGGCAACTGTAACGTGCTGCTGTGGCCGTCAAATTCTTGAATAAAATGTGACTAAAACATAAAAAAAAGACTTAGACTCTGAATACCTTTATCTCTGTCTGATTATACAAGATGAATATAAATGCCAAAAAAAAGTTAGTTCGCATTAGTTTATATTTTTTGATATTTTTATTACCAAAAATTAATTATATAATAGACTTTGTGACACAATCATCTAAAGAACAATTATTAACTGTGATTTGAAAAAATAGGTTTTATGTACATATAATGAAATTTTGATAGATCAGGGATACTCAAAAACATAACAATAAATTATATATGAGTGAGTGTTAATTGATTTTTATGATAGATAATTATTATTAAAGAAAGAAATTAGTTGATGACATTTTTGGCTAACTCTTTTTGTGTAAGCTTGAGTATCAAGTTTGATATAAAAAAAAGAGAGGTGTGACACGAATATGACAGTAAATTTAATTTTAACTCAAATTAACAAATAAAAGACACATCAGTTTGTTTATATATCTGGACTTTCAATTTGATGATATTTTAATAACAAATAAATGATCTTTTTTGATGTTTATATTTGTATAAGATCGGTTGAGGCTATTTTTGTGGAGGATGCATTTCTATATATTATATGGCTTGTTGCTATCCTTTTATGTGTTATTGATGGTCAAAATGTGTTGAAGCAGTAGTGATTTTATGGATAAATAATGCATTTGAAGATTTTTTTAATGCTAATAAAGAGATTGTTAAAATTATACTTTTATTTGATTAGAATAAGTACTTTCAAATGCAAAAAAATAAAAAAAATAAACAAAACATGTGCAGTTATATAAAAAATTCTTTTATGAAATACTTTTCCTAATAGATGGATTAAACAAAAAAACACCATTTTTTTTTACCATTATGCAATTTAACCATCACAGTCTGTCTTTTTTTTTTGTTCATTACATTACATAATTGGTTCATATAAAAATTAGTATGAAAGATATTTACTGGCTTTTTTAATGTTTTGTGAGTAGATAAATAATTATAATCTATTCAAAGAATAAATTTATTTTACAATTTATAAAAAAAGAACCCTAATTAACGTAGACCCAAACCATAATAAAAATGGTAATCATTATAATAATAGAAGCAGCAACAAAACCAATGTAAAGCCACTCAAAATTTACGTGTCACATGAGATCAATAAAAAATCACATATACACCATATTTTATCATTTTATACGAAATGAACATCTCATGAGAATTCAATAGGAATTTTGCCAAAGTCTTGACTCAAAAGAAAAAGGAGTGACTTTATTTATATACGTATAAATAGATAAATGTGGGTATAAAATAAGGCGTTATCCCAATACAGAAAGTACTTGAATTCTATACATCATTTAATTGCGAACACTTCACTTCAAAATAAGTTAACCAGATTAAATACTTTACTGATGTGTACATTAATACCTCACTTTCACTTTTGAAGTCAAATGTTGGCAATTAAATGCTGCTAAGAATTCAAGTATTTACCCTAACATGATAATTTAGTTTATATTTTGTTGTCAGGTATCGATATCTCCACAACAGCTTTTGTACCTTGTTAGTTGTGCCCTAAACTTTGATGCATTAAAATCGAATTATTTCAGGTTAAGGTTTGAATATACCTACCTACTGTCAAATGAAGAACAGTTGTTCTACAATTTAGGAGGAATTAGCTAACTTCAACTTACTACTAACTGATTTTGGGCCTTTTATCTTTCACTTTTTGGAGGATTGATCGAGTGAGTCAATATAAGTAGTTAACACCGTGATAAAAACATTCAAAGTTGATTGCCCCTCTATGTATGGAAATCTAATAATAAGAAATTGTAAGGATCTCATTTCGTAGAGATGTCTTAACAAAGACAAATGACTTTTATGTACCTCGTCTAGTGGAGCCATCATCATTCTCCTATGTATGTAACTACAAACTATCTACACAATATGTTCATTAATTTAAGATAGAATAACAAATAAACTGTTGCACTCTGAGTATCAATTTTCTTTTTCATCAATTGGAGAGAAAGAAAGGTGAATGAAATAGGTAGAGTTTGATAATCAATTTCCTATATGTACGTACACAAATGTGTTGTTTCTATGACAATAATTATCACTCATCAATAGATATATCATAATAAGTAAACAAATGTGTCTTTCGATGTACAGGAACTTTTATCATCCACAACTTATATAAATTAACATCATTATTGCATAATTCCTGTAAATATGTTCCTCAATTAAAGTACAAAGAAGAACATACACCTACCCATGCTTTCTAATCCCTTTTCAGTTGTAGATCCCTGAAGATGAAGTAAAAAAAAATCTAGCCAGAAACATTCTTTCTTTCTTTTTTTTAATGAAATGTAAATGAGACTATAAGATTATGCAAAAGAATGGTAGGAGTAACCCGTTTCGAAAAAAATGAAGAGGGTAGAACAACACACCATCTTGTTTCTATAGGTTTTCTATAAGCTTCAATGAGAGAGAAGAGGAGGAGATGTAGGCAGACCAACAACAATAACATCAACTCTCACTTACTTCATCATCAATCCTTACCTAATTTGACTTTAAATCTTTTCTTGTACACACTTACTTATATATAGGTATATATTTAAATTTGTTGAAAGAAAACTTCAAAGAAGAAGTAAAAAAAAAACCTTAAATCAAAAATATATTAAGTCATTTTATATATGTATGTAAATATGGTACTTAAAAGTAAGGAGAAAATAAATTAGCAGAATGAACGAGTCATAAGCACTTGGGAATATGATACAAGAGTATGTACATTGTACATATTATTATAAAATATGCATATTAATTTATCAATTAATGCAAAATTAAAAATATATTTGCACTCTGAAATTATAGATACATTCATGTATTTATGCACGAGTGTGTTCAAGATCCGTTGTATCTAGATATGTACGTGTTTGAGTAGCAATAAATCACATAATATGTACTCGTAGGTAATATAAAAGTGAAGAACTGATATCCAATCTCTATGCACAAATATCACAATTAGATACATATCCTAATGTAAATCTTTATCCATCAACCCTTCATCCGAAATCTATCTAAATATATGTAAATATGTGTCTATACTATATGTATTCATATTAAAATAAGAATGGTTCGTTGGATCTGACTTTTTTTGAATGATGTAATACATATGTATCTATGAATAATTGATTGATCATCATCCATCGTAGCCGATTGATTCTTTCATAAGTGCTTTGTTAGCCTCAATTGTGCGTAGATAGCTATTTACATATGTACCTAGATCAATCCTCATATCCCTTCTCCTTTGTCATTTGATCGATGCTATAGCTCAGGAATAAGTTGCCAAACGGAGGGACTTTTGAATTCATTTCAAGTTACATAAAGATTACAGAGGCGTTCTTTTGCATTCAAAAGGAATAAGAAAATAAGAAAAAACGCTAATATTTTTGTTGGTATAATCTATATACAAGACTGTGATTGCTATCTTTGTCTTTATTCACAAAGAAATCTCTATAACACATTCAATAACAAGGTAGTGTTCCCCCTTTTATTTTATTTTATTGAAAGTCTATCCAATCCATGGTTAATTTCAATCCACAAAATATTATTGGACTTTTTGTTAGAAATGCTATAATATATAACATATATATATATATACATTGTAGGAAACAAAGAAATCAAAAATACAATAAAGTTAAGGCTGAAGGTCTTGAAATTTATTAAGCACTGTAATGCCAACCCAATTTCTTTCATATGGTCATACTATATATACATTTATAATAATAAGAATTTTTGTAGCAGATTGGAACACATGGTCAATGTTTTCAAATGACTTTTTAGGAAAGTAAAGAGAATGTCCTTTTAACTTTTGGTATATAAGTAATATGAAACTTCAATCAGTTTCCTTCTTTTTCATAAGAAAATGAGACAAATTTTGAATTAAGTCCTATTTTTTATGTATCTGTTTAACAGGCTTACATTTTGTTTTATGAGGAAAATGGATTATTTCGTCAAAAACACTGAAAATATTTTTTATATCAATAGGTGAATGACAAGGATTACGGATTAGTTTTTAGCACCTTCTTAGTAGGTAGATAATTCAACAATTAGTTTTTCTTATATCTATATACTCTTAAATGTATTAAATCAAAGAGACTATATTATAACCTTTACATATTAGTTCTATAATAATCAATATGAATTTATATTTATATTATTGAAAGATTTAGTAGTTTGAAACATGAACTGTTTTGTTATCCATTCAGTTGCGTCCACAATATGTTTTTTACTGTATTTTGGAACCTTTTCTTCTAAAAGAAGAAAAAAAAATAACCACAAATCAGTTGGTAATTCAATTCTTCCATTAATAGTAGATAATTGTTCACAGCTGAACAAAATCTAATTCAAGTTCAACATGTCAATGTTCAAAATACTCATATGGGGAATGGAATTGGAATTAGAAAAAATCGACAGTTGACTATAAAATACAATGTATATTTTTATATTAATGGAATATATTTTCAATTTTATTTTTCCCTATTACAGAACTCTATTATTATCTCATAATCCAAATGAGTTTTGTTAAGGTGTATTTGTAGATTCAAGTAGTTTGCAATGTTTTTGTAATGTTTAACTTGATTTTTGAGATAATCCAATCTTAGATTAACTATAATTTTCTTTGAAGTGATCTTTGAATTACTTTAAATTTTTTAACATTACTACTAGACAGTTCAAGTATAAATTTTGACTGGTGATCAAATAGAGTGTTTTATTAGCTGCAGTTGTGCGTAGATAGCTAATGAGATATGTACCTAGATGAATCCCTATATCCCTTCTCCTGTGTTGCTTGATTGATGCTATAGCTCAGGAATAAGTTAGCAAACGGAGGAACTTTTGAATTATGTTTTATAAGAAGGATATATTTAGATTGTTCTAAATGATATATTTGGGTATTATAAAGGAGCCTTGAATACACCAAAATATTTTCTTATTGTCATTTTCTAAATTGCGGCTGCCTAAGTTGTGTACTTGCATAGTCTTCTATCTTAGCCATTTATATTACTTTTCATGAAAATCATCAATGTGATAAATAGTTAAATATATCTACTAATATACCTACAGTAGATTGATTCTTATAATAAAAAGTACCTGTTTAATTTGTAATAATTTTTGATGTATGTATGTAGATCAATCTTCAAATCTTTGAGGATGAATTCCTATTTAGCTCATTTATTATTTAAATACAATACTAACGTGTCTCATACGTCGGATATCAAAATCTCCAGCTATTGAGATGCTACAATCTGTTGTAATGGTTGTGGATTTTGATAGTTATAATAGGGGTCGGTTAATGATGTTAGTTCAGAAGTTATTAATAGTTCCTGGGTTTTTTTTGGTTTATTTGGTTATGCATGTACGTCGTCTTTTTTTGTTATATCTTGTCATGATGATGGATAGACCTACTCTGTACTTTTTCCCTCTATTCATCCCTTAATCTGTAAGTTTTGTCATACCTTTTCACTTTTAGTAGCAAACATTCATCTTTCTTTATACAACACTCTAAGAGAATACAAAATACCATGTAGTGTGCCTCAAGGATGAGGAGAGGTAAAAACAACAACTTATATCATACTCGCAGAATTAATTAATAGTTGTTTTAATTGTCCTTAATGTAGTAAGCTCATTTTATACCTCCTCTCAAAAAAACTAGTCCTTTTCCTTAAAATGCATTTTTTTATTATTAACAAAACAATATGAAATTCCTAAGAGAAAAAGAGGAACAAAATTAGTTTTGAAAAATCTTGATACAAATCTAATGAAATAGCATAAATATTAAGAAAAAAAATCAAATAGTCATACTAAAAAAAAATCTTTTAAGATACCTTTATCATATACATATGTATGTAGACATACTAGGATGTTTTAATGCATTAGGCAAACATATTTTATACAGAAGCTTTCAAGTATGTGTATTTTCATAGAGAATGTAAATATGAATTAATATTTTTTTTCTACATAAATATGTACATAGTCACATATTATTTAGATGTGTACACAATTTGAATCCTTTCAGAATGACAGGATTTGTAAATGTAAATACATCATTTATTAGGTAGATATAGTCAACGTGTGAATGGCTCTTTTCTTTTTAAAAAAATAGGTAGTCTATATCATGTCTATATAATAATTATAAAGTTTATTGAAAGTTCCTACTCTAAAAAATAACGAAAAATGTAGTATAATAGATTCAAAGTTCTCACGGTAGAGCCACAAAAGTAGTATCGCACAGAAGGACTACAAAATCAGTTAAAATCCTTCTGCACACTACTACTTTACCCCATTGCAGTTGTTTTTTTAGTAGCTGTACCGTGAGTTTTTGATTTCTAGTGGATTTTTGGTCGAAATTTGATGAGAATTTACACATTTAGATGGACAATTTCTTCATAGTCAAAATAGCAAAATAATTTGAACTTAACTTAATTTGTAAAATAGCAATTACTACGATTTCAACTATGTTAAATGTAGAATTTCTAATTAAATATTTATCTTCATCAAACTTTATAATGTGAAGTCAGACATTTTCCTTCAGTTTTTTTTTATTTTCCACACAAGTTTAAAAAGGACGACTTATTATACCAAGAGTGACCAAATGTCTAAGTGGAGTTGTAGGCTTTCATTTTTTTTGTACAAATAACTATTTTATTCTATACCCTTAAAGTCATTACCTCCAAAAAAATGCTTGCCCTTACCTTACTGTTACACATTTTGTATTTATTTGTGTACATAAAGGGGGTGAAAGCTTGAAATTACAAAGCGATTTAAAAAAAATAGATAAACTTTACAGGATCTAGTATAAGTAATTATAAAATCTGAAAAGTCTAACAACGCCACTCTCTATGTACATTGCTAATAAAAGTGAACTTCAATGATAAAACTTGTTCCTCAAATTCAATTTCTTAATTTTTTTTGAGCATTTCATTGGACCATTTATAAATAACAAAATAGGATTAAAATCATTGATTCTTTAAAAAATCAAATGATTTTAATCTAAATTTGAAACTGCCAACCCTGACATGAAGTTTATTTAAAGTTTGAAACGTGTTGCATGTATGACGCTTGTCTTAAAAGATGTAGTGTTGCTGTTGCTTATTTACTGATCTCTTTTATATTCAATTCCTTTCAATTTTGAATTGATCTGAGTTTGTATATCTTACACAGACTTTGATTTATTAATATTGTGACCCTTGCTATGCATATTTATGTAGTAGCTATCCGATGAATAAAAAAATGAAAAATGAGTTTAGAAAAATCAAAAAAATAAATTTGCTGTTACAAAAAGTAAAGTATCTATAGGTATGAGAAATTGAAAATCTCAAAATACAATGTATGAAATAAATAAAACCCCTCTAAGAAATAAGTTTAAGAAAAGATAAATTCAAGGATTAAAGAAAACGATTGGAACCATTTTTGTCCAATAGGATATTATTAAAGAAAGATAAGGAAATGATAAAAAATTGGATGACTTTTTGTATATACACGTATTTATGTACATAGACTGGACGCATCTAATGTGTAGGGGATTATTGATTAAATTCTTTTCATTATTATCTTCATTTTATGTCCCCTCACGATTTGATGACGGCTAACTGTACGTATAAATGTTTCTCTCAGATGTAATTTTGACCCTTTTTTTTTACCACATTTTGTCAATTTTCTTCTTCTTTGATAGACATAAATAAGTATGTTGTATCGAGGGATTACCCCGACCCTCCATTACAACCTTCAATCACTATGACTCAACCACATTCTTTCATTCAGAAGAGGAATGGGTGTTGTCTTGGTTTTCTAAAATGAGCTATCCTTATATACAAAGGTATGTATTTGAAAAACACATCCACAAAACTTTAGTATTAGATCAAGATTTACTAACACAAAAAGTTTTTATGCAATCCAAACTTTTGAAATAACATTCCTCACTCCCTTGCACAACAGACAATGGGACGCATAAATCAAACGTACATTATTGCATCATGCAGAATTCTCTCTAAACTGCAAAACACTTAGCTACATATAAAGGGTTTTTAAATAGGGATGACTCATTTTTGTTTCATTAGGGACGGCGAAATACATCATATTTTTTTTGTTTTCTTTACATTTCTACTCACAAATAGCTTACAAATCATCATGGAGCAATACAATCTTGAGCAGTGTTTGCAAATTCTCCAAATGTATTACCAAAATTCACGTTCAGTCGTGGCAACTTTAAGAAAAAAATCATCTTAGCGACGAAGCTCATTTTTGGCTCAATGGGTTTGTTAATAAGCAAAATATGCATTATTGGTCAAAAAAAAACACGCATGTGCTTTATGAGACACTATTGCATCCCCAAAAACTTATTGTTTCGTGTGGATTTCAACCGGTTGATGATAATAATTGCCACATCTATGAATGGAAATCGATATCGAGCCATGATAACAGATTATTTTTTGGTCCCAATTGGATGGTATGGACTTAAATGAAATGGGGGTTCCAACAAGACGGTGCTACTTGCCATTCAGTAAACAAGACAATCGATTTATTGAAGAACAAATTCGGTGAATGTGTTATTTCCAAAAATGGACCAGTCAATTGGCTACCTCGTACATGCGATTTCACGCCTTTGGACTATTTTCTATGGGGCTATGTAAAGTAATTGGTCTACACCAAAAAGCCTGCAACACTAAAGAAGCTCAAAAGAAATATTGAACGTGAAATTTCTGCAGTTTTAGTCGATTTATGCGAAAAAGTGGTAGAAAACTGGGTTCAACGATTGTACTTATGCAAACTTGCCCACGATGGTCATGCAAAATAAATTGAATTTCATACTTAATTGTAATTGAATGTTCTTCAACACTAAAAAAGAAATTCGTTTACATCTTAAACCCTTTTAATTTTATTTATAAAAGAAAATGCATCGCTCTTATTGAAAAACCCTTTACATATAATATTACACTTTGCTATTTATCCTTAACCGTTGGATGGTAATACCTCTCAAAAAAGTGAAACTTTTAGTAAACTTGTAGTTGGACATTTGAACTCGAGTGTCGGACTTGAGTTGCACATTACTAATGTGACATTAGTATAATTAAACTGCAATTTCAGTCTCGAAGGATCTAGATTTTTATAAGACCCAAGTTTTGAAACTCACAATCAGACATTTCAAATAATAATGGTTACTATTTATAGTAAGTGTCATTTATCTTTTTCATTATTGAATTAATGATGACGTATTTCAAGATGGGAACTTGTACATACTCACGCCTCGAATTCGAGTTCTACTCAAAACAATAAACGGATACTTCATACTCAACTTGGACTTGAAGCAAAAGGACTTGCAACTACACTTGAACTCGGGCTTTAAAACTCATACTCCTGGAAAGAACTCCTCAACAGCTCTCCTAGATACACATAAAAGCTTTGAGTTTAACTCTTCAGAATAATTTCTTAATATAAATGATATTATATATAATTTGTCATTTTGGGCTTCCATGTCAATAAATACATAATCAATTTATAAATCCCATTTCTCAATCAAATTGTCAATACATAGACGAATACCATTCGTCAAATGTTTTGCAATTTACAAATTACTCTATCAAACTTACACTATGTCTCATTTATATACATTGGAGCTTGAGAAATATAGAGAATATTAAATCATTTTTCTTCGGAATGTATGGATGTAGATATTCCTCACAGTCGTATTTATTAGCTAAAAGCCTCGAAGTAATTAAAACTTTTGAAAAAGAAATTTTTAGAAATAAAAGTACGTTCATAGTAAATAACCAGATTTGAATATTCTTAATTAATACATGGAAATAAATTTGGTTTCATTAAAGAAAAAATAATTGTAAAATATTGGTATGGTTAAAAGCAAAGTTGTCATTAGTATATGAATAAGTGTTCCGTTAACAAAATGTAGTACATATGTGTGAATATATTATAGAAAACTTGTGCCTCTTATATATTTTAATAATATACTTAAAGATTATGTTAAATGTGTTACATATTATATAAAAATAAAGTAGTTGTTAAAAACAAAGAACATTTAAGTTAATGTTCCCTTAGCAGATGGTTGATTTTCATCTTTGGATTTGTATCTATTCAATAAAAACTTTTGTTTTAATTTTTTTGTATGGATTACATTAAACTTAATCCAATGAATATGTATTGTCTTCGAGCCCATAAATTGATAAATTTTTGTGTATACATACTATCATACTATATATGCTATAATAACTTTTCCTTAATGAGGTCTCACATAAATGAGTATATGTTATAAAGAAGTATTAATTAAATATGTTATCTATTGTTTATATATGAATTGGATTCGTGTATAGTTCTACATATTTGATTTGCTTCCATCATTTATTTAAGTAATTAAATGTTCAAAAAAAATTCTCAAATGAATTAAAAGTTTAGCTCAAAAAAGTTTTACATATTTTGCTGCTCGCTTTGATGTTCTGTTCTGTTGATGAGCTATCGATTGTATAAAAGTAAAAAAAAATGAAATTAATTTAATAGAGTAGATAAACTCTATAGTACAATTCTCTTCCATTTCCATCATTTATAAATAGGGCTTTACCGGTACTTTTATGTTTTATGTTGACTACAGTAAAATATTTGTTGATGTTCCTTAAAATATATCTGTCTTACTTAATCAAGGGATTTCTTGACTTTAAAATAATTTTCAATATATCTGTTTGATCAATTAGGTCAATTTGACTACCTATTTATTGATGGATCATTTTTTTTTTTGTTCAAGTAAAATGTATTTCAAATAATACGAGAATATTCGTGCTTGGAATTTATTGTATCACTACAAGATTATTTGTCTTACATGGGTAACGTGATAATTTGTACTGTCTACAATTACTATTTGTTCTTATAAGTAATTTACATAGGCTAAAAGCTCTTCATAACTTTATCGTTACCTAAGTAGCTTGTTATGCAGCCTAATGAAGACCCTACTCTTATAGAACTCTCATGGAAAACTCAGAATGACCCACGTAGAAATACTTTTCTTTGCCTATGAACCCCTACTACATAAATTTAAATAAATATTTAATGACTAAGATGCATGGAAAGGGGATTCATTCTCAATATTTACTTATAATGGCCCTCTTGAGAAGAAAAAAATTGCTTTACACTGCACACTTGTTGAAATACATACATGATGCATATATTCATGTACTGTATTATTAAATTGTGTATATACGATATTCCTTGTTTGTCTCCTCAATTCAATAGACATTTAAGGAACAAGAAAACGAAATATTGTATCTATGTATGTACATAGAGGAAGCAACTTATACAATATATACATTTCAAGTATAAAGAGAGAAATTGATAGGAATGAAGGAACAACAATATGATGATGACATCCTTAAATTTATGTACTTTTCATCCAATAATAGAATATGTAAGCCTATATATATATGTACATATATAGAATCCTTGTTTCTTAAAGGGGTAAGACTTGTACCTAAATATACATATATGTACATATTTAGCTTACTCTATGATACATACCCTACAAGAAAATTGAAAAATAAGAGAGGTGGGGAGGGGGATTCAAATCATTTGAATAAAATAAAACAAGAGAAAGGAATTTAAGGAAATGAAATTCAGAACGACGAGGAGGGTTGACTCATGAAAATCCTTATATCATATCAGATGATTACATATGTACATACATCCATGAAACTCACAGTCATCCCTTCTTCACATTATCAATGTCAATGTCATCTTAAGTGGTTATTAACATTTTGAGTTTGGAAATTAAAACGCCTTGAGCACATTAATGGTATCTTCAACACATCAAAAACTTTTTACTAATTTATTTATTTTGTTTTTCAACTGTTGGTTTGTCTACTCTTCATCTCTCTTATGAGTGCTTTTGGTGATTGATTCGTTCAACTTAAATTATATTTTATAACTAAGCTCGAACAAGAGGATTGTGATTTTTATTAAACTTTCTAACCAGTTTCTCCAAAAAGAGGAAAGAACAAGAAGGCCCAAAATCAGTTAACTAAAATTTTCAATCATTTAGACCAGGGGTGTCAAACTCATTGCACATCGGGGGCCAATACGGGTCGTATTGGCCCCCGATGTGCAATGAGTTAAAATTATATCATACTTAACTATAAATAACCAAAATATGATGTCTTTCCATTGTTTCGATTTGAAGAAGATCAAGGACATTGTTAAATTTAATTAAAAATTTATTGAACAACACTTTTACTAAACATTTCACAAAATTGCACAACCTTTAAGTAACTGGTATCGAAAATTGTAATAATGAACTTTACATGAGATTACATGAGACTTATAAAGAAAGACCAACATGCACCCCTAGCGAATAATTCATGAACTACATTTAATTAAAAAATTTAATCCATATCTTTTATGTATTTTTTCCACTTTCAAATTATCCTGCGGGCCTGATTGAGCCTCCTTGCCGGTCCATGCCGGCCCACGGGCCGTAAGTTTGACACCCCTGGTTTAGATTATTTTCTATTTACCTATTAGTAAGACATTTTTCACATTTTAAAAAGAGCTATTTCGAGTTTTACCAGACAATATTATTCAGAATATGGATAAGGAACAAGTGCAAATCGACAGCTGACATAAGAATATAGTCCACATTTTCATGTTAGTTGAATAACTTCGTGGATTTAATAACTTGAGCGTAGATTTGTTAGACTCCAATTACATACATAAATCTCGTAAAACTGTGAATATTAATCAGTAGAGATAGTCCAACAGTTTGAAACATAATTGACTAACAAACAGTTAATTTGGAGCCTTTTACTCTTTGTAAGAAATTTTTGAAGCTGCAATTTTTTAAGCCTCTCATGTAGATATTTATGGGGCTTTCGCAAAGTGCTACACTTTTAGAAGAGCCAAAATTACTCTCTCATAGCTCCAATAAATCTTGACTGTCCCCCTCGCTTTTGTTTGTTTGTTGATATTTACACTATCAATTTTCATAGAAATACCACGTTATGGCTCAGCAAACAAATGAAACTGCCCTTTCGTTATAAAGAAATGTAGAAATTTATTTTGTTGTTGTTGTTTTTATGCTGTAACACACTGTTTATAAACTAAGTATATACATTTCTATATAAATATAATAAAACCCACCATTTATTGGAGTTATAATTGATGTTATACATACGTACATATATATTTTGCATTGGATCACAGCAGTTGTTCCTGTTAAAATTAGGTATTTATGTTAAAAAATATACCCATTTCATGGAAAAAGAAAAAGTTAACTTTTTGCAATTATGAAAGAGAAAGGTGGAGGAAAAGAATTGTTTGACAGCTTTACTTATTTAACTCAACAGAGAATTAAATTAAATTTCGAATATCTTACAACGTAGGTACATAATATCCTTGCAAGTGCCTTTTTAAATAAGCTTGCTCTGCCTATCAGATACAACTTCTCAAACAGTTACATACAAGTTTTTAAGTTAAACAAAATATAGGGTCTCATTTAGTATTTTATACGATAGTTGTGACTTGTCAACACAAAAGCAAATAATTAATTACCTTCCATTTCTATATTAACAAACTATTCTAATCATCCCTTTGGAGGTACCCCAAAAACACTTCAATCAGTTAAATAATATTTTGAATGACTGTGTTTGAAAGCCCATATTGTAGCTAAATAAAGTCTCATATATGAAATAAAGACTATAAACTATTGTTGACATTCCTGGGTATCTCAACTTATTCTAAAAGTTGCATATAAAGACCATAAATTGAATGAAATCATGGGTTTATGAAGTAAGAAAATAAATAGGGAATGCTCTTGATTTTGTTCAAGATTTATTTTGTGTTGACGCACCATATATTATTGTCCTTAAAGAATTAAATGATTTCTTCTATTTTCTAAGTTTTCTAATTTAAGAGAGATTAAAAACCTTAAGCAAAGCCTGGGTCATCATTTTCACCACAAGATTTCTATCTCTCTTCCCCTTCTTGTTTTTGAATAGCGTTTCTTTTTTGTATGATATTAATCCATTTATAGAACTTCCTTATTCCTTCCTATGATCATTATTCTTTATGTGTTAAAGCTTTGCTTTTGTTTTTTTCATACTTACCTTATATGGTTATTAAAAGAAGAAAATCTGTTTTCCTACTCTTTATAGAAAAGACACCACCCTCGTATGTAATGTGTCTTTGTTATGTGTAGAGATTTTAATATAATAGTTTATAGATACAAAAGATGAGCTAGAGTCAAAAATTAGGACTAAAGGTTTTTAATAGTTTGAAATTTGAGCCAAATTATAATGTACCATCAATCCAGCGGACAAGAAACTTTCCTAAAAAGAGTTTATAGTGACAGTGGTATCCTCGTAACCAAGTCAAAGGGCACGTTCCGTGCCCTTTGACTCTTAGACTTTACATCTTTCCTTTCTGATTAAATTTCCAATTTTCATAATCTCTTCTATTTTTCTGAGCTGTTCCTGTCTTCTCAGCGTTCAAAAATCCAATGTTCAACTTCAATTTCTCTCAAATAAGCTACTTAATATTTCTAGCAGTGTATTGCGTCACAACTATATTTCAACCGTTACTGGGTTCAAAGTACAATTGTGCCATTTCTTCATCCCTTTAATTAGACTAAAACTACAACAGACTTGTGGGCCATTGCTTTCGACATTCAATGATATTTTATTACAACTTTCACGGCATAGATATTCTTCGTCTTAGTGTATATATTTTTTATTTAACAAAGTAAATCTGGAATGTACAAAATGCAATCAATTGGCCTGCATGCCGCCTGTTGATAACACTTGATTTAAGGGAAAATATTATGCTATTAAATATAACTTTAATTTAATGACCAGACCTGGAATATTATTAAGAGTATAAAATGTATGTGTATCAACTCCTATTCCCAAAATTTAATTCTTCGTAAGAGCCACAAAAGATGCTTCAAACAAAAAACAAACAATGTACATATGTATATAACGAAACACTTATGTAAATGCATTTAGCATTTTATGTACCCTAACCTCACAAATGAGGATTTTTAATGAAAATTCTCTTTAAATAATGTCTTTATAATGTCACAAGAATATAGCACAAAATTGAAAGACTCATAATATTTACATTAAAGAGGCGTAATTAATTGATGTATGTATGTATTAATATATATATACATAGAATGTACATATATATATATATATATATATATATATGTTATATATAAAGAGAGAGAACGATGACTCTCTTAAATAATTTTGATAATGGATGAGAATTGAGTGAAATTAAGAAGGGAAAATAGTCATTAAACGTACATAGTTAGTTTTATATATATAAGACATTATTGTAAATTGTTTTTAGTCAGACTTTCTCTTTAAAAAAACCCGTACTTTTATTGTAATTACCAACAAAATAACTGAGACAATTCAATTCTATATTTACAATTACATACATATTTACATATATACATGGGTTGAAAACAAATTATGTTTATGTATTTATGTAATATATTCAATCTTAATGGACTTCATTTAATACAAATTCGTATATTTATGAGTCAAATAATCTATTCAATTTGTGAAATTCAAAGGGAATTGTTTTTTACAAGGACAATTTGTACATGAACATATAAATATACTTTTTATAGAAACACTCTTTTGTGCATCCATATACATATGAGTATAATGTATACAATCTCTTTTCAATGAGTTAATTTTGAGTGTTGATTAATTATATCAACTGAAAGCAAAAAAAAAAAAAAAAAAAAAAAAATAGCTACATAGTTACAAAAATATTGTTTTTCCAATAAATTACTTTGAAAATCAGTTTTTATCTTTAGTATCTCATAGAAAAAATTGTGATGAAAATTTTCAGGCCATAGTTTTTTTTATCTTAAAGTACAGGGGTCCTTCTATCTATAACTATACATATTTAGGGATCAAATAATATCTTAAATTTGTTAAATTTGAAGAGATTTCTTCAATTACAGAGACAGTTTCTGTATTTTTGTACAAACTTTATATAGAAATACTCTTTCACCTATAATGTTTTTTTTTATATGTATAAATTCACTTAAAGAGAGTTTAACATTTGTAATTTAATTAGTCAGTAATTTGATTCTACAAGAAATAAGTTTTTCCTGTTGTATGTATTCAGTATTGTTCTGCAACAAAGTCCTTTTTAAACAATAAACAGATTGAAAGGATATGAAAGGAAAGCAACAATACTGTTCCCATTGTTTTATCATGTTCATTTCATCTTAGGATTACATTGATGCATTTCTAATTTAAATATTAATATATATTTTTATTTTGCTTAGTCTAAATGGTGAAAGATGGCTTTAATTTCCGTAATGCTAATTTAAGTAAATGACATTATTTTCTCAGACGATTCGATGTATATATGTATGTAGATTGAGGCAAGTTATTTATCATGTAAAGCAAACAAACCTTGAGCATAGAATCGTAAATTTTATGTGTCTCAATACAAGTTGGTTTTATTTTTTACTTTTCTACTATTTGAAAGATTTTTTTCTAGAGGGGTTTTTGAAGCGCTCAGAGGTAATCTTTATTTGAATAGTTATGGATAAGTACAGGGTCCTTCAGATATGTTGGTATATCATTACTATATTCAATAGCATTTAAAATATGAAAATGATACTTAAATTACTTTTATTCAATATGTTCAACATCAACAGCACCAATAGATGAAGCATGAATTGGAAACCTGCTCTAGAGACCACCGCAGAAACTAAACTTTGATCCTTTTTGATGCTACAGTGTTTGTTTCATTTATATCTACCCCTTATCAGATCCAAAATCAGTTGGAGATGAGCCAGATAATAGTTAAGTTATTTATTCACTATTTAAAAGTAGGCAATTGTTCACTACTTAACAACAGCTAATTCGATTTCAACAAATCAATATTTAAAAGAGTACTAAGGGACAAGAATAGCAAAAAATTATTGACAATTGAAAAAAAAGCGATTTAAATTTTTAAGTTAGGGGGAGAACTGTGAATGTTGTCGATAAAGAAACCTTTGTGGACTATATTTAGATAACCTTTGTGATTATTTATAACGTTATCTCATCAAATGAAAATTGTTTTTCGTACCTTTATGTCAGAAGTCGATTTGTGTATTCTAGGCTCTTGTTAGTACTCCCAATGAATTTTTGCCCAAGATACCTCAAGTGAGATACTTATGTACATATAACTCTTTAAAGACGTTTATCCACATCTTATCTACCTTTTATTAAATAAATCTATTCGCTCAAGAGTAAATAGGAGCACATAGAGCAACTCCTATTAAATTTAAGCGAGTTCATCATAGTTTTGAGAAGGATACATTCCCATTGTTTTGAGGTTTATAAAGATGAAAATAGTAATATAATTTACACTATACTATCCATTAGCATAAAACTTGGTACTACAATACTTTATATACATACATAGGTAGTAGATACATTAAGTCGACGACAATTTGTACGTAGTAGGTACAATGTACATATTTGTAGATATTTATGTATGTTTGTAGAAAAACACATAAGAAGAATATGAAGATATTTCATTTCTAGGGCAATGAATAATAACCTGAGATCAATGTTTTGTGTACAGGCGAGAGAGTTGACGGGAATAGAATGGGTTAAAAGAGAGGGGAATCCTTATTTTTTTATTTTTCATAAAGGATTTTGATAAATAGCTTAGGAGGGATACAGCATAATAAAGATAACATTTTATTAGATAGCTATTTTGTGTCTCCTTCTTTTACAATGTTTGTATGTACATACGTAGTTTTTCACACATTTTGTACAATACATACTAATATAATGATATAAAGAAATATCTTTATTTCAGAACTTTCTTTATTGTAATGACATTTCATCCATTTAAATTGATTTACAGATTTATGTATATCTTTGTATTTATATATTTTATGGAGAAAATATCAAAATGTATTGTACTTACATATTATGTGCATTTATTTGAAATTCCTTAATTGTCCAAGATCCATGATGTACATCGATCTACATAAAAATAGTTAAAAGGAATTCACCAATTTCAATTGTATGGCAAAGTGTTGCAATAAAATGTCCTAATCTTTAGAATTTAGAAGATTAACTATTGTAAACTGTGCTACTATAACATACTGTGGA
Organism: Lepeophtheirus nordmannii; assembly: GCA_963680855.1. Lineage (NCBI taxonomy): Eukaryota > Metazoa > Arthropoda > Copepoda > Siphonostomatoida > Caligidae > Lepeophtheirus > Lepeophtheirus nordmannii. The sequence goes on along the minus strand of OY804521.1, from coordinate 19,836,681 downwards.
AGCTGGAAAAAATCAAAATTCAAATATGATACAAAATTTTAGCAAAACATATTTCTTACTCGACAAAGGACTTCGTATAAGTGCAACATCATTAATATAAATTCTTCAGGTAAAAGCTATTTGTAATTTGGTCATCCACGTAAATTCAAAAAATATTTCCATTGAAAATTCATCAAATATGTAATCATAAATATATTTTTTCATTACATATTTGGACCATAAATTTCTTTCCCGTACCTACTACCCATAATAAATATTCAGCATATCCATGGTCATGGATGTTATACATTTCACGAAATTGCTGTTGGAAGAGGTGTGAAGAAAAGAATTATATTAAATTTTATATGCAGAAGAAATGAAAAATGACTGATTTTACTGGCTAAAAAAACCTAAAATTTATCCATAATTACATATATGTTTATTTTTTTTAAATTGAGTTTTAGATGCACTTAGGGTAGAAGCAACATTTTTTTATCATACTGGGGCATTGTTTTCTGAATGTATTTGACTTTATTTTTCAGTTTATAGAAAAATAATTATTAATAACCCAGCCTCCAATATATGGACCAATATTACTTTTGACTTTTAATTTATTAAGTTGCACCCATAAATTAAAAGATCTTTATTTTTACAGAAATTACATATTCTTAAATCGGCACATGGATGATACCTTGGCCATCCGCAGTATAAGTTTTTTTATTCTATATAATTGTGTATTGTTGGTTAAGTTTAGTAATAAAATATTACCATGGATACTTCTCCCTTTCCTCTTTTTTACCAAACACAGTGATAGAAATTGGGATATAGGCTGGATTTGAGGTCTCAAAACTTTTGAAACCATTTTAGATTTTATATTCCCAGATGGCCAACTTTTTTTACAGGATCATTTGACCAAAATTTACCTTAAACTTTTGAATATTCACCCTTAATTATTTTAGAAAAAATGGTTAGATCTTCTAACCATAGTGAATGTTATGATTGTAAAATTGCACAACAGACTTAAATAAACACAAAAATCAAAAAGGATGTTAATTGTGGTATTTCCCAAGTATAAAGTATTTACCTAATATTATTTTAAAAATTTTTATAAAAGAGTACTGGTCTAAGAAATGTATGGCTCAAGTACTTTAGGGAAAGGTGAATAAATATTATGAGAAAACCTCGGAAGACAATATATTAAAAATGACCATGACTTTGAACCCTAAAAAGTGGGGATATCATCTAGTGAGGAAATCGTCATACATTTATCATTACAAAGTATTTATTTATAATAACTCTTTTCACAAATATATTAAGATCATTACTAGAAGCATATAATTCCAATGATACATTAAACCATAAAACTGATGAATGTTACCAAAAAACTCAATGGATCAAGATAAAACCATCATTTTTCAAAAACTGTACATTTTAAAATGTTGCCCTTCTGAGAACATAAAATATAGACTATAAGGATACTCCTTATAGTCTAGATTTTATGTTCAAAAATTTTGTGATCTCAAGTCGAGCCTATATCCCAGTTTTTACCACCGTACGAATGTAGATTAGTAATACATCAAATAATTGTATCCAAAAACTATTTGCATTTTAGAAATATTCATATCTGCCTTGGCAATACATGCAGTAGTCGTATCCACATCCACGTGGGTACTGAATGAAATACCCACATGTGTATCTACAGTTTAAAAATGTAGATATTTTTTTTATCCTATTCCACAATGAACTAAGACATCATTCCATAAGGTGAGAGAGAGATACACAAATAGTGGATTCAGAAATATTAGTTTTGTCCCCCAGTCGCCTCATTACCCCTATTTTAAAGAAGCTTCATTTCCCTAAAAAAAATATCAAACCCCCTATCCAAATGTTAAACTAGAGTATTCTAAATGGGGAAAAATACCTTTTTGGATCTCGGCCCCTATGTTTTTGAAGCCTTGTGGCGTTCTTACCTTCTCCAAAATTATTTCTGGTCCTTGATCGGAGGAAATACCTGATCAGTGATGTATGGAATACCTGGATTTGCATCAACGAATTATTCGTATTTTAGAAATAACTGCATTTTGAAGATATTCTACACATCACAAATATGTTATATCTACATACAACGGATCATAAAATATAACATATTTATGATGATGACAATGTTAATGAGATTTGAAGGAAGTGGAGCTTGATTAAAATACATACCTACATAGCCTAAATGAGGGATTCAATGTTGATGGATATGCAATACATTTGCTCTCCCAAAAGAGTCTGGATAAAACTGTTTTTTTCCTTTCCTTTTCTTTTAATACATGCAATTTACTCTCTTTTTCTATCCTTTAATAATAGTAATACGTATCAACACAGATAATCCCCCCCCCCCTTTATTCCCCTTCCTCAGTCTCATTATTATTACCAAGTGATGATCCTTGTGAGTAGGGATGTATGTATGTATTGTATATAGCCAAATATGTACCATGCTACAAAGAAAGAAGGAATAAGAAGACAAATGATACTTTACACTTCACTGAATGAATCCTATAACAAGAACAAACAAAAGTACAAAATTTATATTTCCCCAAATGCCATTTAATTTATATTGAAGTTGAATAACATTTATTTCCTTCATATCTAGTAACATTATTGACTCTCTCTCTCTCTCTCTCTCTCTTTCTTCTTACTCTTTCAAACAAAAAGGTAGATACCTACTTCATATATTTCTGCATAGGTACATCACTTGTAAATCAAAGCATATATCATGTAATTCAACAGTGGTATAGACTATATGCAATAAGTAGACGGCGGCATCTCCTGTAGAGCACGAGGTAGTGATATGCTTCTTGAAATAGGTCTTAGAGTGACAATTTATTAAAAGCCCTTTGTTAACATCAGTTAACCTGTGCCTGTTTTGTTATGATTTTCGAGAGAGAAATATGTAGATATCACTAAGACTAGGGAGGAGTACCTTCTACATTTAGTATATTAAGTATAGAATTAAAGTAGGAAAAGTACAATATAATTTAAGTTTTGAATGATAAAAATGATTGATACACTTTGTGGGACTCATAAAAAAACTTCCACATTCTTTAAAATTCTTCTTTTCGAAGACAGCAATCTTATAAAGAAATGAACACAAATTCTAAGAAAAAATAAAAAGGTACCAAGAGTTTCTACCTTTTTAATCATAAAACTGTAATTTTTCTCTAGATAAGTCGCACTCTTAGCTATATGTAGATATACCGTGCTATTTTACTTTGCTAAAAGTTGTTTTTTTAGCAAAGTTGATTCCTTTTAGATTTGATATCACGGTAATGAGATGCAACAAGAAACAAGTATTCTTATGAAAATACATAATATCATTATACATAGATTGAAATGAATGCATTGCAGAACAAATTTTGAATGAAATTGCTTTTGTTTCAATAACAAAGAAACATTTTTTACAGGAGTACAACAAAAGTATATTGACCGAAGAGTTAAAACATTATATGTAAATATTCATTGAATTTAGATACATATATTTTATAATACTATGTCAAACTTAAGTCTCATCTAGCTTTCACTCTAAATTCGACTAGGATTAACAGGTATCTCAAATACTTGTCATTTAAATTCAAAATTGTATCAGAGATGTGCGACTTAACTGCACATTGTTTCTCAAGACTCTTAGTTTTAATCAGAATAGTTGAAAGCTTTAGTACATAGATAGGCACGTATTTATGTAGGTACTAAAATAATACAAATAATAATAATATATAATATACTAATTAATATTATATTATAAATAATACTAATAATGTACCTATTTACATTCTACACCTGTGTGACACGAGGCAATCTCAAAAAAGATTAAATTTGTAATTAAAAAACCCTACAATAAATGTGAAATAAGCTTTCGCATTATGCTTATAATTTATGTATGAATGTACGTACATATGTACATCTGGTGAAAGCCTGGCTATTTTTTGAACCTCTAAGCTGAAATTAATCAGTTATATTTTACATATGTACATATTCGTTTGCGCCTATATATGTACATAGTTATAAGGGTTCTTTTTCTTATTAAATGAAGTAAAATACGTACTGAATCAGCATTTATAGTTTTATGAAACAAGGAAAAACAGAGCTAGCTCACTTTTCCCTCCTTCCCAATCTCTGAAATGTCTTCCTGAAGAAGATTCGGCTCTACTGAAATGATGAGATTTATGAAAATAAATAGTTTTCTTCCTTCTCTGCGTAATGATAATATATGGTTGCCGGTTTGTATGTATGTATGTACATATATTCATGCATACGTATACAAATACTCAGTAGATTATAGTGCCATTATTTCCTGAGTAAAAGATATATCAAAAGTAATAATTTACTCATTCTATTAACCTAATCCACTTTGGTGCTGATTTGCGCTTTGAAAACATATTATGATAAACCAAAGTATGTTGAATAAACACAGTGTAGACAAAAGTTTCGTACAGCAATTATTTAGATACATGATCCTAAATGATAATTTTATTTTTGACCAACTTTCGAGACTTAATAATATTCTTTGTTTCAAAATGGCTTTGATTGTTGATGATGAGAAGGGGGAGGGGATAATGAGATGAGGTGTATGCAACCGTTTCCACAAAGCTTTGATTTCCAATGTCGAGTGATTCTTAAATAAGAAGAGAATAGGGGTCACATCGACCAAAGCTAAAAACTTAGCAATATATATTCGGGAATAAACTTGGACTTTACTAGGCTTATGGGATGGAGCCTAATCTTGTTGTGAATACCATCAGGGTAGTTGGCCCAGGCTTCATCTTCTTTTTCAGTACCTTGATGTATGAAATCCTCAGGAAAGACCCGTAACCCTTTCTCAAACCAGTGAAAAAGGTATTTTGTTCCCATCTGATGCTACAACTCCAACCATAATAGCTTGTGTTGTTTGGATGGACGTACACGAGCCGGGTACCTGTTATTCCTGAAATGTATATCTATGTATTTAAATTAAACACATTGAAGTCATCATATTACAATCAAAGTCAAAGTCAGGATTCTGATTAAAAGTATTTCACTAGAAATTCCTTTTAACCCTGTCTTTGAAGCAATTAATCAATAAACTATGTAGGTATATAATAATTTATTTGTTTATGTACTACATTTATAGACCAGTTAGTTACCAACAAGTATACTGATATATATATATATATATATATATTATATAAATACAACAAAATGAAATAACTTCAAGATTGGAGATTACTAGCTCTCCCTACCTTCATTACCTTTCCTACATGGAGCATCATGTTTTGCGTTTATTAACATTCCTTATTCATTGAAATATCCTTAATGGGCCGTGTGAATACCTCCAGGGGCTTCTTTTTCTCCTCTCTTCATACATACATCCTTCTCTCAATAAATAAAAAAAAAATATCCCTCAATTTAATTATTATGAATATCAGAGAATAAAAAGAAGAGGTAAAGAAACTCTAATGTAGCTAGAAAATTGTAAATAAAATATGTAAACCATCATCATTCCTCAAGGGTTGAATATTTTTATAACCTATTTTCACACTCATCAACCTCATAAGAAACATACCTGATATTTTATGTAGAGTCCTCATATATACATATACATATATTTAATGGAATTGAATCAAAGCTTTTTATTGTCAATTCATTTAATGATGTACACATTAGATTTTCTCTCACGGGATTTCTCGGAGTTTTACACCTACATATGAGAAATTCTTGGGAAGTCTCTTGTTTAATTATAGATTTGATAAAGTAAACTTCCTTTATGTAATTGATTAAATGAAAAGTTGGATACATATTAATGATGATTACCTTGATAATAAGTTTAAGACGGATGTATGCGTTGCAAATAATGTGCATGTATGTTGTGTATCGACAAAAAATGATGCCCAATGAATCATTAAAATGTTTCGAATTCTTGATGACGCTTTTTTTTATTGATAATAAACAATTTTCATTCTTGTATTTGGGTCTTAATTTATGTTACAAGTTTCAACGCAAAATATGGGATGGATAATTTGAACCCAATATGATTGTTTTCGAATTAAATATATTAGACTGTTTAAATCTAGTCTCTTGAAGACTGTTCTAATATTTTATACTTTTTGCATGTTTTTATTGCATTAAAATGAAGAAATTGGAATTGATTGAATACAGACTGAACGGGGTATTGCTGATAAGCATAATGCAATGATTCAAGTTCTGTTATTATTCTCTGATACATAAGATTAATCAGAGTTCAACTGATCTTTTACCTAACAATAAGTAATTTGAATTTATAAAAGTGAAAATATGTACATATAGTTCCTAGAAACCATACTGACCGATATTATCATAAGATAAGATACTATGAGACGTACTAATTACAACTTTTGCAAGATGTGACCATCCTATACGTCTTTTTTATACTTTATAGTAATTTAATTGCAGACATTTCTATTTAAGTAAAAAATGTTATTCGACAAAGTTTGTTTGATTATCGATTATCTTCAATGTGCCCCTATAATCCATAGATAAAATTATTTAAACGAATTCGTGTTTGAGGAAAATAATTCACATAACTATCAATCTACGAAGCAATTTATATGTAGGTACATACTTCTCTCATTGATAAACAAACAATGAAAGATTACTAATCTTTCAACAGGACAATAATAAATAATCGTCCTGCCTTCGGTTTTTCTATTTAATGGACACGCCCTGTTGGATAACCCAAAACCTATTTCTGGCTCGAATGATTTATATTAAATATACGTATTTTTCATGAGATGAAGGGAGGATGATGACGGTGTATAAATCATTAATCAATATTTAATACATTATATGTGTTACTTGTAGGATACAAACACTATTAGGATTCGTAATATATATATATATATATTCACTATGTATGTAGTATAGTAAAAATAGCTATAGGTACATAATGAAATGTATATATAAATACAATGTAACGGATATTGAATTAAAAAACTTTGGGGTCAGGGGCTAAGGAATGTACATTTGTTTATGGATTTAATGTCCTATAAAATATTCGGATTGCAAAGGGTTAGAAAGTGTGTTTCTTTTATAAATATAAATATATATATATTCACGAATAACGATGTCCAAAAAAAAGTCTCATATACCTAATAAAGACTTTACGTTGTATATGTACTATAGCTAACAGACCCTGATATGTCCTCCCAACCCATAAATTTGTATATAAATCCCATAAATATATAAATGAAGTATGGGGTTGTTTATGCTGAAATAAGGAAAATAAATTTGGAGTCTCTCATTTTTTTTTATTGAAGAAAATTGGTTTTGTGTTGACGCACTATATATACGTACATATGATGAAACTAACTCTGTTATTATGTATGTGGCTTTCTTAAGGATGTAAACACTTTTTTTATTAATAAAAATAAACACTTCAAATACAGAAAATGTCCTTCATTCGTTTTTGTGTGTTTTTTTCAGGGACATCTTCATCAATATATGTATGTATAGGTATATATGACTACATACAAATGTAGTTTTATGTATCTTAAATGTATGTAATGTGAAGAACTATCTCTTCCCCTTTCCTTCCCTTCCCCTCATACTCATTTGTACAATCACACTCCAATTGTCTTCCTTAGTATCTGCCTATTGGGTTCTTCTGCTTATGATTGAAGTATATCATTGAGAGCTCCTTAGAACCATAAAAAATCGGTGGATACATAATTAGGGCCATTATATCTATATATACTAGAGATTTATGTATAGGGATCCATTGATCCACTTTTTTTTCTTTTCTTTTCTTTTTTTTTTTTTTGAAAATCCTCGATACAAAATTTCTCTCTCCTTTCCCTTCAAAACAGATATTGGAACTGTATATGGTTATAAACAAATAAAATATAAGATAATCGACATCTAAAATACCCTATTAACTTAATAGCTATAACCATAATAATTTTAATAAAATTTGAAGGGTTTCTTCTTTGATCATATGATAGCATGAAAACAGATGCCTAGGATCTATAATTTTATGTTTTTTTTCCCTCTTCCTTCTTTTTTTTTCTGTGTTCTTATGTTAAAAAGCATCACCTTCGATGAATACTAATGAAAAATGACTTTTAATATTCAATATTATGATTCATTTCTATATTTGTCACTAGTCATGTTGACTATTTATGTACGTACATATGTAAATCTCATTGATTATTATACAAGGAGAAATTTTTTTTGGTATTGAGTGCAAAATCTAATACTAATATTAGTTTTTCTATTTCTGGTTTCTGAGTAATCTGGATTCTTATGTATTCTCATAATATGGATCTCAAAACTGATCAAGACTATTGGTCTCATCTCTGTCCCTTTCCTTGAAAGTCTTATACTTGTTGTCATTATCAAGAACAAAGCAACTAGATTAAAAACAAAAACAATTCAATCTTTTTTCTTTTGGTCTCGATCTCTCTAAGTCTTGTTCTCAAATAAAGTAGTTTTGAACATTACACTATAGTAATTTGGAATTAATATTTTCCAGGGTCATTTTTCACCTAAAAAGGCAGTCTAAAAATTAAAAATACAACTTATAAAAATCTGTTTAATAATTTCAAAAATATTTGACACTTTCTAAATATCTAGTTCTTAACTTAAGATAATATCATTTTTTGTCTAAAAAGAAGTATTTTTTTAGTAATATCATAACTAAAGCTATAAGAATTTCTCTCTTTTTTTCTACTCAAAAATTGGTTCAAATCTATTAAACGTCCAAAAATAGACAAAATATCGAAATTATTCCAAAAACAGACTTTCAACGAAAAAGCAAACACTAATTACATATGCATAATCAGTGTGTTAAATATTACTTGTAATAATATATATATAGTCTTGATTTAAAAAAATAATTGTTGACTTTTATTAATATGTTTGGCCCTTCGATTTAATTACACCCATGAGGCGTATATATAGAAAATAAATTAGGAATACCAATGATATTAATAACATGAAACTTTATGAGAATTTTTTTTTGATATGAGGTTCAAAATAATTAATGAATGGTTGTTACATGGTTGAAGGGAAATATAATTATTTTTGTTCTCAAAGGACAATATTCATAATTTTTACTTTAATTAATTTGCTATTTAGTCATAAGTTGAGACATCGATTTTAGTCTAAAAAATAGACTACTAGATTCTTTTTTATATAGTTTTTACTTCCAAACACGTCTATAATACACATAGCAATCATTATAACATTTCTTTACCTTTCCTTCAAAAAGAAAAAGAAAAAAGGTCCGAAATTATATTTGATAGTTAGGCAATGTAGTCATTCTTTACAAATCTTGAACCATTCACTATTTGATAATATGTATATTCAGCACTTAATAAGGTGTATCCCGAGTTCAACAAATCAACATTCACAATACTTACAATAATCAATTGTAGACAAATCAACAAATGATAAATAATTCATAGGAGTTGTTGATGTTTTGTAATTACCATTGTATAAGATAAATATTACGTATAATATGAAATACTAACGCTATAGAGTGAGTTATGTGTGAATAAAATGACGTCACAAGAGTTGTTTCAGTCACTTAACAATTTATTGTAATTAATAAATCAATTTTTGTGCTTATGAAATGTCGATTTGTAATTTTAAATAGAAACAGAGGGAAAAAAACAACATAAACATCAAACCAATTTTTAAAAAAAGATCTTTAATAGTCTAAAATCATATGCAAGCTAGTCAAAAACCATTTAGAGGGGTTATAGATTTTCCCTTCTATTTCTGTTAGGTATTTTTCCCTCTTCCCTTAGAAAGTTCTATGATAACTCTATAAGACATAAATGATTTGACAGAATATTCATAAACTATTATATTATATACATAAGGAATTTGACAAAAAAAAATATTATTATGTTCCCTTCAGTGTTTTTCTAATGCATAATTGTATATACATATATATATATATAAATAATATATAGAAAGGGAATTTCCCGAGGGGAGACTAGGGTGAAATATTTTATGCAACACGTTCCACAAAGAATAGCAGTATGTTTATGATTGTGGCGGTGGCTCCATGTCGTAATGAATAGATGAAGAATAAAAAAATATGTATTGAACGTGATATGAAAGGGAAAAAAATATTTCTTATTTATTATGTTATTGGTATTGTTTGGTAGTTCCCCATAACAAGAGCACTGGAGTTTGTTAGTCCAAAGATTAAAATAAAGATAATGAACATAATAACTCTACGTATTTCTTCTTGTTCTTCTTTTTTTCTTTTAACAATCCATTAATTTTATTACTTTTTTTTCTCTCTTTCTCTCTAAATCCTAACACCTTATGTAAACCAAACGTACGATATGGTTTCTTATAGATAGTATTCATCTACCTACTTTGTAATTTTTAGTTGAGAGACTTTTATACATCATTTAAGATTTTTTTTATTTTTATACAAAAATCACACACAAAATACTCTGTAGTGCAAAATATAGAATTGTATTCATAGTAAATTGATTTCTGAGTACTAAAAAAAGAGTTGATACTTCTTTAAATAATTAGCTAAAATTTTGTTCGTAGTTGTTTATATATCATGAATCGATGTTTTATCTATTGTATTAAGGCCCTTTTTCTATAGGCTGTCCGACATACTCTTGGGATTCTAATATAAACAGCCTTGCTTATATCTTTTCTCTATGTAATATTTTCAAGAGTTACATTTTAAGTATTTTTAAAGAAAATGCCTATTCTTTTGAAATTGGAAAAATGCTTGGCATGGAGGAATGGGTAAGAAAAAAAATGTAGCCTCCAAAAAAAAGGAACTCAAGCAATTTGCAAACACCAAAGTTTCTCAAAAAATTTGATGGCCAAAGGCTTTCCAACAAACTCTTAATTCCATTAATTTTATGTGGTCAAAATTTATGTAAATATCATTCAGAAAAATATTTTGTCAGGGAACTTAAGATCGTCTGCAACGGGTTTCACAGATCTAAAGAATTTTTGGTAAAAACAAATTTTCTAAGTTTCATCTCCTATTATATGAAAGTCAATTTTATAACTATACGACATAGTAATCTTCACTACATTTCTCAACCTTTCTATTTAAAGTTGAAACCGAAGTAAGGGCTGAAATTAACAAATAATTAGTCAATTACGTAATCATTCCCAACTGCTGGACTACATAATAGTAGTGATAAATGTATTGACAGCTTGGCATGAACTAATTACAGTTCAACAAATCAATGTACGGAATATTAGTAGAAACAGATAAATAAGCAGCTGACAAAGTACATATATGTATATTGGAATTGTTGATGTTGTAGGGATAGTATTGTCGGACAGAAGGGATTATAATTTACATACTTCAAAAGAAATCCATGAATAGGTAAACCTATTAAGTACATACAAAGTTTTTATTGAATTGTAAGAGAATTTACCTACAATTTGTTCTTCGTCTCTAAACGTCAAAGAATTACATAAGTAGCAGACGACTCTCTCTATTTCTTATCAAACATCACTCCTGCAGATATCAGATATAAATGTACTTAATATAATATGAAGAAGGATAAAGAGAGGAAAAGAAGTAGATGAAGAAGAAAGTCGAGCTCTTTTTACCTCAATTCAATCATAATCATATATTATTAATATGATCATGGGGCCGCCTTACCCCAACTTACTTTAATAACATTTTAATCAGATTAAAGAAGAATAAGTGAACCTCAGATGTGTTTTATCACGTTCAACATACATATACATGTATATATATTCAAGTACACTCGGAATATGTTTGTATATTCATAATCCCTGTAGTGTAACGTGCATACTACTTCTTTACAAAAAGTGATATGCGTAAAAAAAAACGATTTGCATATCATTTTACTAGGTGGGTTTATTAAAAAAATCGCTTTATAGGTTTTTTTATTATTTCATTACAAAAAAAAAAAAAAAAACTGAAAGAACAAAATCAAACAATTGCCAAATCTATTATCCTTTATAGATATATAATTTAGATTAAAGTAAATAAGTTAATTAAATGGGTCTTTATTACCTGAAAAACGATTTATTTAATCCAAATCAAAAATTATATGTATGTATATATATATATATTTCATTTTTTTTTATAAAACCACAATTTCATAGTACTAGTAAAAAGTCTTTATAAAATAATATATAACTCCTTCATTAATTATACTTTTTTGTGGGTTAACAATGAATTTGAAAATGAAAACATGGCTTGGTAGAAAAATAAGGGAGAACTTTATGATATAATCAGACTCAGATCTTTTTTTGATTTTCTGGATCGAATATTTTATTGTTCTTACCTCAAAAAGAGTTAAGGTTCATTTGACGTTATCAAAGCGATTTGCTCATTTGAAAATATAATTAATATCATCCATTGCCTTTCATTAAAATATTTGTACAGATCGAAGTGTTTTATGTGACCGATACAAATGATCTTGTTCTCAAAATCGATTCAGAGACCAAATTAGATGATTTCATAATTTAGAGAACGAATTGCAACACTTTTGATTATACTCATTGTTATGAATCAAATTTGAATTTAAAAGACAATGAAGAACAATACCTCGTCAAGTCCGAATTCGATCAGTCATGGTGTCATTATAGTACGATTTTTCATTTCAAGGCCCCTTCAGTAATAAAAACTGTGCTTAATATTACATCCGAAAAGAATAATATGTTAATATGCAGCAACGATAGTCTCAAATAGTGTATCTGCATAACCAGGATTTATAGGATTGTTATACTTAGATTTCTAAAAAAGCCTTTGGATACGTCTGGATTTTGACTCACGTATCCAACAAAATAAATGTTAATTTGTTTTCGAATTGTAAAATGATTGTATTTTTGTAAGTTAGTATATTCATTCCAAAAACTTTAAAACTTTGATCTGGTTTATCTGTCAAAGTTTTAACTTACAATTTATATTTCATTATGACCATGAAAACTTAATTCTATTCATTCATTTCAGGAGTCTCAGCTTATGATATCATGAAGAGGTAGTAAAACTCAACGATCAAACATAGTTCCAGAGCTATATTTATAAGAATTCTCTAAATTCTATCTTTCTTTTTTTGATTTGATATTACTCATATCAAAGACACCCAAAAAATATTATTTTTTCTGATTAACGAGCCCTAAAAAAAAGATTATATTCAATCGGGAACCCATGTTTAAAATGGGCGGTGGAGGACCCACCCTGAGTTTGGACCTGTGGTATCAACTACGACGTTTAACAGATCTTCCAGATGTTCGAATTGACGATTGGTTCTTTCGACTTCACTACTGGGTCACCTCCACGGCTTTATTCCTTGCCTCTGCCATTGCTTTTGCTAAACAGTATTTTGGAGATCCCATTGAGTGTATTTTTGTAAGTTGAGAGACAGAAATGAGTATTAAATATTATTATACATTACATTATAGTAAGCAATTCAATAATTTTAATATTATATTTTATTCAACATTTTAAATCCAAGAAAGGAGTAAAATGAGACCTAAGAATATATTTATGTACATATTCACATGTATACATATCTTCATAATGTAACTCTTTAAAATATTCAGGAGAAATAAAAAAGTTTGTTGGAAACAAATTGAATTTATGTACATACTACTACGTATGAGTACAAATGTGAACATGTATTTTTTTGTCTGTATGTGTTAAAACATTATATTATTTATATGTAGGATGCTAAAGAAGGTAATGAAATGAAGGCTGTGGATGCCTACTGTTGGCTTCATTCCACCTTTAATTTAGACTTAAATCTACTCAAAAAAATGAATGAAAACCCAAAGATACGTAATCCCTGTAAGGGATTTTTCCAATTTGAGGATCAACCTGAAACTGACACTCTTTACTACCAATGGGTTCCATTCTTTCTACTTTTACAGGTTTGTAATTTATAAATTTAGTAAGTTATTATAATTAAATTATGTTCAATATTAAACTAAATCATGGTCTAATCCTGGATAAAGAGCAATAAATATTGTGCAGGTAGTTTTAATATTTACTGCTTGAGTAGCGTGCATCGTCATTTTCACTTCATTTTATATTTACTCCTTTTACATTTTTTAAAATAAATAAATTAATGTGTTTTTACTGACGTCACAGACTGCATAATAAGCCACCATGCTCAAGGTTGATATATGTACATAGTTTTTAAACAAAATATACTTGAGAAAATTTCATCTATGGCCTTTACAAATGAAAAACAAAACAAAAACGATAACTTAACTATTGTATGGGAGCAAGGATTTTTACCATTATCAAAATTGGCTGTTTATACCCCTTACAAAATAGCCTACTTTCAAAATCATGACGTCACGTGAAAACTCTAATTTTAATATTATTTATTTGTAAAAGACATGGTATGGAAAAGTTGAGTATTTCTGTCAGGACATTAGCTAATAACTAGAATAATGATATATCTAAGTTATTTTATATATTATTTTTAAAAAAGAAGATAAATTGTCTAAGTTTTTTTTCTCCTATGTAAACTTTCTGTTTGCTTTCCACACTTAATATATACAACTATCATTTACAGTCGGTATCAACTCGAAACAAATATTATTTAATATATCATTACTTTCTTTCATAATTAAACAATGTAACAAAATTCCCTAATAGGATAGTAAAATCACTTGGAGAAAAGACAGACAAAAAACTTTTAAATATAACTTACATACATAAGTCACAAAGAGTTTTCTACAATTAATTTCTAGGCTCTTACATTTCGAATATCATGGCGTCTCTGGCAGAGCTTTGAAGGAGGACGAATGGAGGAGTTTGGTCTAGAGGCCAAAAAGCATTTAATCCCTAGTGACTCAGCAGATATCATTGCCAAACAATACGCACTCCTTTTTCGCACCATCATTCGTCGAAATAACACCTACTTTGCCAAATATTTCTTTTGCGAAGTCCTCAATGTACTTATCGTTACATGGAACATTTATGCAACGGATTCCTTTTTAGGGGGAAAGTTCGTGCATTATGGATCCCAGGTTTGGAGATTTTATAGAATGGACTCAAGGGAGAGAAAATTGAACGTAAATCCCATGTGTGCCTTGTTTCCTACAGTCACTTCGTAAGTAGCTAACAGTATTTGATTAACCCATTTTATTCAATCAATGTATTTATTATCTACTTATCCTAAATGGGAAGAAAAACCTAGCTGTGAGTGCTTTAATACCAAACAAGAAAAACATAATAAATAGAATAATAATGAATAGAAAATTATAAAATAAGTTCGTTCATAAACATAACATCTTATAAATATGCTAGTAAAGAGGTAGAGGCATAGAACATAATAACAATAAGACTTAATACCCATGTTTTACATTTATAAAGAAATTGAATAAATTTCCTCTAAACCCACAAATGGTTTTATAATAATCAAAGGCTCTTTTGAATGTTGTAAAAAACCCAGCTATTTTTTAAATGTGTATGTAAATATATTTAAATCATATTTCTTAGGAATTTGAATTTATGTATTAAGCTTTTACTTAATAGTACATAGAAGCAGTTTGACTCAATAAAAATAATCTTCAAAGGCAAAGAGATATGTACATAAAAAAACTTTATGGTTGAGATTTTTCACTGATGTCACACTGAATAATCCTGAAGACAGTAACAAAATGGACAAAAAAATAATTGCTTTATTAATTGAAGGAACTAAACTATTTAGTGGGACTAAGGAATTTGTATAAAATTTAGTTGTTGTTTATCCCCTTCTTTAAATATAACTTTCAGAATGATGACGTCAAATAATAAGGCTCTAAAATATAGTTTTTTAATAAGAACTTTATCCTTAAGCAAGATATTTTATCTTATAAAATTTAGTTATTTATACCTCCTTCAAGATGACCTATTAATAAGGACGTTATGAGAAAACGCTCTTTTAGAATAACAGAATGTTAGTTTTATTACAAAAATTCCAAATTTGTTGGGAATTACGTAATTAGGTCACTCTTTGCAACTGCACACTACTTTACAAGAAATCATTTGAGTTTCGCAAATCAACGTTCAGAACTCAAATAGCGGGTAGGAGTATGTAAAGAAGTCAAGTGCTGACAAAAAAATACCATTGAGATAAAGTCTGTTGATAAATGTGTAATTTTTCAAACATATTTTGAACCCCTTCTTCGTTTTGACATTGAAAGATTCTCTTTTTCGTTTTTTTCAAAAAGATATAAAAAATATCTTCTATCTCCGGAAATTTGACATATTTTTGATTATGAATTAATAGATATCAATGGTTTTGATCATTCCCTAATGAAGATGTCTCTCCCATTTCCTTTCTAGCTACAATAACAAAAAAAAAAGAAGATTTATCACAAATTGCCTTTGACAAAATAAAACAAATCTTCTTTTTTTTTTTAAGAAGCAAGTTTGATACATCAAACAAGATATATTATTATTTATTATTATCATTTGATAAAAACAACAAAAATGAATTCTTATTTCTTATGTACTTATACATCTATGTAGTCATAAAATCCCCCGTTTTCAAATATGATACCATGTCATCATCATTGAGAGTGTTTATAGTTTTGTTACGTTGATACATTTTTTATTTCCATCATTTTTTATTTTGTTTGACAAATTTATATTCCTATCATAGCCATTTTATGGTTATGACAACCATTCTATGTTTGTATGAACATAAACGAAAAACAATCAGAAATTCTTTTTTCTATGTATAGTTGATCCTAATAAACCCATTGAATAATAAAAATCAACAACATAGAGTACCATGGGGAAAAACATATTTGTAAGTACAAAAAATACGTATGTCTGCTTATATGAAATAATTATACGAATTAAATCAGTCCATTTTGCCTTTGGATTCCTTTTTTTTTTTTTTTTGGTCCTTCATTTGAAATTTAAATAAAATGGGAAGTTACTTGTAGTTTATATTAAATTGAAAAGTTTTTCTTTCAAAAAAAAAATTGAGATTATTATTTTGATTATTGAATCATCTTTGGTACATCTTTTGAAGATCTGGCTTATGTATTCATCTCCTTAATCTTTTCAAATGTTTTTATTTAAATCATTGATAGATCATAGTTAGAGGCATAGAACATTAAATAAGTTCATACAACTATAAAATTGAGATGGGAATAAAGAAAAAAACATACTATTCATGGCGTCCTCAACTTTTCTAATACCTACATATTTTGAATATGATATAGGTGGGACTTGGTCATCAGTCTTAAATTAGAACACAGCTTAACTGATCTGCCCCTTGAACTAAAGAAACAAAGCCAAGTTTAGATTTACCTGTATGATTCACTATTTGGGATTATCTCTGTGTATATATGCTGATCTACGCACCTATGTTAATTCATATTGTGATTCAAGCCTTTATGTACATGTAGAATTAAAAAAGCTGCATGATAAATTCAACGTTCTATTCTTTATTATTTAATACAGCTTTAAATTCAATGTTGCCATAATGAATAATTAGAATACATTTGTTGGTTGTCTCCTTTCCTTGTTGTATAATAAATACATACTACTTATATACACTCATAGAAACAGAGTCTTAGCTTTGCATATATTTAAGGGTAAGTAAGCATTATTGTGGATGTACATAAATATATATGCAGATCTATTGCTATTACTAATACAACATACACACACAACCAACCATTTATAAATTATTCTTCATACAAAGGATTAACTTAATATTAGGGTAAAGAGAGAAAATGGATGGGAAAGAAGAAAGAGTGGCTTACTATCATTATTAAGAAATTATTCATATTTAAATATAGAAACATACATATATATATATATATAATACATGTATACTCTATCATTTATTTTTATGAGAGAGAAAGAAAGGAAGCTACTGTATAATTTTTCTGACAAAATATCCTCACCCACATATTATTCTGACATCCTTTTAAAACAAAAACAAAGCTCTCAAAGATGAAATGAAAAAACATGAATAACAATTCATTAACTGTATCAAAAGGCACAGGCTTTTTCTAACCTTTTCGAGATTGGAATTCAAAATAACACAAATTATAATGTATACAAGATACATATGTAGACATATTTATACATATTTCGTCATAATTAAGTTAACTAAAAAAAATCATGAAGGTTGATTCCACAAATAGAATACTGTCAATGAATTTACTAAATAATTATGTACATATAGGAGTTATTAATTCAATAATATTGCACCATTTGATTAATTTTTGGATGGACTTGAAGAAACAGAATATAGGTTCTTTGGTATTACTTAGGGTACATAATATTATTATTTACTTGAGGAGGTGGGTTTTGAATTGCAAATATGTATATTATAGCAGCCCAAAAGTTAAGACATCCATCTAAATTTACAGGTATGTATTTAGCTTTGATTCCAAGAACCTATAGGATGTGAACTTAGCAATTTTTTTGTAATGGAAAAAATATCATAAATAATGTTCGTGATATAAATTTTCGATATAAATGCTCAACTAAATAAAGCGAGCCCTATAAATAACACTGGTCAATAGTCAAAAACCATACAGGGTATAAGTATAAAAAAATTTATTCAACTTTGCACACTGATTTCAAATCTGTATTTTTTTTTCTCGAGAATCCGAGGGTTTTCGAGAAATGGATCCCTACTTTTTGAGCTTTTTTTGAGTCAAAAGTCGGCCAAAACGTTTGTACTTAGAAATTCCTTGAATAATACATGAAATGGATTAATAAGTAATACATTAAGGAGCTAAGACTCACAGCTTTCAAATTAGATGTCAAGCGCTCGATCAGCCTCCTTAATTAAGAAGAAATTGTCCATCTAAATATATAAATTTTCATCCAATTTCGAACAAAAATCCATTAGAAATCAAAGACTCACGATATATCTACTAATTATTAGTGCAATAGATCTAAGGTTTAGCTGATTTCGCAATCCTTCTGCGCATTACTACTTTAGTAGCTCTACCGTGAGTAAATCAGTGATAATCAACTAGCCATTTATTATACTTTATCCTCATTAGTATGCATACATATACCTGAAACAAATGTTTTTTTTTATCCCCATCACATCAACATCATTGATGAGACAGCAGTTTTAAAAACTTAGTGAGTCATATGAATTAATACGCATCTTTTTTTAAAGTCATAATTATCTTTATACAACTTCTATCTTCAGATTCAATTATTCTAATAGTGTAATATTAAATTTATATTTAGTGATGTAATTATGTTTTATTTTCAATTTCTCGTTTTCTTGGTATATTTTTGTAAAACCTTCTCTTTTGAAGCATTCCTAAAAAAAAATATTTCAGATTTTTTTTGTTTTCAATGTGATAAGGAATTATTTATTTTCAAATAATTATTTCATTATGAATCAAACGAATTAATTTAATATGTGTCAGATTTTCTGTCTTGTCTAGTTCAAAAATTGACCAATCCTAAGCACTAACTTTTTACGATCATAATTGAGGATATATTTTGATCCATTACATATCTTTATGGGTTGGAATATTTTTTATATATTTAAAACACATGTTGTAGATTAACAACATTATTAGGTTTTGGAAAAAGTCCTTCTACACATTCTAATTAATTTCTCAAATCATCCATTCCATTTCATCAAGATTATTCAAAAGTTGATCAAATATATATAATAATACAAAAGACACAGGATTTTATTTTACTTTCAAAATAAATAAAATCCAAATTCTAAAAATAGTAGTGTATTAATAATAATTGAGATTCACGTAAATGATGATAATTATTTTTACTCTAATGAACTATAACCTATCAAGAATCGATATATCTTATTTTAAGAATATCTTCATGGGGGACTGCTCTGGACTAGATTGCGGTCTTTAATCCTAAATTACGAACAAACCAACACTAATTATAATGTTTAAATCATATGTATATAGTGTGATTATAATTTCACATCAATTTTCTTTCAATTATTAAAAGTATGATAAAATCTTTGGTTTGATAAAAGTGCTAGTAAAAAAAAATATAACCGAATTTGTTTGATTTGAATGAAACAGTTTATTTATTTAATACATTCAAAGAAAAAAAAGTTCGGTACAACCATTTCATTTTATATTCAATCAAGTTGCTTTTATAATGAATTTTTATACTTATTCTTTCTTACTTTTTTGAGAAATAATAATAAAAAAATAAACTTCTGACAAATTCAATGTTTAAACACATTTCCAATATTTGTAAGACATTTATTGGATTTTTTACACACACTCTCTCACGTCTAATAATAGAGTGTATAAATATGTATATTTGTATGTACCAACATATATTGAGCGTATAATTTATTGATTCATTTTAGATTTTCAACTCATACTTGAACAAAAGAGTGTTTTTTTAAAAAAAAAATGCCTGCATAATTGGATATATTAGCTCCATATATGTACATAAAAGGAAATGTAATATCTAATAACATAAATTTGAAAAAAATAAATTTATTACATCAATAGCTTGAATGGTCCGGACAGTTAGTTTTGTTGATATACCGAACTATTTGAGAATATTAGACCTACAAATTAGCATTTTATTGTAGACTTTTATTAAAAGGGTCTTCCACTGAAAAGGGTTTTAGAGCCAAATTTGGAAAGATTGGGTTCTATATTCTTTTTTATATTTGTTGTGAACATGTTGTGTAAGTTGCAATCTGTTCATTTAATAACTTCTTATTTAATTAGCACGCAAGTCATTTTAACTATTGTCAACTATTATTTGATTTGGTATGATTCCATTTTGATCTATATAAAATGAACTTTTCTTTCTTATATTTCTACAAGTAATATAATTGTGAACTCTTGAATGCTCTAATATGTCATAGAAAACATCAATTAGTATTTTTTTACTATAAATATAAGATAGTCGAAAGTTGCAGATTATTTATACTTTAGAGAAGTATGGAGTTTCAATAATTGCATTAGAAATTAATATCATGAATTCTTCATTAAAATGCTTCATCTCATTTTTTTGGAATGATAGCTTGTACAAAATTCTAACTTGTATATAACATGAGTGGTTTCATGTGCACTTAGAAAGACGCCAAGGATACATGTTATGTTCATAAGTATGTCATTCTTTTTCAAATAATGTTAAATAAATGATGATCAATTGAAAACAAATTTATTTAATGAAAGCCCATTCATAGGATTTTAACACATTTTTATGTCCATTGCAGTTATAAAATGCTTCATTTGATTAAACGTGAGATTATTTTGAGAGCATTTTCCAAAAATCTGTCCTCATTTACTCTTCAAACAAGCAAGAAAGGCAATGATGAGTAAAATATAAAATAAATTCATTAGTTGATCCGTGCAAAAAATTCAGTCAATGCAGATTAATAACATGAGATGGTTTTGTTTCTACATACAATATTTCAAATTGAATCTTATGATTCTACAAATGACCTTTTTTTAAAGGAATACAAATGGGAATTTTATATGTTCTTCATTAAATAAATAAGACTAATTCTTTAAGATAATGTCATTGCAAATGAGCAAAAAGGGTTCTAGTTGCACTCTTCTAAGTTTATACATATGTGTATAACCATTTTATTTCATTTTAATTAATTATTTACTCTTTTAGATGTCAATTTCCATCTGGAGCCGTGACGGGTAGTTTGAACGTGGATCATGCCATGTGTGTTCTGAGTCTCAATATAATCAACGACAAAATATTTCTTTTGGAATGGTTTTGGTTTTTCACACTTCTTGGGATCTCCCTCTCCAATATCACACTCTCTTTCGCCCAGATCCTGTTTCGTAATTTAAGAAGATTTCTTTTCCTGTGGAAATGTAACAATGAGACTGAGAAAACTTACTTTAAAGAAGTCTTTGATAAAACTAAAACAGGTATGAAACTATGTAAAAAAAAGTATATACTGAATCGTCAAGTACAACTGAGTGTTATTTATTTATGATGTCTTTTTTTAACCCGAAATTATATGATAGTTAGATACTTACGTCATTATTCCCAACTATAAGACTATCTTTTATTTATTAATTTGAAATTGTTTTCAGTTTATTAAAAGCTACCTCCCCTACCAGACACGCAGTAGGCCATTATCTAGTAGGATTTATCCAACTATTAAAAATGAGAAAAATCCACTAGTCTGTTATACGGTTTTTCACAGAAGCAGGCAATTGGGGGGCACTATATGAGTTCAACAAATCAATGCTCAGAAGGGGAAAACTGTTTGAAAAATCGACAGCGGACAAAAAAAAATACAGTGTAAATTTTCATGTTGGCAGAATAAAGTTTTTGATGACAATGAAGGGTTCTCATATAAAAACAAAAAGTTGTAATGATATTCAAGGTTCGTATAAATCATGGATCAATGTGGTAAATAATATAATGTTATGTAAATAGGATAATGCATTATCATAATACCATCATATGATGACAGTGATAGTGAACACTGCTCTTGACACTTTTATCCTATAAAACTTATAAAACTCAATCAAATTTAGTGGTCAAAATTTTTGGTTTTTTGAAATTAGATTAATTTTTTTTACAAACGAAAGTCAATAGGTTTTTGGAACTTTTTTAATGATGCTTACAATATTATCAAGTAAGGAAATGATAAATTTTATCTTTGTTTTCATTGATTAAATATTTTTCATTATATTTTTGAGACTTTTGAGCCAATAAATTAACAACGAATCAAATCGAGGATTTCAAAACTAATAATTAAGAAAATGATACAAGCAAAGTTATAGGGCAATTTTTTGTTGCTCCGAAACGAGTAACAAATTATCACTTCAGACACAATGTTAAAGTACTAAATGTACTTAATTGATTTATTTTTACCTGTTTATTATTAAAACCTACTTACTTTAATTCTCCTGATTTTATTTTAGCAATGTGTTCAATTCAATACCTTTTTTCATACATATGTATGTACCTATATAAATTACACAATGCATTTACATAAATACAATGACTGGAAAAAACGATATTGAAAAAAAAATTAAATTTAAGGAGTTAAAATTTAAAACAATTTATGCGTTACTGAATAATATTATATTGTTTTTCCTATTTACAGGGGATTGGTTCTTCCTAACGGTCCTTCAACGAAATACAAACTCCTACATGTTTAAAAGAATCATCAAATGTATTGCTGAACAAATTAAAGACGATCAAAGGGTGAGCCGTACAAGGAGGTCCTCCTCCTCTCAGAGTGGAGTTTAAAAATCATTTGATGAAGATCGGTAATTTATAAGGATTCTTATATACTCAAAACAGCTTGTACTTCTACCAAAGACTCTTCTTTTTGTCTTTTCAACCTTTATCTAAAACTCACTTTTCGCAAATGCCAATCGGTATAATATGTACTACATACATATGGTCTAAAGCCATATTGACATACTTTTTTTTAATTGTTATTTATTTTATAGCTGGACTTTATTTAGAGGAATTGATCAAAGGCTTTAAAAACCAAACAATATACCTAGTACATACTTATATGCAAATATACCTACATATAGGAGATTTGTCTTTATATTTCTTTTTCGACCAAAAACTTTCATTACTGCCAAAACAAAAACAAAAAACTATCATTAAACATTATATATTAATTTTTAACGCAATTGTTTTATTTCTAATCTCGCTCAAAATATTTAGATTTTTCACAATATATGTATATGTAGTAATTTTTACGTTGTACTATTCTATGATTATTATTATTATTACACTGTGACTACATACAATAAATATTCTTTATGTTTAAATTATGCTTATCTATTGAAATAAGTTGTGAAATCCGTGAAAAAACTATTTTTGTTTGGCGTAATTGTGTATTATAAATTAGCCCTTATATGTGATGAGTCAACGTACAACAAATATTATATTTAAGGAGGGTTTTTTTAAATAATTAAATATTGACTAACAAATTATAAGAGTAACTAATGGTTTACTATAATTCATATAAGGATCATGACCTTCAAGGAATATTAAATGAAAAATAATGCTTCCAAAAAATATAAGAAGTCACTATCATATTAAGGAAAAAATTGTTTTGATTAGTTTATTATTTTGTACATAGATTCTATAGATATATCTATAGAAAAAGATTTTTTTAAATAAATATTCTCAGTGGTTGATAACATAATTATCCATTTGTAACTGCAGAAAATGATCATAGAAATTCATCAATTACGTCATAAGAACAACTCAGTGATTAAAAATAAGAAAATTCTACTTTATTTGTAAAAATTATAAAATTTATTCATATATTCAATGTACCAATTGAAGATCATTTAATCAGGTTTATATCCACTTACTTACAGTAATTTTGACTGAAGCATTGAATTCATACAATATGTTGTTATATGATCTTAAAAAATGTTCTACATATTATATGTATATAAGTACACAAGTCAGCAAAATTTAAATTTTTAGAAACCATAAATAAATTTCATATCTAATTATTGTAGAACTTGGTGTGGTTACCATATATCTGTAAGTAATTTTTCGGTATCAAATCTGATTTTTGAGCATTTTATATTTGTATTTTTAGGTTTTAAAGATGATGAAATGTAAGGATCAATAAATCATCTTTTTAAGAATTGTCTTCAGAGATGAATCACATCTTCGTTTTTTATTTGCTTAAAAGCAAAATGGGTTAATTTGAAGTATACTTTTATTATCAAAATTTCACTTGTTTCTAAAGGGTCTTATTTAGCTGTAATATTGAATTTATTTGAATTTTTTTTAAAGCAAAAGTTGGTCAGTATTTGTTTTCTTTGATACCTTTTAATATTAGATGCATTTTTTAAAAATAAAAGTAATACTCTATCATATATATTTTTTTAAATATAACCGAATATAAAAAAATATGAAGCTAGTTCCTTTTAAGTAAGTAAAGAATACAAGAAAATGAGGAATAATTGGTTCGAGAATTATTAAAAAATGTTCGAAAATATTTTTTATCCATTTTTCAATCTAGGTTAATTGTCTCGAAAAGTTTGATAGCTTTTCTTTAAGTAGTGTAGTTTTATTATTTAATTTACAAATCAAAATTCAAAAGTATAAAACTGACCTATTTTAATCCACTTAAAAAAAGATTACGTTCATAAAAATCACCATAAATGTATTTGAAATAATTGAAGTTGAATACTTTTAAAAAAAGTTTCTTTTTTAATTGAAGTGATGTTATTCATATGTATGTATACATACATTTTTATATTGGATTTTAAAAAATCAGCATTTATACATATATTCACAATAAATTATGGGCTATTATATAGTTATTTGATTCTCCAATTCATAAAAAGGTTTATTTTCTTAAAATATACTATAAATGAAAAATAAAAAAAGCTCGGAATATTTTAACGCTTACAAAACCTCTTACCTCAACTTTTTAAATTTTATACATATTGTTATATACCAATTCAAATCTAAATACATTTCAATTGTACTCCACTGACAATTTAGTTTGATAATTTATCATGCATTCAATTAAAATACTTCAACCATTTAAATAGTTAACTAACATTTCATTAATAGACGCAGGTATACAGGATATTTGTCCTCCCCGCCCTTTGTCCTTAAAGTATGGGCATAATAAAACTGTTATATACCCTTGGAACCAGTAATTTTATCTTAGTCTCTCATTTGATCATATCATAACCTTCCTCTGGCGTTTTTATAACGACTTTTTTTTCTGGGATGGAACGTGGGGCCAAACAATTACATAACCACGTATACTAAATAATGAAATATTACTTTCATCTAAATAAAATACGTAGATAACACAATTTTATTTCATCTCTGTAGGCTTATAAATTGAGATAAGTTAACATATTTCACATAAAAAAAACCCTGTATAAAACTAATTAACTCCCATAATAAAAACAAATGAAGCGTTTAACCAAAAACTAAATGTTCATTAGATTTCTCAATATAAATATTGTATATAGGACTTAATTATACTACCAATAAATTAAGAAATGTGTGGTAAACTTTACAACTGCTTGAGTTCCCATCCAGAATCTTTTACTCATTATACTTTCCTTTCACTGATCTAGAGATTTGATCTTTTAACTTGATGACCATTACTGATCTAGATCTATGGCCTTTTAATATTTGTATTAATACCTCATGCCTCTATAGAAATCCTTATCCTAGTAGCTTAAGGGTCTGTGTCGAAGTAAGTATCCTCTTCCAAGACAACAAAGAACGAGGTAAGAAATTTGAATCCTGGGATGATTCATTTTTGTATACTAAAGGGCTTTTCAATTGGGATGACGTATTTTTATTTCATTAGGGACGGCGAACTATGTCATATTTTTTTTAATTTTCTTTACATTTTTACTCACAAATAACTTACAAATCATTATGGAGCAATACAATCTTGAGCAGCGTTTGAAAATTATCCAAATTTATTACCAAAATTCAAATTCGGTCATGGCAAGTTTAAGAGAAAAATCATTTTCAGCGACGAAGCTCATTTTTGGCTCAATGGGTTTGTTAATAAGCAAGATATGTGTTATTGGTCAGGTAAAAACACACTTGTGCTTCATAAGACACCATTGCATCCCGAAAAGCTTAATGTTTGGTGTGGATTTCATGCCGGTGGTGTTATCGGGTAATACCTTTTAGTTGATGATTTTATTATTATTATCTTGTCCAAAAGGCGAAACTTTATTCATAATATTCGTTTATTTCTATAAATAACAGAGCTTAAGAGAGACTAACATTGAATAAAATTTAAAGAATAGAGTGGGGAAACTGGATTAAAATAATAAATAACGAAGAGGTACGCAATAAAACAAAAGGGTAATTGACAATATGTAAAACTGGGTATCATCAGAAAAATATAAAAAATCATTCAATTTCTCTAATAAACATGTTGATGATTGGAATAATGTCATTCAACTTGGTGTAGTTGGAGGATCTTTTTGCGTTGACGACTTGTTGTACCTTTGTTAAAATAGCATTTACTTTTAGTTCATCTTTTCCACTAAAATATGTTAAAAACTCTTCTTTGCCTACGAAGTTATTAACCAACCCAATCGATATTGATATGTAAGTTTCTTTTAGCATCTTGCAGCCAAAAAAGAGATGATCTATGGTCTCCTTTTTGTCCTTGCAGAAGATACAGACACTCTCTAAGCCTTGAAAAAAATTAGATCGCACCTCCAATGTCCCCGTAAGTAGGCGGCATTTGAACCATTTTTCTGAAGATGATAGTAATCGGTTTTTTATTGCTCGGATACTTCCTGATGCATCCTTGATGATAATTTCTCTTCTTCTCAGGTAAGCACAAAAAGGATCCATTGTTTTGGTTTGGAACACACCACTTATGTGTAATGTTGAGGCCATATATAGTGGCCTCTGTACACCTCGAAATCTTCTCAGTTTGTTTTTTAAAAATAACCTAACCATTCTGTCAATCATTGAAGTTGACCAGTGAACCTCTAGAGCAATATCAAACGAAATTGTGCGCACTTCAGGGAAGTTCAGACGTTCCTTTAAGCGCAGTTTCCAACCTGGGGAGAGTTCCAACTTTGTAACAACTTCCCTGCACCCCTCACTCATCTGTAGGAATGTAAAAAATCTGCAAAATGCCGCGTGGTAGATTTTGTGGACTTGGCACTTTTAACAGTACTTTTTGTTTTCCAAATCTGTTATCATTTTTCCTTTATTACTGAGAGGAGAACATCTACAATAGCAAATACAATGTTAGAAAAGGGCTCATGTTGTCGTAATAATTGTTAGTTTACGACTTGTAAGCTAAAGATATATAATTTTCTGACATTAATTTGAGTTAATTTTCTGCCTTTCATCTATGGTAGTCACATGTTGTGTATAGTAGCTTAAAAAAGAAAGACTTTTTTTAAAAATTTAATCAACTATTAAAAATATTGTTGGTCTCAGATTAACAAAATTATTATTATGGGCTGTACAAAACTTTGAGTCTAGTTCAAAATTATTTTTTTTTATATGTACATTTAAGAAACCTCTTTATGTTTGTATGGTTTGTAATCAAGTTTTAATTTCTTTTAACATTTTTACAAAATAAATCAAAAGCTTTTTCTTCTTTTAATACGTTTTAAATCTATAAAGTCAATGACACGAATATACAAGTACATAATTCATATTCTGAGAGCTCATAATTCATCCAATGAGTCAATAATATTCAATATAATTTCGAATAAATAAAGCAACAGTAAATTATTAACAAAAACTATTGATTTTATTTCAGTAAGATAGGCTAAATATGCATTGTTAATAAGGTTAATGATACATGTATGAAGCTATAATACAGGTAAAAAATCATCTGAAGATAAACAAAATCTGACTATTTCTATAAAATGATGAGCTCTTTCATTTAAGTTTTTTATTCATACTTAAATATATTTTAGAATGAGAAAAATGCCATCAAGCATAGCGGTGGTATTTCACGAATTCATTTGAAATTTTGCCTCCTTCAGTTGGAATTCGAGTACCCAGACATCTTTCTCTCATTACAGTAAGGGAATTTTCAATTTTGTTAAATAACTTACTGAAATCCTTTTCGCAACTCCCAGTAATTGTTCTATACCTCCAATACCAGTTTCACAATATACAAAAGGTAAATCAGTTCTGCAAACTCCCCTGGTTTGAGAAACATTGCACTAATAGACGTATTTTATTCTTCTAATTCTTCAAAGTAATTTTTGATAACTTTTTCATAATAAATAACAAAACAAGTTTTAAATGAAAAATCAAAGATGTTCAAATTATATTGTATTACGTTTTGTCACAATTAATACTGAATTTATTATCAAACAAAAGGAATAAAAAGAAAAGAATGCGTGTTATACGCAGTACATTTATTTTTTCTTCTTTCTTTTTTTTCTTTTATGTCGCTAAAAATACATTTTAGAGAAAAAGTAGCATAAATACATTTAAAAAAATATATATTTAACAAAAAAAAAAGTTATAAAATAAAAAATATTTTAACCCAAAATATTTTGGTTAATAATGAAAGGAGAAGATGAAATGTTCAAAAAAAATGTCAATTTTCTTAACTTTGAAGGCGTTGAACGACCTCTAAATGTTAAATTTTTCAATTTTTTTAATATATTGATTTAAATGACAAAATGCAAAAATTTAGAAAAAAGTTTGAAAATTAATAGTAAAATTTGCATTTTGTCCTTATTTTTTTGAAAAAAAAGTGATTAATTTTAGTTTTAAAATCATTATTTTTATTCTTCAAATACATTTATAGTTGCAGACAAAAACACATTAGTCAATTTTTAAATGTAAGAAATAAATAAATTCAGAATTGCCCTTAAAGAATTATTCACTAATTTTTAGTTGAAAAAGTATTGAAACACATATATGAATTTTGGTACTGGTACCGTTATAAAAATATTTGTATTGTAACAGCATTAATGCACAATGAAAAAAACATCTTTTTAGATACACACATTAATGCATTGCATAGTAGGTACTAAGACATGTCAATATATTAACTAAAAAAGCTCGTATTTTCTTAATCCTGGTTTAAATAACAGAGATATTTGTATTAAACTTACCATATTGTTCCGTTGCTACTTGTATAACTACAATATAAATAACTTAGTTTACGAGTTTATCTTAATATTCAAATATTTTTTGTAAATCAATCAATATTCTAAAGAGTGAGAAAACTTTTAATCTATTTCTAATTTTTAAAATTCAAGCATATGGAAGTTCCATTAGTTTCACAAAAAAATCACTCAATTTAGAAAATAACGATTTACTTTGAAGAAATAAAATACATGATTCAGAAATTTGTTAATTGTTGTCTGACATTTTATAGTTTTTTAAAACGAATGACTATTTATTCATTGAAATAAAATAATTGTATATTGAAAATCTGTTTATTGTAGTTTGCTCCTCTTTATTTTTTGATTTTCTTAAAATGTCGAATGTAATTAATTATATTCATTATTTGGATATAATGCATACAAAAAACTTACATGTCTTCTTCCATAGAATAAGCATGTTCTTTAATGTTACTATTTATATCTATCTTTTTCCTTATTGTTAACATTTGATTTGTTTCTCTATAAGATCTGAAGATGGAACTTTTGGTGTGGATTCGCATGCAATTGCATTATGCAAAGTATAATTACAATCCTAGCTAAATTAGAAGTATTACTTTTTATATTATAGGTCAGCTAAAATTGAAGGGGCATGCTATTGCATGTGAATTCCTTTTTTAGATCAAATATTCTCGTAGTAGGGTAAAATAGGTTTCATCTTTAACTCAGAGTTAAATATTCTGGTGTTACTTTTTGAAAATTAATAACCTTAATGAGCATGGTCAATATCAATGAGCGACTCTCCGACTTTGTTCATTAGTAAAACCGTTTCAATCTATATAAATATTTTTTCATTATGCGATTGTAACAAATCGTATAGCAGTTATCTCAGAAGTTGCTTGCAAGAATTTAAACGAGCCTTGGGTAGGTACATACAGAGGTATAGGGTATGATAAAGCCATATAAATATATTAAATATATCGTTTCGACAATGATTTGAATCTCTATTTTATTATTTCAATTTTTTTTAAATATTTGTAGCCAACCTTTGAAAACGCTTAAAAAAGTCCTATATGTGGCTTGTCAACACCAAAACAAGCTAAAATGATTTTTCTCAGAAATGAGTCTGGATTAAATTTGTATTTTTCAACTAAAAATTATTATTTTCTATTTCTATTAATAAACTATCCTGACTGATCATTCGAAGGAGCCACAAAAATTTCCGGTCATAATCAAGCAAAAAGAATACGATATATTTTATCTGAACAGCCATATTAGAGGCAAAAGCCTAATATATTATATGAAAGCTCTAAACTATAGTTAACTTTATTGGTATATCAACTTATGCCCAAAAACTTGAATACTTGGTACATATTTAACCGAAATATGTCTGAAGTATTGAAGCGCTTTTTATATTTATGAAGCAAAATATTAATTGGGAATTTCTCTTTTTCAATATTTATGTTTAAGATTGATTTTGTGTTAATGTACTCCATACCAAGGTTGCAACAATGCAATACATTATTGGTGGTCGTTTTTGACCTCAAATGTTCCATTTTTTGTCTCTTCTTGTGCACACATTGTTTGTAAATTTCGTGTTTCAAAATAAAAAACGTCTAATAATAACACTGGTCAATAGTCAAAAGTCCTAAAGGGTATAAGTATAATAAAGTTATTCAGTTTTTCACACTGATTTTAGATCTGTAATTTTAATTTTTTTCGAGAGCCCGACGATTTCGAGAAATCGAACCTTACTATTTGAGCTAATTTGGCCCATTTTCTAACTTCAACTTCAATTTGAGCCTAGATAGATACTCATTTTGTGCATTAAAAAATAATGATCCGCTAGTGTATTTAATGCAAATTCAGAGTCCAGTCTTTGTTTTGATCTTAAGGGACTCCTGGGGGCATAGGTGGCGGGAGTAAGCCCAAAAGTCGGCCAAATCCTTTGTATTTATATGACTCGTTAAAAATTACATAAAATAGATTAATATGGAATGTATTAAAGAGCTGACACCCACAGCTTTCAAACAAGATGCCATACACCCGATAAGAATTATTGACTAAGTAGAAATCGTCATATAAATGTGTAAACTTTCATTCAATTTCGATCAAAAATCTACTAGAAATGAAATACTCACGGTAGATCTACTAAAAAACAAGTGCACTAGACTTAAGTAGTTGTGCACAGAAGGATTTCAGCTGTTTTCGCAATCCTTTTGCAAGCTACTAATTTAGTAGCTCTATTGTGAATCTTTGATAAAGACTTTAAGAGGGACCTGGAGTATTGCTACGTGGTGCTGTGTCTGAGAAATATGGGTTCAGAGTCTTCATTTGATTGTTTCTTACTTGCTTTAAAGATGGTTCACATATTAAGACTTATCAACGTCAGTGCTTCAAAAACTATGCTCCTTGGAGAATAGCCAGGTGTGTCTCAAGTATTTGATTAAATCATTAAATCGCCTTGAGATACAAAAGTTTGGAAAAATACTGCTCTACTCACTCGTTATATATTTCATAGTAATGTTTCTTCATTTTCTAAATAGGTAAAGTGCTTATCCTCGTGGTTTGCTCTTGGTTCAAAGCTTAGCTTCATGAATTAGTTATGTTGTAAAATATTTGCTTTATTTAAATATAATATTTATCAAATATAGGTCATAACTTAGTATGTCCTTATTTAATGATCATATTAATTAAAAAAAAAACCTGAAGTAATATTTGTACACACTAGCCATAGTATATCTTCCAACTAGTGCCCCCTTTGTAAGCCGATTATGTATATCTATTATTTTTTGAAGTCTCAGTATACAGAGTATAGAAGAAGAGATATATGTAAGAAACATGTCTATACATATACATAAGTATATACATATTATTTATAATTTTCTTTCTGAATAGCATGAAACATGAAATGTACAACTCCTCCCCCCCCCTCTCGATATATGCAGGTATATGACATAAGCTTACCAACAATGTTACTCGATAGCTTTGAAGCAATATCGAACATATATAAATAGAACGATTTCAACAGTACATAGATACATGTTATGTGTTTTCTTTGAATTTATTAATGGTTCTAATGTTTTTATAAAGTATTCTCAAGTTTACTTTGAGATTATAATTCTTCATAACTTATTTTCCCGATTTTTTGTTTATTTTTGTGATTTATCGAATACCCTAAAATGCGGAAGGGAAAATCAAAGTTTTAATGTTATTGATGCGAGTTCAAATGGGAATACCCACATTTCAAATTTGTGATACCGTTTTATCAAAATTTGAAAATTTGCGAATGTACATACATTGATACAAATAATTATAAGATAGCATAATTACGAGATGGAAATATGAATGTGAGGAGATCTGGAGCAAGACTGTCTTGACTCTTGAACGAAAATATAGATAAAGGTTGTTTTTTTTCTTAAAAAAGTAACATTGAACTTGGAAAGAATTAATTAAATTATTTTAAATATTGGCAGTTGTACGCAGAAGTTATTAGAAATAGGGAATATTTTTAATAGAGCGTTTTTACGTGACGTCATCATTGTAGAAGTCTGCCATCTTGAAGGCATAAATAACCCAATTTTATAAGAAAAAAATACTTGCTTCTTTTTTTATTAAGGAAAATGAAGAATGAAGAATGTGTATGTCAATAGTACAAGAGAAAGGGGGGAAAAGGAAATAAATTTCACCGTCTATCATTCCTAAATGTATTTCTCTTTATTATATCTCAGAGTCTTATACTACTACGAACAAAAAATACCGGGAAATATGAATTTAATGTTTGGGGGATTCTGATAGGGATAAGTGTTTTTGTTTTATAGTTGGCACTACCATCACTGAAATCTGTGCACAATTAGACGTCAAAATATTCATTCTCATGTTCGAGATACGTGCCCTTTTGTCAACAGCTAAAATCAAATTTTTAGTTTCTTAAAATGTCTAAATGGTGATAAATAAAATGAGATCGTGATAAATGTTTAAATCAATATTCCAGACTGTATTCTTTTAAAATTTTGAAAATTTGTCGTTTGTTTCTCGAGATACATAAGCTATTACTCAAGAACTGATCATCCGATTTTTAATTTTAATAGCATATCTAATTATTGTTCTGTAATTATTCACTTAGTAAGTATTTTGTAACTGTTTTGAAAATTAGAAAAACGTTGGTACATATGCATTGCATCGGGGGGGGGGGACCACTTTTGAGGGGAATGTAATGGATTATGATGATTACATAAAGAAAAATTCACCCAGTTCACCCATAGTTGGAGATAATTTTGCTAAATTCAACAAAACAAAACCGTTTCATACTAGAAAAAAAAGTTTTTTTCTACGGTAATAAATATAGAAGGAGCTGATTTGAACTATTTTGAGTAGAATAAATCCTACTTGATATTAACCATATGCGTATCTGGTGAGGATTAGCAAATAATATTCCCAAAGCATTAACAATTCTTATCCATTTTTTGTCATGGATCGTCTGTATTCGATTTATTTGTCGCTAAGCTGCGAACATATCCCTACAATTATATGAAAAACAGTCCAATAGTTGATTAGAATGACGTGATTGCCGAGTTACCATTTAATTTGACGTTTTTTCATTTTCACTTCGGGAAAGGTTGAGAGATTGATGTGTAATAGGGGGTGTTAGTGATTTACACATTGATACGTATATTAAACATAAATCTCCTTTCTAACATTTTACACATCAAAATATGAAATAAGAGCATATATAGATATCGTATCTGATTGACATTGGTCAATCCTCAATGCTATTGTATCAAAAGTGAAAAGTTGTATGGGGACATCTCCATACATGCTTTATATATCTATAGTGGTGACAAAACTCATTTCCGCCTATTTAAACGTTACTTCATTTTTTTAACTATCCAATAGACATAATTTTTAGATCTCTCTATATATTTTGCTCTAGGATCAGCATAGATACAACCTCTTCCTTACATCCAAAAAATAGAATATTTTGTGAGAAGGACAGATAATTGTTGATGTACATACTATGTAAGTACACCATCAGCAAATAAGAAAATTTCAGTGACCCGTCTGCGACTGATGTTTCTCCAAAGGATAATTCCTTAAAATGTATTTATCTTTCCATAATAACAATTAACTTTTGCTCTCTCACATATTCTCCTAATTTTTAAAAGGAAGGATTTAGTAGACCAAAACAAAAAGAGTACACAAGTGAAAACGAGGCTTTAGAAAATACATAAATTATAATATCCACACTTATTAAATGTATATCTTCAATATAATTCCTAGAGTTCCACAAAATATTTGAATTAATGTAGACAGCTTAATGAACATTTTTTCCTCAAAGGGAAATTCATCTTCATTTAGTTAGAAAATCCCAAAGGATACATGGTATACACACACATATGTAAATGAATATATACTAATCATACTCAGTTCATAACGCTTACATGGAAACATTCATGTTAACATAATGCATTTTCTCATATCAAGGTGTAATAAGGAACAAAGCACATTAAAAGAAAATAAATGCCTTGAATTATATGTTTTTTATTCATACATGATGATGAATGAATAAGTGTGAAAGGAATAACTTTGTCAATATTTGTCAAGTGATTCAATGGATACATCACTCAGGGAAAAATTTGATAAGGAAAAAGCTGAGTAGTGAGTAGATATATTAGACTTTTTACATTTTGTCAGTAGTATTAAAGGGTAATTACAAAAAACCTTAAGTAACAGACAAGGGACCTCAACTTACCTTGTAATTGAGTGAACACATCACAGAAACAATCTTTGATGTAAGGATTGATATAGACAACTCAATTAATAGCTATTTTAAGTAAAAAACAAAACTTTCTTTTCTTTATTAATCCCACTTTCACTTTTGTACTTGTACAGACAATTTGATATTTGATTATAAAAATTTTAACAAAACTTTAGAATTCTAACAATATTTTCACAATGCATTTCGCAAATACGGGAAAAAGTTATTATTTGTAAGCGTTTTATCTTCTCAACCACAAATTTGGAACGAATTAGGATTGAGTTTCACATTGTTACATAGTTTATATAGAATTCCATCAGAATTGTTGTTGTAATAATTCATCCCCTGAAGCCCCAAAATCATTCACTCCTAGTATAGAACTACAACCCTATTGAGAACCTCTAATTCAAGAGATAATAAAGTTATGAATCATTGTGAAAATTTGTGATTAGAGGAAATCAATTTCAAGACTACTAATTCTTTTTAGTAATAAGTATAAACATATAATTTATAAGGCTCTTGTCTCATAGAAGTAGCATCTGCATCTATGCTACAACTGTATATCCCCAAAACATCAATATCTCCTATGTGTTTTTAGTCACCTGTCGAATTGTCTACTCTTTTTCCTTATTATATTTCTGAACGTTAATTGAAGCTGCGCATTTACAAAAGGATATCTGAAAAACAATAATAACAATTCTGCATTTTTTTCAGCTGTCGATTTTCTGCTATTTTTCTCCTTATGTGAGTTCTAAAACATTGACGGGTTGAACTCATACTAGCCTTTTTTGCTTGCATCAAATTTTTTCCTATAGTTATCGAAGAACAATCCCAGAGTTGAGAATAATTGTCTAACAAAATACTATATAATTTTGAGCCATTTTCTTTCTCCTTTTAGAGGAAAGGTTGAGAGGTAACCTGAATATGTGTTGAATGAAGAATGGTGCCCCAGTTGGAGAAGTGAAGTATTCGGCCAACTACTTACTAACTTAAAATAATTTATCTTTTTGGAGGAGAAAGGTTGATAAATACAATGAGGATTGCTCTGTGGTTTATGACTTCCTTATAGTAAAGAATGATATACTCATCAAATTATTATTAACATCAAATTTATTTACAAAAAGAAAACTTTTACAGGGTCACGCATTCAATAAAAAAATTCAAACTATGAAAATGTTTTACATACATTCGGGTAAGTTCTTAGAAGTTTTTTTGTTTTTTTGTACATTTGCAATGAAAATTCAATTCCCTTAACAATTAATTATAAAAAAGGAAACAAATATATTTTGACACAAATAAGTTTCAATTATTAATCCTTGTAAGGAGGAGGAAATAAGGTAGTTAGAGGAGGAAAATAGGGTGGTAAAGAATTGGGGGTGGGAGGGAAAGTGTTTTATGTAACTGAAGAAGAATGGAAAGATATTTAGGATACAAGGTTGAGTTGATTTTTCATCAGAGATTATAAAGATTGTCAAAATATTCTTGAATTTATTTTTTCTTTAAGTTTTCAATTTGAAGCTTGAATGAAAAAAAAAGATATATTATTAAAAATATAGCATCAATACAAATTCAATAAATGTAAATTAAAAAAAAAAACATTTAAAAATATATATGTATATGTATATTATTTCATTAACAGGTTATTCATGTCTGAATTATTTATTCATATATGTAATTTTTTTTTCTTTATTAAACAAAGACTTTGACCATCTGAAAACAAATGGATTTTTGTTTCTTTCATTATCAAGTGTTACAAATTTTTGTTGCAAATTTATAATACTTTTTTCTGTTCAGCAATTTCTATTTCTTGGATTGGTTCAGCAAATATCACTTTTATATTTTTTCTTTTTTTTTGATATGATGAAATGACAACTTTTAAAAATTGACATATGTTTATTTAGTGGTTCCATTTCCACCATTCCCAGGATTAGCTCCGTTGCCACTCCCAGACCCATCCTTTTTACTTCCATCTTTAGCCTTTTTTGAATCTTTTTTCTTTTCATCATCATCATCCTCACCCGGCTCTGGATCCTGTAGCACATGCCAATGGATAACTGGGCGTCTGGGATTCTCAACCATTTCGCGCCAATGCTTAATTTCAGCTCCTTTTCGATTATAACCAAGGATGACTCGTCCAATTGGATCTGATGTTCCAATTCGGTCGTAATCACAAACAGTGAGTTCTAAATTCACACGCTACGTAAATAAGGTGAAAGGTCATTACTTATAAGTAAGTTTAAAGCAAAAAGAGAATCTTACTCGAAGTTGCTCCTGTTCCACAATGAATACAAATGACTCGTTATAATAGGGATTCAAGTTCCCCATTTTCACAGATGTCTTTTTTTTTTTACCAATACGTTTACCTTTACGATCCAGTAGTTTGATTTTTACATATGGATCTAAAAAAAAAAAATGTTCACTCAAAGTAAAGACTGCAAGAGGTGCCGCCGCCTTCCTTTGAAATTTCCTTACCAGATGCTCCCGTAATATCCATTTTCTTTAAATTCTTACATTCCAAAATACCAACTGTGAGTTTTCCAGACGTGGGAACATATCTAAGCGAAAAGCAAATGTCTCCAAGATACTGCAAATTATATATATATAAATTAGTTTGTGAAATTGTGAAAAATTCATTCAATATTATTAAATAACTTGAGGGATACAATGATAATTTTTTGTGTAAAGTATTAATATGTTTCTAGGATCATAAACTATGTATGAAAGGAACAACAAAATAGTGGGTATTTGGATGTTTGAATTTTTATCATTCGCCAAAAACGATAAATACTTATTCCAATTCGAAATATAGGTGTTTGGCCAATTTAATATAAGTAGGATTGCAATGGGTATTTTCAAAAACGACTTTCCTAATGAAACAACAATTCAATTGTTTGAGCAAAAAGTAAGCCATTAACTTTCTGTTTCACTCTCCAATACACTTTTATACATAGTATGTACTTTTTAAATATAGTGATGTTATAAAAAAGTTAACCTCCACCTAATTTTCCTGCTTTCACCATAGTCAATAAAAGGGAAGCAAACAAACATATTATTTACCTGATCATCCACTTTAACAGAGCAAAGATCCTTCCATTCTTCAATTGTTTGAGCTAAATCAACCATACAAAGAGGAACCTATGTAGACAAAAACGTTACATTATAACAAAATTATGTATATGCAAATTTGTTACACGATTATATAATAATACATATTTGACAAATGTATTAATATAAGATCTTAAATCTATGAAATCTAATTCCTTTCAAAATAAAAAGGACAAGTGCAAAAATAAATTAGATAACACTATGAAATGCACATTTTTTTTTTTTGGTTTATTTGCAGTAACATGAAAAACAGACGAATTTAAAAACAATTTCTATCAGCTTTTATGTCATAAACAAGAAGCTTGATAACAAACAGAGCTTGATTAATATCAAAATTTTACAACACATTAATCATCAATTTAGAGCCTAAATCTTAAGTCTCCAAAATGTTAGTATAATCATCATCACTCAATTACATAAAAAAAATGGATTCATTTCTCTCTCTTACATATATGTACATATATAGCAATAATACTCCGTTTAGTCCAAGTTTAATATAGTAAAGCCTTTCATTTCAAGAGCCACATATGTAATAATAAAATGACTTATAAAAATAATAAATTA
Organism: Lepeophtheirus nordmannii; assembly: GCA_963680855.1. Taxonomy (NCBI): domain Eukaryota; kingdom Metazoa; phylum Arthropoda; class Copepoda; order Siphonostomatoida; family Caligidae; genus Lepeophtheirus; species Lepeophtheirus nordmannii. The sequence goes on along the minus strand of OY804521.1, from coordinate 19,797,749 downwards.
TGTTAATTTAATGCAGCACTGAAGGTCTAAAACAAATTCAAAACGAATTCAAACAATCCAGTATATCCGTAAAATCAATTACCTAGACTTTTAGGGGTATTACAATATTTTAAATCACTAATAACGTTTCTATATAGTTTTTACATACTTCGACTGACTCCTTAAACTATTATTTTATCATAAATGGATGATTTTTCTTGATAAAATAAAATATGTGCAATGTTTTCAACAGCAGCTACTTGCAAAAATAAGTATGTTAGTGTAATAATTGCAATTAATTTTTGCAAAAGTATAAATGTTTAGTCGTCTTTGTACAAAATAAATTATTTATGGGTGGTTTTATTTTGGGTAATACAAGGGATTATGTATTTGCAAAGGAAATGAATTGAAAAAATAAGTATGTATTTATTTGAGCTAAAAATGAAGATGAATATGACCATAAACAATAATATTTTAAGATCAGTCACATGATAATGATGATAGTTAATTAATGATTATTTTAGTAAATTTCTAATATTTTCCATTTATGTACACAATTTAGAACTTGTTTAAACAAATTGTGAAATTACGTTTCTTAGCTAATGCAAGTTCAACGCTATTTCCAAATACTTTACTCCATGTTACAGTTCGAGTCATGTGAATATTTAAACTTAATGGTAAATCTACAAAAAGAAAGAAAGAAAATTTTGTTACTTTATTAAAATACATCAGACTCTAAATGACATTTTTATTAATTAATCAGATAATTTAAAAGTGTGTAACTAAAACGTAGATATAATTAAATGATTCTAACGCTAATTTAAATCCTTATTTTATAACTCAGATCCAAATTACTATCACAAAAAGGTTAAAACTCTACGACAAGAATGAGTAAAGATTTCTGTTAAAAAATATTCGAGTATACATATATATATATATAAACAAGTTATTTTTAAAGACTCAGTCTTGTATAATTTTGTATGAAGTTAAAAAAATGGTTACTCAACATTTTTACAGGAAGTGAGATAAAAAGTATACCCTTTTGTTGTACTATGTAAATTGAAAAACAATGGTTGAGTCTTTAAAGATATAAAAAAAAGTTGTATATATAAGTATCTAAAATCTACTTTGTAAGTCCCAAATCACTCTAATGTAAAATAATGTTCGTTTTAATGTAAGTATGTACATTTGTATGTTGTTAGTCAAAGGCAACATATGGCATAAAAGAAGTAAGTATTCATGTATAAATTTTTACCCAATCAGATCTTTTTTTTTTGTATGCTATCATCCTTTCTTTCTATGCAGTGTCACCTGACACTCTTGTGATATCTACAAGAATATAAAATTAAAGACGTTCTTGAAAAAAAAAAGTTTACATAAATATGTATTTATTCAATTTGCGTGAAAAGAATTATGTATTGGCTTATTCGGTAGAAGCAAAATTCTTTTTACGTATTTAGAGTATTTTGAATTATTTCATATATTTCATGTGTTTATTTTTTTTAAAAAGATATCATGACGAACCAAGTTTCCCTCATCCATCAATCATACAAAAGCATGTCCTTAGCATGGATTTAGATGATAAAAAGAATATGGTATAATATGGTATGAAAATGAATTCAAAATGAAGAAAAAAAGTACATACATACAAAACCTAAAGTCCTTACCTTAACTTCACCAATTTGGTCATGTTTAGAGAATCGATCATAGTCAAAAACAGCAAAAACTAGAACTTTGTCAAAAGTTTCACTATAGGGAACCTAAAATGAAAACTATGTTATTACATAAACTGAAATTTATTGAGGAACAAATTGATATGAATTGTTTTATCAAAAAAGTAACTGAATTTTTTAGATACCAAAATAATGATATTTGAAAGACAAAAACTTACATTTTTGAAGGCAAATGTCTCATTAAAGAAAGGATTGAGTGTCTTTCGATGAACCTTCGTCTCAAATTTCCTTTTTTTATCAGGCATTAAATACACTTTGATATAGGGATCCGAGGTTCCTCCCATGTCAAGAGCTGGAAGCTCAGAGCATTGGATAGCAGTCACATTAAGAGTTTGTGTATTAAAGTCATACTCTAACTTATACTGTAATTTCCCTAAATATTCCTTCGAATCCCTCATTTTATCTGGTTCATCCTTGATATCAACCTCTTCCTCATTATCCACGAGAAAGTCTTCATCATCCTGTATAAAAAATATATATTGACAAAAAATATATGCATGGCTGTCTTTTTAAAGATCGTGTAGCATGTTCAAGGGAATAATAAAAAAAGTCTCAGTATTTTTCAATAAACTTTTTCCCTAAAAAAAGTACCTCAAATTATGATAAATAACTTGGAAGCTGTCCACTTTAATATTTTTTCATATTTATTAAAGAAAAATGAAAAAAAAAATAATAATATCCTCAAAGGATTCTTAGTCCAACTGGACCTATTCCTTCTTGTCCATTTTATAAGAGAAAACCTTTTTTTTTACTCTGTACACGTATATGTGAGATAAGATATTTCGTTTTTCTCATGGAATTTATTTATTATTTTTGATTTGACAAAAATAAGTTAAATTTTGTTATTTTTTTCTTGTTCCACATACCCCTTCAAGTTTTCCATCCTTTTTTTTCTTGTCCTTTGGTCGTTTTTTCTTAAAAAATCTCCAAATGCACCACCCAAAACAGAGGAGTAGGCTTAATACAACAACTAAAGAGAGAAAAAGATATAATGTAAATAACTAGGCAAAATTAAAACTTAAATAAATCATTTTAAAAAAAATCATTTACCAGAGACTTAAGGAAGTTTTGAAAAAAAGATTTTATAGAGTTTCATTATTTTATATTTTTCAGTAATAATTATTGTTATTATTGTAAACTTAAAAATAAATAAATACAAATTTAAATACCTATGCAATATAATGGCATTTGATAAATTCTTGCCTCAATAGAATTGAAATCAAATCAATATTCCTACTAAACTATGTAAAAAAAAAATTAGAAGGAAATTATAACTCATTCTTCGAATGAATCTCTTTTGCTTCAAAACAAAAAAATAACTCAGACATTACTTTTTTTTCAAACAAAAGCTTAAAAAGATGATTTTTGATATGTACATTGCTTTTTCTTGGGATTAGAAGATTTTACGGGAAAAATAAATCCATATTTGAATTTAACATAAAATTTTAAAAAGGAATATATTTATTTACGTGTATACATCTGATTATTATTATTTTCTTATTGCAATTTAATACAAAGTGTAAAAATACTCAAAAGACAACTGTCAAAAATTCTCTAAAACTAAATCTGACACGATTAACTAATTAGAGATTCGTAATATGCATTTTAAGTGTCAGTTTAAATATATTTGTATATACATATATATATATAGTATGTAGATCTGAAACCTAAAATACTTTTTTAAATAAACATTTGTCAAATAAACCGAGTCATTTATTATGTAGATTTGACAAGTTCGCTTGCTTATTTGACCTCAAAAATTGATATTGTTATCATATTTATTTAATATAGCTAATATAATGTACATGCATATTTCGATACGATCTTACCTGAAATAATAACAATGATATGCCATTGTTTCAGTCCTGTTGTTTTAGCTAATTCAATGACTTTATCATTAGCTTTCTCAAGAAGGGTTTCCTCTGTCACTGGAGTAATTCCTGTATCATCAGATCCTACAAAGTATGAAGAGAACAAAAGAAATTAAAAGATAGCTGTCGTTTGTCACTATAATTATTGTATAACATTACAACATTTAAACTATTCTAATTAAAACTGTCAAAGTAAATTACATAAATGGTTACAAAAGATATTCATTAATTATAAATAACTAATTAATTATTATTATTCATATTAGATGTAGCTTTATGTATATCTTTCCTGTCTTCCCTATTTTTGTACGTATGTATATTATTTTCACCCTAAAGTAAAGCAAAACAAATCCTTAATATATAAGATATATTTAGAATCGGGCACTTCTTGTGAATTGACAAATTAACAAAAAAAAAAAGAAAAAATCAGCACCTGGTCTGTCTCTTTACTCTACTAACGATAGTAGGTGACGTAAGAGACAGGGACTAAGCAGTACAAAAGTTTGTTTGTCAAACTACACAATATGAAAGACTCTTATTACAAATTTTCAAAATACATTAGCATGATGCTTATGTTTAAAGACTCATTTCCACCTAATCAAACTTTTCTCCAAAAAGAGAAAGAAAAAAGACTTTTGATTAAATGGTAATTAGCCGATGTAATTGTCATTCCCTCCAACTTTTGGCCATTTTAATATTCATGTTCACAGCTTAACGAAAAATTATAATTTAAGTTAAACGTTCAAAATACTAATAAGGGGAATGAAGAATACATAGAAAAATCATCAGCTAACAAAAAAAGAAGCAAAGATTGGTTAATGTTTTAGGGTATCATTCATTGTATTTAACCAATGAAAGAACGGATTTTTTTTTCCATAAGCAATTAAATTTTCTCCTTACAAAAACTTCTATTTTTAATTTTTATTTGTGACTATATAGAGTAATATTCATTATTTTGGTTTTGAGTACTTACATACATAGTATATATGAAAAAATGGATGCAATCCAGTACTTATTTACGATAGTAATTCATTTGTAAGCTCGAAAATAGGTACTACACAATATCAGAGACAATGAAGCCTTAATTATCTTAGTAGGTCTTGAAAATATTACATATTTAGCCAGATGTTATTATATCTTCTCTTTATTCCTCGTATTGTTGTATATTATAAATAGATTATGATTTAGGTGGAATCAATAGTATCATTTAGCAAAGAATGAAACTCTCTTATTCTACATAAATACTTTGAGAACTCTGAAAATCTATATGATTTATGTACATTTAGGGGTAGAATTAAGTAATAATTAAGTAATTTTGTTTCGAAATAAATAAATATTCATATGTCTAAATCAGTGGATATTTCTCTCCTGCAAACAATATTGATTGTTAAGGCTCACAGAGAAACAAAAAAACCTCACAATACAATTGCAAATAATCTCTCCCCAAAATACTCTTTCCTTCTTTACCGAGGTATACATGAGTATATATAATTCATGTAATGAACACATATTTCCCCACCTACCTTCTATATTAGTTAGTGTTTCTACATCTATCAATCATAGTTTTAAATAAGATTATTTTAATATCATGAGTGAGGAAAAAACCTTTTTTTGGGTGTTTTTTTTTTTTTTCGTATGTATCAGTAAGGTAGCTTATTTATTTTAAATATGATATACTGTGCAAAAAGACTATGTCTTAAAATAGTTAGTTCATACAAGTATTGTATGCATAGAAGATTTCTTGATAAAAAAAAGATGTCTTAATCAAGTCAAATATTATAGAGTTACTTTTCATCTGTTTTACAGTTACATCAGGTCATTAAAAAAGAAATAGAAAGAAGATTAAAAGTTTTTCATTCGGCATAATTGAATGACAGTAGGCTATACCTGGGACATAAATTTTGATTTGGAAAAAAAGGTAATGAATGTATGTAATATTCAAATTGAAACAACTATATATTATTAAAGAATAAATATGACGTTATTCATACTGTATTCCTTCAGTATATTCATTTAGATAAACTTAGTTTTGCGTACATTTTATCTTCTCTATGTAAGTACTGGTCAAAATGAGTTTGAATGTCAAAGTTAAAGAACAAAAAGGCAACTGAATCATAAAATATATTTTCTTACATATTAGATATATGTAGTCCGTCAGCACAAAAACATGCAAGTATGACTTTTCTCAAAAATAGGACTGGATTACATTTGTATTCACGGACACTTCATTATCTTCGATTTTCATTAACATATATTTTTAATCCTTATGAGTGATTTAATTGGACCCATTACTAATCCTTTTTTTGTGATTAAGATTGCTTTTCTGTTAGCACACCAGATATTCTAATATGACCTCAAAAGCAATTGCTTTCATTCCAGTTGAATACATGCAGTTGCTTCATTTATTAAAAATATGTATAGAGGTATCTTATATTGTCTCCTTTACATAATTGAAGTTTTTTCTCTCTGTACATACGTGATTGGTAATTACATTGAAAACAAACAAAAAAGGTCTCATGTAAAAAATGATCATTCAAATTTTATTCACAGAACGAGATTCAACTTGTTGATATTATGAGGACGTAACTAAAGGCATTTTAAGCATCATTACTATATACATATATGTATGTATATACTTTTACTTCAGTTTTGAAAGTCATCTACTTCCTCTCTCCCTTTGCTTTCTTTTCCTCCTCTCCTCTCCTTGTTTTTTTTTTTTTTTTTTTTTGTTGTTGTTGTATGAGTAAAACACAAAGAAAAGTGACGTCAACACGATTGTTCCTTATACATATATATATTCCACTACTATTAATTCTACATAAAAAAAATATGGAGAAAAAAAATTTATAAAGGAGACGTTATCATGTGATTCTTATTTAATATCTTATGAACATAATATTTTCTTATTTCAATTCAGTGACAACATTTTGTGTCAATAAAAATTATTATTAAAGAATAAAGGACCAAATTTTTTTTTTTTTAGTTATTGTGCATATAACAATAAAAAAACTGATTGAACATTCAGGAAATAATGTGAGCTACAGGTTGTTGTTCATTTATGATGAAAAAAAAATAGTACAATTTAATTTTAACATATATTGCATCTTTTAACCGTTCTTCCAAAAAATAAAGAGAAAAAAAAAGACAGGAAATTAATTAAAATAGGTAAACCAATTACATTTTTCTTTTCAACTATTAAATAGTTGCTATGTAAAAAATAATTCACACTTAACAAATGAACGTTCAGAACTCTATTCAGGGTACTAACTAACACCTTACATAATAATTTATAACGTTTTCTTTTGTCATATATATAATTTGTTCCTTATTAGTGTATTGATAGTTAGTTTTTGAACTGAAATAATTACTGTTCAAATGGTATTTCTCAAACATTCCTTCAAAAATAGAAAAAAACCTCCGAAACGCGTTAGACTATTGTATATTTGTTAGTAGAGATATTTACGGCATAACGAGAAATTATGCATACAAATTCAACAAATCAGAATTTTCAAAAAAATACTACAGAAAAATCAATAAGCTGCTAAGACAATTTGTAGGAGTTGATGATATTTGTGAGACTCATTGTGAGAGCAAATCAAAATTTCATGTTCTTATTTCATTGTATTTTTCTTATATAAACACTTGAGCTCTGAGGGCTCTACGAACTTACTTATTCAAATAAATTTTCTAAATAAACAAACCTAATACCCTAGAAATTGAAACGTTTGTGGAAACACAGAAAAATAGTGAGTATCACTTTAACTACTTTTTATCCATTTTTTTAGAGAGCTCAGCAATTTAGTAGGTATATAGTAGATATTTATTACTATTATGAGTTCAAATATAACTCCCATCAAAATGAAATTACATTATTTTTTCTCCTATACAAATAGACGCCTACATAGTGAGTGATGATTTGATTTTAAATTACATACCTATACAGGTAGATACGCACTCAACCCTTTTTTGAAACAATTACATTAGACAATAAAAGAAAATATACTTCATAAATTACTTGAATATTTTGGGTCAAACAATTATACATATATATATTCTTATGTATCTATGCTTTTCAATTAATCAATTTACTAGTTTTTCCCTTATTTCTTTAGTTAAAATTAACAAAAGTCGTGTTTGAATTGTTTCTCTGAATTTAATTAGTAGTTAATAGTTCTTACATGTAAGTAAAGTCAGAAAATAAAACAAATGGATCATGTTACAGCAATTTTTGAAAACTTGAGAGTTTATGCTTTAAATCAACTCTTTTTAAACCTTGAGTTTCAAAAAGTATTGATATATTTGAAGAAAAAAAAAATGAATATTCACAATATTGAAATGAGAAAAGTTTTAAAATCACTACTTTAAGTAATTAATTAAGTTTGAAGTATACTTCCATCATATTCTTGACTTTAGTACATACATTTTAGAAGTAACTGAACCTGTTTTGGCATCACAAAGAGAGACAATTGAGGCAAGAGAAGAAAAGCTTATGTCTCTAATCTACCAAAGTCCCTCTGGCCTGCAACAACTAAAACCAGTGAATTATAAAAGTTTATAACAGTAATATGACTGTATTTTTAGATGTTCGATACATCCTTAGTATAAATATTGTTTTCACTTTACAAAAGATGATATAAACGATAATCTTGATTTAATTGATATTTTGCCTTTGTTACAAAGAAATTAAAATAACACCCATTTATGTATATGTATATAATATATATCTTCTTTTTGTATCAGGAGCTTTATAGTCATCTTTTGTACGTGCGTACCAAAGGTTGCAGACATTAAAATATATAAAGATGTGTCCAGTAAAGTATACTGCTTTCATTCTAGTATTTTTATATAATATGTATGTATTTAAGAGAAAGTTCTAAGGAGAAACACACAATCCGAATAATATATTTTCATTTTCTCATCAAGCCAAATAAATTGTGTAAAGATTACTTAATTTGATTTTTTTCCTCTAATTTGTTTTTGTAGATTAAGTGATGATTTGTATGGTAGTATGAATGCAAAAATTAAAGAAGTATGTACGCACAAACATACTATATGTATGTACTAATTTATTTCCAGAATGTTTTATTAATATTTTTTTTCTGAATGGAGGAAGGCCAGTTAATCTTGGGTTTGGGCTCCTGGTTTTTGATTACACCCCAGGAAGAATGGCATAGATAAATCTTATATATGTAGCTAGATTGATAATAATCGCATTACCTGTGTCATATCTCTTGCTCTTGGTAACAATAACATTCTTTGAACAGAACATAATTAATATCTACTTATTTTATCTTTGAATAATTACCTAATACGTATTAGTATTGATTGATAGGATAGGATCACCCTGGCGATGATTTATGCTTCTAAGTAGTTGTATGGAAGGCTTTTTTTGTATACATTTATGGAGAGGGCCCTTTAAAAACTTATTACAATTTTAAAAATAAATCCTTTTCTAGTAGAATTTGTCATAGAAATTTGATGAATAGGAAATACATATTTTGAGCTTTTTCTTTTTAGATAATGGGTACATATATAATTACTTAGATTGTATGTATATTTATATACATTCCTTGCAAGTTATTTTAACAATTAAGTTCGTTGTAGTTAATATTTGAATGAATGCATATATATTTCATAATAAATTTTAAAATGTAATTATTGTCTCATCTAAGGATTTTCGTAAAAATTACCTTAAAAATATATTCATATCCCGATATGAACAAAAAACAATAATAATCATATATCTAGAGTCAACTAATTGTATCATTTTATCAGTATACTCTGACTTTTTAACATTAAAATAAGGTATTGGTAGGGACGATGATCCTTAAGTAGAACATGAGGAGAAGGCAAGAGAGAGATATGCATATGGTACTATTGATTAATGACCCTTTTGTACATTCCCTGTCTCTTTTATGTTTTTACCAATATTAAAGCAGTATTTTTTCTCTATAAAAGTTGCATTCCTAGTTATTGGTCAAGGCAAAGAAAATATTATTCTACATACGTACTAAGATTCAATATGATTTTTTTTACATATGTAGATATAAAACATTAATATTTCAGTAAAATATGTGTAAGTTATTTCCTTAAGATATCATGGCCTTCTACACTTATCCTATTGAGAGTGTCGTGGGAACTAAATTATTAGTTAGGGCTTCTAGTTTTATAAAAAAGACGTCAAATACTGATGACGGTAATCAAACAACTTTCATTGATATTGTTTTTCAAAAGGAGGTGTTAATTTCACACTGGATATTGGTAAACCAAAAAGGGGCTCTTGAAATTGGGAATCAGAAAAGGGGGTACTTGAAAATAGGACAGATTTTTTTAACATAGCGGTTTGAGTTCCAGAGAAAGTATTTATTTTATACTTTATGACATGACTCATTACGAGAAGCTATAGAAGATAATTCATTCATATCTATCTTAAAAGTTTTCGACCCCTGAACCACTATCTAATTGTAAGGGACATTAATAAAGATTCATCAATATTTCAACGAAATGCTATTAATTTAGAGTTATCAAAAAAGAAGTACTGCAGGCGAACACTGGTTACTTCAAAATATTTTCAGTTGCAATGTATTTGGTTTTTTTTATTACAATATTGTTTTTGATCAGTGGTGTAGTTTAGTTTTCAGATCTAGGAGGCGATAATTACCTACTCAAATCCCATAAATGTAGTTACTCAATATTTTTCCAATTTATTAATATACATAAATAAGTACAAAAAGATAAAAGCAGGGTTTTAGGCTATGAATTTTTTTTAGATTGAGACTTTAAAGGAATAGATTTATACATCTATATTAAAAAAATGTAGACTAGAACTCTACTTAACACAATATTTCATCACTCGTTTCATATAACAACTCAATACATTTTTAATCTTTTGTCTAAAATAAACAAGATAGGTTTTAACTTCTGAGTTATCCTCACGACAAATTTGTTGAGTAAAGAATTTATAACAAATGAAAATGCCCCACGTAACATTATAAATTTGTATGTGAATATTTAATTTAGAAGTACATTTTATTTAGCATTGATGAAATCGTTGCAATATGACTATATTTAATAAATAAAAATCAGCTTATGTTCAAATTATTTGGTCCTTTTTACTCTGAAGCCTTGGTCTGGGATGTATCCCCCCCCCCCCCCTGTGCTATCTACATCTTGTTTTTGACATGATTAAGAGAGCAATTTTGTATTGGACACTAGGAATCTCTCTTTTCGACAAATTTAGTAACTCTTTAAATAGGTCCATACTGTTTCTTATTCCTCAAGATACGTTTATCTATCTATATCCTTAATTGCTGTTGTTGTTGCTTTGTTCTGATAAGGACATACCTGCTACAATAACAACAAGACATTGGTTTATTTTTTTGTACCCATGAACATATATATATTGACACAATCATCAATTGGGATCATTTCATAATAATGAATGGTCTTGTTGTTTAGATTTGAATCATGATACTATAAACATGAATTCATTTTTATTTTTTATTTTTTTGTAAGTATCTCAGATAATAGCCAAAACTCATATTATTTAAGACTAACAGAGAAGATTGTTAGATTATTTTTTTACCTTCTTGGATTTACTTAATGTGTTTTTAAATAAGTCTTACATAAATTAGTTTTTACCTATAAGGCCCTAAATATTGAATTATGTACTTATGTAGAACCGGAGGATTACATTTAATTTTGATTCCATTTCGAAAATTTTGACAAGATTTAAACAAAGTTAAATCCTCCCCTTTTTATAAATATTAGAAAGTTTCTACTGAAGAAAAAAAAATTCACGTGACTCTTTCATTTTGGTTTTATGTACGTAAATAGAGGTAATTTAATCAAATAAATCCTCACCTTTATAACTTCCATTAGATGTAGATGATGACAAAAGGGTTTCATTCCCTCTTTTTGAAGGTGGCATGATTCACAAATAAAAATTGCAAGTCTCTGTTTGATCATCAATTGTTGTGCATAAAAAGCTGTGAAGTAAAATAAATGACTTTGATTATTATTTACTCAATAATAAAGAAAGAAAAAATAATATTCAACATGTGGAAAAGAAAGAAAGAAAAGTCAAAGAAGAGGAAGGTTTGCTTCAATGAACGAACCTAATATGGAGTTGATTACAGCCTGTAAAATGTGTAACTAAAGAAAAGGTTTCGGAAGTTAGAGGACGACTCTCATGATGATGTGAGATTTTGTAATAGTCAAAAACATCACAGAGGGTTCGTAGTTTGAGGAATTAGTATGTAAGTGCATACACGTCACACAACTAAAAGTACCAAAGTGGTGAGAGGAAGAATAGAAGAGCCTCACTCACTCCTTTCTCCAAATACTTCTAAACCGGGACTGCGTTCATAAAGTATGAATTTTTCCTTCTTCTTCTAAATTTGGTTTGCTTTGAGGCAGAGAAATCTGAAGATTAATAAGTATGTTGTTCTTTGTGCATTGAGGGCCGATCTTTTCTACCCTAAACTCTCCTATTTCTCTCTTTTTTTTCTCTCTTATTGCCTCCCTCTTGTTGTTTTATTATGGGGTACATACAAGCCTTGGAAAAAGAAAGGTTCCTTTTGAAGGACTAGAAAATAAAAGGGAAATTTCTTCCCCCCCCCCCCCCCCACTCGTTTGCTCCTTTCTTGCAGGGAGAGAGAGACTGAGGGAGAAACAACAGTTGGTAGATCAAGAAAAAGAAGTCTCCCAATAAAAATAATAAAGCAACAATAATAATGTGAATACACATTTTTATACTCATATCCTTCTAAGAAAGAGTATTCATGTTTGGGAATTAAAGCAATTTATCAAAAAAAGTAATAGACGCCACAATATTAATGTATTTGAAGACATGCGGGTTTTTTATGTATGTAAGTAGGCATAATATTATATTATGGCTTACTTAATAAATACGTAAATAAGTATAATGAGATTTTAATTTAGTATTGGGAATCTGATAACTATGTACATGAGGCTTTTACCTAATCAATCCAGTCATATGTTCATATGCTATAATTACAAGACATAATAATATATAAATTATAAACATAGAAAAAATGGAAAATTTCTTAATTGTATTGTTAATTTTTATGTAAATTATATTCGTTTGTTTGCAAAGTAATTAGTATAAGTAAAGCTAAATTATAGGCATATATAAGGGCCGATACTTATATGTATATCAATGTACACTTTTAAAGCAATACCTTTATAGCTTTTCCTCCTTACTTAAAACAGGATCATATTACATCCTTTAGATTGAATGTCCGTCTTTGTCAGTGAACGTAGTTCAATTGATCAAATACATAGTAATTCAAAGATGTACCCATGATGTGGAACTCTAATTTCTTCATATACCTAATAACATTTAATCAAAAATACTTTGTGATTATTTTATTAATTCCATAGGCAAAATGTATCATTTACACATATTCCAGATGCACAACATCTATTAGCAAATAACATATAGTAATATTCATCATTCATCAAACACTATTTACGTTACTAGATACATACATATTAGTGGTGATGATATACTCTTTATCAAATTTATATATATATATATGTATATACAATATAATGACGCAATATAACATATGAAGTCAAGGGATGTAATCACAAACTATAAACTTCAATATACAAAAAAATATAAAGATCTAAGACTCTCTTGAGACTTAAAAAAATGCATTCGAAAGCCCCTTGAGAGTAACAGAGAGAATTCAAAAGGTAAAAAAGAAAATAATAATTTAACTTCGAAAAAACATTTAACAAGGTTATGTATGTTTATATATATTTTTAAATCAAAGACACTGATTTATTGTTATTAATCATCGACCCACTTTGGATGTACATGCAAACATATATGCACTTACAATCAAAAGGTTAATAATATATTTACCATTCATTTGGAGCGTTGAAATTGGGTGAGGTACTCTTCCATAAATTTATTAAATTTCAACGGAGTGGAGTATTATTATGGTATTATCATTAATTTAGAGTTGTTGATTTTAGTATACAAAGTAGATTTTTATCTGTTTGTATATTGTTTTGACTTTCAAGCACGTATGCTTACATAAGTAAGTATATGATTATTATTAAGAAATACAAACGCCCTACCCGATCGACATTTTTTTTTCTACTCTCTGAGGAAGGATCTTTTAATTTATTAGCTCTGAATAAATGACGCAATGTTATATCTACATATATCTTAGTGACTTAACACTAATTAATAAAACAAGTATTGCAATTTACTTGAAAAGAGTAATCAATTACTCATTACTAGTTACATACCCAAAAACCATTGCCCAAAAGCAAAAGTAATTAGATACACATAAAAGTAAGGGATACCTGTTACTTTAATAAATCTTATTATAATTTTTAATCAATAAAAAACAAAGTAAAACAGACAAATGAATTTGAATTCTTCGGAACTTTCAATTAATATGACTTTACCTCTAAACTACTAAAAGTTTTATTATTCACAGTGTAAATCTTGGGGAAATCAAACTCATGGAATTATTAAAATAATTAAGTTTTTTTTGTAATGATCTTCTTTTTTCTTCATAATTGTGTTATAATGGAATGGAAAGCAATCAAATAAATTATGCCGTTACTAAAACAAGTGATGCCATTATTTCTATCTCTGCATATTTGTATGTATGTCTTAATTATTTTCAGTACTCTTTATCAACTGTAAGCTCCAGTTAACAAATTTGTAATTAAAAATAGAGGGACGAAAAAGAAGATACCAAGTGACAAACAAACATACCACCAAGCAACCACCCATTCTATCTATCAACCTTTCCGTTTCTAGAAAGAGAAACAAAAAAGGCCACAAGTTATTGTTATGGTAGTAAGCAAATTCTTCCTACATGGGCTAATATTTATTTTTCATAGTAATAGTAAGGAACTGTTCATAGCTGAGCTAGTCTACTTTTTAGACTTACATATACATTTCTTACCAAAATATCTACTTATGTAATAACCCTCAATGAATAAGCAAATCTTTTTAGGAAAAGTTTATAATGGAAGTCGGATCTGTATGAAATATGTAGATAGTAAAGTTGTGAGAGAGTAATAAATGGATGGATATAAGTAGGTACATCCACTCATCTATGGATCATCCATTTCATACATGGAAATTTTTTTTTTAATGTATTGCTATCTTTTGTACATAGGTACATTTGTATTTGCATGTAAAAATTAGTGATGTATCGATTGTTTACGTTTGTTTCTGCATATTATAGATTTTTGCAGTCGTGAGGGACTGAAAGCAATGCTACATTCATATTTGTGACGGTTCAATATGACTATAGTCATTATTTAAGATTTCAGAGCATATTTTTGAAAATTAAGATTATTTTAACAACTATATGAAAATTATTTGTTTTACATTTTTACAAAAAAGTAGTTAAATTTGGGAATTTTACCATTTACTTTCGTAGATAAACGAAATAATATTGCGATAAATTTCTTGATAACTCATCTTTTATTATTTAGTAGTGTTCGCACAGATATGGATGGTCATGGATCCACTAGTATAATTGATAATGATTGAAGGTGCACGCATTCTATTACTATTTTGTTATAGGCCATTATCATTCCTATGTACTGATACAATGTAGTTATGACGTTGGATAAAAAATTCACAAATTTTGCGAAAAATGAATTGAAATGAAAGTTGAATTCAATAGCTATAAGAAAGAGTTACTTTTGTATATGGAATTTTTGATCCTCTTTGTACTATTTTAGGTCAAGAATGTCGTATGGTTATCTTATGGAAGTAAAAATAGCTAGAAATAAAAATGCATACTCATGCAAAATCATGTTGAACCGCCACATATTTATGTAGTTTGAAAATGTGGATATTAATGATTTGGTTCTCAAAACTGGTCTCAAGTATTTACAGTAAACAGTAGACTCCTACATAAGAAAATGAGTATGTATGTCTTCCAAATTTTGTGCTATAAAGTTTGGATACGAAATCTTGATTAATTCAATAGCCAAACTTCAGCTTCATGTAAGTTCTGCAAAAGCATGATCACAGAAACAGCAGGAACGACCTCTAGTTTTTTCTCGTCATTTGGAGAGGAAGCACAATGAGAAGTAAGTAAGATATAATTACTCTTATTAAGTGATGGTCTATTGTCTCACCAAATTTGCTCTTGGGTCTTTGTAAAACTTTTATAAGAACAGTCCTTTTGTAATTATGTGACCATACAAGGTACATATGGACAAAGTGCTTAGATTTGTATTCCACTGATATACTCAGCCCTGTGGGAGGAGGAACAATCATTTAATAGGATATTATATTTACTACTATGAAGAAAAAATACTGGAAAATTAGAATTTAATTTTTCGGGGATTTTGATAGGGGTAAACATTTTTGTTTTTGTGTTAATACTACTGTCACTGACATCTGTGCCAAATTACACGTCAAAATATATATTCTCATGCAATTTAGAGAAATGTTCTTGAAGCCAGAAAAGTTTAAATAAATATTCCAGACTGTATTCTTTTCAAATTTTGAGAATTCGTGGACTACTACTTTTGAGGGGGATAAAATGAATTTTGATGATTAAATAAAGATTTTTTTGATCCCCAATATTTTTTGCTTATAGTAGTACATATATATATATATATACATCAATGTTATGTTATGTAACTAAAATAAATGATATAAAAATGGATTTGAATTAGGTATACCTGCATACATATGAGGAATATCAATGTATACTCCATAGTGAAAATAAGCTATAACAGAATGAATATGCATAAAACAATATGTTTTATAGGTTTATTCTATAATTCGCAAGAGATTGAATATGAGACTACAATACTCAAGCTACATATAAAAACCTCTTAGCTCAAATTGAAAATAAATTATAAATCCACCACATGACAAACACATGTCAAATAAACCTACTTACATACAAACATAATCGTACGTACATGTACCATGTCATATATATGTATCTATATAGACACAATATGCCATAAATAAGAGCTTTCCTTGTGACATTGGATCCGATTACATACAAATGTTATTATTCTCAGTGATGTTACCTCATTCTCATTAATCTATGTATGTCTCTAGTTAATAAATTTTCATTAATCTTAAATGAGATTTTTGATGATTGATTGAACTGTGCTACATTAGGTACTTTTGAATGATTCAGGATAGACCATAGTAAAACTTTTTTATGCACATCATGGGCTGAGAGCATAAATAGTGTAACAAATCCCTTTTTATCAAAAATGACTTTTTTTTAGCTCAAATTGATAATTATATATGTTTACCAATCATTTCCCATACTTAACAAATACTTTATGAAGAAAATCAATAAGCACAGTAAAGCCTACCTCACAAAAAGGTGCCATAGTTATAAATGTGCCTATGAATAAACAAAATAGCCACGATATAAGGGATTAAATTGATTTATTCTAGTTTATAAGTCAGAATTCTTTATTTCCCCAATCAAGTCAAATTCCTACAAATTTTGTTCAATCTTCCTATCAACTCTTAAAATTTTTTTATACTCTTAGTTAGTAAGTACTTGATTAATGACTTTGTAGTTTGAAAAATGAGCTTTCTAGACTGTATTAGAAGCATTAACTTCTATCACTTATGTGCATATCCATTTTACTTTTTGGGCAAGGATTAGCGTCAAAACAATATGGAGCTCCATAAAAAAATAAAGGTTGTCTATATCGTAGGCTCATACAACATAGGATTTATTTTGTCTTACTGGCATTTATGCCTAATGTTTTTGTTCAGAACATTTTTTATAGTTACGCCAAGTTAGTTAAAAATTTAGTATCCTATCATTATATGGATAAAATTTTAGAAACAGACAAGGCGTGATGATAAAACACTAGATTTACTTTTTAGTCAGGGTCATTTAATTGTCCTGCTTCAGACAAAAAAATTATCAACAAGTTTGTACTCTTTTTTAGGCATAAAAGACTCAGAGAATTTTGTAGTTCATTACAAAATTCTTTGAGCCTTTTATGATTCATATGATATATGAATAATTTCTTAATTTTGAAAACTTTTATCACCAATATTCCAAAATAATACTTCATAATCACACAAAATAAATTGGGAACTTTGAAAGTTCTACTTTTATGTCCAAAAGAAACTATGATCAGATCGATTTATCAGTCAATTTTAGGCAAGTAGCTGATACAAAAGCAAAAATCTTTTTAATTCACTCTCTTATACCGTTTTTTTAGTATCCTATTTATGTAGGTACACAATATATCATAATACTTTGGTTTGCTTTTCTCTTATTATTCAAGTAAATATTGAACCATATTTATCCTAAATATCCAATTTCCTTTCTAATGATAATCTATTGACAGTATTTATAAGTTATTATCCTTTTAAAAAAACCTACCTAATTAACAATTTAACTTGTGATTTTGAAAATTGAAATTTTGTTGTTTCTATGCTAAAATATATGAAGACTAAATTGAAATAGTATATTCCATTACAATAAATTGTAGGCATATGCCATCATAACCTTTTATAGATGAATTATTGTCCACATTTTTTACAATTGAATTAACAAGACATAATTTGATTTTTACCTTTTGTACCACATGATCAAAAAATATCATGATGTACTAATTATTCTAACTACGAAACGACTTTTTTGTCTTTTAAGGATGCTGTTTAATTACTCTACGCAACTTCCATGAATTTATTTAGTTAAATGCTAGGAAAAGAAAAAAATACATAGATCACGAGGAAAAATATTAACGTGACGTCAATTGTGTATGTAATGTACCTACATATGTATAATATGACTGGGACGTTAGGTAAAATCTACGGTAAGGTACAATCTTTGGTTTGGTTTGGTACACACATGTTAGATGCGTACTGAACCATCCCAGTTCTAACGTATATGTCCCTCAAAAAGCAACATTTTACTTTAAAAAAGCCCTCAGGAGACCAAGAAGATAAACTAATGCATTTCATCACTGTCCTTTATAGATTTGAGCTAAAAAAAATTTTTAGAGTTCAACCATTCGACGACGTTTAATAAAATCAATATGTTATAAAAGAATCAAGCAGAAAAATAATTTCACGTTCGTGGGTTAATAATATTGAGGCCCATAAGAAGAGTTTGAAATATAAATGACTTCATTTCTACAAAAAAAAAATCATACTTTTTTTCATGAAGTACGACTTAATTTATCTAGAGAAAAAAGTATAAAAAGACGAATGGCCATGAATGTACGTTTTAATATAGCTGTATAAGTAGTTCTAGTTTCAAAAATTTGTAAAAATGTATAATAAAATAAGGGTTGTTAAATATATGTATAATTCAATACAACAATTAAATGGATTGATTTGTTAGAAACAGACCTAATAAAATTTGTACATATATGTAGTTAAAAAAATAAAGGGTAAAATAAATTATATAAAGCCATTTAAGGACGTCCCATAACCTTCTTATTATTATCATTCATCTTTCATTAATCTCTTTCATCAATAAAAAAAATACCAAATATTTATTTATTTTTAATAAAATATTACCTTAAACAGATAAAAGAAAAGAAAATTATAAAAAGAAAAAAAAATGATTTATATTAAAGATAACATTTGTCAGATAAAAACACGGTATTGTTTGTATTTCATTGCTTCATGAATGTATTTAAAAACCCCCCAAAAAAACCATATATATATTAAAACTGGCATTATATGTTAAGAAACACATCTATATGTAGATAAATGATACAATGAATAAGCTTTAATAAAATATTTATTATGTTACAAGAAGATCCTGGATTTCTCAGGGTTTTTTTTAACTTACGAGAAATTACCGGAAAATTAGTATTTAATTATCTCATAATGTAAACTTCATTTATGTAATTCATTATAAGAAGAAATGAATCCATATTGATGATGGTTAACTTGAAATAAATATTTGAACGATTTATGCTTTGGAAATGATTTTTACAATGTTTTTTTTATTTATAAAAAATAATTTTCATTCTCACATTTGGGACTCTTTTCTGGAGCAACATGAAATGTTCCATATTTTTATCAAAAGACTTGCTATTCCGAGATGGGTCTTATGTGATATGTATATGATTTACATTTAAATACTCATTCAAACAAATATGTACGTATATACTAGGGTCCCTCTCTCAGGATCCCTTTTTCCAGAGATTTCTATGTGGAATTTTCACATAGGTGTAAAACCCTGAATACCCGGAAATTTCTGTTTTATTATTTTAGAATATAGGCTTCATTAAATTAAAAGTTAAGTAGATATTGAAGAATCACTAAGCTTAATGTTTTTACTATTTATGCTTTGTAAATGATGTTGTATTTGCATTGATAATGAATTATGCTAAAGAAGCACCAAAATGTTCCAAATATTGTAACTTTACAACAACAATATACGTTTCATGTATCTTTTTTCCGCCACGTGGAAATAATGCTCATACCAAAATCATCCAACTCTCATTGACATTGTTTTTCAAGTGAGAAAGATTTGACACCTTGTTCCTGTCACACATCTTTTCTTCAAAAAAGGCCCTATCATCAATTATAATTATTTTTAACACGAAAACATCCACAGCCGTCATTTTGACGATTTCTAAAATTTCCTGGCTAATTACTTAGTTATAAAAAATTTAAGGTACTTGAAGATGTTTGCCATTTTCTAAATCATTTTCTTATTCATTTTTCAATTATAATTTAGAACACAACTCTATACAATAAGAAGTACAAAAAACCGTCATTTTTATTACATTTATTCTTAAGTCATAATTAGTTCTATTATTATACTTAACATTGACACATTGCTGCATCAAAACATGCTGACAATTATAAAAGAATAGATGTCTTTTGGAAACTTAATAACCGGTCAATCATAAAAATTTAATCAAATAATAATCTACATTAAAGCACAATAGGTACTTGCAAAGTTATTAGTCATAAAAATGACAACTCTGGTAGTTCCAATGTTAACAAGGTGTATAAGGTACCTTTAACAAAAAAATCCATGTCATTTTTAGAAGATGACAAACCACACAAGGTACCTTGTATAAAAAAAATGTACTTAAAGCATATTCATTGAAAAACAATGACAAAATTGCACAAGTTGCATCCATATTTCCTTTATTCTCAAAATTCCGCTCTCAACAAATATTTCACTGTCAACAGAAATCAAAAAATGATTTAGGAAATTTTTTTTTCATCATATGACTCATGCATTTGAAGTCTATTTTGGAATCAAAGGTGATTCCTTCTATGTACAAGGAAAAAATTGGAATAACTGTATCATTCTAAATAAAATATCTTAATGAATGAAATTGTCTGCATAAATATGGTGTTTTTGACCATGTACTAGATCTTGACCGCACAATGTAATTTTTATTATATTTTTTAACTCCCAGTACTAAAAATATGTTAATACATTATAATACATTTACATAGTTTAGACAATAATTTAAATTTAGACACTTTATTGATTTTATGAGCCTATTCATTTAATTTTATTCAAACATACGTATACCTTTTGTATCAAGCTGTATTCAATATAAGTTGTTAATTTTTTAATTTTTTTTTTTTTTTCATTTTTAAAGCCATTAGATGAAGTTTCCCTAAGATTTTTTGCAAATTTGTCAACTTCATTTAATAAATATATCAACTCTACATCCCATTTAGGATGCAATCTGTGAGGTTAGTGAAAATACTCATTATTTTTAGAGCTTAACATTTAATTCGACTTCAACAAATTAAGGATCAAAGCACAAATAAGGAGCAAGAGTAATGACACTGGAACTATAAAGGCCACTTTTTGAGAAATGAGGTTTTGTGATCTAGTTATATCTAGTTGGTCATAAATAAACTTGAGATGTCATATTTATAGAATTCCCCCCCCCCCTTACTTACAAATCTGTTCTGGCGCCGCTGGGTAATAGAATACAATTGACACCGAATGTAAATTTTTATGCGTGTAGAATAATGCTGTGCACAAGATTCTGACAATTTATAAAATTAACTATTTATTTATTTGAATCTTCAAAATGTTTAATAACTGACATAAAACGTTCAGTGTGTCTCTACACAAAATTTTAGTACTACTAAACAAATTCAAAACATCTAATCTTTATAGTCCATCGTTTTAAGAGTTGTCATCATTCTTGTATAAATTTGTATACTTAATATGTATGAACATAAAAGGGTAATATGATCTTTTATCTTAAACGTTCACAAATATTGAATTTAAAAATGAATAATATATTGGCTTGACGTGTACATTTAACCTCTTAGTGGCGTAATATATAATATAACACCACTGTTGATATACCACCCCCCAAATGTGTTTTCATCTAAATCGAGGGCCCTAAGGTTTAAGTTACATCCACATTCACTCTATTCTCTAAATTTTTATGGTGCATTATTCAAAAAGCCTCTGCAGTTATTAATTAATATCAAGTTCATACTCGGCAATGAAGAGCACTAACTAAATCACGCAATCTATTTTGGTGAAAAACAGGTTTTTTTGTAGAGTTCTACGTTTTGTATACACACCTTGAATTTTCATCCCTATCATGCAATTAATTTATTTATTAGTACTTTTTGATGTATTTATATCTTTTATGTGTGAGGATAAAACATTAATAAAATTATGAACGAAAATGAAGAAAAGGAAAAAAAGAGATTTTTAAGAAAATTTAAAAAAACACAAATTTAGCTTTGTTAAATCGATCTAAAAAAAAGGATTAGACATACACTTAATAAGAGTCTGGTACTTTATTTTGAATACCGTCTTTGGCTTCTGCGTGATAATTGAAGCACTGTTCATTTTAATGCGTGACCCATCGATGCTAACAAGTGATAATCTGATGGTGTCAAGTCTGGTGAGTAAGTTGCATGCACCAACGGTTCCCAATCGTACGTCTCCACTAATTCCAGGGTCGCTTTTGTTCGATTTGGTGGTGCATTGTCATAAAAAAAATTACTTGGTGTCGCTGATTGGAATATTCTGAGCGTTTTTGGCGTATAGCGCTATTCAAATCGACCAATTGTCATTGGTAGCGTGCACCGTCAACGGTTTCACTGGTTTTTAATATCTCGTACCAAATCATACCACACTGATCCCAGAAAACACATAGCATTGCCTAGCAGCTGAAGCGATCGCTTTGGCCGATGTTTTTGGGTTGAGGTCGGACGAACTACACTCTGCTTTGCTTATATCATGTTCACTGTAAGCTTCTACAATCATTTGATGTACTTCAGAAGCGTTTTTCTTCAAATGATATCAGAAAAACAGTGAAGTTCGCAAATTGTAGTCTGAAGGTACAAAATTCGACATTTTTATGAACGAACAAAAATGCATTGTTGTATGGAATTTCACAAACAATGAATATTGTTCCCAGACAACAGACAAAAAAATAAGACATTTGGGATGGTTTAAAAATACTCCTAGCGCTTTCATAGATATAGACCTAATAGATTCACTAATTTCTGTGCAATCTAGTATTAAATGTAACGATAAATCAATTTTTTAAATTTCTATGTGTTTATTGCAGGAATATTTTCATCATTCCTAATCATCAGAGCCTACAATAGGTTAATCGAAATAAATTGAATATTTGTTAAATAAGAATAAGGATCTGTAAAGAGCTCAATTTTGAAAGAGAGGGGGAGATTATAATTTCTTTAGTTTCCATGGAACTAATTATAGTAGGTCCATTTTATGCTATAGTTTATGATGACTATATCTAGAGATACTTTTATTATAAAACTGTAAAAAAACTATATATATAGTACTTATCTACAAAGCCTTGTTATTCTGTCATTTCCATAGAATAGCTTTAAAAAAAAGATGATTCCTTTTTGACCATTTGAATAAATGTTTCAAATAATACTTACATTTTAAGGATTTTACACATTCATCAAAAATGAAAGAAAATAAATAATAATTTGACATTTAGGACTCTTTGTAACCTTTTCATGTAGTTTATTATAAAGAAATATAAAACTATATAATCATAACTTCTTTTTGTATATATATACATAAATATCTAAAGAAATAAAAAAATTATTTATAATATTTTGAAATAGACACACAAACATAACTGAATACAATAGAGACCGTTAATAACTTTTCATAAGCATTCGCTGATACATCTAATAAGTAATATGTACAAAAAAAAGAACAAAATTCAATCTAGATTTTTAGTTCTATACCCCATCTAAAGCAAATGAATTCATCTTTTATTGAAGTTAATTGATTTTATACATTTTTGGCGAAATATTACCTACATAACTCTGTTGATAATGTATTTGAATGTATCTGTTGTGTTGGAATATTATTTGCTTTAACAATGGCAATCAATCATAAAATTTGTATTTTCTGTTGGTTTTTTTTAGAAATTTGATATTATACAACGTCAAATGTAGTCATTTTGTTTTACAGAATATGAAAGTTGTATGTTGTAGTACCAGAGTTGTGTATTTAACAATTAGAATACATCTTTTATACAAAGAATAATATTTCTACACAGAAGATGAATAGAAGAGTACCTTCAAATCCGCAATGTTTGGTTTAAAAACACAAAAACAATCAATACAAATGCAGAATGCATCTTCTTTGATGGGTTAGTGCATAACTTAATGCATAACCACATTGTGTGGATTGTGTAAGTCCTGTATTTAATTTACATTATTTAAACGATTCCTTGGAGGGTCAATTGCTTTAAACTATAATAATAGACAAAATATGTTAAAGGGAAAGTTTCTCGCCCCGTTTTACTAAAAGAAACTCTAAATAAAGAAACCTTCCTCAATGAGATTAGAGTCATCATTTCCAAAGAAATGTCATTAATGATATACTTTTTGATAGTATTTCCTTAATATTTTTAGTGGAAGACTCATTTGAAACTACTGTAAGCAAAAGCAAAGGATTCTTACAGAGTCTGTGTTGTGATATATTCATCAAAGGGGAATTACAAAGGTCCCTTGTGTAATTTGTTACAATTGTATTGAAACAGCGATGTCCTCAACGTATGTTCACTGAACTCAAATAATTATTTGTTGTCAAATAGTGAGCATAGTCCTAAAAATAGTTCAAGAGTTAACAATTGATTTTGAACCTGTTTTTTTCTCTCTCTTTATTTGAAAGGTTGAGAGATAGAAAGTAGATTGCTATGAGTTGTACATTTATTCCAAACATTTTTTCTTTTTACTTTATTATTAAGGTGAATTGCAAAACTTTTCCAAGAGTTGAAGTGAGAGATAGAAAATAAAAAATATATTATGTCTTTTGTGTTATTGATAGCTTAGTTTCGGCTTATCTTCGCCTAGACCTCGTATAGGTAGTGTTGTCCATAGATATGTATAGTAAATATAATATAAGAGTACATATGTAGTTTTTTTAATGGATATGACAGGTCTTTAATTTGAAAAATTCTTCCTTGATATATGTAAAGTTGCTCTAATATGAAATTTATTTAAAATAATTTAAATAAAAACTAGATTTACTCCTAATTGACAACTCTTAAAAATGATTTATTTCCTTATTTGACTAAGACACTTTGTATGTACATCACTATCTAATTGTGCTTGAATTGAAGGAACAATGATGTTGTTTACTTCAAAAACATTCAGCTATAATATTTTCTTTAACTTCATTCATGGTTTTCTTAATTATCCTCATGAAAGTTTTCGTTAGGTAAAAAATCTCAAGGAAACTTTGGAAAAGTTTAGGAGTTATAATTCAATGATTTAGTATTCATTTTCTAGTTGTAAATATTTCCTTAATTTTTGAAAGCTTCTTGAAACATCAGGCTTAATCACTTCACTTATTAATAAAATAAAATGAAGTAATCAAGATTATTTACAAAAAATATTTCGAAACCGCTATGTACATATAAAAGTAATGTATATCAACATAATACGTATGTAGGTAGACAAGTTTAGATGATGTCCTTCAGTTTGTTTTACACCATGTATTGTATATATTATGGAATAAATTAATCCATTATTGTCTATCAAACAATCCGAGTAGTTGGTTCCATAGGTATATCAGGCTCTTTTAATCTGGAATGTTCGAGACAGTCAGTAGGCACTAACATTTTATTATTTTGACGTATACCTAAGTAAATGCTACTTAAATCAGGACTGATCGAATCCAAACAAAACATGGTATTTATTGACAAATGATTATCGTGAGAGTTCTTGTTCAACGCAAGAATTTTCTTGGGTCATACAGTAACTTATCACTGTTCTTTCTTAAACTGTTATATTTTGGAATAGAGTATTAACTAAAATATTCAAAATATAACAGCTTAAGAAAGAACAGTGATAAGTTACTGTATGACCCAAGAAAATTCTTGCGTTGAACAAGAACTCTCACGATAACAGAGAGAGGAAAGGAGAATATAGAGTCAATTTGGTCAAATTGAGGAAAGTGTCTGTAGAAGATTCAGATAAGAAATCTTTAAGATATGTATCTGAGAGACGCCTACCAGGAGTGTTTGCCGTAGAGTTGAAACCGCCAAAATTAACCAACAGAAATATTAAGGTAATTTAGCACCCAAAGATATCAATACCATTTCAAAACCTGTAATCAATGGAAATCAAGGAACAGAGAAGGATGGGATGTTTATTTTTAAGCATACCCCCTCCAGTGGTTGTGAAATCTAGCATCATGATTTTCGTCTTCATGTAAAAAAAAATTAGATCATTCATAAAAAGAATGTGAAAGGAATAGATTAAAGCATAATTGAAGAGATGATAAACAAATAATTTAAAAGTGGTTGGTAAGCACATTTTCTTTTGTATATTCAAGTGACGAAGAGTTAAAGATGATGGAATAATCGAGATTAAAATAGAATTTATGGAATGTATTATAAATGATCACATCGTTTATTTCATCAAAATGGAAAGTATTAAACTCAATAGTTATCTTAAAACAAATCCAAAGAAACATGTTATATCATGATTGATTAGGAGGTGAGTTTTGTAGCTATATTTCAAAAAAAAAAATATAAAAAAATAGTCAAACAAACAGTTTCTCTTCTATCTTTTTTTTTCTTTAAACAAAATAAAAAAACTTTAGATTCTGATTATGCAGCAACAATGCATATGCCATTATATGCTTTGACTTGTTTTTCATGACATGTATGAGGCAGAAGAAATATTCTAACTCATTTGAGTCTGATATAAATATGATAAAACAGTCCTCAAGAAAATTGTTTTATATATAGTATTTACCATTTATCAATAGCTTCGGGAAGTTTCATGTATAACTTACAATATTTCTTATCGAAGTAGATATTATGATAAATTTTGTCGATTGGTTTACAGGTAAAGGTATTTTAAGATAATTGAAGAAAAGAGACATTAATTCAATGATAATGATTAAATTTAACTTCTAGTTTATTTATAGGACGTCTCCATTCTTTTTATTTCATCAGTTTGATCAATACTTAATTGATAGAAACGTGGTTTCTATTATGTGTAAGGAATCATTAATTCCCAACGCCATAAAATTTTTAATAATGGGGCATTTTTTATTTTTTTTTTAATATGTATTAAGACAAAAATATCTAATAAAATGCATGGAGGTTCTTCAACTACGGATCCATGTAATTTTCTCCTTTTTATATCTCAGCTTGGTTCATAGCCTAAGAACAGATTTAATAATATAGACTGTTCGAGGATGCCTTTTAGGAAGTTACCGTCCTTGAAACCTAAATGAAAACGCTGAGTAATGATAAATGGTCATTAGACTTTCCCCCTGGTTGACGCCTATGGAAAAAATTTTAAGATTCTGATTCGCTTTAAAGACGGAACAAATTGGTTTATCCATTTTGGAATAAGGCAATGTTTACTTACACAATAATTTATTATTGTATTATGAAGAAATAAGCGTATCAAAATATGACGTCATCAAAATTCCACTTGTATATACATACAATGAATATATATTAGTCACATTTGATTGATGTCTTATACTATATGTACATATGTATGGTAGTAGTCAAATGTGATTAATTCATTTGTACACACTTGATTTATGCACTAGTTTATTTTTGTGCCTTTTACATAAATTTACAATTTGCTTAATTTTATTCTAAATATAAATAGTGAGACTTCACTATAGGTCATAATTACTACATACGATGTACCATATGTCGAGGGTGTGGACTCAAATCATATGAATCCGATTTGAATCGTTAATTTATATGACTTATGATTCTATTTATTAAATTATTGAAGGTCTTAAAACTCAACACGGATTTTTACATCAGGGACTTGAGACTTAAGGAGACTTATAAAAAAAGTAATTCAAGTCTAAATGTTTACAATATTCAAAGGATAATAATTTTTGTGAACTGGAATTTTGGAGCATTTGCAAGTTTTTTCTCCTTTACTTCTGCATTAGGTGGTTTTTATCCAATTTCTTCATTCATGACCCCTCTAACAAATTTTAAATTAAGTAAAATTTTCTTAGAATACTCGCAATTTTTTCTTTTTTAACTCTAATGTTGAGATGAAAATTATGAACACTGAACTTTCACTGGTTGAGAAATTAGTCTTCACTTTCAGTATGTCAATATTTCGATGAACAAAAGACTAACAAGAACAATTTGAACATTGAATATAAAATATTTTCTAGCATCAAAGTTATGGATTTTCTTTCAAAGTCAATTTAGATTATATATATTTACAGTATTTTTAGAGAATCAAATTAGAATTTTTGATGTGAAGGGCAATTATCCCCTTATTCTCATAAAAATTGACTGGTACTTAAGACTTGGGTAAGTTTTAAAATTTGTGTTTAATAGAAGTTTAAAGACGCCAATCTTAAAAAAAAATAGACTCTGTCTATGAAAACTATGCACTCCTGGACGGAGTACAAAATTTCAAGATTTTATTTAAAAAAATAACTAATTCACCAATTTTGTTTGAGCCCTTGTCCACAATGTCATTTCAAGCATAGTATGAATAAAACAAGACACGTGGAAATAAAAAAACCTAAAATATATTCAATCATAAAAAATCAAAGTCCTTCTTCCTCTTAAGATTTAGTTTATAAATCAACTGGATTGAAAATAGAATTGTCTATACTTATGTAGGACGTATAACATAATGTTATTTGATACGCAAAAATACTGAATGAGTGGTACAAATAACCAGTATTACTGATAGCATCGAAGGTTGTATATATATACAAATGCATTAAATTTATTATATAATCAAATAATGTATAAGCCGCATAAGTCTGTAAGAAACGACAGACAAAATGAATATATAATCAAATGATTTGAAGAAGTATTTTTGTTATTAACTATATTAGTAACTTTATTATTGGTGCTCTATTGTTGTAAATATGAGATATTATCTTTTCTTAAGTTGTTATTTAAAACCTTTTAAAACTTTTTTTAGATATTCAAGAGGGGTTTTGGGTCCTTCCTATTTGTTAAATTATCCAAGTCATATTCAAATGTATGTATACATATATAACTTTAAAGCAAAGTCTAAGTTTAGATAGGAATAATAATTATTTCCTCATTTTATTTCTAAGTGTCTCGATTGGTAATTGGATATAATTGAGCAACAGTAGATCTAAAATTTTATGTCTCCACCATAAATTCAGCTTAAGAATATAAATATATAATACATAATAAAAGTATTGTGATCAAGATCTCAGACCAAGGCTTTCAAAAATTGGTCTCAATATCAATAATTGCAAAGGGACACTAATGTCCATTAAGTCTGGATTCGATCGGCCTGTGAGGGTTTTGCTATTTTTCAATTGAAGATCTTTTTTAGGACTGTAGGGAGCTATGGAAAATGTTCAAGGAACATATTACCCCATAGTTTGGAGCATTGCTTTATTCAAATTGAAATAATTATTTATTATCCAAATATGATAAATTGTGCATTTCTTGAACCTATTTCTTGTATCAAGCTAAGTCTTATCTCACAAACATAAAATTTACCATGCTCTTTGCAGTCAGTTCTCTACTTTTCTTTCCCTTATTTGTGTTTTGAACGTTGATTGATTGAACATGAATTAGATTTGTAAAGCTGTGAACAATTATCTATCATTAAAGGAATAATAATTCAACTGTTGGGAAGTATTGGTTGACTAACAACTGGTTTTTGACCTTTTTTTTTCTTTTAGTAAGAAAGGTTGCGATGTACATAGAATAAAGATAACGACGTGATTGTCTACTCTTTATTTATTTTTCCTCTAGATGTAGATATGAAGAAAAAAACACCTCTTATTCTGTTTATCGATTTACCACTTAGATTTCTCTATGGGTACAATTAATCAAGAAAATAAAGTGTCATCATGTGTAAGTTGAGTAAACACATTTAGTGAATGCTGTTACCGACATTTGATCATATCATGGATGATAAATATAGGAATAGTTGAATCCTAAATATTTGCTCAAAAACTTGTTCTAGGCATAATGAGCAATAAATTTTTCCTTAAAAAATAACAAATTAGTTAACTTCCATTAAAAATAACAATAATCTCAATGTTGGGCAATTATTATATTTTAACAAATAATCTTAACAAAGTGAACTTACATACAAATGTATAAGATATTAAAGATTTTGCAATCATTTTGTCTTTTTAATCAATTAACTTGAAAATCCCTTGCTGTCTTTGACAAATAAGGATTGTATTTTTGGGTTGTATTGATGTTTTTGTTTTTTTAGTGTGTGTTGTGGTTGGGTTTTTTTTTTTTTTCAACTTCATAATAGAGCGTTGTTACCCAATGACGGCCGGCGAGGAGGCACTTTTAAATTTAAAAGAAATATTTCTTCAAACCAATACAGTTTGAAATAGAATCAAAATTGACATCAATATCAAAAAGTACTCTTCTTTTTTTTTCTTTCTTTTTTTCGTTCAAATATTTTGATTGAAGGAGATACAGTTATCAAATATTAAGAGTCTCCAGGAGTAATAACATGGATTCCCTACCTCAAATAAATATTGAAAGTAACAACTTCAACAGTCTTCCAGCTTCTGATTATCAAAAACAACAGATCAGTATAACAGAATGTGAATCCTGGAGCGATATATCCCAAGATGATCGGTGAGTGGACCTACATATACCATTTCTATCACATTATTTAGTTATAATAAATTAGATAAATGCATTCTAAAGTTTGAAGTAAATTGTTATTATGTAAGTCCATACTTATAGGAAAAATAAGCATTAATGCTAATATCTTTGGAAGTTTTTACTTTTTTTTAATAGATACATACATAAATTGATAGTCATCAATGTAATTCCAAACAAAATATATTTTTAGTTATCATGTGATGAGTATTTCTATTATTTTCATGTTTTCAGACCTTAGTATTGAAGAATTAAATCTAAGAACTTAACAAATATAATAATTTACCAAAACTTTAGAATATAAACAGATGAATATAAGTTAAAAAACATCATATGACTATTATTTTTGTCTCACACTATTTCAAACCTATAAAAAAATATTTTTTCCGGTAATAAATCTTTTGAAATATCGAATTTTTAGAGTAACTCATTTTTTTAAAAATTAATGAGTATATATATGACGGTCGATAGAACAGATCTATTGAAAGGGTAATTGTTTTTTATTACGTGCGATATTTTTGTCATAGGACTGCATATAAACCAGAATTATATTCAACTACTCTCTATAATAGTTCATCGTAAATTTTAGAAACATGTTGTTTTTAATTTTATTTGCATTATTTTTATGCACTTTATTTTATATTTTTATTTTTTTTGTTTTGGTAATTACTCATTTGCAAGAATTGAAAGCTCAGGGCTATGTTTATTAAAAGACTTTAAAAGATATTTTGTTTTATACAATCACACCCAAAATAAAAAAAACCCTTTACAAATATATCATGTGTTGAAAATTTCTTGCTTTCAACTCATTGATTCTTCCGTATTTGAATATATAATTTAACCAAGGGTGTTTAAACTTTGAAGAGTATAAAAACTTCTTTATTTGGAAACAATTGATATCGAAATAATTTTAATTTTTATAGAAATGATGAAGATTTTCTATTTGCCGCATTATATGAGGAGGATAAAATATCTATCAAGCTATTTATAGAGGTAAATTTTAATTGAGTCCTAATCATGAAAATTAATTTAGAAGTTAATTAATTATTAATAGATGCTGGATAAGGCGGGTCTAAGAACATCTGATCCCCGTCTCTCGGGAATGTTGTACCGTTTAAATATGTTAAAACCCAAAAAATCTCCATGCATTAACTCACTGAAATTAGATACCAACACTTTTAAACACATGGTCTCAGAATCTGGGGTTCTTTTTAATAAAGTTTTCCAAAATGAACTCATTATTTCAGATTTTGTGTCCTTCAAAGAAAAAATAGTCAAGATTTATCATGAGGTGAGTTCATATCTTTGTTTTTCAATTCAGTTAAGTATCATAGCAATTCCATGTGAATCCCCATGCACAAAATTTGAATATTTGATTCATCATTTTGCACCTTACAGTGTCTTATGAATACATCTGGGAAAATCATCAACGAAAAGCGACCAAATACATGCAGATGGAGTGTGTCTATTTGTACCGTGGATGGACAAAGGCTTTCTCTCGGAAATGCAACAGATCCCTTTACAATGAGAGATTTATGGTAAATAACAGACGTTATCGTTTTATATATAAATCAATCTATAAGTATATGTGCCATAAGTATGTAAGTCCAAACTGCGGATCACATCGCAATAAACCATAAATTTAAATTGATTCACTAACTCCAAATTTTTTGAAAGTTGTACCCCCTAATTTTTTTTATTTAATCGTTTTAACCAATGTACCATTTGAAAAATTAAAACTTTTTTACCTTTAGAGGTCGCTCAACGCCTTCAAAGATAAGAAAGTTGACAATTTTTTTGAAAAGTTTATATTCTTCCTTCATTATCACCCAAATATATTGTGATATAATATTTATTACTTTATAACTTTTTTTAGTTAAACAAACAATCTTTAAAATGTATTTCAATTAAGTTTTTCTAAAGGTATTTTTAGTGACATAAAGGAAGAAGAAAGGAAGGGAAAAAAACTGTACCATAAGGCTCATTTTTTTTTTCTAATTTATTTAATTTACTATTATAAATTCAGCATTAATTGGAACAAAAAGTTATACAATATCGTTAGAATAATTTTGATCTTTCGTTTAAAACCTGTTTTGTTATTTAATAATCAAAAAATTATCAGAATTTCCCCTGTAAACCATAAAAAAAATTCAAAATTTAATATTCACTGCACAAGGATTGGCACCTTAATGTACCTACTAGGACTGGAACGTTTGGCACGGACGATTTGGTTCGGTACACATATGTAAGAAAAAAAATGGAGGGGAGGAGTCCTTAAAATTTGAGAATATTTTTAAAAAAAGAGAACCCTACATATAACTAACTAACTTGTGCTGAATCAAACCGACTGGGACTGAACCGCCCCAGCCCTAGTACATACATACATAACATAATTCATATATTTGAAACATAATATTTTGAATTTTGAGTTTTATGACAGAAGTTCATCTATAAAGCAAGTACATTAGGCGAAATTTTGTTAACAATGTATTTTTGAATACAAATTCACAAACAATAATTGGAGGGAGGATCCAGATTGACCAAACTATTCTACTCTAAGGCGATGATTTATACGGATTCAATACTTGAATGTATATTTAATTTTTATTTATGTCTTTAAAGTGTGAATCCGTTTTCCTCTCAATCTTAGTTCAAATTTTAATTTTTTATACGATGACAACAAACAAGCACAATCACAGATTTACAAGTAAATTAAGAAACTGAAATATGTATGAGATGTGTCAACTCAAAATTAATCATAAACAAATTCCCAATTTTTTTTCTTACTTCATAAGTGCCCCAATATTTCATCAGGCAGTTATGGATTTTATATTCAAATTTTTGGGAAGGCTTTGAGATACCTAGAAATATTAAGTATAGTTAAAAGCCTTCATTTGATATATGAAAATTATTTTTTTACTCCGATATGCCATGCATTAATAGAAATTGAGAATGATTAGTTGAAGAATACAAATGTGGATCGTCTAGACTCCTTTTTGAGAAAAAACATCTAGGCTTGCTTTTGTGTTGACAAGCCAGATATACATCTTGAACTAATGTACATATGAGTACGTTAATAGCATACAGACAAAATACTATTTACGTAACAAGTTGCTGCAATGTTATTGATAACTTTTTTTATCAGGACTATTATCTAACAAAATAATGAATAAAGCCTAAAATGATTTCATACAATTTTTTGTATTATATGGTTTGAAGCGTATTGTTTATTGTTTTAAGTCATTCACCAACCTGTTTTTCAATAAATCTTTGTAGAAAGGTTTTTTGTGTGTCTCGAATAGACAGATTCGAATTGCTAAATTATAAAAGTAAAAATAGAAGTTTTAAAAAATTAAACAGGACCTAATTTTGAACAATCCAGAAATAGGAATTCCTAGAGGTTAGTCAACTGAATTTTATTTTTGAGGGAAAAAGACTTATACACATAGTAATTGCTTTATTTAACTTTTCAGTAAACCCATAATCTATGCTATATGTATGGAAAATCTTGGTGAAGAAGTAGTTCACAAATATCAAGGACGAGAGCCTTCAGGACATAGTTCAAATGAAATTGTGTTAGATTGCAATAGTGAGTTAATAGTGGAAATTATTTAGTAGTTCCTATTTTTTATTTTTTTTTTCTTTCTAGATAAACCATATAACCCTCTCGTAGAATCTGGCGGTATCATGTCCTCCTCCCTTATACTTCAGAAAATAAAACCTGAACTCACAGTTTTATCAGATAAATATGAATATGTTCAGCAATTTTTTGAAGTAAGTTGTTTCAGCTATACACTGAAACATATACATATATATGTAACATAAACGGCTTTGTATCTAATGAATTGAACTCATTCTTGTAGAAAATGGCTGGAGGAGAGTATATTGGATTCAATAATGTCGACTTTTTAGCTCAAAGAATTGGTATGGATCAACAAAAGGCTGTAGCTTACTTTATGCGAGAAAATAAGTGCTTTCCAGAGGGTGTGAACATCGACAAGACGTTGGACTTTAATGCACAGGTTTTTAAATAGTTTAAAAGAAAAAAAGTTATAAATACATCAGAAGGACTTACACTCACAACTTAGATCCGAGTTACACTTAGGTCTCAGTATACTAAGGCTTCAAACTTGACTCAGACTCGAATTGAAAAGACTTGCGATTTGACTTGGACACGAAACTTAACTCAGAATAGCTCTGATATATATATTAGAATTTCTCTATATTAGAGTGTTTATATCTTTTTCATTGCATCATTTCCTTCTTAACACATTTAAAAATCCTTGTCGTAGTGGCATGCCCATGTAAAAGTTCCTTCATATGAATATTACTTAATCATTTATTCTCAGTTGTATTTCTCCTTCTTTCCCCAAGTTAGCATTTTTTTAAATGAGCTTTAACAAATTTTTAATTATAAATTAACCTACATTTTTCATCTGTAGTTCTAATTTCGAAACAGTACAAGTCGTTAAAAACGTGATCAATTTTGTACCCAAAAGTTGCTGTTTTTCATTTTGTTTTTACCTTACCAAAAATGATCTAAGAAGCCTGAAACTTTATTACCATTGATTTATTTTTATTTTTGTTGGTGTAGTTTAAAAAAATTGCACTAAAATACCCAGACAAAGCAAAAAAGTGGTACTTTAATAAAAAAAGGGCACTTGTAAAACGAAGTCTGCAATTTTTGATCTAATGGACACTGTGGAGAATGAGGTACAATACCCCCCACCCCCCCTCCAAATTATGTCACCCATGTATCTATGTTTGTAACTATACTCTATCATTAACTTTTTGATCTCACTATTAGATTCAAGCTTTGGAAGTAAATAGTGAGAGCAATGCTGTTATTGCTGCAACTCTAGCCAGTGGAGGAATATGTCCAATAAAATCAGAGAAGATCCTTGAACAAACAACTGTGAACTATGTTTTATCTCTCATGTACACATGCGGACTGAATCTTTCCGCTGGAGAATTTGCTTTCAATGTAAGTTTAAATATACTAAATATTCTAATCAGTTATGTTAATGAAGTCATTTTATATATTTAATTAGATTGGTTTGCCGGCCATATCATCGGGTCATGGAGCTATAAACGTTGTAATTCCAAATGTGATGGGTATATCATTGTGGTCACCAAAGATAGACTCGCTTAATAACTCCGTTAGAGGAATGGAGTTTTGCAAAAAATTGATTGACATTTTCAGCTTCCATCGGTACTTACAGAATTAAAAATGACTTTATAGAATTCTAAAGATTTATTTTAATTTATAGATTTGACTGCTTCGAGCATATGAAACATTCCAGACTACAGAAAATAGATCCAACTTTATCTCATCAGCCAATAAATCAATTTTATAGAACAATAGGAATGATACATGCAGCTGCAAAAGGGGACTTAGCTAACCTCAAATTGTGAGGGATTATATCATATTTTCTATTTATGTGTACATATTTCATATTCATTTTCAACAGAGCTTATCTCAAAAATTCAAACATCAATACAGCTGATGGTGATGATAGAACAGCACTTCATTTGGCTTGCGCTGAGGGACACATCAACTGCATCCAATTTTTACTCTATCAATGTGGCGCAAATCCCTATATTGCTGATAGGTATTTTTTAAAAATGAATGATCAATAATTACACTGGTGAACAGTCAAAAATCCTAAGGAGTATAAGCATAATAAATTATTCAGTTTTGCACACTGATTTCAAATCCGTAATAAAAAAATTTCGAGAATCCGACGGTTTTTGAACCTTTTTGGCCCATTTTCTAACTCACGGTGGAGCTACTAGAAAACAAGTTCAAGAGACTGAAGTAGTAGCGTGCAGAAGAATTTCAGCTGATTTTGTAATCCTTCTGTGCGCCACTACTTTTGTAGCTCTACCGTGAGTCTATAATTTCTAGCGAATTTTTGCTCGAAATTGTATGAAAATTTACACATTTATATATGTAGACGATTTCTTCTTAGTTAAGGATTCTTATCGGGCACTTGAAATCTTGCTTGAAAGCTGTGGATCTAAACTCTTTTATGTATTCCTTATTTATCCATTTTATGTATTCAAGGATTTACTTAAGTACAAACAATTTGGCCGACTTTTGAGCCTACTCCCATCGCCTATGCCCTCAGGAGGCCCTTCAGGCCAAAACAAAGACTGAAGTTGGAATTTGCATTAAATACACAAGTATATCATTATTTTTTAATGCACAAAATGAGTATCCTTCTAGGCTTAAATTGATGTTGAAGGTGGAAAATGGGCCAAAAAGCTCAAAAAGTTTTTTTACGGATTTGAAAACAGTGTGCAAAACTGAATAACTTCAATACTTATACCCCCTATGATTTTTGACATTTCAAATTTGTTGTCCTGTGTAATTATATTTATGTATGTTTTTGTTACATTTTTAGATGGGGTGTAACAGCAGCTCAAGAGGCCCAGAAGTGCGAGAATGAAGAAGTGAGGCAAATCATGGAAGATTATCTTGTGAATAACCCCAAAGAACATCTTGACGTTGAAAACCGTGAACTCAATTATAAAGCCCAAAATGGTAAAAGGGTCTTACTTACATGATATGGCTCGTTGATGTAAAGAATAATAATTAATTATGTCACAATGACACTAACTTACTCTTAATTTTTCCAATCCTTGTGGATTATACATTTTTAAATTAGTAAATATTTCTGTGTTTGTACTTTATTATTTAGGATTACTATATGTAGAGTTGAAACAAAAGTAAAATATTTCTTTATCTTATAGCTTCGGCTTTCTCTTAACGATAAGTAAGATATGATTAGATTGTAACTCTTGCATAAACACTTTTGTGGTGTCCTTGCCTTTTTGTTTTCATTTTTCTTTATATATTTCCTACAAAATCAGTGTTCTACAGGAACTTCATTTTTTTAGCCATTTAATAAATGATCATTTTTAAATTATTTATTTGACTCCCTATTGTTTATTTTTTTCAGATGAACCAAAACTTCAAAAATTAATTACATCAACAATTTTCCAAGATAAAATAGGACATTTAATAAAGGTAAATCGAGTCCGTATTTCAATTAACCGTGTCAAAACTGAAATAATTTCCCTATAGACAGTTAATTAGATTGATTTTAATAAGTAGAAGTAACTATTTGAATGGGAATAAAATCATTTTTTTTATAAGAAATCAGTTATCCCTTGACTTAATGGGACAAAAATAAAATATAAGCTGTAAATAGTGTTTGTACATAATAAATTCTACTCAAATTAGGTAAGTGAAAGTATTGACTACACCTCTTCATCATGACAGGATACACAAATTGATTCATTAGAACAAAAACATATATGAAGAAATGTCTTGGATTATATCCATTGAAATGGCTTTATCTACATACCCCACTTTATTGTTGTAGCATTTAAAATAAATTATTATTTAACTCCATACATATTCATATCTCGTTTAATATGCCCCTTCAAATAAAATTGCATTGTACAAAAATTAAGAACATCTGATAATATCAACGATATTCCTAATTTTGATTGTAAATGTTATACGAACATACAAAATATGTAACACTTTAGATAAATAATATATATTTTAAAAACCTTAAAAGTTTACATAAAATGAATATAATAATGGGATTGCATCCTAAAAACATTGTTGCCATTTTAAATAATATACAATATATATTCTCGTATTTCTTGCAATGTGTACACCGTCCTTTAAGTTTCTGATTAACTCATTTTTATTCACATTATTACAACCGTTTATACAACCAAGCAAGAAGTTTTAAGAGACAGCCAAACACTAATTAAATACTTATACTAAAATATTACTGTGACTTCTTTTTACTCAAAAGATCAATAAAAAAAGATGACGTTCGGAAGAGCAAAACATGAGTGATGGACATTTCAATATTATCAACCAAGTATGCTGGGGATCTGAAGCAAAAGTGTAACAAACAGTGATGGTATTTTCGAGATCGGTCTTGATCTCGACCCCTTCAGAGTCTTAGTCTCGGTGTCTTAGACCTAAACAACTAGATTAAATCAAGAATTTTTTTTCTAAACTCTTGGTCTCAACCAGTTTACATGTAACAAGTATGTACAATAATATTGTTTTAAGATATAGGCATTATAGTTATCAAAATCAACAGTAGCGGAGTTAGCTCATTAGATCTTGAACTTAGAGTTTAATTACTGCTGATGACTTAAGATATAGTTATTTATCTCTTGTAACATACTACATGATTTAGCTATACAGGATATACAAATGCTGAATATCGATTGAACTTGTCACATAAATAAAAATCGCCAATGATAAACTGAAAAAATGTCCTAAATAAGTAAAGGAAGGGGGAAAGTTGACCTTTAGCTCTTATAATTGAATATTTTCAGGAGTAAAATCAACCATTGATAGATGATTATGTATTCGTTTTTTATCATATTGAGAAGGATAAAAGGAAAAAAGTACAAATTTAAAAAAGTGAAAAATCAAAACAGGGTAAGAATTTTAATCTTGGTTAAACTATTAGAATTCCATGGAAACTTTTTATTCTACCGAAATACACATTGAAAAAGCTAAAATTCTATAAAAATACTTCAAATCATAAAATAACACATACCTTTGTAAACAAAGCAAATAAACAAAAAGCCAAAGAAGTGAGAGTTGATGCTCTTATTGTTATAAAACACGATATGTTATAGAGATGATTAGAATTGTTACAATATTTTTTTGTGTTTACAGTAGTATGCTGCTTGTGTACAAACGCAATGAAGTTGCAGCACAAAAGAAGCACAAACAAAAGAGATGGAAGCAAAATCCAAAAACGAAAAAGGCACTTTTCATGTTGAAAAGTAATATAATAAATATTATTATTTATGTATTAGTATTATAATTATATATTATTTAAATATATAATTATATAAACACTTCACTTTGGTGCATATTGGAATGTATCAACCCTCCCTACCAGGAGAAAAAGTTGTGCTTAAGATATTGATTTACAATTTGCAACAAATAAACGATTAAAACATATGCATATTTTTGCAGATATGCAAAAAAAAAAGATGTATATCAACCTCTCCCTCCCTTCCTCTATAGGTATTTTATATATTTTTTTTAAATTTATTATTCTCGTATAAGAATCATCAAAAGGCCAAGTTTCGCTTTTCACTTCTATTTATAAACTCCTTGGCGAGACTTAGAAATGAAATATTATTTAGGATATTACTATGGCCGTTGAATACAGCAATAGCGTTCAGTCACAGTTGTCATTGTACTTCGTATCCATGGTTTGAGATGTTTTAGACTTCAAAAGTTTATTTCACGTTCACTAAAAGAAACAAGGTATAACAAAGACAGTATGCAAAGTTGGATTCCTGTAAACTACATACTCCGGCTGTCCCCTTGGACGTAGCCAATTGAATAGACAGTATATTAAACTTTAACCTTGGATATTCCTTTATTAAACATTCATAAATTATTTTTCCAGAAATAATAATATCTTCAAGTTTCTCATACCTATGTAGATAAATCTGCTGTTGGAAGGAACATATTAATTGTTTAGTTGGACTATTATAGCATCAACGACAGTAAAGTAATACCGTGCATAATCTTCTTCATCATTTAATGGCTTGAAAGACAATAATGGTCTTTTTAAGCGTTGAGGTTGGTTCCTAATTCTTGGAATCTTTATTGGATCTAGTAAAGTTCATCTGCTTTGGACACTTCTCTTTTATAAAATATGCTGCACTGTCCGCCAATAAATCATCTAACGAGTAGTCAAACTAATTACTTCCAACATTCCTTCATCAATCCAAAAGAAATTAAAACAAATAGCTATTTTAATTTTTTATTATAAAGCTTGAACTTGGTTATGATTTTTTTTTTTAATTAAGAATTTTAATAAATTTATCTTCAAAATGCTTGAATCAGACACCATTATATGTATATAAATATATACGCAATGAATTATCACTAATGATAATGCCTTACAAGGTGACTGAGCAACTTTGACAGGAACAATTCAGTTGCTCAAAAGAGTTGCTAATGGCTTTGTAACTATTTCCAAGCCGAGGTATGTTTTTGCCCTTTCAAAACGTCAAAGATCATTTGCTTGGCTGTTGTTTCTGAAAAACCTTGACAAGACATCTTTCTAAAACTATCGAAGATTGCAATATATCTATCTTTGAAAGATAATATGGCATTTAGTCTACAAATCCAACGCATTGGGCACAAAGGTCTAATTGTTGAAGGCTTTATTACATGGTTATCACAAGAAATGCCATGCGAGATCTTACAAAATATTTCCTATGTATTTGAAAATAAAAAAATATATTGGTATATATAATAATTATAGTAGTACTGTTATTGAAGATGAAAATACTTTTAAGTTAATTGTCAACTTATTTATTCCATTCAATGCCTGAATTATCGTAAACATTATTAATTTAATGCATTAAGAGAAACAATTCATGTATTGAAATTGTTCATATCAATGTATACCAAGACTGAATTAAAATGAATTCTAATTACTTTGTACTTTCCTGATCTCATTAAAAGAATCTTAAGTTCATGTAAATATAGAATGACATCGCAAATCAAAGAAAGTTTTGAAACAGCATGCTGATTGTTGCATGATTAGATTTGATAAATGGGATCCAGAATAAAAATACAGAGCTGGCGATTGACTCTCTATCACTCTAGCTTGGTATTTTTTGTGCTGTTCATTTATATTGGCTGCACCATAATATGTTTCCCATCAAATTATCTAATGACAGTGATAAGTGGGTAATGACTAATGACCTAGCTTATAATTTTGGAAATTACTTCTTCAGAAGTATTTTGGAGTTCATTAAATCTTGATGAACAATAAGATTTTGATTAACATGGCGAATACAAATCGACTCTTGGTCAACACCATTAATATCTTGAGTGGCAACTAAACATCCCCCAAATGGTCCATTATTAGTAATACGTTTCGACAGAGTTCTTACAATTTCCTGGCTGAACTTATTAATAATACCTTCTAAGCATTGAGGAGAATTGAAGTTCACTTGCCTTTTAAGGTACTTTTGAAAACAAATATCACTTTCACCAAAAAATTTAAACAATTGCATTAAGTTTCCTTCATCTGGTATATATCTACGAAATGGCATTCCCTGACGTAGATAGTGTATACATTTAAATACTTTCAGTAGGACTTAGCTATTTTCATCTTGTTTCTTTTTGAATTTGAAACTCAATTGTTGTTCATACAATAAGTGGCTATGACTTTTTGTTGGATGTCATGGCGAGCACATATCTGTCAAAGGCTTGTTCTCTTTCAAATTTTTCAGTTATTTTCTTCCAATTGGTAAAGTCATTTTTCAAAAATAACTGCTTCTTTATACTATAGAAATTGGTTATTTATCTCTGCTTTCCACTAGGAATGACACAACACGCTGCTCAATTATAGTTAATAATGGATCAAGGGTTATATATTGTACCATTTCGCTGGGAAATCTACCTTCTGCGTTTTGTTTTCCCACTGATGAATTGTAGATGGGATAAGTTGGTATATTTGCTTTCGAATATAAAGGGTTTTTCAATAAGAACGACGCATTTTCTTTTATAAATAAAATTAAAAAGGTTTGAGATGTAAACGAATTTCTTTTTTAGTGTTGAAGTACATTACATTACAATTAAGTATGAAGTCAATTTATTTTGCATGACCATCACGTCAAGTTTGCAGAAGTACAATCGTTGAACCCAGTTTTCTACCACTTTTTCGCATAAATCGACCAAAATTGCAGAAATTTCGCGTTCAATATTTACTTTGAGCTTCTTTAGTGTTGCAGGCTTGTTGGTGTAGACCAGTGCTTCTCAATTATTTTCTGGTATGCCCCCCCTAGCAAGAAGAAAACAATTCGCGCCCCCCCCCCACTCTTCGCGGCGACTATAAATAATATCATTTGTCTATAAAATTGTTATGAATACACCTCTGCATAACATTGTAATCTTGGTCAATTGGTCTGCGTGTTGTGATCGGCTGCTATTACACTATTAAAACTGTGCCTGTGTTAAAATAGAAGCACCTGTCAAAAAAAACTATTTGAGAAGCACTGGTGTAGACCAATTACTTTACGTGGCCCCATAGAAAATAGTCCAAAGGCGTGAAATCGCATGTGAGAGGCAGCCAATTGACTGGTCCATTTTTGTAAATAACACATTCACCGAATTTGTTCTTCAATAAATCGATTGTCTTGTTTACTGAATGACAAGTAGCACCGTCTTGTTGGAACCCCAAATCATTTAAATCCATACCATCCAATTGAGACCAAAAAATATTCTGTTATCATGGCTCGATATCGATTTCCATTCACAGATGTGGCAATTATTATCATCAACCGGTTGAAATCCACACCAATCAGTAAGTTTTTGGGGATGCAATAGTGTCTCATAAAGCACATGCGTGTTTTTTCCTGACCAATAATGCATATTTTGCTTATTAACAAACCCATTGAGCCAAAAATGAGCTTCGTGGATGAAAATGATTTTTCTGTTAAAGTTGCCACGACTGAACGTGAATTTCGGTAATAAATTTGGATAATTTGCAAACGCTGCTCAAGATTGTATTGCTCCGTGATGATTTGTAAGCTATTTGTGACTGGAAATGTAAACAAAAAAAAATATGACGTAGCTTGCAGCCCCTAATGAAATAAAGATGCCGCGTCATCCCTATTGAAAAACCCTTTACATATTTTAACATAATATGTAAACTCGTTTATATTTTGTTAAATAATAATAAAAAAATTACTAATTGTGTGTCTGTTTTTTGTTTAATATTTTATTAATATTATACATAAGTGTCTGATCATATTATTTTTTTAATAAATGTATTTATGTATGTATCTAAGTATCTATGTTAAGTATAATATTCCTTTGAACCATATCCATGGCAGTAAAAGTTTTAAGTGTACGATCAATTTTTATGAACTAAACCTATTAACAGGAAAAAGCAGAATCATGACTCCCATATTTATTTGCAAATATGTCATGGCCATAGGACCACACCAGTCCGATCTTCTAGTCTGGATTTTTTGAATTTCCAAGTATGACAAAACGATATGATTAAAAAGATTAATATATTACAACAATTAGCAATTATTTCGACGAATTTTCAATATTAATATATTGTAGAAGCAGATCAAGTGCAACGCTAAACATTGCTGGATCCTACCATGGATACATCCCTACTTGAACTACGTGGAGCAAAATTATACGTATAAATATAATTAGCTTATATATAATTTTGTAGAGAAGACGTTCGTGTGTGCTTGTTCGTTCGTCATTTATTTTTTTCAAGTAAACTCCAAGTTGAGATCTTCAAGAGAGCTGAAATTTTGCATCGGGTGTTATGATTGTTCAAAGATGTTTATAAGCGTATTTTGAACCATTAATTTGCATTATTAATAGCAACAAAACATGAGTTTTATTATTTTTTACCCCAGGACAATAATTTAAAGTAATTCTTCCCTATTTTCTACCTACATGGATGTGAAAAAAATTCCTCCCTACGGGCGTTGAGACTGAACAGTTATGATTTATGTAGCTATGACTCATAAGTGGCATAAGTTTGATGATTTATGAATGACGAAAAATATTATTTAGGGTTTCAACTAACATTCATTTTGAAAACTACTCGAACGCTTTAAAATGGGTGTATTTTTACATCTCTACTCATAACTCATAATTTTAGGAAGGGATGAAAACAGTGTTTTTTTTAATCTAAAAAAATAATGAAAAATTACGGGAATCCATTTTGATCTACCCTACTATGTATGCATACAGAGTAGGGTAAAAATAGACGAATAAACGACTAGTTTTTTTGTGCATTCGCAACCTCAAATCTCATAAGCGAAAATTTGGAAAAACATAAGGTAGCTACCCTTCTGTAATTTTCTTGTTGCCAACTTTTTAATACTGGGCAGAGTTATTATTTAGATATACTACACATTCATAAATTACATAAATGTACAAACCAATCGTGAATACTTGTTTATTATTTAATAATTCAAAAAAAGGTCGCGCAATCTTTGATTTAATATATTTTTTATATATCAAAATCATAGGTAATAATAATACCCTTTTTGAGTTCATAACACGTAGAGTCAGCTGCTTTTAATCAAAAGAGTCAAATGAT
This sequence comes from Lepeophtheirus nordmannii, assembly GCA_963680855.1. Taxonomy (NCBI): domain Eukaryota; kingdom Metazoa; phylum Arthropoda; class Copepoda; order Siphonostomatoida; family Caligidae; genus Lepeophtheirus; species Lepeophtheirus nordmannii. Next base: position 19,752,887 of record OY804521.1, on the reverse strand, counting down.
GAAAATCAGCTGAAGGGAGAATACAGTGTATTTTTGTTTATCCCAAAAAGCTCGTCGTGAAAGGGATTAATAAGTAATGACGTCATATATTCATGGTGTTGTGACATCATAATGATTCTACTTCATAATAAAGTAACTATAAAATCGAATTCATCATGAAATCTTCCACGGGGACAGCTTTTCGAATTTTGAGGAGTGAGAAATGTAATAAATTGAGCGAGGATGAGGTTCGATTCAAGAAAATACTGGAAGCCTCGCAGTCACTTGTGTCAGAGGGGACATATTCTGGAGAATTCGATCCTCGGCTGGGACCTGTAAGTCTTGTTAAACAGTTATTACAACTTCGATTGTACATTGAAAATTCACATTCCTCACTAATGACTCTCTTATTCTCTCACACTTATAGTTTCTTCGTCGACTTGAGGGTCTTCTTTTTAAAATTGGACAAAATTCTGAGCATATAGAAGAGTATGAAGCCAAATTAAAATCCTTAAAGAATTTTGTAGAAGAAGAGAAACTCTTTGATTTCGATTATGATCTTCCAAGTCAGCAAAAACGCTCTGGAAAGTCCTCATCAAACGAAAACCTAAAGAATCGTGTCGTAGTCCCTCCTCCCCTTCCTTTGGCAAATAAGGACAATGACAATGTACAGAAAGAGATATTTCGAAAGACAGTCGAGCGATACAGGGCTCAAGACAGAAAAGAGTTATTTGAAACGAATGGAGGTAGTTTTCCAACCACCCATCTGGGATTAATTACCAATTTTACAATATATATCATATCTTAGAGTCTTCACGTCTTCGGAAAAGAAGGGATGAACAATCAACTCAATCCTTGATTCATGATCAAGATGTAGCTCAGGAAGAGATTGCTGAACAAATGTTGAATTTGACAAAATCCTTGAAGGAGCAAACTGAGGCTGCAAATCGAATCATTCATAGGGATATGTCAAGTCTGGAAGGAACTCGGCGCACTGCTGATGAAAACATTGATAAACTCGCTATTGAAAGTGATAGGTTACAGGAGCATCGAAGTACTTTCAATTGTAGGTGCTGGATTTGGATACTCATGTTTATTGTGGTTATGACGTTTCTAAGTACGATGAAAATAAGATGAGTCTCTTTGTCTTGATTAATATATTCTTTTCTGTCTATTCCAGAAATGTTGGTGGTAATGAAGTTATTTAAGAAGCCATCTTAGTTCATTAATCCTCCTTTGAATACTTCTACTGAGGTGTTTTTGATGTCTTGATGAAATCATGTAGTGGCTCCTGGCTTTGTGATTATCTAAAAATTCTATTTATGTTTTAAAACTGCGTATTTTATTTAATTTCTTGATCTATCCTTATGAATACATTTTAGCTCACTTTTTTCATTATCGAGATTCCTGGTTTAAATTCTTTTGACCTCAGGGAATTTAGTTACTAATTTTGTATAAAATCTATATAGTCATAATTTTATTTCAAGTGGTATTATGATTTCTATAATTTTAATGCAAATGTGGTCAATTTTCATGAAATTCAGTTGACAAAAACACCTTATATAAAAAATGTATTATTTTCATAGAGGTACAATATCTTTTTTTTTTGCTCCGCTGTATGTGTCTGCGCTATTTGAATAAAAAGATATTACTACTTCTTAACTATGAACATAATATAATCTTTACTTCTATATCCTAGATATCAATTTTACTTTTCGATACCTGTCCGATTTAAGTTGCAACTTATCTACACAATTGATTGATAGATAACCCGATCTCCTAAGATCTGAAGTAACTTGAACTTAGTTGTAGCAAAGATGTAACAATAAATAGGTAATATCAATTGAATTAGTTATAGAAGAGGATTGCGTTTTTGTTATTCTTCAAAAATATCGAGAGAAAACAATTCGAGTTTTCATTCAATAATAATCTTGCATATTTATCGTCATATGATGTCATCCCACCAGTGATATGGTTCTCCATATCGGTCTAGGTATTGTTACCATAACCAAGACCTAAGGTAATTTTAATCACAACACTGCTTAAAACTTGAAAGAACGACTTTGAAGCAATAAATTACGATACTTAATTAATCAATAGCAGTATCATGCGAAATCACATTGCAACCATGTTCAAATAAAACACATTATTTATTGTGTAAGCTGGCAACTGTCTGATTTCTATTCGGAAATGAGTCGGCTGACAGCCGTTGAGACGACAAAAACAATAACAAAGACCCTTCACCCCTTTGAAACACTGCATCGTTGCTAAGTTAATTTGTATGTCTTAAGTGTTGCTCTGAAATAGAATAATCGAAATTTGAGAGTGGATAATGAATTTATTGGAGCCATATAGGGGATTAAATCAGGATACTCAATTAAATACTGAAGGAATTTCAAACGTAAAAACAAAGAATAAGAAGAGTCTAAAGTTCCTCCATCTCGTGATCTGATTCGTCGACCTCTTCCAGAATTTTTTTCGTCAGTTTTGGTGCAATTTTTTGCTTCTCTGCAGAGGCAAGACCAAGTTCAGTATTTTCTTCAGTATCATCCATTTCCATATCCTTGGCTGGTCTCTTGAGTCCTGCAGCCGGAGATCGAATAAGGGCAAGATCCCTTTGAACTTCCTTGATGTCCTTTTCGTTTTGTATCTTTTTAGCCTTTCTCATACGGTCGTGAATGTATTTGGCTTGTCGCTTACCCTTGATTTCCTGAACTCGCTTCATAGCAGAAACTAAAAAGTATAAAAAATTAATGAGTCTCATGAGGAATCATCAAGTCTCTGTGTCTCAAAACTTACTTGTATTTTCCCAAAGAGTACGCTCATATTTAACGGGCTCGTTCCTCCTCCGCTCAAATTCAAAAGAAGGATCCACACCAAGCTCCTTCCCAGAGGCTTTACGGAAGGCTTTGGTCCATTTGGCCTTACGTGGGTTCTTCTTCTTCTTGAAGTTCTTGTGACATTTGGAACGACAAAATATGAATTCCTTACAGTCATTTCGAATAAACGTTATTCCCTTTCCAGGATAACGTGGAGAACCACAGAAGTAACACTTATCCACCCTCATTTCGTGATAGAGAGGTTTGTTATTATTGTTACTTAAGATATAGAATGAGCTCAAGACCGGAAAAGGAACCTGAATTAAAATATACTAAAGTTACCAACTGAAATCTTTCTTATCCTTCTCTACGCTGTAAAGATATGTCATAAATTTCTTTTGGTAGTACTGTCTATCTCCCATTAGTAGCACATCAAATGTCTATTAATCACTCAAAATTTACACAGTTATTCAAAAAATATGCACACTAAGTGTCTTTCAATCCGTGTAATTTGGAGGACATTGTATTTTATTATATAAATATTAGGCTAACCAACCGTCCTCTTTTTGGTGTTGAGTCCAGATAATTTTTCAAGAATATGGGTTTTTCAATAAAAATAAGGATCAAAAATATTTTTTTAAAAAACAAGATCGAAATTATCTTTTCTAAAAAGAAAACAAGAAACTAAACTTATTAATATTTGATTTAATTTTTTAATACAAAATCAGTTTCAAAAAATTTTTGACCCTGAAAGATATCGGTCCAAAATTCCTCTTTCTTGGAATTCAAAATTATAGTTATGGATGTGAAAAAAGAGCCAATTTTCAAGATGATGTCATAAAAAATATGATATCCTTGAAATAAGGCAGAATTTCAGCCGATTACATTTCAAGGGACGCAATGAAGCTGTCATTATTTAAGAACAGCCTATTATTAATAATTGAGTGGCATTAAAAATTTGATAAGGATATACACCTAAATTTGCAGCAACTAATGCCATAGCATGAGACCTGAGTCATTTTTGCATGGACTCGGACTTGACTCGAAAATTACTTAATATTTAATCAATACAAATAGAATATAAACCTTAGTATGTCTTTGTTGAGATTGCACCTCAAAATTACTATACTTATGATTTTCATATCAAATTACTGTTGCAGCTCCAGATGATGCCAACCCCAGTTCTACGGATTAATATATATGAAATTTTCAATATTTTAGAAATTAAATAGATAAATTATATTTTTAAGTTAATCCTATAATTCATATTACATATTTAAGAAACACATATAATTATATGAAATGATTTTATTTAACCATCTAGTGGCTACTTTTTTTATTCAACAATTATCAAATATCAACTTTTATAAAAACTTCAAACAGTCAAAAGTAACACATTTTGTAATCACTTAAATTTTTCTGTATAAAAATAAAATAAGATGAAATTTCATAATGATTATTTCAATTATATATAATACAAATAATACGCATATTTGTCAATTTTTATAGCATACTATTAAGAAACTATCTTGATTACGTAAATGTTGCTTTAAATACATTTTAAATAGCTTTTCGAAGATGTTTAAAGCAGACATGATAATGTTTAAAGGTTTTCTATTATGACTTATGAGTTAATATACTTAACCTACTACTCATTAAAACAGTTAACATTATAAATGAGTTGGTAGGGAGTCCCAGTTTAAGATAAGGCGAACCTGATCAAAGATTAATCGTGCAATTTACAATATAATAAATCTTAAAGCGTGAGGCCTATATTTTTACATTTAAGAAAGGGATCTGTGCACTTGTCTGTAGTGTCATTCCCTATATTTGTCCCTTCCAACATAGACTTTAGGTCCTTTTAAACATCAATAATTAATTCTGGAGCTTTTTTTCTGTCCTCTGTCCAAATACATACATCCATTTTAACTGGTGATTTGGTGATTTCTAATTATATTTAACTCTTAAAAATAACAAAAAAAAAGTATTGAAAACCAGCAGACAACGTAATGTATATTCTGTACCCATGATGTGGAATTGATTTTTAAAATATCATAGTAACCATGTAGGTAGTTACATACATTTTCTCAGTTTTCATGAGACAATGTGGCATTGAAATAAAGAAAGTTTTGTAATTATTACGTTGCTTATAGAATTGTATCTCTTATAATAATTGGTTCCCAGTTATTAAATCCACGATAGTGCTTGAAATGATATATATTAATAAATAGGACAGATACTTTCCAGCAGAAATTGTATATCACAAAATGGTATGATTGATGACAAAAGAAATCGATATTTTGATATTTTAATTGAGTAGCAATTTTGCCATGGATCTTATAATGATATGCATAAAATATACATTTGTTAGGTTATAAACGAGAGTTAATAGTGAATGTATAGACATTTCTTTATTATTCATTACTTATAATACCAGCCTTTCTGTGTTCACGCATTGCGGTTGAAAAGAAATTGGAATTGCGCTCATGCATGCAGCATGCCCATCACAGGAGAATATATAAACTCCTGGATATTCTATGGGGAAATTACTATTTCTTTCAAATTAGTCAGAATAGGAGCTATTTGAAATGAGAATTTTGGTAAGTTACATCAACCATTTTTACACAAATGTATTTTCTTCAAACCAAGCCCTTTCACTCATATTTAAAGGCACTTCTTTTGGTATTCATCGTTGGAGCCATCAACGCTTTACCTTATCCTAGGCCTGATGATCCATACAGCTCCTATTCCCAACCTGTACCAGACACTGGAAGAGTCAAAATTCAAGTAAGCTTTTTAACTTTTTTATTTCAAATTGCACTATATATATTTACATATTTTGTTCTTATAGGTATATAGAGGACCTAACCAAGGCAAAGATTATAATGCTTTCGCTCCATGGGGATATTATAACACACAACCACTTGATCGCCAAGAACTACCCATTAGATATACTACCAGTTAAATAATTAGTAATAATAAATCCGTTAGATAATATATTCAACATTATATGTCAAATCACTTTTGAATTTATTGTTAAGTTATGAATTTATGTTGAATAATAAATACAGCAGAATGAACTGAATAAAAATGTTTAGCATTCAATTTTAAAATGTTAACTGATGTGTGTAGTTAAGACATCTGGCAAAACTCAGTATCAATATTAAAGTAAACATATGGTAATTTGTTATAAAAAGCAGCAAGAAATGAACAAATATAATTAGTCTCAACCAATATCCTTATCAAAGGGCTTCTTCACTTTCCCTAAGGTATGATTTTTTATATATAGTATTACTTACTTTTGACGAGTATCAAGATGTTATCTATTCAAAGTCATCTGGAGTAAATATACTTGTATTCACTTTCCTTGTATACTTATATTATTATAATGTTAAATACACAAAAAGGCGTCAGTTGGGTGAAAATATGCGAACTTATTGCGTCAAATTGGTGAAATCCGGAATTTTGATTTTGTTATTTTGAGTAAAAAATAAATATGATAGTTAAAATAGGTGTATGTATTTGTTTCGTAAATATAAGTACATATGTAATCAATAAGAAGTCCTTGAAATTTATGGGTTCTTGAGGGGAATATTTTCTAATTTTATTTTCCTTAAACTATAAAGAAACTTTTTTATTCTTTGTTTCACCTTTTTATTAAGGCTAGAAATGTGATGAAGTTTCACTCAAATATAAAGGGGATCTTTATTTTTATATAAATCTTTACTAGGCTTTTTTATACATATTAAAAGTAAGTACAGTAAGAATTGGATTTCAATTTAAACAGGATGTTACAAATATCTCTATTATACATAAATAAACTTTTAAATTTCACTCCTGAAAGTTATTTTGTAATATTTATAACTATTACTCTCAATGCATTTGAATCCACTATTTAATTCAAATTATTTTACTTATTAATGGAGTAATTCCAAACATTATGAGTTAAAAATAATACTTACATATTTATCATTAATTAATACCTACATTTTATGAAACCAATTCCTCGTTGTTTATGTCAGGTGTATCAAACATACAACCTAAACCTGGGGTTTAGTTAGAAGATAAGTAGCATAATTAAAAAATGATATATTCTAAATTAACATTTGGTAACAAAACATTAAAAAAAAAAAGACTTAAGTATTTTCCTGTATTCACAAAATATAATACAATTACAAACACCTGATAGGTTTTGAAACAAAAAAGATAGTCTCATAAAAGTTTAAATTTCTGTATACATACATATTAAGTTTAAAAAATGGTGATGATTAAATAGGGTAAGAGTGAAACCACAGGTAGAGTTCTATAACGTTATTAAGTTATTTTTTTTAACAAATACAGCAATACTTGGAGCATTCCGAATAATTGTTTCCATAGACTCTTTGAGACCGTCTATGCTACTACGAACTAACATTTTATTATTTTTTTTGCATGTATATGGTGGATTTTATTAAAAAGGTCTTCAAATAAAAAATCATCCAATAGCAAAATACGAACTGATTAATTCCATGATAAACGGGATATTACTACATATCTAGGGATATCAGTAATCAAAGATGAACATATTATATGAAAATATTAAATATGTATATATTTCCATACTAGTCCATTAAATACCATGATCTCCTAATGGGGATACAAAATAAATACTACTTTTTAAGCTTAATAAATTTATATTTCAGAATAAATTATTATTAGTTAGAGTATGAAATTTGGGCGACAAGGAAAAAATAAAATAAAAATATTAGAAGTTATTTGATATCTATATCAGTTTTAAGGTCTAATATAATTTATTTTTAATTAGAGGAAAAATATGCACTTTACAAAAAATAGTTTAATTTTAATACATATTTTAGCCAGTGAAGCTATGTTTTTCTTACCTACTATTTTTTATAATTTATTTCCCTGTCTTTTTCATGACAATAGTTTTTCTCTATCTATGTGCAATATATAAATTGGAATAATTTGTTTCTTTATATGGATTAAAAATTCGCTAATACCTATAACGGCAGTTTTCAAACTTTTGTCACCTACAATTCCTTTCTTTAAAGTTTGTAACCCAATGTACTCCTCTCCCCCAAGAAAATAATTTTCTTGAAACAAAAATATAAGTCATATTACTTCTAATAGCCAGTGGATTCGAAATAATAAAAAATGAAAGAATGAATAAAAATGTTTTTTCGAGAATAAATCTGCATGTTAACCATTTTTAACATTTACAATAGCAAATAATCAAAATTGTTTTATAACATTATTAAGTAGCTGCCTTCAATCATACATGAAACTACATAAATATAAGAGTAAATAAAGATTTAAGCGTTCAGGCTGGACATTTAGTTTTACGCTGTCATCTCAAGGTATTAATGGATATTTGGACTCTTTGTAGAATAAGAATCAACAATTTTTCACTATCAAACTAACGAACGGGGCTATGATTAGAAAATATGTTGGAAAATATTCATCAAAAACATAAAACTTAATAAATAGATGAAGACAAAATAATATCAGTATGAAACTTTTATTTAGGATTGAAATACGAAATGACTACATGGGATTTGAGATACGAATAATTTATTCAGATTGGGTTTTGTTTTGGTCGGGTAATTTCTCAAGACCATAAGAGAAATAAGGCCAACCATTGCTCTTGTCCTTGAAGTCTGCCAATTTCGTGTCATATTTACCGATGTTGGAGAACCATGTCTTGTAAGAGTATTCTCTGTCTCTTTGGAAGTCAAAGTAGTCGTGACCTGCGACACAATCACGGGGATAGGACTGACAATATTAATTATAAACATGAAAAAGAGATAATTAACTATTAAACAGCTGTTCTGTAAAAGGCATAAGCTAAAGTGTCAATGAATTACCGTATCCGTGAGGAATTTATTTACAGCAGAATGGATCGTGGGAATCATGTAGCCCACAGTGGTAATAATAGCGAAAGAAGGAATGATTTCCCACCACATACTTAGAATTAATTAGTCGACGATTCGAGATGGAGATTTTGCACCAAATATCTAGCTATAGAGGTACGTCACCTAGGTTTTCCTAGACTTAACTTACATGACGTCATTCAAAATAGAAAGAAAATCCATTTTGATTGGCTCCTTTCAATTTTACCACAGTTGGGTTGCAAATGAAAATTCATATAATGGTTTTCTCTACTATTTTTTATTTCAATGAATGATCAGTTCAACTGTTGTCAAAACAAACAAAAATAAAAGAAAAAATTGTTATAAATTTCCAAATGCATTTTTTTGTAGCTAGTAAAGAAAAAAATAGGGTTCTAACTCATCCTATAAAGATCACGAGTTTTAAATCAAATTTGTTCAACTGGTTTTATAAATTAATTAATATGTTCTGACTAATTAATCTCTGTTTGGGCTTACAAATTAGTAATTTCAAATACAAGGGCTTATTTAGGTCTCGTAATCAAATACCTATTCTATGAAAGTAACTATGTCCAAATACTAACAGTGACATTAAAACTAAGATATGGGAGGTATTTCTCTGACTCATGAAATTAGTAACATCATTTTTGAGTAAGATACGTTGAATTTAGATAAATTGTGAGATTATTCTATACAAAATATGATGGGGAAGTTTGACACCTATTAGTATACATATAACTCATACATAAATAACCGCGAACAAAATTCAATTCGGGTAGTTATGACAGCTGCTGGTACCCTTTTGATTTACTTTATAGGAAAAAACGGGATCGAGTATGTATATATTATTTTATATGATTTCCAATTGAGCATTTGGTTTATTTTTAAAGTATTTTCACGTGACATCATCATAGAAGAAGTTGACCATCTTGAAGGCATAAGCAGCCAAATTTTATGAGGGTAAAAACTTTTGGTTCTTTTTACGAAAAAAAATTAAAATAATAAATTACTACCATGCATTTGGATGTTACAATGGGATCGACCAATAAAAGGAATCGAACTTTTACCATCTATGAAAAATATATATCTCTCTTTATTATATCTCAGAACTCAAAATCTTATATTGAACTAAAAACATACTATTCTGTCATTCTTTAAACATTAATAAGCCATATTTACACAGAGTTGCCGATAAATTGGTTATTACTTATGTAAAGTAATGATATTTTTCTCCGATTGTAATTCGTAAACTTTTCTGGTCCCTAATCCATACAGAACACAATTAATTGAAAAATCAAACTATTTCAGTGATTTTTAGTATCTATTAATTTGATTTTATTCAAATACCACTGCTTTTCTACGTACATTGTTTGTATTCAATACGCTTGTTTTTATTTTAATTTCAAAAAGTCATCTGATGAAGTTTTGTTAATATTTTTTGGGAAAGATGTCCTTTCTATTTAATAGATACATCAACTATTATACTCCTCCAACGACAACATAAAGGTCGTCATTAAATATGACATCCCATTCAGTTTAATATGCAATCTATGGCGTAAATGAAAACGCTCTATATTATAATCATACATATAAAAAGAAACTAGGAGTGTTAATTAATGTAGTAACCCATAGGCCATACTTTTTAATTATTGAGCTACATTCTGATATAATATACTAATACTAATATTAATATGTATGAGAAAGCGAGAGCTAGAAAAAAGAGAACAAGGATGAGAATAAAATAGGTAAAGGAATTGGCGGTTATTGTGGCTGTTGGTAGCATTGCATATTCAAAAAAAGAAAAAATGAAAAGCGTGATTTGATTGGCTAAAAAGAACGAATCATTTGCCAGCGTTTTCTTTAGATGAGTGAACAGAAAAGAAATTCAAAATCAGGAAAGAAGTTTGTTCGTGCTGTGGGAGAGAGAGACGAGTTCTGGGATTTGTGTAAAGGAATCCATGAGATTGACTGAGTGTACATGTAAGCTAATGAACTATTAATAAATAAAATTGAGACGTTTTGTATTGCTCTTGAGTAGTGATCTGAGCTGAGTTGTGCTTTTGTTACGGATATCCAATTCATTAGCAAGGAAAATGCCGCGATCCACGTCATCCTTGTCGTCCACGTCAATTCGATCCTCACTTCGGTTAAAAGCTGCCCTGGAAAATGGGTCCGAGGCAAATAGGATAAAGGTGCAGGGTCCTATGGGAGGACTCAAGCGAAAAGCTTCCGCGACGGAAGCGCCCATTGGAACGAGCCTCTCCAAGGCCAGCAAGAGAGCAGCATTTGAAGATATCACCAATGTAAGACACTTGCCCTTTCATTCCCTTTTCATTCCATTCCATTTTCTATTGTAGGCCGGAGAGAGTGAGCGGCTGAGCAACAAATCCACGATCAAAACCCAAATGAAGAAGAGCCTCACGTCCATTCGCTCCAACTTTGGAAACAAGAAAGCTCCAGGGAAGAAGAAGGCTCTTCCCGCCCTATCCTCCAATGTTGTGGTGCGGCCCAACCTGGGGAAAGTGGGGAGGAGCCTTCCTAAGCCCAAGATCAGTTCGAATTCTCCAAAGGTTTTAGAATGGGAGAAGGAAGAGAGGCTCGAGGACGGAGGCCTCACGTCCTCTCAAGACGAATCTAAAAGCTTCGGAGGAATCTCTTTATCTGATGAAGAGAATGAGGAGCAGGAGTGTGAGGAGGAGCAGGAGCAGGAGCTGTAAGTCCCAACACTTCAACTTCTTCTCTCTTTTCCATTCCTACATAATTCCTACATTCCAGGCCACAAAACAAATGCATTGAAGAATCTCCTAGGCCCATTCCACCAGAAGGCGTTATCGACTTTGACTTGGAAAATAGGAATGATCCAAATCAATGTTCAGTTTATGCAGCAGATATTTTCAACTATTACAAAAGTAGAGAAGTAGGTCACAATGAATTGAATTAGTATTCGAACCCTTCATTTTAATACTTTTTGAAGTCTCAATTTGCAGTTGCTGATTATATGAAAACGGGTTACCATCCTGAAATTAACGAGTCAATGAGATCTATTCTTGTGGATTGGTTAGTTGAGGTCCAAGAGAGTTTTGAATTAAACCATGAAACTCTTTATACTTCCGTGAAGATTTTTGATTTATATCTTTCACTTGAGAGATGTCCTGTGAAGAAGGATGAGCTTCAACTCATAGGAGCCACGGCATGCTTGATAGCATGTAAAGTAGATGAAAGACTGCCACCTCCCTTAGATGACTTTGTTTACGTGTGTGATGATGCGTATTCTAGAGAGCAAATTATTGTTATGGAAAGAAGGATCATTCAAACTATAAATTTTGATGTTGGATACCCATTATCATATAGATTTTTGAGGAGATTCGGACGGGTATGTATTTATATTCTATGCATATTTATTCTTCAAAAACAGTATTTTTGTTATACTTTTTTTATCGCTGATTTATTATACAAAAGCGATGAAACGTAGGTTTTAATATTTTAATCTAGCTCAATATCTTATTTAATAATTATATATATTAAAATCTTCAAATGCTTCCTCTTTTTCAGGTTTGTAAAGTTACAATGCCTGTCTTGACACTTGCAAGGTACATCCTCGAGATGTCATTGATGAAATATGAGTTTAATATATGCGGCACAAGTGAATCCAAACTTGCAGCTGCTGCGATAATTCTTGCCTTCAAAATTCATGGTATTCAAGGATGGATAGAAACCTTGAAATATTATTCTGGCTATAGTCCTGTTAGGGATCTGAAGGAAATTGTGATGAAATTGTACAAAGTTATATCAGAGCCCCACCTTGGCAACTTGAAAACTATAAAGGATAAATATTCTCACATCGTTTTCCATGAAGTTGCTTTGGTTCCAATCCCTGAAGGAATTGTTGTGGATGAAGACTAAATAAGCAATTGCTTTAGACTCATTTATTGAATAAACTGAGAAGGAATCAGATTCCACACTTTAGGCGGTTAAATGGGAATAGATAAATTTATCACTGGACTTTTTACCTCATGGACTTTGGTCAATTTTATAGAAAAAAAATTTACTTTGTACATACGTATGTCCTCCTCTCACATTTTGTTTTTTTCTTTAAAACAAAGAAAAATGATTATTTTAGCTAAATGGCACAAACTTTTTATACAATTTCTCTTTTATAATATTTTTGGTTAAAAATTACTTAGTTATTTACTATTCACTCGTGAATATAGTGAAAAACTTCAGTAGTGGAGTCGTGGTTATTCAATAAGTATACATTCAATAATATACTTAAGAGTATGAGAAATATTAAAGTGAAAATTGAAATATCTTGTGTTGCTATTGGAATTGTACTTATTATTTAAATATGCTTATACGTTCTAAACATAGGTGTTTCTTGTCATTTTCATAAGTTAATTGTTCTCTAACCATTGAACTATATGGCCAGATCTCATAATTTCTTTGCCCATATATTTGTATAAATATTATTTTCCTCGTAGATTAAATGAATAAATGTGTTCAATATATGTAAATCTTGTTTTTATTCACCCAAATATTCTCTATTTGTGAAGTATTGTATTAAAAACTCTAATGCTGCAATTCGCATTTGTTGATCCTTAGAAAAGTTAAAGCATACCTGTTTAATGTGTAATAATTCTTATGAAGCAGAGTTCTTCTAAAATTCCTCGAAGTTCGCATACATATATGGTTATATAGAAAATGAAAATTGATTTATTTTCTGGATTTTGCTTAAGATATTTCATATGATTATCTTTGTTTTGAGTTAACAATTTGTTTTTGCTTTTATAATGTGAAAAATATTAGATATTATAAATATGTAACATGGTTTCTGGAATATTGCGATACTTACAATTTATTTAATTCATTATTCATTCTTCATATAGCAATTTAATATTGTGAAAAAGCTCTAGTGGGTGAGAAAATACAGAAGAATACTTAAAATATTATTTTTAAGTTTAAACCTATTCATAAAGATATATTCGGCAACCACTAAGCAAGAAAGGAATTGAGATGAAAGACTCAAACTGTCAAAATTTATAATAAAATTATTTAATGATGAACTGGATCCGTTATCTATTTTTTTAGAAACGTGAAATTTTATTCTAAGGTCCAAAGAAACATTATGTCGGATCCATGTAATCAAGACTTTATTAAAAAAATAATTGATAATAATGAGTCGTTATTTAGTAATATAAAATACACAATAGAAGGATTAATTTCTCGAGTTCCAGTGTCTTCTCTCATTCTATCTTTCTTTCTCTTTCCTTCCAATGACCATCTAATAGATAGACTTTTCTTATGAAATTCCTCGAAAAAGAAGTTATATCCAAATATTTTGATTGCCATGTATCAAATGGACAATGATAACAGCTTTTTTTAAATGAAATTATAGTTCAAAGTCTCAGCTATTAAACGAATTATTTTTATTCTTTCTTTATTTATTGTTTGCGGAGCTATGAGTCTCTCAAGAAAAAACTTCCATTTTCGTAAGTAAACAAAGACTATCAAAACGGTTTTATAATATTTTAACATTAGTTTTAATTCATACATTCATCGTCTATCGCTATTTACAACATTAAGTGTCAAAAACATGCAAAAAAAAAAATATGGCTTTTGGCTGATATAGAAAAAATATAGCCATATTTGGAATTAAAGGATAAAACTTTACTAGGTTCAGCCTTTTTCGATCTCAAGACATTTTTGCTGTTGATTAGAGCAATATAATCCTCATTTGGATCAATATCAGTATAATTTGGATCATAATTGGTGTTATTTTGCATGTATAGTTTCATATATATTTAATTTTTTTCTTGTACTAATGAGTTTTCTTTGATTGTTAAATAAAAAAAAAAAAAACATATATCCAGTTATGGACTACTGCTTTTAAATGCATAAATAATACATTATGTATTTGTTAATATGTAGATGAAAGTATAACAGCGGAAGTTATTTAAATTGAAACTTACAAAACCTATTACTTTCAAATTGTTGCTTTTATATTTTTGTCAGAAAAATGGACGAATAAATGATATAAATTATATGCTTCATATTCTGTTATATGTATGATATATAAAATAAATATCAGGCCGGTAGATACAATGTACTCATACCCGTAGAAATCATGTAGTATAAAGTTCGAGACGTAGGAGAATCCGCCATGGATAGGTTCAACAGTTCAAAAATAATTATGAGATTTTAACCCCCTAGATTGACTAAAATGATACTTTCCTGTTAGAAGAAGAAGTGACATTTTACTTCCTATTAAACTAACATAAAGAAACATTCTATATATAAAAACTGGAGTAATAATAATAAAGAAACATATAATATCAGGAAGTTCTTAAGGTCAGAAACATTGAAAAGGCAAATTGTTTTACTGAAGGAACATTTATAGACTCATAGCAATAATATTTTAAACCTTAAAAAGAGGGTATATTTGTATTATTGGAGGGGCGAATGTCCCTTCTGCCCCCTATTCTGATGGGCCAGAATATGAACCTTATTGATACAATCACTAACATCCCTGATATCCTAAAATGCTTTAATGCAATTTTAATGGTTATATATTTTATTTTAGATCAGCATAGCTGTATGAGATCTACATATATAAATATATTATCTGTATACATTTATAGTTTTATATTAATAATAATTAATTGATTATTATCATAGTTTACTATGTATCCCTTTTGTATCTTTTAGTCAATAGTGTATCGTGATATATCTGATAAAGCAGACCTTATTTCATTGGCTTAGTCTCTCTCTTTATTTTATATTACCTTCATCTACCGGGCCTCCCACGAATATACGGATGACAATTCGGTATCGACCACAATATTATATCTCAGATATAACAATATATCAGTCATTAACAAGTGTGATATAATATCCCACTTGTTAATTACTCTGAATTGTGAAATACGCCGGGGACCATGAGAAAAGTCTCTCGTGGATACAAAATAGGTATATATCTTCGAATCCTTATACGATGGTACATTTTTTTGTTTTGTTGTGTATCATATACATACCATAATACATTAATAAGATAGATGAACCTAGCAACTCATAATTAAATGCCTCCTTGTTCTTGTAATTATAAACTTGTTTGTCTCATACTGCTAAATGACTTTTTATAATAATAAGATAAGAAGTAGAGGCAAAGATTTGCCGATCCCTCCCTGAGGCTTCTCATCTGTACAATAATAACCTATCAGATTCTTTCTTTTTTAATTTAAATTCTAATACATCAGAACATCAAAAGTATTTGGGCACCCATTAATCCTAACTTTATTTTTCTTTCATATTTTGAAGAAAGACTTACTATACAATATATAAATGGGTAACTATGTAAGAAGGTGAAATTATTAAACACCCATGCAAACCAATTATGATGACACATTTTGCCCTTAAGCTCTCTATAAACCAAAAAAATTCTATCATTTATCAATGTCATTTACTAGTGAGAGATAGAACAAAAATATATATACATCCATGATTTTTTTTTTGGCAATAACTTTTGTTTTAAATTATAGGCGTTGGAATAGGTATATCTTACATACATATAATTTACATTAGAAAATGAAATAAACTTAGTCGATATATTTTTTTCAAATGACAAATGATTTTTCAAAAAAATACTGATTAAATTACCAGCCATTTCTTGAACTTATTGAACAACAAAATCCAAGAACTCTTTTTCATCAATAAAGGTAGTCTATTTTATTACCATTGTTAAATAAATGAAGCTATTTATTCGAAAAACAAAAGACACTTTCTTTTGTTACACACAGAGAATCAAGGTAGTATTAAAAATATGATCTTAAGGTGACACATTTTCATCTCATTGATGTCCTTTTAGAAATAAAATAAAAACTAATACAGATTGAATCCATAATAAACAAGGTATTTCTGCATATTCAAATTGAAATAACTATATATAGTTCAAAAACAAATGTGATGTCACCCCTTGAATATACTCCTTTTGTCAGACGAAGTCAATGAGTCTGTTTTGGACACACCTAGTCTTCAAAAAATGGACCAACTCATCTGAAATAAATTATGGTTAATCATATCGTCCATTTCATTTTACTCTTACAAAACTATAAATTGAATTTAATTTAAGACAACTACGAGGAAAAAATTTACTACTCTACCAACATCTTTACCCTCAGAAGCCTTCGACACAGTCGCATATCTTAACACTGAAGATGACTATTACTATGACATCGCCAAGGAGTTTTTCATCAGAATATACAGCTCATCTGAAACAAAATCTCTCAACAAATCATTGTTTATGAGTCCGAGTCAATCCTTGAGTCACTTAACTTTGAGTCCAAAGTCGAATGATGAGTCATTTTATTTCAGGTTTGAGTTGGTCCTTAATAACTAATTATTGGAAGAAAAAAATGATGTTTGTGAGTTTCTAACCTCAAGTTAATTCGAGTTTGAATCTTTTAACTTTGAGTCCGAGTCGATTCTGAAGTCTCGGTTAATGAGTCCAAAATCGAGTACAAATTTCCAGCTCTAATTCATCATCTACATATATAATTCGATCATATAAAAAGATAATTAGTGCTTAAATATTAATAATTTGAAGTAAGGGATGTTTGTTTTTTGAACTTCGAGTCTTATATTAGTCCGAATCTTTTAACTACAAGTGCAAGTCGAATTTGAAGTTGCAACTTAATGATATGAAGCATAACTTGTGTCTGAGATGCAAGTACGAGTACCCAGCTCTGTCTGAAACATAAATAATGTGGAAGTTAGACAAAATACGACTACATAGCATACATTAACATAATAAATATATATATATAAAACAGATGAATTATAAGCCCTCTCTTAATACAGCTAAAACACTTTTGAGATTCAATTTGACTCCCCTGATCACCATCAGGAGCCGCCGCATATTTTTCCCTCATAAACACATTCATTTTCCATCATGTTTTTCTGACATTGTCTTCCTTAAAAGTCAAAAATGATTATCTGTCGAAAGAACCGGAGGCCTTATTAGAGCAAAACATGTTTGCTGAGATGGAATTTGATTATGAACCACACTTATTATTTTTGTTTTTGTTATTATTCCTTTGCCATGTAAAAAGTTTGGAATTAGATACTTAAATAAGGCTATTCGTTTGTCCTTTGATTATATTATACACAAACATATCTATGTACAAATGCATACTGAAAACACAAGAATAAAATCTATTTTTAAAGCGACAATACATACTGGGGCGAATCATTCTGTGGATGGATAATAATAATTGTTGGACATCATTTACTTGATGCCCCAAATAAGTTTGAATATTAATTTACATATCTATAATCATGGATATTTATAAAGGGGTACTTTACATTTGTGGGTTCGTTTAATTGTATTCTTGGTGTGTAACTATGTACAAATCTATGTACTTAGACTAAATCAATTCGACAAACCTACTCTATTTTCTTGTCCATTGATAAAAGAGGATTACGAAAGGCTTAAATAATATGAAATATGTTTAATGACATCTTTGAGAGGAGTGAATAAAGAATCGAGAGCCGATAAGAATTATCACTTAATTTTTTAACCTATTTTGAATCTCCTTCGATGTCCTACCACTGCCGTTTTCAAAATATCTTTTTTATTTATGCAATTTACAATTTTAAAAGTTTTAAATCTTATTGGTGCAGGTCCCATATTTCTATACACTTGTTTGCAGTGCACTCAATGAAACTAACACACTGTCTGATATACAATCATCATTTTTCAGCTGCCAATTGGGAGTATCCTTTGGATTTTTTTTACAAATGCTTCTGTTAGGAAATAGGTATATGTAAGAAAATATCATGTCCTTTTGAAAATCCTATAGATCAGGGATCGACAACCTTTAAGCTTGAGAAGGACAAATTAGTTATGTAGTGTCACGTGGAGGGTCATGTTAGAAAATACACATAATTCATACAAATTTTGTTGAAACCTACCTCATATATTAATGAATTAAAAAATGGTTATACATTGGAAAAATGATGTTGAGTAGTGGCGTTGGAACCGAGGACCTTTGACATTTGAACCCCAATTTTTGACTAAAGGTAAAAATGAAATATTGCATGATTATTGACATTGATATAATATGATGTCATTTTTTGTAAAACTTATGAATTGGTTTCGGCATCACTGCCTCTAGGTGCTATATACATACATATATATATTTGGGATGTGAGGGTAGAAATGGTTTAATCTCCAATAAGATTTAAGTATATATTTTCCCATTGGAGGACTTCAATAGGAACTATTATTTTTATTATTATTATTATTTTTTTTTTTTTTTGGGGGGGGGGCCTTGATAATACATTGTAGGCTGAAGTTCCCTAAAATAGTGCTAAAGGCACCCCTTTTTAATTCGATTTCAAAATTAATTATATATTTAAGTTAATTATTATTAATCTAGATGGGAATCCTTGGTTAAGGATTCCCATCTAAGGTAAAGAGAAGAAAGCCATAAATTATGGCTCTCTTCTGCTTTAATATAGCATAAATTATGCACATGAAAGTATTATGGCCTATAGTATTTTCATGTGCATAATTCATCCACATATCCTTTTGTGAACAAGAAAGATCAATAAGAGTGAGATTCTACGTGTTGTCAAAGAGAAATGATAATGACTGGGCTGTCTTAGAACAATTTATGGAATGAGTATGGGGTGTTTCCTTGGATTGAGGAGAACTACAACAATAACAACAACAATAAGAGAGAGATAAACGCTCCTGATGGTTCAATTCATGTCTTCAAAGTGTAATTTGACATAATTAATCATAGGAGTCAAATGCTGTTGTTTTCTCATTCCTTTAGGGGATATGTGGATCGTCATTTATAAAATTATATACACATGTATATACCAATATATATTTACATGTATCGAGGTACATAAATGAATATTTGATGGAATTGTGTAGGGTATAATTTCATGTTGTCAAGATGGATGAAAGACAGACATATTACATACCTATGAACATATTTGTAAATTGACATTTAATGATGTATCTACTTATATATGTATGTACGTGCATAGTAGGCCCCAATTTTAAACATTCATAAATGGTAAGTTTTTTTTTTTTTGTGTGTGTGTGGTTTTTGATATTAGTATACCTTATTCAAGGAATTTCAGTATCTTCTAAGCATTAACATGAATACAAGTGTGCATGCCAAAACTGTTCTTTCAATTTGAAAAAAAGAAAATGCATCTTCTATACGTACAAATTTTATCTGAATTATTGAACAAAACAGAAGAAAGTCTTACACATGTAGCAATCTTCACAGTATCGCTTAAAAAAGAGAAAGAAAAAAGGCCCAAAATTATGTGTTAGTAGTTAGACTAATACTTTATTTTCTCCGATTATTCGACATTTCTTTATTTTATAGTTACTATGGAATCTTTATAGTATAATTCCTCTTCCAAAAGAGAAATGTTAACCGATGGTGAAAACCTCAGCCTTGAGTATATTTGAAGATGCTACTGGGTCTGGAAGCTATAGACTTTAGAAGGACCCTTGTTTACAAGGTCCGCTGTTTTGCTCTTTATACGTCAAAAAAATCAAAATAACATTTGTGATGTAAAATTATACATGGAATAAAATTGAGCTTCATTACAAAAGTTGTCAAACGCCACATTAGAGAGATATTTTACTTTGAAGTCAATGTTTCACACATTCTAGCGAATCTTCTATGTAACTAATATGTATGCTGGTTCCATCTTTTTTATTTTATTTTTTAGGTCAATACATGAATTTTTAATAGTCTTAAAAAACCTAGAAGAGGGAGAAAGGAAGAGTAAGAAGAGAGAGAGAAAAAAAGAAAAAAAAAGGAGACTAAGTTTTGGTTTCATGTGAATAAAAAAATGAAAAAAGAAAGAAAGACATCACTTCAAAAGAAAAAAAGTACATATTAATTGGACATCCTTCCTCTGCGCTCCTTTCTTTTCATGCTTTTGGCAATATCCAAATATCTTTGGTTAAAACAATGAAAAAGTCTTTTGTTTTTAAGGAATGAATTGTTGTACCTAGAACAGATCCATATTTTAAGAATAAAATTAATTAATATTCACTTAAAAATACTTCTACTAAGTATTAATTCACGAATTAGTTAATGTAACAAAATGTAGAGGAATGATCAAGAATTGCTCAGAGCAAGGATACATAAATAATTGGATTAGTTAAGTGACTGAGAGTGTATATACCAGGGAACTCATCTAAATAGACCCTTTCATAAACTAGAGTTTCATTACTGGATTCTAGAATATTGGGAGCAGTTAGGAGATATGAGTTATCGAAAAAGAGAATTACCGGATAGTATCATCACTCTCCAATAATGCCAATTGGTAGCCTACAATACATTTATATTATTTTAAAAAAGGCAAACATATCCTGTTCTTAAGGTTTTTTAATGTCATCAGTCACCATATCATTTTTGACTTTATCAAGAGTACAATTTCCTTACATGGCAGAAATTCCTATTTTTTTCTTTGACAACTCTGCTGGTTCTCTAGCTAAATAAAGTCCTTTCTTAGGATTTTGACAATATTCAATGAGTAGTTTTTTAGGGACCACCTGCTTGCTCCCCGCCATTCAAATACATACACATATAGGGAAAAAAGAGGGAGTGTTTCAGGGAGGAGCTCTTTTTTTCTTTTTGAAAATGTCACATAATTTGTCCTTATATCAACTCAGTTAAAAAATAACGACAACAACATTTACCAACTATGAAACGAAAGAGTTTACAAAAAAAAAAAAAAAAGGAAAAAAAAGCATTAGTATTTATGCCTTTCCCCTTTTTTGTGTGTATGCTTTCTTTCTCGAAGTTGCTTTCTCGTTTATAAAATATATGTATGTACAGAGGACGACCCGACCTAGCTCTATGGGATTGGCTGATGCTTCCCTTTTTTATATACTTTTTTCATTTTCTTGGGGACAAGAGTTTTTATATATTTTTTTAACGTCAACAATTCCTTCTTTTTACCTTAAAGCAGAGGGGGAAGAGAGAAGTACTAGACTCAAGAAGAGGCAAAAAAAAAAAAAAAAAAAAGAGGAAGAGAAGGGGGAAATCGATTCTTTTAGGCTTTCTAACTTCTTTTCTCGTCTATTTTTTTTTTTTTTTTTGACTTCTTTATCCCCCTCTTCCAACATATTTTTGACAGCATTTTCTTGGAAAATAAGAATAATAGTTCCCCTTTGTATATACATACATATATGTAAGTACTTAACATAGGTACATATAAGTATGTGAATGACGTTGCAGGTTCATACTTTGATGGATTTTTACCCCTCACCTCCTTCAAGAAGTCAGTCAAATGTGAACATATAATAATAATGATATAGTATATGTTCATTTGTGCCTTAAAAGTTAGATCCTCGCAGAGGTTTTCTCCAAGGGGAATCCTATACCTTGTACATACAAGAATATGTGGTGCTTTCATATGACCTCATCATTTTTAAAGTTGGGCATCTTGTAGGAGACATAAACAACCAAATTTTATAAGGTCCTATTTTCGAAGCCAGATAAAAATTTATTCTTTTTTTAAAAAAATTTGTCTCTAATTTGGGGCACTTTCATTTTATTACGCAATAATCTGTGAAGTCAGAAAAAATGTTATATTGCTCTATAAAAGCCGAATTCTAATTGAGTGCATAGACAAGGTATTGTCAAACAATTCATGAATATATTTTGATATTTTGGTAAAAAGTTTTGAAACGAAGAAAAGGAGGAATAAATGGAGGTGTATATTAAAAACTACATACGTTTTCAATATTGTCATCTGCACAGTTTAAAAGTCGTAATCACACATCAGCACTAAGATATTAGCTATTTTCAAACCCATTCATGTTCATCTTGGGTAGTGATATTCAATCTAACAAGGGATTTAGCCGAAAGCTGAATGTAACACCATTCTCTGAACTTTTTCAACAAAATTAAATTATGTATCTACTATGTAGAATCTGGAGCTTTTTAAAAAGATTATTAAATAAACAGGTTGAAAAAGTCTGCTGTAGCCTCCAGAGGAACTCTTCTTATCCAAATTTATAATGGGTCCAAAACCTCAGACGCCAACAGTTTTGCAATCCAATGTAGATATTTCTCTAATTGTTCTTAATTGCGTATTTTTGCAACTATGACCAAATAAGTACATACATATACCTAAAAAAATATGTAGACATGCACATGACTTACCTTTAAAACTACATCCATATAACTAAATTAAATATAGTAGCCAATTATTTACCTATGTATTTATGTTTATACAATGTTTGTTGTTTTCATGCGTTTCTATCTAGTCCTATATACATTGGTATGTATCTTTAATCGTATAGGGATATAAAAACATTCACATAAAAAAAAATTTAAAGGAGTATAGACAGGAATTTTTTTAAGTTGCTGTTCATCAGAGAGAGAGAGAGATGGAAAAATGTACATTTGTGAAAAAATAGGAAGATTAAGAAACAGCCTTTGCACCATTTTTATGGTTCTATTTTTTTCTTTCCTTTTTTCCCCTTCTAATTTAAGGTAAGGATCAGAAGCAGTAAATAAAAGTGCAACGAGGAGGCAGTAACATAAAATATTTGGCTTTTTATGAGGACATTAAATACTCTACTTCTTTTTCTTCTCTTCTAT
This sequence comes from Lepeophtheirus nordmannii, assembly GCA_963680855.1. Lineage (NCBI taxonomy): Eukaryota > Metazoa > Arthropoda > Copepoda > Siphonostomatoida > Caligidae > Lepeophtheirus > Lepeophtheirus nordmannii. Next base: position 19,729,556 of record OY804521.1, on the reverse strand, counting down.
TTCTTTCTTTCTTTTAAAACCATTGGAAAGAAAGAGAGAGAGAAAAAAAAATTCATTCAAGAAAGTCTTTGTTAGTTTATAAAATAACTTTTGTAAGCAATCCTTTGTTTGTAACTGTTAAAAAAGAAAAAAAAATTTAGTTAACATTAAAATTCGTCAAATATGGCTCAGAGATGGACAAAAAAATCATATTGTTTTCTAAGGGTCTTATAAGTACTTACATACATGCGTATATTAATAAATGGTTTTATCATAAAAATATTATTTAGGAGCTTGAGGCCTTAAAAATTAACATTTAATTATTTTTGCATATAAATGGTGGCTTTATTACTAAAAAAGTCTTGAAATTAAAAACTGTACTATAAAAAACCCAGACTGAACGAATCCAAACTTACTTATGTCATTATTCATGTTTACATCTAATGTCAGAAATACATATATCGGTATTGATTAGGGTCTAAAATGGGAGAGTGTTTCACCTTTTCTGTGAGTTATTTTTCTTCTTTAGATACATGCAGCCCAGTCTTTACACCAGGGATGTCAAGCTCATTTTGATCTATCTAATCTCAATGGGGCCTGATAAGTAAAAAATTTGAAGTATATTTGTTTAATTTTTCTTTAGTTTTGTTCATAAATGTTTATTTAAATTTCTTGATGATGCAGATTTATCCCCCGACTGAATCTGAAGTCCAGCCTGAGAGCATTATACTTGACCCTTGATCTTTCATATCCTGTTCATTGTCTATTCTTACAGAATACCATACATTGGTTGATGGATAAAGGTCTATGCGTTTTTTTTTGTAAGGCATGCTTTTCTCGAAAGACTTTGTATAAGGTTGTTTCCTCTCAAACATTTAACATTCTCCCTAAATATCCAATAAATTAATGCATCCCAAACCTGGAATTATCGTTGAATGCGTGACCCAAGATCAGTGGTACTCAACCTTGTCCTAATCAGAAGTCAGATTGACAACAAAATATTTTTAGAAGAGCCAGAATCAAAAATATTCCTTCCTTCCCTGAAACCATTATGCATTCGAGAATAGAGATAATAGTAATGTACCGAAGAATGAAACACATAATGAACAAAAACAAAGCTCGATAATCAATGGGATTTCTTATTATCCTTCTGCCACACATATGATTTGAAATCGGGTTCTGTACTAGAAGCGGCAATCTGAAGTTAATAGACTCAACCTGCTTCGGTTGAGACATTTTAATTTCGAGAGCGAAGAGAATGGTGCTTCACAAACCGGTATGTGGATTGAAACATTGAGATGCTGTATATTGCCAGAAATTTATAGTGAATGCCCCATCAATTTTCAATAGTCAACAACATAGGTAATCCGAAATTGACACTCCAGGAACTTCAGTTGAAGCTGTGCAAGTCCGAGTTATTCGCTTATTTGATTCAGTTCATTGACTTGAATCAGAAATGGGCTATTCACAAGTAGAAAAATATCACTATGTTTCTTGAATTCTTGGAATCTTGATGCATAGTTTTGCTTCAGCTCATTTATCACATAACATAATTGTGATTCTGTGTGTATTACCATCACTTTCTGCACAGTGGGGATGAAGCGGTAATCAAACCCAAGGACACTTTGTTTAAACACATCCAGTTTATCAGAAAATGCTCTAATGCCGTGTAGAGCTTCGTCTTGCTTCTTCTCTACATCTTGAAATTATATCAGAAAGAAAAAATATCGTGTAGCAAAACATATTGAATGGAAACACCAATGAGTGCAAGTATACTATGGTATACATCTTTTCCAATGAATGTTACAAAGGGAATACCTACAAAGTGACTTTGAACTTGTATATGTAATAGGTACATATATTTATGTATACATACAATAAATCCAACTACAATATTGAATGAAGAAAGAAAAAGAGAAAAAAAAGTAATTGAAATATTTACTTCAAATATAAAAAATATTTTTTATTTTTTTCCCTCTCTCTCTAGTTTCTTTAGCCTGAGGACTTTGTTTATATAAAAAAGATTTTTGTTTCATGTACCTACATCTCTCGTTTAAGAAGAATTTTTTATTTATTTTTTCCTCCTTTGCTATAATATGTACCAGGAAGATAAAGATCAGAGCAAGAAGGATTCATAATATAAGATTGCTCCACTACAAAAAATCTTGTCAAAACAACACAGTTTTTATTATAGGTGTACATATGTTGTGTATAACATGTAACTTGTTCAAGTTCCAATAATAATAAAAATTAGATATAAAATGCAGAACACCCATACTCTTAAAAGTTATTCAATCCTCTTAATTAGTGAATTTTTATTTGCATATTTTCCAACTTTTATAAGCAAATATGAAGGCTGTAAATCCTTCGCATGCTCAAGAACAAAATATTTTTTAGACACTATATTTATTCAAATATTTAAAAAAATTAAATTTAAACCATTAGAAAAACAGGTTTAGTTCATACAAAAATCTTTGCAGCCTTATCCTGGATGAACCCATTTATATGCAAGCTCATATTTTGTATTTCAATGCGTATATGTCAACTTTTAGGATGAGCTGATGTAGCCTTTTTTTTTTATCTATGATATTACTTAAAATAACAGGATGCGATCTTTACTTTATTTCTTGATTTTTCTTCTCCAAAAAGGACTCAAAATCAGTTGGTAGTTGCTCACAGCCTAACAAGAACTAATTAAAAATTAACCAATCAAGACTTAAAACACTAACATGGTACAAGAATAGCCTGTACAAAAATTGAGAACCGATAAAGAAAATACAAATATAAATTTTCATGCATGTGGGCCAATGTCGTTATACACTCTAAAGGAAATCACGCAACCTTCCTCTCTAGTTATGTTACCTACATAAATCCCCCACCCGTCTCCATTGACCCTTTAATTATTATTTTTACTTAAAATATGGTCACATTCTTTAGCTACTCTGAGGCATCTCCAATATGAAAAGTAGAGCATAACCTTTCCCACTCACCTTGGGTTCCTTCAAATAAATATGTAAAATTGTGGTTAGAAATGTGAAAACAGCTATGAAACATAAGTACTATGGGTATACCTTTAATGGTATGGAAGTTTGAATAACCATATAAAATTGTCGATTATGCATGTAATTTTAAATTATTATTATATGACGAATAATAATAATAATGAGAGAAGAAGCACAGGCAATTATGTATTTCTTTAATGTTTTTCGCATCTAGTAGAAATTATATTTTAGTTTTTATTATTGTTATTATTTCATACCATTATCTTCATCATCATCATCAGTATCAAAAGATTTTCTTCTCATCACCTCTGTTAAGAGTATAATTATCAATTATTACGATCATGGTTATATATTTCCAAAAAATACATACATACATATATCGTAGTTTTATATGTAGTATGTAAGTGAGAGAAAAACTCCCCTGGTTCATAAATCTTTTAAGTAACTTATTTTTCATACATAATATTTTTGCTAATATTATAAATGTACATACCTATGTATAAAAAGGTATAAATAAGCTTGAAAAATACAAAATGTGGTTGCATATAAGTGAGTATACCGAGTACATGTTAAATTTTATCCGTTATAATTTGTAACTTGTACAAACAGTTTGCAAAATTGTATGTTACGGACTCGAATACGAACTTGAGTCTTTTTTTCTATGAGTTCGGACTTGACTTGGATTCAAAACCATTTAGTCTTGTATTCAGAAATAGTCATCAGGTTTGTCTTGGAATAGGGGTTATTTTGACAACAAATTGTATGAACTCTGTTATTTTTTGAATTTAATAAAAGGTATCTATTTAAGATCCATTCTAAATAAGATCAAAACAAACATCCAATTATTATACTTTCATTGTAGTTACATATACATATATATAATATGCAGAAGTCGTGTACAAGTTGTAACTTGTACGACAAGCATTTTGTACGTCTTTTAGCGTCTTATTTAATTTTGAGGCCAGACATTTTAATTACGAGCTAATAATTAAATTGGTTTCATTTCATTTTGATCGATTAATATTACTTATTCACGAAATATTTATGACTTGTGGAATTTGAGTTCCATAATGTGCCATATAATACTAAACAGATTGTAATTGTAATTAGAAAAGTCCAGTATTTTTAACCTTACCATATTCTTGTTTCTTTTTGGAGGAAAGGTTGCGATATACAGACCATCTAATGGAAGTTGTATCATTGAATTAACCTTCTAGTTATATTACAAATACATGGTAAGTTCTTCATTTAAAATGCTTCATCTCATTTTTTGACTGCAACTTAAACAACCTTTACTTGTACATAATACATGTCACAACTTGTACAAAATCCGAACATGTACATATCGATGGTATGGAGAAAAATTGAAACAAGTATCGATATTTATTATATTATACTTGTCTTGAGATATCGGATATTAAATTTTTCAAAATTAAGAAATTTCATTTATGGGTAATTATATTAGTAATAATTGTATATGAATGTGAGAAAAAATTATCTCATTTTCGAGATAAAAAGACTTAGTAGATTTTTGCTTTGGACCCATAATGTTAATCAATTAAATATATATGTATACAAATAGGTTGAGTAGTTGTTGTATGGTAAAAAAAGGGAAAATAGTTGGGTTTACACATTCATTATATAAGATGTTTAAGGATGTAACTTGACCTTGATAAATGCTTTGATATTAAAACTAATCATCTAATTTATATTTAAGATATGATATTTGGCAAATATTAATAGCTAACTAACTAGATAGCTCCTAACATGAACTGCCGCTAGTAGATGCACACGAATAATAAAATAATAATAATAATTTCTTTTATTTTTATGATGAGGTCCAAGAAGAAATTATTACCCATTTATAAAATATATGTATGTTTTAAGAGGAGAAAACCCAAGCATCATAGATATCATTTATTGTTAACTTAAAAAGTTTTGCTTGAAAATAACTGTTGGTGTGTGGGTGAAATTAAGGGCGGACGGCTCACAACCATCACTACCATTATTATGTCTTCTATATAGGTATACATATTTCTCTTTAAAACCATTCCTTTTTAGAAAAAGGTCTTGACTCCCATATTAGGGCCTCTTATTCATCACATATACTTATAACTACATCCCTTATGTTTATCTAATTAATAACTATGTTACATTTTCAAGTCCAGTATACTATCATCATTTACAAGAGTACCTAAACCTGCCAACACAAAAGAAATCAATGAGAATTTTCTCCAATTAATTTGCTTTTTTTTAACTAATTATCTTCCATGTCAATTTATATTAATAAATTGTTCTAAGCAATCCCTTGGAGGCGCCACAAATAGCACTTAAATGTCGCAACAATGCCCAGTTACAATTTTAAAAAAAGAATAAGATAGATTTTACATATATTTGAAAGACAATTTTGCTGAAATAGAATGAAATGAATCTTTTAACCTATAGCTAAGATTTTTCAGCATATCAACCCAAACCAGAAATTTAAATAAAGAGCTATTTTATTGACCAAAATAAGTCTAAAATATTATAAATTTCTCATTTTTCTTATTTTTGTTTGTTTGTTGCTTTTGTGTTGATGTATTTCAGTCAATTCATCACTTAATCCAAATAAAGAATGATGCCAGAAACAGTCCAAAAGCAACAATCATTTGTCTAAAACAATTGTTCCTTGACTCACCAACCAATAACTTTCAGTTATTCCATGCCACTGAAGCATAAGGAACTCGCTTATTAATGGAGTCAGTGAACCATGACCAAAAAACATACATACTCCTATATATTTGTTGTACAAAATATGAATGTGTAAAAACACCCAAAATAGCACACAACCCCCCTCTTGTTAAACGAAATTTAAGAGCGTTGAAGAAACAATTACATACATACACAACAAAATAATAATAATAAAATAAATGACGTATCCGTCACGTGACTTGCGAAATGATATTCAGCTTCCTCTTAATGTAACATGGAGTGACTGCTGAATGAAGAGGTTACAAAGGGTAGACGTTATAATAGGGTACATACATACATCGTACGTACACATGAAGAGGTTAATTGCCTTGAAAACAATGGATGCGAGTGAAATGTCAATTTATGTATGTATTTGTGCATTGGAAATTTGAGAAAATAGAGACTTTTTTTAGGGAGAATGTAGTAACAAGTACATAATGTATACTGAGTGAGGACGTGAAAATTAATTAATTCTTTAGATTTAAAAAAAATATTTTTTTATTTTTTGTTATTTTATGCATATTTATTTTACCACGTCTCAAATTCCCAAATTGATTATTATTTCTATTATTTAATAGTTTTTCCACTCATGGACTACTGATACGAGTTGACCTTTTCCATAAAAAAAATAAAAAAAAATGTGTTACTTTTGACGAAAAACTGAACAAATATGTATATAAAATACAAGGAGAGACAAATTACAGGTTTTCTTGAATCACAGACAAGACAGAGTCATGAAATTAACATTGTTAATGCTTCAGTTAATATCCATTTTCTTCCACCAAAGAAACATCCTAAGGTTTTGTCCATGAGATAATGTGAATAATGTGCTTTTGAGGTATGGACCAATTTTATTAACGAAAATTGTATCCGTAGAATTATTGTCAAATATTAAATAACTTATTTGTATAACAATCACAAGTTAATTTGAATGGAAGTTTTATTTTCTTTCAAGTCAAGTCATTAGTGTTTATGAAGACCTTTTTGAAATATGAGGGTTTTTACCAAGATTGTCACAAATAGGCCGTAAAAAACATGTGAATTAACTATTCTCTCTATACCCTTTCATACAATACAAATAATAGAATAGATAGTCTGGGGAATGGAGACAAAAAATATCAGAACAATAAGCTTTAAATATTGACAAGTCACAAATTGGTTATTAAAAAAAGTTCTTTAAAATACGATTGATACTCCTAAAGAAAATTATACTTTATTATATTAGAAAATATATTTGAGTAAAGCTTAACATTTACAAATAATTAATTTATATCTTCATTAATGAGACGTGATATCATAACTTGGGTCTAATGCTTAATAACATCATTATATTCACATTGAAATTTATAATGCATATTTTATATTTAAATGGGAAACAATTGGAATTTGATGTTTCACACTCAAATACAAATTGCGTAATAATTACATTTTGTAAGTGACTTTTAATTAGCTTGACTTTTAGTAGAAGGATGTAAATTGTTGAATAAAAGTTTTATATGTTTAATTCAAACCATCTTTGAGTAATTGAGGAAAGATGGAAAAGTATTCCAACTGTCCCAGATCTCCCCTATTAGAAAAATCAACCCATTTTCGACCTTGAAGGGGAGAAAAAGTTGACATTCAAAACACGTCTTTTCCACCCTCAAGAAAGAAAAAAAAGCATTTGCTGAGGGCGTAGAAAAATAAAACACAAGACAAGAATTGACAAATTAGTTATTATTTTGACCCCTTTGGCTCACCTTATAATGAGGAGTCAAGAAAATTCAAACAACAAGACTTCTTTTTCTTCTTGACAAAATAAATAAACAAATTTTAAGTGGAATGTTGACAATTAGTTTGCAAAATAAACAAATATCTACCCAGGGCAAAAAATTATTACCTATCAACCTACATATTTAAGTAAGGAATTTTTTTTGAATATGATTAACATATGTACCTATAGGTACATACATATGGGTTAGTATTTCTAGCATCTGGCAATTATGGGGCTTTGAACGAGTGATGAAATCTATCAACTTCTTTCACTTGTTGATTAAAATGCAGAATTTAACCTGGGTTTCAACCAATTGCTCTGTAAACTCTGACAAAAGGGACTCTATGTAGGTATAAAATAAAAACGAAGAATAAATATTTACTATAAAATATTATGTTGAAATCTCTTTTTATATAGAAAGAATCGTGATGTGGGGGTGTCTAAGAAAATGTATTTACCTAAAAATCCATTTGGAGGTATTTGCATACGGCAACTGAGTAAATGCATTCAGAAAATCAATTAACAGAAAAGAGAAGGGGCTAATAGGTAGTTCATGAACTATCAGAAACCGTGATATGGAGGAATATGAACTAAGCATATTTCTCATACTACATAAGGAATTTCAACCTATTTGTTAATGGATCAGCCTGGTGAAAATTCACTCATAGATAGAAACTCCTTCCGTTTTGTTTAGCTATGTACAAAGTTTTTCAGACATATGAAATTATGTATGTACATATCTAAAAAAATGATAGACGACCCTCCGCTCTCTATCCGAATTCGAATAGAAATAAAGAGTAATTTTACTTGAAGCAGTTCCTTGAAAAGTTTCTATGATTTAGATAAAAGTATTGATGAATACTATTAACATTTTGTTAATTGTAAAACAAAGAATAAAAATATGTCATTCCTAAAAGAATCAAACTACATAATAGTATAAACTTGATTTAACTACATAAAATCATTTTTTAATTCCTCATCTTTTATTAAGCCTCCAAATAAGGTATGTTTTTCAAGCAATTCGAGTTCAAAAAAATTAATTGTATTACGTATATTTAATATTTGTCGCCCATGACACTTTACTTTGGCCTTTTAACTCCAAAAGGTTGCAATCCCTGATTTAAAATTTTTTTGTCTAAAAGACACATACTTAAAAGGAACTGAAAAGTATTGTAAGAATGGTGGAAAAAAAATGTAAATTGACTGCTGTAAAAATATAAAAATACATATCTCAGACTACGGAAGGGATTTCAACCTCTTTTAATGTATACCTATGTAGAGAAGGGACCAATCAGTAGTTTATGAAAACGTTGTTCATTAAATAAATTGAATTGAAACATGACATATCACGGTGGTTCTAAAAAGATGTGAAGGGGGAATAATAAATCCATGGTTAGTTAACCTATTTAATAGCTATTCTATTGATGATAAAAATAACAACAACAACAAAAAAGTAATAACAATAGAGAAAAAGAAGAGTAATGGTCTATTAAAAGGTAATTAAATACCTGCTTGAAGAAGAAGAAAAAAGGCAGAGGACATTTATACAGCATTTTTAAAGACGTCACTTATTTTATGATAAATCGAAAGTGACGCCATGTTGGAGGAATAGTTGTTGATATACATAGCTATTAGTTAAGATGGACAAAATATTTCAAAACAGTCTAAAGGAAACTGCATCCAACGACTTCAAAAATTGAAGAAACAACTAAATGTTATATACATATAAACCAACATGATGCCAAAGACAAACAGTGGAATAAAGTCAAAATAATACCTAGGTGGTCAAAATTCTTCTAAAATGTTCATTTAGGGAGCTGAACATTAGATTTTTGGTAGACGGTAAAAGTTTACGTCCACATATTTGTCAGTTCAATTATAACATTAGAAATAAATTACAATTTTCCTTAATAAAAAAGGAGCAAAGGTTTATATTCTTATAAAATTTGGGTTGTTTATGTCTCCCATAAGATGACAGAATGATGACATCATTAGGAAACACATTAGATATATTTACAGCTATGACCTTTCACTCTGTCTCTAATAAGATGAATTGAGGAGGATGACTATGATTAGGATTAAATGTGTTGTACACGCAATCTGTATTCACAATTTAATTATGAATATATGTATACATATGTATGTAGAGAGGAGAAAACTGAGGAGAGTAACACGTTTCGTCCCTTCAGTCTCGGGAGAAAATCTCTTAAATATGTACCACGTACATAATTCAATAAGTACTCAAATTACGAGTCTTTTGAAATCAAATCATTTTCAATTTTCATGTAAAAATGAGTGATACATATTATGGTAAGTCATGGGTAGGTAATAAGTTTCTTTAGACTCTCACACACACTCAGTGGCGAAAACATTACAACTCACTCAAGATTAAGACACTGAAACCATTCGATTTTTGTCAATATGATCTTTTATATACATATTATATATAGAAATAATGTATACTATATGAAGAATCTCTCTCCCTCATATTGCTCGTAATAGAATGAACTACTGTGTGTATGTAAAAGGATGACTCTTCAAATTATGATGATTAATTTGGTTTTTTTTTTTACATTTTATAAACCAACTTTTTTTTTTGAATCTCTCGTTCTCCTAGGGTTAAGGCTATTATACAATATACATGGCTGTACTATAAATAATATTATATCTTCGTATTTTGTATAACCATATATATATATATATATAAAACTCTGCAACATGTGTAAAATAAAAGAAAAACTAAAAAAAAAATTAAATGAAAGGAAATTAAATGTACATATTATACCATAATAATAATACCAAGAAGAGATGAAGATTCATACATAAAAAACATTTATGCATAAATTATAACAACGCAAGGATATCAACAACAAGTATGTATATTATAAAAAAAACTCTTGCTCTCCCTTCCAATACCAAAAACCTTTTCTCAAATAAATAAAATATCAAATCTGGACAAAAGGTAACAACTCCTTGATTTTAACGAAAATGTTCTATTTATCCAAGGTGCATCTAAAACTCAATTTAGAAGAAATGTATATCTATATTTATGTAAGTAATGAATTTCCATGTAATTAAATTTAAGACTATTATTTAGACTATAAAATCAGTCGTTTTTTATTGGTTTTGCGGAGGATGAATAAGTAACAAAATTTTGACAGACCGATCCAGTTCAAAACCTTAGAGACGCATCCAAATTGGGTGCAAAAGCCGTTTTATGTAAGAAACTTTGTCTAATGACCTCATTTTCATAAACATCAACCAAAGACGTCACCATCAACCTATATTAGAGGTATAAACATCAAGTTTTTATAAGAAAAATGAATACTCTAATTAAGTCTTAATTTTTAATAATCATTTTAACACTTTGCCTGTTACTATAGGTATAAATAATAGTGAACGGTACTTTTGTTTTACTGATGGAATTCAATTAGTAATGCTTCACTATGTCAATAAGCTATGTAAAAGTGATGTAGATGGTGTTTAAAAATTTGTTATTTTTTTATATGAACAGTAACTAGGATTGGACAGGACTAGACGGGGCAGATTTCAAGTCCTATAAGAAGGCCCAATACTGCTCTAGTTTTTGCTAATATATTTCATTGTAATATTTTGCTCCCCATCACATTCAACAGTGAAATTTTTGAGTCCATGTTCGTTGGTGTGGTGTACAATAGTAATAACGGATAAATTTACAGCAGTAAAATTGTAAATTTGATGAATTTTCTATGTAGATATTTTTGGAATTATTAGTAGTGGCGTGAAGGAGTGTCAAAAAGAGCTGCAATACTGGCACCTATTTAATCATTGATGGCCCTGAATTATTTACTTTCAAAGAAACATATCGATAATTTTATGTTTTCCTTACATAACGGGTCCCAGATTAACAATTATATCACTGATTAAAGGTTGTTATTAACCAAAGAATTGATATTAATGTTCTTGTTCTTATGGAGAGTCGTTTATATAGTAAAACATTCGTTTTTTCAGATAATAGTATGTGCCCTATATATATAGAGAGATATGAAATTATATGAGTAAAAACAAAAAAAAAAGATTGACTTATTAATATAATAAAAAAATGACAAAAAGTTTTGTTCTTTTTATTCTATTAAAAATATATGAAAAATTTCAATTAAAATAAATTGAAATTTTATTTAAATTCTTATAAAGGGGAGATGAAGATACTACAATCAAGAGAAGATATACATACATACATATGTTGAAGTCAAAATAAATTCATTGCTGTCTGGATTTTTTATCAATTTTATTCTTTATTTAAAGAAAATTTTAACATCGTCATCTTGGAATAATAATAATATTAATAATTCTAAGAGAGAGAAAAAAAAGAAAGAAGAAGAAGGTTTTCAGTATGTATTGAATCAACAGAGTAAAAAACAGAACAGATTTCAATCTTCTTCCTTCCTGAAGAGTTTATTATTAAATTAAATTCCAAGAGAGAGGGGGTTGACAAAAGACTGTAAAAATGGAAACTGGAGATTACATTCAAATAGATATATTAAATTATTATAAATGCGTCCCTGGAGAGGGAACGAAGGAATAAGTTTTACATTGTGTACGTACAAAAAACAAGAAAAAAAAATAAGTGGTGACAGGAGTAGCTTTTGTCGTACCATACGTAATGGGAAGAGAAATAATTTATAAGGAGAGTTTTTTCCGTAATGCCATTTTTCATAAAGTTGCCAATCTTGGAAGAGGCATATGCAACCCCTTGCTCCTAAGTTTACAACATTTTTCATTTTTAAAGCCATTCATTAGTTAATTTGTCCATTTTGTTTAATAATTGGCTATATCAATAACTACACATCCAACATTGCGTTCCCAAAAACATCAACAGCTCTTACGTATTTTTTGTCGGCTGTCAATTTTCTACTACTCTTGATCGCCATTAGGGCTCTGAATGTTGCTTTGTTGAACTAGAATTGGCTCTTGATAGTTAGACTATGAACCATTTCTAACTATTAAAATGAAGAATAGACCCACAGTTCATGTCAGAAGCATTGGTTAATATTTATCAACAGATTTGTTAAGCAGTGCTCAATGTTGTCCCACTTACATTAAACAACCATATTTTAGGTAGAAAAAGTTGAGATATTCATAAATTAAAAATCACATCTTGACTATTAAATAGTCCAACATTTGGGGAATATTAGAAATCATTGGCTAACAAGAAACAATTATGATTTCAAGCCTTTCTTTCTTCCCTTTTGAAGGAAAATAAAAGGTTGAGAGATAAAGTGAAGATTTTTATGTATTGCTTATTATTTGCTTTGTAGACATGTATGTACCATGAAAGAGATAGAAGTCAAATTGACATTCGAAAGCTGTTTCATCTCTGACTGATTCCATTCTCTTTCTCTCTCCTCGTGTGTGTGTCTTTCTCTCTATACTATATGCATAGAATGAATCCAGAGCATTTTATTACTAGAACAATGGGAACAAAAGCTTAGAGTAGAAGACAATGTATACATACATATATATGTGTAAAAGAAAGAAAGGAAAAGAAACAATCTTTTTCATTGAGTATGTAACAATTTACAGATAGAATCATCCACAGACCCATTCATATCATCATGATGATGATAAGGATGAGAAAATGAACGAAGCAACGAACGAAAATACAACATTTATGTACAATTGCTTTGATTATACAAAAGGACTAAAAGAGAAAGAATCTTTTTTTTCTTCCTCTTTTTCTTATCATTTTCTACCCCCTCCTTCTGAAAAAAAAAGTTTTTTTTCGATCAAATTTCTAAAAAGAAAGTTTTCTTATTGTAATCAATAAAAGATTTTTATATAATAATAAAATAATGGACTAAGAAATACATAGATGTATAAATATATGTATATATACTAAGAAAGAACCATTAGTTCTGTTTGTGTTGGGAAGGAAAAAAAGGAGTAAAGCAGAGAGTGAGGCCATATGCAATTTCAATCATCGATCATAAAAGCAAAAGAAGAGAAGAAAAAAAACATTTTGGTTACGGAAGTCACATCCATCTTTTGAAGATTCTATTATTATTATTCTTTATCAATATGATGATAAAAAAACAACCATTTTTTATGGTATTGATTGGTTATAGAGCGTATAATGTGGTTATAACTCATTTCAGGGTAATGAGTTATGTATCAAATCAGGGAGAGAGATCTAACTTATGAAGACGAAGCAGAGGGAAAAAAAATACAATTATCCACATAGAAGAAAAAGATGAAGTTGATCTTCTGGAAAGAAATGATCAATCAAAAAGCTTCCCAAAAAAAAACAAAGTGAATGAAAGATAATTCAAAGAAGACAAAAAAATAAATAAATAATATATGTAATATGTAGACCATAAATGAATTCTATATTTGACGACGAAGTTTGTGTAAGAATAACAACAAATCCATTCACTAATGTATCTCATTTTAACCGCCCCCCACTCGACTCATTTTCTTTCGCTGAAAGATAAAAAAAGTGTATAATCATGGCCACATATTTCTGAAAATACATCCTTACGCTCTTCTCTGCCTCCCCCTTAAACCCATTAATAAACCTTGGAGAACACAATGCCAAAAGGATAAACATCAATACTCCGAACCATCCTGTAACTGCATCAGATATGCAACCCCAGTTTAAACTATACCCAAGTACCTTTTTGTCTCCATGAGTATGTTTTAAGAACCAAATGGAGTTAAGACTGAGGAGTCCCAACGAAAGCATGCTTAGTCCAAAGGTTTGTTCCTTGATTTGTGGCACTACTTTTGTGCTCTTTGTTTGTGGAGCGCTCAAATTCATAAGAGAAATTACGCACAATGTAATGGATGTTCCAATCAGAACATAGAAGCCATAAAAGAACAATGACTTTGTTCTGATGTTGTGTGATATGAAACACAATGGATCTGAACCTAGTTCTGAGTTATGAAAAACAAAGGCTAGGCCCACTGGGATTAGTGAAACTCCATAGCCAAAGGGAACATAGATTATGAATCGTTTGTTGATAATTCCAGATGTTATGGCTTTGAATGTTGCATGTGATTCATTGAGGAACCAAAGGAGCGTACACGTGTAGAAGTAAATTAGGAGTAGTCCGATGAGAATGTTTGAATTAATAGAATCATGGATGTCAGGTAACTCTGATGAAAACATACAAATTATGGATAGGAGCCAAGTGAGGGATGTTTGTGCTCGCAATAAATGAAACATATCCCAAACATATCTATATAAAGAAATAGAAAGAATTCAACTAAACCTCTACAAATCATTTTACTTACTTTGAGAAGAAACAAATCAAAATAAATACTCCGAGACTCAAGAAGCTCAAAGTAAGCCCAATGTATTTGACTATATTATAACTCATGGTACATGAATAAGATCCTCGGATCTCCTCTGTAAACTCTGCAATGACAGCCATTGTACCCCATTCCTTACATTCGCACACCGTCATGTCAGTATGACTCTCCACTGTTTCACATTTCCGTGAGTCCCATGCTCCATTTTCATCAAAATCTTCATTCCAGAGTACACAAATTCGTCGCTCAATTCCGGTTGGACGAAAATTTGAGAAATAATTGTCTTGGTTATACTTGTAGTCAGTTGGATCGATTTCCCGCTTTCGTCTTAAGCTTCGAGTCCAAAATGGAAAAACTGGAATAGCTTGCTTGTGATAAAATTTTCCTCGTAGAGGATTCCATTTCATATAATTTGGAGATATTTCACATTTATCCAGGAGACTTGGATTTGGCAGAGATGGATCTACATTGATTTGAATCTTGGCTATGAATACTTTGCTATCCAATGACCATTTTTTACTTTTGATATAGCTAACAAAGACATAGATATGTATATAGAACGAGGTTTCATTTACATGTGGATAGTGGATAAATCAATAAAATAAAACATACAAGGGATTTCTTCTTCTTGGAGTTATTTGACGGTATTCATTATGAACACTCATTATGATTGAGACTGGCAAATTCTGACATTCTTTTTTGTCATTAAACATCCCTGTTGGTACAGAAAACTCATCCTTGGGCTCACCAAATTGTTTGTGATTGGTCTCCCATTCAAAGCTTTTATAATTGGGATAGGTCAAACGAACTTGTGAAGACAATTTCTTAGCTTTTAATTTGTAGGCAGAAAAAACAAAGTCTTGTCCTGAAGTACTAATATTGAAGATTCTGGTCCTTGGATCAAAATATGTTGATTTTTCATGTGAAGTTGTGTCAATGATACTCATATATTCTAGGAACAATAAGAATAGGTTTATTATGAATAATATGCCCGTCGAAATAGAGGACAGGGGAGGGGATTTAATATTCCCTCCCCCTAGTTGTGGTAGTTCTACCTCCCCAGTCTATACCAGCAACTATAATAATACCTAAAATATATTCATGAAGATGTCTAAAAATCAAGGGCGGCCCTTCTTGTCTAGGATCTGACCCAAATACAGCTTTCCATTTAGCTATATTTTCTTCATCAGCTCCAGAGAGAATCTTAGATACAACCGTCACAAGTGAAAATCGCATTTCAACGTTCTTTGGGGATTCAAAATTCAATTTATTTGAAGGTCCTTTAACGATGGACAAAAGAGCATCCTGTAAGGATAATTGTGCAACAGCCAACTCCTCCTTCGATTTAGTCAACGCCGGGAATAGTGTGGATGAAGGTGAAGTGTTTGTTGAATTTGAACTTGGAGATTCCTTTGAGACGATAATAGTTGTCGAAGTAGTAGATGTCGCTGTTGTTATTGCTGGAGATTTTGTCGTTGTTCTAGTAGGAAAAAGGGGGGCCCCGGTCGGCGGAGGTATGAGCATAGCCTCTAATACTGAGGCTGCAAGGGATGCGTCATATGGATTCTCCAAATCAATATTATTCAACATTGCTTTAAATTGTTTTGGACTTATGTTTCTATAGGAGTCAGCTAGTAATTTTTAAATAATGTATTAAGTGCAATTTGTATTGAAAAAAAGAAGTAAATTTAGACTCACAGTAACCCCCATAAAAAAGAGTAACTAAGTCGTGGCTTGAGTTCTTATTCAGGCTCTTGCCCCAAATTGTGACTTCGTCAACACTTCCATCTAAAAAGTGTTCAAAAAATTTATTTTCATAGTTCCATGAACATCCAACCATGAGAACTGGAGCTGAATAATCCTGATCAATCTTTTCAACAATCGCTGAAAATGTTGAGCGGCCACTATCAGTAGATAGTGGATAAACCGATCTACCAACCAAATTCAAATTGATAAAGACATCAAGTCCACCAACGTCTTCAGAGTCCTTACTGGGTTTTTTCCATCTCACACCAATATTCGTCCAGGTATCATTATAAACTTGTCCAGCTATTCTTAACGACCAGACGTGAACACCAGTACTTACAACCACCTCAAGATCATAGCCCTGTATATACAGATACTAAAAAATTATAAGGATTGAAATAAGACAAAGATGCATACCTGTCTAAAAATGCCAAAGCCGGGATGTGATACTTCTGTAGAGACATTATAAGACACACCAGTACTGATCAGAGTTCTCCAGGGTCTATTGTTTGATACCTTTGCAAGGACATCGAAAGGGAAAACTAACTTCTCCCAAACAGCGATGGATATCCCTTTTGCGCAATCATTGGGATTAGTGACACAAGGGTGAATTTTTTCATTCCTTGTCCATTCAGCATCAATCATACACTATATGTAAATACAAAAACATAGTTATATATGCCCATTTGGAAAATTGGTTGAGGTCCTTTCCGTCCGAAATATCTACATACATAGTTTTTGAACTATATGAGAATGTTTATTGGATCTGCAGATAGACAAAATATATCTTCCAATACACTTATATATGTGCATATAAATAATCTAAAACTATGTACTATGTATGTAAGATTTTCACCTATTTTAAAACACCCAATTACGATATTGATTAATTATTCACTTACAGAATCTGGAGGTAGATAAATGGCTGTCCCAAAACCAAATGCACCCTGCTTTACTCCACCATTTTCAGGGTCCCAAGAGCCAATCACCTTTGTACTGTTTTCATGAATGCTGCCCCAGTAATAGTCGGACGTTTTTGAGTACTGAGAATCTTCAGGAGGGGTTACAATGAGATGATGGTCTTTGTTGTGGAGATCTGTCAAAAGAGGATAAAAGAGGGATTAAAGTTTATAATACCTACATGTACAATAAATATAGGCATGTCAGATAATAAAAAAAATGTATATTTATATAAATGATAGTTTCGAAATGTATGTATATAGATATATGTATTTGTTAGTAATTCCTCAAATGAAATGCATAAAATGTACTAAAAATACGGGAAACTCAATCAAAAAAATAAAAAAAATACTCATGAAAGCCTTGGAAACGAAGTCGTCATCACAGTATAAACAAGGAATGACTTTTGTTTTTAAAAATAAACAAATAAAAAATTGCCAGGTTTTTTATTTACTTAATGCAAACAAAAACAAAATAAATCTGTCTATCCAGGTCTTGCTCTACGTATGAATGTATATATATACAAATACTTACCTATTTGTGTATATGACGTCGAGTTAAACGATTTTTAATGAGAGGTTTGATATGAATTCTTTGCATTTTTTGTAAGTGAATTCCACTGCAAATAATAATACTAAAAAAGTTTGAGGTAGTGTGATTACATTTGCTACTTGTTAGTAGGCACCTTTGTAGAAATTAGAAAACCAAGATCCATAGCATCATTTTTTAAATATTAACACGATCTGATCCATATCACATCATAAAAATTAACGGGTCGAATTTTCTTTTCTATACAATCTTGAGATCAAATTCCGTATTGGTACATATTTTGGACATTTTTATAACATGGATGCAAATCGTCAACCGTTATTTAATCAGTCTCAGATTGTGGACCACTCAAAATTGAGTCATTGTAAAACTACGTATGAAGTCGATGTTTGCTCATTTCAAATCTCAATTGACGTCATTATCTGTAGTTCATTAAAATATCGATTAAAATCGAAGTTTTATATGAAAATAATAGAACTGGCTCAGAGACCACATTAGGTCAGAGTAAATAAATTTTAACATTCTTGGCCCAAAATTTATGGGCTGAATTTTAATATTAGTAGTATGAAAATATTTAGACAAATGGTACTATTGACTTATGTTTAATGACCCTATACCTCCCTACTGTTTGGCTACAATTACAATGAGAAATTGCGTAATTATTATATCATTCATATGTGACGTCATTTACATAAAACTGCTCCACCCAATCACTTGTGAATTGTTTCCGACATCTACATACGTACGTAAATTCAATTTAATTCACTTAGAGAGTAAAACGAATTGTGAATATACTACAATATTTAGGTGGATAGATAAGTACATAGTAGTAGAAATAGAGAAAACGTCTTGAAGAAGATCTTGTTCTAAATTTTCTTGTTCTGAAGAAATGATATTAGATATTCTGTCTACATACATATTATTAATACTTGAGAGAGAGGTGTGTGTTTGAAGAGAGAGAGAGAGAGAGAGAAATAGGAGAGGGGAAAGAATGGAAGGCAATAAAACTTAAGATATGTATTCAACTGAGCATTTATTGTTACAACAAGCAAGACATCAAGTGAGTGAGAAAAATTTCCTCTGACAAGGAAATTTTGTATTCCTTTTATTATTATCATCATTTTATAAACGTATATATATATATATGTTTATTTGTAGTAAAAGGAAACAGACATACATATATTAAAATAAAGGAAAAAAATGAAGAAAAAGAAACATACACAAATTCATTTCTAATATGTTTGTATTATATGTTCATATGTATTTGGAAGCGATATTTATTGTTAATGCATGATCATCTGACACAGATCCATTTTTAGCTAGATAGCTATGTTTAGATAGGAATTGATTCTTTGAAATTATTTGAAAAAAAATATATTTAGGCATATATAATGTTGTTTCTAAGATAAAAGTAGCCCTTCTAGCCTTCTCTTCCTCCTCCAGCCTATTAAATATATTAATAGTAACCGATGAATTAATTCTTTTAATTACATGGCCAAAGCTCTATAACATCATAATAAACAAAACTCTCAACCTTTCCTTTGAGGATATAAAGAAAATATAATCAAAATTAACTGATAGTCAGCCAATTTTTTTATAACTCTTGGACTTCGAGTTCGACCAATTATGTTAAGAATATTAATAATGGGAAGTAGAAGCATCGACAGCTAAAAAAAGTGTAATTTTTATGTAAGGGGAATAACACCGTGGGCTAAGGATAGACTCTTTGAAATAATTTGTACAATATATATGTATGTCAAGTCAACAAGAAAGCAAGTTTTTTTTATTTAAATATTAAAAAGAAGAAAATCCACTTTTAAGTATTTTTACTTCATAAATGTAACGGTCAAATATTTAAGAGTCATTTTAAGACCTATTGCGCGCGGTTTTTGTTACAATATCACTTTTAATCAAGAAAGCGAGGATTGTTGTCTATCCAACAGAGCAATCGGATAAATGTTATGACTGCAAAAGGAGCCCATATGGTCCCTGAAAGAATGTCCATCTTTTTCATAGACCCAGAGATTTATTTAGTGGCAGTTAGTTTTTTCCTATAATTAAGATGCAATTATTGATGTTATTATTTAATTAATCGAAATATACTATTAATACGAACGAAAGAAAGTTGCTTTAAATATATTATAGCAGTTATAACTTATTTTGAAATATTTAAGATAAACTTGGTTTCTTGTTGACTTTGCGTTTTCAAATGGGCAACTTTTTTTAACTTACGGTTTTAGAAAATTAGTGCTTTATCTGATTTATCGTGTTTTTTTCTAGCGTTAAGACAAAGTTCAAAGATGAATTATGATATTCAATAGGGACTTTACAATTTATTATATTGCAACAATATGACAGATATACATCTCAGCTATTTAGTTGTCATTTTTTTTTCAAAAATATCGAAAATTAAAAAAACTGACAGTAAATTTTGTGACTTCCTCTGAGGGAAAATTAAAAAATGATGTCAAAGAAGTATGTTTTTTATAAGAAATTAAAAAATAAGTTAAAATTATTATTTTATACACTAAAATGCTATTGAATGACATCTACAAAAAATGATTTATAGTCTCTTCATAAAAATAAATATCTCATCGTTTAAAATGGAAATAAATATACTGAATAGGTGGAAATGAACCGTGTATAACAAGCATATAACATATATTTATTTGCCAATTTCGTTTAAAAAAAATTAAGACTAATAACGCATTATTCAACAACTGATAACTAACATCTAGGATATCTAACACATATTTTACCTAGCCTTTTTCTCCTCAACATGCTGCCCAAAGGAGATTTTTATAATAACCTAGAAATTGTTCTAACAAGATAGACAATTACTCAAAAATGAATTGTATATTTGATTTGACACTGGATTGGGCAAATGAATTAAGATATTAATGTTTTATCTCCCTCGTCTCTTTTGATCATTCCTTTAAAACCATCCATGTTGGTTCGTTTTGAAACCGTGACTAATAACTAATGGAGAAAGATGAACGCCCAAATACTTTCCAATAGAATACACAAATGAATTATCAAAAACATCTTGCATCAGTTTTACATATTATTCAGTTATATTAGTGTTAGAAACGTTACATGGAAAATGCAATTATTTACTCATCACTCGTTACTTAAATAAAAAGTAATGTCATTACTCAAGTGTAAAAGTAACAAGTACCTTATTTCATCAATGTAATTTTATTTTTTACTCAATAACAATCAAATAAAACAAAGAAATAAATTTGAATCTGGAAGTTTAGTTATTTACAGAGCAAAAAATGGCAATTAGTTTATGATATACAAGAAATTAACTGAGGTGAAACTGATGGAGTTATTGTTATTAAGGTATTTTTTTTTGGTTACGGGGTAATAACCAATTTATTGCATAGCGGAATTAATACATAAGTTACTTCCCCTCTCTGGTTACAAGGAATATCTAGGTTTCTTTTGACGAATTGAAGAAATTTGGAGAATGATGGAGTTTGATCTTATAAATGATCTTATTTATTTATTTATACACATATATTCAGTATGGGCACAGGTTCTACTAGTTAATATATCCCTATTACTGCCATGGAACTGTCATTTCCTTACTCAGCCTTCCTGTAAACATTTGTCTACTTTTATTTTTTTCTCATCATCAACTCTTGTAAAAAAAGACACACAAATGTCGATAGACATATGTTTGTATGTATGTACAATCAGATCTATTCTCCTTCCAAATTACATACATAGTGATGATCCCTAGTAATATTATGTACAATGTATGTACATATCGTCTTCATCAAAATCCGCATTTGTAAAGAGACTACAATATTTAGAGTATCCTTCGTTCCCATGACTCCTGGGACATAAATAAAATTTGACAGTTATATAAACATACAAATAATATTTCTATATTGACAATATGTTCGATAATATCCTAATTGGAGTTTGAGGAATGAAAGAGTTGGAATCTTGCACATACATACATATATTGTGTTTTTTTTCATGTACTTTCTTCTTCTTCTAAGTGAGTGAATGATGGGAGGGGGGGGGGGACTCTCTAATTTAATTTCAGTTTTATTTTATCCATGAATATTTCGGTTGGGAAGAGGGGGTCGTAAGGAATATAAATAAGAGAGTTAAAAAGTTTTGACATTTTTCTTATTTTTTAAAAATTACATATAAATCCTCGTCACCTTTTTAAAGATTAAAGGAAAAAAAAGGGGGAGGGGGTGGATCTGACTCGATTTCCCTTCCCCCATAGATTTTATATATTATATATATAGACTAAAGGGATCACTAATTTTTTTATTCTCTTTATTTATATGTAAGTTTCTTCAGAGAATACCTACATATTTTTATCGCTATATACATTGAAAAGGCGTCATCGTCCCTATGAATTGATTATTCCCACAACTACATACATGGAAATTGTTTTTTCTTCTTCTCCTTCTAACAAACATACATATCAATTTTTTTAAAGATGTTATCTATGTATATCTGTATCAAAATATATTCATTTTTATGATGTAAAGAGCTTTTGAGTGAGTGAGCCCCGTCTTTTACTTTTATGGCTCTTTTATTGTGAGTCTTTTTTTTGGGAAGGGGGGTTGCTCCGGGTTTATGATTCAATGTTATTTGGATCGTTTAACTTCATAATATGTATCCATAAAATGTGACTTTGCGGTTTGTCGTTTTACTCTTCCATTCACGTGATGCTTTTTATGAGACTGATGAGATGTGATGTCATGGGACTTTTCATGTTCACTTCACTTTATAGTTGTGTGCCAACGTGGATCATCAAAACTTGGGGATGCTAGGGTTAGTCAGCCTCACTTATCAGTTAAGGTATTTCCTTTTTTCTCTGGATTTTGTAATTTCTTCCCAGTTACCCACTGATTGATTTTCTGCCTTTTTTTCTTTATTTCCTTTTAGATGAAAGGTTGAGTGATATCACTTTAGAACACTATGGCATCAACAACTTGGGAAATCAAGGTAAGTATCTAGTACTTTCAACCCCAAAGTTACTTTTTAGCAAAATTAATGATACATAACATCCCTCTCCCATCATTAATTTAAACTAATTTGTTGCAGAAAGTTTGCTTGGTATCTATAGTAGTTAATATAATTAATCACCTTCATAATAATTAGAGTAATTTTTCTTTCCCTCTAGGAGAATCCTCATCTGATAAAGAAAAGCAAAAATCCTTACTAAATCGACACATGGTTTTGATTAATAATGAATCGAGAGCAATTACATCAATGGAGCAAAACCCATCATTACTTTAGAAATTTAAATAAATTGACAACCCACGAAAGTAATAGAAGGAAAATCCACTTCTCAGTTAATCATACTTTGCACGCCTTACGATCATCAATGACTAGTTCCTTTGTGGGCCTCTTTTTATTCCTTTATCTTTATTTTTTATTTTAAACGAATCCTTTTACAATAATAATGAAATATTTTTGTAGGTATTTTGGTTAGAAGAGGCTCATAAAGTTATTTATTGTTCATTTAATAATTTACTTGAGGAGTTGTCATTAAAACTGGTTTACTGTTTGATGACCAGGCTCTTTATTAACATGGGTTACATTTCGAAATTTAGGACAATAACATATAAAAGAAATTCAATTATTCATTTATCGCTCTGGAATCCAATCATTATTATGATACATGGTATTGCTTTCATAAAAACAACTCGATAATTGAGTACAACATGTCATTTTTTCAATGAATGTTCTCTCCAGTGCTGGGGATTTGTACTCATGACTCGAGTCACACTTCAGTCTCATTATACAACTACGACTTCAGACTTGACTTGGAGAACTCAAGGGTAAAAAATTTGAATTTGATTAAATATATATTTAGGAACTATAATCCCTAGATATGGATCTCAAAGATTAATTTAAAAAAAAACAATTGACAAATTAATGAGCTTCTTTTTTAAAAACCATTGAATTATAGGTGTGGATATCGGTCTCAAAGTTTGTTTTAGTTTTTAATTTATTGCTAGTTAATAACAATGGCATGAGACTCACGTACAGACACACTTTATTTCAAATTACTATAGCTACATATTATTTAAGCACCATTTACCTTTTTATGTGATTGAAATTAATATTGATAACGATGCTGAGTGAATCAGAGACCAACTTACGACTTTGACATATGTCTCACTTCAATGTCAATAAACTACGTATTCAGACTCGTCTTGAACACGAGCACCTCCGAATACTCGAATTCCTAATATTAAAAAAATGACTCGTGAATACTTACACCGGTTTTCACTCACTCAATTGTAATTTCAATTACTTCTTTTGAGCGGATTTTATTAAATGAATGCAACAAAATTCCTTTTAAAGCCTGACAAAATAAGTTACGGGTTTTATAAGTTATTAAAACTAGATTAAAGTCACTACTTGATACTCACATACTTATAATTTATTGTTCAACTCAACTCTGCATCATAAAATCTAATAAAAAGTAGGGTTTTTTAAAAAAATAAATGATTGTATTGATAGTAACTAAGTACCTAAAATATCCATTCATTTGAATCACATACAGTGTATGTAAATATACCTACGTCTTTGTGGAAAGGAAAGTCAAAATGAAAATGAAGTGGAGTAAGGTTTAAACAGTCTTGCATATAACAAACGTAGGTACATTATACATATTATATACACCACCGAAATATCTACATAAAATATAATATATGAAAATTGGGTGTGATGTGATTTACGAGCCTTGATAAGGTAATAATTTTCCTCTTTAATAAATATTTGGAGCCATCGTTTTTCCCTCCCAGAAAATTATTACATATAACTAAAATTTATTTATCGTCATATTATTAATATGAATTTCTATACATGTGTAAGTATTTATAATATCTCTTGAGTGCATTTCTCCTTTGAATTGTGAGTTCAAAAATAAAATAAAATCTTGACCATCCATTACAGTTTTTTTTAACGTCAAAAATTATTCTTTTGATTATTGTTATTATTATCAACGCTTGTGGGGGTTAAAATTGATGATAACTTAAGTACCATAGCCAAAAAACGTACCTAAGATAAATAGACATGAGATAAATGAGGAGGCCTTGTCAAATAAATGACAAAAATTATCACGCAACCTTCCACCCTTAATTCATGATAAAAACTTATTTATTTATATGTGCTAATCAAGATGTAATCAGCATATTACTTTGCAACGTTTACTCCAAAAAAAAAAAAAAATAATAGCCCAAAATCGGTTTGTACACAGTTGTGAGCCAATTTCTTTCACCTGTGGGACCACTCTTCATTTTTATAGTCGGAAATTCTTGAGTCTGAACTAACAAGAGCTAATTCAATTTCAATTCATTTTCGTTTAGAACAGAAATATTGGGCTAGAGGAGAAGAAAATCGACAGCTGACAATATAGTCAAATGTATATATGTATGTGTAAAATCATAGAGGAAGAAAAACATGGAAGAGTCAAAAGGGCGGTTTGGTATATTTGGGAACAACAGATCTAAATTCAACAGGGGAGAAGGAATATTAAGATAGGGTTTTTGCCATTCTTAATATGGTTTTTAATTTTAAGACATTTTTATTAGTAAAATCCTTAATCCTTATTTGCATTAAAAAAGAGTAAAATGTCAGCTCATAGCACTGGCAGTTTCGAATTGTCTGGATTCAAATAGCCCTGTATATCTGGGGAATCAATTACCTTTACTAAATGGAGGAGGGCGTACTGTTGTATATTCAAAAGCAAATGTGACACCATCAAAGAAGCATCCCTTGAAAGTATCCCTTATGTCAAGTGAAGTGAATGATAACCTCACAACCTCATTTCTGTATTACTAATGTTTGATAGCTAGCTAACTAGGCTAGCATTCATTTCAGCAAGAATTCCTTATCAATGTAAATGAAGAAAGTGATGTGAGGTTATTAATTATTGATTGGTTGTATTGATTGACGTCACTCACTTTACTTTAATTGTATTACTAATACGAAACGGCACTAACCTTCTTCTTCTCCTGTTCCTTCTTCAATCCATTTCTTTTTTCATTTTATATACTTAGATATCTCTCCCACTCTTTAAACTATTTTAAGTTTATTTCGTTTTTTTATTATGTAAGTACTACCTCATACGTCATTACATATTTATGTAACGATGTAATACATACATAGTATGATATTATTTATGTATTGTATTGTTAGAGCTATTTGAGGAGATCAGAGTACATACTAGATGTATATTGTACTCTGTATAATGTTCATATATTGTAGAGACAAAAAGGAAATCGAGTAAAACAAATGGGATCACTCAACTGTCAATTTAGACTGAATTATATTGTCATTTTCTGAATCATAGATTGATTTTGATTCTTATTTCGTATTTTTAGAGAGGACTCTAAAGAATCCATAAAGAAATGAAACACGTGTCGTCGTCTCTTGGATGGATGATAAGGAAGTTTTCAGTGGCGAGACGAGTCTTCCTTCTCTCTGTGTGTGAAATAATAAGGAAAAGAGAGAAGAGTCATCGTCATCACATCTATTATATCTCATGGTTGATTGAATGCAATGCAGTTGAAAATTTAATGACATTGGGATACCCCCATAAACCTCTTTCCATCTCATTCTCTCATACTCTCCCATACACTTACACATCAATACACACTTCTGAATCTTAGAAATACTAAAACAGATCCACCTTCAAGGTTGAGGCGGGTATGATATTTACTACTCGTGTTATTGTTAGTGTAGAGAGAGATTGACATTGTCTGGTCACTTTCTTAAATTGATTTCTCCCTTCACATTTAGATCCATAAACATTTCAAATTCATGGTCAATTATACTTTTGTACATATTCATTTTATATCCTATTATAAATTCCACTACTATGTAAGTAGTAATATAAAAAAGAGAGTAGTTACCATAAAATTTTATTGATTTTTAATTCCCTCATTACACGAGTTAATTGTTGTATATTGTTTTTTTTAATACATATTTGATATTCTTCTTTCTTCCATGGATCTTCATGTATTCATCGATGATAATTGTCCCTTCGTGAAAGAAGGAGGGATTATTTTACTCTTAGTTACATTTATAGATGTGTATTTTTAGAGCAATCCTCTCTAATGAGAGGGAGGAAGAATCAATGTCGAGATGATATCACCATGGTTCTTAAGCGTTTATTTTTGCTTCAATCCACTTCATTCATCAGACTATTTTCATACATATACATTCGAATCATGGAAAACTTAAAATTATAGGATTTGTATGTATACGGATAAGAGAGCTGTTGTTCACAATTCCAAGTTGAGTCTTTAAACACGAATTCAAGTTGAATTGCGAGTCTTTTCCCTTTGTGTACTTCGAGTTAAGTTTGAAATCACAGTTTATTGAGGTTTACATAAGTGGAACTCGAGTTCGATACTCCAACTCTGATTCAGTCATCATTATAAATATTAGTTTTCAATCACATCAAAAGATAAATGGCAGTTAAATAATCGTAATCATTAAGAGCCTCAATTGACCCAAAGCCAAAGAAGCAAAATAGAAGAGAGAATTAACTGTGTAATCATGAGGACCCACCTATCCACTCGATCCTCGAACAATAATAAAATCCGCAGGTGTATAAAACCATTATTCACAACATCAACAATGTTAGACAGAGCGACGCATTCCTCATATTTTGCTACAAATAAGGGCAAATAGATATTATGGTTCATGTTAATAGTTTTTCATGTATAAAACATTTACTTCTACCTACGCATCATCGTAAACTATTTCTATTTATATCAATAAATTAATTTTTTTGCTTGCTCAGAATACTATGTGCTTGCAAAGAGAGTATTTATATGTACGTATAAAGCTATTATATATTAATATCAAAAAAATGGGTTATGCAAGTTTTGCCATTTGGAGAAATTTAATATCATTCTTAGGCTCACGTTCTTTTTCTTCCTTCCTTCTCTCTCTCTCTTTCTCTCACACTCACTCATTTTTTTCTTTTCCATTTCAATAATTAATGATGACTTCTGATCGTAATTCTGTTTTCTTTCTTTTATTTTATATTTTAATTAAACCATTAGACTCTTTTGTTAATAATAAATTATGTTGCAAAAGTTGTTTTTATATACATATATTTTTTGTACATATACATATATTCTAAAGAACCGTAAAATAAATAAGAAAACAAACATGAAATATAATGATCTCGTGTCTTTATTTATACGTAATGTTATTTGACTATAGACATGTACCTACATAATATGTATTCGACTATGTACCTTGATAAATAACTTTAAATCCTTTCCCCCTCCTCCTTCTCTCCATATTTAGATATATATGAGGTAGTCCAAATACAAATAGTCCTTTTAAACTCTTTTCATTACTCAATGACAGGGGAATCGCGATGCTAAGTTACTCATTTATTTGCATCCTGAAAGGACTCTAATTTTTTTTAATGTGCTTGGATTCTTTCTCATTACGTAGTGTGGAGTATATTAACACAATATTAATATTTTCAAACGAAAATCGTCTTCTATATTTAATATAGTACATATAAAACACCATTAAAATAGTTTATAGGGAAATAAAAATTGTCTTCTATAAATAAAAAATAAGACTACATCCTGAGAATTTTGGTCCATTAATGGATTTTTATTCAAATTTCTGGGATGAGTTGATTGAAATTAAGTGGTGTCACAAGTCTTCTATTTGATGGGTGGTCTTGACTCAATGGATTAGGAATTATGATGTAACTTTAGGAGAAGGGTTTGTAATTTGGACAAATAAACTAAATGGTACATTTATATGCAGTGCTTTATTATCCAATTTTTGCCATGCTTGAAGAAAAACTCAGATCCTACAGTTGACTTGTTTGATCAACTGAAGTTTAATCTCAGTCTTGCACACTTGAAACATCATTTGTCTTCAATATGACCCTTCAAATCGAACTTAACTTTTTTTTAAATTCTGACCGGCAATTTTTGTGACCTTTAAGTACAATTTGCAAAAATGAATAATAATAATATGTTTAAGAGCACCAAAGAAGAGCATTAAAGAAAAATCATCGTTGCTTGCTTTTTGTCTTGGGCTATTTACTATACTTTCGCAATGTACATAATTATACATTCAGATCCTATAGAAGGAGTGAACGAAGCTCAGTAGGTTTTACATGCAAGCAACCATCATGTGTAGTTATGTAGTCATATTTTTATGATGGGCAATATGACTGTCATTATGTCCAAAGTCACTCGTGGTGGTTGGTTGGTTGGTTGCATGCATGTATCATCATCCCATTTCTAGCAGACAATAAAGAACGAACACACGTAGGAGAATGACCACACTATATGATATACATACAATAACATATATGTTCATATATTATTTTTCTTCATTACCTTCACCAAAGTGTAGTACATAATGTGTGCCTAGGTACTCCAATTGTCATTTTTTTTTTGCACTATTATCGCCGTGTAACTACGTATGTATGTATATGTGCTGAATTTAATTGACAAGGAAGAAACACAAAAATAAAGAAGCAAAAAAAAAACGAGTTTTTTATTTTGTTATTCTATTCATTCAAGTACCGCAATCCACATTTTATGTATTATTGTATATGTAATATAAAATGTATGACCGAGAGAGACAAGACCGCCATCATCTCCTCCTTCTTCTTCTTCTTCTTCTGATTGTCACTAACCCTATTTATTATGAATGTATCTATCTACATAGTCGAATATGTATGTATACCTATGAATGTATGTAAAATGTATATACATAGTTAATATAAAAGACAAAGGGATCTTTTAACGACTACCTCCAGGTAGAAGAACCAAGTTATTATTATTATTATTATTATTGTTTTTGTTTTTCTCTTTCTCAGTGTAGGTATGTACTTATCTACAACCATTTCTTCAAATCTACATAAAATATTTGACAACAACAACAACAACAACGTGTATGGAAATATGTTCATACATTGGTTATTCTGAGAGTTAGACATTGCTAAAGGCTAGCATCTCTCAACCTTTCATCTCAAAAGAAACATACAAAAGAGTCCCGTAGTTGGTAGCTGGTAGTTGTCCAATCACGATGTGTGGTTTTTATTTATTTAGAAGTAGTTAGGAAGGGTCTACTACGGTTCTTACCCAGAGCTATTCGAGTTCAACCAAGCAACGTTTAAACAACACCAGTAATAAGGGATAAGTAAAGTTCCCAGCTGTATAGAAAATACAACGTTGATATTTTGAAGATAATATTGTGTCTTGTGGTGATCACTAGCACAAGGGAGTGTTATAAGGGGTGTAATGCTTGGAGGTGCCAAAGTATATAAAATTTAATAATGCAGTCATATACCTCAATCCTCGACACGTGCGAATCCGGATCCGGGGGGGGGGGGAGAGGGCTAATGGAGATTCAATCTCACACCTATGAAATGATCTCTTGTACTTGACAATATTCGTTGCAGAATTGTAACCGAGAGCCGATCCATTTGAAAACCACCGAATACACTGACCGGGAACTCATCTTTAGAGTTAGAATGAACACGATGAAAAAAGAAAAAATTGTTTAAATTTGTAGATTTTGTTAGACTTTTGTTTTTTTTCAATTTTTATTTTATTAATGTAACACTGAATGCCGGTTTGAAAGAAAGTAGGATGTCTTTTTAAGCGTGCCATTTACAATTTTTAATATCTTAAATCGAGGTATATAGTATTAAATTTAAGCGTGGGACACTTTGGAGTCCCCCCTAAAGCTGCAAGGTATCTTGCAAGTAGCCTGGTACGACTGTACATAATTTTTGTATTAACTTTTATTTTTATATGAGGGATCCCTGGTTTTCTTCCGTGTTGATTTTCCTGTTTGCCTTTAAACTTCGGATCCCTCTCGGAAAGGACATTGACATTATAGACACCTTTCTATTTGTTCCATCATATTGTATTTATTTTTATTTTCATTCTTTTTCTTCTTCGTTGTCTAAATATATATTTTTATATATAAGGTTAAGTATATTCCTACCTTTCGACATTGTTATTTTATTTTTTGGTGATTTTTATCATCATGAAGTTGAGTTTATCATCCCTCTTCATCATAAAAGGCAATTCATGAGCATACAAACTACTCAAAATGGCATGAGTAGATTATAAAGGTACGTACGTACGTACGTAGGACCATCATCATCATCATGCCATAAGTAAGTATTTACTTTGGACTTGATTGTGAATAAATGTAAGGAGAGAGAGAGAGAGAGAGGAAGAAAGAGAATGTGAGGGGGAAACCGGTCTTGTTTTTTGGGTGAAGAGCCTAACATTGTATATATATATATATGTGAGTGTATCTATCCAAGTATGTATAAGGAACGCCTTTTTTCACAAATGCTATGGAGAAAAATAATAATAATACATAATAGTAATAATTGAATAACGACATTCCAAGAAAGAAAAAATATTTGTGTGTGTGTTAGCTGACTGGAATGTCTTGGAAGGAAGAAGAAGAAGAAGGCGGACTGAGAAGGTAACATCAACAATAGTAGGAGAAGAAGGAGCAGAGCAGAGTACTTTTTCTTTTCTTCTCTGTTGTGCCTACGTTCATCTTATGAGAGCTCTTTATGTCTTTGGATGATTTCAATCTTTTCTTTCTTTCCTTTTCAAGAAAAGATGACAATGACACTTTTTTTATTATTTTTATATGGCTAGAAGGTATCTCATTGGCTGATGGAACCTTTGAATGGGCGTCTTCCTATTTGCTATTATTGTTGTCGTTGGTTTTTTATAAGAAGACTTTTTTTATTATATGAAGGAAAATTAATGTCATTGGAAAAAGGTTGTGACGTCATCACAGGTACTCATTGAACTATATCATATTCCAACCCATTAAAAGTTTGCAAAGACTCAGTTTCATGAACATTCATGTATTTTAAATGTAGTTTTAGAGGGGGAAGATACACTGTAGCAAGTGTTCAGGCTCTGAGCCCTTAAGATTGGGAAGATTAAAAACTATGAAAAAGGCAACATTCATTTTTCTTTCTTTGACTAGGCCTCTCATATTATGTAGCCTTAAAGGGATTCATAGTGACGGCAATAATTACACACGCCATTGGATCCACATTCAGCTCATTGATGATATGTCCTTGGATGTTCATTCTTTTTAAGGGATATCCATATCGAGATCCACACAGTGGTGTAGCTAGCTTTATTGATCAGTTGGGGAAATAGTTGCATACATTTTCTTCCCAGTATTTCATTCGAATTAATATTCTGTAGACAATGTTCATTTTTTTGTCATATGGCTACGCTACTAGATGCATAACTTGCTAATAATGGATATGGATATGATACTCATACATTGGACCCTCAAAAGACATCTTTAAAAGAGATCATCCACCAAAAACTCGTCATCATCACTGATGAAGGATTAATGAGAGGCTCTTTATGATCAAAGGAGACCAAAACCATTCCGCCGGATGTTTAAAAAAGAACAACAACAATTAATTAAAAGATCATTAGTCAAAATGTCACAGTCTTTTTGAGTTATGTTTAGATTCAGTGTCTAATTCATTTTGGGTATTTTGTTTATAGTTATTCAAAGAGTATTTTTAGCCATTGAAAGGGGGGGGGGGGTCATTAATGGAAAATGAGGTTTTAAATTATGGAAGGAAATAAAATGGTTGTATGTATATACAATATACATATGTGTTTGTATGTATGTACGGTGTGGACTAAAGAAGGAGAAAATAACAATAAAAAGAAATAGACTACGTAAAAAAATACAAAAAAGAAAAACGTGAAACTAATTTGTCAATTGAAGGTGTCAAGGTGGTCGATTATTAGCTCCATTTCCTTGACACTCACAAATAGTGCAGGAAAGGAAAATAAATACAAATTGAACTGGACATAAATATTGGATCTATTGGGGGGGGGGGGGGAGAGCACCGTGTGTTAGTCCTTAAGTGACCATATACATAAAATATTAGAAGTACATATGTATATAGTAAGGAGAAGGGGGGGGGGGTTTCTTTTCTCTACTGCAAAATATATAGAGTTTGACAGATGTAGGGTAGAGCCAACTCACTCACGGAATAATTAATACCCTTCCCCTACGATGTACTTCTACTTCGTCTCTTTAACAAATTACTTTTAATTTGAAGGGGGTCGTCGTCTAAAAAAAAATATATATATATATAGTATGTATGTACGTTTACATAGATGAATCATTGTCAAAAGGTGTAATATAATATACTTACCTATCAATATTAATCACCTGTGCATTTGAGCAAAAAACAACAACATCATCTGATCTAATCGGTCCATATTAGAACCTATATAGTTATGGGCTGAGCTCCTCTCTGCCTAGAGTTTAAATATATCCATGTAGTACAAATAATCAACCCTTACTCAAGTCCGATTTATTTATATGTACATGATCAGAAGCATTTTTTTATTCGAAACCTATCTGAGACATGCAAAGACTTTCTTAAGCGGCTAAAAGTTGAGAAAATGTATTTCTTTATTTGTTACCTGATTTACGAAAAGGAGCACTTTGGATAGCAAAGGGACGGGAACTTAAGAATCTTCTACCCCCTCTCCTCTGCTGTACATACCAGCCTCACACTGATATACCAGAGTCTAATTTAAAAAGTCATATAGACTGAATAAGTTTGATGTTGAATATATATAGGCCCTAGAACCGTTTCAAGAAAAAAATTAAAGTCTAACTTGACTCCTTAGCTATAATATCTGAGTCTGACTCGATCTAAGGATAGTTTAGAGGAAAAGAAAGGCCCAGTCCAACACTTTTTGTGTATTGAATCTCTATGTACATACTCCAACCAGAGTTATGTATATTCATTGTACAAGCAAATATCATCTTATACGTTAGCAAAAAGTTGAAAAATGAGGCTAAGGAGTCTAAAGGTCAGGAGCACCGAAAACTAACTCATCAGTGGTGGGGAGGGGGCAGTTTTATGAAAACAATGTACCAGCACCTATGCAAAAACACAATTAAAATTTCGAAGAGGCCCCATCTTCTCATATTCTGAGAGCCCTGCTATGGCAATTTATCATGATCAAAAGCATATGGTAGTAGGTAACTTACAACCATGGTTGTCAGACTACGAAAAGAACTATAATCCCCGATTTCATAAGAGTCACGTGATCTTCATGACCCATGACGACAAGGGGTTAGCGCCGTACACACATTTCGTATAGATATATTCCACTAAGTTGTAAAATACATAATGAGGATTAATTATACTGAGTTCATTAGTGGACATAATTCCGAGTCTCTCTCTCCCTTTCTACCCTTTAATATTCTTGCCTTAGATGGTGGGAGGACGAGGTCCTAATGGTATTTGAATCACCACCCTAGTTCTTCTTCTAATAATATATTTTATTACTTTGAAAATCCAGTGCTGTAATAAATTATATCTATATAAATAAATAGGAGTCTCTCTCTATGTTGTAGTAGTATCTCTTCCTCTTTACATTATTGAGACGTAGACTGAATTAATGTGCTGTTTTCCTTCACTCTAATAAATCTTTGTTACATTAATATGTCGCTTATATATATTATGCTATAAGCATACATACATATATCTCTTCAGAAGAAGGAGGAGTAGTAGTCCTCAGTAGAAAGGTAAAGTTTACATAGATAGATAGATAGAAACTAGGTTTCAGTTCATCATTCTAAAACATTTTATATACATATACATTTTACTACAGCATAAAACTAAATCTTTAGGAAAAATAAGGAAAAAAATCGACTTGAAATTTTACTACCATCAAAATAATTTAAGCTGTAAATTTCTAAAGATTGTTGTGTCGACTCGACTTGATTCTGTTTTTTAATTGTATATTCAATAACTTTATAAGTATTTTTGAATCACTCAACCTCAACAAAAAATAATAATGATGATGATGACTCATTATAAGGTCAAGTTCTCAAGTTTTTGCTACAAAATCCTGTTGTTGTATATTTTCTTATCCTTCATAAATCATTTAATTTTAAGATCAGATCTTTTGGTAAAATTGTAAATATTTACTATATCTGCCTATATTTTTTATCCATTTATTTTTGGTTTTTTTAATTTAGTTCATGTACAGTTGAATAAATACGGACTGTTAAATCATTGGCATCATAACCCAAGCTAATATCATAGACCAATTTTTATTTGTGATAGTAATAAAGTATAATAGTAATAATATATGAAAAGACATCGAGGAAAGTGGCTCTCCATAATTCGAATTCATCATTAAATACAAACATCATTCCTATGTGGAAACAAAGTTACATACTAAATAATATTTTTTTTTCAAACAATTAAATTAGTAGTGGCCATATGTGACTACTTATTCTTTTATTTTTCTGATTTATCGACCCACGTGGACCTCTATCGACTCGATTAAATTAGTTTAAGTCCACACAAAACAATTTTTAATCTAAAATATTGGAAGAAAGTAGGCAAAATTTTCCTTATCACCACTTTTTCATATGTAATTGAACTCAACCTTCATAGCACTTAATTTCACAATGGTTGTTTTATTCATTTTAGATAACTTGTTTCTTAATTTTATAATTCTGTTATTTAACTTTTTGTAGGTGTTCGCTGTATATTTCATTTCCTTAAATAGCTATGAAAATCAGTATTTTGGGATTTGCTTTTTGTTTTAATTTACTATTACATAATGCTCAAATTAATCACTTGTTAAAAGGTCTATATTATTAAAACATCTTCCTAAGTTAGTTTTATGTTGTTGTAATACATACATACATATAATTATTAAGAAAAATGTTTACGTTAAAACAATCCAATCCTTGCTATTGTAAATTTTTTGTCTGTTGAATTTATCACACATCATAAATTCAAAGTTTATTATAAAAGAATTTACGGTTCTAAATGCACAAGTAAGAAAATTGTGCATGACCTGTATTTACTATGATTATTATTCGTATTTTTTTGTTGTTATTATTTCTGGAGTGCCCAATTACATGCAAATTATATCTTGGGCAAATTATACATAGAATATTTTCATAGTTTTCTCTTCGTCTTTTCTAGTACAAAGGACTATTTTTATAAGTATGAAGCTACAACAGTCATTTGGTCGTGATCTATGAGATAGTTTCTCTCTCTCTCTCTCTCTCCCCCCCCCCCCCCCACACACACACAGACACACCAAAAAAAAGTGAAAAAAGAAGAAAGCCCAAACCTGAGTGAATTGAATTTAAAATGCCGTGAATAAATTATTATTTTCAGTATGAATTTCACTATTGGAAATTACTATGATTAAGCCTATGGAGGGGCTGGAAGTTGTACATACATAAATGACGAAACCATTCCTGCTCATAATTAAAAAATATGATAGATTTTACATACATATTGTTAGGCCATATTGGAGGTAAATAATCTTTCATAAATCAAATGAAGGCTCTAGGCTATAGTTAGCATTCAAAAGATATCATCAAACTATACCCAAAATTGGAATCTGAAGGCCATATTGACTGAAATAGGTCAACAAATTATTAGATCATTTATATTGCCGTTTAAAGTATCTTTTTTGTTGACATACCATGTACCTAGAAGGAAGAAAGAAACAAAGTGGAATAAACAAAAATGAGTCATTCTTCTAGTTTTTAGTAATTTAAGCATGATTCAGTGAGCATGATTACCTACCTTTCAAGTTCTCTTGTACGAGTAACTACTATGTACATTTACACAAGTAAGTAAGTAATGCTTGAATCCATCCATCCTCATTCTCTCACTCTGGATAGTAAGATGAAAAAAACCCTGGAGTGCACCTATGCCCTAAGACAAGTCATTAGTTTCTTTTAATCTTATGTTTATGCATGTCCTTTTTTGCAGGTCAGGAAATACTTTTGCCCATATCAAAATTTCTTCTTATTTGTAGGTTTTGTATGAATAGTATAGAGAGTGGTGAGACATATGCGAGGACAAACATTATGAAATTATAGACAAAAAAGAAGAAAAGGGATATAATTTCTATCCTTTTTTACTTCATAAAAAACTAAGCGTAATATTTGAATATTAAATTTCAAAAAAAGCTTTAGGCATATGATAAATATGAGTCTTTAATTTATTTTAAAATCCGTATTTATTAATTTAATGTACTACCCTTTGCGCAATTTGACTGTTAATATGACGATGATTTCTAATTTTTGGTCAACTTTTGGGCCTACTCCCGCCGCCTATGCCCCCAAAAGTCCCTTTAGGCCAAAGCAAAGACTGGAATTGGAATTTGCATTAAATATACTAGCCATTCATCATTTTTTAATATACAAAATTTGTAGCCTTCTAGGCTTAAATTGAAGTTGAAGTTGGAAAATGGGCCAAAAAAGCTAAAAAAATAGGGTCCGATTGCTCAAAACATTAGGACTCTCGAAAAAAAATATTCCAGATTTGAAATCAGTGTGCAAAAATGAATAACTTTTATTATACTTATACCCCTTAGGATTTTTGACTGTTGACCAGTGTTATCAAAGGAGCCCAGAATAGGTCATTAATAAAAACAATATCTATAATAAAATTAGAAGAACATGTGTTGATATAAAAGGATTTGTGAGACACACAGTTTGAAGGAAACAAATTACAACTTATTTTTGTTTCTTCCTTACATGTATAGGTGATGAAATCCAGGAACAAGGATTCTAAAGTCATTTATGTATATCCATCTAGGTACAATGGATTTTTGTTGACTTCTTATTCTTTAAATAATTCATTTCATTCATTCTCTATGTGATGAGCAATGACTCTCTCAGCGTGTGGCCTTTAGACAATGATAGTACGGTATACATATATAAGCAATATACCTATGTAAAAGGAATAATAAGAGCCTCTCTTTAAGGGGTCTCGTTCTATTACAACCTTTATCTTCTTGAGACAATTTTCTAATGGTCATTCGTGAAGAATATATTTACATACATATATTATGTGTACATATTGTAATTTGAAGTGCGAGGGAAATGTTAAGTTCCCCCTAATTAAAATAATAATTAATTTAAAAAACCGCATATAATTTGATTATAAAAAGAAAATGATAATTAATTTGAATGCTGTACATAGTATTCAGGTCTCTCTCTTATACTTTGTTTCAAACATTCTCCATTATAAAATTGCTGACTAATATAATTATGAGTATATTTTTTTTTTATCATACATAATACAAAAATCCAAGTATGTATATTTAAAACAATAGCTAAGTGCACGCGTCCCAATTTTTTCTTCTTCCTTTATTTAAAAAAAAAATAAAAGTTTGTGTATATTTGAGTAACAAGATGATAAAACCATCACTAATTTATTATTATTATTATTATATGAAAGGAAAAAAGAAAGATAAGAAATTAGATCTCATTGTTCTAATTTTTTCTTTTTCCTCTTTATTTCTAAAAAGTTAATTTATGATTGTAAAAGCCAAAGAATTCCGAGTCATTATGAGTTTTTTTTTCTTTTTTTTTATTTGAGAGAGAGAGAGAGGTCACACTCATAGTTGATGTTACTCCTGCTACTATTCTTATTATAAGAATCTTATTTAGTACGCATTTTACCTATATAACACATAAAACAAGTCATTTGGTACGGATAGCGCCATCTGCATTGTCAATGGGTGGTCAGAAGGGGGAGTATAGGTAGGAGAAATGAATATTTTTACTTATAATACATACATCGTTTTTTATGGTATACCTAAAAGTTATTCAAAAAAGAAAATAAACTTTGACAAATTTTAAGAGAAGATATTGCAATTGCCTCTTTAGAGGCATATGCCTTAATGCACCTATATAGGTATGTAATTTAATGGTAATGAAGGCCTTTGCATCGTAATTTTTAATGTCCATATTATATATGTAAATTGTTGTTGCTGTTGTTGGTGGCCACACCACAGGTACTAGTGTTACTATGCAGTTCCGAAATTCTCGACCGGTCTAAAGTTACAATTTTTTTGAATTGATCTCATTTGGTCTCTCTGCCTAGTCTAAAAACAAGATCGGCCTCATTTAAAAGTAAATGGATAATATTTTAATGCACTCAGGTTGATAACGTCAATTTTGATTTCATACGAACAAACATATATTCAATGACGGGATATAAGCTTCGATAGCGAGTCTTTCTATTGTGAGATGTACAACTTTTGGTAATCACATTTTGACCTTGGGTCTAAGACCAAGTGTCGACCTAACTATTATAAACCTGCCAAATCACTTAAAAGTGAAAAATCGGTATTGGACCCAGTGTCAACACTAATAGGTAGATAATGGTTAGTGGTGTTTGAAAAAAAAAAAAAAAAAAGGGGGGGGGGGAACTCTCAAAGATGCAGAAGAATAAGGAATGCATTTTTATATACGTAACTTATTTATTTATGTTTAGGTCCAAATACTCCTTTCTACAGATGGACAATCTATAAAGAGATTGGCTTGAGGCAAACGACCTCTATGTATGTAATGCTTTACCCCTCTGCTGTCAAATAATTCGTTAAAATATATATATATACCCATATAATATAGCCCCTTTTTTAAACTTTGATGTGAATTATGTACGTTTTCTTGATGGTAATGACGATATTGACCTGTGTGATGCTTAATTGAAAATACTCCCTTAAGAAAAAGGTAAAAATTAGGTTGAGTGAGGTGTAGATTAGAATCCTAGCTTAGCCACACAATCTCTAATTGTTGTATCTATATATGCTAGAAGTCAGGGACCAGTTGTGGCTCAAAGATTACCTTAAATGAGAAAATAAATAGTATAAAATCAGCTATACACAAAATTATTTTACTACTGGTTATGATGGAAGAGACCACCGGAATCTTAGCATAGTTTAAGAAGAGGGGAAAATCCTGGAGGCTGAAGAACATGATACAACAACAATTTCAGTCACAATTCAGGAAAGACGAGTTCAAGATATCTGCAAACTTGATTTCTTCAACCACAACTTATATAAGCAAAATGAATGAATCCACAAAAATGGTCGATGATATTCAGTGCATTTTAAAAGAGGGTAAAAAAAAAGGCAGTTTCTTTGTCCCCCATAGGGAGTAAAACAAAAATTGAGCAGATGCTTGTGCCACTAAATTAGGTCTCAATACATCACGGTCAAGTAATAATTTAAAGCTTTTTGACTTTTTTTTCTTTTTTTTCTTCTTTCCTTTAATTACGTCATCTGGACGTGGTCAACCTATACCCATACCTATAAAAACCTATATATATATATATATATAAGTATACAATAAAATGAAATTAAATTTCAGATCCTTGTGTTTCTTATTCTTTTTTCTTTTTTTTTTTGTTCAAATGAAAGATTAAATTGGTTTTTTCGTTTTTTTTTTTTTTTTTTCAAGAGAGAGTGATGGATCCGTTTTCGGAGTCTCTTTTTTGTGGTGGTGTGTCGTTTTTTTATTTTTGTTTTTGTTTTGTTTTTTTCCCCCTAAAAATGCCTCAAGATAAAATGACCAATTTTCGAATGGAAAACACAGTAGACCTCTCAAAAAGAAACAACACCTTTTGCTATGTACCGTGTTATTGGAAATACAGGATAGAGAACTGCACCTTGATGATATTTAGTAGATAATATGTACAATATAGCTAATTCAATCAATAATAAGTTTTGGAAGTTTGAAGGAACCGACATTTTTTTAATTAAAAACAATAATAACAATAATAATAAAAAATCATAGGAAGAAATTTGATCTTTGAGTGAAAAAAAGTACCTAACAAAAATATTTTTATAAATTGTGTGAATCTGTATCAATTTATGTATTGAATGGAATGATGGGACATCACAGCTTCATCTCACTAATTTTAAAAATTATTGTATATTTTTTCATGTTACCTGTTAATTTTTCTACTTCCTCCCCTTATGAGTATATAATGAGAATAACGTTGATTGGTTGAACTCGAATCAGCATACTTACATGAAAAATTAATATGTATTTTTTTTGTAAATTATTGATTTTTCTACACGTGCTCCTTATTGTAGACTATTATTAATATTGTTGACCGATGTTCTTAGCTCGAATTAAGATGTGAATATCCCAACATTCAAATAAACAATGGTTCAACTGTTGGTTAGAAATACGTGATTAATTAGCTCCCAACTGTTTTTGGGCCATTTTCCTTTTCCTTTTTGGAGAAAGGTTTATAGATGCAATGAAGATTGCTATGTAGGAAGGTATGGAATGGTGGTCATTCCGTAATATACATACATACAACTAAGAGAAAGCAAAAGAGAGAGGTGGGGAGGGGGTTCCAGAGAAAACATGAACAAGAGATAAATCTAATTAGAAAGGGAGTCTTTAAATAGTAATAACAATAAATGAAGGGGTTTATTCTTCTTCTTGTCATGACAAGGAGGGGAAAAGTGTTCGTTTTTGTTTTTTCTTTGCTCTATAAAATATGTACATTGAAATTGTAATAAATGACACATACACATATTTGGCTAAATGTCAAACATCTTTACATTCTTTATATGTATTCCCATGCATATATTTGTTCCTATTTCGTCAAAGGTAGTCCTTAATTAATAATTACAGACAAATGTGTCCTAACAAAGTTTTCTTCCTTCCTTCTCCCCTTTCATAGTAGGAACGCACAATTAAAAACAGGGTCCTAATCAATGCTTTTCAAAACAATAATTATATTGCTATATACTACAAATGTATATACATATATTCATTAGTTATGTATCGAGTGTCTAAATATGCAGATATTAACTTTTTTAAAATTTGTTGATATCTTTATAAAAGGATAAACTTCGGATTTGAGTGCGAACATTCTCTTACATATTTGGTCAAGTGGCATCAGCAGTTGAGGAGCAAGGGGACTTGTCTCCGTCAGGACCTTCTCTCTTCCCCTTCCCATGATCTCTTATTAGTTTTATATGGAATCAAAATAAAAAAGAATTAAATCCACACTTTCAAACACCTTCAAGTGCAGTTATTATTCCTTTCAGTACCCACGCGGATAATAATCTGCGGATGCAAATATTCGGTACACCCTTACTATATAGATAAATGTATGTGCGTACTAATTACCCATTTCTACTCAAAAGGCACTTTAATATTCATGATCCTATGCTCACTATGTTGGTAGTATCATGTTTTATTTTATGGATTGTATCCCTATCCTAAATTATCTATGAATATGTACACAAATTCATAGGACTCTCTTATAGTACATTACATATATATAATAATATGTAGTATGTATTCGTTTTTAACCTCAATTTACATAGTAAATACGTTTATTTTTATATATTATATAAATATATCTACATACATAAAACATGTACATACAGACATGGTTCTACATATATAGATATATTATTGTTTTCTTCTTCATCTTGAGGTTGTCTGTGTAACCATTGGATGGATGAATCACACACACACACAAAAGATAAAATCCCTCTTATGGTTCATTATGACGAAAAAAAGGGTTCTTCTTTTATTATTAACTCAAACAGTCCTCAGGCATTAAAAACACAATGTGTACCCCCCCCCCTCTCCTTTCGTAATAAGTACATATATACATATGAAGAACCATGTTTGGTCCCTTAATAAATTGATTAAATATTTAGAGTAGATGCTCTTTTTCTCTGTATGTACATACATATATAACAACCTTTCATTTACCAAATAAAGAACAATGCAAGAAGTTGACATTTAACGCCCACATTTATCCATCCATCCATTGAAACAACCATCATACAGAAGGATAATAATTGTTACTAATACATATTGTGATACATTATTAATTATCTGCTTGTATACTTTATTGCAGTACATACTCACAAAGTGAGGAATAAACGTAAAAAAAGGAGAAAAAGGTATTGTTATAATATTTTTTGTCTTCTTTACTTTATAAAAAAACACAAAAAACAAAACAAGAGAACTTTGAAATACATAATCAAGCTTTAGTAGACTGAATTTCTCTAAAATCTTTAAACATATAACACAATAGTCTAAACTTTACTTTGAAATCTTTACTTACTAATTTGAGGACCTGTCGAGTGTGTAATTCGGCTTTAAATGCAACGATGACTCCTATTTCTTGGGTTTTATCATGATTCGTAGTCCTAATTATTGGTGAAGCCCAAAATAGATTATTCATCAAACAAGAACAGAACATATGTTGAATAAGAGTAAGGATCCGAAAGAAATATAACTCTCTTTAATATTTGTCTTCACGTATGTTATAAATACTACTTATTTGTGAGGTTTACCTGTAGATTCAGAGACAGACAGGAGCTTCGTCCGTAGAGTACCTTCATACATACATTATTGCGGTTTTCCCGTCATGTATTTATTATGTGACAAGACGTTCCAAGGAACGCTAATGATAATAATCGTTCTTAAATCATTTTATGGCTCTATTAAAATATTAAATAATGTGAAAATGTGTTTAAGTATTTGTATCTTCGTACTTTGTCTACTACTTCTTCGTTCCCTCCCTCCCTCCCTAATCATGCTTTTCCAATGACTCTGTCGTCTTATATGATCTTTGACATGTTCCTTTGGGATTTTTTAAACACACTACTCATAGGAATAGAAGCAGAAGCACCAGATCCCTGATTGATTAACTCCTAATAGGCCATTAATTAAAGGAATTAGGTGTTCACCTCCTCAAGGTCTCTCTCTTATAGGGTGGGTGCAACTACCGGATGAGACTTCGATTAAGTGCTCATAGAGGTCATGCAAGATAACTGCAGTTCTCATGTGAACTTTTTATTTTATTTTATGAATACAATCTCAATAACCACTCACATATTAATGTGTGTCTATGTACATAATAATATTTCAAAATCGTATATTCTTTATATACATTGGTACAATTCACACGAAACCTCTTATAGTCATATTTACATATTACATTTAAATAGTCAAAACCAGATAAAAATGTTGCTTTTATCTTGAGTGCATAGAAAATCACATTTTTTCATAACATTGAAACATTGATGACTAACATAATAAAATAAGACAGTTTGCTATTAATCTCAAGGCATATTTATGTTTTTAGTTTTTTTGCGAAGGAAGATTGATTAAACATTTTTTTTAATTTCATGAATAGTGGGATTGTCAAACTCATTATGTTGCACGAATCTTTTTAAAGATTCCAAGACTATAAAATTTAAAATATTCATAGGATTCTTTCTGTGAATTTTGGAAAATTTTCTACGTTATAATGACGACTAAAAACTGCACTCATCCGGAATTTTTAGCATCATGTTGCTTTTATGCGAAATAATAAATGGACTAAATAATTTGTTTTTGAGAAAATGTTGCTCTTATACAAATTTTGATGTATTTCGAATTTGACTTTTATTATACAGATATTTTACATTTATCAGTAGTTTCATAGGACTATGGTTTAAACCTACAACAATCAATAGGT
The DNA here is from genome assembly GCA_963680855.1 of Lepeophtheirus nordmannii. NCBI lineage: Eukaryota > Metazoa > Arthropoda > Copepoda > Siphonostomatoida > Caligidae > Lepeophtheirus > Lepeophtheirus nordmannii. The sequence continues at coordinate 19,685,176 of OY804521.1, read as the reverse complement.
CAATATATAGGCACTCATAAGAAGGACCTCATCACTTGTCTCCATTCTAAAAAATATAGTACTCCCTCTGTCATTTTTAGCTTGTATGTAGAACCATGTTACATTTCTTCTCTCGCAACCTCCTATTGTTAGTTAATATCTATCTATAGACATGCCGAGATATATATACAATATATATATTTGCATCTTTTTAAGAGTATAGACATAAATAATAAACATTTTTTTGTTGCTTTTGCTCCCTCCTCCCCCCCCCCCTCCTGCTTCTCAAAAGTCTCATTATAAGTAGGTATCTCTCTTGTTTGGTTGTATGTTTTTTGTTTTTTTTTCCTTCATTGCATGCCTTTTTAAAGCAAGCAACAAGAACGACAACGAGAGTCATAAAAAATATGAAAAGTCGTCGTCTCATAGGTAGGTATAAGACACAACACATAAACTGTCTATAAATACATATATACCTTCATATACATACCATGTCAATATGAAAAATAGCCAACTTTGTTGTGCCCTCAAGCCTTGATTCCCTGTACACATACATACATATGCATATCGTTGCATTGCAAAAAATAAAAGCAACAATAAATGAGGTACCATTTTATTACATATATTACATACACGTGATGGTGGAGACATTCAAATACATACCTATAAAAGAGAGTGAGATGCCTGAAAAAAAAAAATAATTATACTTAATGGGACCAAGATTATTTTTTCCTTCTTATACTTGTTGTATGTATATGTATACCAACATATGTACATACATACATACATATATATATATATGTTGTAAAATATTTATATTGGGCTCTCTGTTGCCTGAATATATACCTATAAATACATGGATGTGTGTGTCTCATTTTCGTGCGACGGAAATATTAAATAACCCAAAATACCTACTAATAATAATATAACCAATTTTTTTTTGAATGTGTTGTTTTGTTTCTTTTCATAGGGTTTTTACATTATTATTTTTTTTTTACATATGATCATCGACAAAAGGAACATATTACAGACATTTAGTATGACTGAAGGGCTACAAACTTACCTTGCAGTCAAAGGAAGTGTCGGTTTTAGTGATGTTGTTAAATATAGTAGTTTGATTTCAGTCCTAAGTCCTCAAAATCTTGGCCTCATTGTTGCGATCAATGGAGGCCTGGCTCGACTTTCACATAGGAAACTCGTGGTCGATACTACCACCCCTAGACAACAGGCTTACAAATTTATATTTTTTTGAAGGAAAAAAATGATCTTGATTCTTAAATATATAATTTTTTTATTGTTTTTATACTTACTTATATCTAGATTCATAAAATGCTTTTGATCTTCTCTTGTTTCTGGATAAAGTGGTATTGAGCAAACGACTAGGATGTGGACATGGGTATGTGGTCATGTCACCATAAAAAAAAGAGGAAAAAAAAAAAGAAAAAGCTGAAAAAACAAACTGCCATATACATTAACCTCAAAAGAATAGGTTTCCTCAATTGAAATTCCATGATGGCTCTACAATCTACATACATTTAAAACGGTAGCTCTAGGTGTTCTTGCTTCCTTAAATCCTTATACCGTTTGTATTTATGTGCATTATTTTCTCAAAGGAATACTTTGGTTTGTGCATACCTGACCATGTTGGTTCGAGCAATGAAACAAAGTATTTTAATTACAAAATGACCTTTAATATGATCATTAGGAAAAAAGAATCATTATCGTCATATTTTTCCTCTTGTTTTTTTTGCTTTCGGGAAATGTATATATGTATTTTTTTCCTCTTCTTTTAAAAAAAAATAATAATTTCTTTGCTTCTTCCCTGAAAAGAAAAGAAAAAGAAAGAATAATAACCAAATTATTTTCACTCTAACATTCTTGTGGTTCACTCTTATTATTATTGTTGTTGTTTGTTGATCATCATCAGGCAACTCCTCTCTAAGGACTCCTTGTACATATGCCGAAAAAGAAGAGGAGTGAAAAGAGGGAGGATGTGATTCTATTCAATGTTCAATGTTATTAGTGTTGAGATCGGCCCGAGATTGATTCTTTTTCTGGCTCGATCTTAAAGATATTCCTTCTATGTAATCCCATTTTTATGGACTTCTCGGTCAAGAATTGGCCGTGGAACGTGGACCAAAATGTAAATTGTTTTCAAATTGTTGATTGTATTCATTTTTATGTATATAAACTAATTTAATGAGAGCCAGAGTGCCAAATTGCAGATTATATTTAGTTCCATATAAATATGGACCTCTATATTTTCGTACCTATGCTTAGGTTAAGTCTCCCTAACTAACGGTAATCTATCCATCCACATATGTCTACAAGGAGGAATGTAACCTACGTAAATTGTATGTATGTACAACACACAAGCAAAAACAAACAAGAATGGTGACCAACCCATAATTTGACATCATCATGCAATTTTATTTAAAGAAGGGCCCCACAATAATAAAGATAATAATAATAAAAAAAAGAATAAAAAAAGCCACAACTTATATCTAGATTTTTATTGTAGATACATAGTATGTACATATGTATGTACATTATACAAAGATACAACACATGAGAAATAAAGAGAGAGAGAGAAACTGACCCCAATATCATTTATTATACCTACACACACACATACATATGTGTATCTACCTATAACAACCTCAGTTTGTCTCTCTCTCTGTCCATGGACACTTTATAGGTACATATGTACTTAGGTGGATATATAGCTGCTTATTACACTCTGATGATTGTTATTACTACTATACAGTATTATACAATCATAGACTATGTATCTATGTACTTCATGAGTCAAAGTTAGTTAGTTGGTAATTTTTGTGTTATTACTTCTTGTATTTATTTCGAAATCGTGTTTTCACTTCTCTCTCTCTCTCTACCTTTGCCTTTGCCTTTTCATATACATATATTTTATAGATAGGTATGAATACATATACATATATGTATATATTTTCTCAGGGTGTCAATGTCGATATTTTTAGCTTTTTCATGCAATACCCTATGAACTCTTGGATTGGGCAGAGACAAATCTCACCTATCTGTGAGAAGCAGGTATCATCTACATACAATGTATGTGGCTATAACTTTCATCATATTTATATCGTCGTCATATGAAGAATGATGGAGTAGATTGGGTGGTCCAGTCTCTTCAGTTCCATGTTTCTGGTCTACTATATTTATACGTTTTTTCTGTTTTGTTTTGTTTTTATTACTACTTTAAATGATGGATTTTCCTTTGGAGGATGATAATGAGGAGATATGTACATACATACATACATATTTCCCCCTCTTGTCTTTTGATGCTGTGTATCTGTTATGAATATTCCTATATAAGACAATTAGAATTAATGTGTTATTGATGACATCTTTCTCTGCTCTTTCCATCAAACATACGTCTTTGTTTCTCTTCTTTGTGGAAATGATAATGAGACAAGCATTAGCATCATTCATACATAATGCATATATATATATATATATATATATATATATATATATATTGGAATGACAGAGACGACTACTGACTCTTTGTGCATACATATCTTTAATAACGTCATATTATCTAATGATTTCTTCATCTGTTTGTTTATTTGACTATTTCCTTCACAATTGTGATGACTCAAGAATATAATGTATATTCTATTAATGCGTAATCAATATGTCTCTAACTGAGGTAGTCGAAGGTACTCCCAATTTGATGTCGAGTTAGATTGAAGTCTCACTAAACTACAGCAGCTTCAGACTCGACTCAAGTATCAAAATTATAAGACTTATTTTGAATAAAAAGACTTGAGCCTACTCCAAATCATTATAATTTCAGGTTTTGGTTTTAAAAATATTGTTGATGACTGAATGAGTAGTGATGGGGACTCGTATATACTCGTGACATAGACTCAAGACGAACCAAAGTACTATTAAACTACCACTTTATACTCAATGTGAAAATACACATAACTTGACTTGTAGTTTAAGTGAAAAGATTCAGATTTAAATAATAAGTCCTGAGGTTTCAAACTCATGAGTCAAATTATAATTATCATTTAAGTACTTTTTTATATAAATAAAATTTAATCCATATTGTATATAGTCTCGGACTCGAGTTGTTCCTAAGTCAAATCAAACTGCGACTTCAAACTCAACTCAAATGAAAAAAACAACTCAATTTAACTCTGACCTGACTCATAAAAAGCTCTGATATTTCCACATCTTTTTGAATGAGGTATTTTAAAGTATCCTATAATTATCCCCCCCCCCCAAAAAAAAGGAAGGACCAAAAATCCAATTAATGTTGGAATGACAATTGTATATTGCCATAGGTACGATGTGAATGTGCAAACCCAATTCTGACCTTGAGTGTATATGTATATAAACATTAACCTATTATATATGTATAAATATATACGTATTTAAATAAAGGGGCTCAGATAACACCAGTGAGAAAACCATTCAGTTTTTTTTTCTATACCAAAATATACATATGTCATGAATACGTTCGTATATATGTACATTTAAGACACAAACATACATGTTGTATACATATAAATTATTAGCCTTGAAGAGTCCATCATTTCTGTAGAATTATATTTGGACGTGAAAGAACAAAAAACAACAAGACTTATATATTTATAAATAAGAGTACATAATATATGAGTGACATTGTTATTGTTGAAAGTGAAACTAATTCACTTATGAATAAGTAAAGAAGAAGACGAACAACATCTTATTAGAAATAAGTACACAATATATTAATATTCCTAATAATAAGTTGATTGACTCTGGATCATAAGTAGAAGGGAGTACATTAGATTAGGGATTGTTATTTGAGAAACTTTTTACTACATACAATATAACTACGTGGTACATCAACACAAAAACAATATCGAACAAAAATCAATAAAAGATGAGAAACTCCCAATTTATATTGATACATTATAAAGCCCTAATTCATAGACCAATATTTCGATCCTTTATGTATTTTACCAATACTTAAATTTTTACAATGGTTTTAAAATGGTCAGGAGTGTACTGTAATACATATGAGACTTTATTTGACTTCAATATTCGCCTTTTAAATATAATTTTCTATCAACTTATACTTCTTTTATTGTGACGGGGGACTTTTATGTGCAAATTGCGGATCCTTCGAAGGATTAGTCAGTATAATGTATGAATAGAAATGGAAGTTAATTAATCACTTCAAAAACACAATGAATGGGGTACTACAGCAAAAAAAAACTGACCTTTGGAAGGAAAAAAAGTTAAATAAAGAATAAAAATTGTGATTTATATATTTGATCTACAATTTTGAAAGCAGGGGCAAAAAATTTCATTATCTGCGCTGAAGCTTTTTCATATGTATAGCTCATCCTTCCTTGCAGTTAATTTTCACAAGTACCTGTTTTGCTAATCGTTGCTCTAATGTCATTAATCCATTTTTAATATGCCAACATATTCATATATTATGAAAATTAATGATGCAAATTCTATGTCTATTTTTATTAGCAAAAATAGAATATTAATTAAGTTTATATATTAATTAATTATTCAGCCAGTAGTTTTCTTTCATTTGTTAAGAAATCTCCATTTTTTTAAATATGGTCCTTAGAGTGGGTATATCTATTTTTTATACCAAAAATCAATAATTTGCTTTTGTGTTCATAGGTTCTTTTTAAAAGACTTAAAAAATAAGCGTAAAACATGAAATAATGTCATTTCTACTCCTTGGATGCCTTAGATGACGTGCATGATGCAGTTCTATATTTCTATGTAGTTATTAAATATGTATATCTCCATAACAGAAAAGTTGAACGAAAAAAATAAATAATTAATGATATTTTTTTCACACGATTAGCTTAAGAATATGTACTACATATACATATATAAAGTATAGGATTACGGAGTGCAAAGAGTAAAATGGAAAGAAAATAAAGGGGAAAAACAATAAAAAAAGTAAATGAAAAATTGTTTTTAAAGCCCTCAATGGTTAAGTGTTAAATAATAATAACAGTTCTTCTATAATATGTGAGAGAGAGACGGATTATAATATATATTAATATATACATACATATATTAATGGTGTTTCTTTAGGAATTCCACTATAAATACATTATAATATGTCTACCATAGTTATGTAGTTAAAAGGTCAATTTGCCGAATTATTAATATATATATATATATATATATATATATGTTCATAAATCCTTTAATTTAAATGTGAAAGACAGAAATGTATGTATGTATCTACACCAATGTTATGTTTATTGTTTATGTCTATTTAATATTTAGGGATATTCTAGAGTCGATAATTGGGTTTTCTTCTTTTCTTTCATTTTTTTTCAAAGGAAAGGGGTAAGAGAAGGGGAACGAGAGAGGTAGTGGTGGGTCTCTCTCACTCTGTTTGTTGTTCTTGTTCCTCTTGAATATGTATGTTTATAAAGAATATGTCAAATACAACAAAGAGTTAAAAATATCCCTCACCATTGTATGTATATTTTTGCTCTCTTATTTCCTGAGAGCTTAAGGAATAATTCCACTTGTTTGGATACTAATGAAGAGTACTAAGATGAAGTACACATTGAGATGTATAGACTCGTTGGCCATACATGAAATATTCTAATTTGCATTCATGTCGCACGAAAGGAAATTATACCGACATCTACAGCAAATTCAAAATGTGAATTTATTTTTTTCCTATCTATTCCATATTGAATTTTTTAAGGTATAATGGCGAGAGAGCTATCTTCCAAAGTTCCTCTGGTCCTCGAAACCATCTGACTCGTGATATAACTGATACTTGCATTCGTAAATTATCTACATTTTACAAATATTCGTATCGTTTTGCAATTGTATCGTGCCTTTTGAGGGCAACCGGAATGCTAATGTGGCCCTTGGATATAAATGAATTCGACATCTCTGTACTAAGGGGTCCTAGTAATGTGAGGAAGATAGAGAGGTACATGGAGGTAGAACTATGTCCTCAGTTTCACCCAGACATTAAAGTCCCTCTGACCAAATTATCTGCAGTTTAGAAATATTCCCATCACCAAATTTGTAGAAGCTGATATCCCCCACAGCCACATTTTTAGACATTCGATACACCACGTCTAGTACATACATACATAGTAGTAATGACTAATGATATTCTTTCTTGCTTCTTCTTCTTCTATAGTGATTGAATTACCCCGATATGACCTCATGAATAAATAGCATCTACATACATATCTCCAGGGAGATGCATTAGTATACAAGTTGTTGGCTCTACATATAAAGAGAAGAGATGGAGGGAGGGAGGGTAAATTATAATACGTAGCTAGTAACCAACACCTCCTCCCGTATATATTATCTAATTAAAACTCCAAAAAGGCTGCCATTTTGACCTCTTTTCCCCATCTTTATTTTATTTTATGAGTCGTTTTTGTTTAAACTATTTAATTTTTTTCAAATTAATGATTAGTTTTTTGTTTTCCCCTCTATTTTTCTATAATATCAAGAGGGTTCATCCCAACATTGGATAAAACACATAAATATTTACGATTCTATATTTTGAAATGTTTTTGTTATACATACTTATATATATACATATATGTATGTATGTATTAATATCAATAAATAATTATGGATTATTTAACTCTTATGCTCCTAATGACTCTAAGGTCAAAGAGAGACATCCATATCTATGCATGAGGTGCTTCACAAGTCTTAGCGTATTACTTTGAGGGGTTGCCTGTATAGCCAAGGTGGTTCAATGTTACTTGCTGAATAAGTTGTCATCTAAGGGATTTTGGACAATGTGAATAATATGTGGCCTTCCTTTTCTCTCAACCTCTCCCCTCTCCAATAGATTTCTCTTTAGGGCAGCACATGAGAAAAGTAATGAAATTTGGTATGGTAATTAAGAAGCAATCCTGAGAAAGAGTTCTGTTCCATAAACAAATTCAGTCTTGATAAGTCTCGTCTAAAACTAAGGTCTAACCACTGATATTTCAATGTAACATTGATTACCTCAATTGTAATTCCAAACATAGTTTCCATGACGTCATACGAAGCTTTACAGTGACTTATTTTGATGTGAGTTGACTGATAAAATAATGGCAGCTTCTCTATGGGAAAATGGCAGCACAATGGGAGAACAGTCCACAATCATATGAAATGTCTATTGACTACGACATAAAAAACACATGTTAGGCTTTTGGATCCTTGTTGTTGAGCCTACTTTGAAGCATAAGGAGGAGTCTTCTCTCTCTCTCTCTCTCTCTCTCTCTCTATATATATATATATATATATATATATATATATATATTTATAGGTAGATAAAAATCCAAAACAATTGTTAAATACATTTTTTCCATCTTGACCAGGAAAAATTATAAAATCTTATTAATAAAATAAAAATAAATTGCACAAAGACTATTATTGGCACACCCAGTAGATATGAGCCTTTTTATGTATTCATCAATGAATCATTGATGATATGGGTAAAGGTAAATTCACAGATGAATAACTTTTTAAATAACTCTCCCTCTCTCTCTTGTTTTTGTTGTAGAAAAAAGAAGCACAAGATGAAGCCGTAACGGCCATAAAAATAAATTTATAATCTTTAAATTTATGGGTTAAATTCTTGATTATTTCATCTACTCCTCCTCATGACCCCTCATGAATTAATGAATCATCTTTGAAAAGCTTATCAGCCATCTTTTGTTTTTGTTTTTATACGTACAATGTATGTATTTGCAATATCGGACTTTTTTGCTCTTCTAAATAATGTTCGTTCGTCAATACATGTTGGAGTAGGTATTGTAAGAGTTGTAACTTGTACACTGACAAAAATTGTAATATTATGAATATATAATTTTAATATATCAGGATACAATTAATGATCATTATGGTGCTATAATACTTACATAAGACTTTAAAAGACGTAGGAAATATAACTTGCACAGTCTATTGGTACAACTAAGAAAATTCCAGAATGCATTCAATATATATATCAACATACAAACATTTACTTCTGGTAAATAATATATATACAGCATCCATTCGATACATAATAATAATAGACGCCATTTTCATGAAAGTATCAAAAAGTTCTTTTGTTTTTAAAGAAATTTAATTTAATAAAACAAAACAAAACAAAAATTGTCAAAGTTTTTATTGTTATTATTATTACATCAAGAAAACAACCCCTTGGATTTCTTAGATCTTACAACCAACCAACAAACCAAGTATGTATGTACGAGTAACAATAACAAACCATGAAGAAAACTTGTTTTTTTATTATTTAAAAAAAAAAAAAAAACTGGGATTTCACTAATAAATCCCTGTTTGATGATTTATTAATGAACCCTTGTTGTTTTTCTTATTTATTATTCCAACGACACACCATTTCTCCTCTTCTGTTGTTTTTTCTCCTTCTTCTATAAAATACAACCAACATGGTTCCTTCGGGAGAGAGAGAGAGAGAGAGAGAGAGGGAGCAAACTACTGCTAAAACAAAAATATATATCAAAGTAATATTCATTATTGTTCATAGGTACATAATAGTTCAAATACACGTTCTATCAGCCTTGACTACCATATCCGTCTTCCTTTTTTGCAAAATATTTAGCAGCAATAATCACGCTGACAATTATGATTCTACGTTTTGACAACCATTTAACCTTTCATCCCCCTTATAATTGTACGTAGGTACATTTGAATGCAGAGAAAACCATACAATCAACATACTATAATATAGGTATAATACCATTCCAACTATATCCAAATCATTTGTAATATCCTTTCAACACAGTCAATCTGGGGCTAATACTAACCTTCCTGATCAAGGATATTCAAAATACCTATGGAATATTATTTGGGCCAAAAATAAACAAATATTCACAAATAGTTACAGTTGCAAACCGAGCACGAAAGATGTTACCGAGCCACTAATGGAATAGCCTCGCTAAAGATAGTCTCTTTTTCTTGAATTTTGGTATTGCTATAGTCGCAAAGTACTTGAACTTATTCACAATAGGTAAATATGGATTTTGGAAGTGCATAAATGTTGCTTTCCGATTTTATCAAGGGATCACGAATAAGTCATTTTATGTCATCCAAGAAATCTTTTGAATGATCAGGGGTAGTTTTAATACGTATATTCCCCTACTGGTATCAAAACATTTGTCAGTCATTCAATTTATGTGATGAAATACTGTTCAGACAGTATAGAGTTGGAAATGGAGTATCAGACTCATCTTCGTGTCCATCATGATTTTGAATCTTCTCAGGAATAAAAAACATTTATTTTAGCTTTCGAGTAGTTCAAAGACGTGATTTATAGATGCTCACACCAAAATATGAACAACCTACATAGACAAAAGCTAAATGTATCATATGCTTTTTATAATAGGGCTGATATTTTTGGAGTACATAAAAAATCCACTTAGAACACGACTACATACTATTCAATAGGTTGTCCGGCAACAACTTTTGAGTGATCAAGCGAAGGGGTCAGCCAAAATGTGTTTTGTTTCTTCGTTTTGTTACCAAGTAGCTCTTACAAAGACGAATTGAATTAACTAATGGTTGAATTAGTCTAAAAGAATAACGCTCATGTAATTTTTACTTGCATACAAAAAATATACGTCTTTTTTTGTACTAAAAATTCTTTGTAGTTCTTAGAATGAAAACCATGATCCATACTTCAAGAGAGGTGAAGATACCGTGACAGAAAGGAGACAATGTTTATGACATTGTAAAAGCAAGAACCGACAACATCTATTTGAGTAGTGATAGTATATAGTTGCGATGTAAGACAATCAAAAAAAAATTTTTTGTGTGTGTCGTTTTTCTTTAATCACTTTTTTTACTCCAATAATAACATGACAAAGTTTATTTTTATGATCGCCATGGACTCATGTCTGATGACAATCGTCTAGGATTTTATTTTTTACTTCTTTAATTATATTCAATTGAGGATCTGTTATTAAATATAACATATATTATACACATATGTATGTATCTACTACGTTCAAGGTATGCAATTAAATGTAATAGGGGTCATAAAAGAAACGGTCTTGTCCTTTCAAGAAAGAGAGGGTTGCTATGTACAGTTGCGGCTACAGGGAATGAGTCTGTCTGATGATTGTCTTGTAATTTGAAGGAAGTAAAAAAGAAAAGAGGAGTAGGTACATATATGGAGAAGAAGATCATCATTTGAAAAGAGAAGAAAGGATTCTGAAGTTAATATTGTCACATCTCTATTATTAGGTTTTTATTATTATTATTATTGTTCTTGTTGTGGTTTGGAGGGGTTCCAAGTTTTGTTTTGTTTTTTTCCAGAAGAAAATAGACTCTTTAATAACATCTCCTTTTCCATCATGATCTAAGGAAATTTACAACTTGTTAGTACTCTACAAAATACATAAATAAAAACCCTTTTTGTAAATTGTTTTTATGATCTTTGAATAGATCAGCTTTTAAACAGGGGCTCTAAAGTCATATGTATTCTAATAACTTTAATTAAAGTCTCATATGAATCTATTTGCATCTATTTAAAACAAGGATGGACACATAAGTCACATAAGGGTAAATTTGCGACTCTAGTCAAATGACTAGATTTATGTGATTCACATAAAATATTATTGGTCTGGTATTTGTTAAATTGATTCAAAGGGACTCAAGAGTCACCTTAATAAAGTAACATGCATTTAAGTACAGGGCTAACTCGAATCTAGGTATTAGTAAACAGTCATTTGAGTTTCCACTTCATGCTATAGATACCTTAACAGCTCTAAACTCCTCCAACATAAAACTTTCTGCATGTACCTATTCTAATAAATACACGTCTTTTAATTTAAAAAAATATACATATGAGACACAGAGAAGGGCAAACAAAAAAAAAAGGTGTGCCTTTATTAAAAGTCAACTTACAGCCAACGCTATGTTGCATACCTCTTTTAATATATTGCACACTCTTATACATAAACTTTTGACCATAGTTTACTTTTTAATTCCAAATTATAATTCATTTGAGGGAGCAATTAAGAGAGGAAGAGAAAAAAAAAATTCTCCCTTGGGACAATTCAGAAATTAAGGAATGAATGTACCTAATGTTAATCTGATTAGTTAGTCATAAGTAGTATGTACATTCCATTTTTGGATCATCCACTGGAAATATCCATCTGTCTATGTATCTATGTTGGATGATAGTGAATTAAAGAAATAAAATACGTTAGACATTTATTTCTTTTTTCTATGATTTCTGTGTTTTCAGACAGTCGTCAATAAAAAGCTTTAAAAAAAATTATAATTGTTCAATTTTCTTGATGGGGACGTCTATTACATATATATATATATATATATATGTACATACATAGGAAGATAATATGTAGAATTTTCAAAAAAAAAAGAAAAAAAGTAAATGTTGTTAAAGGTGAATTGCGTGACAATTTTGATAACCCGTTAGAAGAAGAACAAAACAAAAACAAAAAAACGAATAGATCGGCTACAATGTAACTAACATACATACTATACACATAAAGAGGTGAGGTTCGTTCCTCCTCCCGTGACAAAAACCAATTTTCTTTCGCACTTTTATTTTTTAGGTTAATTTTATAGATTTTTTATGTGGGACAAGTTCCAGGTGTGGAATAGGGACACTCCAACACTGCTCTAAAGAGCAGCAGCAAGGGTAATGGACTAACCAACAACGAGCGAACCACCAACACTACTCATTCAAGACACACTACATATTTATGAGGAGTGAGGAAATTTTATTGTTTTAGGGAAATAATGAGAGATGGATGAATTAGGTATAATAATTTCTGTGACCTTCAATGTTTTAACGAAAAAGTTTTAATTTTTTGGGCTAGAGAAAGAGGGGGGGGGGGAAGAAAAGACCTGAGGACTGTTGTTCCCTCCACCTACCTTAAAGAAGGCAGAAATGGAAGCACCTACAAACATAATGATAATCAATACACGTAATATTGAAAAAATACAAAAAACAAAAAAAAACAGAGGCATTTTTCATTCCAACCCTGTTTTTTTTCATATATATATATATATATAAATATTACTCTTTCAACTAATGAAAGTGCCGTTGAGTGACAAAGTACCAGTCGTTATTTGAATTACTTTTCATGTTAAAGAAGACGAAAAAGAAGAGCTAAAGGAAATATATTTATTCTTCCACCAGTCTCCTTCTCCTTTTCCTCCTCCTATCTCATTTTCTTATTTATTTACTCCTAACTCTTTCAAACATGGTTTTCATTATACATATAGTAATACATAATACAGTAATTCCTAGTATTACAAGATACTTGATTAAAATAATACGAATTTGACTCCCTTTTAAATTTACATTAAAATAATAATATAATTTGTGATATATTGAGTGATTTTTAGCCAATTTCTTTACTTTTCAGTTACGAAAAAGCCTTTGTCTAGGACATTGATGATGTAAAAACAATTCATATCCTTATAGCCATAAACACTTATAATTGTTGTCCTTATTAAATTTTAGTAAAATTATGCTGAAGAAACATAATGAACTTCTAGGTTAATGTCGCTTGTCCTACACGGATTATTGCTCGTAAACTATTATACATATGTGGTCTGACAAAAGCAAGAAAAATTTATTTTTCTCATAATAAATTGGTCTGAATTTACTATATTCGTATTATTCATCTAATTAGTATCTTACACTTTTACAAATAAGCTATTCCAATTGATAATTCAAGGTCTCAAAATTTCCTGGTCGTAATTATACAAAAAGAAAATTGAACTGAAAAGACCACATTGAAGCCAAATAAATAAGACTTATAAATCAAATAAATGCTTTTTAAAATTTAGATAAGATTCTTGGGTACCTCTACTCATACAAGACATTTAAATGTAAAGCCAATATAATTGATCAAAGCCAATATGTCTATAAATATTAGGACAGGATTGAAGTAAAAAAAATATAAGAAAATGTTTTAATTTTTTGTTGATTTTTGTTCATAATTACTTTTATGTTTAGTTGCCACATTAATGGATTTTCATCAAAAGAGTTTTATATATATGTAATTGACTTATTTATTAAGTAACTTACCACACCTTGCAAGAACTCCCCTTAATACGTCTATATCTAGACAAAATAACGTCTTTCTCTCTATTACATACATATTATTCTATTAATCAAGCATCGATTATGTGGCAAAAAAACAACAACAACGACGTATATACCTACTTATAGACACAACAATTCTTGCATCGATTATAAATACTTTGTGGGTCAAGAAGAAGGGAATCGGGTAATATTTTCTTTCTTTATTTGATTCTTGCCTATCTTGAGGTATTACATACATACATACATACGTACATTTTTTGTACCCTCTTACTGTTATTGTTGTTGCTTTAATTTGTTTTGATCTCAAGGTTATATTACATATATAATGTATTATTGATGATGAAGACGTTGTTATTATGGATGGATGGTGAGTGATCCATTGGGAGCAGTATTTGAGGGCGTCTGGATTCTTTTGAGAGTTCTGGTGTGGAGGGTTGATAAGAAGACTTTACTTTTAATTGGATTGTCTCCAAGGGGTTTGCTTGCTTGCTTGATTTATTTGGATAGAAAATGGGCAAATGCCACTGTGTATGTAAGTGTTGTTTTTTTATTATATCATCTTTTGAAGGCAAAAATATACTTAAAAAACAGATATAAAAAAATAAATGTAAGTCGATAATAGCCTTGGAGTAATTTTTTTATGAAAGGATGCATTCCTCATGTATTCTTAGGTAGATACAGGCATGTAGGAGTAGTGAGATCTTAAGAATAGGAAATATCATCAGAAAATAGTTTCCCAACTCCTTTTTGAGTCATCTGGTCCTCACTAACCACCATCATCGTCTACCCAAATATGTTACTTGCAAAAAAATAAGTATTGGTACACCTGGAAACACTTTTGGGAGTACCTTATTTGTCATCACTTTCTTTTTAAGACATAGAAGTCATTCATTAGCCGTACATAAATGTCTCTACGGAAGAAGAGACATTTATGAAGGGTTTTTTTTTATCGTTAGCGAAACTTTGTCAAAATACAAATTAAAGTAAGATATAAGTACAAAAACTTCAATACATAGCATTAGTTTACTTTTATTAAATATTAATATAAAACCAATCAGGTACTGGCAATGCTTCTTTGAATTAAATTATCAAATTCAGGTTTTAAGTTACTTCAAAATTAAATAGTAGAATTCAAATTTCATGTTATTTTATACCAATTATTACGGGATGGATGTTAGTGTTAATAATTAATTTTAATTATTATGAAGAAAATATCTAATATGGGTATCAATCTATCCTCATTGGGTAAATTGACTACAAAACGACAACATCATACTATTTTTATTGATTTCTAGCCCTTTTATCAACAAACTCTTTTTTTTTTCATTTTTTTTAGTTAAAAATATTTTTGAACAAATTTGAACTTTTAACTGAATCAGCAAGTGCATATATATACATATATATCAAAACATATAGGGCATTTTTAAAAATAAAAACTATAGGTTTATAAAACGGAAAATTCAAAAATTTGAATGTAAGATGGTTTTTATAAAAGGTGAATTGGGTTGCTAAGGTTTGATGACCAACTGTTTTCATTTATCTGGGAATGTGCTCTTTTTGATTTTTCATATATACATGAAATGTTCGGTATAAGTAAATATCCAAAATACTATCTACAAAAAGCAAAAAACAAGAACTGATTTATATTTTGATCCAAAATATAATTCTTTGAAAAAAAAAACAAGAATCAAAATTTAAAAATTTTAATTATAACACTGATCAGGCCAAATGACCTCTTTTTGGAAATCAAAATATGAACATCCTACGCTAAAGGGTTAGATTTTGCAAATGACATAGGTATATGAAAGGATAAATATGGTTTTATCGAAAAAAATGTAATAGATCAATGGCTCTAAATCTTTTGACACCTGCAGTCCCTTTCCTAAAAGTTTGAAGTCCAATAGACTTATCAACTTTTAGAAGTTTTATTTTCCTCCTATTATTTGCTGAGAAAAATAGAGGGAATCTGTAAAAAAAAACCTGTAATATTTGGAAAGCACCCTACGGATATCGAATTTTTTGGTACTTTTATGCAACTTTATTTAAGGTGTTGACAATTTTTTTTCAAGCAATCAGAAAACCGTTGAAAAAGCAGGGAAAATGAGGCTTCATTTTATGTGCAGTTGATGATTTTCTACTCCATTCTACTACCAATTGAGACATTCACAATAAAAGAATGGAGTGAAAAGAACCAATATTTGCTCTTTTGCCTTTTTTTCCTTCTATGGTTACTATTCTTTGGGATGTAACTACAACCTGTAACTACATATATACGTAGATTTATACATAGATGGAAAGATGCAAAAGATATATTTATCTCATATTCTTCTTGTTTTTATTATTTTCATTTATTTATTTATTAATCACCTCTGTGATTGAGAGAATGCCCACATAGAGAATATTTACCTACCTACCTACCTATGTATATATATATATATATATATATATATATATATATATATATATATGTATCTATGTGGTACCTAACAAATGAAGTCTTGTCATTGATGAGTTGGAAAATGGCGTAATAATAGTAGTGGAATTATTTTCTTCGTCATCATCATATTTCATATATGTACATGCTACATACCTTTTGTTTTGCTTTGGATATACTACGTACATACATACATTGGTAAAGTGACGTATGTTTTAAGTAAATATAGATTTTCTTTAATGAAAAGAAACTTCTTCGTTTTTCCTTTTTATTTTTGTTGTTATTAGTATACACTGAACGTATTGATAAAACATTAAAAAAAAATATATGTACATACATATATTTTCAACGTCAACAGCAAGAGAGGAACATTTTGCTTTGTATACATATATATGTATATATAATAAACCAATGTATTTATAAATTCATTTTGTCTTCTTTTTTAGTTAGCTTTGTATTTTTGACCTCTGAGTCAAAGAACGTTGAGAAGACTCCTTTTCTTCTTTCTTTCTTTTTTTCTTTGTATGCTTCACACAACTACCTTTTCAGCTTCATCGCTGAGTCCCTAATGAGTAATCTTCTTTCAATGCTCCCTCAATAACAAAAAAATAAAAAAAATAATAAAAAGATTTACATATGGTACATACATATATTTTTAATAAGACTTCCTTACATAATATATATATAAATTTCAAAAGTCTCTCAACGTTTATTGAATAGATTTGAGTCTTTTTTGATATATTAGGAATATATATGTATATATACAGGTTCAAATTCCTTCCGTAGTCCTAACAACCAGAGTTATAACGAGACAGTCTCGTACACAGGGTAGTCGTGAGAAATAGAAGCTTGGAATATCATGGATAGAATGTTTGCTATTTTCAAATCATCTGCAATTAGAGCCACAAGATAATTCAGCTGTTGAATGCAAGGATGGAAGGATCAGGGAACTTTTTTAAACAGCTATCTAACCATCAATGATGTCCCAAAGATACATTATAATTATTATATGAGCATACATTGACCTCAATACTAGCTAAAAGTTCAACTGCTTCGTTGCCCTTCACGTTTAATTAGTCTATATTATTAGAAGCATTAGCGTATTGTATTTAGATTAATGAAATTACACATTATCGAACATCTGAACAGTTAATTCAGAAAAGAATGAAGGAGTATCGTGAACGAAAGCTACTTTGATTTAGCTAAGTAATTGTATCAGTTATACGGGCTTAACTATTTACAATCAGATCAGGCTCCAACTGCATAGTTTATAAAAAGACAAATTGTATTACATAGATCTTAATATCAACACGTAACTCTTGAAAAGGCAGTTTAGGGAAAGACTATAGACTAGTACTCACGGCTCAAGATCTTTTAAACGATGAGTAGGGTCTGTGGCTTCTCCAAACCCTCAGGACAAGAAATTTGACATGAGTCATAGAGTACAACTACATCTAAAGGTGCAGTGAAAGCAAATTCAGGCCCTCACTCAATCATCAAATGAAGATCCTGCATCAATTTGAAAAAGAAAATTGTATTTAGCACGAATAAAAAGGACTTGCACTCTTTCTTTCCTTGACTGTGTCCCGTATATTACGAAACTGGAACCGCTTAAAGGAATACTCTATGTGGTCTTACCTCAGGTCCTGCATACAGTTAAACCGGCAATGTAAAATATCTCCATTCCCATTTATAGGTAGATAGTTGACTCCAACCTCTTCCTAGCAACGCCTATTATTATCATTCACTCATTGATGAGGATGAGTAATTGGATATTCATAAATACAAAGCGAGATCTTTAAAGGGCTCCACGCAGTAACATAGTCAGCTATAGCGAATAGTTGTAGCAATTTCTACCCGATTTTGATAATTCTTAGAGATAGGACTGATTTTATTTAACGTTCACTTTTTTTTTTGCCAAGAACGGTCTGGAAGAATTTAGCAACTTACTGACTACACCACTAGCTCACCCATCAACTCATCACCTTTAAGTTTCAGCTTTCCAAAGTATACAATAATGTTATAGGAGTATTTGTGTTTGTAAGTCTAAACCCCTCACAATCCATCACTATTTCTTGGATCCGTAATTAATTTTTCTTCCTTCTTCTTCATCTCTTCACTTCACCTCTGACAGCTGTCTACCGAATATTTATTCACATTGATGACAAGACAAGGAATTGCGCAGAATAAGTTATACACATTACATATTATATGAATGTTCGTATAAATATTATATAAAAACAAGAAATACACAAAAGAAAATGAGGCGAGGAGAGGGGGGGGGGAAGGGACTCTCTCTCATTTTTAAGATAGGAATTAGCCATCATTAAGACCCGATAATTCCCTTTATGTAACATACATCTATGTATGTAGTATGTTCTATGGATGCGTTATTAGATATTTATTTATTTTTATTTTCTGTTGATTTTAAAAGGATTCCCCCCTCTCCTCAAAAAAATATTTTTCTTTGCTCCATTCATTCTGACCCCCTTGCAGATTACACAATTTTTTTTCGCTTTGTATACAAAGACACATGAGTAAAAAAATGGAAGATTTTTTGGGGGTTGACAAAATAAATAAATAAATAAAAGCACCTTGGAACGCTCTTCTTTGTATGTAACTTTCATATCTACACTTTTTGTGTATAAAATAAATATAAAACCGAGTCAAATGTTGACCCGCATTCAGAGTGTCATTCAGCCTGTCAAAATCCTAACGAGCGTTTATAATTTATTCATCAAATGATAATTTGTAAGTTATGTATGATCCATGATGACGTCAAATGCCACATGTAACTCTTACAATACATGTATGTTATGTACAAATGTATTAATAACAACGTGCTATCATTTGATGTGACAGTTTCCCCGATTTAATTATAATTATTATATCATTAGAAGAGTGTTTCATAATATGCTTTGTTATACACTGCTAATTCATAGTCTGGTGGAGTGAAGGAGAGAAGGGTTGCCTCATATGCTGTATGATATACAACATGAGAGAAGAAGACCTTTTAATTACCGGTTTTCTTTATTAGGAAACAAAAAAAAACTTTTATTACATTTAAATTTGTTTTTTTTTGCTTCTTACTAACTTTATGTATGTATGTACATAGAGTTAGCTGCTACGCCCCCTTCCGGATTGGTGCAGAAAAAAATTACATATATATATATATATATATATATGTATAACTAAGAGTAGGGACCTGCATCGAGTCATATTGTCATGTTGTTTTTTGCTACTTTCATGAGGTCAACAACATGTCTATTATTTTTGGCGGATATTAATTTTGAATACTTTTTTTTTGTTCTTGAAATTATTGCTCGTGACACTAGATAATGAATGCATTTGTGAGAGTTTGAATCATGGATATAATATAATATAAGACAGGGAGTACCTAGCATATACATACATAGGGACCTATATTTACGTACATACTCGTAGAATATTTTATCTGGATATTATGTAACTTACATAGTCCTTGCAACTACTCCTCCTCCTCCTTCTCTCCTATTCTCCTCAACTGACTAATTACATGGATGATGGTAAGTGAATCTCTTAATGGGTCTGCATTTATTTACCTTTCTATATACATGTACCTATGTGCATACATAGGTACAGTAATACCTCGGACTACAAGTATTTTTTGTGTATTTGGATAGCTCGAGCGATTGGTAGGATGTTTCTTCACTTTAACCATCAGAACGCTTCCTTGCCATTATGTAATAGTGTGAATTCGATCAATTTGTGTTTCGCTAAAGTACGGGTTTTTTTATTTCAATGTCCCATTCTTAATCTTAAAGTTCTACTATTTACATACGTGTGAAAAAAATAAAATGCTAGTTTATAGTAAGGAATAGACTCTCAAACAGATCAGTACATCAACAAAATCAATTACCCAGACGGTTCAGGGGTATTGTGTTACATTTATTGTTAAAAAACAAGATAAGAAGCCAATTTTGTTTTACAAGCGTGTTAGGAAAGTGCCTCCCAATCCAAGGGGATTGACTGTACATACATATATCTCATGAACGAAAAGTTTTTTTGGGTTTTTTTTCCACACCATTCTCTGTAATTATGAATTCCCTCATACAACAATATTATATTCTTCATTCTAAATGTTTGCATTTTTTTTTAGGCCTGTCTATGAGTAAGGTTGTATGAATGTAACTCCTCTTCATAAACAGATAACGATAGTCGTAATAATAATAGCCATTACATTTAATGGTTCAATAATGCGTCTTCTTAGAAAAAAATAAGTCCCCTTTTTCTTGAGAGTGAAAGAGGAAAAAAACAACTAAATAAATCATTTTAAATTATGCTAAATGTATTTATTTATCTTTTTTTCGTCTATGTAATTAACCCTTTTAAGTACATATGTGAATGGATGAAAAATAATAGTGTGTTTTCTTTGAATCTATATGTAATCCATCAACACAAAAGCAAGCTATGATAATTTTTCGCATTAAAATTGAGTCTGAATTACGTTTGTCAAAGACATAGCCGATGAGTAATTTTTCCAATGATTTTTATTGTAATAGGTCTTCGAAATCCAAAGATATTTTATTCATTTTGTTTGATCATTAACTTTAACACATATTTTTTTTAATTTAGCAATGTACAAAATATATTTACTGGGTGGATTTGCCACACAAAATCCCTATTTAGAACCTTTACTCTAGACTTTAGCTAGTTTTCTAGTCATATTAACCCATCCAAGAAATTTGAATAGCCTATAATTACTGACATACTATGTCAATGAAATATGAGGTGGTTTATGAAGTAAGAAAACAAATAAGGAGTTTTATTACTGTTTGTTGATTTTTGTTCATGATTACTTGTATTTTTAGCCACCATATATGTATAGGTGTACAATCAACGACAACCCAGTCCTTCATTCACGTTTTGTCCCTTGGTGATACATTTCTTGCCTCATTAAAAATTAAGAACAATTATTTTTTTTCCTTATATATGTATACATATTACTATAGAGGATGATCAAAGTTAAATATACATAAATGTAGTCACAAAAGGAAGAGGTCAAATAGGAAGGAACTACAACCAAGAAGCTAATCAAGGAACGTAAAATATTACAATATAATAATACAACACAAAGACGAAAAAAAATTCTCTTGGGACTTACCTACACACTACTGAATTACAAGGAGTTAGGTGGAGGGGGGGGGGGTAATTAAAAAGAAAGGGACTAAATGAGGGGGCTTAGAGGAAGAAAGAAAGAAAGAAAGAAAGTTGTTGGAAAGATCTAAGTACCTTCATCATTTTTTGTTCAATTGAACATCTAAAAAACATAGCACAATATGGTCTCTCTCTTCACTCCCTCACAGATTGTCAAACAATCATCCAAGTGGAAGAAAAGATAACACGTGAACTTGTAATTACACACTTGAATATATATCAATCTACGTACATACAATACATATATATGTATAGCATAAACGGGTTAGTTAGTTATGTGTTGGTTTTTGTTTTTGTTCTTGTTTTTTGGTTGAAAAAAAAATAGAAATAATAACTTTTATAGAAGAACCATTAATAGTACGACTACTCTTGGTTATGTTTTCTTTCTTTTTTTTTTCAAATCATTTATCAACATCATCAGCATATGCTCAATGTATATATTACACAGCCATGTATGTTTATAAGTAGAACAGACCTCCCCCCCCCTTCTTTTTTTGTGTTGTATGTACCATGTTCATTTTAATCTATCAGATTACATACATAATTTGTAAAATATTATTTTGGTTTAACGAATTTTTGTAAGATTGTAAAGTTTGTTGATACCCTACTAAATGATCAAAAATTGGTTTTTACCGGTCAGGTTTTTTTTAGTATTTATGTACCACATTTTGGAAGGACAGTGACTTAATTGAAAATTCTGAGGATCGTACACAAGATTAATCTGGACCCTCAGAAGAAAAGAAAATTATAATTTGATAGTTCATGTATATCTTGCTAATTTGCCCTCACGCCATTGGTTTCATTTTTGAGGATGAAATAATGAGACAGTATATAAATAGTTTGAACTTTTCCCCTTAATTTGACAGCCATAGTTTTTGGCAGACATATGTAAATATCTAAAGAATTTTTGAGAAATATTAACACTGGAGAAGGGTTGAAATGTATTGAAAGATGAACTTAAGAAAATTAGTCTTCCTAAAAATTATTTACATGTTTGAAATAATCCTAATCTATATATCTCTAAAAAAAACTTAAATTCAAGAAATTGTATGAAAATAAGTTCATTTCTTTCAATGCTCATAACCAATTTCATATAAGGTTCGATTTACCACTCACTTTTTAGAAAAATCAAAGCTATGTTTAAATGCTATTTTTTTCGCCTAAGGTTTTATTTGGAGATGAATATTGTCTCAATTTTTCATATAATTAATGAATGAAGAAGCTAATTTAAATCACAAATAACGCAAGTTAACACAATTGTACATGTATTAATTGAAAATCTTAAATAAGGTTTCATATGTACATAATTCTAGTAGTTCTTGTACAAATCTGAAATTAGCTTTTCCAATCCAATCCAATCCTGTAATTGAAAATTTTTATTTTTGAGTATTTTTATTTGGTTTGAATCAAATTTTGTGAAAGAAGACAAGTCAAAAATCCACATAAAAAAAACTTATTGCTGTTTGAAGTTGAATTTTAATTTAAAGAAATGGTTTATTAGTCCAGAGACAATCCAGTTTTTTAATGGTTTATTCAGGGATACCCTATAAAAGGTGCTAATTATTGATACAAATAACTGATTTTTCATTTTCAAAAGAGTTGAATATTTGAGGCGTACATTTGATTTCATTACAATCGAATTGATTCGAGGTTACGATTTTAAATCCATAATAACTCCATCAAAATCCATGACAATGTTCATATTCATAAAGAGAAAAGTTTATAGAGTAATATAAGTACTGTTATTGGTACATCAACCTGATAAAAAGAAGTTAATTGTAGATTCGTGCTCAAATACTTTATAAATTAAGTAAATAATCAAGCACATGTTTATATATTTTTTGTGCTATTATTGTGGTTGACTAGTTTAATTGATTAACAAAAAACATTTTAACTAATTTTGATACACTCAGAAAATGTGCATATTTAATCATGGCGTTACATCTTTTATCATAACCCTAAAAATTGCAAATAGGTATATTTGTATGGAGAAAGAGTACGCCCCCACAGAATGGTGAATGAATGAAGAAGTCCTCATTTCCTTATTTTTGATAAGGATCAAGAAGATATCCTTCTAAATTTATGATGCCAATGAATGGTTAGATCGTCTGATAAGAAAGATCCAAAATTACCTGAGCCAAATAATTCAAATTTAAGCACCCTTCAATGTTCATATAAACAATATTCAACTGCAATTGATATCAACCATTGCAATCTATCCAACATTCTCTTTTTTTTAAACATCCGTTTCATCCTCATAATTTATTCGGTTCATCTAAGGAAATTACTCTTATAGGTATGTAGTAATGTTGTTTTCAACTCGACATTAAAATCAGCACTTTAAGACGTTGAGACCACGACAGGACCAAGGCTTTGAAAGATTGAGAATTAAAAAAAAAGATCACTTTTTTTTCATTATAAATAGTAACTCCAATTGCGCTAGTTTCGGCCTTGACAACAAACCAAGACGTTCAGGGTCGATATCAATAATTATGGACATAGGCATTGAGGCTCTAAGACCAGGATAGGGTCAAGGCTCTGTGGGATCGAGATGAAGAGAGAGAAAATGATCTAGTTGTTATTTTTTTAGGAAAGGGAAATTTTTCTTTAAGTTGGTTATGATAACAAAGCCAAGATATTCAAGGGTCGAGACAAAGAGGACACTATCAGGACTTTGAGGGTTCAAAATCAAGTCTGATTTCAATAACTACATATATCACTAATATATAAATATATGACTATATATGTAAACCCAGCATATGTAACCTTTCCTCTTATCATATTTGAATAATACTCATATCTGCTACATTACATTGTACATGCATAATTAATATGCAGTTTTTTTGGATAAATAAATGAATAAGACGTAGTAGTGTTTGTGCACATATATAATATCAAGACACGCTCTCTTCAGGTCATCAAAGTTTGGTGCTATGAAGAATGTTTTTGTTTTTTTAGCAGAGAGCAAATATTATATATATATAATGTATGTAGAAAAACATAGGTACGTATATGAGATATGAATGTATTCGAATTTTCTATTTATAACGATATATATATATATATATTTACATTTTTTTTTTTTTTGAAAAATGGAAACACATCAATATATATTTTGTATATTTTTCCACGAGTCATTCTATTTTTTTGTAAGTAATGCGAAGAAAGAAGGAAAAAAGAAGAAAAAAAACTTTCTAAAAAGATTTTTTTTAGAAACATCTTGGAAATATTTTTTCTTCTCTCTATCTCTTCTTTTCTTCTTTCTTCAATTGATTAAGAATAAGAGAACTGTACTATAATATGTACATACATACAGAAGCATCTCTTAGTCATTGAATAATAGCCAGCCAAGTGATCTTAATTAGAATTCTGTCAATCACCTTCAGGATAGCATTTCATTACGTAGATAAACAAAGGTTTTACGGGAAATAGGATTTCTCAAGTATGTACGTGTATCTGTCCACTTCTCCATATAGAATGAAGAAACAAAAAGAAATAACACTTGAGTGTGTAAATAAAAAGAGTGTCCATGTACATACATATGAGAATAATATTCTCAAATCAAGTATAAGTATATTGAATTATGCTATGGAGGGGAAGATTTAAAGCTAAACCTTGGGTGGCAGAAAAAAATAATTATTTTTATTATATATCATTAGTTGTATGTTTTTTTTTGCTTTTTTTTTGCAAATGCATCCAATCATCCAAAAACAAAAAACAAAACAAAGGCGCATCTCCTCGTTTTCCCTTCTTCCTTGACGCACCTGTAAAAAAAACATTTTACTACACTAAGGGATTTGTTTTTAAATAGTGTATTTAAGAATAGGTAGTAATAGCAGTAGTGAGTCTATCATTATAATACGGCGTGAAAAAACAACAAAATTACTAATGAGAACCAATTTATTTAAAGCCTTTTTTAAAAAAAAGAGGGAGAAAAAAAAACTTCAAAAAAAAAAAAAATCATATTGTTCTACAAATTATGTACATAGGTACAAGCCTCGTTTGATCACAACAAAAATATCTTTTTTTTTCATAACTAAGGACAGGTCCATTAAACACACACAACACAAGGGACTCTCTGAGAAATAATCCCCATAATTAAATGATTGTTTTGGACGTCACCATGATTGAACTAGCAAAAAAACCCTCCAGGAAGAATCACCATCCTTCAAAACGTGTCATCATGACTCGACAATAACAAGTTGACACCTATCCTAATAAACATGTTCTCTGTCATCTATTTATATTGAAGAGTCATAGAGGCTGTAATTATAATCCTACTTATATATGTACACGACCATGTGATTAGATTTTGTTCCTAGGTATGTAGCCTGTCAACACAAAAACAATCTTGAACAATAATCAACAAAAAATGAGAAATTTTCGATAAATATATATTTTTTTACTTCATTTTCACAGAGGTATTTGGATCAATTACAGGCTTTCTATTCAAATTTCTATTATGAGTTGTGATATCCAGAAATGTTAACTTTTTTTATATGATCCTGTATTTGATTTATGTAATTTTCTTGGCTCTAATGACATGATATTTTAACTAAAGAATCTATCATATTCTTTAATTGTAATCGGATTGCCTGTATGTGACATTTGTGGTACACGATATTATACGAAATTAACGTTGGTTTATAAGGAAGAAAAAAAAACTCAATTTCTTTTTTAGTTCAGAAAAACATATTTTTTTTAAATCTTATTTTATGAAATTTATATAGAAGACCATGAACCAAATTTTCTGAGCATTAAACAAATTTTGAGAAAAATTTTTATTCTCTCAAGAATTTTCTTTGAAATAAATTATAATTTCACATGATAAAAAAAGACGTCATCAGAAATAATTTAAAATTTAATAATAACAAATTGTAGAGCGTTCGTAGCTCCATTCTTTCTTTTCGGAAGTGGATCTTTGGGAAAGTTGACCTTAATCTTGTTGGATGCTGTTGCAACACATATGTGACGTCACTGAAGGATGGATTAGAATACCATTTTTTGACAAAGATCGAAAATGATTGGCTGAAGAATACAAATGTAATGGTTAAAAAAAAATCCAAACTTGATTTTGTCTTGATGGAAAACATAGTGATTTTTATATGGTATATAACAGAAAAAAACAATAATGACTTTAGAATGTAGGTGCATATATACGTAAATAAAATGTAATCGTATGTTTATATATGTATATGTAATATGTTTGTCCAATTAATCATATTCATAAATAAACAGTATAAAATTATGACAAGTCATGAGAAATCTTCTGACAGCCTTTTGACAAAAATTTGATTTATAATAATTTCATATTTAAAAATGTATTTCCATTTCAAATCCCTTTTTTTTTTAAATTGTGTTTTGACTGTATGTACATAAATCTGCCTGTCTAGTTGTTTCCTGTCATGATACTCTGATTGCCTCTCTTTCTCTTAGGTATACTACTTACCTATTTATAATATAAGTGATTGCATAGTTAGTCAAGTATTGAAATAGGGCATGGGAAGTATTGTCCTCTATATGTTAGTAAGACGGGGCTAGTGTCCCTATGGAGGATGAATGGTCATGACTTTTTGATTCTGTAGCATTCGTAGAGAGCAATGATATTATAAGTGTACATACTTATTCTACATAGTTTCAAATGACTACTCTGGGACCCATAGATATCATACTATAACAATATGTCTCCCCATAGAATACCTTCATTGCTTTTTATCTTTTAATAGGAGAAGATGTAGCATTAACATAAAATATCAATTGTAACCTGAATTACGCTCTTTATTCAACAACAAACACTTTGTCGTTTGTTTCATAGCAGCAACCTACATAGCTGCTACCTAATTTGTCTTAACATTCCCACTTCTACTCTTTCTTCATTTCTTACTTACGAGGTGATAATGTGTTTTGTTGTTGTTCTTGGAGACGTCATAAAATATATTATAACTTTCTTGAATTTTGTCTCGACACTTTCCTTTCCTATGATACATAATAATAAAAAAATAATAATTTATTGTTCACTCTGACGATGCCTTTAAATGCTAAGTATTGTCTCTCTAAAAGTTTCAGGGTATATTCACCTCCACTATAAGGTTTTATATATGTACATGCATAATGTATACATATACTCAGTGTAAAAATAGAAACACATTCTATTTCGTTATAAAAATATACAAGCAGTAATATCTCAGATTGCAAAACAAATGGACACCTAGTATCTACCCTTCTTCAATTTGGAAGGTGTATATCTTGAAATTAACTTACAGTCACAACTCAAATTACGAGGTACTTCTATATGTGAATATTCACAAGTGATATATTTTGAGTGATGCTTTAGTCACTTCAAAATGGCCCGCAGTCACTCTCACCTATTGGCCAGAGCTTTTCAAGCTGTGGGGTGTGTGAAAATATCCTCTTCAAGTATCTTTATCAAAAAGATTGAAAATCTTCCTTATAAATGCTATTTTGTTTAGGAGGGAAGGAGTGTATACAATTAACAAAGTTTGAGTAGTACTGTCTTAGACTATGAAACTTATACAATAACTTTTAAGCTGTTTATGATTATATGTACATGTTGTTTATAATTGCCACGAAATAGTAGTAAATAAATAGTTACTATTTGATTGAGTTACTTGGAAAAAACTTTAACTAGATCATGAGCTCTAAAATGGTGTGGCTAGCCTTCATGAGGAGAAGGGCTCACAATGGTTTTCAACAAGTACATATTTTTATTAAAACAACTACAATTTCCATTTATTAGCATAACGAAGGGGAGCACAGATAGTCAAATGCCATCAAAATGGAGGGGACTTCTCAAACAAACAAAAAGTTACAGAAGTAATACCTTAGACTATAACAGTGATAGGAGAACCACTAATATGCTTGTGAGGGTAATAATTGTCATGAATGAAATACATATATATTTAAGAGGCAATCTCTGAGTAGCTATTTTTTGCTAAATATATAACTTAGGGTTGTGTTCAAGAACACCATACCCAAGAGCAAAACTTTATGGAGTTGAAATATAGATGTCAAGAGCCTCATCACTTGTATAAAAGCACTTTTTTGATATGATGTTGTTATTTTTTCAAGGGCTTACTGTATGTATTTATATTTCATCTCCTTTAAAAGGAGGAATTGAATGTTTCATGTTTACATTGCACAATACTTCTACGACTAACACAATAAAGAGGCAGTAAAGGAAGGACATAGTAGGTAAGTATCTACATACGTAGGGATGGAGTGATAATAAAAGTTAAAAATGCAAATATGTAATATGAAAATACTTAGCATTGCACAAGGCTGTACATAATTAGGTATAAAATGAAAGTATTGAGTAGAAGAATAACAAGGTTTTTTTTCGTGCAAATTGTCAATTGAGAAAACAAGAGAGAGGGAAAGAGTCAGGCATTAATTTCCTGTCATAACTCTTTTTGGTTCTGTGTATGTATTTATGTACATACATATGTAAAAATCACAGAGAGTCTAATGAAGTTGTAAATACACACTTGTACCTATTACATACAACAACGTAGCAAACAATGAATGCCTCTACATATTTTTTGTTTGAGTGACTTGCCTGGAGGTTCTTCTGCTGCTGTAGTTGCTGATGGAAAAGAATCAAGTTACTATAACATATTTATGTAGGTCTGACCCAATATATGAATGTATCTATACGTATATACATAATTGTTTAAATTGTTTATAATAACTGCCAACGATGATTATCATTTTTTTTTTCTTATTTAAACTTTTTTTTGTTTTCACTGACTGACTAACTCTAGATTAAATTACAACTACGAATATCATTTACATTTACTATTTATAATAATCCAATTTTTTTAATATTTCAA
This sequence comes from Lepeophtheirus nordmannii, assembly GCA_963680855.1. Lineage (NCBI taxonomy): Eukaryota > Metazoa > Arthropoda > Copepoda > Siphonostomatoida > Caligidae > Lepeophtheirus > Lepeophtheirus nordmannii. Next base: position 19,655,616 of record OY804521.1, on the reverse strand, counting down.
ATACAAATCAAAGAGGACCTACATATATAATAGGTGTTTAGATACAGAGCTACTCCTTGGATTAATTACACTAGTCAACACTTAAAAATCCTAAGGGGTATAATTAAAGTTTAAAAAAGTAGGGTCTGATTTCTCAAAAACCTTGGGACTCTCGAAAAAAAAAATATTACAGATTTGAAATCAGCGTGCAAAAATGAATAACTTTTATTATACTTACACCCCTTAGGATTTTCGAAAGTTCAACTTTGTTGACCAGTGTTATCATTTTACTTTCTCATTCATTATTTCATTTTAGAGCTACAAGGAGGGATGTATCTGTCCCAAAATTTTGATGTCCCGTCTTAAATATTAAGAACACGTCCAAATAGAATCGTTCCACGGAACAAACTTTGCTCAATGATCTCATCTTAGATATTAGCCATTGAAGCCATCATCATCAATCGACTATCTTACCTACATAAACATCCAATGTTAATAATAATAATAAATAGTTTAATTATGCATACATTAAAAATAATGGCAAACTATTTTCGTGCATGATAAATACTTAGAGTTTTACTGAACTAATTCAATTGCTAAACTCAAGTATATTAGCCGGAACCGATTTTAAGTTTCACATTAAGAACGAATATAAACTGAATAAAGGGATTGGACAACAAAGGTCAGTTGAGTATGGTAAATACTTGAATCCTGAACAGTATTTAGTTGCCAACACTTCACTCCAAAATAGATTAATTTACAGCATAGACAAACAAACTTTTGGGCTTATTTTCATTAATTACAAACCTAAATGCTGTTCGAAATTCAGGTTTTTATCCTATACATATAAATTGCTGCTAACCTTGGAGCGTGACAAGTCAAAACTTCAGCATTTATGAGTTAACCATATATCTAAGTATTTATTAATTATCAATAAGTATAACTTTCTTTTGCAGATTGTCCACATTTTCAAATTTCTAAACGTTGACATCTAATTACATACTATAGTATATATAGTTGTTCGATTCATCACTAGTAATCATAGGTTAGAGTGCTACTTCATAGATTCTCATCTTTGTTTATTTCCATAATGTGTCTACATACAATGAACATAGATAATATGTCAATAATGCTATTTTTTTAAGACGACGCATGATACTCCTCCTTCCCCTTCCACTCATTTTCAAAAAAAAAAAAAAAAAAACTCATTATATAAGAAAAGAAGTAGTAAGAACCTACCAAAGATCACTCATTCACTCACTCACTCCCTGTGCCATCTGCCCCTTACCCAAAGTAAGTAAGTAAGTAAGTGTATCATCATTAGGATGACACGTGACCCATATCGGGAGACCCACGTGTCCAAGGGTCCATTCCTCTCTCTCTCTCTACGCATGGAGTGCAAACAAAAATGTATGTATGATGTCAAGGAGTCTGCATAATAATAATCAGAATGATTTTTGCTTTTCTGCTAAAGAAATTAAAGGAGAAATACTCATTACAAATAACTGTCCACATCTGCCTCTTTGGATGATTGCATAATGAGTATAGAAACAGAGAGAGAGGAAAAGTCATAAATAAAAACTATAATAATAAAAATAACAAAGAAACAATAATAAAACAAGACGGATTTATTGTCTTAAGAAGCAGAAGAAGAAGAAGAAACAGAAGATATTGGCTCTCCATATGAAGAGTAGAAGAGGAACTTATTGTACTCATGGGAACTTGAATAAAAACAATTTCAGTATTGATTTTTTTATTTATTATTTTATTTTCATATCTCTTTTTCATCCAAGAAAACGTCTTTCTTGCTACTATTTATATACATTAAATAAATAACATCTTAATTTTATAGCATTTCAACTCAACTGATAATGAAAAAGACACATATTAATTTATATTATGATCATGATAAAGGAGTAAAAATTTATTTATAATTTGGGAAAAACTTTGTTTAAAAATATGTTATTTATTAAATTTGTAAATACGTCCATAAAGTGATTCCTCATGGATTCCTCATTCTGCCTTCTCCCCTTAAAAATGAGTAATATCTGTAACAGAGAGGTTGTTCAAAGCTTTCTTCTTACTAATAATGAACATTTTATTGTATGCATCTAGTAACAAGAAGTCCAATGGTACTTGCATGACAGTCTATTTAAGTTGCGAACTTCCATACCTCAAACTGAGTTAGGACTTTTTACTTATAATAAAGTATAAACCATTCGATAGTAACTAAAAGGTCAACAAGGAGCAGAAGTTTTTTTTTCTATTTAGGATCAGTAGGTTGAAATTCCTTGTTCAAAGCAACCATAGCTTCCCAACTGCCAGTTGTAACTATCTAAATGATTTTTAGAAAGACTAATTCTCGAAAAGGGTTGATAAGTATTTGGCCTAAGACAATTAATTAGTCTTATTATAAATTTTTTAGAAAGTTGTCGACCAGCAGAAGGAATTTTAAATGACGGAGACCTTTTAGGATTAAGTAACTCCAAAAACATAGGAAAACTTGTCACCAGTCACTCCAAACAATACTTATAAATAATTACACAGGTCAATAAATTTGAAATTTCAAAAATCCTAAGGGGTGTAGGTATAATAAAAGTTATTTAGTTTTACACCCTGATTTCAAATCTGTATTTTTTTTCGATAGTCCGACGGTTTTTGAAAAAAACAGACCCTACATTTTGAGCTAATTTGGCCCATTTTCCAACATTAACATCAATTTAAGCCTAGAAATTATACTTATTTTGTGCATTAAAAAATAATGAATCTCTAGTGTATTTAATGTATAATCTATTTCTAGTCTTTGTTTTGACCTAAGTGGGATCATAGGGGCACAGTCGGCATCTATGTAAATGTGTAAATTTTCAATCAATTTCGATCAAAAATCTGATTCAGGGTAGAGCTAAAGTTGTAGCACGTAGTAGGATTACGAAATTAGCTGAAATCCTTCTTTAATCTACTACTTCAGTCTTTTGGAGTTTTTTTTAGTAGCCCTGCCGTTCTTCTTTGATTTCCGACTTTTGGGCCTACTCCCGCCCCCTACACTCCTTAGGTCAAAACAAAGACCAGAAATGGAATTTACATTAAATACACTAGCAGATCATTATTTTTTAATGCACAAAATTAGTATCCTTCTAGACTTAAATTAAAGTTGAAGTTGGTAAATGAGCCAAATTAGCTTCAAAATTTTTATAAAACTTATGAAAGAGTAATTGTTAAGCATTACACAAGAAGTTGAACGGTTATTGCATGATCAGTGTCTTAATATTAGGTGAGACACTTTTTTTTTCTTTCTTTCTTTCTATCAATATTATTTTTTTTTGGAAGATGTGACTTGAGCAACGAAACTCAAAATATCATCTAAAACTGAAAAGTACTACGTAATTTGAGGTATGACTGTTCTTACTTATATGTATGCATATATATATATATATATATATATATATATATATGTACACATACATATATTTATATATATAAATAAAAGGATCTTCCACCCCCACAGACATGACTCATAATTACAATCAATGATTTGATTCCCTTCTCTCAGTCATCAGACATTCCAGTCCTTGGAACTTGATTGACACTTCTCTAATTGCAAGAAAATCCTATTTTTGAAGACCATGGAAAATCCTTTCATCATAATCCATGGATCTTTACGGTCATATATAAATAAATACATTTGTACACCTCCATTCCCAACAACCAAAATACAATTAATGTATGACTGCGAACGTATTTACATACCTATCTATCTGTATACGTGGAACAAAAAAAGAGTTGTAAAAACTGAAGCAATGATGCACTTACAAATCGTCAAACTCATCAACACCTCATTACTCCTCCAGCTTCTTTCCACTCCCCCCCCCCCCCAAAAAAAAAAAAAAAATAATAATAATAATAATAATAATATATATATACATATATATACGTCTATAACTGAAAAAACATATATATATTGTATTAGTATAAGTTGAGAAAAGTTAAAAATAACAAAAATTGTACATAAGATGTGAGTTAAAAGAAAATAGAAAATATGAATTTGTCATTAAAAAAAAGTAAAAAAGTAAAAAAAAAAAAAATTAAGGAAATAGACATATGAGGAGATATATGGGATTATTTTTTCCCCTATAGAACGTATTATGTATAGGTGCAAATTACTCTGTTTGTCATCACAAATAGCACACAAGATGTACATATATATTGTATGTACCCATACAAAATACTGACATTTACGCATTTCTATCAGCTTGTATAGTATTGAGACACGGCCAAGACCGATTTTTTCCCTTCAGTCATCAGATTTGATTTTTTATTATTAGTACTGATATTTCAACCGATAATTCGTTTCTGATCGTCTTCAATAGAAAACCTTGTATGGCATCATTGAAGCGATATTCCTAAATTTAAAAACATTATTGACGTCATCAATTACAGTTTTTTAAAATATCTAAAATCTGTTTAAGATGGGACTTTCGATCCAGAGAAAAATTTTCAAATCATGGGGAAAGGTATTTAAACTTGTTCGTAGATTCTCTTTAGAGATGAGTGTAATAAAAATTATAAAAACATTGAATTGGTTTTAAAACTTCAGAAGCGAATTGCAACACAACTACTTATATACCTATCTTTATTGACAACAGTTTTTTCTCCATTCCATATTTGTTTATCAGTTTATATGTATATTTCTCTTCTTTCAAAATTACATACCTATGTATTTTTCTTCAAAAAATGAGGGGGGAAAAAAGTTTATTGGACGCCATGTTGAAATTATATACATAGGTACATACATATATGTATTTGTATGTTCATATGCATAGAGAGGAGTCAAGGAATTGTAAATAAAAGACACGATAAAGGAAATTGTGTTCACGTAGACTGAGTCAGTAGTCACGTTTTTGTTTTTTTTGTATGTGTGTCTTACTAATAAACTCTTTCTTTCTTTATTTCTTCTACATATACCTACTAACTGCCTAAAAAAAGTTATAAATAACCTTCTACGACAAAAAAATGTATAAAGACTTGGAAATTGATTGCCTTATTTTTTTTCTCTCTCTATGTGAATAAAACATAAAAGGTATTAATTGAAAAAAGAGAGACCGACTTATTTTATGTGGATTTTGTCTCTTATTTTAATGATTTCTTAATATTAAAATGATCCTGAGGATATCATATGAACAATACCTATGTACTCTACACATAGAGAGACAGAAAACAAAAGTAAATCTTGGGATACCTCATTGTCTTTGCAATATTTTTTATTAGGGATATTTCATTGTGTTTCTACTTATTATTTCTACATATAGGCATATTAATCTTTCAATTTGACTTGACATAATGAAACAAAGCTCCTATTTTAAAAATAATGCAATGACTCGTTAAGTCTGAATTTCATCAGTCCACGTTTTGCTTCAGTGCGATTTGTCATTTCAAGGCCCTTTTATGCTGTAATCAAATCCACTATTTAAATACACACAAAAAGAATAAAATGTTAGCTCGTAGCTCTCTCAAACAATCCAGATTATCCGCCGAATGTTCATACTGCACAGAGTATTGCTGTGTAATGTTTCGGGTAAGTTCTCTCCTTCAGTACATACGATTGTCAATAACTATAAATTGGCAGGAACCTCCTATGCTTATACACCCGATGCATTGGACATCTTGCTCAAGCTCTCTTATACCACTGCTTGAATGACTGTTTTAAAATAGAAGAACTCCAACAACCGTCAGTTCAAGCATGGTTTTCCAGAAGCTATAACCAAATATCTAAAAATGTCTTCTTTCTTTCTTTATATAAAGACACGTATTGATTAAGATGATAATTGGTAAATAAGTGTAAAGCTCCTATAGATCAGGGATGGACAACCTTTAGCATATAATGTGTTATTTGATAAGATATTGGGTTAGATATACACAACAATACTCTGAACATATCGGGTTATTGGTTGTAAGGATACGTTGTACTGTTTGAACCCGGACTGTTCGAGACATAAGGCGATTGTCATTACAACGAGGGTTTTAATATTTTACGAATGTAAATGGTGGATTTGATTATTAAAAGTATATTCAAATGGAAGCCCGAAATGATCACATCGCGACTTAATGGTAGCATTTGATGTTTGATGTATGCTTACATGAAAATGTATAATATTGAAAGAAAAAGATTGGTTTCTAGGCATATATACATAATGAAGCTGCAATGTATCAATCGCCTAAACGAGCCATAGATTAGGGGATTAATACTTTCAATATTAGTTGCAAATTGATACCGGGTAACAATGGATCTATATTGTACATATAATATATGTGGCTAAAGAGGGCCTATTTCATAACATAGAGACTAAAAAAACTTCTTCTGGTAAGTAGGTTCATAATGCAACGAGTCAATAAGAGAACTCTCATTCGGAAATACCCCATATATTTATTAAAAGTAAATAATTGTACACAAATAAACTCTTGTGTAAAGGTCACATGGCCGCGGATTGCCTTTAATCTCAATGACACTTGGGGTTAAGACAATAATAACCCAGAGTAATAATGCATTGGGAAAAATATATTTACACATAAGTATAATGGTTATATGTAATCCTTCATACTTTATGTGGGAATGTTTCACGTCATTTCACTTCTCTCAGTTGTTTTCATTACACATGTATGTATTACTTTTTGTGTTGGGTTGTTTGGCCCTTTACAGCCGGTTTCTCCTTCACCATGCCTGCAAGGATATCAAATTCTCAGGCTAAGAAGTCAAAACAGATTTTAGAATTATCTTTAAACAAAAAAAGTATCTTTTGATAGATCAATAGATAATAGTACACGTCAGTTCATTGATAAGGCAACTTCTTCACACTTCTTCAACAACAACAACAAAGAAAAAAAATTGATTTATGGTGCTGGTGGTGATTTTTTTCTTTCTTTCTTTTTATTCATTTTATGAGGGGATCAAATTTCGAACTTCCATGGGGAAAAATGAAATAGTATTTTTTTTGTTCACATAATCATGGTTGTTGACCTATGTATGCATATTGCAAACACACATACATATATATATAGATAGATAGATCTCCTTAATCAGTATATGCACAGATATTAAAACCCCTGCAAAAGGATCAAAAAATCCCTTTCCTTACTAAAAAAAACTTGTTGAACTATAACTCCAGACAGTATTTTCCCACTCTACCCAACAATTAAAGTCAATTCATTTCTATTATACTCTTTTTATTCTTTATGTATGTAAGTACAATGGTCCGTATTGAATGTTTTTTTTTTGTTTTTTTTTTTGTTTTTTTTTTAGTTTTTTGATTACTATTAGATAGTTAGGCACTTCCAACATATTCAATATCATCATAAAATCATATTTTTATTATACATACGTAGACCTCATATAATAACCATAATATTAGCCTGTCATTGAGTCTTAATGAGTCAAAAAAAATTTCTCTCTTAAAAAACGCCCCATTTTATGACTTGATCAAACAATAATGATCAAAATCTCATCTACATATGTATACCCCAATAAACCTTTTCAAATGTGCATGTTTATATCTATGTATTTATGTACGTATTATATCAAAAGTTTATGCAATAATGATTACAATAAATCATTTGACATTTAAAAGTAGGGGGCGCCACTTGTATGTACATAATTCTGGTGATATTAAAATATCTTACAACATTATGAATTACGTATATATTATTCAAGAAATTTCATATACGTATTCACTTTTTACTATAATATTATTTATAAGAAAATAATAATGTATAAAATCGCCTAATTTACATCTAAAGGGAATTATTGTGTTCACAACGTTATCCCTATTGACTCTCTCAACCTTCATACAAAAAAATAATAAAAAGATAGTAAATCATTTGGGTTACTTATTCTAACTAAACTCCGGTACTATTTTATACTTATATTCGGAAAATATTGTTCATAGCTAATTTGAGCTCAATCAATCCATGCTCACTAATAAGGGGCAAGAATTGTAGAAAAATCGACAGATGCTAAAGAGTGTAGAGAAAAAGTTTGTGTTAGAAAACAAAGTAGTGGAGAAACGACGACCACGTGATTAACTTTTGTTCAAATTTAATTGGCTACAAGACAACTATTTTGTCAGCTAATGGTGGAGTGAGTACAATGAATTACTATATAACGAACTACGTAATGTCCATGAAATTACTTTGTTACTTCAATTAGAACAAGGTAAAGTCTGCAATGGGAAGACGAATATATATATACATTCAAAAGGGACATCTTTGAGAAAAAAATTGTTGCTTGGCCAATGAAATATCTCTAAGCCAACAAGCGTGTTACACTACTTTGTTTATAGATTTGGTGGAGTAACACCGTGAGTTATGTATGTATAATGAGACAAGGAAATTCAATTACATTCGATTACAATTAAGTATGGAACTCAATTTCTTTTGTAAGATCACCAGGGTATGTTTGCAGAAATCCAATCGTTGAACACAGTTTTCTACTACTTTTTGCATAAATCGACCGAAATTGCAGGAATTTTGCGTTCAATATTTGCTTTGAGCTCCTGTAATGATGTTGGCTTGTTGGTGTAGACCAATGACTTTACGTGACCCCATAGAAAATTGTCAAAAGGCGTCAAATTGCATGAGCAAGGCGGCCAATTGACTGGTCAATTTCTGGAAATAACAGGCTTACCAAATTTGCTCTTCAATAAATCGACTGTATTGTTTGCTGTGCGGCAAATACCGTCTAGTTGAAACCACATGTCATTTAAGTCCATACCATCCAATTTGGGGCCCAAAATAATTCTTTATAATGGCTCGATATCGATTTCCATTCTAAGTAATTCTTGAGAAAGGCGTTTAAGAGACTGATTTGGGTCTTCTTGAATTGATGCACTAGCTGCCGGGATATTTTCATTACTGCGTGTATTTTTTGGTCTCACTGGCACTGTAACATTATGTAGTGAATATGTAAATTCAAAATTTTTCAATAGACGTTCAAATGTTTGACGAGTCAGACGAATACTTGGAATTTGTGACTAGAAATCTAAACAAAAAAAAGAAAAGAATATGACCTAGTTCGCCATCCCTATTGAAATAAAAATTCGTATCCCTATTGAAAAACCCTTCACATATGTAAACTCGTTTATATTTTGTTAAATTATATTAAAAAAATTACTAATAGTGAGTCTGTTTTTTGTTTAACATTTTATTAATATTATACATAAGGGCCTGATCATTTTATTATTTTTATTTAATACATGTATTTATGTATGTATGACGGTATGCGCATTATTCATGCAACTCTGATTTTTATGTATCTAAGTATCTTTGTTTACATTAAGTCCCATGCAGTGTCATATGCAAATATTATGCATTAAATTTAAAAAAAAAATTGTATTACATATACATAATTCAAGGTATGAGATGATAAAGATATGGTTTTTTTAAAAACAAACAAAACTCTCATCCATGATATATTTTGCTCCATTTACCACATAGGAGAAAGATGGGCCTTGTGCTTACTAATTGATATGAATGGTGGCTCTTCATTAGAAAATTGCTTTTATAGGTATAAAAAACACAACATTGCAAGTAGTCTAGGCATGGTTTCATAATTTCTTCTTAATAAATTACTTTCTAAGAAAGATATCTGTAGTTTGAGATCTGTGACATTATTCATATTTTAATCACAATGCTATAAGATTTGAAGTCCAAAATAGTTTTTAAAATAGATTTAGTTGCCTCTAGAACACGATCAAATTTAGCTTATAGAAATAATAAAAAAAATTAATTAATTCCATTTCTTTTGTCGGGATTTTGTCTCTCTACTGTTATGTTTTTAGGCAAATAATTTATAAAAAATAATAATAAAATGGATTTCTATGCTATAAATTCAGTAAACTTGACTAAATTTGTAAATAAAATAGATTTTTTATGCTTGAATTTCGCTAGTTTTTTAATAAGTTTAATTTTTATTTTTATTTGTAAAGTATAAATAAACTATCGAAAAATTGTCTAAAAGATAAAGGGTGAAGTGTGGGGGATAAAGTTCCAAATTTGTACAACAATAAATCAAACCAGAGTTTGGATATACTTGACAGGTCTTTTATTCTTTTTGGGGATTTGTAGCTTTTGGAAAAATTAAGTATGAAATGAATGCCTAATTTATGAATTTCTTTATTTTTAATCCCTTTAGAACATGATACAGGAGAAACTATTGTGTGATAGTAAACATAGTGATAGTTGAAAGTTTTTAATTACTTTTATGAAACGTTTGTGCCACACTTTCCTTAAATTGTAATTAGTAGAATTATACTGGTATAATCTACAGATACAGGACTTGGCAACAATATAATATAAACAGAAACATTAATACAAATCTCAGAAAGTAGAATTTCAGCAAATTAAAAAAACAAGACAAAATAATTGATCATGTTGTCCAATGTCATTTTATTAAAAATAATGATTTAAAAAAATATATTTTTGTAGTGCTTCATAATTTATGGAGCAACTACAGAGGAGGGGAGCTCCAAACGATTTTATTAATATTAAAAAAACAAAAACAAAAGCAAAAAACGAACAAGATCAAAAATTCTTTATAAAAAACCCAAAAAAATTTAAAACTTATTTACCTAAAACAAAAAGATGAAAATTCCCTTGGTTAGAATAAGTGATACTCGAATACTATATGGAAAGGAGTGAAACAACGGGGTTTAATAAGATTAAGTAGCATTTGATAATATATAAATATGATTTTACTTTATATGTTTATATTTTGCCATTAAAATATGATGTTATATTTGAAGATCTTTTGATGACCTCAATCAAACCTGAGTTTCTTTAAGTAAAGGGGCAAATGCGTATACAACACATAGATGTATACAAAGTAGCGTATACAACGTAAGTATAGGTAATTGTAATTAAAATAGAAATCTCTTTAGGTACTATGTATATATATATATATATATATAAGAACGATATCACCATCACTGCATAGTTCAAACTATGTACCTAGATATCTACCTTCCTTTTTATTCAGTTTTTCTTCTTTTTTATTATTGCAAAGTCATGTCAGATGAAGGGGATAATGATGAATGAAGAGGAGCATCATTCCTTCTTCTTCGTCTTCTTTTGCCTTCTCCTCCCTTCCTTCCTCTACTTTTATCTTAACTAAGCGTATCTAAGCATATTTATATATTTTAAACGCTTCTGACTAAGTAAGAATTATTATTTTTCATACACCATTGTTACTGACTTAACTAAACAGCCATTCTCTCTCCTTTTCCTTTTTATATTTTGTACTAACATATAACCTTAATTTTATAACGATTCGTCTAAATTAATAATTTTTTTTTGAGTGTGTACGTACAAAGTATATGAAGTCTGTAATTTAAGTATTTAACCTTTTTTTTCTTTTTTGACACATGAGCTTATAAAAGGGAGGGAAAAAAAATAATATGTGTATAAGTATGTATGTAACTTATAACTTATATGTTCATGCATATATGTATGAAAAAAACAACACATTGTAAAAACACACATATTTATAAATATGTGTGTTTCTACATGAATCTGAAATGAGAGTGTTGTAAAAAAAAACACAAAGTAATTTGAGGAATCTCTCTCTCTCTCTTTTAAAATTTTTTTACAAACACCCACCACCTAGGAAGTATTTATTAGATCATCGTCATTATTCCAAGTCAATTAGTTTTTATTGGTACTTCTTTACTAACAAGAAGTACAAGATGCAACATGCATACAACAATGTGCAACGAAAAAAATGGGCATTACCTATAAAACCATGAATTTACAGTACAGTAATATTGATAAATATATTGGATTGTTCTAGAACGTTTTAATATATTTCCCCCCCCCCTCCACTTAATTGATGGATTTTGTTACTATTTAAAAGGGCCTTTTTAAAGTGAAGAATCATTCATACTATTTATAGCAAACCTGGACGAATAAAATCAGAACTATGTAGATAAACAGTATATTGCTTTAATTATAATAAGTTTAGTGCAATGATTGAAATTCCATTAGATCTTCGATATACTAAAGATATAATATTTAACTTTTTTTACAATTATAAGTATTTTGTGGCACATTGTGTGTCTTAAAGGGTCTTATTTACAAATTCTCAAATATTAATTTATTTATTAATCTATTAAAATTATTTGTTTATTACAAATTTATACGGTGATCCAACTGTGGATCCCTCAAACATTATTATGAAAAACAAAAGTCTTGTCAATTAATAGTTGTCATTTAAAAAGTTAACGAATTCAGTACGAAGAAAAACTACTTGTAGTCCTGATTCGATCATTTTGAACGGTTTTTCATGTTGCATTACTATAACAAAAAACAGTCTTAAAAAGTAAGAAATCTCTTCATAACTCGAATTGTTTGGAGTATTGCCGTTTCACCTCTGCAATATGGAATTTTAATCATTGTATTATTATTCTTCATTCAAAACGCATCATCTCACTTTTTGATTAAAACATGTACAAAGAAAACTACAATTGAAGGATAATTATTATTTTTTGTTTACATATTGTTTACATTGTGTATTAAATGGACATCTTTTATTGCTTATTGATCAATAACCATGAACAAGTTGTGAACTGGTAAAAAAATGCATTTTAAATTAGGTTTAAGATAATAAAATTTGCTATGGTTGAATCTCGAAAAAAAACAAAAAATCAAACAACAAAGACAAATGAGAGAATTCAATCAATAGATTTAATGGTCATATCTTTATGTATGAATTACATTTCTACATACAATAGCTGATGGAAATAATTAACAAACCGACAAACAATCTATATACATATGTACGTAGATCCAAATTTGAGGAGGAAACAGTGATGTAATCCGAGTTAAATGGGCCTACATATTATAAGCACTTTTTTATATGTGTTATTAAAAAAACTTATCTGACTTCATAATGTATTTTTAGAGAAAAGGGGCTTGGATAACAAATTGTTTCTGTGAAGGCGAAAGTAGTGGAGTCAATGAACAATGATTGTCAACAAACATGAATATATATTGCTTAATGTGACAGGTGACGTTTTGAAGAGAATGGACAATTTAACAAATATTATATATTTATTATACATTTCCTTATTTATGTATAATGTATTTGTTATATTTTTTTATGATTCTCACTTTATTCATTGTAGTATAAGATGATCATTTAGCTACATGTATAGAGTATGTAATAGGTTCATACGTATTTGGTATTCTAATGAATTTTTTCCAAAGGATTTTATAAGTTTTTTATAACATATATATATTTTTCGTGTTTAATGAATACTTATTATTGTTCATCAAAAAATAGAAATAAAAATAAAAATCCATTGCACAAGTTTTTATATGAATGGGTTATTATTATATTTGTAGAGATTTATAAAAAGAGAGAGGGGGGGGGAGCTACTACTACTATCACATACTTCAAGCCATTCAGTATGTATATTTATGTATATTAACACACATATTTAGGTAGACAAGCACTTCTTATTTTCTTTTTCAAAGGATTTTAAATAAAATATTTATTGAACATGTTGTGGTCTTAAACAATATACATACACATTTTGTGAACTGAAAAAATCATTTTAAATGTTAATTAATTATAAAGCTGTTCTATAAACGCACAAATAAGTTGTACATATTTTATCTTAAATGGATCAGGCCTTAAACATGTATGTATGTATGATAGACAGTCAAAGTAAATGCATTGTTCCCTCAACTAAAATAAACTATAAAAATAAGCAGGTTTTGCTCAAAGAGAAGTAATTAACATTATATTCAAATAATTCATGGGTTACAAAAGTAACCTCTTTTAAATGTAGCACTATTTTTACGGGTCCAAATTCAAGCCTTTGAAGCTCTAGTCTGAGTCAAGTCTCAGTATTTAGAAAACAATTCATCTATATATGGCACCCATGTACAAAAAGCTCTATTTGTCATAATTAAAGTTTTAAGGTGTGCAAAATGTAAAATTTCATTATAACGGACTTTAAGATCAAGGGGATAAGGAGTAAAGATGTGTCACTCTATATCAGTCTTGATCTCGAGGACGTTTATTTAAAATCTTTGTCCGAGACTAAAGTCATTATGGGATAAGAAGTCCATATCGAGGCTCTAATAGTGATGTAGTTCTTGAAATCAGTTACTAAAACAATTTTAAAAAGGTCTCGTATTGCTCCAGCTAGAGACTATTTAATGTCTTGGCCTTGAACCTTGAATACCTTTGTCCTGTTGTCAAGACCTAGACCAAAGCAACATGATTAAAGTTTAAGAAAAAATAAGTCAATTAGATCCTTTTGGTCTCGATTCATCAATCTCTTGACCTTGGCTCCACAAAGCCTTGGTCTTGTCTTAGTCCCAGGTAAGGTAACATTGATCACAACACCAGTAAAATGATGATAACTATTTGAAATGACCGAATTTTCATTTAATTTTTACACATAGAACTTTTCGCTGCAACTTTCTTTAGTACCATTTCGTAGCAGTGACCTCAAGTGTAGTAATTTGGGTATTTCAATACAGACTCTAGACTATGATTTGCTTTTATTTAGATATTAATCTACCCACATATGTATGTATGCTATATGACAGGTATGGTTTGCTTAGCTCATTCCATCTTTTATGAGGTAATCATCCATTATTTAATTATTGTTATCTGTCATTAGTTGGCAAAAAAAAAAAAAAAAAAAAAAAAAATACGATAGAAAATGAAGGCAATGAGATGAGTGAATATATACTTACACATATTGTGTGTGTTTTTTTTGTATTCTCATTCTACTCATTTGACGTGAATGGATAGATAGATGTATGGTTGTATGTAGAGAAAGAGAGAGAGAATCTCACTTCGTCACTTGGAATTGAGGGTACTTGACCCCATGAATACTTCCACTTCTTGTTCTTTTATTGTTATTATCAATTAAAGAAAAAAATCCTACAATAATAATAATAATAATAATATAAATAATAAATAATAGAAATGGTAAGAATAGGAATTATACAATCATGTTATCAAACAATTAAAGAATAAGAAGACTCTACTCTAACGTTCGTTCACAAGCAAGCAAGCAATGATCGCAAGTTTTTTTTTTCCTTCTTAGTTCTAGTCACACAATGCGTGAAGCATGCAAGAAAATTTTATTTATCCATTAATCATTCATTTTGTTATTTTTTTGTTATTGTTATTATTGTGAATCCACGGACAGTTAGTAGTCATATAGTAATAATAATAATAATAATGTAATCATTTAAAATGTTTAATTTTAATTAATAATATTTTGAAAAGCAAAAAAAAACAAAAACAATAGTAGTGTTGAGACACAGAGTGGAGAAAATATTTAATTACATTTTTGTGAGAAGGGTGCATGAATGTACTATGTACATATGTAAGTAAGTAAGGGGAACGATTAGTGTGTTCATGGATGAAACACGGATGGCTTTAATTGGTGTAATTTAAAGCCAACAATTTCATAATTTCATTCTATACAGTCTACATACCTACGTGTGTCAATGGTATGTATTTCATTCAAACACACACAAACAAGTCTCCCTAGTTTTTTTTTTTCATGAGACTAGAACATTAAATGATAATTAATTATAGAGTAATTAACAAAGTGATGGCCATTCAAATATTTTTTTTTTTTTGACGATTCTTGAATGATGTAGGAAGAAGATACAGTCAAACCCCCTGGATTACGTGTATTGTTTGTGTAAGAAAAGTGTTTCAAAATTAAAAATAAATTAGAAAATTGTTGTTTTAGATTATCTACACAATTCGATGATACCCGAGTTTTAACGCTTCCTTGTATCAAGGGACTGAAAGGTTCTTGTATCAGAGTCTAAATAATTATGAAAAAATGGGATAAAATTTATTTTGTACGAGAAAAAAACAATTATTCAATGTGACCAAGTATATAAAGACAGGGGTGTTAAAAAAACCTGGATCCATGACTTAGGATTTAATCAGGAGATAACTTTGTATAATAAAAAATATTTTGCTCTCAATTCATATGTCTAAACAAGGCTATAAAGTATTTCTAATAATATAATAATTTGTTTATTTTAAAAACTCAAACTTTTTTATAGGTCTGCACCCACTTTGATTGAATTGACCAAAATAAGTTTGAGAACTCTGATTTATAGGATCATAAGCATAAAGTATCTACCACTCCATGGTAATTGGTATCAATGTGTCTTCGTCATAAGGAGCTGATAGTACCTATCATAGTCCGTTTAAAAATAAGTAATAATTCCTTAATCTGACAATCATAGCATTAATTGCAATTTCAAAAAGATTTTTGTTAACATTTGAGAAGAGTTGGCAATGTTAAATGTGAGTCCAAGATGATTTGTATTTCCAAAAATCCAAGAGATATTTTCATATTACTCCTGAAAAACTATGATTGTTAGATGGAAGAAATTTCAATCAATTTCTAAGTGGGTTCAAATTTAAGGCATAATCCAAACTAAAACAGAACAATTACAGTTCAAAACATTCACTACCCAAGTTGTATCTCGTAATTCGACTTGAGAAATTTCAATCTATTTCTAAATAGGCTCCAGTGCTGATAAAAAAAAACTAGTCAGTCAAGAAAGAAAAGAAAAAGAAGGATGTTTTATAGGACAAAGTACCTCTATTATTGACCAATCTGGGTTGACATCTAAATACTATTATGTATATTGGGTTATGGCATACTTTCACTGAATTTCTCCTTGTTTTTCTGATCAAACTCAATAGTTGTACATAGATATATGTATGTACATCTGTGGCATAGACAATAACATATGTATTCGAATGGTTGTTTACTAGATAAGTAAAACAAGAGTGAGACCAGAAAAAGAAAAAGCAATTTAATATATGTTCAATGTATGTATGTTCGACATATATACATTGAACATAGTAGATGATGTACATCGAAAAAAAATTAGAGTAAAAAAAAACACAACAACTCTGAGGCACATGACAAATGATTCCATGGTAAAAGGAATCGACTTGTTTATCAGTTGATGTTGTTGTTGTTGTTCACCATCAGCTAATTGAGTTTGTTGTAAATAATAATAACAATAAGCAGAAGATTCATAACTCTTTGATAGGATCAAAACATATTGGAAGTGAAGTGAAATGGGTCAAAGAAACTCCTTCATTTCCATAAAGACTCTACTAGTAATGTAGTTTTTGAAATCAGTCTTTAGAACTATTTTAACAAGTCTTGGTCTCATCTCAGCCTCAGCACCCCAGAATCTTGGTTTTATGTTATCCTTGACCCTCGAATGTCTTGATCCTTTTGTCATGGCCAAAACCGAAGCAATTAGGTACATTAAAGTTTAAAGGCAAAATATGTCTTTTTTTTTATCTTGGTATAAATCCTTGTTCTTGTCTTGGTTTCTTGTAAAGTGGTCTTGAACACTGCCCAAGATAGAGGAAATTGAGCTCATCTCTCATGAAGAGGATAGGTTATCAGATCTATCTGAAACTTTTTCAAATTATGTACAAATACTTTTATATCTTCTGGCTTTGAAGAATCCGGATTAAGACGCCCAGGATTTTTTTATTTTTTTTACTTTTTATTTTCCATATCATGGAATAGAGGATTAAAATTTTACATGTTTTTTTATATATACACAAGTATTTTGTTTATATGCTTTTTATGAACATACATATAACTAACTCTTACCTGCAGCTGTGCTCATCATATCAAAAACTACGACAGTTACTTACATCTAATTGTTGTTAATATGTATTAAAAAATCTATTGATATTCCATGATGAGCATAAGGAGTAAGTAGGAGGAGAGATCCATTCTTTCTTTCTTTCTTATGTGCATGGTAGTTAGTGCATAGCATTGAGTAGCTGCCTATGAATCATAAAAGTTATTTTGATTGTGAATTGAACCATGGAATGGAGAGAGGGGCAAGAAGAGAGATTCATTTGTGATTTTAATCCCCATTTTATTGATTTAAATCATATAGGTAGAAAATAATCCAGGTCTTGTCCCAGTGGTGGCTATCCATAAGATTGTATACCTACACATATAAGTATGTATCAGTCCATGATAGAGTGGATTTGAAGCATACATAACTGGCTTAATATTATCTACTACCTATGTATGATCTAATATATGTATAGAACAATGGATTCCTCTACATACATAATAAAAATACTTTTAAATGTATTGCCAAATACATAGATAGGTACTTTAGGTACCTCTGTTAATGACAGTTTTGATCACGGAGTGACCCTTTTCAATTTGGATAAGAAGTAATATCTTGGATTTGTTGCAAGTTCCAGTACATTAGTCGCTATTTCAAAAAGGTCATCTACCCACCTTCTCGGAAAAAGCTTGAAATTCATTATGTCCTAAATATCTAAATAGATTATATGCAAATATTGTAAAGATTTTTAGAAACAAAAATTTACATCCATTTAGATCCATGCCTCAACTCTTCTACAGAATGTGTCTTTCTAAAAATTATATAGGTGTGTTTCATTTAACTATTACAAAACTATGGTTGTAAGGCAGAATTAATTTCAACCTATTTGTAAAGAAATTTACTACTAAGAACAATACAAATACCGTATTGGCAAAATATGAGGACTCTCAGTTGTGTCGTTTCAGATTATCCAGGACCCATTGACAATAATAATCATGTAGATTAGAGAAGAAATCAACTCTATCTAAACATTTAAAGATGAAAAAAAGGGACCTTTTTCAAATTAAAAACTATGAACCAAATGTTTAAAGAATCCTAATTATTTAGAATATATTTTGACCCCAAAAATATGTAGTACCCTTTTTAAATGGGAAATACTTTGTAAAAAATGGAGTGAGTGGCATGTAACTTTGCCAATATGGTTATTTTGATTCCTACGAAGAGAAAAGATAGCTATCAAAACTAGATTTATCCTAAATAATAGACACTCTAACGTACATGTACATATTGTCCGTTTATTCAGTGGATAGGAAAACTTACAAACATATATACTTTTAAAGAGAATTTTAATACGCTTTAGTATTTTTATATAATAATAAAAAAAGAACTGTCAAAAAATAGGCGTATCATATCAGTTCAGCACATATTTTAAACCATTTATACATGTATACATACAATCATAAATACACATATTTCAAAAAAAAGACAACTCAACCAAAAGAACCGGAAGGTTTATTTTTTCCTTTTGTTGTGAAATTTCACATATTTCAACTGCCGGAAAAGTGAATGAGTGAGTGAGTGAGTGAATGTTTAAGATTTATACTATGTATATAAGTATGTACAAACAGTGTAATGTCACTTATTCAAAAATAACTGTACAAAAACAACAAAAATGTAAAAAAAAACCTCTATGTAGCCACAATAATTGTTATGAAAAGATAATCTCTCTCTCACTAGTCTACCTTTCCCTTTCTGCATGCATACTTTTGAGAATGTTGATGTCGAGGTACTTGGATAAATCCAACAAATAATAATCATGATAATAATGAAATCACTGTCTATCAAAATACTTTCAAACAAAAATTCATTCAACATTTAATGAGACGCGTACGTTATTAGTAACTTTTTATTATTATTATTTGAAAAGCTGGATCATATATACTTACATAGGTAAATATACCTAAATCTTTTTCAAATTAAGGGATTCAAAATGTCTAACTCTTTATATACAAAATAAAATGTTTTGACATCTTCCTTTAAAAAAAACATGCATAAAGTTTAGGATTTTTTTCTTCAAAAAATTAAAGACTTTATAAATGAAGAAGAAACGACGTGGATAGACTTCATTAATCAAGTGGAATCGGAATGTAATTTCAACTACTATTTACCTAGATACCTAAGAAAGTCGCCTTGTGATGACACAGAGAGGAGTCATCAGTACGAACACCCACAAAGATGTTATTTCCCTTTAGGCTAAAACTTTTCTTTTTTGATTCACCAATTTTATTTTATTTTTCTTATCTTTGAAATCAAGGGGAAAAAAAGGTTTTATATATATGTATGTTATATACATATATATAATCATTATTTTTTTACAAGAACAACAAGGTACATATCGTCTCCAGACAGTGATATATACTCCAAATATCTTTTCCCCACATTTTCCATTTATTTCAAGAAGAAGAACAAGAGGTCTTTATAAATGTTGTTCTTCTTCTATTAGAAATAGAAGGGGGAAAGTTATAATTATCGTCATTATTGGAAGAAATATATGTTCTGAGGTTGTTGTTGTTGTTTTTTCCTCATCACTTTTTTTTTCTTCCTAAGATGAGGAGAAGAAGAAGAAGGTGAGTTAGTTGTACAAAGTAAAGAGATGATGTCAAGTCATTTCTTTCTTCTTCTTTTTCTTTTGGTACAAGCAATTATTTCCTCTATTGAAGAACCAACAACAACAAAAAAAACTATTGAAAGCTACATACATACATATACTTGAGACACGGTAGAAAAGAATTTAAATGTAACAAATGAGTCCTTGGTGATATACCATCAGGTTATCTTCTTCTTTTTCCATGGTCACTCCTTCATTCAAAATCCAATTGAGACTCTTAATTGTGACTCAGACTAGATTCTCATGATTAAACTCCGACTTTATAATAATGGACTTGGAGTACTTAAAGGGAAAAAAAGTCTCACACCTCGATTCCGACTTGAAGTCAAAAACTCAAGAACTTGAATAAGAATACTCGATGCTTCACTTAGACCCACAAAAATTATTTATTTCAAACTATTATTGTGTATCATTTAAGCTTTTTATATGATTAAATTTTAATATTGGTGATGATGATTCAGCCAGAACTGGAGAGGTCTCCCACTCTCAACTAGGACTCGAGTCGTACTTACTTTAGTCTCATGATTAATCTGCGACTTCAGAATTGGCTTGGTGTACTCAAATTGAAAAAGCTCCTAACTCGAATCAGATTCAAAGTTATGTGAAAGTTCGTGACTAGAATAATAAGACTCAAGGCTTGAGACTCACGAACAAATATCATTTATCATTTTGTATGTTTGAATCAAAAATGAAGACTCAAAGACTCATAATTTGGACTCGAGTCACATTTCATGATTAAATTACAATTATATATTCAACTTGAAGTCCTCAAAATGAAACATTGTTGACAGTACTTGCCATCGAGAAGCTCCAAGACTTGAAACTGATCTCGGAAAAAGTGACTCGTGAACGTATATGTGGCAAAGAAAGTATGAATAGGTATAACAAGAATGTATAAAATGTTGAGATTCATTCTGTGATTCATAAATATATATACACATCATAGATGTACTTATAAAGTTATATATATATAGCACACTTTCGACAAATGCATTTTTTTATGCACATCAAGGGAGTTGCATAAATGCACATACATATGTACGTATAACGAGAATGCAAGTTTTATTTTGTCCATTCTCTGGAGAGTCCTAATTAAAAACGATAAACATACATACATATGTACAATATACGTCAATGTTAATGGAATTAGAAAGCATTCAAAAAAAAAAAAAAACACACACACACACAGAAGAAGGAACATTCCCCCCCCCCCCCTCGCCTCCTCCTCTGCAGCTTCTTCTTCTTCTCCTTAAAGGTTATTCTTGTTAATTTACGACAATTTGTAGGGAGATTAATTAATATTTTAAACTGGGAAATGACAATTAGCAGTGTGGTGGGTTTGTCTACGTACATTTGATGTATGTATGTACATATTTTGTATATATGTAGAAACTACCGCCTTTCCCCCCTCTCTCTCCAACTTTTTATTTTACTTTTAAATGTCAGCTGAAGTACACACACACACAAGTCCTTCCTTTTCTCTCTGTCTTTCTCTCTTTTTCTCCATCTTAATATTAATTATGTTTACATTTCACAAAAAAATAAATAAATAAAAAGTCGATAATTTATCTTTTTTTAAATGTCACGCATTCTTAATGACGTCACGCTGCTCCTTCATGACACGACGACGGGTCTCTGCACCTGCCTTCTTCTTCGTTCTATAAATAGGTTTGTGCCTTATGATAGGTATATGTATATGGAGATACTAGTGAGGTGCATGCACTTACCAAAAATAATGGAGAGCAACTCATTTTCTCTTCATACATTTATCTCCATGTTTATACAAACTGCCCTACTTTGAGTAAATAAACAAGAGACTATCTTGGAACACATTCATACAGATGAGGATGATTTTTTTTTCCTTTTTACAATCACTTCTTTACCTTAGCATAAATAAATAAGAAATTTGTTTACGTCTTCATCATTTGTGCGATGATCATGATGTATTTAGATGAATGAAGTGATTCATGCCAAATGACATTTAATTTCATTTCACTTTTATTAGACTCTACCTACTACTTACTATAAATATAGAAAGCAAGGAAAAATGATTGAGCAATATCTAACTAACTACATACAAAGACTGTTTTCCATCACATTGCCTCTCGTCACTAGGTAGCAAGGAATTGATAACAACAAACTATATACATACATAATACAATAATTATGTCAACAGCCTCAATGTGCATTCAACTATAAATGTATAATATATGATGAGAAGAACGTCGTTTTTTTTTATTAAAATAAAAATCAGGGGGAAAAAAAATAATGTAATAAAATAAAAAGAAAATGAGAAAAATACATATATTTTTTTTAAATGTTAAATAGTCATAAAGTTCTATTAACTGTGACATTGTTAAATGACTATATAATAACAAAATATATCAAATATACACATTTATTCATTTCTTTCGTAGGTAGGTAGATACAAATAATACATAAACACACACATATGTTGTAATGTGTCAACTGTCAGTCTATGTATGTACAAAAAAAAGAAGAAGAAACTGTCCACAAAGGAAGATGAGTTAATTCCCATTTGGATGACGACTATGAACATGTAATTGAAACCTCTTTTATTCTCTCTCTCTCTGTTTTTTGTGAGTGTTGTATCTTTTCTCCCTGTTGGTATGTATTGTTGTCGTAACCCTTTGGTCCTTTATTTCCCTCCCTTTTAATGGCAAAGAAGTGTTGTTATCGTTATTAATTGATGTGGTCATTATATATATACATATAGATATATGTTTATGTAAGTACATACAAAAAGAGGGGACTTGATGATCACGTCATTATGTACCCCAACAACAAATGTTATTCCTAGTGTTGGATTAGACTAAAAAAGTTCATTTGGGTTGAGAGTAACGGAGCTTTAAAACAAAATTTTATAACATTTGAGTACACAGCGTTAAACCACAAAAAAAAAATGTACTCCGTCCATATTTTATTTAAGCTATCGAATTTTCTACTAATATTACTCCCACTTAGTGTGTCCTAAACGTTGATTAGTTGAGCTCAAATTAGGCCTTTTGAATGAGCTATGAACAATTTCCTACTAGCATTGAAGAATGATCTCTCAGTTGAGAAGAATTGGCAAAATACCAGCTGATTTAATGGCTTTCTTTCTTTCTTTTTTGGTGGAATAATTAGGAAGATAACTTCCTAAGATAACTGGGGTACTTAGTTAAGCTTACTAATGGGGCCATATTTAATAACAAATAATAATTTTATCTGATTTATTTTTGTAAAAGGGGAATTTATTTCAACTAGATCAAAGTATCAGCTCTGACCGCACATTCTACTCTCTACTAAATGCACCTTAAATAAATTATACAAAAAAGGCTGTCGTGTAAGATAAACAGAAAATCTGTACATTCAAGCTAATTTTGCTTCTTTTGTTCGATATTATTTCTCACAGCGGATACTTGGATCCAACGTAGTTGGAATACATAGACACCATATATTTTAAGACTGACAATTTGAACAAGTTTGAAAAGTTCTATTGTAATAAAATAATGATTTTTACCCATTCCTTGTAGTAATAAGATAAAAAAACTACGTACATAGCAACTTGATTGGTCAAATAAATATTTCAAGTCCGGGGTCAGTCAAGTTCTAACCATTTAGATCGGGTTTTCCAAATTATACTTCGAAAGAATTTGATAAAAATACTCGAATAAATCCAACACTAACAGAGTCTGTCATCATCCCTTCTATACCCTATGAACACATTTTTGAGATGCTTCAATTCTTCATCAGGCTGCAATTATCCACGTACATACTTATCTTTCCTCATATCCTCACCTTGAGAATCCCTCGGATCAGACATGCATCTGTTATTGAACCTTCAACATACCAATACCTTTAGAAATAGCTTTTATAGCCTTACGATAATGGACAATTTGGTAGGAGTCTGTGAAGATGATGAGAATAATAAAATTATTTTATATTTATATCTCAATCTCTGTATGTGTGTACAATATATAGATGTCATAGAGTACAGCAGACCACATGTCAATAACAATAATAATAATAACAATAAAAGACCCACAATGAATAAAATGAAGAAAAAAAATTGATGGAATTCCATTTTGTCATTTTTTTATTTGTTCCTTATATATACCTTCATAAATACATTTTTAAATATATGTTATATATGACATTACATAAAGACCTTTTCTATACACCTGAGTCATTCTGTCTTCAAAGCCATGAAGAAAAAAACTTAATAAAGACATAAATAACCCGACAACTCCATCATTGGTACGTCTTTTTAAAATACAGTCATATCTTAGATTACGAGGAGGGCAAAGTGCTTCTATGTAAGCCAAAATTTATTTGCTTCTTAAACATACAATGATTGCTCTTTGATAACAATAGTTATTATAAACTTGTCTTATTTAAAGAAGCAGATTGGTTCTTGGAGCCTTTGTTCTTTTGGAAACGGATTGGCCTTTATGAAGTGAGTGGCTCTAATTAGGAAAATAACTGTCTTAATGCATGTCAGTTTTGAAAAAAGGTTGAAATTTCTAAAGAACGTTATGGCAAACTTAATATTGAAAAATAATTAGATAGTCTTGGAAGATGAGTACAGGGCTGATGTCGGAGTATATCGAAGGAAAAGTTACTCTTTTACATGTACATACTCGTTTGCATGAATCAAATAATGTAGAAAATCACTCATTGCTCTCTTATGATATTTATTTGTTCCCGTGTTCATGGGCACTAAAACATGTCATGGATGTGTCTAAGACAATTTGTCATTTTAAAAATTCTTGTGACATCTACATATGAACGCAGGAAAGCTGCCGGACAGAATGCATTTTAACCTCTTTTTGATATATTTACTTTTATTGACAACCAGATTCTTTGTCATTTACTCCAAAAAGACAAACCCCTTCTCTCTTTCAACTTAAAGGCATTATCCAAGTTGAAAACAGACATTCATAGTCCAAGTCACACACCAAGTTGAGAGCAAATCGAGTTACATATAATATGTATTACCGTATAGTCAAACATATGTACATATGTTGTACATATCAACGCTCTTTCTACATATTTATGTTGTAAGTGCATTTTCAAAAGAAAATAAATCTCAGAATTATTCATGAAGTATGTAAGGGAACGTGTCTGGACAGTGACTAATACCCCCTTCTCCCCACCCTATCTCTCCATCTCTTACCTAACTCCACTCTTCCTATCAACTTTTGTAAAGAAACGAGAACAACTTCCTGTATACTTTTGATATTCAATTTTTGTTTTTTGATAGTCTTCCTTGTTTGAGAATGATGATGATACGATACTTTGCAGCTAAAAAAAACAAAACACAGAGAAGGAGGAGGAGAAAGACTGTTGACAGTTGTTGGATGACACGACACATATCTTGTTGTTTATCTCATTTCTATACATAGCAGATATGTATAGACATTAGTGATACTTCATGTTCTGTTGATATCACTTAATGATTGTTATTTGTTTTGCTTTGGTTATGGAGTCAACTCAAAAAGAGGATCTCAAAGTCTAAAGGAGTCTTGAAGTCTGCATCAGAGCTCGGAACTTGAACTAGGAATTGAATTCTGTTTGAATTTCATTAAACTGCTTTTTCCTGTTCCAACCAAACTCGAAGTTAAAAACTTGAGACTTGTTCAATGAGACTCGTGGTTAGAGACTCACAAATATCCTTTATATCAAATCGTTATTACTATTATTTAAGCGTTATCTATTTTTTAATATGATTGAATTTTGATAGATGATGACTGGTTCAGAGGTGGAGGAACACACAATTCAAGTCATTAATTTGTGACTTCAGACTCACCACGGACTCAAAGGGAAAGGGCAAGAACTTGTTTCGGACATCATATTAAAAACTACAGACTCGACTCCGACTCTAAGTTCAGAGATTCTATCTTGATGAATAAGAAATGGAGCTTGAGACTTATGTACATTATTCTTTATTTTAAATCATCAATATCACTTAATCACCATGTATTCTTTTTATAAATTAATTTAATATTGATAATAATGACTGGATCATAGCTTGGGGGGGGGGGGATACTCACGACTCAGATTCGTCAAGTAGCACTTAAATCTCATCATCAAACTGCAATATAAGACTCAACTCAGAATACTCAATGTGATTAGATTTTATAACTAGCTCCACTTGAACTCAATCAGATAAATTATACCATACTTAACTTTTGGACTCGTTAAAAATGACTCCGAACAACTGCTCTGGTCTGTCCCTTCGTGTACTATGTACATATATATTGTGAATAGCGTTATTAATATTACAATTAATAATCTCTTATTATCCAAATGTACATCCATTCTTATCTACATAGATATAGATATACCAATAACCAATCCATTTATGAAATGAGATTCCCCATCTCTGAAGCAAACAAACACCATATAAATCAAACATCTTCTTTTTTTCTTTTTACTTTCATAGTCCCAGAGATGAAAAGGAAAGAAATTCTACTCGTATCTCTTTTCAAGTCATTAGTCTCAATATCATTTGTATGACAATTAAAGAGGAGATTCTACTTCGTAGATCATTTTCATCCCTGTAATTCAACTCTCAATGTAAATATATTCTCATTGAAAGGGAAGGATGAAAAAAAAATCTTTCTTAAGACATTAACATAACAAAGATGAAAAAAAATAAAAATAAAGAATGGATAGATGATGCAAACCTCTTAGTCAAATGACTATCAGCTTTCTTTTTTTTTCTCTCTCCTTTCCCCCTCTCTTTCTCTTCTTTTTGTTCTTTTCTATGAAAAAATTGATACTCAAAATGTTTACACTAAGATTTCATTCATTAATTTTAAATTCCCATTTCCCTAATTGACATCAAATAGAAATTTGGTTCAAGGAGAGCTCTTTGACTTGCTATAAATAAATACATCGCAAATTATTCTACCATAAGTAATGTAATATTTACGGAAGAGAGAGCTCTTAATTATTTCTTATGATGAGCAAAGAAGAGAAGAGAAAAAACAAACATCCTATAGGTGTAAATCAAATTTTAATAATATATAAATGTATCTTTTCTTGATTTATATGTATAATTTATAACTTTTGTACATTTTATTAATATCAAATTAGAAAGGTCTTGAACTTCTTATGTATGTAGTTGTTCTGAACCCCTAGGATTTTCTTAATAACATTGTTCTGAGAAATACTTAAATGTAGGTATAGCATAAAATCATTTGCTTATTTACAACCAAATAAATAGATTATCATTTTATAGTTGTTTCTATACGAATTGGATGTTGTATGAATTATACATTTTAATGAATAAATATGAAGAGTATAGAAAGATCAGAGTAGTTATTGAGATAGGCCTTGGTCTCAAAAATATTTTTTCAAGATCTTTGTCTTATCTTTTGAATGTCTTGGCCTATTGCCATGATCAACATAGAAGGAACAAGATTAGAAATTGTCTTATTTAAAAAAAAACAATTTTATTTGTTTGCTCTCGTTTTTTGAATGACAAGGCAATTAGAATAGATTTCTTTTTTCTAAAAAAAAACAAAAGATGTATTATTTTCTCTTCACTTCGGCTCTCCAAAGTGGTTTTGAGCTCAACAATAGATCAAAACACTTGCGTAAAATTCATTTCAATGCAGAAGTAAATACCATGGATTTTGAACAACATCAGTGTCAGGCATACATTATGAGTTGGCTTCTTAAAAAATGAAATGACTACGATTTGATGGCAATGTACTTAGTCAATAGAAATTGAATTATGCTTTAGTCAGTGTCCATTGTGAGATGAGAAACAAACGATAAAGAACTACTCCCTCTCACTCAAAACTGTCTAATTGAAAATGGAGACTTGCTGTTCGGTGTATATTCACTAACACGTTCAACGATGAATACTCAAATGCTCAAATTGATGGTCAGTTTTTTGTTGTTGTTTTTTGTACTTTTTCCTTATTCCATATTCCAAAAGAACATCATCAGAGTGGAGTGAATAATTCAACCCTTTTTGACTATTTTTATGGTTGTAGAATTGATATAAAAGGAATGAGAAGAGAAGCTGGGCTGACTCTATCTGATTGGGAAGGGGGAGAGAGGGGAAAGGAAGGATCATTATGGGGATGAAACCCCTGCTTTTTGAAAGGGGTTCATACCTCTATTACTACTACTACTACTACTACTATTTCTACTTCTCTTCCTCATTGTATGCTACAATTACTGTCTGATACAATATGTCAAAATATGACTCTTTCCCACAAAACAATTAACTTTATTTACATCCATTTCTATATTTGATGGAATCAAAAAACACAACCAATTTCTTATTGTACGTACGTACGTACATTCATACATATTTATTTGAACAAACCTATGTACGTATATTTGTACATACGGATATAATATAACGACACGACTGGGAATCATTCTCTATACTTTAATTAGGTAACGACTTTTTTCTTCTTATGTAGGTACATAAATAGTTGGTCCACAACCACAGCCTTCTGTTTTTGTTGTGTATGTGTTTTTCTTTATTATTTTTTCAATCAGTCCAATATTTTGTTTTACCCACAAAGTTATGATTACCACAATGCAGATTTCTCTCTCTCTCATTTGTTTTAATACCCCTGCATAGGTGGAGAGGAGAGATGCAGTGGAAAATTCATTCATTGGAGCCATCATTCATAGAAAACCTATCTAAGGAATTTGTCGAATTATTGTATGGGCTTATAACAAATTATTTTGCAATTGACATTTTGATAGGGGAAATGTTAGAAGTCCGTAAAAAGGGAGATTTCAATTGGAAGCTACATAATATTTACCTCTGCATGTAATTTGACATTTCTCAATTCCTCTAACATTTAAACAAAACTCCAAATGAAGATATTTTGTAGGTATTCATTGTTTCTCTATAATAATAAAAAAATAATAATGGATTCAATTAGACCACCTCTGTGATGGTCTTATAGGTACATATATACACACAATATATGTGCCTATTATAAGTAGAGCTGTAGTACCGGACTTGGTTCATTTTTTTAGGGACTTGTCTCAAAAGAGCTTTTATTTGGATACAGAACCACATGAATTGTGTTTTATATACTATATACTATTTTTGTGATGGTGGCAATATGAAGACTCGTGACTATATTGATATTCAATATGTTTTCCAAAAAAAAAAAAAACATCCTCAAGATTATCAAAATTAAGCACATAATATGAAGGACCCTGAAGAATACAGTTGACATTTTTGATCAATACATTTATCACATATGTCCATATTACGATTCTTAATATTTGCATGGGAAATCTATCTAACCAATAGACCTTTTTTGAAACTTCAATAAAATATTGGGGTTTTTTCTGATAAAAAAAAATATTTTTTGAATTTAAAGCCTCCTTTTTTAAGCATATCTGTTTATAAAACTTATATGAATGATATAGTGATTGATGAAGCCGTTGTACTCGAGTCATTTTATATGGACTCAGAACACGTGGTATTAAATACACTTCTAACACTCTAAGGCGGCAGAAGACTGCTTTATGAGCAGTTGTGCTGGATGCTCACATACTGGCACATGCATACAATGATTGATTTATGAATTTTCTCATCATCATCATCTGGTGAACAAGATCATCATTGCAAAAAACAACAACAACTATGAGTGAGACTTTGCAAATAACGGAAAAGGGACTCAATATACAACTGATTCACCATGAGATGATAATTAGTGGAATGTTTGTAGCAAATGGGTATACGTTAGACAACTGGCTTTGAAAAATAAAAACAAATCAGGGGCCAATAAATTACTTTTGAAGACAAACGAAGTATGAATAAATGTAATTTCAACTTATAGTGGCTATTTTTCTTTCTAAAAAATCTTGAATGTATATTATATTTGAAGAAAAAAAAAACTTTTTTCCTATTCTTGAAAAAACCAGCCTTAATTAAAACTAATATTTTTTTATTTTAAAAAACAAACAAACCTTATACATACAAAGAATGGAGAAAATTATTAACTTAACTTTGTTTTAGAGACTTTTTTTGTAATGATTTTCCCCTACTGTTTATAACGACAGTACAAAAGCCAACCCACATATAAAACATTATTAGTAGGTGTACATATACATATATTGTAGACATACACACAAACATTATTAATAAACTCCTTCGGAAATGAGTTCATTTGTCCACAGATTCTTCATATTTTATTTTTTGTATAAAACATACATCAATTTTTTAGTGTGTGTTTTTTTGGGTTTTTTTCTTGTTTCTTCTTGTTTTTTTTAACTTCCGGTCAACCCCTTCTTCGAAGAGAAGATAAATAGGAGCATTCTTCCTTCCTTCCTTGACACTATGACGCAATAAGGAGCGTAAAAAGAAGAAGTGATGATGCTTCAAGTTCCGGCCTTGCAAAAGCCGGAAATGGTCTGTACATAGAGTGAAAACAAATGGAGAGTCTGTCTAATGACCCATTCTTGTTTTATTTTTATTTTTTGTTATCCCTCTTTCTCTCTTAATATTTGTATATAGTTATCAATGGTTTTGATGATTAAACGATGCTATTCAAGGATTGTCGTATGTATATATATACATATATATGTACATAGATATATCATCACTCCCTCACTCCTCTAGTCTGATAGATCACCAGATGTCTCTAATCCTTTTTACAAAGACAATTACGACAATCAAAGGTCTTGTGCACATTATGCGGTGATTGTGATTATAATAGTGAAGATAGGACAATACATATTTATATATGTAGTGAATAATCAAAGGAAGAGATAATGAAGGTGGAGCCACCCACGCAAGCAAGTCATCAAAGCAAGGCAAGACTCCCTAGTTCTTTCATGAAAACTTGTAATGAGATTATTTGCAAAAAATCATCAGATGGAATATATATATATATATATATATATATATATATATGTGAAACAAACATCAATGCAATTATAAAAAGAAAAGAAGACAAATGGATTTGTATAATATTTTTGTATTTGAATACCAAAATTCAGCCCCATTAAATCATATTTTAAAAAAAGTTCCAAGGATATAATAAATAAACCTTTATATTATATTTTAAAATCCTAAATAACTCATTTGATGACCTGCCTAGTGTGCAAATCGATTTTAAATGAGACGATGAATTCATTTTTAACTATTCCTATTTGGATATTTTTATGATGAATAACTTTGTTCTTCAGAGCAACAAAGGGTGTGATAATCGAGAAATATCCCTAATAAAAATGAAAGAGGATTAATTTTTTAAAAAAAGTAAGAATTTGTACGGTACACAATTTTGATGAAAATAAATATAACTTATTTTATGTTTGCTCCTCATATATTTGTTATAAAGCAATTAGTGCATAGTCCAATAGCAGCAATTCCAATTATCAAAGTCTGTAAGTCTTTTGAAGATTTATGATGAAATAGAGGTACATAAATAAATAAAAAAATATATAACTCACTCTTCATAAAATAAATTTGGCAAATCTTTATTAGGGGTACACTGGCTGCTGTAAATCAATAATCTCACACTTGAGTTGCAATTTACTAAAAAAATTCTTTTGCAATTAATTTCTTGTATACTTTATGCGTTTCCCCTTACTTTTTTTGTAACTCATATTTTTTGGAGGGAGATTCAAAGCATTTGGCAGATTGTATTCTTACAATTTTAATTGATGAACTAAGGTATGTATAATAATATATGTAACAGGTGAATGGACGTTCTACAAAGATAACAAAATAGAGAATGAGAAGGTAAAATGCTATATATATACATATATGAAGATGATAAAATCAGTTCTTTATAATAATAATAATAATAATAATAATAATTTCAACCATTTGTAAGTTCGACTACTACTGTAAAAATATTATTGTAAATTGAAAAAAAAGGAGTTCAAAGATAGGAATATTGACGTGAACATACCTACAGAAGACGCAGGGGAGAAGAGATAATCACATATACATTTAGTATAAAGAACGTGTGTACCCATGT
This sequence comes from Lepeophtheirus nordmannii, assembly GCA_963680855.1. Lineage (NCBI taxonomy): Eukaryota > Metazoa > Arthropoda > Copepoda > Siphonostomatoida > Caligidae > Lepeophtheirus > Lepeophtheirus nordmannii. The sequence continues at coordinate 19,623,324 of OY804521.1, read as the reverse complement.
TTCAGCCTCCTCACTTTCTAATTCAATTCATATAAAGTATGTCCGTATTTGATATTATTATTATTATTATTATTATTTTGGAGGTCCAACCTTTATCTATGTAATATTTCAAAAAAATTAATGGGAAAGATGATAACCATTTCAATTACCCGTACAAAAGGTTTCTAAATATGTAAATTGTACTCTAATAAAATCATGGGACATCTGTGTCAAACAAATATGCCTTGAGATTAATAGCGAATTACTTTATTTCATTGTGTAAATCACCAATGTAATTAATTGATACAAAAATGGGATACGAGCAACAACCGAGGAGTTGCTCATAACCATATTTGACAATATATTATATATAGCGCAAATTTAGTGATTTATTGCATTTAAAAAAAGAGTTGTGAGGATATATTAGGTCTCGAGGCATTTTGTATCATTCGGGGAGAGGGAAATAATGCATGGATTCCTAATATTAACAAATAAGGGAATGAATTGGGAAATGTAATTACATTTGGTTGAATTTTGTACAACTTATTTTTCACTTCATTAGTCCTTAGTGTTTAGCACTTTTTTTAAAGGAATTTTTAGTTGAGTCTATTCAGAACTAAATCAAAATTCCTTCAATTTCATAGAACTACACAGTTTTCTAACGACCATAATCAAATATTTTAAGATTTGTTTGTATACTTTTTAAATGGACTGACTTGTATTGAAAGGAAATATTTGAAAAAATAGTACACTGATTGGCCTGCAAAAATTAGTTCATCCAAAGATCTTTTAGATAATGTTATATTATTTTTACTTTGACACAGACAGTGATGAGTCTATTAAAGAAAAAAATAGATAGAAATCCCTTTTGTACACCAAATAACTACACTCTTTTCCACATGCCCAAATAGTTTATTAGATAGACAAACTTCGACCCATTTATTAACATTTTTCAACTCTCCAACATTGGTTTTTCCAAAAATCCATTAGATATTTGCATATGGCTGAAAATAACAACGGTTGTCGGACATTAGGAATGCACACTCCTTTCCAAACAAACTTATCGATGCTCTAGTCAAAGGTGAAACTTATCTTAGTAAGAGCAACTAAGGATTGGAGACCAACTAAATATCACTCACAACATGCCTATTTTCATTCAAATTGAAAAGTTATTTCCAATTCAAATAATAACTGTAGGTAGTTTGGGAGTAGTAACTGGAGAGGATATACGTCTGTCAAAATTAGTATTCCTAAAATATTTTTTATATACTTTTATATGTCTATTGAAAAACTAAGCTACTTCTAGAGAAAGGATTTCGATTTACCATAACAAAATTGATTAAAATATTCATGGTTATTCATGTTTCTGAATGGACCAGAAAACAAAATATGGATTCCAATGTATATAAAAATGAGCTCAATTTACATCAACTAGTGTTTCTCAAACGGTGTACCACGGTGCAATAATACGCCCCTGAGAATGAACTGCAAGGTTTCTGTTACATTTATCAATTAGCAAGCAAGATATAAAAATAATTTTGTTTAATAATATTGGTTTGATTAAACTATTTATGTGCATTGTAATGTCAAAGTTTGAGAAACACTGATAGGTACGATGACTTCTTCTGTCCTTTAGTACATGTGGATTAATTTACATAACTTGACCTTTTTTTTACCTGTTTTCGTTAACGTACTAAACATTTATCAAATGTGGTTAATTTCATTCCTTGAAAAAAAAATATATGTATGTAAATAGAATGAACATTCGTAAATCGGAGCTAAGCAATAACTGCCTTTTTTTTTTTCATACAATAGAGTACCTCTATCTTTTATCGTTTTTTCATTATTATTGGACATACGTACATGGAACAAAATGCAATAATTTTTGTCTATATACCACATGTTCCATCATCACATGATATGTTTCTACACTCCACTTGGCCACAGAGATGTGTGAATTCTTCTTGTTCTTGTTTTTATTATTATGCAGTACTAACATACCTATGATTGTACATACATATTAAGAACCACAGAAACCAGCAATAATAATATTAAAGCTCTATAGATTTGATTGTAAAAAAATGATAAAAATCACACTTTAAAAGAAAAAAAATTCATTCATTTTTCTTATATTATTATTATTATACATTGAAATAAATAAAAAATATTTTTGTCAAAGACGCGTGCAGAAATAATGTTTTGACTTCAAAACATAAAATTCATTAGATCCTTTTTGAAGATTGTGAAAGAGCCTGAAGGGGATCAAGAGGGGGAGGGAAGAAGAGAGGCGTGTCAGAGACTTACAAAGATAATACCTAGCTATGAATGTAAAAACAAGATGAAGTAAACTACATATTTTGCATTTTTTTTTGTATACATCCCTTATTTATTTATTTTTTATTAAAGAAAATTTCTATTCTAGCTAATTAAATAACATTATTTCATATGTATATAAAAAAATTGGATATCTCATATACGCATACATATATGTATAGTAAGTATATATGTATATGCTGTGTACAAGTTGTAACTTGTAGTACAAGTTAATTCTTTAAGTTACAATGTGTACGTACGTCTCATATAATGTATTATATACATATAACATCAGCCATTTACAATATTATTAACTATTAATTCATGCCATCATTTCATTTTAATCAATCAAAGTGATTACTTATTTAAGAGTGATCAAATTCTGAACACTTGAAATATCTAATGAGCCATAGAGTATATTATTTTTACTTACGTCATGGATTGTATAATAAACCCAAGCATTGCCATGTTGGAGCTATAGTTTTTATAGTTATAATACTAAACATAGTATAGAAATTTCCTGAAAAAAACCTTAATGAAACTTCACTTTTGACTTAAAAAAAAACATAAGTTGATTGTGTATCCAAAATCTATGGAATGATGATGTCACGTGAAATGATCTATGCATGACATGTTCAGTTATGTTCATTATGTAGACTCTTAATATATATCGACTATCTAATGGAGTTTACTACCAAACTACACACATAAGTAAGCCAGTACCTATTCTAAATTATTCAATTTAAATGTTTGATCTCATTATTTCTTAATTTCAACTTGTGAAATTTGCTAGTTTAATTTCAAGTTAAATTTAATAAACATATTATAGATATGTATATATGATAAAAGCAGGGTCCAGAAAGAGTAAAGAAATAGAAAGAGGCAAAAAAATAAACAAAAAAAACAATTGACAGTTGAACCCACCGACAAAATAAAATGAAGAAATAAAATAAATGAGTCGATCACCCCCTCCTCAAAATGGATCATTAAATTTCCCTTTTTCATACTCATATATACATATGCACATAGAACCAGGCGTACCATCAAAAACCATCATAATCAGATATAATACATATATATGTACATGTACAACAGTCCTATAAACAACTTTTTTTCTCTTTCTCCTATCTCCCATTTTCTTTATTTCTCTCTTTCTCAATCATATGAACACATAGAGAGAAAAAAGACTGGGAGGGGGGGGGGGGAATGTCAAAAATATATCAAACTTCTAATCCCAAGAGAATTCCGTATCTTTTTGGTCAAAAATAATCGTAACAGAAAAAGTTGGGATCCATCCTAATGAATCCCTATTTCAGTTCGGAAGTCCCATTTTATGTACTTACATAAATACATACACGCTCTGAAAGATGATTAATAGGTATTATTATGTAGGTACGTTAGTGATGTGTCAAATATCTAAAAAATAAGAATAAAAATGCACATATGCTGAATATCAATATTTGAATTCGGTGGATGCAAAAGTGGATACGAATATATAAAATTACGGATAGTTAATTTGAGATGCAACTATGAGTATTCAATACATCACTAATAGTATATAGTAGTGCATATGGGGGGGGGGGCTTCCTCTCATACACTGGTCACTTCTCCCATACGCTTAATAGTACATCTATTCAATAATGAATCTTTTATTAAAATTCGTGAAAAGTTTTAATTTTTTGAATAAAAGTCTTTTGATATCCCATATTTTTATTATTGTTACGTAATATATTTGTGTAGAACTCTCATGAGGGATCTTATCTCGGTCAAAAAATATATATACATAACTTATTTTTTGATTTATACTGGGGAAAAGTGGACGTAGAGAGGAGACTTGGGAATTTAAGAAGATCATCCATCATTTTAAAAGAAGAATATATATATATATATATATATATATAAACCTAAGGTCCTATCTATTCATTAGAAGCAAAAAAGAAAATAATAGTACATAATAGATCCATATCCAGAACAAACACAACAACTGCTGGTGAGTCAAAGATTTGCTTGGAACTCTCCTTTGTGTTATTTCTTATCATGATCATAATCATAAGTTGAAAAATAGAGACGATGATGACGTTGACTAAAGAAAGGGCATTCAACAACAGAAGATATATAGAACATACATAGAAAACAACAGCCACAAAAGAAAAAGGCTTTCTAAAAAAAATAAAGGCTATATGTACAATAGTAACTAACTTAATAATGTTTTTCAAGGGAAAATAAGGGTAATTAAGATTCATGATATGGAATTTCTCAAGTTTTTATATCTTTAATTTTATTTTGGTCCGTAGTTTTTATTTGCAGATTTTTATTGTGAGTTTATTTTTCTTCTTTAAAAAAAATCATTTCGTTTTGTTATCATGTGTTACATACATACAGCAATATCTCTGTAACTGCTATTCTATTCAATTAGGATAATGTTTTTGAATGGATAATATAGCAAGTTTTCTTGGTTTTGATCAGGTGTGATCAATTAACAGACAAACATAAATATGACACTTTGCAGCCACATTTATGGACTGAATGTGTGCTGTGCTAACATCTGCATATTAAAATTGGTGCATTCTCTACAAAGGTTGGCTTTAAACACTCTGAAAACCTCATACCAATCAACGAACACTAACGCATGATTAATTCATTTCCTTTTCACTAGACACGTTGATACTACTTGTTATCAAGTGATTGTAAATTGTCTTATTTTTAAAGGACTTTCCAATTGCTAACGATACTTAGCTCTACCGTGAGTCTTTGATTTCTAGACAAATTTTTGCTTGAAATTGGATGAAAAATTACATTATTAGATGGACGATTTCTTCTTGGTTAAGGAGTTTATTCAGGCGTTTGCATCTCATTTGAATGCTGTAGATCTCAGCTCTTTAATGCATTCTTTGTTAATCCATTCCATGTAATATTCAAGGAGTTATTTAAGTACAAAGGATTGGTCAACTTTTGGGTCTACTCCCGCCCCTATGCTCCTAAGATCTCTCTTAAGTCAAAACAAAGACCAAAAATGGAATTTGAATTAAAAACACTAGCAAATCATCATCATTTTTTAATGCACAAAATGAGTATCCTTCTAGGCTTAAATTGAAGTTAAAGTTGGAAAATGGGTCAAATTTTGTTCAAAAAGTAGGGGTCAATTTCTCGAAAACGGTCGGACTCTTGAAAAAGAAAGATTACAGATTTAAAATCAGAGTGCAAAACTGAATAACTTTTATTATATTTATACCCTTTAGTATTTTAGACATTTCAAATTTGTTGACCTGTGTAATTAATAAAAATAACACTAATAAACTTGTGTCTGATAGAGAAGATCATATGAACTCATTTCAATTCTTATAGGGAATAACTTCAAACTTCAAATTTTCTCATTTAAAGAGAAGCAAAGAATTACACTTGACGTCATTAGCAAATAAGCAATGACGTATTCATGTCTTTGTAAATAGAAATTTTTTTGTACTTATATGGTACTTTAATTTACAATTTTGATATAATATCAAGAGAGATTGGTTTGCCATTTTTTGATAAGGAGTACCTCTTTAATGTTTATCCAGTTATTCCATTAATTTTTAGTGTCATCTATTCCAAATGGTTGGTGAAAATAGTACATGTGCATCATGAGCCCAGACCAAACGGTGTGTAAAAATTGACTTCTTGTCAAAAAAAAAAAAAGGAGACATTTTCCGCATACTATTTTAAATCTCCATATCTGACAAATATTCAATGATTCCTACATTTTGTTCAATCTGCATTACAAAAATCTTACATTATTATATGTATATATCTTAATTTTGAAAACAATGGTCATAGTATTACAAAACAGTTGTAGTATTGTACTTGTTACACTTTGTCTCCAGGCTCACAACGTATGATGTCCAGTGATTTCATTAAAGAAAATGTCAAACCTAAATATTGTCATAATTAAGTGTATAAAAAAATATTCTCACATAGCACAATTTGAAGGGGATTTCAAAAATTTGTCTGTTAAATTAAGAGTCACATTCTCCTACATATAGCTGGATCTACATATTTATGTATGTAACAATTATCCATTCCAACAATCTTGTATTCCAACCATATGCAAATATCTATATAATTTTTATAACGATACATTACCATGGGCCCATCCACCAAAACGTTCTAACTTTTTTCCAGCAATAGTCTTAATCTGGTTTGCTAAGAAGCTATTACGTTGTGTCAGATAGAAATAATTTATATTTCATTTACGATAGGCACAACGGTATAGAATAATATATACATATATGTACATATGTATATGCTCCCAGTTACAAAAAAGTGTCAAAATCAAACTAGTGGCAAAACATTTGGACACGACACATATATGTATGAACCATAAATATAAGTGAACGTACGCAGGCAATCAGAGAAATGATGATGGAGTATGTTGTATGTAGAGATAAATGAATAGCCAGTAGTACCCTTATTATTACAATTGACTGACTGAATGACCGAATTATACAATCAATGAATAATTTTTCCATTTCACCTCACTCCTGACCATTTCTATTCTTCATTTTTTTCAAAAAGGGGAAAAATACTGAAAAAAAATAAAATAAACCCCGTGAATTGAAGCAATTTATCATGTGAAATATACATACGTATGGATGTATGTATGTATATTTCATAGTAGAATAGAAGGTGGGGGAGAGAGAGGGGGGGGGGGGTATTGACCAACACTATGGATGGATGTTTTTGTTGTTGGCTGATGTTGCAAGAGCAACTATATTAGCTAAAAAATGGTATCACGTATGAAAAACATTTTTTTAATAGTAATTCATACATATTCAAAAAAATAAAAAAAAAAGAAGAAAATTTTCCATAGTATTAACTTATTCCTTTTACATATACATACATGAGTAGAGGTCGTAATGAATATGGAATTTGAAAAAAAAAGAAAAATGTAATTTTTTGTTTTCTTCATTCTATCTTTTTTCTTGTACATTTTTGAAAATTACTCATATGATATGAATATGTATGTATTTTTCTTTTTTGTACACGTAGAATTGTGAATGAATTATAAATTATTTTTATTAGTCGAATAGGTATACATATATATATATATATATATATATATATATTTATTTATTTATTTGTATTATGTACCATTATTATGACTTTATCAGAGTGGGTTGAAGAATCAAAGAGTTAAAGAGTGGTTAGGAGGTGGAAAAAGGAGTGGTAAGAACAAAAACAAAAAAACCAAAGCAAAAAAGTCCTTCAATCAACACACTTTCAAAGTATTTTGTAGGTTTTTGCATATAGTTTGTTATTAAAGGAGGGGGGAGGGGAATGCAGAGACTTGTCATGATGCGATCTTTCATGCATTTCTCAATCTTTCCTCCTTTAAAAGAGAAAGAAAAAATGCCCAAAATTATCTTCTGGCTTTTCTTCGTTAATTATTGCCCATTACTGTTATATATATATATATATATCGTAGTAACATCCACTGCTTGACAAGAAGTTAATTAGAGTTTAACCAACCAACGTTCAGAAAACTAATAAGAGTTGTTGTCGATAGATGAAAAAAATGTAGTGTAAGCTTTCATGTTAGTGAGATGACGCCTAGCTATCTAACTAATTAGTTAACATTAATTGATTAAATTTTCTCACGAGGACGATTGATTTATTGAAAAACTGTTGAGCTATTCAATCGTTCCTCCTCACAAAAAGGAAAAGAAAAAATGGTCCAAAATCAGCTGGTAGCCAGCCAATGTCGTCATTTCCCCAGCTGTCGTGCTATTCTTTATTTAACAATTGTAGGGATATGTTCACTGTTAACAAGTGTTAATTGGGGTTATATAAGAAGATCAACAATACATAGGAAGAGTTGATATTTTGGAGTTATTATTGTGTCTCGTCCCAGTTGAAATCCATTTTGCATAATAAATCTCTAATCTGGGATGGGTTGACAATTTTGAAGTGGCTAAGGCAAGGAAGCTATCTACCAATTCACGACATGTCCTATAGACTAACATATGTAATTCTAATAGAAAACAGGTGTTTTAAGTACTCTCAATCTGATGTATCCTCATGTTAGTAGTGAGATAAGGCCGTGTTGTATGTGTTTCCAATTGTTGACCCGTGGAATCGTTATAAATTCCTAGATATGAGGAGGAAAAAACATCTAAATATTTTGTCAATCCTTCTCGACGAAATGACAAACAAAAGTAAATAAGAAAAAAAGATATCATCAGTCGTGAATTAAATAGGTGTTAAAAACACTTCTATGTACAAAGTACAAATTGACTATTCTACTTATTTATTATGATTCTATTTCACTGGCTCCTGTTCCCTTGGATAAAATCTTTCTTTTTTCTTCCTCGTCTTAAATACACAACAACCACTCAGCGTCGATTCAAAATAATGGATAAAATCTTTTGATAAGAAATCAGTGAGAGTTTTTTTTTGGTGTGTTCTTTCCTTAAAGGGAGCAAGAGAGATCTCTTTCTCTCTCAGCAGTCACAACAACTCCTCCAAACTCCTATTCCACACCACTACCACCAGTGGAGGATAATATTGTAAACATATACTGATAGTCATCATGTTGGTTTTGAACAACCAACCAAAAGCTTAATAAGAAATACGATACATACTTATGGCTATTGTTGGTTTTTTCTTATTTCGTAAGGGTAAATATACTTCTTCTTTTTTTGTCAAAAAAGCGTCTTTCTTTTGAAGATGAAATTTAAATCCATTTTTTAACTCTCTCTTTCTTTCGTTTCTTTTCAAGTCACATATGAAATATGTATGATGAAGCGAATAAAAGTTGAAAGGAGAATGGTCTCATGATGTCGTCTATGACACCTTCATTCACTCATTCAAAAGCACAAGCAAATACAAATTCATTCCTTGAAGTTTGATGGAGTGTGAATAATCCAATAAGGCTAAAGTTGTCACTTGATGGTCATATCATCAGGAGGTGGAGGGAGGGAGAGAGAGAGAGATAAGGGGGTGATCTAATCATAATTATGTATGCTAAAAAAAAAATTCATGGTTCAAAGAAATACCATGAATAATCTAAATAATTGTTAAAGGAAAAAAAATGAAGTAAATCAATATTACTACATAAAAAGGTTTACCCCTGTTTTGTTTTTTATTGTATTTATTTTTGAATAGTTTCCTTTTTTTCTCGGTAGGCTTACATTCCAAGAAATATGAAATTGATAATTAAAACTAGGGGAAGTAATAACAAAAATACTATAGGAATGACTTGTGATAATTTATAAATATGTATGATTCTAATCAACTGTTTGAGAGTCGTTCTCTTTAAAAAAAAATTATAAAAAGAAATGTACATACTTAAAAAAAACACTCAAACTTTTGTTTGAATTGTACTTTTTTTTCTCTTTAAAAAGAATCTTTGAATAGAGTCTTACAAACATAACATGTACCAATGTGTTATAAATACCAAATAACAATCTCTCTCTCTCTCCCCCCCCCCTTCTCTCATCCCTTTTTTTTCAAGCATTTTATGCTCAAAAAACCAACCTCGAAGAAGGTCACATGGTATGACAGCTCAAAGATACATTTTGAAATGTCTAAAAAGACGATATTTATCTATTAAGACGACCAAGAATTTAATAAATATCTTTATCTGATGCCAAAAGGTTCTTTAAATAGTCGTCAGACTATTTTATAAAAATATCGCAAATTTGTAAAAATGTTTTTGGTTTCACTGTTATGACTAGACCAATGACACTTGATTATATGTTATTAAAAATAAGATTTTTTTTCTCTTGGTCTCAGATAAGGTTGTCATGATCACAAACCTAGTCGAAGGGTTCCTATCAAAATATAACATGAAATAACCTTTTCCTCTAACTTAATTTGGGTACCCTTTATTGCATTTTGGAGTCACTACGTAGGATTAATCAGAAATATTAATGAAATAATACAAGCTTAATTCAGACTCAATTTTGAGAAAAAAAACATCATGATTCGAGTTTGCTTTTTTGTGGAGGGATCTCATTTATAATTAAATTACCTTAACAAAATCAAATCCATACCTATGGCCTGAAATATGATCGTGAATGCATCAATGTAGAGAAGCCTTTTTGAATTCTTTTATTAAAATAGAATAAATAAATAATTAATTAGTTATATTTTTTTTGTCAAGAAATGGAATAAGGAAAAGAAGAAGCTATACATACATATAAAACGTACATATTATATATATGTACATATGTAGAGCAAAGACGGATGATGAATGTCAAGAAGTAAGTAAGTAAGTTGATTCCTTGCATTTGCCTTTTGAAAATGCATGCATATATTGTATGTACATGCATGTATGCATGCATGCATGCAAAGCAATAATAGTAGTGAAGAAGAAGAAAAAGGCAAGGTCAAGAAGGGATAAATTATTGTAATTTTATTCGGGTCTCTTTTTTTCCATTTTATATGGTCCTCTATTTGATTTTTAATTGAATTTCTTGATGAGAATAAATGGAATAACTACCAAGAAGAGACATCCAGGAGTTTCAAAATAATAATATACATAAAGGTTACTTCCAACTGTGTGTTGACTTCCATTCTATGTCGAACAAAATAAGAAAAAAAGAAGAAAACAACAATAGTGAATAGAAAGAAAAATAATAAAAAAGACCCTTGGTTGACAAGTGGGTTTGAATAAAGGGGGAACCGACAAGGTGGATTTTATGTATGTGAGGAGGCACGAGTCTCTTGGTGAGAGCCATGAGAGGTTAAAAAAAAAGAGACACAATGTCAAAGATTTAAATTAGACAAAAAAGAAGTCAAGTGGAATATTAAAAAGATGTCAGGAAAGTGAATGAGGTGAAAGCTTTTTTCTTTTTCGTTTCTTTTTGAGGGATGATATGATGAAGTTTTATATAAGCCATGAGGACATATCACAAGGTTTAATTGAACTCAACAGGGAGTCCTTATGATGATTATTGCTATGAATATACTTACTATGTCTTTTTAGGTTACCTACATTTATATATATATATATATATATATGGACCAACGACACAATCTTCGTAGTATTAGTATCGTCATTATTATTCCTTCGACAGCCATAAGTTATGCTCCTTTTTCTTGACGACGGGACTACTTCTTGCTCCTAGGACGCCACCACAGGTAGGGGTTCTGCTCCTTCTTCTCCTTTCTTATCTGTCTACTTACCTACCTACCTATAACTTTGACTGATAATCAATAATATACATATTCTGTGAATTTTTAATCATTCTTAGAGGGACACTTTCCAAAAGTCATGAATTCATTATTTCAACCATTTTGAGGGTAGAAAATTACATACAATAAGTGATCACAAGTTTATTGTCGTAGTGATGGATAAAAAATACTTATTTGCAAGTCGGAGTCAAGTCTTGAATATTTGGAGCTGAAGTTTAAGTCAAGTCTCCAGTCGAATCTAACATAAAACAATTCTTTGTTTTAAACTCGTAGGTTATTTTACAAGTTAAGGAAATTTTGGCTTAAAATTCGAATTATAATAATATTTGCCTTCACATTATCATGAGAAAAATTTACATGATTAAAATGTGTTGGAGAGGTCGTAAATTTGAGAAATGGGATATAAAGTCTTTCTATATATAGTAAATAGTTTGTAAAATTACAGAGACTATAGGACATTGTAAACATATATACATATATTTTTTGGCTTGAATTTTCTCTACACTGAAGGATTATTAAGTCAAAGGGCTGAAGTTCAAGTCAAGAAGACTCAACATGTTACTCATGGTTAGTTATTGAGATTGATTTTGATGTTGCTTTGGTCTTTACCTTCCAAAGCCTTGATCTTGTCTTGGTCTCGATCTTTGAAAGATGAGACCAAGACCAAAGCAATTAAGCTAAAATTTCCTTTTCTAAAAACAACACTAAAAAACAACATCTTTTTTTTTCTTGGTCCCAACATAGTTCTTTCAAAATTTAAGTATTGTCATTGTCTAGATCCGTCAAAGTACTTATATCGACAACAATTCTACTCAAGTTCTTCAACAATTTGGAAAGCCATCGAGCCAGATGTCATCAAGTGAATAATTCGAATCTAATCCTCTTGTTGATACATCAGTTTGACAAATTAAAGAAATTTAAATCATTTTTAGTGGTAGAAAATTATAGCAAAGAAATGCTTAACCATGAATATTACATAGGCAGACATAATTTATGTAAAAGAATATACCTACACTTATAAAAAATCTCTCTTCTTTTGGTTGTCTTTCTATATATATATATATATATATACATAATATTCAATAAGTGATCACGATTTTACCTTAGATTGTTCGTCTCCGTATATACCTATATGCATATACATAGTATAAATGTAGCTCCTATGAAAAAAATAGGTGGAATATTCATTATAAAAATCTTTTTGGATGCTGTTGATAAAGATTCATGCGTCTTCTTCATGGATCTTTTGTGCTAATAATCTCAATACTTTTATGTGTACACACCTATTAACAAAATATACTTTATACTATGTACTTTTGTAAACAGAGATTTCCCTTTTAAAAGAATCTTAGGCAATTGAAACAGATAACCTGATCATTCCTTGCTCATATGTACATATGAACTGCGTATGTAAACATTCTTTGCTCATGACTCAATATTAATTATTGCTGTTAAATACCTTGTCAAAAAGGAACTATTTCCGATTTTTTTCATATAAATATATATGACATCATCAAAATATCAAATCAACAAATTATATTTGATTAAATATTCATCTATGTATGTACATATATGAAATAATAATAATGACTTTGTAAAAAAAAAAAAAAAATACACAAAATTCATTTCTTATTTTGTTATTGCCATTATTTTTCCCGCCTTTTTTTTAAAGAAATAAATATTCCTTTTAACTTTATTATTGTTATTATTTTGACTATGAATAGATTTTATAGAAATATTAACAATAACAATAATGATAAAGAACCGTGACTCATTAAAGATGCTAAGTAAGGGTTCGCCCACTGATGATATTATGCAAATATCATTATTCACTTAGAAAAAATTGTGTAGGTTAAGATGATAATAAAATTTAGCTGCAGTTATTTTGCTTTAACGAGATGATGAGTACATAGTCTGACCTACCCCTGTAATATATAAAAAAAATGGTTTTATATACTACATATATATGTTCATATAAGAAATATTAATAATAAATCGGGAAATGTATACAAACATACTTTAAACAAAAATAAACAGGGAAGTCTTTTGATTACGATCACAAATTGTGGAAAAATGTTATTTTTTATTATTCTTCTTCTTCTTTCTGTAAGGTGTCTAAAAAAGATTTTAAATAATACATAGGGAGATAAATTGCAATCAGGCTTTAGTATACATATGTGGTATGATGTAGGGAGGACAGAAGATGGTTGGTACGATTAAAACAGGTTGCTTAACTTCATTCTCAAGCATGTACGTAAAGTGAAAAATGGGTCTTTGGACTGTAGAAATATTTTTGTATAATTGGTTTCGTAAATTGATAATTTTGTAATAATTTATTTTGATTAAAATGAAACTATGTTTTCTTTTAAATAGTAGCATTCATCAAAATGGAGGAAATTTGTCAGCTCACAAATAATTCCAATTTTCATCAATCAAAAGTGAAATGGCACGTGATTTAATATTATCATCAAATTCACATTTAAATTTAATATGTATACTATGTTCCTATCTTAAGAGACAGTTGAAACATCACTAATCAGTAGAATCCGTTAGTTATCTTGACTTATAGTGCAAGTATATATATACATATATATATATATATCAGTAAATTTGTTGCGTAAAAATTTGGTATTCTTAATTTGAATTATCTCGGAGTAATTAAGGAAAAGATTTTCAACTGGCTCCCCTACCAAGAGATAAGAAGAGGAGAAGGGGGGGGGGGTTAAGAATTAAAATTTGTTAAATAGTCGTTATTTATTCTACTTTATTGAATAATAAACAATTTTAACTTTAAGGTTAAGAAAAAAAAGCCACTTCAGAAAGGAGAGAAGTGAAAAAAAATGATAATTAAAATTTAGCAAATTATTATCATGGTATTTTTTTTCCTTTTGCAATAGTCATAATGGCACTCATAAAAGAAAGTAAAAAGATCGTTGATATGTATCTGTGTCTGATCTATAATTACATCATTATATAATTATCAAATGTCTATATTATTTGAGTAGTAATAATCATTCAAAATAAAAAACTAAATAAAGATTAAAATTTGAAAAAAAAAACCAACTTTTATATATATTATTATTAAATTTATTTTCCTCCAAAAAACACTTATGCAAGAAGATGTATATTTATATATACGTATATAACCACCCATATTTTTATTTTTGTGCATTTCTAATTGCATCACACAAATAACATAAAAAAAACTTGCCAAACTGCCAAGTCAGCCTTATTTTTTTTAAGTACATACATAACTGACCATTTCGTTTCTTTTTTTGTCTTCATATTTTTTAATCGTTATTTGGACTCATAAAAAAATTATATCATCCAAATATATCTGTGCGTAAAATACTGGGTGTTTAAAGCACTCAAGCAACAACCCATGGAAGGAACAAACAAATTGTCTATAAAAAATAAAATATAACGAGTAAAAAATATTATATATATAAAAAAAAAATTGCGCCAAGAGAATTTATTATTATTTTGTGGTTTTTTTAGTAGATCATGGAACCTCTTATTTTTTCTCGTTGGTTAATGATTGTATATGCTACAATTATGTTTTTTTTTTTTTTGTTCTTTTTTTGACTCTGCATTTTAAAAACTAATAAACTAAAACGACAAAAAGTATATATATTTGCTATATATATATCTATATTAGTGTTGATACTCGGTTCAAGACCGGGTTTTGTTTCAGTTCTGTTTTGATATTTATAACAAATTTATTTTCAATCTTTAAACCCACCTTGGATTTAAAGGTCTGCTGTATCTTTAGATTGAATTGCCACCTAAATAATACTTTAGTCACAATCCTAAGCATTGGTGTAAATATGTCTTCAACTTTAGTCATATCAAAGACATGATTTTCAAAATAAAAACATATTTTATTTCTACCATTAAAAAAAACTTAAAAACTGTGTCGTTATTGACACCCATGGTACTAAGTACAAACTTAAAAAAAGACTTCTGAAGAAGGTTGCATTAGAAGATTTTACCCTAGTGTAAGTTGAAAAAAGGGACCGAATCCGAGTAAAACGTTTTCATGACATCATTATTGTCATGTTAGTTCATTTCAAAACACATTTTAGAGTTAGACCGATTCAGTCCAACAAACATGTTCGCAGGAATACGACTACACAGTAATGAGACCGATGGGTCCGAATATATAAATTGGTCCGGTCCAGAATTTCCTGACCGAATGGCAACACCAATACCTATGCATTATGTGTAAAAATATTAAACATGGAGGTGAAAGAATCACCTTCACCACAAATGTCCATAATATATTATGCCAACATATTAGAGGAAATGATTTGAAACTATAAATGACGACGACTAAGGGAGCAAGGAACTTCACAGAGGAGCCCTTTTAAAAAAAATGATGGATAGAACCCTACATATACAAAACAAATACATTTAACTCATCTCACAGCATGGCGTTTGCTCCATGTTTGTTTGTGTAATGTAGGGATATGCTAATTCACTCATTCACGAAACTTAATATGTACCATTCAGGAGGAGTTGAAAGGTATTGTTATTCACAAATAATGTTGGAGTTCATGGGGTAGAAATGTACGTACGTATGTACGTCGTTTATACATATAAGTTCAATTTTGAATGAATGTGTGTTCCTATGTCTATCTATCTATCTGGGTATGTTTAATTGTCTTTTAGACATTCAACAAACAGAAAAAAAAGCAGAAATGAAATACATAATAAAATAGACTAATGAATAATTATTCTAAGTTGTAATCGTCGTAGTAGTGTGTTTGTAGACAGCTGACTTGGCATATTAGTAGTAAATAACAATAAAAACACAACAAAAAACAAAAACTAAACACCTAGTAGAAGTAATATGTACATACATAGTCATAAGAATCTCTAATTTAACAAAAAAAAATACGATTTTAACTCCATTTAAAAGCCATAGAGAGATATTATTGAAGTGTATATATATATGTACGTACACTCGTGTGATTCCCCTGATTATAATTATTATTTTTTCTTCCTCTTGTAAGCAAAAAAAAAAAAAAAAAAAAAGTACACAACCAAACGTCAGATGGTTTATCAATTCAATACATACTCTAATGAGTACTAAATATATACATATATGTAAGTATTTCTGTGGTTAAATGGTTAGTAAGAAAAAATAAAAAAACGAAGGAATCTTTTACCAAACCATTTTTTTTCTTTAAATAACTTAATTTAATTATTCACCGTGTGAAAAAATTGTCAACCAAAACAAGACGCCATCAGTAGATAGATTATAGTTAATGAAATTAGTGTGTCTTTGGGAAAAAATTAGAATAAGTACATAGTAACGTAAATTGTCAACCACAATCCTTTATTTTTTTTTTTTTTAAGAGATTATTTACATGTAGAGCAATACCGTGGTTCCGTGGATACACCCGGACAGAAGCCATGTGTTAATATTATGAAGAAAAATTTCATTCTTCTATGCAAAAGAAATAAATGGTCTATGTAAAGGGTGAATTTTATAACTACAAAGGATCTTGAGATGAAAAACTGTAGTATAAATAACAATTTTGACTAATTGAATACGGAGAAAACGGGAGAATATGTATTGCTGTATATATGTATACCCATTTTTTGTACAAGTTGAAATATTGTTAGAAAGTTAATTCTTGTGCTTTAAGAATAAACTGTACAAGATGTAACTGTATTATATCTTACATAAAAATGAGATTAAGCATTTAAAATGTGGAATTTACAATGGGCTTGTTATAATTGAAATGTTGCAAATTCCATTAAATAATAGTTAATACATAGAAGAAGTAATATTCAGATTTTTGAATGGCAATTACTAATTGATACGTATTCTGTGGTTTATTTTAAAATCCAAGGGTCGACAGTTGAATTACTCTTATAGATATATACACTCTACATAAGACATATCAATAGTCAAAATGAGATTAACACAGTATCAATTTATAGTTGACTGGTGTTAGAGCTACATAAGACGTAATATGACGTACAAATACTTACTTGCACATGTTATCAGCGAAGTTAGTAACACTGTTTCTTTATTCAGTAACGGGGTAACTTATTTGATTACTTTCCATTTCAATATAATGCAAATTTATTTTATTGTTTTACTTTGTTTTTTATTGAGTAAAAAAATAAAATAGCGCTGATCAAAGTAACAGGCCCGTTGCTTATACGATTAATAATCACAATTTTTTCGCTTGAGCAAAGGTGTCATTAATGTAGTTATTTTTAGGCTAAGCATTTTGTCCCAACTAACCTTCCTTATCTCAGCTATTGGTTTATATACATACCTAATACGTTACTACCTGCTTTATTAGAGTTCTGAATCTTGCTTTATGTAACTCAAATAACTTCTTGCTAAGTTATAAACATATCTATGAAATTGTGAAATGACTGACAAATTGACAAGCTACAAGCTACTATTTTGAGCCTTTATTTCTTATTCTCTTTTGTGAGAAGAAAAGGTTGAGAGATGGAAGAAAGTTTGCTATGTGATGTATGTATGTATGTATGTACTCGTATAAAGAATAGAAATTTGTCAGTTATTTTCCTTCTTTTAGATAATAATTTGTGGGGATGTCTACATGGATATGCGGCAATTCTATGTACTTAGACTAAGTACATACTTACATGGAGAAGGAGCAGTCATGATGAGGATGATATGTTGTTACACCAAACCCATCGTATGTTAAGTAAAAAGAAAAAAGAAAAAAAATTGTAGAGATTTCACAACGGAGCCACCATATAACAGGTTTTAGATTTTGTTGAATGATAAGTTTTAATAATTATGATGATGACTCTTGGTTGGTTCTTTTCTTTTCTTATCTTTTTTTGGGTTGGCTCATTCCATTGTTCCATATGTATGTATGTATGTATGTTGTTGGTAGTATTATTACGTAATGAATATTTTTCCAAGTTATCTACATAAGTATTTGATTCAAATACTTTTGTCTTTTCTTTTTATAGTATAAATATATGT
This sequence comes from Lepeophtheirus nordmannii, assembly GCA_963680855.1. Lineage (NCBI taxonomy): Eukaryota > Metazoa > Arthropoda > Copepoda > Siphonostomatoida > Caligidae > Lepeophtheirus > Lepeophtheirus nordmannii. The sequence continues at coordinate 19,604,873 of OY804521.1, read as the reverse complement.
GTACATAATTGTCAAATGATAGTTTCCTTTACTTGTACTTACTGCAAAAGTGCATTCCCCCCCCCCCTTCAACAGTTACCTCGTTCATTCAATCCGTACTTTTATTATTGATATTTTTATTATTATGAAGATCTCTGTTTCCCTCTCTTACTCACTTTTAATTTAATTTATATGTCTGAAGTCCTGCTGTGAATTACAGAGCTTTTTTGCAACATGTTTGCCATTTTTTTATTATTATTATTCATCTAGTTATATCATATATACGCAAATAATAAAAACGGTTTTTGCGTAAAAGGCGTTGTACATAGATACATGTGTGTTACTTTTTCAAGGTACACTATTTTTTTCTTCACTTTTAAAGAAGTAATATGATCATTGAGAGTTCCATGTTTAAAGATCTCAGCGAAAAATAAAAGGTATTTGAAGTACCAACATAAATTTATTTTAATATTTTTTCACGAAAAATAACTTAGGAAAAAAAATTATTATTATTATTATTTTGTTCCTTAGTCTTTTTTTATTTCTTTGTATGACGAGTCTACAATGTACATATAAATATATTTCATGAATTATAAATGTATGATGTATATACAGGGCATGTAAGAAATTTACTATTATTGCAAAGCTATTAATAAATATATCAAATAGAAGAAGCATAAGAAGAGGCAATTGAAATGTTATCTATTGCAAACACATAGAGCCATCTTTAACCTGGATTCATAATGCATATTGATTAGCATTATATATATATATATATGTATAACCTATCTACGTACCTAGGCAGTATGATATAGTTTTTATTTCTTTTTGTTTTTAAAAAGTCGTCATCCATCAATTCTACCGAGTGTTTAGGCAGGTTTTCCAGACCTTTTTTTCTCTTATTGCAAATACTCTTGGTTATACATATACTTATGTAGAATTTGGGTAATTGGCATGTCTCCAATAGATTAAAAGGCCAATCATGCACCTGAGAGTGCTTGGTTTAATTGAGACAATTATGAGTATATTGTGGACGAAGCTCAGGTGGACATGATTGTCTTATGTATCTAGTTATACCTAGATATTATCCACAGGTGTATGTTAGAGGGATCCACAGGTGGATAAAGGGCTTCTTTTGAATCTAAAAGGTAAATCAAAGGTTAAAATCAGAGAGAGAGAGAGAGATAAAAAGATTATTATGAATATAAAACAGTCCAAAATATGAGATTTTTTTTTTTTTTTTCATTTTTTTTTCGTTTTCAGACAGCTCCTCCTTCCAAGACTCCATCTTTTTGTTTTCGTTCTTTTTTTCAAATACCTATTTTTACCTACAACATCTATGAAGGTAAGTAATATTAAAACCAATTTGAGTGTATTGTCCGTTTTCGTGGTCAAGGTTGGTTGATGTAACAAAATGTTGTAACTTAAAATTATCTCTAAATTGTCAAGATCTCTTTTGAAATTTGACATAGGCCCATAGATACCCAGTAGCCACAGACCAATACAATGGTGGCAAACAGTTTTAGACAAGTCTTTATGTGTATGGTTAGTTTATGTTGTATTTATTTATTTTAGTATTTGGTAATATGTTCCTTGATATGGTAGAAAACATTACTGACGAGACATTTTACCCTTAAAATTGACTGAATTATGGCATCAATCCATCAATATATTATTGAGTCTCCTCGCTCTTCTGATAGGTAATTCCAATACACATATATGTATACGTATTTTCAATGGATTTGAGATCGGAATCGCTATCGTATCAATTATACCCAATTTAGTTTCATCCAGGTTTTTTTAAGATGTCAGAGTTGTAACACAGTGCATGATTCAGCATTCAACTAGATGATTGTAAGTATTTTTTTTCATTTCAGTGGGAATTTTATTCAGAAGAATGACTTAAATAGTATCCTGATAATATTCAATATATTATTAATAGGAAGGAAGCGTACTTATGTTACTACTTGGTATTAGTAAAATAACATCTAATAGCATTCTTAGAAATGATCGTTTTCTAAGTTTGATCTTCCAACAACAAATCTGTATTTAAAATATCCTTTACGTATGGCTTTTGGAAAACAATGAATCCAAATCTGACGCAAGGCAGTTCATCTATCAAGATAGGCCCTTAGCTACTTATAACTTACCTTGAACTCCCACCAATAGTTGATACTGAAATGCCGTAACTATATCCTACTAGTCCAGATTCAATCAGTCCGGATGGTTTTGCTACAGTGTGATTTTCCATTTCAAAACCCTTTTAGTGATAAAAGCAATAACTATTTAAATGCACTGAATAATACATTTGAACAATTACGAACAATTTAGATTCAAACAGTCGAATATGTTCAATTCGGGACTAATTACCGGGTCTATTCGAATTATTGCTGTAAATATATGTATATTAATTAAAATCATTATTAAAAAAAAAAAGAAAAAAAGAAACAGTAACCCCTAAATGAACCATTGTGCCTCAGAAAAGTATCATTACTTTAACATTGATGTTTAACTATGTTCATATATGTACATATATTGGATCTCATCCCCAGTCTGTCTGAGAACCATGATCATGAGGGGAAGAAAGAGGAATTAACGATCTTTTTGCTGAATTAATTGTTTAAGAATTCTCTTCCTCTCCTCCTCCTCTAATTCTTCTTCTATCACACGTTGTTGCTTTTGATCTAGACGACCATAATCATAAATATAAAAAATTCTTTTTTTTTCTTATTTTAAGACGGTTTTTAATGAAGAAAAAAAAAAGGATTGACCAAAAAGAACGAAGCTAACTATGAAAGAAGGAGAGAGAGAGAGAGAAGCCCCATTATTTATAATGAGTTATTTTTTTATTTTTTATTTTCTAAGAGAAAAACTTGAAAAATTTCCATATGAATATCCCGTTCAAAAGCATTCAACCACAATTTAATAAAAAAAATTAAATAATAATGACTGTGAGTAGTGTTTGTATATACGTATCTATGAACATCATAGCAAAGGAGGAATACTATTATAGCTTTGAAAGAATTGCATTCCATCAACATCATCACGGAGACGAAGACAAACATGGATAGAGGTGGACTTCACGTTTTTATGACCCTTTCAAGTCACGCCAAAAATATACATTTATAAAGTATCTATAGTTATGTAAATGAGAATCTTAATTAAGGGAGATGGCGCTCTAGCTGGTACATGTATGTATATGTATGTACACTCACTCCTACATGACATGGATATATTCATTGACTCTCTCAACCTTTTCTCCCAAAAGAAAAAAGAAAAAGGTCCGAAATGAACTAGTAGTTACGTGAGTCTTTCCAGCTGGTGGACTATTCTTTATTCAATAATAGTAGGTAGAAATATGTTTACTTCCTTAATAATCAGAACACTAATAAGAGCATAGAGTAGATAGGTCAACAGCTGACCCCCCAAAAAAATGGAACATAGGAGTTTTTTTTCTAAATATATAGTAGATCTGACATTCATATTTTTCTAGCAATATGGAAATTTCTTTAGGACTTTTATAGGGACTAATAACAATAATTGGCGCCAGAGGGACCTTTGCACACACACACCCCTCCCCGACTCCGAACCTTATATATGGAAGATGGGCCTTAGCAGATGCAGCTTTATGTATATACCAAAAAATTGGGGAGGGGGAGGGTCTAGAAGTGTCTTTTATAATATAGTTACATTAACGTATGCAATATTTTCACATTTAAGGGGCTTTAAAGAAATTCTGGGGATCCTTAAGCCCCTATAAAATCACCCTTGGACATGATACCTGCATATAATTAGACAATTTTTCTTATATATAATGAAAGCAATTACAAATTACCTCAGAACAGGCCCAGATAGGAGATAACATCTAGTCATGGTCCGGTAACTGAGTCTTTTTAATAAATAAAGAAGAAGGGAGTCTAAAAAAAAAATATTTTTTTTAGGGGGAACTACGATGGGCATACATAGATTGGCCCTAAAGATGGACTAGTTGCCAACCCCTAAGCTTCAATTATGTGTGTATGTAGGTACTATAGATAGAGTCTCGTTGGCCATTATCATCACTCATTTTTACTATGTACATATACACACATACAACAAATATGGGTATGTAATTTTAGTCGTCATAAATGCCTGCCTGAAGGTCACGTAAAGGTCAAAGAAATAACTAACTAAATGAAAAAGAAAAAAAAAGCAATGACGCAAATAATAATAATTTAGCCCTATAATAAACACTGTATGTTTATAGATAGGTACATAATATTATTCAATGGAGAAATATTTCACAAAAAAGAAAAGAAAAATGTTGTGTGGTTATATTATGAAGGTATCTACATATCTATAAGTATTATTATCACCATTGACCTTCAAATGCCCTTAGATATACCTAAACATGTAAATAATTTTTTGAATTTTTTTTTTTTGTGCAGAACCATATTTTAAGAACTTCTCTATATACGTAATAACATGGTATAATTATACTTATGTACCACAAAAAGCCTGTTGAAACGACAATTTACACAATAAAAGGAGCATATAATTAAGGCTCCTCTACTACTAAGTATGACCTTGAGTTTTTTTCCCTCTCATATAAATATATATATATATACATTTTAGTGACGAGTGAACGAGTAACTTGCTAAAAAAATGTATTATACATAGGATAAAAATTAATTCCGTCAAAAGTAGGTCTAACGAATTAAAGCAGTTGTGAATGGTTCTGCTTCTTTGGGGTACTTCTTTCATCATATCCATTTTTTCCCCTTTTTTTCTTTATTATTAGTATTATCATTGTTTTGTTTTTCTTCTTCTTCTTTTTATTATTTTTATTCAATATATATTTTAAAACCTATGTGGTTTTGACCTCCTTCCTTCCTTTCTTTCTTTTCTAACGAAAATAATAATAAGTAAAAAAAAAGTTTGATTCTTTCAGAAATTGAAATGTAAAGAGTTGACTCCTCTTGACCCGTAAAGTGAGTTTGCTTGGCCATTTTCTAATTGTTACTAGCCCAACGTTATAAAGAATGAAGAGTGTGAGAGAGAGAGAAAAAAAAAGGAAAGAAAACAAAACGATTATTTTATTTTTTCATTTTCATAAATTTATTCTTCATTTCTTAACGAATTTTTAAAATATACTTATGTATATCTGTATGTTTTAATCATTTTTTTCAAATTTGTAGAGTCAATGTTGGATATGTCGAGTGGACCAGTCAGTCAATTTTGTTCAAGATATGAAAAAAGAATAAAAAAAAACTTTCAATACTATAAATTTTTTTTTTATATTTCCTTGTATGTGTTCTAAATAATTAATTTTGTAAATTGGGCAATGAACCTATGATATATACAAAAATTAGCAATGCTGACTTGTTTCATGGGATAGATTCCTTTCAATCTCAACACATTTCTTCAATTTGTGCCATATCTTTGGATCATAAATTTTGATTGAAAAACAAAAAGACATTTTCAACATGTTTTAGAATAAAGCAATGCTCTCTGGCTTGTGAATGGCAACGAAAGGATATAAATAATATAAAGTCAAGTACAGACAATCTATTCAAATATATGTAAGTGAGGACGGTTTGGAACGACCAGGTTCTTAGGTTCAATATATCAAACTTCTACTCTATATGTATTTTTGCAGATTTGATAATTACCATACATACATAGACATTTATGTAAAAGAGGCACTCTGTACCACATTTAACTATGCCCATTCTACATACGTATAATGTGGGCCAAGATAAGTTGAAATGATATGCAAAAACTTTTAATACTTTTTATATAACAATAATCGTAATAAACTTTTTTGTTTTTTTCATTCCTTATTTTTGCAACAGGCTCTCATTGAAGAAGATTTTATTTTTGGGTTATTATGGTTAAAATAGTTTAGTTAGTTAACTATTCAGTTAGCTACACCTAACACAACCCTACAAAAATCTCAGTTCCATTACTCTTATTATTATTATTATTATTATTGCTATAACCAAACATTTTTTTTTTTAGTTTTAGTTTTTTGTATCTCTAATTTTTTTGTTTTTTTAATTACAATCATTTTTTATTATAAATAATTTTCATCATTTCGCAGATTTATTAAGCGATTAAAAATTTAATGACCTGACATTAATTTATTTTACCTTCTCTGTCTTGAGCAGACAGTCATGGTGCCTATATAAGTATATACATATATATATATCTATGAAAGAAGCCATCTTAAGATAAAATAAGGTGGATGCCTCTGCTCTACTCTGGACACGCCTACTCACTCACTCTAACAAACCATTTGGGTAGAATGGAAAAAATACTTACAAGTATATATGTATAAAATATATTTATTTTATTTTTGATAATTAAACGCTTAATCATACATATATATGTATATACATATACAATACATAGATGATACCTGTCTGAGACTTTAGTATCATCTATGTACTATCTATGAAGGCAGTTCATTAGCAAATGAGGAGAACCCCCTCTCGCCCCCCCCCCCCCCCGCCAACTCCTCTTTCACTTTCCCTCATCACTCATTCAAAAGTGTCTTTTTCTCACACACAAACAGATCAATGGTTGTTGAATGATGAGTGTGACCTTTGGAGGTGATTCAAATAACGAGAACAAAAAAATAGGAGGGGGGGGGGGAACAAAAAATCCTATTCCCATCGTAGGCACATCTCTTTGTGACTCTTTTTTATTGACCCACTATTGGTAGGTATATATACTATAATTGCTTTTCCCAGGGCCCCCTTCTCTATATCAGGGCCAATGGACTGTGTTGTATGTGCCTTAGAGGTAAAGCAAGTCCACAAATTTGCCAGAGAGAGAAAGAGAGAAAAAAAAAGGTCCAATAGGCGTTAATATTGATACCATAATGGCATTGTATAGTTACAATGTAAATGAATGTATTGCTAAAAGAAGCATTCTGTGGTTTTGGACAATTATGGAATAAACCTTGGAATGGTTTTGCAAAAGAAGAAAAAAGAAATAAGAAAATATATTTGCCAAATCAAAGAGAGTAAAATCTTACTACTAAATATACATATACCTCTACCTATGTACTTTTGATGAATAAGACTTATATCTATATGTAGGTACATAAATATGAATAAGGCCATATCCCTAAGGGCAGGGAAAAACAAAAAAAAAACAAAAAAAAAACTCATCATTCATCAAAAGAGTGACAATGACCGAGCAAACCATTTTCTCTTTCCTTCCTTCAACAACCAGCCAAGAGGTAGGTAAGCGTAGGGCGCACTTGTGTGTGTGATTGAAATCGATGATTACAGGTAACAAGAAATAAAATAAAAGAAACGAACGACTCAAAGTATATATACATAATAGTTACAAGATAAGAAATGATAATATGTAGTACATAGGTTCATAAGTGAGAGCCGTGACAAGAGAGGTTTTATTTTCTTCTTCTTTAGGAGTACAAAATAAAATAAAATATAAAGAGAATGAAAAGTTGTCAAAAGTCCAGCAGCGGAAAAGGAATGGAGAGAATCAACTCCCATTTTTTTAATTCCTTTTTTTTTTGTTCTTGTCTGCAAATATATGTATATAAAATATAACATAAAATAAATGATACCATATATTTTGGTGGGTTCACATTCCATTATAAATTGGTTTTCTTCGTTTTTGTTCCTTGTCTACATAGGTACATATGTATGTATGTATGTACATTTCATTTTTTGGGGAGAGGGAGGTTCATAAGACATAACATGACCGCGAATTCAAATTAAAAAACACTCATCCAGCAACACAAAGAGAACTCTTTTTATCTATGTATGTATATCAAAATATAATCATTTTTGACCCCAGAATACCTTTGTCGTCATCAAAAACAACGTGATGATGTCAAAAACTTTTAACCTTTCCCGAGTTTATATATATAGTAAATTTAAAAAAGTTATTTTTGAAAGAAATTCTTCAACTTTCTTTTCATGACACGTATTGTGATGACGGATGGATGGATGGATGGCTGTGCAAAAGAAATTCCCCCTAAGGAAGATCATCATCACCAACGACAACTCTAGCTTACTGCCTGTATGTACAAGGTGTACATAGTAGCTAAATGTCAGATAAGCCTATCATCTACTCCTTGAAACAACCTGTAAAGAGATTAAATTTAACGCACTTTATCGGGTCATCTTTCTTTAAACATTTTATTATTGTTCTTCTTTTTATTATTGTTATTTTTATTTTCTTCTTCTTGTCACGTTTTTGATAACTTTTAAAATTGAAATATAATTTGTAAGACGAGGCAGGAAAAAAAAGAAGAAAGAAGGAATCAGCTTTGTATCTATTTTGTACAATTTATTCCTTATCAAATTTGTTAAATCTTTAAATGCACATACAACAGTCGAAATAAAATATTATGTACTTCAAAAGTATATATATATATATATATATATATATATATATATAAAAGCACCTACACCTTAGTGTGAAATGGCTGATTGCCTCTAGAAAGATGCACGTCATTTAGTAAAATGCTAGTTTTACAATAAATATCCAGAAAAAATGAGTAATGGCCAATTTGTTTTGTTTTATTTCCAGCTCCTTAGAGTATAGGAGAGTTTGATCCATCCACAGCTGAAAGGGCGGTTGATGTATACATAAGCCAATGTAAAACCCTAAAGTATACAAATGATATAAATTTTAATATAATATAATATGTACTCTGGATCCTCCATCCCGTTATTGTAAATTAATTTGTATTTATAAAAAAAAACCATTCAATAGTACCTATTGTACTTGCTCTATAGAGGAACTCGTCTCTAATTCATCACTTTCTTACTAGACAGTCCTTGTTGTCCTACTATAAGTCACTATTTACTCATAAACGCCTCAATAATATTTTACATATTTTAAACAGTTATGGGCATTATTTCTAGTATGGGTTGAAATACTCAATAACAGCCGTATGTGGCTCTTTAATATACTTAAATATAAAATAGGAATTAGTAATGCAGGCCTCATGTGACGTGTATGGAATGCCTAAGTGGTTCTTATATAACTATATTCTTTATTTGATTAATAGCTGACCGTATTTGCTTTTTCTTTAATTGTGATTTGCAGACGCCTCCAAATGATTTCTAGAAATGATGAGCAGTTAGAATAAAAATACAAAAATAGGTATATAATTGAGAGAAATCATTCTGGCTTGTGTGTTGACGGGCCACAAAATATACAAATTTCATAACAAATATCTATCTACATAGTATGCAGGTACATAGAATGAAAACGTCGTGTGCTGTTGAATCTCCTCCTGGTAGTAGGAGTGTTGTTGTTATTAATTTTAATAAATAATATTTTTCGTCAAAAACGGAATTTTAATGCTGAATATATGAAAGTAACATTATATGTAGGTACACCTCTGTTTCTTGTTTCTTTCTCTTTCCCTCTCTCTCTCTCTCTCTCTTATTCTCAGTATGATATCCAATACCTACTACATATACATAAGCATATTGCAACAGGAGTCCCTTCTGCCACACTCCATGACTCCTTTTTTTCACCATTTGTTGAATGTTTAATAACCACCAACCAGTCAACTAAGTGAATGACGGAGTAGAGTAGAGTAGAGTAGAATTACGGTAAAGAAACGAATGTCATTTTGGGTCCATATTCATACATAGCATGCTAAGATTTGATTTTTATTTTGAGTCATTATACTTATTATTAACGGTCAAAAATCTTGCATGTCGTGTGGCTGTATCTATATACCTACCTATGTGTGTTTTTACCCTTTCATTACGATGATTGAAGGTCCCCTAAAAGAAAGGAAAAAATAACTCAGACCATTGTCGTTTCTTTAATTATGTTTCATTTTCTTTCTTTTTTCCTTTTTTTTTTTTCATTTTTAACAGAAAATCAAAAGATATAATTTGACGTCTCGCATTGAACCACAAATAGTATATATATATATATATATATATATATATATATATATATATATATATACGTACCTTCATGAGGCCTTTCAACACAAAACAAGGGCCAGCTTCATTTTTCGCAATTACATTTGAATTTTTCAACTTAGTATCCTTCATTTCTAAGAGTCAACTATTCTAATTAAACCTTTGGAGCCGTCCAAAAATTGCACTTAAATTAAAGGCCATATCGGAGTCAAAAGAGGTCCCACAAAACAAATAAAGGCTTTTATACTAAATATGTGAGAAATAAAATCATATATGAAAAAGAAGCAAAGGAGAAAAATTGAATATTATTAGATATATGTCTTTTTAATTTAATTACTAAAAAAATCCAAGAGTAGTATTGAAATAGAGAATTCATATACATATATGAGTGAAAATTTCAAAGATAAACTTAAGAACATATTAGGAGTCCAAATCATTATTTTGAATCCCCGTCTTACTAATTTGATTACTTGTTTTGTATGCAATTTGCCTTTAAATTGTGAATATGAATCAATTTCTTTATTCCTATTTATTGGGATATGTAGATGCCTACATGATTAGTCATTGGGGCCAAAGTTGGTTAATTTTAATGTGCTTCAAATAAACCTTCGTAATTTTGAGAGGGGGGGGGGGAGGAAATTATAATTTCTTTATAGGTTCTTCTTCACATACATATACATATGTACATACAATATGTACATGAAATGAAATAAAAAAATAAAATTTGGAATTTTTGTTAATGATTGCTTTTGTGTTGACGCTCAATGATGTACTATTTAGTAAAACATGATCATTCAGTGGCTAATAATAATTATTTGTGGAATTTCAAGGACCTTTTCTTTTTAGAGGGGGCTTCTCCGACAGCCCAGTCGACATAGCACCTACATACATAGGTAATGATTGTCTTTTTATATCTTTGTTCTTTTCTACACTCCACTACATATGTATGTAGTTCGTACGTACCCCATCGATCACACCTTGTAGCATCATCTATCTATCTACTATATATGTATGTTCCTAGGGTATACCTACCTATAATTTCAGGGGTCAATTTGAAGTGATTACATAGGTGTATACATACATATGTATGTACTATATGTATAGAGAGAGAAACATACGTAACTATGTTTTGTTTTTGTTTTTACACTCTTTTGATGCCTTTTGGAATGTGACAAATCTGGCGCCATTACTTCAAATTAAAGGAACTCAAGGATTTATTGAACTACTTACATGATAGGTTGATCCTCTACAATTACGGATATTAATGGGGTCTTTTGGCTAATGAATGATTTATGAACTATCTAGGTACATATTGCCATTGGCCACACTCTGGTCGTGTTTTTATTTTCAAGTTGACTTGATATTTAAAAAAAAGTTTATGAATGAATCTAGTTTTTTAGAGAAGAAAAAGTTTTTTATTTTTATTTTTTTGCCAAACCTTCAAAATGAGATCGTCGTCTATAGGTATACCTATATTTGTACACTTACAAGGAATCCAAAAATTGAAGAAGAAGAACCGTGACGAATAGGTTTATGTGTGTAAAATTACCCATCGAAGAGATACACAAAAAATAAATGGAAGGTATTAAAATATGGAATGCAGTGCATGCTAATATATAGAGGAAAGAAGGCCCTTGACTATACCTTACATTTCAATTTGTAGAAATGCAAAAAGAAAAGAAAAATGCAATTTGAATTGACAAAAAGTTATGGATAGAGTTGGGCCTCTAAGACTCAATCCCTTGTCAGTTTCTCTACTCCCCCTTTCTTAGCTTAAACGTAGATCGGTCCAGTCCCATTTCCCTAATTCAACAACCATAGGAGCATTTGAAAAGACAAATTGACCAGTTCTTATGTTAACAGACGAAGGGAAGAAAAGATAAATATAATTTCTAAAAAATTTCCTTTTCCATCCCCAATAAACAAATGATATTTGTCACTTAAATTGATATAACTAAAAGTAGTCGGACTGACAAATTTATCAGGACTGAACCAAGTGGTATTGTGGTTTTATCAGTGATCAAATCCAAAACCGTTATTACTTTTTTTAACCGATCTAATTCAGTCTCAATCACCAAAAATATTATCACAGGACTGAAAAAAAATGAAAAAAATGAATCGATTCACAATGTTACTACATTATAAAGGTACTCTAGAGGTTTTTTGTTTTTTTTTCAACACATGTCTGGAATAGAGGATTATGATGCTATTCATCATTATTCCAGTCTTTCAAGGACTGTGTCCCAATTGAATTATTATTATCATTCCCAATAAACCATGGAATGATCATGGAATGTAACATCATTTCACCCTTTCAATTTTCCTTCCTTGAGGGCGAACACATTCTTGCTTTTGCGCCTAGGTATGCTCCTTCAAACAACTCCTAGGACCCTTAGGCACTCAGATTTACATTTTTTCAAGTAGAAAGGGGGGGGGGGGGAGAAATGATAAGGCACACACACACACACACAAGAATAAAAGAGAATGAATCTCACCACACCCAATGATGATGATAGTGATAAACACAAAAACTCAAAAAATACTTAGCTAGTTAGCATTATATGCATATAATATGTTGTAGTGTGTGAGTTATGTAGAAATACAGTAATGCTCTCAGTCACCTACCCCTAATAAGACATTTGTTTTGACAAGTTTTTATTATTAGTATTTAGATATATGTAGACTTTGTTGTTTTCATTTGTCTCTTCAAAAACTAAATGAATTTGTTTATTTTGGATGATGTTTTGATGATAATAGGTCGTGGCTAAGTCTCTGTTTCTCCCTAATTATAGTGTACAAATAGAAATATATATATATATATCATTATTACTATGAAAAATGCGGCAGCAACAGGCGACATTAAATAGATTTAAAATTACAAGTTATTATTATATTAACAACGGCAAAAAATATCGGGAATCGAAAAATCTTTATTTAATCATCGAAATTCAAAATCAAATGGTCGGTTTCTTGGGTAATAGATTATGTATCTCGAGAAAAAAAACAAAGGTTTTCAAAATTTTAAAGGAATAAAGTTTTGAAAATTCATGTAAACTTTTTTGGTTTCAACAACATTTCTCAGAATTGTATTTTAATCATCATCTTTGAGACATCACAGACAACGAAAAAAGTTTCACAAACACTAATGAATATTTTGACGTGTAATTTGACAACAATGTCAGTGACAGTGGTATCAACATAAAAACAAAAATATTGCTCCCTATCAGAATCCCAAAAAACTTAAATTCTAATTTCCCGATATTTTTTGCTCATAGTAGTATGTTGTGTACACTATACAAGTTGCAACCAAAGAAAAAAAAATGAGATGTAGCACTTGAAATGAGGAACTAACAGGTTAACTTATGATGAGCATATATACAATGATTGAAATTATATTCATTGTTCGATAAATCAATGGATTAATAATTCTAAAAGTAATAAAAGAAAGAAAATAGTTAACACATTTCTATTGAATTGTAATGTGTGTACGAGCTCTAACTTGTACAAGCAAATTGTAAAAATAGTACGTCTCATAGCTTTTTATTTTTCATAACACAAGCTATTTTTATTATAATTAACTATGATTAACTCCTGTAGTGGTCCCTTGGAAAACTATAAAATGTACCACAGAATACATAAGTACTTATCTATTTGTAATTATCATCAGAAGAGTCTAATTGAATTTAGATAGCTGCATTAACCATATCACAAATACACTCTAAAATCTTTAATTCAAATGTTTCATATCATTTTCAGTAAAAATTGTAACTTGAACAATCTGTTTACTTTTTTTTTTTACATTAAGCATTTTTCTACCTCCTTTCAAGACTAATATCATTAAGGGGGTTTACGGGGGTTGTCAAGGTCATAAACTGTAAAGAGGACAATAATTATAATTAGGGGATCCTTTTGTCCTCCTTCTTTTATTGTGGCTAACCTTGAAGAAGAAAATAAAAAGCTAATTATTGCAAAAAAAAAAAGGAAAAAAACCCCGGATTTGACCGACCAAGAGTGTTGTTGACAAGTTATATGTATATTTTAGGTAGGTATGGACTGTCCATTCAACAATTCCCCGTTGGTCTCTCTCTCTCTCTCTCTGTCTCATTTTGTGTCGTCTTATTATAGTATTTTTTTATGACTCCTTGTGGTCCCCTCTCCTTCGCTCCCTCTCTCAAATTAACAAAACTCACATTTAAAGTCATTTTAAATGCATAGAAAAGAGATAGAGAGAGAGACAGAAGAAGTTATTTAAATTCACCCCAAAGCCATAATTATCAAGAAAACCCCGAAACTGTTAGTTGCTTGAATTCTTATCAAGCTATCAATATGCATATACCTACATAGATTGGGACTCTTCAAAGGGACATTTTAATGAGCAAATCTTTTATGTGTTAAGTAAGATTTGCATGCATAAATGAGGTTTGTGTGTGTGTTGCTTGATCGTCATTCCTACTCGTAGCACTGTATATACATACATACATATATCTATGTATGTATGTACATAAATTAGTCTTTGTCTCTTTTTATGGCCTTTTTTCTGTGTGTGGCGTGTTGTGTGAGTGAATGAGTAAGTGACTTATTTTCTTTTTATTTCTTCTTGAAGTAGACGAAAGAGTAAAGAAAGGCAAAGTACCTTTGAAGTGTATGTATAGCTCAGTATGACTCTACGCAGTTATATATGTTGATAATATATGTATAGCATAGATGATAGCTTAATAATCCAGACCGTTCTTTCATCATATCCTATTAAAGTGTTTAGGACTTTTCCTACTTTTGGTCGTACATCTATGTAGTTGCTTTGCTCTTGGACATAACAACGAGACTCAGACTGTTAGGGGAATTATTAGGAAGACCTTCCTTCAGAAATTGATCTCAAGAATCACATCACATTCACAGCGAGAAACTATACAAGGGATATCAACCTCGCTAAATACAAAAACAAAAAAACCTATTTTGATTCTTCTCTCTTCTTCTACAGTTTTCGGAGGAAGTCTATGTGTGTCTCGTCTCCCCCCTCCCGTCCTCCCTCCCTCTAATGGTAGTTCGTTGGGTAATTATTCAATTATTTGACTGTGGTTAGTTGTTTAATGACAACGTGGACAGAAAATAAAAAACAAAACAAAACACAATTTCGGCTCTTTTCTCATCCTTTCTAGCCGACATAGGTACACTTAATATTTATATAGAAGGAAGAGAGAAAAGGTCTTTGTACAATTGATTGATTTTGTACAAAATGTTTTGACAAATAATTAAGAGGGATATGAGTGATGACCCGTCTCTATTCTTCAGTGTTTTTGTTTTACTTTGTAATTTGGTCAGTAGTTGTTGACAACAAGGAAATAATAATAATAATAATAATATACATTGGAGGAGTCATCGTTTGCCCCATGGTGCATGGAACTGTTAATTTATGCAGTGGTCAGATCCCACTAGAGTCAATTTTGCACACGCGACACAAGTCATGGTATAGCTTAGCAGAAGGAGCCCCCCCCCCCCCAAGGAGTTTCATTATTATTGAGTACTCTGTAGAGTCGTGGACTCTTAAAATTTTTGAATGTTTTAATTATATATATAATTTGAATAAATGCATGGCTTTATTTTGAGAGTATCTTAGAGCTTCGTAGAGCCTTTTCCAAAGACAAAAAAATGTCTCTTTTTTTTCTCCAAATTATCAATATCCCGGGACTGAATTTTTTAATTATATTTAGTAGTTATTTGCATAGTTATGAGCGCCTAGCTTTATTTTGAGGAGGCCTAGTAACTACGTAGAGTCTCCCCCTCTCTCTCTGACAATGCGACCCTACAATGACAAAAAAAAATGTCTCTTCTTAAATATAAGCCATTTTATTGGCTTATTAGCGCCTTCTATATCAATAACAAAAAGAAAAAGAAAAAACCCTGCTTTTCTCGTTCTTTCTTTCTTGCTCGTTTCCACTAGGTATTCTGGCATTGTGTATTTCTTTGATCCCTCCTCCTCCTTCTTTTTGTTATTATTATTTCTGTGACAAAATATAAAAAAAACGATTTGACGAAGCGACAAAAAAATGTCGCGTTAATAAATATTATATGAGAAGAAAAATAGGGAAAATTTGTCTCTGCGGTAGTAAAGAAAGGAAGGGAGAGAGAGATCGGGCGTGCGGAAAAGCGGGATGCGGGCACGCAGAGGGGGACATTTTTTTTTTTTTTTACATTCAAGTTGTATAATAAAACGCCAAAATGACGACGACGGAGACGGAGAAAAAAAAAGTTGGGAAGCCGCGAGGACAAACAGTGTCAATGCGTAGCTCTGGTTGGACACACGAGCTCTTAGCCTTCTCATATTATAATTATAATTAATATTGTAGTGGTGATCCTCTTTGGTGTTTGTCTCTTTACTTCTTCAACTTTGACAATTTTTTAAAGAACTATAAACAGTTCATCAAACCACTCCATGATACAACACTCCTCCATTTGAGACATCTCCACACACTTTGTTCGATCTACATTTAACACATCATCATCATCATCTCATCTGGAATGTGGTGGCTCCACGGATTTAGTGATTCCTTCCGATTTCTCTCTGTGTTACTCAAGAGACAAATCCATCTTTTCCATAGCCACATCTAATAATATCCACACTTCATTGCATTTTCTATAGTTGGCTTTTCCGTTTTTTGTTTTGTTTTGTTTTTGTTGTATCAAACTCTCTTTATAAGTAATTATTCTGAGCCTGGATAACAACCCCAATGGATATGGAACTATTGCAAAAGGCCCTTTTCAACTTACCCCGACTCCAAAACTCTGCTGAGAGCGGAAATCGATGTAAGTCAATAAATTTAAAAAAACAAAACTATTTACAACTATTTATCATCCTTGCCTCCTTCCACCCACCATTAAAAAGGCCCAAAAAATAAGGCCATCAGCGGGGAAGGGAGAGAAAGAGAAACAAATAACGCCCCAAAAAAATAATGTCGAGGAGAAAGCAGTGAGTCAAGCTCACTTACAAGAAAAAATTCCTCCCACCAAAAAATAATGATTTGTCCATTAATCCACTAAGGGTTCTGGCCACAAGATGTACAAAGCATTTTTTTTTTTTTTGACTGCCAAATGGATCATTTAACCGGTTTCCTAATTGAATTGAACCCTGATAAAAAAAAAGGAATTTTTTTTAAAGAAATAAAGCCACTCGGGAGTACCCTGTAATTACTAGCATGGAATGAGGGAATTTCTTTCTTTTTCCTTTTCTTTTAAAAACGAAAATAAATAAAATGTTCGTTGATCCGTTGATACGTTGCACTATGCTGTACTTGGGAGCCATCTGTAACTTATGGTTTCTTCTGAAAAGGCAGTCAAATAAAATAATATAAAATAAAATAAAATGTATAGAGAAAGAAAGAGCTCATTAGACATTCTGGTCGGGTCCCAAAAAAATGAAAATAATAAGAATCACATGAAAGATGCTCTGTTGTTCATCTCTTCCAACAACCAACACAGTTGGAAACCATTTTGATTGGATCCCCCTCCAAAAGAGAAGAGAAGAAAAAAAAACGGTTTTCCCTATGATGATCATATTTATGATTTGTGACCCCCTAATAATAATAAGCCACTCGCTCTTGTCTCTTATATGTATCTTTGTATATGTACTACAAAGACATACTTACACGAACCACTATTAAAGAGGGTCAGAGAAAAATATGTGGGGCAGAGGTGGGCAGAGCGCTCTTCTTCTTCTTCTTCTTTTCTTTTTTTGGCTTTACTCTTGGTTTTATCATTGATTTTTTTGTTTTTAGTTTTGTGTGTATATATGTACATATATATATATATATATATGTTTTTTTACTGACCCAAAAAAGGAGACATTTTTTTCTCTCTTTCTCTCTCTCTCTCTCTCTCTTTCCTTTTCCTCCCCTCTCTTCCTTCCTCCCTTCCTTCCTCCATACAGTGATATATATATAATATCTAAAGACCGCCCCCTTTTTTCTCGAAAAAAATAAATAAAAAATTGTCAACCCTCCACCAATGACAATTTTTACTACTCAACAACCACTCACAGAGAGAGAGGAAGAGACACACAAAAAAGAAAGAAAGAGGGGAAAAAAGAAAGAAAGAAAGAAAGAAAGATTTTTTATTCTTCTTTAGTACTAACTAATATTATTCTTTGGATAGGGAGAAAGTTTACACGCCTACAATAAATAATGATAAGTGTACATTTAAACTTGGTTCTTGGTTGTATTTGTTGTTTTTTGGTCATGATTTCTTAGGTGAGATAAGGGAATCGTGACTCTCTTCTATACAGAATATACATATAAAAAGAGACTCACTCACTGGCTTATGTCTGTGTGTGTGTGTGTGTGTACCTATATCATGATGACCTAAATGACGGTGAGTCTAAAAAGGGTACATAAACTATAACAACTCCCCTATTCCACTATCACCGATTGATTTCAGTGCCCTATGAGAGTTTATTTGTAGAGTTTAAATTTGACTCCTCTGAGAGGTTTTTTTAACTAATACTATATGTATGTACTATACATATGAGGCATATGTTTAGTCTTGATTTTCATCACTCATTTTCAGAAGAAAGAGATTTATATTTATTATTTCAGTAGTGAAACTTTTAATGTCCCTTAGAATTAGTTTTCTCTTCTTCTCTCATATTTAATGCTTCTTACATTTTCAGCCGTTGAGAAGCTCGGTCAACTCTACTCCTCTGTGCACCATCATGCACAACAAAGTGCAGCTTCCAACCCATCACTTCCACCTCCTGCCGCAGATTCCTCACCGAATCACAGCAGCAATGCACCTCCTGGCAGTGGCTCTCATCCCTTTCCCCCACACTCGAACACGTCTCCTCACTCTTCTGTAGAGGCAGTTAGCCCTAATATAGTCTTTGATGTCGCCTCCCTTGTTCTCTATGGAACACATGCCATACCTGTTCGTCTTAAAATACTCCTTGATCGTCTTTTCAGCGTTTTGTCTCCGGATGAAGTGAGTCAAATACTCAAGGGCTATGGTTGGACCATGGAAGACTATCAGAGAGGATATATACTCAAGGTAAGGGACAATGAGGATCATGATGATTCATTATTACTCATGAGTAATAATATTTACTTAGTTGAACTAATTATTAGTATTCATAATTAATGTGAAATTGGATATCCTCATCCTATTTGATTTGAATTTCATTTCAAGACCTTATCATCTTGACTGCAATAACAACTATAATTTTTTTGCCTATCTCTTCACTTTTTACCCCGTCTTTCTTTTTTCTGATGAATCCGCTTCTCCTTCAATATGTGCTTATGAATCATGATGCATTTGTCTTCTTCCACTGATTCACTCTTTTTTCTCTCTCTCCCTCTTCCTTAGGATCCTAGGGGTGCTCCTCTGGAACGTTGGCAAATGTGTTCCAAAGAAGAAGAGCCCCTTGTGCTCCAACAATTTCTACGCTTTGGAGAAACACGTCCCATTACCCAACAGCTCATTCTTCAGGAAATTAGCGAAAAGTCAAACGAGGAGCAAAGAGCTCGAACAGAAATTAAAAAACTTATTGAAAGAAACTCTTTAGCTGCAGCAGCAGCTGCAGCTGCTCTAGCACAACAGCAAAAACATCATCATCATCATCATCAACAACAGCAACAACAACATTTACAACACCAAGGACCCAATACCCCACTCAGATCCTCTCCTTCCCCTCTGGAACGAAGTTCACCCATTCGTCATTCTTCACCTGGTAGAAGAACACCTTCGATTATGGGATCTCCTCCTGGGTCTTTACTCAGTCCTAAAGGACCCTCTCCTCCCACCTCTTCATGCTCCAATGGAGGACCCTCACCTCTTCATCCCTCTCATCCTACGCCCAACTCCAATGTCCCCACATCTCCACTCAATAAACTCCAAAGTATGCAACCCTTTGACTATCGAAACAAGGATAGAAAAACACCTGAAATCCCTTCTTCGATGAGAATTCCTCCTACTTCCATGGCTGCAGCTGCTGCAGCAGGCCTTGCAGCCGTTGGGGGACTTCCCGCCATGCTCCCCAATGTGTCTCATTCCTTAGCCAGCTATCATAATTCGATTACCAACATTGCAAAGGTAAGCAATTTTTGTATTTTGTATTCTATGGTATAGTCTCATTCCTCTAACTTTTAGGCACAACAAGAGTTTTCCCGGACGAATCCAAATAAGGATCATCATGAGAATTCCAGCAGCAATGCGAGCAGTAACGCAAGTGGATGCAACAACATTCTGAACCTAGCTCCCTCTCTCCAAACTAAGAAGGAGCCTCCAAGTTTTAATCTTCCCCCTCGATCCTCCTCAGAGAGCGGAAAGAACTCTCCGTCAAGCGTCAGAGATGAGGAGAATGGGATTGGACTCATTAGTCAGGAAATACGTAAAAAGATGCGGGATAACATTGGAATTTCGTATGTGAATCCTGCAACAGGGAAAAAACGAGTTCAATGCAATGTCTGCCTCAAGACTTTTTGTGACAAAGGAGCTCTCAAGATTCATTTTAGTGCTGTTCATCTTCGAGAAATGCATAAATGTTCTGTTGAAGGTTGTAACATGATGTTCAGCTCAAGGAGGAGTCGAAATCGGCACTCTGCAAATCCTAATCCCAAACTACATACCCCGCACCTAAGAAGAAAAATATCACCTCATGACGGAAGAACACACCAAGGTCCTTCCATTATACCCTATCATGCAGCTGCATTAGCGTCCTCCTCTCCTGGAGGTAAAGGAGGAAATGGACCTAATATATCCGCACCACCACCTCCTCCTCCCCCACCTCCTCCAGGATTCCCACATCCGGGTCTTATGCCTCCAGGCTTTAATCCACAAGCATTTGCCGCTGCAGCTGCTGCCAATCCTGGACTCATTCCACCTGAGCTCCTTCATCGGCAGCAAATGGAACTTCAAAGACTACACGAATTGAAACTCAATTCTATGTACTCTCCTCATCGAGGAGGTTCTTCTAACTTTAGTCTCTTTAAAAATGGGGATGAAGACGGGGCTGATGTAAAACGGATACGTCTTTCAGACTCTGAGAACGAAGGGGAAATTAAGGAAACTTCCTCGTCCCATCATGAGACATCTTCCCTTCCAGTCTCAGGCTCCATGGGTCGAGCTCTGCCTCTTAATAGTAGCAGTAATAATAACATAGGTAGTATTAGCAGCAACAATGCAGGGCAGACTGGTGGTAGTCATGGAGGACGGAAACGTAAGTCACAGAATCCTACTCGAATTAAGGTGAACTCTGATGGGGATGGAGATGAGGACTTTAGCTCAGATGACGACGATGAAGGATTTGAGAATCCCATGGATGATGATGACGACGAATTGGGAGATACAGATGATGACGATCACCGTAATAATCCAGGGAACAATGCAAACAGTAATAATAATAGCAACAGTAATAATAATAATAATTCCTCTACCACTACGAATGGAGGAGCTAGATCCCCTCGAGACTCTCCTAATAAGACTGAAGTGGAGAGTGGAGGAGAAGGAAAGACAGCCGCCGTGAGTGAGGGAATGGAGTCTGAAGATAACAACAACTCCAAAGTAGGCTCTATCAAGGTCCTTTCCGATGAGAAACTCCTACTGAAAGGAGGACGAAGTGGTAGTAGTGGTGCTCTGGAAGAAGATGAAGAAATGGATGAGGTTCTCAGTGGCGGAGCCGTTGAAGAAGAAGATGATCAAATCCCTCTTGACACTGAGAATCCCAAACGCTGTGTGGAATGCTCCGAAGAATTTGATAACCATTTCCTCCTTAAAACCCACTTCACCTCTGTCCACCTCAAGCTCTTACACAAATGCACCATTGAGGGCTGTAATGCAAGTTTCCCCTCGAAACGCTCTCGAGATCGTCATTCAGCCAATCACAACCTTCATCGCAAACTCCTCTCCACAGACACGAATGGATTTCAAAACGAGGTCATGGCCCGTCTCTATGGAGATGGGAAGAGTCCTGCTGCAGCACTAGGTGGTCTTTTCTTTGGAATGCCGCATCCCTTCTTTGGAAATGGACCCTTCTTTCGACCTCCACTCATTCCTCCTCCACATCCACCTCAAGTCTCCTCAGCCTCTCTTCCCTGCTCTCCGGGAACTCCCAACAACAACAACAACAACGGCAACGGCAAAAGTTTACTCTCAGATACCATTGGAAGCAATCTTTCCTCCTCCTCCTCTTCCTGATACAGCTCTTCTTCCATCAACCCCTCTTCCTCACTACAACAACAGCAGCAGCTGTTGCTCCTTCAACAAAATAATCAGTATCATCATCCCCTCTCAAGACCCTTTAGACCAGAGGCAAGACCTCCTCATCATTGTCGTATCTCCTAAAGAGAAGGAAATAATATCAAATCGGTATATTTCGCAGCCTCTGCGCCGCTTCAGTTGTACATCATCTATTGTGCACTTTATTTTTCATTCTCTCTCTCTCACTCTCTCTTTCTTACTTATCAAAGTAGTTGTTATTATAAATTATATTATGATGTTTTTATTTTGTAACTTTTTGAAAGCAGCCCCCCCCCCTTTTCTCCCATTTTAATAATGAATTAATTATTTGAATATATATTTATTACTTCATCATATTGTCTATCAATTTACCTACCAATTACACATGGTATACCCATTCCCACCCATGTATATCTGAAAGCAAGTAAGCAACAAGGAAAATACGTACTTTTCTCTCTCTTTTTATCCTTTATTTGTAAAAGCATTTATTACATATTATGTATTACATACCCATGATTTAGTAGGATTTGTTATCTTCCCCTCCACCCCCCCACCCCTCTCCAAATCCTCCTTCCTGCATCGTTCTACATAATTGACTCATTAAATTATTATTATTATTAATAATAATATTCATTAATTATTATTGTTCTTTTTTTAAGTCCAGCATCTGTGATTACTACGCGTATATTGAAAAAAACAAAACAAACATTTCTTTACAAAAATATGTATTTACTTACTTTGATTGATTTCTCTTCACTCTCTCTCCTTCTCCAGATACTCAAAAATATATGTAAACCAATGGGTTTTTAGGGGTTTGTCTATCTTTTCTCTCTCTCTCTCTCTATATATATATATATATATGTATATGTATAAACGTATATTTAATAAAAAAAAACCCACATTTTTTAGGCAAATAATAAGAAAAATGATCACCCCTCTCTTCTTGTGTAAGAATCAGCTTTAATTAATTTATGTTCTATGTAG
This sequence comes from Lepeophtheirus nordmannii, assembly GCA_963680855.1. NCBI lineage: Eukaryota > Metazoa > Arthropoda > Copepoda > Siphonostomatoida > Caligidae > Lepeophtheirus > Lepeophtheirus nordmannii. The sequence goes on along the minus strand of OY804521.1, from coordinate 19,581,777 downwards.
GTAAACTGCAAAAAAAGGGAAAAAGAAAAGAAATTTGTCAAAGAATAGTCAAGGAAATACAATTTTTTTTTTTTTTTTTTCAGAATCATGATTTTAATTTTATCATTCAAGTATTTTACTCTTTTTAATTTTGTATGTGGTGTGTTTCTCTTAAATGTTTGTAATAATACTATTATTATCATTGTATGTACAGGTTACCCCAATCCACCCCACCCCCAATACTCTTGCCCCCCTCCCCTTCCTTCAGTCCTGATTGATTTCCACAATCTCTTTATCTATCTTATTTTTTCAGTATCACTATTACCAATATTATTCTTATTCATATTATTAAAATATTTACATCTCCTTTTGAAGGGTAAAACTACCAACAACCAACCAACAATTATTTGTGCCAATGAAATTCTCATATATTATTATTATTATTATTACTACTATTATATGTTCTTCCAAAAAAACATAAGTAAAAAAAATTAACATTGAATTGAACAAGAAAAAACAAAATATATATAGAAATTAGTCGTATGTGTTTCAAAACCAATAAATATCATTTATTTCTATGATTTATTTGGGTATAAAACTCTTCAATAATACAAATAGAAATTTGTCAAAAGTCCAGTATATATTTAATATAATATTATATGTAATTTAAAAAAAAGAATGGGTAGGGAAAGGAAGAAAAGGAAGAAAAAAGGAGAAGAAGAAACAGTATGTTCAAATGTATGTTCATGAAATGTCTTCAAAAAAAAAAAAAAAAAAAAAGACAAAGACAGCTAGAGAGGTACCTACATTAACACACAAAAAGTGGTTTTTTTATCTTGATATACGTAACACTTAGATGCCGTAGAAAGAAGAAAGAGCGAAGTTCATTGTCTCTTGTGTGTTTTAGTGTGTATGGTACTATAGATAGAGATAGACAACATCACAGAGACTGTACGCCCAAAATTAAAACAATAATAATAAATAAAAAAAAACATAGTGGGGTTGCTGTATGGATATAATATATACTATACATAAAAGGGAATGTTAGTAGGTACATGGTTGAAATAAACGAGGAAAAGAGGAGAAAAGGAACTAAGGAAGCTGCTGAAGCATCATCTGAGAATATGTCCCATCTCACGTATGTTGTTCACATGTAGCGAATCACAGCAAGAATCTTCCTCCATATTACATATAAAAGTTTTCATACTCTTCATAACCGACATGGCTCAGTCAGCCATATTTAATCATAAAAGGCTAGGGGATAGAGCAGCTACTAGAGGGAGAAAAAGGAAATAAGAATTGAATTGAATTGAATTTACCCCAAAGATGAGCAGATGGAAACTTTTTTTTCTTCTTCTTTAGATATAGGGGCTACTACCAAAAGACCGAGTCTTATTTGACATTTATATCGAATGCTTTACCATCATGAACTCCTCCTTGCTCTGAGCAATCAATAGAATGTGTAGACGGAGGAGGGGGCAAAGAATAGTTATTATTATTATTATTGAACCATTCGTTTATCTGTCTCAAATTCATCATTTGTACCCCAATGGCATGCACAAAACATCAGCAATTCCTGTGTATAAATAAATCAGCTGTCGATTCGTCTACTCTTGCCTCCTTAATGTGTACTGTATATAGATTGGTTGAACTCGGAGTATAAAGCATAGCCCAACAGATGGGGAATAATTGTCAAACTACCAGTTCATTTCAGGCCTTTTTTCCCTCTATTTTTGAGAGATTAAGTAAGGATTGCTATGCGGTATGTACATACTCGTAGTGTTCAATCTTTTTTTAACTTGGGTCTAATTTGAAATTTACTTACTAAGCCTGGGCTACCAAGAAAAAGTTACATCAATGTCTTCATAGTCTAGATTTTAGACTAATATTAAAATCACATTTATCCAAAACTATATTGCAGTCTTCTTTTTGTCATTCCGTGCAGTCAACATGTTGGACACCACTACTCCACACAATGACATCCCCAAACATTAGCAGCTCTTATATACTTTTTTGTATGCTATCGATTTTTGTTCTTTATTAGTTGATTGGTTCAACTCGAATCAGCTCTCCTTAGTTAAGCTGCGTATAACTTCCTAGCCAATTACTACTATTAAATGAATAATGTTCCGACAGTTGGTGAGAATGACAACAATAATTGGCTAACTCCCATTTAATTTCAGGCCTTTATTCTTTCTCTTGTTAGAGGAAGGGTTAAAAGAGACCCAACAAAGTTTGCTATGGGGTTCATACTCTTAAATAAGGGATTGAATCCCCAAAAGAGAAGAGAAAGAACAAATACCTGCAACTGTTAACTTTCACGCAACCTATAAATTCACTTTGCACATATCAATGACATTGACTTTAGAGGTTACTACATATTGATTATCTATTGCATTTACAAACATGTATGTATATAAATAATATTCCGTATTACGCTTATATTACAATATAAACGAACTATTCATTAATTTTAACTGTGATTCAACCGTAAGCGAATCTTATTATTTTCACTTTTCAACAAATACAGCAGAATGTGTTTGTATAATGTACATAACTATAACTATACATATAATATAATTAAAATCCAAAATCCCTGAGTCAGGATGACTACATCAACATAATGTATGTATGTATCCTTGCACCAAAGGTCAAGAAGATTTAAGGCGTTTTGACGAATTGTTATTAGTATGTATTTATTATGGAAGACTCAGTCATTGTTGTTATTTCATATTTTAAAAGACGGATTTATTATTGTTATTATTATTATTAGGAGAAGACGAAGAAGTAACTGATTTTATTTTAATTGCTCTTCATAATTTTCTTCCCATGAAGATGCCAAATATACTAATTACTACTTTTTTCATAAAAAAAAAGAAAGAAAAAATCTACTGGAATGCCAAAAAAAAAAAAACGAAGGGAGATTTTTTCTCTCTCTCTCTCTCTCTCTAAGGAGGCCAAAAGGTCTAGTAGTACTAGATATTATTGTTATTATTATGTGTAAGTAATGTGTTGCACACATCAAATGAGTGAGACGAGTATGATGGTTTTTTTCTTTATATAAATATGTGGCTATGTATTTCCAATTCTTCTTTTGCAAAAGTCTCCAATGAAAAACAAAACAAATATAATAAAATAAAGAGACTCTTACTTCCTTGGACACAGGGTTAGTATTAGTGGGTTTATTTTACCCACGACGTAGGTATATAATCATAACCCAGCATTTTTTTTTCTTGTACCTATGTAACTCCTTCATGTACCTATGTACATAAATATATATATATATATATGTAGTATCAAAAATAGATATAATGTGTATAATAGATTGTGTTTTCACTCACTCGTATCTCTATGTTTGTACATAGCTATGAATTCATTTTATTCCCCTTATTTTTTTTTGTTAAAGAGTACATAACTAGTGCAGTAACGTTAACCCATTTGGTTTGGATTTCATGAGTCGTAATTTCGCTAAAATATGCACATACTGCATCTTATGTAGTTATATTGCGGTCAAGATCAGTTTACTTTAAATCAAGATATGACCCAGACTTTGAGGGGTCGAAACCAAGAGCTGAAACAATTAATTATTGTTATTGTTTTTTTAGAAAAGGATTTAAAAAAAAAATGTATTTGGTCTTTTAGGTTTCAAGATCGAGACAAGAAATTTCAATATTGGTATCAAAAAATCACATCACTAATACACTAATGAATTTTTATAATTCAAGACACTTTTTGTAATAAAATCACCCATTTCGAGTTCCACGAAAGGAGGTGGAAACGTAACTTTCAGACACGTTGATTATAATTTATCAATTTCCATCGAATTGTATTTTAAGAGACAAGCACATAGTTAGCTTGGGAGGAGTTTATATCCTCTACTGTACTGCAATAATCCGTTTAGTCTGTATTCGATCAGTTCGAATGGATACACTAAATTAAGTTATGGCAACTTAATTTAGTGTATCCATTTAGTCTGATCGTTTTCTTCTTTCAATGGAGAAGAGTTGAGTTTTTCATCTCTCAATCGTCAATTATTGCTTTCAATACCACCTGGTGGAATCCGAATGATTCCTCCAGAATTTTTAGTACTAAGAGAAGATATACGAATCTGCGGTCCATTTGCAGGATCTTCTAAACATACTTCTATGCAAGAAGACGCCATATTACATTTAATTATACTACTGATATATGTTGTGTACTAATTGGAACTTTGTATTACTAACTTTTATTGTAAGCAGATTGAATGTAAACTGTCAACTACGATCCATTTTTTTAGAGAGAGAAAGAGAGAGAGAAAAAGAAAGATTTTTTTTTACATACATATACCCTCCTTTAGTCCGAGTTTTCATCATTTCAAGACCCACTTTAAGTTATAGAATCCACCATTTGCACACAATTGAAAAGAGTAAAATTCTGATCGTAGTACTGACAAAACACCTTGTGTTTCCAAATGTCCGTGTTCAATTACCCAGACTCTTAGGGGTATTACTGAATTATTATTGCTACTTAGTACATAAAAAATAAAAACTATATTAGACACCAATGACAAAAGGGTGGATATTTTCAAGGTAGCTACATACATAGTATGTATCTACTAGGCTTTAGGACAAAAGATGGTCATTTGTGGTTTCCCTCCTCTTCTTCATAAGGTCCCTACAAATAAAACTGCATAAATACTAATAATAATATTGTCCTTCAAGCCGTTTAAAATAAACTAACCGCAGGATGGACCGATCTATTTCAAGGGCCTTTTCTTTTTCTTTTTTTTTTACACACAAAAGTAAAAACTAAACATGGCATAAATACTATTTATTTTTTGCATTCCCCAGTAAATAATTAAAAATACTACTCATGAATTATATACATATATATATATATATATATGTGAGACTAACAAACGCTCCGAACAATAGTGAAGAAAAGAATAATACAAATGAGAGAGCAGGCAGCAGCTTCCTTCGAAAATCCATATAACAAAAAGTAAGGATAAGAAAAATAATAATTTATACGTGTATTTCGTATCAATATTACTTAATATAATAGTAATAATATATATATATATATATATACATAAAAAATGAAATGAGGCGTGAATGAATTGTATCTCTAGGCTGGTGGTTGTTGTTATTCTTCTTTCCTCTTCTCTTCACACAGTATTCAACTTCTTTTTTAATGAGGTAAGTTCATCTTTCGTATGTTTTATAAATACATGTATACATCCACGTATAAGATATATTTAGAAAGAACCCATCGCCAGAGTATTTTCTTTATGTATGTACATAGTTGGGATGTCACTCTTTAATAACTTAATTATATATAAATATACATTACATATATACACAGAAATAAAAGAAATTATAAGAAAAAGAAAAGAACACATTGTTACTTTAGTCATCAGACTTCATTTTGCACAAATATTTCAATTGCAGCATCTTTACATCTCCTGCAACTTCGAGTTTAACAACTCCTTCTTGGCTATCAATGGATAGAAGACGTCCAGTAGCATCTCGATCCTCACCTAATAAAAAGAGTAAAAAAAAATATTAGGATCATTAAATAGGATCAGCAACAAAAATAGAACATCTTTTATTCATATTTTAATCTTTTATAATAAATTCATTATTCAATTTGATAATACCTTGAAGTATGTATACGTCAGGTATTTTCAGACAAATTCTCCTTTATGAAGAAGAAAAGGAGGGGGGGGGGATATCATAATTAAATATTAATACATATATGGTGAAATGAACAAACTTATGTAATATATTATAAACAGAGATCATCTTTAATATATTTAAATTTGACATCCCATAAATTTGACTAAAAAGTAACGTAAATACCTTTGATAGTAATAACTGATAAAATAATAATAAAGAATTATTTATTATATTATCAGGCATCAAAAAAACAAAAATGCAAGGGTTTATTACCAAAATATATTTGAACTTTGACTTGACTTAAGCTTCAATCGATGATACTTAAATCGCGATGAAAAATCTATGAGCCCCTATTACCTCCTCCTCTTTAAATAAAGACAGAGAGAGAGAGACCTGGTTCTTTTTTCTTTATCACTATAATAACAATAATGAATATGCATATATATGCTTATTCATTATGGGCCTATCTATACAAAAGAAGAAGTAAGTATTAAAAAATAACAACTTACCCATGATAACTTTAACTTTATCTCCTCTAACAGGCTTGACGGGTTGTAAATGATCTGCAGCAATGGAAACTGTTCTGTACTCATCAGGTAGATATACAGAGCACATTCCCGGTGTTACACCTCGAACAACACCGATTTGACCAACAAGGCGTGTGTCATCATGAGTATCACAAATCAAGACCTCAATATCAGGTGAATACCAGTCCTAGTTGTTTAAAAAAAAAAAAAAAGAAAAAGAGGCAACATTAGTAATATTCAATTTTTAGTTCAATATCACCCCAAATCCTCACCGTGGATTCCAATTCAGACTGTGTGGCCTGTCCAGGCGTTGCTGCATAGGGTGAAGGTGTGTGATGACTACTTCCTGGAGTCATTGGACTATATCCAAGGCCTGGAGAAGGAGCAGCATAGCCAGGGCTTGGGCTTGGTTGATAATTTTGTCCAGGGCTTGGTGTGGGAACATACGAATTAGGACTTGGTGTTGCTGTATAAAATAAGAATTAAAGAATGCATAAATACTAATGTAGCTCTTTTAAATATATGTACATCTATTTGACTTTCTTTCACCCCACAACATACTTAGGAAAAAAATATCATTTGATAATGAGGATGATTCAGGAAATTGTATTATTTTTCATTGTAAACAACAATAATAATTATCGTGACTTTCAGTCATTTAAGATATTGCTTTGTTTAAAATACCAATTATCCTTTGAAAATTTAATTAACTTTTTTTCTAATTAAAAAAAATGCAGTTGTTTCATTTATCATTTTCGTAAAAGAATAAAAAAGAAAAGATAGAAAGAAAAAACTATGGGAAACAGACATATTATAAATAAATACTACTACAAACACTCAATTCAATTTATATACGTATATTTGTATGTATTAATGCTAACCAGATGAAAAAAGAAAACGTGATGAAAGATAAATAAATTTGGACTTACATTGATAACCAGCTGGAGATGGGGATGCTTGATATGGTGAATATCCTTCACCTGGATTATAGACTGAGCCTGGGGTTGCAGGAGTATAGGGAGCAGATGGAGATTCTTGAGCATAGCCAGGAGTCCCAGGATTATAATTAGGGGAGGGCGAATCATCAAATGCACCGGAGGAGGACTCTCCTCCACTTCTTCCAGATGGACCATCAAAGTCATAATCTCGAATAGGAGCGGGTGTATTTGTTACAGAAGGGTCCCATGCTCCAGAACCAGAACGCCCTGGTGTACGAGAGCCATCTTCATGAGATGGAGTAGTAGAACCATAATGAGGAGTACGGGAGCCATCGTACATGGGAGTTTGTGATCCATACATTGGAGTACGAGATCCAGGAGCATACATGGGGGTTCCACTTCCAGATCCATAAGAAGGTGTTCGAGTGTAAGTTGAGACGCTTCCAACATTCTGAGAAGGTGTTCCAATAACTTCAATTCGCCCTCGATCTACTGAAATTGTTTGACATTTTGCGTGGAGTTCAACTCGAGCAGTTGACTCTGTGGCGTCCTTGACGATACCAATATGACTTTTGTATGGTCCTTGTGTAATCTTAATCGTCTTTCCAATCAGTTCTCGATCTCTCCCAATTACTCCTCTACCCCTGCCTCTTCCACGGCTACCTCCACTTACACTACCACCCCTTCCACTCTGTGAAGGATGCATGGGTGAACTAAGTCTTGGAGACATAAATCCTGGCATGGACGAACCGCCCAAACGGTTTTGATTAGTATTTTTACCACCAGCGATGACCAAATGCCTACATTTGCAAACAAAAATCCCTCCGTTATCAATCATCTTACGACTATGGAGAAAGGCAAAGCTCCGGAATAGATGCCGAATTTCACCTTGAAGTCCATTGTGAGGCCCATCAATCACTTTTACGATGTCTTTTTTAATTATTTGATTCTGCTCGGAATCAATGGCAACAGCATTGCGGTTCTCCCTTTTCTTTTGAAGGGCCTGGGGCTTTACACTAACAACTTTTCCCATCATGTTAAGAACTTGAAAATTCTCCTTCTGAATCTGAACAATAACACCCACAGTTGATGAATCAATTTGAACCATATCACCAAACTGGAATTGACCCAGAGAGTCTACCCCGGTTGCCATATCGGTGCATAATTGAAGATCCCTTGGAAGAACTTTTAACTCATGCATAGTTAAATCAGAGAAGAGAACAATTAAATTTTCCTGGACTCTAACAATCAATCCAGTATCTCCCTCATACCTGCAAAAATGAATTTCATTAACATTATTCGTTATGACACACAACTTAAAAATAGGTAATTTACTCTTTACCTTCCGCCAATCACTCTCACACGATTTCCTAAAGAAAAGAACTTTCTCAATTCTGAAGCTTGAAACTCGATGGGTTCTTTGAGATCATCATGCTTGGGTAAAATTGTAACCTTACCACCATCGATTGCAATGACTTTTCCTTGGAGATTAACCAACTCTCCCTCCATGACTTCAACATTATCACCGTTGGAAAAACTATGTACAACATCATCTTTATCAGCGGATGAGAGCTCAATATCTAATCCCTCGGGTGTTTCTTCGAATTTCTCTAATTCAGCAAGAGTAGGCTTTACTCCCTCTGAAATAATTGCATTCATAGCAAAGTCTTTATAAAGATAACCCTTCCGAGAATAACGATTCCCTTCAAACATGAGAAAGTCACCATCATGCGAAATTTCGCCACCAATCGAACGAATCTTTTCAGGATCAAAAAGTTTAGCAGGAGGACTTTTCTTTTTTATCTTTTTAGAGTCATCACTAGGAGTCCGAAGAGCACCTCTGAGACGTGTATAATCAATTCGAGGCAATAATTTAAGATGAACTGAATTTTGAGACGTGTCCACATAATCCACCTGAGCCAGATCATCCTTATGAGTTCCTCTTTTAAGGCGAACCCATTGCTTAGGTTTTAAAACACCAGAGGGTTTTTTCATCACACGGAGTACGTCCGTCATTTCTTTAATAGGAACCATTTTTTGTGAATAAGAACCCAGACGGAGGGACCCTATACCATCAATCAGTTCCTTGACATGAGACTGTTTGAAGGCTTCAATATAAATATAGCCTTTAACGTGTTCATGTGCCACAACAGATCGAATTTGTAGTTTAGTTGATTCATCTTGTGCATGAGCAAAATATTTATTCATAACTCGAAGCACAGTTTCTTTTTCCATACCAACAACACATTTGACCATCCATAGATTAGGATCCTTGACTCCGGGGAGCATTGTCTGCTGCGTGATCTCTTCGGACATGTGTTTTTCGTGGGCATCTCCATAAATATCCAAGACTTCCTGTTCCTCATTGTAACGGGAATTGTAGTAGCGCTCAATTTCCTCTTCGTCCAATCCATCCTCATCTCCGGAGCCCCCTCTTCCGAACCCAAGATGATCCCTTTGTGCAGCACGCATCCGAGCATCGATTTCTCGTGCTGTTTGCCCTGCTTCTTCGGCCTCATTGTTGAGATCCGTGGCGTCGTAATCGTCGTAGCCTTCTTCATCGTCCTCGACGTCGTCATCAACTTCAGCCTCGTCAATGATAAAGTCACTCTTCTTCTTTTTCTTCTTGGGCTTCGCCTCATACTCCTCCTCCTCTTCGGAGTCGTATTCTTCCTCGTCCTCTTCATCCTCATCGGACTCATCACGACGACGGCGACGACTGCCACTACTCCTTCCACGGCCCCTCACAGGACTGCTCTCACTCCCATCAGAGCCACTTCCCTCACTATCAGACATTCTGGATCACGCTCCCTTCCAGAAATCCAAGAAAACAAAGTTGGTAAAAACCGTACAAGGAAACAGATGAAGGAAGGAAAACGATGAAATTCAAGCTGTAGCTGCTAGATTAAGATAGCCACATCCACTTACAGTAGCTAGTTTGCCCCCTTCCCTTCTCTAGCTCTCTAGCTAGCTCCAGTTTCTCTTTCAAGATGGAAAACAGGGGTGCCAACTCATGCATCTCACTTACTTTTGGATTGAAATATCCCCTCCTGCACGTACACATCGACCTCTCTCTTAAGCTGTATAAAAATGATATTTTAGACATTCTTTTATTATTTTGTCAATTTTTTAATAAAATAAAACCTCATGAATCAATAATAATAACTAATTAAAGCTACTGGAGTATTTATGGACTATTATTATATAAGTAGTTTGTATTAATATTTAATTGTATGCATTTACATTCATAAAAAAAACAATAACAATTACATTACTAAATGTTTAATTAATTATTGTTGATTAACGAATATATATATATATATATACTCATCTTGAAATTCATATTATATTTGAGTTACTATATTTTGATTTAAAAAAAAGAGGACATTGGGCTCAAATTTTATCGGTTTTAGATCTTTATTTTATTAAAAACTCGGACAAATCATGAATTTATAAAAAATTACCCAGACATTGATCCACAACGATGACTTGTACGAACAAAAGAGGGCGGTTGGTCATTCTAATTATATATTTTATATTACATGAATCAATTAATGCATGGATTGAAGGGGTTTTGGTTTATTATATGTATAGTATTAAATTAATATTATATAACAAATCAAGTTTCAATCAGCATTATAATAACTACAATAGATATTTCAAACTATCCTCTGTTGTATGTAGTATAAAATTTTACATCCCCTAATGGACTCGTTTTGGAAAAGTCTAAATGCGTTTAATGAATGAATTTATAATATATAAATTGTCCTTAAGCAGGTGTTTAATAATAATTTGTTTCGTTTTACAAGTACATATATTATTTACAAACTGACAAATACCTATACTTCATTCTTTTTCCCTTACTTTCAAAGTTTCACAAGGGTACTCAAAGCTCATTTGACAATTTATTCACATTTCAATATCGCATAAATAATAAACATAACAAATTCATAATATTTAAATTAACATATATATTTTGGAATGTTCAAGCTTAAGCATTTTCAATGCATAAGAAAGTACATTTTCATTCTTTCAGTCGAAAAGTACTAAAGAAACTACCTGTATTTGATTATGATTCATGAAGCATTACTTCCAGTCAGAATCTACTAAAAGTTACGACAATTGTAGTCCATATACTTCTTAAATGGTTTATTGAATGGCATTATTATAAAGTACAAATTATAGCATTGCTGAGTGGAACAAAAGGAATTTAATTGACTGATTAAGAAACTATGAGCAGAATAAACTAAGAAAATAAATATGCGTTTATTCGGAAGCAATTTCTTCATGAAATAAATCAGCAATGACCACAATGATAATTCGTAGAAAATAATTAAACATTCGGTTGTTTTTTTAAATCGGAGTAACTAAATAGGAATCATAAACCCTTAGTAATACTCCTTGAATCATAGTCAAATTTATTTAGTATATCTTGCAAGTTATTTGAGTCAACAAGCATGAGAAGGCAACAAAGGACCAGTAATTTTAAAATGCTCAGTTCCGCTAGCTTATTTGATATTTGCAATGAATAAAAAACTGATTAAAAAATAACGTAATTTTAATTATATCTGCATATAAAACAGGAAATAAAACATTCAATTTTGACTTATCTAACAATAGTAATGATATAATAATGATAATAAAAATAATGTTATATAGATATAGGTATAAATAATAATCACTTTTCTACAGATTTAAAAAAATAAAAACTTTTCAAACATCATCGAATAAAATGTTAAAATGGGCTAAAGAATTATCAAAATGCTGCTTAAGTTGATCTAATTCCTCATCCATTTCAAGCACAGCTATTTCTTCTTTAATTTTAGCTATCAATTCTTGAATCATATCCTCAGATATTAACTTATTTCCCTTTTCGAAAAAGTAAACATATTTATTTAAGAGTTCAATAAAGAGCTGAACGCGAGATGCGGAGTCAATGCATTGAGATGCTATTTTGACTCCTTTTTTCAAACAATCTAAAACACGCTTTCCATCTTGAAGCTAAAATTATAACATGATTTTTTAGATGAGTAAATTTGTATCTCTATTAAAATGTGCTAAGTAACTTACTTCCTTCCCCTCATTGCTTTTCGTTTTCCCAGACCAAAACAAATGAGAACACACCTGGACACCCCGACATTGATCTGGTTTTTTAAGTAACTTTGAGGCAGCTAAAGCACACTGAGTTCTTAAAGGATCATGATTTTCTTCAGTAAAGCAAGTCATTTGCTCTAAAGTTCCAATTATCAAACTAATTGCTGTCAGTTGGGCTCTAGATTCACTAATTTCATCTTCATAAATGGAAAAAGCCTAAATGAAGATACATTAATTAGAAAGGTATAAATACATATTATGTACAACTCAAATCATACCTGAGACATGAATTCATACGCTAGAGTTTCCTGATTTTCCCATGATATTTTATCCATTACTGAAGCGCCTTGAAGATAAAGTCGTAGAGGAAGCTCAGACATCTCTGCTTTTACGAGAGCTGAAATTGTATTATGACTAAATTGTAGTATTTTATCAACTTTCTTGTCCCATTGGTTGTCTTTTTCTCTGGCATCATAGTACATTTGGGCCAATCGGTAGGATTGAACTATGATGGATGGGAGAGTTGAACCTATTCTTTTAGGACCTCCAGCAGCAAGATGCTTCCTCGATACATTTAAAATTTGGAAAAACTGGTCTAGATCAGAGCTAACAAACATATGAACAAGCCTGCCCATGAGTCCTTGCTCTTCAGCGAACTCTTCTGGGTCAGGCCAATTATCTGGACTCGGACCTTCATCTTGATTTACTATGAGTGGAGAGCACATGGAAAGGATAATTTCAACTTGATCAGCAGTAGGTATTGTAGTCTCATTATCAATGATGTTATTGGCGATAAAGTTAGCCATGGCTCGACGACCTTCAAAATCAAATGTTGTTAAAAGTGGTAGAAAATGTTCTAATTTGGATACAGTAATGATATCATTGTAATTGATGATTGGAATTTTAAGGAGCTTTTCAAGCTCACATCCTACAGGGGTATCATACTCAACTCTGTAAGGGATTAAGGAAAAAGTGAATGGTATATCTTTTGTAACGCATTAATTTGGATATGAGGGTTTACCTTTCTAATTGAATATTGTCGAAAAGTTGTTTAGTGACGGAAAGTACAGTATCAACATAGTCAACTCGGTCAGAATAACATTTGTGAGCCATGTTAGATAAAGAGACTTGTAAAGATACAATATCTTCAGGAGGCATACTATCTCCACGCCCTGATATTATAGAAGCTACTTCATGGCTAAAAATATCAAATAGTTGAACATCCCCAGGAATCCATCCCGATTCTTCTCGAGTGGCATAAAGAGCCAAACGATCAATGAGGGATATGATGACGTTCTTTACATTTACTTTCTCATGTAATTGTCCACAGGCATTGAGAAAGGGCACAAGAGTTGCTAAGTGCATTTCATCAGGGAATACTTGAATGATACACTCCATGAGATATTCCTGAGCAATGGGCTCACGACATGAAACAACTTGCTCTAGTATACCAGGGAGAACAATTTTCTTGTACATGTCAACGTCCACACTTTCAAGTTGTGAAAGACGAACAAGATTTGTACCCACAAGGATTCGTAATTCCATACGTTCCTTTTCTTTCCTCTCTCTATCACGTGAATGACCCTGATAGTGCATACGAACCCAGAGTTTATTCATTTCTGCAAAATTGAGTTGAATGAAATCAATGGAATCTTCCACAGTGCCTTCGCCTTCCTCCTCTTCTTCTACGCAGTCAGGAAGGATGTTTCGAGTACATTGAAGGAGATAATTGCGGAGGAAAAGGCCACGCAGGGGATGTTGAACTCCCCGGCACATTTCCACGAGATCCCTGAAAAATAAAGGAAATCCTCAGATTCAAGCGAGAAATTGGAGAAATTCAGTGAAGGCTTGAAGCCAATTACTTGAGTATGTCTTTTTTGGGATATTCCTTCGTTTGAATGTAGACAAGTCCAACCGTGATAAGCAAATACATTCGAGGCACGATTTGTCCCGCATATTGCACCAATTCGTAGAGATCCTCAACTTTCCGATCTCTACGAAACTCTTCGAGAAGAAAGGACTCCAAATGACGCAACTCATCACAAATCCCCATGTAGAGTTGATAGTAACTTTTGGGACTCAGGGAAGAGGTTCGTAGTTTGCCCAGCATCTCGGAAGCGAATTTGAGTCCATCCATGAGCTTGTTTTTGTCAAGACATCGTTTCATTTGGAAAGAGCCTTGCTTCACCCCGCTCAAGGTGTCCTCCAAGAGCTTCTCCTGTCCCTCGTATTCGATCCGCATCCTTCACTCAAATGAAATATCTCAAAGAACGCCTACCTTTAGCTGAATAGTATCCAATGCGCTCACTTCCAATAGCTAAACGAAGATATCTTTAGTTGAACAACTTTGAATGAAAGGATAGAAGAAATATATATATTAATATAAGAAATGGGAAAAGCAGCTACAGCTGAAAAGAAAGAGAGAATAGAAATAATACAAACAGAACTAAAAAGAGGAGTGAGAAAAAGGAAAAATTCCGACAAATTCACGCAACTTCAAAATATATTAGGTACTTATTTATTATGATGACGAGAGTGAAATACTGAGGTATAAGAACCATGCATTGTGTAAAGATATGAAAACATTTAATGCACAAATAAATATATTCCAAATAATTCATGTTTCTAGTATGTTTACTTATTAATATCGTAATTATTCAACTCATGAGAATTTAATATAATTAATTGACAATAGCTAACAGAGCCTTACAGGTGGACAATACTTGATGATATACATAAAGATTATTATAAATATTTTTTCTTCTTATTTCTTATACTTATTACATATATATTGATTGATATTACCATGAATATTTATTGAAAAAACAATGATAGATAATTTATTAATAATCCCTTGACTTGTAAACTCACTGAACCTTTTAAAGTACATTCATGTTTTTATTAGTTGTAAATATACTTAACTATGTCTATATGTCACATGTGTATTTTACACACATAATAATGAATACAAAAATGTAGATTGATAGAAATTCAAAAATAATTAAATACCTATAAATGTTATATACATAATTTGAAATCAACTACTTTGTTTGTTTACTAGTTACGTTCAAAACACCTACGACAATATATATTTGCATTTATATTAACAATTTTAAGTCTTACCATGCAGACAATATAACTTTCCGGTCTTAAATATATACCTACATAGCCAGTTTAAATTAGATAGACAATATTAACTGAATTTAATCAATTAATGAAACATATTACATATGTGACGCTCTAGCATGAATTTATACTCAAACGACATTTTGTAGAAAAAACTATGTATTTAGTACAATATTCTCTACTATATACATCTAAATAATGCACTCATTAGTGTGCAATTTGAAATTATATTTTAGATCTGAAGTTTGAAGCAACGGCACATAGAAAAAGCATTTTCTACTTTTTTGTTCCAGTATAAATTCATGCTATAGCGTCACATAATATTAATTATTATTAATATTAATTTTGTAGTTAATAATATAGATAAATACTTTGTTACTTTATTTCCAATGAAACTTTTCACAGTATTTCCTTTAAAACATCAAAGTGTTGCAAACTTTTGCATTCGATACTTCAATTTTATAATAAAGAGTATGTATATGTAAGTACAGTAAAACATCGATATAAAACGTATCAATGAAATGCAATAATCAGTATATAATCAAATCGGTATAAGAAGCAATCAGATCCCAACTAGCGCTTTACATCCATTTTTTACTGTATTAAGTAATACATATATCATTTTTCTTGTAAGTATACTATGAGTATGATTGAGTCTTGCTGCTGCAATACAAAACTTTTGGTACGTGCACCATAGGTTGATCATCCTTGGTCTAAGAAAATAAAATCATTGAATAATAATTGTTATTTAAGTCGATATAGTACTCTAATTTCGACAAGTCATACATATACAGAATACCATCCTTTTTCCTTTTCTTTTTACGTTTGAATATTTCAATTTTTAGGTTAAAGTTTATAAAAGGCTTTAAACAATTTTTGTAAAATCCAAAGAGGGCAATTCAATTCATGGATTAATAGTTTCACTATTTTAATCCTTTATACGTAGGTACACCATCAACATGGTAGGAAAAGCAAGCATGGCTACAAAAAATAATCATTTAACTGTTTGAAGGTATATGATTTGGTAGTTTTATGTACATTTTGTAGTAAATCTAGAAAATTTAGCTTAAAGTGTCTTAAAATAGTTCATAACTATGTATTTTTCCTGAGTTTTACCACAAATTAAATGCAGAATTTGCACAAATTATGGCAGAATGCAATCACTTGACCAGATGAGGGTATGTAAAATATTTATACTTACCTATAATTAGTGTATTGTTCATTCCTAGGTTTGACAACTTCGCTCTTATACTTGAGCTATAATTAGATTCAGGGAATTAATCTTCAAATTCATGCCTATTTGTTGATAAAATATGAAATCACTCAAAAATAAGATATGAGATTTTTCCTCCATCAGGTACGACATGAGACCCATTTTGTGTCAACTGATAAAAAAATTAGGAAAAATACAGCTATTAACAATATTCCTAACAGCCCGGATAATTGGTTTGGATATATTTGATTGACTGTCTGAGACTGTCGGTGCTACGAAACAACATGCTATTTTTTTAGCAGGTTCTCGGCACATAATAATTAATTTAAGAATCAAGTGTCATATAAGTACAGACTGTTACTCAGATCGTTTATCATTTTTTTTAAATCATTCCTCATTAGGATTGTTTGAATATTACAAAATGTATATTATAGATACATAGAAAATTGATCCCATGAGATGCTTACTGACCTCCTTTTGATCTTTTTAATACCTATAACTATTCCAAACTACTTTAAACCTTGTACGTATATACTATAAATCTATTTGATTCAATTTTCAACAACATGTTTTATGACTGACATTTCTCAAGTTTATACATATTTAGACACTAATCCTGGTGTAATGTGTAAAAATATATAATTTTGATTCGTCGTTGATTTTTTTACTACTACTTTTGCCCCTTGTTAGTATTATATTTATAAACCTTGATTGGTTAAACTCGAATTAGCACTGGTTAAGAGTTGTGGACAATAAATTAATCCTGGGTCTTTGTAAGCAAACTACAAAGTAAACAACGATCAAACGATTAAATTAAGATTAGTCCAACAATTGAGAAGAATATGCTAACCATCAAGTGATTTGGGCCATCGTTTATTTGTTTTTTAGAGGGGATGGGAGATACAATAAACTATACATAGGAATGTAAATAATATGCAAAATGCCGCGTGTGAGAATTTGTGGAGTTGGCTCTTCGAACAGTACTTTTTGTTTTCCAAAGCTGTTATCATTTTTACTTTATTACTGAGGGGAGAACATCTACTTGATAGTAAAGATCTTACATGAAGGAATACATGCGTTTAGGTTCATAAAGTAAATAAAATGTAAACAAAAAGGTCTCAAGTCCTCGTATAACTATTAGTTAAAAATATAATATTTTTATATAAGTTAATTTTCTGCCTCTCGTCTATGGTATACATAATTTTATTATTTATTATTGATATAATGGGGAATAGCAGCTTGTAGCTTAGTCAAACGTCATGACAGCTCAAGCTGCTTTCCTCTCAACATTCATTAAATTGTCAGGGCTACCAGGTTGATTTTCTCTCTTTTTTTATTTAACACACCCTATTTGCATATTATTTACATTCCTAACTATACAACATCTGTCCCTTGAATACCAATTGACCGGCTTTTTTCTGATCTTTCAAAATGGTAAAAAAATGGTTTAGAGTTTTTTCATTGACGTAATGATTGCATAATAAGCCGAAAACAAACCAATGTTGGGTACATATAGTTGATATAATTATTTTGATAAAGTGGACACATTTTGAGAGAAAAAAAGCATACGCCATAATGGCTTAAAAAAATTATAAAAACAAATACAATAACAACTAAATGCCTGTATAGAATACAACTTGATTCCAAAGAAAAACAGTGATATTTGAATAAAATCAAATTAATAAGCGGTGAAAAGTCTTATGAAATGGCTAGATTTTTACAATTAATTTTGTTTCTTGTGAATTAGAGACAAGAAAAGTAGGATAGTTGTAAAAAAAAAATATATGATATTCGCAAAAGGAAGTTTAAGTTTATTGGATAAACTACGTAAATGTAAATATATAATGATGTAATAGCATATTTTTAATACATATTATTAGGATCTGATATATAATAAAGAATAACATATTTTTGAATGTCAGAAAATGTATAACTCCTTTTATTTGTGGGTCCCATTGTGATAACTTAATGCAAGGGAGTAATCAATCAAATATAAATCAAGGGTTTTTAATTTATAAAATTTAATTGTTTTTGTCCCCAAGATGGCCAACTTCCAAAATGATGATATCACGTTAAAACACTCCATGTATATAGTAAGTAAATTATGTATAATATTAAGGGCTTAAATTTAAATTAATTTGATCTATGACTATGATGGTACTTTGCAGACCTTAACCTTTTGTTATGAGATCACATAATATGCTTATATTGATACTCAATATTAAATAGTATATTTGACAAATTGGCATACTTTTTATGAAATTAAGAATGATGGTCTTGATAATGGGTATTAGATGATTTGCACATGGGGGAATACCATATAAACAGGTACTTATGGCTATGTATACGATTATAATTTTGTTGATAATTGACTTGAGTTCAAATGATACTACCTATAATAATAAAATAATTAAAGAATAGGCCCAGACGTATTTACGAGGGAGTGTGTGTATGGCTTTGTTTATTTAACTTAGTTTTAGAATTATTGTACATAAGAAGTCAATATTGTTGCAAATTGCCCAAAAAATGTTTATATAGATATAAACTTGTAGGTTTTAAAAACTACATATGCAAGATACCTAAATTATGACCATAAAAATTCCTTGTGTTGGTCGTCATGCCTCTGACTCAAACATTTTTTTGGTAAATTATCATTATATATTATATTGGCATTTTTTGAATGTTATTTATAATTACTTCATCACAGCAATTATGTGTATGAGATTTAACAAATTTGATGAGTATTTTTTGGATTAAATTACGTAGATACTCAAAAGATACATCTTTAAATTAGTATTTGTTTTTTTTTGGCTGGGAGTACTTTTTTAAGAACTCTCTTTCCTATACATATCTTTTAGAACAAATTCTTTCATGTGGATGCATATTATAAGTATGTTTCTATTTATGTAGTCAAATTAAAGTACACATTGAAATCTGAAATATGTATGCATCATTACATTTAAAAACAATGTTGGAAATCCTAATAATGAAATGGTCGTTGTTTTCATATGAAATATTTATGTACTCTTACGTAATATACAAATATACACAGTTAAAAAAAACTAAAATGTCACCGTGAATTACAAAACCTTAAAAATGTATACTTCATTCAGTTATTTTTCTTTCTTACACATCCAACAAGTAATTGATGTTACCTTATTTTGGCAAAGAAATAGATAATGGTATAACCATCAATAAATATATTTGCAATTTCAAAAGGAAAAAGAATACAAATGGATTAATTAAATTCAAATATAAATCCCCCAGTAAATGTCATGAATCATGATTCATATATCCATATCATTTGGTTTGTCTTCAGGTAAAGTTAAGATATGTATGTAGATCTTCAATACTTCTTCCTAAAAGAGAGAAGAAAAGTGTCCAAAATTAACTGGCTGTTGGCCAATTACGTCATCATCTCCAGCTGTTGAACTATTCCCTATTTACATGTAGGGATTAGAACTCGAGCGATATGGATATTTGGTGGCCAATATTGATACCGATTAATTGCCATTTTCCCCCTCCAATTCACCCTTAAAAATTCTAGTAAAAGTTACCACACAAAATCCTAAATATAATTGCTTCGGCCATTGCATAATTTTCCTCAACGGTCATCACCATAGCAAAGCAGATCGAAAGTTTCCAAGATTTTGAAATATTCTATCCTAAAATTTTTCTTCTAAGAATTTTTAAGTTGTGGATTTAGTTGTACATTATTGATGGCTGACTTGGCGACATAAGACTTCCTGGAAGTTATTAGTTTTTAATGCTAAATAACAATTAAAATGTGATGTCACTTTCCTTAACTTAAATGAATTGTCAGGGTCAAAAATATTAATTAATGGTGAAATAACTTTCATTTTTTTAATGATTAAGTAATTAAAAACTTTTAATCTACTTTTTTTTTATGAATTGTGGAACTTGTTGATATTTTGGCTCGGTATAAACATTGTACAATAAATACACTCTAGCCAATAAATATGAACGTATGGTCCGATTATCAACTTATCTAGAGGTACATTCTTGTACTAGATACTTTGCTTAAAATAAATTATATTGTTTAATGGACCTAAAACTGCTTCTTTAAATATTATCTTGGTACATACATTGCAAACCCTTATAAAGTAACGTGATAACCCCTATGTACATACACATATCGTATCCATTGGATTATGTAATATTATCACTCGAAAATATGTGGTGTAAATTAAGAGCTGATTTTATATTATCTGAGTTCTCATATGTAGCTATTTTTTTAGTTTTAGCTATATGATGATTACACTTTACTTATCTTTTAATAATAATGGTTTAAACACAGTTACATAAAATGATTCATTTGAGATTATTACATATATGTTTACCTTTTGGTTATTTTATTGCTATACATATAATTGTTAATAACTATCTGTAATTGATTAACTACCTGCAGTATAATTTAAAACACAAAAATTCGACC
The DNA here is from genome assembly GCA_963680855.1 of Lepeophtheirus nordmannii. Lineage (NCBI taxonomy): Eukaryota > Metazoa > Arthropoda > Copepoda > Siphonostomatoida > Caligidae > Lepeophtheirus > Lepeophtheirus nordmannii. The sequence goes on along the minus strand of OY804521.1, from coordinate 19,560,787 downwards.
TTTTGGATTGTAACACTTTATCAAAGTGACACTTTCCAACAAGAACATCTGATCTCGTACTCATAATAATAACCTTAGTTAAAGGCTTGAAAAAGCACTGATACAATTTTGCAATATCATATATAAATAGATGCAATTAATTAAGGCCCTTTTTGGCGTTTAAACAAATGAATTTTAAAATATGACTTGATACAAAAGAATAACCGTTACTTCTTAGTCTAATGATTGCATCGAAAGTATACATAATGGAATTGATATGTATCATCGTACAAACCAGGATTTCTTTAGTATGAAGTAACTTGTGTGCAGCAATATTGCATCACTTGTTATCTAGCCTTCAAAGATACAGCAGTTCTAAAATCTTGATTATGTAACAAATAAAACTACGAGTGTCATGAATATTCTGTAGCAGGTTTTTGATTCTTGAATGATCTAATGATCATATGAATAACTCCAAAATTAATATAATTCTTAGGATCCTTTGTAATAATTTAAAATGTGTACTTGCATTCATCATACTTATATAGTCTGTGCAACATTTACACACTAATATATGTATAATGTAACAATTAATAAAGGAACAAGTAGCATAAGGGGACTACACCCTTCTTAGGCAGTATTTATATCTTATCTACCAATCAAAGTAAATATTTACGAGATAACTATGTTTAACTATTATCAAGGGCTATGTTTGAGAATTACGTTTTAATATTCTACATATATTTACATATGTATGTAAGAAAGATGTCTTGACACACAATGAACGCCCGTTATACCGGTACATTTACCCTCTTCATATAGACTCAAAGATCCATTAAAACACTTTATTCAGACTTGAAAATGAATTAGGGTTAGTATTGTAAATGAAAGAGAAAAATATAAATACATTAACATTCCAGTTTTTTGTTCGACCATAAACATATGTAAGGAATCAATGACCGACCACTGAGTACCACGCCCAAGGTACCAAGCCACTTAAAGAATACAAAATAACCAAGAAAAGGAATGTCAATACACTTTTTAGCTCTACCTATGCTATAAAATCTGTATTTTATATATTATTCCAAATTCGAAACGAAGTTTGCCCTATTTTTGAATTTCATCGAAATTTCTTCGATTGAATTAATAATGGTTTGAAATAAATGGGAAGGGCCTCATATCTATTTAGATATGAGCTTTTTTATTTTTTATCATGATTTTATTTTTAAATGTCAGAACAAGTTGCCCATGTTGTTCCTTTGTCTAAATATATAGCGTGTATTTATTCAAATATGATTATCCTCCTGGTCTCAATCAAATTATTTGGCTATGTATATATATGATCTATGGTGCCCATTTGTTCCTGAAATATGTATTTTATGGAACTCACGACTTTACACTTTACATATAAATGAATATTTCATATTAATATTTATAGCTTTTTATCGTTAATCTTATGATGATATGTGCAACAGGTTTGGTTAAGGCTAAGAATCGGTATCATTCACTCACATCAATTTACATAAACCAATATATTATGTACATAGCTACAAAGATTGCTTTTTCATCGAATTAAGGAGTTTGTGTCATTTTCGAGTTGTTGAGACAAGAAAAAGGACAAAGTTGATCAAGGTTTTAATTTAATTTGCTTCAAACACAACGCTTCAAATTTATTTGTCCGTCAATGAAATTATTACAAGTTTCTTGATACGGAGATTTGAAGACATAATTGAATTCAATGACTTATTTCCCCTCACCATGTTCAAGCTCAATGACATTACATATTTGCAATTAGTATCCCATCATTTGCTAATATTTTTGTTAATAGTTGTAAAGGATTAATGAATTAGATTCTCTCATAAGGAATACATACACCTTTTATAAATCAATGAAAATAAAGGTATAACTTATAATTCTGCATATTTTTATGAATCCAATTAAACATATAATATGTAGTATTTGAAGACGATGAAAAAACTACAATAAGCAAAGACTTGACAAAAGAAAATGAAAGAAATATGTCCCATAGTCCATAAATATTTATTCAGCCTTTGAATTTCATCAAATATTCCCCATATAAGTATATTATTTACCTATAATTACTCATACGTCATGTCCTTAATCCCTTTTTTGCTCATAATACTTTGATCATTTATTTCCGCACTAACTATGAATGTATCTTCATATATTAACATACTTATGATAGCGTTAAATGTTTAGAATCCTTGTGCGTACAGATCCATAAGATTATGCAATTTTTCAAGTCACTAAATATATATGTATAAACAGTAAACCCTCTTATTGCGAGTTTTTCATGGCTAAGCATGTCAATATTAGTAACTAGCCATTTGAGCAAGTTTTCTATGTTTTCATGTCCTTAAAAGTTCAAGCTATCTTCGCTTAGAATAAAGATGCTGGTACAAAAACTATAAACCTTTTGTTACTAGTTCATTGTTAATTATTACCATTGAATGGAAGTTAATAGTTTAGACAGTATTTGATCAGTCCAGGGGTTGCTAAAGTAGGTTTTTTTCTTCATTTCATGACCCTTATACTAATAAAATTCACAATTTACATACAAAAATAATAAAATATACATTAGAGAGTCAAAGAGTCCTGTCTATTCAGGGAATCAATAACTCAGACTGTTTTGGGGACTGTATGTTTATAGAACAAGCCAGTTTTGAAGTGCGAGTACATCTCTGATTCAAACGTTATTCGTAATCATAGACATAACTCTGTATATGAATAACTATACTAAACTTTATTTAATCAGCCTTAGTTATTCGATCATTCAATAACTCGTAGTGAAGATTGTAACTATCGAGATTATCTATATACATACATAAATATATGTAACATGGGTACTTACGTTTTGCTCTCTGCAAAAATACATAAGCTTTATTTGCAAATACTAACAACAAAAACATATCTGTTTACAAACATTAAATACTCATTTTCGTATTTGTAGCTCTTGATTTAAAAGGTCAAAACATTTATCCCCATCTTGTTCGATATATATAAATATTTCTAATTAATATAATTAATGAAAAAAAAAATAACAAAAACAACAACAACGAAATCTAATAATATTCATATCCATGTAAATTTGATCTTGGTAAATTTTACTTAACAAGGTCAGAAAGGGCTTATTACGGTGTATTAACCTTTCGAGAAAAACATGCGTACTTACAACGATGATATAAAAGACAAATATAAATCAATTTATAAAAAAAAAAAAAAAATAGGGTAAGTTTAAATATAGTATTTGATGTGCTGAATTATTTTAAAATACATTGACTGAATTTATCAAGATAAGTCCTTACTATACACATATATGTAACCTGTTTCAGAAAGTGAAACAATTTATTTGAAGTCAATATAATTAAAACACCAGTGGATCAATAGCCTTGAAGACATTCTAGTTTTAATGATAGCTGTTGTTAATTTGCAACCTAGGAATATGTAGTTCAAAGTAGAGATGTGACTCGAACTTGCAAATCAAGTCAAGCGCCTTGAGTAAAGTATTTCTAGTCCCTTCGATTCAAATAAACAGGTACCATATTCTAGTCACTATACTAGGTGCGATGGAGCTAATTTATAATTGAAAATGGGCAGTCTTATAAAAGTTAATCCCACTTTTGTTTTAATCTGTTTCAAAATTGACACAGGGACCAATGGCCCCTTGGATCAGTTCTGGTGCCACAGGAGAGTACTTGAGTTATAAATCAAGTCATCGAGAGTTGATGTGGTTATCAAAATTGGTCAAAAGATCCGTCTTAAGACCAATTTTTGAAGGTCACTATCATCGTGTCTTGTAATTTGATTTCTGTTAATCTCTGCTTCAAAGCAATAATTTATCGTCATTACTTTTTTTTTAATCTATAAATTTAGGTACAAGGTAAATCCGATATGATTTTATATAACAAAATAATGATTAATTTCAAATTCCATATCCAAATAAAGTCAATTACAAATAAGTTTTATTTTAACATAAATCTACATAGTTATTTATAATATTCATTTGATCATGCTTATAAATATAATAAATACTAGACTACCAATGAATTTGCTCATTTTTGCCAGAATATTATAGGAAATGATGGATTTATCAATTAAATTTATATATTAGCATAGACATTTGATACTTCACACCACTGTTTTTTCATTGTATTTTATTCGTTGAAAAGTTTAAAGTAGGTTTATTCTTAGAAATGTGTAAGTTTATAAAAGTCCACAGCAGGTTAATTGTAAATTACATAAATGAGATGTTTTTATAACATTCTAATTTTCATAGGAATATATACTCACTACACACAAAAAACTTCATTGAATCTCTCCACCTTTCCACTGAAAAGAAAAGAAATCATTTGTTACTTAGTAATTTCTTCCCAAGTGTTGGACTATTTCCTATTTAATAGTAGGTATTCACAGCTTGACAAAATAAAATTTATGTTTCATAAATCAGAGAACAGGATTATCTCTTCAACTGTTTTCATCAGTTGACCATTTACTGATTTAAAGCAGCTAACTCTATATATGTATTATGAATTCATAAATGTATTAATACTCCTGCACCTCATACATATAACTAAGAATTGAGCTACATTAGTTTGCAACACCCACATACCTTTGTAAGTAGAATCTTATATTCTAAAAATAAATTTTTCTTCTGTCAAGTTTGAAACATAAAATAAAATATTTAACAAAAATGAGTTAATTTTTATTTATTGATTCTTTACGTGATTCAAGGAGTGTTAAGTAATCTTATAATCTATATTACATACATATATGTTTAACTATGTATTTGCATTTCTTCATATCTTCAATAATTTGGAACGAACATGTGTTTTAAAATACAGAAGAGCCTCATTCAGTATTTCAAAAAAGGTATAACTAAATTATGTATTTGAAATTACATAATATGAATTGCTTGAAAATTATGTTTTCTCAATAGATTTATTGGCAAAAGCTGTTAGTTGTATCTAACAGTACATTCTATACATTGTGCTAATCAATATGTAATATAAGATGCATGATGTCCAAGTATGATTTACATGAAGGTAAAAAAGGGTGCTTGAACAATTAGAAATAATAAACCTGAAAGAGAGAAAGTCATTGCAAAGTTTCCTTCTCGAAAGAGTCAAATTCTTACAACTTCATTTTATTAAAAATGAGAGTTGAAGTTCACAAATTATGGATTAAATCATAAATAGGATTTACACCAAGGACTATTTTTGATGTATGTAATTACCACAATCACAGTGTTATTTCTCTAACATGAAAATTTGCAATGTATTTTTGTGGGGTATCGATATGTTAAATCAACTTATTAGTGTTCTGAATATTTGATCTTGAATTAACAGAGCTGGGAAATAGGATTCGAGTTAGATTTTTTTATGACTCGTAGTAAAAAAAAACCTGTTAAAAAAACGTACATACATCAGAGTACATCATTGCTTGAGATTTAACTTGAATTCTATCTCTAAGACTTGAGACACAACCCTAAACTTTTCAAAAGGACTTGAACTCTTAAAAAATGAATAGTGAACATTTCTGCGTTATAGTTCTTGTTAAAATGTGAGCAATTTGAACATTATTTAATCAGTTTCAAACTAAGAATCTCAGAGAAATCAGTAACATCATGTTTGTCCATTTGAAATCACAATTGGCATTATCAACTGCAGTTATTGAAATCATGAATCCAGTCCTGAAATTTTAGATAAAACTAATAAGGACCTATTTTTTTTTTAAAATATGAGACTGATAAATACCGATCTTGTTCTCAGGACGAGTTAAGAGACCAAATTAGATCGGTCTAAAACAGATTATAAATGACTTGTAGTCAGCCAATTATTTCTAATTTCATCCAAAAGAGGAAAATTGTTTAAAATTTAACATTGATTGGGATAATTCGAATCAGATGTTGTTTAGCTGTGAACAATTTCATACTATTAGATAAATGAAGAATTATTCCTTGTCGGGAAGAATCGACTTACTTCCATATAATTTCAGTCCTTTTTTCTTTTAAAATGAAATGTTGAGGGTGATTGCTATGTGTGGGATAACGCCGTGACCATTTTCTTAATATAGTAATACATGTAAATACCTTAAAAGATATCGGATTATAAATGATAAAAATGAAACCTTCGTTAGTGTAATGAAAGAACAAAGACCAATTAAACATTTCATCTTAAAAACAATGATAACATATATATGTACCATTCCAATTATCCTTTATAATTAAATATGAATGACTCGAAAAAGATTATTTTAGTATATACTTAAAACGATACAAATGAAGGGATGTTTCAAAAGTAAAGCTGATGAATATTTGAATGAATGTATTTCTCAGTCTTAGGATAGAGTAATGTAATAAAGACTCTAAATAAAATATTTTTCTAAGTCCTTCCATTTCAATAATCCTTTTATTCAAGCTATTAGTAAATCAACCGCTTACTTCCTCATTGATTACATGTCATCATAATTAACAAAAATAATACAAAATATTAGTAGAAAAAATAAAAAGTATTTACATTGGCATTTCATGAAATTTACTATTTAGTTATCTCCATAAATTGATTCTGTCATAATGATCATCTTTCCCCATTTTTCAACCATTATTTCTTCAAGATCCTCACTTATAAGTTATAATTGCTGTATAAAAGTTGCAGCCAAGGTATCAAATAAAAAAATTATACCTGAATAGTTATTTATAAGATAATTGATGTTAGATTTTTAATATTGATGATGACTGAATCAGAGCTAGGGACTCGTACTACTAAATCAGATTTGAGTGAGCCTCGTGACTAAACTGCGAATTAAGACTCAAATCAGACTCAAAGAGAAAAAAACTTCGACATGGAGTCCAAGTTAAAATACTCGAGATTTGATTCGAACTTAATTATACATCATAAATGTTTTCATATTTTTATTGGCTCATTGATGTTTTTATTCTAATTATGATTGGATCAAACTTTGAAATTTTAAATAGTTTTAAGGCTGTTACTTTCCGTCAATTTTAAAAGAAACGTAATCTCAATATATGAAGAAGTTAGTTAACTCTATTAGGAATTAATCAAACTACCTAATTGGTTATATTAAAATATTTAAAAAACGCATTCTTGAACAAAATGTTTAAGGAAATGACGAATGGAAGATGGAAGAAGGAGTGTACTTACATATTATGTAGGTATTCGTATGATGTTTTTGAAGAGTCATTAATCAATTTTTTATTCAAAAAAAATCCTATGTGTGAGTCAAAGCCCAATCCTCTAAAATATATGTATGCATATGTATAGCCCTATTCTACTTAAGGTGCTCTTTGATGTATTGCCTTGAAGGGGATTAGGTATATACCTACATCATATGTATATTGTAGGTGTCAATACAAATCATTTTTTTTTATGCATATAAAATTAGAATCTTAAGATGATGGCAATTTTGTTAGCGTGAATGTATATTGATGAAGCTACGATGTTTGGTGACTAGGGATATTGTTGAACAAGTAAAAATGGTTTATTCATTTTACACATGTTCAAGTATACAAACGAATTATATGTATAGTGTAAATATACGTTTGAATGAAATCTTCTCTCTCTTATTCAATGCGGAAGTAAGGGAGTGATGTAGTTAATAATAACAATTAATTTATTTTACTTATTTCATCCAAGTTCTGCCATTCCATGATGGGTTGGTTAGGTTTACATAAAATGTAAATTTATGTATTTTAAGAAACAATAAATAAGTTTAAGTACTCCTCCTATTAATAAAACAATTTGAATGTCGAATAAATCATCATAATTCAATGATGAACGAGAAAAAAAAAGAAGATATTTGGTAAATAATTTAAGGTGGTACTTAAATAATTAAATGATGAAACCCCAATCCTCTGAAATATATTATAACTATACCCTCCTCTTAACCTTTCCTTTCAAAAGAAAAAAAAATGATCGATCCCATCAGTCCTTAACAAAGGGCAGAAAGTAATCTTAGGTATATTATGTAAAAACTAACAAACAATGGCTGGCACAATAAAAATTAAAAGGAAAACATTAACATTTAGGTAAAAATCTGTATGTGCAGCTTTGAGTTTTATTCTCAAAACCTCAACAGCATTAATACGTTTTTTTAATATCAGTAGTAGAGTTTTATACTATCCATACTATTAAATGAAAAAAATTCCAAGAGTTAGAGGGAATCGCCAAATTGGTCTAATACCATGCTATAATTGGGTGTTTTTTTTCTTTATAGTGGAAAAAGTTGAGAAACGCATTCACAATTGCTATGCACCCTACGTAATTTTTGTTAACAGACAATTTTCTGCTTCTTCTCTTGCCCCTAATTAGTATTTTGTACGTTGAATTAGCTGTGAACAATTCCTTACTATTGAATGAAGAATAGCCTCACAGTTGGAAAAAATTGACCAACTACCATAACTTATAATATAATTTCAGACCTTTCAGCTTTCTCTTTTTAGAGGAAAGATCACGAAAGATTCAAAGTAGATTACTAAATGAAATATATTGAAAAAACGTATAGATAAAAGCAGTTTTCTTCCACAATTAACTTGCTTTTAATAACATGTTGTTTAAAGGTTAAAGCTCACTAAATATGAAGAACTTACAAAACCGAAGTACGTAAGAATGAGTCTTTTTTGATAGTGTCATTGTCATGGATACATTTTCAAATACTTTGCACTGTATTCAAATCCTTTTTTATATATTCTCTTCATTTATGTACCTTTGTATACTATGTAGTTGACTTTATATTGATTATTATATGCAACATGTTGCGAATGAAATTCATGTCGCATCAAAGGAGAAGCAAATAGTAATAGTACCTTTCTAATTATAATATATGTAATATAGTATATGTTGATAATACACAAAGGTTTAATCTCAATATACTCAAAATTATCTGATTTTTTTTACCTTTAAAACGAAATGTGTATATTATTGGATCAAATACATGATGTAGTTCTCGATATCGGTTTTAGAATTGATATCAATTTTTGAAGATTTTGATCTCGTATCAGACTCGATACTTCAAAGTATTGGTCTTGACTTCCAAAAGTCTTGATCTAGGGTAAGGGGAGTTTGACATCATCATTTCTAATTATATTTATTCAAATTTCGTATATATCCTACTTTTCAAGCCTTTACACAGAACTTAATACATATATGCAGACATTGACACAAAAGAGTCCGATTCAGTCTGAGGTAATCGTGTAATGACTAATGAGACATGAATGCGACTCAAGTCAAAGTCTCCAGCTTGGATTTATTCATCATAATAATTGGAGCTTAAATAATAATGATAACTATATTGTGAAATAAAGAAGGATCTTTGTGAGTCTTAATAATTTAAGTCTGAATCTTCTAACTTCAAGTTTTAGTCGAGCTGCGAGTCTTTTTACTTTTCTTTTTTGATAGATCTAACTTTAATTATAATTGTATTTAATGTGGCTTATGCATAAATTATAATAATATACATTGTACCTACATTCCATTTCCATTAATTTTAGAAGTATGTAGATAAAATAACTACGTGCATCTTGTCTTCCGTATTTGCATACTTCATTCCTTAAAGTATATTTCTTCAAGCCGACGGAGAACATTAACAGCGAGGTCTACACCAAGGTTCTGAAATCCAACTATCTAACAGGTAACTACACGTAGAACCAAGATGTAGCTCCTGCCCATACCAACCAGTAAGCTCAAGAGTTCTGTTTGCGAAATTTTGCCGACTTCTGGGGATCCACAATGCAGCCTTCTACAAGAGGGTTGGCGCTGTGATACAATGTGACGGACACATTGAATAAAAAGATTAGGGTCAAGCTTTCCGAAGATTTTTTGTAAAAATAAATTTTGTTTATGTAATAAAGTTTTTGTACAAAATCCTGTTAAATCAGACTTTCTGATTTTCTAAATTTTGGGTAAAAACCCTGTACTTGTAAGAAATACCAAGGTAGATTATATTTATTTATTTATAGCAATTCCAAAGATATTCCTTTAAAAACCCAATCATGAGATAGTAAAAAAGAAGAAAAAACCCTCTTGATACATACTAGGTAGTGTTGAAACTCGAACCAAATTCGATTTTTTCCCCGTTTTGGTCATAAATTATTCCCTCAAGATCAATTTAGACCGATATTTGATCAATCAGTTCACATCGAATAAAGTCATAGTAAAGCTTTGTTTGATATAATCGAAGTGTTGTCCATTCATTTATGGTCCCAAAGGAGGAGGATGATTAAGACCATATTTTATCATGGGACGATCGGGACTGATTTTGTTTGCAGAACCGGTCCAGAACACTAAACTAGAGTGGTCTTAAACTGAATTGCGACACTTTTTTTCTTACCCTTTGTATTTTGATTTTATCTCTAAGACAAACATATTTAAAATGTTTTTTGAGCACGTGAAGGAAAGAGGTGACAAAATTTGAGTCATATTTGATCTATTTTTGTGAATGTTATGCAACATATATATATATATATTATTGAATTGCACATTAATTCCAGGCACATATAATAATATATACTTTTCCCCTCAAGCCAACCTTGATATTGTTATTACATATTACCAAGGTATATTTTCAAGGAATAAGGTAAATACTAACATAGATAAATACATGTAGCCACTAAGATTTGTTGTAAATTGAGAATTTTGTGCATAGAGAATTATTATTTCGTTCTATATTAGGTTGTGTATGTATAAATATGGCTACAGAAGTGCTTTACAAACAAATGCAAAATAAACTGTAAAATTTTATTTTTTAAATAAGTCAAAGTTTAAGTATAAATTTGATGATGAGATAACTCTAAATATATTAATGTAATACATTCACATATTTAATATTTGTGAGTAAGCAAACCTGCTTTATTTGATATGTCATTCACCTATCCACATATATTTGTACGTGGATACAGAGTTGATGCTATTAGTTTTATGACGTATAACCCGAAGGAAGATCATTTGGGTTCTTCATGTTTGAATAAAACTTGAATTGCCCTGATTTGGTACTAATGTATAGTCATACGTACTCGTATTGGAAGTATTGTTCGGTTTGTTTTTCGTGGTTTTTTGCTCGAGAATAATACCCATGGATCTCGATCATACGGAAACGGCTTGTTGCATAACTATTCTAATGATTTTGCGAGCTTTTCTTGCGTTTAACTTGAATCTTTATGAAGTAATGTCTCCAATTCTTTGTCCTCGAATTGTTTTGGCAATCCAGAGCGAGACTTGTCTTTAACGCTGAAATCCCCATTTTTCAAACGTCAAAACCATTTTTTACATAATTTATTTGTTAGAAACTTGTCACCATAAACTTTTGTAAGCATTCAATGCACTATAGCTGCACTTTTCCTCCAATTAAAGTAGAAAAATAAGACCTTCAGCAAATGTTGCCTAGTTACCTCAAAATTTGACATATTCAACAAAGTAAAAAACAGGTTTTTTGTTTGAGACTCAAAGCAATTTAAACTGAATATTATTGAAAAACGTATAACTTTTGTGAAACCACCCAAATCAGCTGTCAATATCACACATTCAATACAGTCAGATCCATCTTTGTAAAACAAACCAAACTAATTTGTACTCCCTATACACGAGACACACACAAATGTTGATGTTCTTTTAGTAGGTAAGAAATATATAATTTGGGTCATTATGAGAAAGTAAATCCTTGTCTATGTATCAATGTAAAAGTTTGTAGACACTCCCTCCTTGATCAATGTCTACATACAACGAGGACTCATAACTGTATTTACTTTCATTTTCGTAGAATATATAAAATACCTTGGACAGAGAGGTTACTATTATTTATTTTTCCCAACTGTCTAGTGTTAAAACATCATTATTAATTATATTACTGTGGCGTAACCTAATAAAACCCTTCAACAAAGGGGGGATTTCTTTACCTTAAGATATTCCAAATGAAATATTATTGTAAACCCGTATTTGAGATTAACATTAAACACGGTGATAGTGATATCGCACTAACATACAATGTATTTTGTTGTCAGCTGTTAATTTTTCTTCTTCTTTCGCCCTTGCTCGATTTGAACATTGATTAGTTAAATTTGAATTTGCTTTTGTTGAGCTGTGGACTATTGCTTACTATTAAATAAAGAATAGTTCAATAATTGAGATCTAACTACCGACTGATTTTGGGTCCTTTTTTGTTTCTTTTTAGCTTCATATGTAGCGAGGTACAATGAAGATAAGGCTTTGTAATATAAGACCCTTAAACATAATTACATACTGTTCAAATTGGACATCTGAATTTTTTTTTAAATGTTTCAATCATACAAAGAGGATAATTTTTTATTCATGATCGATGACCATGGAAAAACTAATTGTCTTTTGCTGGTTTTCAAGTAAAACAAATATATTGGACCATAACTTTTAATTTGATGACTTATACAATCGAAAGTGTCTTATTTTATTTCAACAATTTATTCATTCAGGTTTGTAAATGATGCAGTTATTCAATCAGCAAATATAAACATAGTCTTTGTAGGTGTAGATTTGAGTACAAACAGAAATGTCCCTAGTTTTTATAGTTTATACCTTAGTTTATAGGTTTATACTTGATTATATTTACCTATGTTGAGGGTATTTCCAAAAAAGCACACAATAACCAAATGTGGGTTTTCAATATAAAATTGAATTTTATATATTCTATATTTATTTGTTTATGATTAGGACCTATCTTTATTAAAAAAGTGGTCAAGAACTTAAACAAAATTTATCTCCCAATCATGTTTTTTTTTCTCTTAGAATATAGTGGTTTATTCTTAACCAAAACTCATATGTCATGGGACATTATCTATGTATTTCATAAGATCCATAAGTTTTGATGGTCTCAAGAAATGAACTGAGTTGTAAATATTACCTCCTTACTTGAGAACAAGGCAAGACCAAAACTCTAAGAGGTCGAGACCAAGATCTTCAAAAATAGATTTCGAGAGACCAAGGCGGATTTCGAGAATTTCACAACGTGCAATGATAGAATTCAATACATGTAATTTGATACTTCGATTTTACTTTATACATAAGCATTAATTAGTAAACCTATCATTGTTTGCAAGGATTGATAATAATGAATTGGTGGCTTTCATTATTTGGTAGAAATGACGTACCCAATCAATCAATCCATCATTTTTAACTAAACTACTCACTACTCAACTGTCAGAAAAATATGCTTCAATTAGCTTGAATTCGAATATGTATATTGCTTTTGTGTAAGAAATCCTCTTGTTGGAATATTGAACAAAGGAACTCCGTTATAATTTCTACAGTTTGTTTCAATTTCCACTCTTTTTCGAGCGTTGACGTTGATTTTACTCCATCTGAAACAGTCATATAACTTGATTGGGTATCGAGTATAACCAGTCTATGAGAATAATAAAAGAACGCCCTTATACAAAACAAATTCAAAAAAATAAAAATGATCCAAGTGTGTGTATAGAATATGACTACAAAGAATTTACTTTGTTACATATATTACATGCATAGTTGAATATTGGAGTGTGCGTGAAATATACATACCTACAAGTTCATCCAAAACTTTCCGTCACATTTAGCGCTTCTCAAAGAAACAAAAAAAAGTACTCTTACGCGCAAAGTACTTGATAAAATATCTTAAAATATTGGTTGAATCAGTTCCGAATTAGTTTGGAGACGGATTGAATCTCTCATTTTGTGTTACTTTGAAACCTTAAGTCAAGGAGAATCAACTCAAATATCTCCTACGAAGAACTCTGAAATTATCCTTGATTTTAACCTCATATAATAAAATAACCTTTTTGAGGGAACTCAGGTAAGGCATAGTAACTATTCCACTTCGATGTTGTGTGTTTTAAAAAAAATATACATTCCAAGTCTTTCCGGGTTTTTTAATGTTCCTACATATACCTACATACATGTATACTTATGTTATATGCCTTCTCTTTTACTCTTTAAAGGAAAAACAGTATAGTTCACAAAATGATACGTTTTGCGTCCTTGTTAGATTTTTGAATTTCGGTTAACAAAACTTGTTTCCTTCTTTTAGCTTTACATACTTGTATAAGTAGGAAATATTCTATTAAAGGCTTTACTGCAGTTTTTGGCTAGAAGAAGCAACAGGTAGTGAGTGAGTAAGAAGCACAACGTTATATATATATCTATTAATATAACATATTATATAACATTTCAGGGTTGATTGGCAAATTCTTCTACTTCTTTCTCAGATTTTTTTTTATTTTTGGTAAATTAACCTTTGTAAATAGGAGCAACATCTTAAATATATTATTACTTGTGTAGTAAAATATACTTGATGATGTACAACTAATAATTACTTCTATTCTTGAAATAAAGAGTCTTTATTTCGTGGGAGTGTTTTGGAGGACGGGAATATATGTATAGGTGCGATGTGGTGGGGAGTTTTTCTTACTCAGTTAATGTTGTTCTCTCTAACAGTTCAATGAAAATCCATTGTCTTTTTTTCTTCTTATTTTTTTAAATGTGTTCTTAAAAGCCTTTTGAGAAAAAAATTCGTGACATTTTTAATGGTTTGAAGGTCAACTTTATTGGATTCTCAAATAGAGCCAAGTAAAAGGTAGGATTTGAACGCGAGACTTTTGAACAACAATTATTATTACTATTGAAGTGTCCATTGCAAAAATGATGTATGGAAGTACATAAAAAATTTCTCCCCTTGTGCAAGGAATGTAATGTCCTTGAATGTTATGTTACATTTCCATGGCTTATTTACATTTCAGAAACCTGCATTATTGAGAACATCATCCTTTTAGTTTGTAATCTCTTAAGGAGTTTTTATATTCTACTCAACTTTTGCAGTATCATGGAAAGAGGATTCAAGGATGAACATTTGACCTTTTTTCCGTTGTTTTACTGATATTCTTAAATGTATAAGTTGTAGATCAATGAAAAACAATGGATAAAACGGAAATCATTCAACATTAAATAAAGAAAAAGTTCATGACCTCGAAACAACAGGAATAGTAGGGACTGGCATGATGATTGATATATATATATATATATATATATATATATATATATATATATATATATATATATGTACCAATAACAGAGCATCCAGGGTTACATTCATTGATGTTAATTGTTAAAGGTCAAATAGGTAGACGAGGAAGAAGAAGTAATTCTTATCCATCCCTTAATACATGGTACAATCCAATTTGCTTAAAAAAGGTCAAAAGTCACAAATTACATATCTTTAAAAGATATGCAAATAATTGCATGCAAGCACATAGGATAAAACTTTTAATTTTAATATAATGTATAAATTACATGTATTAAATACTTACATACACTAAAAATTTAAAACCATACTAACTTATAATTATATGACTTCAGTTTTTCTTATATCTGCAATAAATAAGTGATCTTGAAAAAAGAAGAAGAAAAAGTCTCTAATTTGCAATGCAGATTTCATAAAATTATATTGTATGTATTATTTAGAAATCAAAGCATCTGTCTATATTTTCACTCGGCCTATTACTATTATTAATTGATAAACACGAAACAAAGATCATACTTTTTTTTTTCTTCAATAAGTGAAAGTTTATTTGAATCTTGAAATTCAAAACCATTTTCTCCTTCTCAATTTGAGTTCCTTCATTATTTCTCATCAATAGGCAATGAATATAGAATATGTAGCAACATCATGGGTGCATGATAAATACATTACACATGCATACATAGATATTTAAAAATCAACTCAAGGTCACCTTGGGTGTGGTCATTTATTGTTGAGATTTGATAGGCTTGAAAAAGATATAATTAAAACTCAAACGCATTTTTTAGTTCATACATACGTATGTAACTCCCTTTTTTCGTTCTCCATGAATAGATGCCTTGTCATTGAGGTCATTTTCTAATCTGCCGTTATACTTATTTTTCTTGTTATTTTTTACAAATGATCTTTGATGAAGGTTAAAAAAATAAAAAATAAAAAGTTAAACTGAGGTTATTTATTACTTTTTTTTGTTGTT
Source organism: Lepeophtheirus nordmannii (assembly GCA_963680855.1). NCBI lineage: Eukaryota > Metazoa > Arthropoda > Copepoda > Siphonostomatoida > Caligidae > Lepeophtheirus > Lepeophtheirus nordmannii. The sequence continues at coordinate 19,544,781 of OY804521.1, read as the reverse complement.
TCAGAGTTGTAATTTTTCAATTTCAAGATGAGATTACTCTTTCTTTTGGGCATTGTTTTCTATGTATTGTATCTTGCCGAATCAAAAAAACCAGAGAGATGCGATCCTTCCTATTGTAAGGCTCCTGAATGTTATTGTGGAGGTCAAGACATTCCTGGTGGACTCAAGAAAGATGAAATCCCTCAATTTGTTCTCCTTACTTTTGATGATGCTGTAAACAATTTGAACAGAAAGTTTTTTGAGAAGTTATTCACTGAACGTACGAATCCAAATGGATGTCCTATTAAAGTAAGTAATTTGATTCATCTGGAAAAATAAATAACCCTTTATTTATATTTTTTTATAGTCTACTTTTTACGTGTCCCACGAGTGGACTGACTACTCCCATGTTCAAGATTTGTACGCCGATGGACACGAAATTGCCTCTCACACCGTCACACATAGCCATGGAACACAATTCAGCGAAGAAAAATGGGCCAATGAAATTGTAGGTGAAGCAGAAATGTTGGTCCGTTATGCTGGTGTCAACCCTAAGGACATTAAGGGAATGAGAGCTCCTTTCTTAGCCATTGGAGGGGATACAATGTTCAATACTCTGAATCGCTACGGCTTTTACTATGATTCATCCATGAGCGTTGCCATTCCCTCTTGGCCCTACACCCTTGAGTACAAAATGCCTCACTCTTGTGCTGTGAAACCCTGTCCAGAAAAAAGCCATCCTGGTATGTGGGAAGTTCCCATGACCACAATCAAGGATGTTCGGGGTGGAACTTGCTCTATGGCTGATGGCTGTTTCTATGAAGAAGATGCCACATCAATTCAAAAAATATTCACCCAAAACTTCCTGGAGCACTACACCAAATCCAAGGCTCCATTCCCCCTCTTCTTCCATGCAGCTTGGTTTTTCAATCGTCCACACCGTGTCGATGGTTTCTTGAAATTCATTGACTCAATTCTCGCACTTCCAGATGTTTACTTCGTCACTAGTCAGGAATTAATTAACTGGGTCAGATATCCCGAGACTTTGGATAGGATCATCAACTCCCCTGTTGTAGGATGCTCTTTCAATGACAGACCCGCTCGTTGTGGCAGAAAAAAATCCAAATGTCAATTGAAACACAAGGGAGACGTCAGACAATTTGCTTCGTGCCAAACTACCTGTCCCAATAGATACCCATGGATCAATAATTTGAATGGAGACTAAGCAAACAGCTTTTTTTGCTCGTCTTAAATAGATAAACCTTTTATATTTAAAGTACCATTTACTTTCATATATGTTATTAAACATATGCTATTCTGTCCTTTTTTATCTATATGATTTGTACAATCCGTGTACTTATTATGAACGTTAATCCAAAAACATATCACCTTTTTTTTTTTGAAGAAAAAAATATATACATATATAACAACTCAAAAAAATGAAAAATAAAACAAATGCAAATATAATTATTTGTTTTGGATTGGTAAAAAATATATTGTTTTATATGAAACTGAAAAAAAAAATCCAAATTCCTTGAAAGTATTATTTGTTAAAGAATTGTTTGCCATCATTACTATTATTATTATTATTAATTTTTTTTAAAAGAAAGAAAACATTAGATACTATCTACATTGTAGGAAACAAATGACTTCATTGATTTGTTTTATATATATATATATATATTTCCAATACCTACATACCTTGGCTATTTAAATATCTATACAGATAGATTTACATCAATATATAATATCTATGTTGTTGTCGAAATACATTCTTGAGTTTAATATTTTCTTAAAAATATTATAATTAACTAATTATTTCCAACCAGGGGCTTCACTAAATGGAGAGTTAGATGAAAAAAAATCTAAATATCATTTTAATCACCTTTTTGGCTATATTTTAATGCTAGTTTGTTAGTTGGTTATATTTTTCAATGTCATGCTTTACCTTCCAAATGAATTATCATCATCTGATATTTCTTTTGAAAATAGTTAAGGCTTATTTTTCTTTTTTTCATATAAAAAGCATCAAGAGTGAAGTATTAACGTACTTTGAACATATATATATATACATACATAATAAGCAACTAATTAAAAAGAAATTAAGTGACATAACTGTGACAATGATATCCCCAAAATATAAAAACTCCTATGTATTTTTTTGTCAGCTGTTGATTTGCTGTTGACTCTTGCTCCATGTTTCGAAAGTTAATTTATTGAAATATAATTAAATCTTGCTATTCAGTGCATATATCTCAACTGTCGAAGAAAAAATAGCTGATTGAAGTTGTAGTGATTAGTAATGCGTATGTTAGTTGGCTAATGAGTCATTAGTAGTAATGTAAATAATTTGCGAGATTTCGTGGAGTTGGCTCTTCGAACAGTACTTTTTGTTTTCCAAAGCTGTTATCATTTTTTCTTTATTACCGAGAGGAAAACATCTACCTCATAGTAAAGATCTCGCATGAAGGAATACATGCATTAAGGTTAATAAAGCAAATAAAATGTAAACAAAATATTTTATATATCAAAATCATAATAATAATACCCTTTTTGAGTTCATAACACGTATTGTCAGCTGTTTTTAAATAATAAAAGTCAACTGATGAAAAAAAGCTGCAGGGAGAATACATAGTGTTTTTGTTTATACCAAAAAGCTCGTCGTGATTAGGTAATGCAATAAAAATTGATAATTGCTGAAAATAACATTCAGTTTTTTTCTTCTTTTTCTGTATCTTTATTCATTGAAAAAATAATTCCATAATGTTATATTTCCTCAGATTTATGTCTATTAGTATCAAGAAAACTTAGAAGTAACAATGTATAACCATACACTCCAGAGAAAGGGGTCAAGGAGCATTTAACTGATCCACTGATTTTATTAAAATGGCTTGGCTACTGCTACTTGATCAATTATTATTAATCATTATATGAGTTGATGATCCCTTATAGAGGTAGAACCATTCGCAATTTACTTTTGATCTAAAATAGGAACATGACTTGTTATATCTTAAAATAATGTATCATATCAATTTATGTCCACCTTTTACCTTTAGTTAAACATACGTCTATTGATAACAAAAAGCCACTTATATTATTTTTATGTAAATATAATACTTTATATCAACCATTTTCTTTAGAATTACTATATGCTCGAAGAAATTACCTTTCAATATCATTTAACTATTAATAATCAATGAAAATTTCCAGAGGTCTTCTTCCCTTTCCCTTTTAGGGGAAAAAGAATCTTATTTATACTAAAATAAATTGTAAAAGTCTCCAAGAGTCTCCAAAGGATTCAAACTTACTTCAATGAGATCTTTATTCTATTTCTCAACTAGATTTTAAAAATAGTAAGAAAAAAGTACATAAATTATATGGAAATTAGCCAATTATGTCAATTGTTGGACTATTCTTATTTAAAATATTAGTAATTGTTTACAAATTAGCACTTAAGCTAATTCTAGATCAAGAAATCAACATTAAGAACATGAATAAGAGCAATAGTCAAGAGATTGACAGTTAACAACAATTTACATAGTGGATTTACATGTTAGTGTTATTGATTATGAAAAGAATAATCATAAAAACACTTTATTTATAGGCCTATGGCCTAATTTTAAAGCATTGTGTAACCGTCTTTAAAATTAATTTCATCCTATTCATAATGTCTTCTAACCTATATCTTAAAATCTTGATAAAAGTAGTATACTTTTGGATAATCCTTGTCTCTAAGGTATGTTTCTGCATCATTTTAGATTCCAAACGAAGAGAACAATTCCCTATTATATCCATGCACAAGAACTGTGTGTTCAATCAAATAACTTTTCCATCAATATCTTCAATTGATTATTATATCTATTGTGCCCAAGATATGTATACATAGAAATATACTAGAAAAGAATCTTAAATATTATATCATGGAATGACGTTCCCATGTTTCAAATCCAGTTCAATTTTATTAGGAAATTGATATAAAGAAGATGGAGTCAATATTATTTATGTTAATGGTAATTAAATAGACTTTGGTTTACAAAAACCTTGATTCACCTTCTCTGTATATAAAAAGTTACAATTTTTGATCCTCAAAGCCACACATCGCATTAAATAAAATAGAAAAAAAGTTAATACACTCTATATGTAAATGCTGTAGGTATTGTCTCTTCATATTTACTTAATAGCGATGTTATTAAAAAGGTTCCCATGAGACAAAAAAAATAAGAATATTTTAAGTTTCTCCGTCCATATCAGTCTTGCTTTAGAAGTACAAGTTCCGTCTTGAGTTCTTAGAGCTCTAATTCAAGTAAAATCGTGAGGCTTTTCACTACGAGTAGCAGTTTAATGATACTTAGATGTGATTTGAGTATCATTGGCGACTAAAAGTTCTCAACTCTTGTCCATAAATTGATGTACATTCATAGAATCAAGAAGCTAGGATTACATCTCACATTATTAGTTTATTCCTTTCTAATAGATTATGTATTAAATTGATCAAATGAAAGTTGAAAAGGATCTTCATCACTATCCAACATTGAATAAAAAGTGCGAACAAATGCAAAATAAACAATGCTATATTTATTTAGTCTGCAAATTATAGAATAAGGGATGAATTGAATAATTTTTCAATATGAACATTGTACATGCATCATGAATGAAAACATTTAACAATGACTCGATCAAAAAAATAAAACAAAGCAAATTTAACGCTCTTTATTGCTCAATAATTAAATAACTAAAAGTTTTCAAATAAAATTCTACATTTACAGTAATATCTGAGATTGGGAGTGATTTGGTTAACAAGGGTTAAGAATACGTCTGGCTCCTTTCAATTTGGATGAAAAATCATGCCTGGGATTGGTTGATAGTGTCGTGAATATGATTCACATAAATTTGATGAACTTTCACTCGACTTGTCAAATTGAAGACGAATTTTATACTCGACTTTGACTTCAAAATCAGTTAATTGAGACAAAGGACTTGCACTTGAATCCTTTAACGGTAGAAAACTAGGAAGATCTGCCTTCAACATTAATCAAAAATAATTATTAGTTATTTTTGGCATTGGAATTTTTGAGAGTTTGTAAGTATATGAAATCATTCTGTTGTAATTTATTTTTGATTTCTTTATTTCTCGACCTCTTCAACAAATTTTTATGAAGTATTCAAAATACGGGCAAATTTGAATTCTTTAATTCGAACAATATGCCAAAAAAATTCAATCTGTAAAACAATCTACTTAGAAATAAAAATTTTGTTCCTTGTTTTATTCTATATCTATTGGCATTGTCAATTATCAGAGCCTTTGCTCAAAGTTACCTCAGAAGCACGTTATATAAAAAAATATTATTCATTTTACTTATTTAGGTTTATTTAAAACACATGCATAAAGACATAATTTTATAAATTAGGGACCTTTACCATTTGGAATGAGGTATATCAAGTGTGATTTGTGACTGATGTCTATATTGAAAATGGACTTGACCTGATATTGATCTTCAAAGATTTAAAATTTGACTCGAACCTTGTGTCAAAGGCTTGAATCAGACTTACAAATGACTTTTCCCCACCTCTTTCTTACTTTTTTTTCCTCTAAAAAGATCGCCCATCTTACTTCGGAAGACATTAATATGAGAACCACTAAACTTGTGACTAAGCTGACCATTACAATTTAATCTAATTTTAGGAAGCAAGATCTCAGTTAGCCTATTGGGGAATAAACACTGACACAGATCATACAAGGTAGGATATATAAGAATATATTTAAGGCAATGGTTAGAATGCCTATCATTACGGATACAACTTTTTATGATTATAAAAGAAAAAAGAGTTGGTACTTTTTTGAAACTATGTTCATTCTTCATCAGATCGTTCAAGAGGACACATCTCCCTCTAATAGAATATTTTTTTTTAAATAACGTATAATTATAATATGCTCCCTGCACCAAATACTATTTTTAATTAGTTCACCCTCCCAGAGCAACAATTCTTAATAAATATTATAACATTTATCCCCACAAAATGATAAAGTTAATGTAAACAAGGATGTTAATTCAGTTGTTTTCTCCTCGCGTTCTACAAACGTTCCATCCCTACCGGCTATTACAATAATAATTATTAATCATTAATCTCACGTATGTGTTTTTTTTAGACATAGATTTAAAAACAGAATTAAATAAACTTCTTAGCTCAATATGTATTTAACTATTAAAACACCTTTAAAAATAAAAGATCAATCCTATAAATATATTTTTGCAAAACTGAAATATTTTTTTTTTTTGACAATAACCTTCAACCTTCATTGTTGGATATAATACATAAATATTTCCTTATTTCAGACATTAATACTAAAATATCTAATCAAAACTGATTTAATTAACATATTGGCCTTAAAAAGAAAAAAAATAATTGCAAATGAAGAAAACAATAAAAAAGATCCTTTCAAACTACAATAATTATTATTTGCTAGTTTTATACTTGTCATACTATCAATAAAAATAATGTACATTTTCATGGTATTTGTTTGATTTTAAGAATGCATTATGCTATTTAATAAAGAACAAGGTCAAAAAAATGAATCTCAAAGAAAAAAAAAGTTATTAAAGTTAAAATTATATAATGAAACTTTATTGAAAAATAAAAGATTATAAAATAAATTTTTGATCAATATTAAATTTTGAAATCTTATTAAAAGTTTCCAAGTAATATGCATTTTGAGAACTACTTGCACCCTTTAAAATGCGCCGTTTTTCACACCTTTAGTTATGATATATGAAGTTTGAGCTCAAATTATTTGTTGTTAACCTGAGATAAATTTCATAATATTAAATGATATGGAATAATAATTGAGATGAATTGACTAACTAACAACCAATTTTAGGCCTTTATTTTCTTGCTCTTTTATGGAGGAAAGATTGAGAGATTCAGTAATGATTCAGTTGTGTTGAAATGAACTCCACTCACATGAATAAAAAATGACATCTTTCTTAGTTATCTACTATGATGATACAAATGTCAATAATATGCGTAAGTTATAACTTCTATGTACAAAAAATACACCCCTGCAAATGTTTCCATTTAAGAAAAAAATTCCATCAACTTACACAAATTCCTAAAACACCAGTAAGTTAATATCAAAGTTTCAGGAACTGCATATTATGCATGTATGAAGATAACATGATATCCATTTCTTTTTTTCGCTTCAAGGTTTTGAAACTGGTATGTCAAGAAATAAAGCATTCTAAAAAAATATTTTGATGATGTATATCATTTTTATTTACACAGTCTCTTTAATTAAAATATTAACTATCACAATAAGTGGAATTTTAAGAACTAGATATAAGATATCATGTAGGATTGGAACTCATATTTCGCATTAATTGGTGGACAAGTTGAATGATAATGGACCATCGGATATCCCAATCTACATAATTAACATAATTGTAGTATCCAAAGTTTCCACCTATACATGCTCACTACTGGATTAACCTATCCAGAAATCTTCTCATTGATATACCAGCCATAGAGATATCATAAAAAAAAAATTAACTCATTTTTCAAGATACTTGGAAGTTTTAAGTTTTGGATTGCTGTGTATCGTTTCCCATATATCATAATGTTCTTCCTTTTAATGTATTTCCTGATTTTTTTGCCGGAATTTAAATTTTTTAATCTATTTTTGTACAATTCAAGAACTTTTTATGTATTTTAATAGTTTACAATACTTTTATAGGAAATAAAATATAGGTACATAAAATAAACGCAAGTTATGGTAGACTTATTTTTTATGCCCATGTCAAGTAATAAGATCCGAGAACCAATTAAATTGCTATTTTTTTCAACTAAGCAATGCAACACTTTGTAATTCAAATGTTGAAGTTTCTAAATTTCCGATATTTCAAAAATGTTGATCATTTTTATTTAAATATAGAGAAAAACAAATCGAGATATAAACCTATATTTGCGTGCAATTTTCTTATGATATATATAAATCTTTTTTTGTACGTCTTGGTACATATGTCCTGAACTCTTTATATTATAATAAATTTAATGTTACAAACCGTGTTGATTTTAAAAAACTGAAAGTCTATATTATGTATATATAGTATAATATATAAGTGAGGAATCAATAACAGGGATATAAAATAATCACGATTAGTATATATTAACTGGCATATCACCACGAAGTAACTTTAATTATAAATCATATTGACTTATATTCACTTTCATATTTTTCAGTATCAAATTATCAATATTTGAAATAATTTTGTTTTAATCATAATTATGAGCTAATCATAGATAATTCTTACTATTTATCAGTCTATCTACGTTACAACGTAATAATTGATTCATGTTTACTTCTTAGAGTTTATGAGAAAGACAATTTTTAGAGTATTAGGGAGTATGACCAATAGTGTAGCCAGTATGTGTGTGTAGAGAATCTTTCTCCTCCTGACAAAAAAGTAAACGGTAAAGAACATTAATCCAAATGAAACTAAAACAGTGGGAATAATTGTCAAAATGGAGAAAAAAATGTAATTGATTAGTTGGGGCAATGCTACACCATTGTGTATAACCATAAACACAGGAAAGCTTATCCCCAAGGAGATTTATGTATTTATTTTTCAAATGGATTAGTACATAATTATAAATCAATAATGAGACGAATTATTGGAATTTGAGAAAATTTTGAGGGGGACAAATCTCCCAAAAATATTGCTAATGACACCAATGCTATGTAAAATGTTAAACTGTATTAATTTTATCTCCTAAATAGTTTTAAAAAATCAATCAAAAAGTTATTTAGTTTGGATCCTAATTTTCATTCTATATAAAACCCCATTACTTCAAAATTTACAATTTTTAATTTATTAAATTTTAAGGATCCTCACATTTTTAAAATAGTCTGGAGTGTCTCTTCCAAAAACCAGCACTGGAATTGACTACAATTAACAATTATAAACACAAATATATTGTTTGATAAAAATCCTATATTTTAATTGACATTCAAGTTTATGTTAATCATTCATTAATATGATTAAATTAGTTAATTATTTAAAAATAAATTTAATGGATGAAACTTGATCCTCTTTGGGGCTGAACACCATATTTTTCTCTCAGTTTATTCAGATTAATTTGTTCCTCGACATGATCACAGTCAGCTTCTGTCATAGCGCAATGATATTTTGAAGGACAGCAAACAGCGTGGTCAATCATTTCACAGCAAAAATCTCCACATGGAGTTCCATTACACTCAGTTCCATATTTCAATGATTTTGGGACTGAGAGTCTTCTCAATGTATTTGTAGCGGATCTTGATGGAGAACCTTGTGTCGTGGCTCCAAAAACAAGGAAAACAGCAACAAAGGCAAATAAGTAATTCATGTTTCTTCTTTTGGTAAGAGATGACTGAAAAGAATTTGATAAATGCTGGTATAAAAGCTACTTCTATCGTTGTTGTTATTATAATTACAGGAATAGATAATACTGTTTGAACTATCTCTCCTTATTTGATCAGTCTTCGTAAATAATTGATCCTGATAAACGTAAGAGAAATAATTTTGTTTTATTCTTTGTTTTATGTTACAGGAAATATTTTATAGAAGTAATTCACTTTCAACTATCAGTGCCATTCATCAATTTTCATTATCCTTCAAACTTATATCCCTGCAACTAATTTTGGAAAGACAAATAATATGCCCAACTCTCCTTCTCCCTCAGAGAAACAAATATGTACATTGCACATATATATCAAGATATCAAAATTATCGGGAATTCTGATATAAATATAGTTATAATTATGATTACACAAAATTATATATATATATATATATAACATATTGTTAGCTAATATCCATTATTCATATACTATAAAACCTTTATTGTATTTCTCATTCTTTTCCCCTCCAAAAACAAAAAGTCCAAAATCCCAAAATCAGTAGCCAATTCATCTTAATTGTTGGATTAATTTTCATTTATTAGCTGGGAATTTTTGTTCACAGCTTAACTTTAGTTCGACCAATCTTCGTTCAGAACACTAGTAAGAAGCACTAATAGTAAAAAAAAAAAAAGTGATAAGAAAATACTACGACCAGGTTCTTTATCAACCCGCAATCTCGACTTTCAGAAAAAAAATGATAAAAACATTTGTCATCTTTGTATAGCTTTGGCATGATATGTTACCCTTGATCAAGTGAAGAAGTATTAATGCCCTTATAAATTCATAATACTGCTTGAAATCAGAGAAGAGTCAACTATGAAAATAGCTAAAGATAAAATACATGTTATGTTTATTTACTCCCAAAACCTAATCGTGTACAGTGTAAATATTTATGTCATAACGTCATATTAAATGTCTTATCTTATTTTCGATTAATTTAATTAGTTAAAATTTAACGAAAGTACTTCTGAATGAGATTTTATTAATGTTAGTCAATGAAATAATGATCAAATCGCCCCATGACGAATAACTTTTGTTGAAAAATAATTTGTTAGCTTAATATTGAATACTTCAGATCGAAAACACAGAAAAAATTTTTTTTTATACATTTGTAACTAAAATACAATGTTAAAATGTGAATCAACATTAAATTGGATCAATATAGTTCGTAGATGCCAAAATTAAGGTCAAGGACTAAAGAATAATACCGTCATTTACATACGAGTTTTAAATTGCAAGTGCTACACGTTTCTACTTTTTTTAAAGATTTAAATTGTCTAAAATTTAACCACTATCTTCCAAAACAACAGATATTAAAAAAAAATAATATTACTCTATATTTCGTAAATTAACAACAATACAAAAGGCTTTGTTTCCTGATAAAAAATCATTTAGAAATAATACTAAATTCAACTATAATCGAAAAATATTTATTTCAAAAAGATTGAAGAAAATTTAATATTTCTAATAATTAAATGATAATAATACTAACAGAATTAAGACCCAACATTTTTTATAAAAACCATTTAAAAAAATTTACATTTTAATAAGATAAACTATAACTCTTGCCCCCTCCAGTTTAAAAATTATATTTGTGCACCTTGACTACAGCTCTGGATGGATAAAATATATCTTGAATACAACCTAATTAGATTTGATACGAAAATTAAGAGTCGTCTGCTTAAGTAAATTATGAACAAATTAGAAAAGATATCTGTCAAAAATTACATTTTTTGGACCACCTTAGAAAAGGATCACACAATGTTTGATATCTGCCAAAACTATGCACAATTCAAATAAACTTAGTTAAAGGGATTTCAAGGTTACTTTATGGCAGAGCTTGTAAATAAAACCACGCAACTATTTGAACTGAAAAAATTTAAACTTCTTTAGCTTCAGGCTACTTCGGTCTAATTAATCGAAATGGCTCTAAACCTTCTTCTCTAGTTTTTCCCATGCATCCCTGAGAAAAGATAAAAATCTGAGTTATTAATCTTAATTGACTTAAAAAAAAATTTGATATTTTATTGACATATATTAATTATGGCAAAATTTGTCCTTCAAATTGGGGAAAAGTTAAACATCCTTTTTTAAAATTTATTTTACCTTTCACCTATACTAAATAGGAAAAAGCAGGACTGTTTTGATAAATTCGGTATATATGTAATTTTTATTCAAGTTTTTAAAAATTTGTTTCGTCTATACTGAGGATAATTTTGTTGTTGTATGAATTAGATAAGCATTTGAAAAATATATCTGTAATATACAAAAAAAATTCCCTCCATAAGGCTATTTCGGTATATCATATTGACTTTTTAAATCATTAAAAATACAAAAACCGAATTGTATATAATTCTAACATCAAATTTAGAAAATGAACATATTTTTTATATAAAGTTTTTGTATCTTTTTGAGAATAAAAAAATAAATTAACCAAATAAGAATTGATAATTTGATAATTTTGAACTCCCTCTTCTTTACCAATATTAATTAAAGTTAGAATGCACAATTCAATTGTCTTTATTAATAAATGTGTATTAGAACTAATTTATGATGATAAAGATAATCACTTCCAGGCCGAAAAGGGTGTATTATACCAAAGGTGCTCCACGTTAAAGAATGTAAGACTCAAATTATTTTTTAGTGGGCTTAGAATAAGTGGACTTAAAGCCCTATGGACTCGGAAAATGAGAACTTAGACTTGCCCTGCCTCGGAAAGTGTAGGACTGACAACAGCTCAAGAAAAAGGAGATAATAATATATTGTTCTTTTATATTAATATTTAATGATAAAATTATGGAAAATAACTGCTAAATAAGTCTCTCACAAAAAATATAATTGAACAAAGCTTATAAATCAATAATTTTACTGTAAGGATGACCCAAAGGTTGAATTTCTCTTTTCACTTCTGGTTATGAACTCCTTATTATATAACTCCTAGTTATAATTAATGCATAGAAAGGCATAACTTTATTGTACACATAGGAACTGCATGCCTTTTGCCTTCACAACAACTCCATGGAAATAATGACATGCATGAACCATACACTCTTTTTCATGAGCAAACAGCATTGCTTACAAGTCTTCCGAATTCTTGCTTGGAGTTGCACTGTCCTTGCTTTCAAGAACATATCACATGGAGTAATCTAACGATAACATCTAATTATGGGCTTGATGAGGGGTCTTGTTCCAGAAACCAATAGCAATGAATTTACTCTTGGTTTCCATTGGAAATAGGAAAATCATTTATGAAAATAAATTGTTTATTTTTGTATATAAAAAGTGGAACGAAGTTTTCAACGACTATAGTCGTCTAACTATAATAATAATTAATTTATCAGAACTTTCCACGAGTATAAAAAAACCGTGTCAGGAAAATTCGCCACGAGAATTTTAAAATACATACAATATGCATTTTACGAACCTTGTTATTGAACATTTCTACATCATATTTACTGTACCTAGATTTGAATATTTTGATCTAAGGGAATTATTTCTTATCATAGTAACAAATTCTTGCCTAAGTAAAGAAATGATGTGACCATGTTGGTATTTACTTTCCAACCCTTTAAACCTGTAGCCTTCTGGAACTTTTATTTTCGTGATTGTTGATTTTTACAGAGTAAAAATTTGGTAACAAGTGTTAATCCAATAATAATACATACAACAGAAATGCTCAATAATAAGGCTTTTCAGACAAATTTATTTATTTAAAAATCCATGTGGTGAATTTCCCTGAAAACAACAAAACCAACCATTGATAATACTTGAAAATCCGACCAATACTGTAAATTAATATGCGATAACATATTTACTCATTTATAATTATGCATGAATATTTGAAATAATAATATATATGAAAACAAAAAAAATATATGAAAATAACACTATTATTCTGAGTATAACACAATCACAGATGCAATAGGATGCAAATGACTTCAATAGAATACATGCATACTAAATAGAACTGCAGTAAAATACAGAGTAAAAAATATATACCAAAAAATAATTATCTCCTTAATATCTCATGTATGAAACACAACACAACGAACAAATAAAAGTATTACAAAATTATTAACATCTTTTCAAAGACAAAAACTAAAGCAATGGCACATTTTTTGTTTAAAAATAGGCTAGAATATGATAAATAACTATGTAAAATATAAAAAAAAATACTAAGATGTTCAATTTTGATCATAGTCGACACCAATTCCACTATCCAAAAAGTCTGTAATGAGTAATTGAACACGAGAGGGGAGGATCCTTATGATTGACATAAGATAGTACAAAATATTAGGAATAAAAACGATGGCATTTCCCTGCCTCATATTACTGATGATAACTTTGGCAGCATTTTCTGGAGTTTCAATATCTAAAACGTCAGGAAATCGAACACGCCGGTTCTTTATCATTCCTGTGTCGACTAGAAATGGTGATACAGTCATCAAATGTATGCCATGTCCACGATTTCCTTGTCTGAAACAAATGAAAGTGAAAAGTTTAATATTAATTGTTCAACATATATGCTTAATAATTATTAATTATACTAAACAACTACCTAAGCTCAATGTAAAGGGCCTCCATCATTCCTTTAATCCCAAATTTGGAGGCTGTATAGGGAACCATATTAGGTACTCCTGCATGTCCAGCAAATGATGCCATTGCCACAACATAACCTTTGTTTCTAGCAATCATTTGTGGCAAAATGGCTCTAAGAACCCATAATTGACCTAAAAGTATGATATAATATGTATACACAGAGCTACAACAAAAGAAACAAAAAACAAAATCCAAATTACCCAACAAATTTGTGGAAATTATTCTTTCAATTTGTTCAAAGTCATGCTGTACAAATGGTTTACAACACAATGTACCCGCATTGTTCACTAGGATATCAATGTCACCAACATTTTTCTTAATGAGATCAATAGCAAGTTCAACGTCTTTTTTTGCTGACACATCACAGGTTACAGTCCATGTCTTGACATTTGGAAATCGTTTCTTAATTTCATTGGAGGTTTCTTCGTTTTTATAATTTAAAACATCAAGGCACACAATATTAGCTCCATTTTTTGCAAGCTCAATTGCCAGTTGTTTTCCAATTCCATTTCCTGCTCCAGTGACAAGAGCATTTAGTCCTTCGATACATTGTTTCTCTCGCGGAATGAAATAGCGATAGATTAACCGAGCATACTCAAAAATGGCACTATTTAGAAAGGACAAAATATGATTAAAATTTAGAGTTCAATAAATATGATTGAACTAATCAAAGCGTTTATACCTTATGAAGAATGTAAAAATGTCAAATACAAGAATGTTAATCCGGTATATGATGAGAGCAAAGCGTGGAAAGATGTCTAAATTAATAAGTCTCCCACTCATTTTTGGGGTTTTATCCATATTACCATTAGTGTACTGAATCGACATATTTCTTCCGTGTACTGGGCAGACATTCCTATAACGCTTCCCTCTTTCTTTTTCTACTAAATTCGATAAGGGATTCATTCATATGTAAATGAGTGTGTCTTAATCAGTTGATGATAGGCCTTGCTCCTATTTTCACGTACAGATATTATAAATATGTTGAATTCTCTTGTGAACTAATAACATATGATCAGGCCGATCAAACTCTACTCATATAAGCATTTCACACGGATGTACTAAATAAATACAATATTTTTTATTACTAATGGCGTAAGATCACGAACACTCGCTCAAATAATGTCAACTCATTGAGGCAGGCTATGAGCTCCCGCTTCAAAACTATGAAATATAAAATTAGAATTTAGATTACTCATAGATAGATGGAAAATGCTACGTAAATACAACTCGAAAATATGTTAAACAATTTACAATTAATACGAATAATATTTTTGAGGTACATATAAGATATCCAGTAAATAGCTATGTTATAGTTATTTTTTAATGGTCGTACCTTGTACGTACAGTTATCTCATTTATTGCTATTAGAACAGATATTGATTAAATACTATTTTCATGATTATTATTAAACAATAATTAAACTGGTCAACAGTCAAAAATTTTAAAGGGCATAATTATAATAAAAAATATTTAATTTTGCACGCTGATTTCAAATCTATAAGTTTCCAAGGAATCGGGCCCTATTTTTTTGGCCCACTTTCCAACTTAGTAGCAAATATATTTAATGCAGATCCTAATTTCAGTCTTTGTTTTGATCAAAAGGGGCTCCTCAGGGCATAGGCGGCGGGAGCCCAAAAGTTGATCAAATTCGGTTTGGAACAAAAATTCGCTAGAAATTAAAGACTCACGGTAGAACTATTTAAGTAGTAGTATGCAAAAGGATTAAAAAACCAGCTGAAATCCTTCTGAACACTACTACTTCGGTCTTTTGCAGTTATTTTTTTAGTAGTTCTGCCGTTTATAGAGCTCGTTTTATATCATTTCTAATGAGGAATTTTATGTCTTCCATGAATTAATTATATTGAAGGGATTTAGTATTTTAATTTATCAACATATCAAAAAACATAAGATATCTTATATAATTCTTTGAATTTCAAAGAGATCATAGATGTTTGGTACTATACCTTTTCAAGTTCAATATGGGAATAAATAATAAAAAACAATATTTAGGAAATTTAACATAATAATAAATTTTATAATTAATGAAAATAAAAAAATAAGGTGAGACGAGGAAGTTTCAAAGAGGATACAGAAATGGAGTGGGTGTGTGAATGCTTAAGAAAAGCAAAAGATGTATATAGAGGGACAGCAGTACTTTTAATTGATATTGCCCTATCACATTCCAGGATTGAAGATGTTTTGAATGAAGAAGAGTTTTCAATTCACAAAACTTTAAGACTTGGGCCTTACAGTCCTATGCTCAATCCAATTGATCATATTTGGTCAATATTGAAAGCCTTTGTGAAAAGAGAATTAGCTAGAAAAATTGAGAATATTTTAAATGCTGAAAGAAATGATTTAAGCATTTCGGAGCAAAGATCAAGAGCTCTGGAACAATTAATTGAAGAAGAACTAAATGAAATTACCTCAATGATTTGTAATAATTGTATTCCTAGCATCCAGTATCGTTTTGCAAATGTGATTAATTTTGTTGATATGAGATTCTAATAAATTTATTATTATATTAAATTTCATGAATATTGTTCTTTATTATTTATTCCCATAATGAACTTGCTTATTCCCATATTGAACTTGAAAAGGTATAGATTTACGATTGAATTTCTTTTCATATTAATCACGGTACAACCTTCAACAATAGTCTCCTATCATTTCAAGACCCTTTCCATCCTACTCCATTTTCTAAGTATTTTGATGAAAACATTCTCCCTCTTCATCACTAACAGCTCCTAAATTGAAAGGGAAATGGTCCAAATGTGAATGTAGAAAATATATCTTGAGAGACACCCAAATTTTTCATAATGCTTAAGGAGTTTTTTCACACCATCTTTGTATTGCGGCGACTTACTGTAGCCGAGAAAGTTTTTACAAACTCATTTATAGGACTTCCATGAACTTTTTTCTGATGTTAAAAGAGTGTTTCCAAAATCAATATCATGAAGGACTTTTTTTCTTATCTCTGGGCCCACAAATATACCTTCTTTCATTTTGGCATTGCTTATATAAGAACATTTCTTACACAGATATTAATAACCTTCGGGATCGTCTTTTGTCATTTTTTAAATAAAATTATTCATTTAGCCAAGTTTTAAATGAAGAGGAGGTAAAATAATTTTTTGAGGATTTACTAAAGGCTTAAATTTAATATTATTGTCTCCTGGCACATATGACGTCCATTCACGCCTTTCATAATGCTTCCCAGTTATTCTACTATCTCAATGACAAAGAAAGTAGCAATACTTTGTAAACCCTACTTGCATACCCATGAGCATACCGACAACCTTTAAATCTCCACATAGATACCACTTATGGTCTTGGTAATTTATTGCTTTGAGTAAAATGTCCATGTTGGTATAAGTCTCTCTTAGCTGAACAGAATGAGCAATAGGGATAGAAGGCTTCTTATTACCATTATGAAGAAGGACAGCTTTTAAACTTGTGATTGATGCATCTAAAAAAAGCCGCCAATCAGATGGATCATATTCTTGCGATAGGTGAACAATCCTTTAGCATCACTACAATAGCAAAGTGGCCCATCAACACTGAAAAATGAGGACAACCTATCACTTCCATTTCTGTAATAGCTCAGTTTAACGTTTTTATTGTAAGAAACTTTTCTTTCACCTTAGAAGTAAGAAGTTCCGAATCCTATTTTGAAAGTGACAAATCTCTACAAAGATCACACAATTCTTCCTGAGTTAATTGCTGTGACAACCCTTCTTCAGGCTGAAAGTGTGTTAGGACATTCAACATACAAACCAACGTATTCATCATTTGGAGAATGTAAGTTGGGACTAATCGATCCAGCATTCCTCAAAGCAGTTCCGTACATATCCATGATGATGAAGATGAAGGGATACCGGGTGATGAGACACACTTCATAAAGACCCTATGATGACTCATCAAGAAAAACTATTTCTTTCATTGGATATCCATGGCCATGCGATCCTACTCTTTCCTTGGAGTTGCCTTGTAATTAAATAAGAGATCAGTGTTTTTGAATTTGGTTATCTTCAACTGATTTCAGAGTCTTCGTCTGCGCGCTACTGTTACAGTCTATAAAAAAAAAAAGCTAAAAAAGTAGGGACCGATTTCTCAAAAACCGTCGAACTCTTGATAAAAAGAATTACAGATTTGAAATCAGTGAGCAAAACTAAGTAAATTTTATTATACTTATACCCCAGAAGATTTTTGGCTGTGACCAGTGTTATTAGTTAAAAATATATAATTTCCTGACAATAATTTCAGTTAATTTTCTGTCTCTCGTCTATGCTATACATAATCTTATTATTGATGTCTTCATTTGTATATATAAAGGAGAATAGCAGCTTGTAGCTCAGTAAAACGTCATGACAGCTCAAACTGCTTCCCTCTCAACATTCATCAAATTGTCAGGGTTACCAGGTTGATTTTCTCTTTTTTTTATTTTACACACCCCATTTGCATATTTTTTACATTCCTATTTATGAATGATGAAATAATATTATCTAGAGTTTCAACTAACAGACATTTTGAGAATTACTCGCACGCTTAAAATTCGCCGTTTTTTACATGTCTAGTAATTATCAAATATCTTCAAAATAGTCAATAACAAGAAAAGCCCTTTTTGATTCTCAATACGTGAAAATGAGCTTGAAGTACGTCAAACATTAAGTCAAACCTACTCTAACGACTACATACATTAAATAAGTGTTGCACTCTACGATTACATCCGGATCCTGCATAGCATAAACCTTATAAATATTTTGGATTCATCGTAACTATGTAGTCTCTGGCAAGCATCCACAAAAAAGAAGCTGTTTTAAATGGTGTTCTTGAGGGCAAGGGGTGGATTAAATACTATTTGTATTTGAAATGTATTTAAATGCAATTTTGAAGTATTTATCAAAAAAAGGTATTTATATTTTTAATATTACAGAAGAACGTATTTGTAATTGTATTTTGAAATAATAGTAATAATAAAAAAATGATCCAACTCATGATACTATACAGTTCTTGAAGGCTGTTTGGTCCTGCAACTAATCCTAGTTTTAAATAGATTTTATTATTAAAAAAAAGACAACACCTTATACTCCATTTATTTTATTTTGCTAGTGAGTTGGAGTAAATTAATTTATCTATTATTCTAGGTTTTTTTTTACTTAGAGGCCATTTACAAATTATGTATGCAACTGAGGGGTAGAAGTTGTGTAAAAAGTTGAATAAAAAGCATTTAATTCACTCTAGTCTTAAATTTAAGTTGAAGTTGGAAAATGGTTCAAATTAGCTCAAAAAGTAGGATCCGAAAAAAGTTTACAGATTTGCAATCAGCGTGCAAAACTGAATAACTTTTATTATAATTATACCCCTTAGGATTTTTGAAATTACAAATTTGTTGACCTGTTTAATTATTGAAATCACTATGAAGGTTCAAACATTTAGGTTGTATTCACAGCTTCTGGGAAAAATAAATACTAGGGAGAAAACAGAAATGTGTGATACCCTTTTGAGTTGATAATTCATAGAGTCAGCTGCCATAAATCAGAAGGGTCAACTAATGAAAATAGCTGAAGGGAAAATATCAGGTATTTTTGCCATAGAAATGATTTTGCTTATTCCAAAAAACTGGTAACTAGAAGCTGAGAATACAACAACAAGGTTCCAATTCATAGTGAGTTCAATAAATATCAAATTAAGGGACAAATCTCCTTACAACGATAATGTGATACAATTTATATGCAAAAAAAGTCAAATATTAAGATGATAAAATCAAAAAAACTATGTATTATATGAATTAGAAACACTAATTAATCAAGTATAAGTCTTATTAATACTGATTTTTGATTAACTTAAGAAAATAAATCCCCAAAATCGGAATATTTAGTCATCGGTAATGTTCAAAAGATATACATATTTTGATATTTATGTATGTAAATGGATCTCATTAACTGTAAAAGACATAATGGCTTCGTTTACGTTACCCGTTTCTTAGGATTCAATATATTATTATTACTAAAATTCGACTAACCTCTACTTAAAACAGATTAGACTTCATGATAACAAATGTCAACGCAACAAATGAACATCATTTGACCACACATAATATGATGATTTTTGCTACAGAAGCTTTTATTATTCAGAAAGAAACGTGTGTTTATTCTTAAATCATATTCATTCATTCGATATGGATAATTTATTAATGAGTCCATCCAATCTGAATTTCAATATGTTTCAATTTTTTATCCCCTTATTATTGATTGGTTAAGCTCAAATTTTAATATATTTTTTCTTTTAGTAACCCGCTCCTATTTCATAAAGAGTAGTCCAACAGAAGGGAAAAATGACGTACTTAACAAACTGCCAACTAATTTTGGACCTTTGGAGTGATGCAAAAATGTTATTTCTTGTGCAGATGCTATTCATTTCGTTACTATATGGACGTAGTTTGGGAGTTCCATAGTGGATCAAATGTTAATACACTCAATGAAAAAACTTTGTAACAAAATTTGATCACATTTTTCTTGTCAGAGTTTTAAAATAGTCATTTTATGTTTGGTTTTATATCGAAAAACAACGAATTAAAAAAGAAGACCTTCATAGGCACCTTACTCTTAAAGTTATGAATGATTTAATTTCTTAAAACATAAAGAAATTGAGAATGCAGACGTCTTGCAGACTGAAAAATGAAAATTATCCGATAATAAACACCATTGATAAAAGGTATATTTCAATTATAAAATGGTGAAACGCATTGAAATTGCACATTAGCATTTATTTCATTTAATTGATTTAAATTTTAACTAAGTTTTTCTTGGAAGTTTGTTTGCTGAAATTGTTACAAATATTTTAGTTATATATTACTAAAATAAACTATAAATAACGATTTCAGTTACGAACTTCATACAAAAACTTAATTTTGATAAATTGATTTTTTTTAATATCACCTAATCTTAGGACAGCTCATCCAACTATTAAGACATAGTGGTAACCAAAGTGAAAACAGTTCAACAATACCAATATAATCAAATTTTTATAGCAAATTTAAGTTATAACTTTCATTCTATGGCGACACTGAATTGTTTTAGTTGAAATTGTTACAAATATTTTAGTTAGATACATTACTAAACTAAAATACTTATTTTGACCAAGAGTCGATACTAAGCTCTGTATTGTTATGAAAAATACTTTTAGAAATAAATAAATAAAATTAACAGGAAATTGCAACAAATCCAACTCTTGATTTGAACTTAACCCAAAGTGTAGATCTAACAAATTTAAACAAATAACTCCTAAATAAAAAAAATTTAGGGTAGTTTTTTAAATTTTTTATCCCTTATATGCCAACTTGTAGAGCCAAAGCTATAAGAATGTGTCATTTGCCAGCTTGTACCAAAAATTCTTTTAACAAATGAGATCTCATAAGAGGTTTGGAAAAATGTCGCATATGATTACTTTAAATTTCAGACCTCTCAAGCCCTTTGAATACAGATAGTTTTTGTTCTAAGAAAGCCATTTCTCAAACGTTAAATGTCTTGAGGGGTTATAGGCTAAAACTGTCCAATTTTAATTTTTTATCAATAGGCAGCAGAAAATCTTTTTGTGCAGACAAAATAAAGGATAGACGTAAAAACGAGCAGCCTAACATTAGGCAGTCCTGTTTTTGGGCCGATCCGTTTTTTTTTGTATACAAATTACTTGTTTTACAAGTAAATTTTTATAAAGAAAAGATGAGTCGTTTGATCCATTTTAAATTTCATTATATTGTGAACCAATATAAATAAAAAGGTACATTTGAAGAAGGTTTCAACAACTCAAGACTTGATCCTATTGCAAAGAAAGCATTAAAAAATAATGACAATATAGAATGAGTCAGAAAATGATAAAATTACATTTAAGAAAGTATTCAAATGTACGTATATTTTGAACAATATGATCAAAATAAAGAAGAATCAACCCGAAAGAAAATGTTTCTAATAATACGTAGCACTCGTAAATTGAAATAACAAACTACAGTGAATTATTATTCATCAGGGAAGAAAATTACAAAGGTTGATTTTAAAATATAAAAAAATAGTAGAATTTAACATTGGCTTTCATGGTGTGGCGAAAGTTAACCATGCTGCTTTCATCGTGAATGGAATTAGTATTTTATAATTAATTATGATTATTATCATTGTAAAGATGTAATTTTTTTTTTAAATGAATTAGATTATAAATATATAAAAGAGAACTCAATTGGTTGATTACATTGTTGACAGGAATAAGGAATATCAATTCAAATTTCATAATTAACAATATTTTGTAACAATTTTAACACGTTACTATTAATGAAATTTATTATGGCAAGGAATTATCTCCTCAAAATATGTAGTGTACTTTTTATTAATTAATTTTAATTTTGAACTATAGATAACTTAAAAAGGAGTATTATTTGTTATTTAATTAGTATAGAGGATAATTAATTTTTTTATATTATAAAAAATGAAATAAGTAATGAATCACTATTAATATTAGTTTTCTCAAGGTGGACTTTTCTCGTGAGTACAGTAATTGACGCAATGAACTTTTTTGTAATCGAATTTTATATTTTTTCACCTTTAATTTAATCACTAATCACCAATAAGTCTTCCAAGCTATAAGATATTTAGTACTTTCTGTATAATACCTTCGAAATAAAGTTTTTTTAGATTAACTTACAATTGATCATTCAAGGTATATTTCAAAAATGGAATGACCCTTCTTTTGTGGGTTGGCTTGGTTTGTGGGAACTTTTAATCTACCATTATTGCACTTTTTATTTAACAAATTAATGGCATAAACCTATTAAAAGTTTAGTTGCATGAAATGGATATATTTTTCGCTGTTCAAAACACATTTATGTTCATCTATGTAAAGTGTTTCTAAATTATAACATGCTTCAATATAAGGTCATAAAAAAAGTATAAAATGTATAATCAATAAAGTATGACTCCTCAATTCCCTTCCTTACTTTCACTAATATGGAATACATGTATAGTGATTAATGACGTCACCAAATAGAAGAATCTATATATTCATTATACGTTATTATTTCTTCCTCAAAGAAGGTTCCAAGCACTTAAAAATAATACGACATCAGGTAAGATAACTTCCACAAAGGCCCTCCTCTCTGGTCAAAAGCCATATATGTATTTGTTTGTTTATATGCAAAAAAAAAAAAAAAAAAAAAATGTATGTGTACAAATATATCATGAAGAAAATCAAATAGTTTTGACACTTATGAGTAACAATGTGGAGTAAACTATTACTTCACGAAGGCATATCTCTATTTTCTATATAATATTAACATATGATAAAATTTTAAACAAGAATTTAGTATTGAACATCAATTCACAATCGATTATTTCCAGCTTTTACATATAAAGTAGCAAATAATAGGATGTAACTATGCAAATTGGACCTTATTTTTTTTGCTAAATGTTGGTAAATACAGAAAACAAATGGATCTTGAATTAAAGTGTTCAAAATTAAATACTGCTTAAATGTTGTTCGAAATTCAAGTATTTATCCTATATAAAAATTGATAGAATTTTACTATGATTTTTGTTTGCATGGCTATTTATTAAATATTAATTTACAAGAATTATCATAAAAACCTTCATTGGTTGTGCAGTACACTTGTATGATTCTCCAGTTGAGTCAGTATTTAAGTAGAAAAATTAAGTCCAAATTGCTTCTATAGTCATATAAGTCCTACTCAATTAAATTTTCGAAATAAGCACATTATATATTATTTGAAACTCTTTACTTATATACCAATAAGTTAGAGCACTTTTTAAAATATTAGGCAGATTATTTGTTAAACTCGATTATTCTTTCAAATTTCAATTTTTTTATTATGTATGTATGATAATTCTATTAAATATAATGATTTAATATGAAAAAATTGAATTAATTGCTGCTTTAGAATGTATAAATACGAATAAATTAAGGACCTTTATTATATTCCGTATTTTAAAAATAATTTGATCTGAATTATAACAAGAACATAAACGTCTTATTGACGCAACATTTATAAATGAATTTAAGCAACAAAACCTTACATATATTTCATATGCATATGTATGTTATGTACTATATTTAATAAAACGTTTGTTGGATTTGAAAGAGCTAACTAATCAAGGATGATGTGGATCCACAGTATCAACTTAGATAATTATTTTAATAAAATGTATCTATTATGTCTACAACAGGCAATAAAAATATGTACATATAGATATATATATGTATATCATATAATGAAAATAATAACTTTTTATATTATGTCATTTAATCGGGTTTTTTTATGGCACAGCCTTCATTCTAAAACACAAAAAATAAAATTATATTTCCAACCATAAACTGTATATATATATATATATATATATATATATGTATATAGTATTTATGGCTTTTCTTGGAAAAATTGAAGCCAATTTTCGTGTCATTTGCATAAATTACTCAAAAAATAACTACAACCACATATATACACGGTAATGTTTATTTGTACATTCTTAAAACTTACTCTTTAGAAACTCCTGAAAATCAACCTTACTACAAATTATTTTTATAAATTGATGATTAAATACATATTATCGAGGGTAACTTTATAGACTACTTAGAAAACAAGCAGAAGTTTTCAAGTGAGTTTAGCTCATAGATATCCAAACATGGTCATTAAAAAAAAATCATTAGAGATGCCAGATGGATAGTATCATTGCCATAGATACCCCAAAACAATATATCATGTCGCAGGTCCGCTCAAAATTTAAGTTTAGTTAATATGGAACCCAAATCAACTAATAGTTCCTAGCATCTTAAAAAAAGTCAATATTTCTCGAGCCCCATATAAATTACTTTAAATTAAAATTTAAAAAAATTATTATTTCTTTAAAGATAAATATATATACATATATAATATACTGTCCTGTTTTCTAGGTCATGACTAGGTCATGACCCAATTATTTTCTGATACCTATGCATGCAAAAATGAGTTGTAAAAAATAAAAAGTCTCTGAAACTCTTTTTCAGATCTCTCAATTTCTTTTTAGGTCCAAAACAAGGTCAAAAATGTGATTTTTGACAGACTTGAGAGGCTGCATCTTTAGATTTTTTGGCAAAAAAGTTTTCTACCATTAAAACTATGTCTGAAGAATTTTTTCAAAATTGGGTGCTTTTTCAAATCCTTAAAGTTATGTCTAAAATCTTGAAAAAGGCCATTCTATCAGAGTACTCTGACGCAAAATTCATTCAAACATCGAATAGGGGTGAGGGTAAATTTACTTCTAATAAAGAAACTCTTTGAATATTTTGCCAAGATTTTAGATTTCAAACTTAACTTTAAGGATTTGAAAAGGCACCCATTTTTTATTACATCATAAAATAAAAATTTCTTGTGTTGTAGGTATCTTGGATCAGTGATCTCCTGATTAAATGAAATAAAAAAACCCTTACATATTAATAACTTAGTTGAAGTCATTAGAATAGCATTTATCCATAGTTTTTATAAAGTGGGAATAAGTAGAACACAAATCGTACTTATTTTTAGATTAATGGTTACTAATAGGTTTAACATTTGTTTTCCTGGCTGAGATAAAAAAATTTTCCTTATTTTTTTTAAAGGAGTGTTGAGTGTTTACTCGGACAAAACTCTCACGAAATAATCAATATACATAGGCATATACATATATATCACACGCAGGAAAAAAAATACTATAAATAAGTAATAAATGCATTTTGCAGTAACAAATAAATAAATATTGATTGAGTTATGTATTGCGAATATAAATTCTAAGAGATATTATAGTAGAAAGTCAATTATTGCACTGTGTGCTTTCAACCACAATAAATTGTTATATTGGTTCGAGACAAATCTCTAACTCAAAGTTCGTTTGTATTCGTTTATAAGTGTTTAATTTGTCGAAACTATCCAAACGACAAAATTTGAAGAATTTCTATTATTATTAGATCTACAAAATCAGACATATTCCTTCCTTTTATATTGGTGGAAATGAGTCTTAAGACATCTTGATGAGTAGCATATGTTAACATATCTGACTACCCGCATAATGAAATCTTTATGATTTTTATTTTTACTTGATCATAGTATTTCATTATGTATGTATATATATGTCTAAGCTTCACACAACTAAGTCGTTTAAATACGTCCTGAATCTTTTTAAAATTCAAACAATGAATCCTAATTCATTGGAGCAAAAAAATAATAGTTCATGAGTGTTGAATAGTTTCAAAAAGTAACATTAAAAGAACAGCTAAATTATTGCTAATTATTTCCCTCCATTCCAGAGCTGGGAACTTCGACTCAAGTTGCATTTACTTTTAGGGGCAAAAAAATATGATAAAAATTCCTTTCATCCCTCTCATAGTAGTCGATCTCTCTCGATCCAATGTACATGTGCAATGTTTCTTCCAATTTTCAAAGCAGTCCACATATTGGGTAATATGTCCAAAAAAAAATTTCAAATCCATTCGGTATTTCATGGTTAGAACTAGAATTGGATCTGATGGTCTTCAAACCTCTAACCATGAATCACCGAATGGATTTGAAAACTTCTTTTGGCAATATTAGTCAGTGACATAATACCTCTTATATCAATGAATTTTTGCTAGATTTAATATTTGCAATTTTTAATTAGACATTTTTAAGAAACGAAAAATTCGATTTTAACTATTCACAAAAGAACGGGTATATCAAAAACTAATGAATATTTTGACATGTAATATGTCACGTATGTCAGAGGCAGTAGTGACAACTTAAAAAACAAAAACATTTATCCTTATCAGAATTTCCAAAAAAGTAAATTCAAATTTCCCGATATTTTATACTCATAGGAGTAAGTTTCATTAAAATGAGACATCAAACATGAATCGGGCTCGAAATTAAGAGGTTCAAACAAGAGGCTTAAAACTAATAAGTATTCATTATTATAAATTAACTGAATCAGAGCTGAATTTCACACTCAATACTCATTAAATTAATAATTTAGACTTGACACGATCTAGAAGTAAAAAGACTCATAACTCGACCTAAACTTGACCTAAAAGGCTATAAACTTGACTTCAATTAGTAAAAAATAGCTTAGAAACAGCCTTTGTTCATAGATAAAATACTTATTACACATTTCATGTTAATTTGGATGGAAGTGAGGAATCTCAAAGTAGTCTTACGTTTCCCATTTCATACGTTTAAAATTATAAAAGGGACAAATATAAATAACATACTTATAAAGAATACATTGATAGTAATAATTTACCTTTTCATAATTCCAGATCATGCCAATCCCATCGCACAAGTCCAATGCTTTTGCCAAAATTACAATGGCAACCAAAGTTGTAAGTACTTTGAGTGTTTGAAGAAGTAGAATCAAGTTACAACTAAACGAAAATTAGCAAAACAGTATCACTACAAAACCAAGCAAGCAGGCACTTTGCTTCCACCTTATCCCCCCTCCCCCTCTTTCTACCTCTTTTTCTTTCTTTTTCTTCCTAGTAGTGCTTAATAATATATTTATACCTCATACATACTTACATATATACATTGTATAATTTTTTAGTTCAAATCTGTATTAGAACTAGCAACAACCCTGTGAAGAGTTACATAAATTCCTTGTAACTCATTGGTAATACATATATTTATATTTTTTGGGGTATTGCTTGCTTACAAAAATTATATCTAAACATACATTAAAGATGAAAGTGGGTCTCACTGATGATAACTACTTCAACACTGTGCTGCTATCAACTAAAAATGACTAAAGTGTAACTACAGTTTATACAATATTTTCTTTCTTTAATGATGGGTTTCACTTCCTCCATTACGAGCGACTATGTACCTTCAATTACCAAAAAAAGTGCTAGTTATTATATGATTGAACGCATGACAAATAAATAAAACAATTAACATTTATATCGAGTAAAAGTGGAAGTTTTACTTTATCAAATCATATGATATTATGATTTTAGAACTTTGTATGTATTAGCGCACAGTGAGGTTTCATCAACGAGCTCAGTTTCATCAATCGTCAATTAACAACAACAACTTTTTACTTATTAACAGTAATAATAATTGGCGTTTCAATATTTGATTTGCTCCGTTTGCTATTATTGAGTATTTGGTTCAAAATTGTTCAATTGATTCCAATTAGTTGAAAGGGTTATTGTAGCATGTATTGTTTCGAATGTATTTTGAAGCATATAGAGCTGCCTATCTACCTATCTATATATGCATATAAATTTTTGTTTGAAAATCAAAGCAACCCTGCACATCCATTCCCTTTAGGCTTTTGTTTTCACTCTTTCGATTGTATCTTTTTTTGTAAGAGCATGGCTAATAATTACGATTCTCCCCAAATAATTAATTAATTATTATTCAACTTTAAGAGTTCTCTTATGGGTCTGCGTCATTTTGAATATTGATACTTTGGGTAACTCTATACATCTATATTTAATGATTTAGCTTTTCTTAAAGTATAAGATAGATAAAAAGTATTCACTTAATTATATTAACTTACAAAATCGAAGAAGAATGACTCTGAGGCCGAGCCTGAGGATAAAAAAAGAAGAACTCTGAATAAAGAAAAAAAGACTCGGGTAAGTGTAGATATGAAATTATTATTTTATTATAAAGAAGCATTGACTTAAGTTTTATTTTATTCCTAATGAATCATTAATATCTACATTTCAGTCGGAGGTGGTGATTTATATAAGTTTCTATTGCTTTAGAGCTAGTTTTGACTTAGGATCGACTCACCCCAGATCCTATGTCACAGTTGCAATATTTACCAGAATATTTATTTGCTATGTATATATTTTATTGTCCTACATGAAACATAAACCCAAATTTTTCAGAAAATATACCCATTTATATATTTTTCCAACTCAAAAATTGTCTCAAACTTACAAAAAAGCATAAAAATCATGAAATACTTTTTTTTTAAATGTGTCCAATACAAAAAATAAATTAAAGATTTGTAATTATTAATATACGTCTTAGTATAATCGAGTATAGAACTTACAACCAACACAATTTTTGTTGTAGACCTATACCTATAAAATATATATACATACATATATATATATATATATATATATATATATATATATATATATATATATATATATATATATATATATATATATATACAAGATATTGTGTATTTAAAAAAAAATCAAGAAAATGATAGTTTCCCAATTTACTTTTCTACTTAATAAATATACCGCTCCAATATTCTATTAATATCTACTTTGGTAAATTTTGGGCTTTGTAATAAAATTCCTGGAAAAGGGTGAGAAGAACAGGAATGTTGGCTATAGCTCATCTGTCTAGAATCTTCATTTGATTTATGAGACATTATTTGGTTCCAATATGGTATTTTAAATAGAATAATACCTATGTGTATCCTATCCTTTTTCTTTAATTGTGGCGAGAAATTTTTGCGACGAATTAATCAAAATAATTTAATCATAGAAATGAAAGATAACTAAAAAAGAATGCAAATGTAATTTATAGTCATTTTTTAAAAATAGATTTTTTTATTTTGCTTTGGTGTTCAGTGGCCACAAATGAATGTATACACATAAATAGTAAAATTGGTAAGTCCAAGACAATAGTACCCCATAATAGTCCAGGTAATTAGGTTCTGAAAATATTTGAATCCATAATCGAAGAATCTTTTTCACATAGAAATAATCTTAAAAGGAAAGGCCGCTGCTGTCTATAGCCAATTTTGGACTGATGAAATCTAGTATCAACAAGAAAATGAGCGTATTGACAAAGTTTTAGCTCCTTTCATGTCAAATATCCTACAAGGAGTAACTATAATTGCATGATGAAACTAAATAATATATTTACATACATAATTTCAAAATGTGTTTGTTACAAGAGTTGAATTCATACTTTTTATGTACTTGTCACGAAGTTATAAAAGAAATAAGTACCTACCAGTGTAAGAGAAATTTTTATTATTATTGTTATTGATATTACCTTTCTTAGGAATTGTTCTATTTTAACAAGTAAAAGTTAAAATTGAATCGACCATGAAAGGAAAAAAGAGCTGTCTGAGTTACATACATACAAATGTACATGTAAAAATAGAAACAAAAAATAATGGCACTGCTCATGGCTTGAGAGAGTAAATAAGCTTCTATTGAGGAGACTGTATATAATATTAAATTATTGAACAAACGTTCTTCTGATAAACAAAAAAGTTATAAAACCAATTATGTTATTAATATACCCACTCCAAATCAAAGAGTACGTTAAAATTGTTCTTTGAAACATAAATGTAAACAAATTGATTAAGACAAGTATATATTCATTTGATTCAAATTCAAATCACAGCGTTATTCCCACGAATATGAAAATTGATACAGTACCTTTTGTCAGTTGTTTATTTGTACACGATTTTAGCGTTCTGAACGTTGATTGGTCGAAGTTCAAAATTTTCTCGTTCATTTTTAAAGAATTTTCTTCAAATAAATGAAGAATGTCCCAACTGTTGGGAAGATTACTAATTAATCACTAACTAACTTTGGTAATAGTTTTCATTATTTCAATGTGAATACATTTATAACTATACATACTTCTCAGTTGAATTCATGATGCAGATATATAATTTTATATTTACTGCTGTCAAATTAAGTCAAAATGCCAATGAATTATCTATGTTTTTCTTTCTCTTCCTTTGAAGATGAGACGCAAATTGAATACTTTTTGCTTCTTAAAAAATAACAAAAAGTTTTTACAAATAATTATTGACTTTAAATATATTAACTTCTACAAGCCATACTTTCTTTTAACAAGAAGTAAATATATTTGTATGTTTGCTAAATTAAATAATAAAGAATTAAAATAGTTTCGCAGTACTTTTGTAAAATGATAATAAAAATATGAAAGTTATTGCTAGATATAGGAGTGCTTTTCTTTTAAAAATTAATGAAGTATATATACTTCATAGCCTAATGACTTTTCCTATTTTCTTTCATTCAAAGTCACTTTTGAATATGAATACTATGGGCTTATCATATGGTACGTTACAATGAAAAGTTTGAGTCTCTATGTCATTCAATGCAGAGTAGTCTTTATCACCATAAAATTTTTATGATTTCATTTTAATTAAAGAAAAAAATAAAGTCAGAAGCACGCAATTTTTAATTGTTATTATTTTCAAAAATGGGACAACTGCTCCTTATCCTCCCTTCCTGTTCCGTTATGTATAAAGCTAATAACTATGCAAAAATAGTACAAGTTTAAAGAAAACCACATTAGTTTACGATAACTAGGAGAATTTAAGCCCATTTCAAAAGATACCCAATTAATATTTTTATGTTGAATCTATGTAATTTATCAAATTAACTCTATATGTTTAACACAGAGGAATGTGACTGGAGCAAATTGGTCAACCTTTACAGCTGTTCGAAAGTTTAACCATAGTAAAAAAGCTCTTGTAAGTATATTAGTCAATGTTATTCAATAAACATTTGTAAATATGTATATGCATGCGCTATACTAAGAGAGTCAAGAAGCAAAGATCAAAGATTCAAAAAACGATTGATTTGTTTAAAAACTCTGATGAAAATGAGGGACTGAGTCAAGCTGAGCTATATGAACTCTGGGTAAGTCATTTTGTTTATGTTCTACATATCTCCATATGTACTCATATACCAAATTTTATTTTCTAGAGTCTGTTGAAGGATGTTAAAAAGCCAACGGTGAATCCTGCAGCCCTCAAAGCCATCATAAAATTCAAGGAAGACAAGGTACACTTAACATTATCAGTACCCACCTCAGAGCTTAAAAAAAACTTTTGAGCCACAGGGACTAAATAAATCCTCTTTAACAAAAAGTAAAACTAAATCCAAGTCACCGGAAGTAGTAGGAAGTGACAAACTGAATAAAAAAGAGCTCAAGAATGAGGAAAAAGCTAATAAAGATGAAAAGAAAAAGGTGTCAGAGGTTATTCCCTTTGCTGAAGGTCAAAGCCTTATGCATGACGGATGGTGGAGAGCTTCAGGACAAAGTCCTTTGCTCCGATATCAAGAAGGAAAATTGATTTTTCGAACAGACATAGACCTAAACCTTAAGGAATTGGAAGAGCTAATTGCAAAATTGGTTTGAACTTCATTTTACATACTTATATATATTTCATTATTCACTTTGTCTGGTCAATTTTTTGTTTCTTTCTAAAAAAGATATTAAAAAAGAAATTATAAAAAAGGGGTAAAATTTCATTGCACACATTTAAATATGACTCTAAAAACGAAACAATGAGACAAAAAGCTAATAATAAGTGTATACTTTCACCTCTTCTAGATAAAAACAATATTAATACATAATAACTAATCAATTTTTTCTATAACAAAACAGGATTCTGGTGATTTGTAGCATGAGGTTAGTGTATTGCATGAATCATCATCCCCTTTCTAAGCTTATAAATAGGCTGCATGAAAAATCCTGCTAATAAGTTTTTTTTTTAAATAAAGTACATAAACATTTAAATACAAATACTCTATTTATGTTTTATATACCTTTAAAGGAAACCCGGAGCAAGAAAATGTTTGGAGGAAGCAACGTCAAAAAGTCATTATCCAATACTAATATTCAAGGGGATGATGCTCACGGTATCCTTGAGGGGATTTCCTCTCTTCACTCATGGATCAAGACACAAACAATGATAAGACCAAGTACAAAATCGACGAAAGGGAGAGGTGGAATCGCAGGAGTGAATGTTCTTCCAGAGAAGGAAGTAGGTTCTTATTATCAAATATTATTTTACATAATGTGTCACTCCTACATAAGGCTTATATAAATTATTTTAGATGCATCTGAATTTAACTTATTGCTGTATGATTTGGGAATCATGTTTAAACTCTGTAAATAGCAATATCCTCGTTTTCTTATGAAGTCGATAATATTAATTTTGATTTTATGAATTATTAAATAATAAATAAAGTAGAAACATTGGATGATGAATATCGGCTCAGATGAAAAACATATCTCGTGCATTCTTATCAATAAAAACATGATTTACGCACGTTTGACAATTTTGTTGAAAGCCAATTTGGCGAAAAAATAATAGCACAGGTGAACAAATTTGAAATGTCAAAAATCCTAAGGGGTATAAGTATAACAAAAATTATTCAGTTTTGTACACTGATTTCAAATCTGTAATTTATTTTTCTAAAGTCTGACAGTTTTTGAGGAATTGAATCTTACTTATTGAGCTTTTTTGGCCCATTTTCCAACTTCAACTTCAATTTAAGCATAGTGTAATTTTGTAAATTAAAAAAATGATGATCCGCTGGTGTTTAGTCTTAGTCTTAAAATTTTTAGTCTTTGTTCTGACCTAAGAGGGACCCTAGAGGCGCAGGGGGCGGGAATAGGCCCAAAAGTCGGCCAAAACGTTTGTACTTAAATAATTCCTTGAATATTATATAAAATTGATAATAAGGAATTCATTAAAGAGCTGAAACCCACAGCTCTCAAACAAGATGTTAAGTGTTTGGCTTCTAAAAATAAATCGTTCAAATAAGTATGTAAATTTTCATCCAATTTCGAGCAAAAATTCACTAGAAATCAAAGACTCACGGTATAGCTACTAAAGTATTAGAGCGCAGAAGGATTACAAAATAAAAAATAAAATTTTATCCCTACGTATGGGTCTTCAGGGGATATAATATTTATAAGTAATTTAAAAGCATTGGATCTAGCTTTTTGATATATAAAAATATAAAGCATTTTCACGTGACGTAAATATATATTGGAAATCCTCCATCTTTGGCAGAGGTATAAACGATCAAATTTAAAGTATAATAATAAAAATCCTATTCATACAAGAGTTTTTCGTTTTTTCCATCTTTAATGCCATTAGACGACGTTTCCGTACTATTTAAAAATTTTTTTTGTTCCTTCTGCTTCTATAAAATTGTAGCAACAACTACGTCCTCAACATGGTGTCTCTTTCAGTTTTATAAGTCGTAAATGACATCATTGAAAACATTTTATTGATAATTTTATCATATTTTTTATAGAAAAAAAAAATTGCCAATCATAATTGAAAATTTTTGACCAATTATTGGATATTTTCAAATTGCACAATAACAATGTGTAAAAAAACGATTATTTTTTTGTCTTTGGAGAAAAAACTTTATTTCATTATTTAATATATTTCATAAAACAAAACAAAAAAAATTAAATTTCGAAACTTTCTTTTTCTAGTCAGAAAATCATTTTTTTTATTATTTCTATAATATTCAAAGTCAATTTTCACACACAAGAATACAATTTCTGTGTAATAAAATTGCTGTCCTAATATTTATTTAATATTTACTTCTGAATTCAAGGAAAAGTTCGAAGAAGATATAAAATTAGTGAAAATTTAGCATTTTTATTTAGAGGTTTGTATTTAATATCTTCATATAGAAAATACAATGCAGTAGTCTGATTTTTGTACGTCTATGTGGTCACAAAACCTCCTTTTCACTCAAAATCTCACTTACTAAAATCACTTCTCTATGGGACAAAACTAACTGGTAGGGGTTTTAATGGCCATTCTTTATTTGTCTGATCCAACAATTTGTTCAAGGTAAATAGACCATTCCCTATTATAAACATACTGATGAAACATTTAATTAATCTACTTAGATAATTTATCTATTTAATTTAACTATTATTTATTATAAGTTATTACATATAAATGCAGGAGGGCAATAATGTAATATTTTGATTCCTCATGAAAACTATATTTGCATTCGTGTCTCTAGCTAATATAGGTGGTATAATATAAAATAATAATAATAACTACAAAATTTATGTTTATTAGAGCAATATAAATTACATGACAAGTTGTTTCTGCATACAATGAAATAAATCAGCAAAGAAAAAGCTTTCTACATCTTATTGGTATTTTAAACTCATACGTAAATCTGATTTAATTTTCCACATCTAATTCCAAAACAGCATATTAGATTGTTTAGGGTCTTATACAACTATCAAATAGCATTATACATAAATACGGGCAAAAAAACCATAACTTAAATTATATCTTGTAAAATAAAAGAAGAAAAAAAAGATACATACCTTCGGAAAAAAATAAATTTATGACTTTTTTATTCTTGATTAATGGAATAAAAGAAATCAAGAAGGGAATACCAATTTTCTTTTTCCTTCCCCTTCGCATTTAAGCTAATTTTGATCTCCTACGTATCATTTATAAGACTGTAAAAATATTCACTAAATAAAT
Organism: Lepeophtheirus nordmannii; assembly: GCA_963680855.1. Classification (NCBI taxonomy): domain Eukaryota; kingdom Metazoa; phylum Arthropoda; class Copepoda; order Siphonostomatoida; family Caligidae; genus Lepeophtheirus; species Lepeophtheirus nordmannii. Next base: position 19,509,489 of record OY804521.1, on the reverse strand, counting down.
TAGATTAAAAAAAAAAAGAAAAGAAAAGCCATTACCTCTGCAGTTGTTCCTCTTCCCCTAACATATGTATGTACACACTAAGAAAAAAAAAGAAACCCTTTCTTAATTAAAGCATAGTCAAATGACAAGACTGACCATTAAGACTTTATGCATGACAACCAGAGTATTTGTTAATAAATTTACTTCTTACTGCAAGGAAAACACTAATTATAAGTTGTCTCCACCCTCTTTACTCTTTTTGGATAACAATGTTAAAATGATTCAATGTGCAGGTAGTTTTGTTTTTCCGTATTCTACTTTGAATCACACCACAATGCCAGTTCTGGTTACCAAAAATGACCCACTAGGCACTCCAATTCAGTAAAAAAGTAGGGCAAAGGGGCTAATTTTATGTGGAATACTGTTTATTGAGTCAATTGGGTCTTTCTGGAGAGAGGATGAAGACAGTCCTTGATAGAACAATAGTCCTATATTTTCATGATGTAACTTAATGCTTATTACACTTGTATGTTACTAAAACGGTTTTAAAAACTGTTACATAGAATGAGATTAAAAAGAAGAGAGCATAAACAAGTATCTGCAATCTATGTCAGTTTGTGAGGGAAAGTTTGTGACTTGTGTATAAAAAAGAAAAAGAAAGAGTGGAAGAAGGTACTTTTTTTTGCATTTATTATATGTATTTTTTTTAATGGTCAGTCATGTTCCTTCAGTGAAAACATTTTATAGTTGAAAGTTTATTTACATTCACATCAGTGCATATATTTTACAAGAATAATCCCTGTACTATTTTTTTCAATATGTTAGAAGTAAGTACAAAGTGTGAAGTATGTAGTAGTGTAATCAATCAATAAAAATGCGATTACGCGTACGTACGTAGATATTTGCAGATGCGAATATTTCTTAAAAGTGGACAATTAATACACGGATACGAAGGCAAATATTCGATACATCACTGCTCAGGAGGTTTGACTAATCGGCATTAATAGGTGGAAAACAAGGGGATTTTTTTCTGCCTCCACCATTTTTTTCTCTAATATGAATTACCTTGATGTAAAACCTTACCTTTTAAAAATATATGATGTTTTAATTCAATGTGGAATCAAATAGAAGAAGAGACATCCACATTTTAGTTTTATGGCATTTATTTTCAAAGTAAAAATAAAAAATAGTAAACATTAGTAAAAAAAATAATAAAATTGTTGTGACTTTATATATTTGAATAAAAGAAAGAGTATCCCTTCATTATAGTATTTTTTTTCTTTTGATGTAGGAACAGGACGAAGAAGTGGTTATTTCTCTTAATGCCAAGGATCCTCTTGCTCCTACTGATCTCGTTCGCTTTGACTACACCATTGGTGCTTATGTACAAATCAAACTTGTCGAAAAAATGATTGATCATTTAGACATAGAGAGTACTTGTGTGCACAAAGCCAGTCCTGAAGGTAGTCAACAATTGAAGCTTGGTGGTTTAAATGCTGTTGGTAAGAGAAAAACTATATTTTTACAACGTATATAGTTTATGATCAATTTTTAGCCTTTCGAGTCACAAGTTAGAACGTAGGCTTTATTTCAATGTGTGAAAATGTGGGACCTATTTTATCTTATTTTGTTAGCAAAGTGAAGGTTTAAACGAAAAATATTAAATTTGTTTCCTACTGTTGTCACAAGATAAAACAAAACCAGTGCCGATTTTAAAAAGAAGGTGGCACACCAGATAATTTAGAGCATGGATTGATTTAAATCAAAAAAAAAATTTCTTGTTCTTCTTTTTCAAAAAAGCATGTAGCACAGAAAATTTAAAAGCCAAAAATAAGAGTCAAACTTTCTTTTGAAATACAGCTCAACCTTGTATTTTAAAAAAATTACCTCTACAATTCCTACCTGATCTACATAACCTACTTCAATTATTAAAAGGTTCCACACATTTTTATGTGATCAGTCCATGTGAAATGTAAAACCAACACTGATGCTACTCTACAATTTGAAGTGAATCAATAATGCCATGAGTAATTGTGGAACAATTGGAATTAAACTGATGCTTCTTAAAATTAATTTATATGGTTTTTTTTCTTTAAAAATGACTAAATGCAATTTAACAATTATAGAAATCAACAACAACGTGAATTTATAGTATACCTCCTTACGCCACTATTAATTAACTTAGCCAAGCATCATTAGAGTATTTAAAAGCGAAAGTTTAATCATGTATTTTTTTTTAAAAGGTAAGATTTTACATAAAGGGGATTCAAAGGGTTATGTATAGAGATATGACTTTTGGAGAGCGCGATTAAAAGGCGGGAGCAAAAATTATAGTACTATTGAATTGCTAATATTGGCAGCCTATATATACAATCTTAGGGGTGATATATTACTTTTATTATTGCTAAATGAGGAGAAGCTTTAACATTCATATAATATTCTTTAAGGAAGAACATCAAAATTATAATCATATAATATATTTTTAATAAAACCTACAACAAATGTTGGAGGGAATCTTCTAATTTTTGCTATAGAGGGTGATGCTTCTCCTTCAACAGTCAAACAAAGAATGAACACAATTTAAAAACAAACAAACAAGAGTACCAAGTCTTTTCCCTTCTGTAACTACAAAACAGTATTTTTTTGTGAACCAAAGTCCAATCCCTACTTATGTAGATAACTAAATAATTTTGAAAGTGTTGAGTAGGGTAGCTCATTTGAGAGGTTTTTTATGGGGGAAAAAGTTGAAAAATAATATTGACTAGTTAAGAAAACTTGTTACATGATGACTATAAAGTAGGCAAATAAAGTTTCGAGGTTCCACAATTGAATTGAATTTGGTAGAAGTGATTATTCAACAAATAAATTTTACATTTACTTAATTAATGTTTATACTTTATATACATAATATATACTCAGAGAATTTTTTTAGCTAAATTGAATAATATTAAGAGGATTCACCATGTAATTATTTTTATTTCCTACATGATTCTAAACCCCTTCATATTTCACCCACAAAAATCAATTAAAATACAATAAAACTTGCTTAGGATGCGTTTTAAATGCATTTAAAAGATTTTCAAAAATCATATGTTTCATATAATTTGAAGTAAAAGAGCTATTCAGCACTTTTATGTCGATTTTAGATAGATCGATTAAAGTATTTAATCTTTTTAAGCTAAAAATTATATTATCAGATAATTTACGAAAATTCATGGTTTCAATTGCTTTGTAGAACCTTTAAATCTTTTTTATGGGTCTAAAACTTTACAAAGCTTGTTTTATACCTTACAACAACTTTTGATAAGTAGTCTAACACAAAATTTAAAAAAAGCCAAAAAAATTTGCACCACTCTTGTGTTGAGTCTCTTCTCTCAACACTCTTCCATTAAAAGAAGTTCATAACTTATTTTTTCATAGGAATCCAAGGTAAAGTATTATTTACACACATAGTATGTATACCTTTAAACATTTTAAATAGTGTTTGAAATAGTGAGTATGAATAAGAATTCCTAGGAATGCTAATGAGGATTTATTTAAATATTATTGAAGGCCTTCTGTTTATCTTTCTAGTTTCTGCTACTCACCCATGTATGGAACAATCAATCATCATTTGCGTCTTTTTTTTGCTTTGCCTCATTATTTTGTACACTTCTACGAATTTTTCTCCCTTTGAATGAGTGCACAGAGCTTATATTTTTGCGCTTCGTCAAATAGTTCTGGAATGTTTTGTATATTTTTTACTAATGGAACTCTATAATTGTGTATTGCACAAATAGTTATAAATTCTTTTGCACTTTTCAAAAATAAATAGCTGTTTACAAGTCCGAGTTAAACATCTAGTCTTTGAGCTGCTTGTGTCCAATTCGAGTCAATTCAATTCAAGTTCTCAAAGTCGAGCCTGAAGTCAAAGGTTAATTATATTTAAATATAATTTGAACCTTAGGAGTCTCATGAGACTTCTCAGACTCGATTCATTATGAATATGTATTCAAATTCAAAGTATAAAATTATAAATGGAGTTTAAACATGATACTAACACTGGTCAACAGTCAAAGGAATATAAGTATAAAAAAAGTTATTCAATTTTGCAGTTTGATTTTAAATCTGTAATTTTTTTTTCGAGAGTCCGACGATTTTTTGAGAAATCAAATCCAACTTTTACAGCTTTTTTGGCCCATTTTCCAACTTCAACTTCAATTTAAGCCTAGAAGGATACTCATTTTGTGGATTAAAAATATGGATCTGCTAGTGTTTTTAGTGGAGTAGTCCCAAAAGTCGGCCAAAACGTTTGTATTTAAATAATTCCTTGAATATTACATGAAATGGATTAAGAAGAAATGCATTAAAGAGCTGAAATCCACAGCTTTCAAACAAGATGCCAAGCGTTTGGTTTCTAAGAAGAAACTGTCCAAATAAGTATTTTGGACGGATAAAGGATTCTTATCGGGCGCTTGACAACTCGTTTGAAAGCTGTGGGTTTCAGCTCTTTAATGAATTCCATATTAATCCATTTCATGTAATATTCAATGTGTTATTTAGGTACAAACGTTTTGGTCGACTTTTGAGCCTACTCCCGCTGCCTATGCCCCCAAGAGTCCCTTCAGGTCAAAAAGTACGGTCCGATTTCTCGAAAACTGTTGGACTTTCGAAAAAAAAAATACAGATTTAAAATCAGCGTGAAAAACTGAATAACTTTTATTGTACTTACATCCCTTAAGATTTTTGACATTTCAAATTTATTGACCAGTGATAATTTGAATGTAAGGAATGTCTGACTCTCAAGCCTCGAGCATTTTCAATTTGAGTTCTAATCAAACCTAAAGTCACAGCTCAATGAGACTCAAGTCCAACTTCCTATCACTGGTAACAAGAGATAATACGAAATAAAGTCGTGTAATCTGTAAGATGAGAACTCCTTGTACAAAAGCTAATTGATTTTGAATGGTTTTTATTAATAAAGTACATTATTATAGTAAAAATTAATTATATATATAAATACAAGTACTTGAATAAACTTTTCTGCATCAAACTATCAATATTTCATCAAAATACATTTTTAGTTAATGAACCTAGTTACAACAGGCTCATATTATTATTATAAATATCAATTATCTATGAATTGGGGCCTGAGATATTTTGCTCGTATGGAATTAAGATTTTGAAAGAAGAGCAAAAGCATAACGAAACAGAGGAAACTACTGAGGCCTCAAAGCTTTTTATTAAATAAAGAATTGAGACTATAAACTTTTTGCTTTTGAGTTTTTCTTTTCTGATTTAAAGATCCTTAAGTTTTTCTTTAAATTTTATTGTTTCCTTCTTAATGCATTATATCTATGTGTTTTTTTCTTTGAAAAGGATTCAAGGGACTGGCCAATAAAGTCAAGGTGGAGAAAATAGTCATTAAACATGTTCAAAAACCCAAGGTGATTGAAGGTAATCTATAAATTTTGACTTTCATATTATTTTAGTTTATATTTCTTAACAATTTGACTAACTTAACGATGTACAAAATCTTTTTTTCAACTTTATCTTGAGCAAGAACACTTTTCATAGCACAATTTGCAGTTGTTTTCTTTCACTCTTTCTCCATTACTTAGATTGATCTTTATTTTAGTTAGGATATTAAGGGTGTTTCTTTATATATAAATGAAGGAACTTTATGCGGAGGGTAAGACGTGAGTCCTTCACATATATATAATATATACATATATGATATACATATGAGGATAAAATTATGTGAAATGAAAAAATTTCTTCAATATATTTCACTATTCTAAAAATCCTACAGCACAATTCTGCAACGATCCTTATAAGGTAAAGTAAGTCTTATGCATACTTCATGGTGGATGTAATTACTTCTTCCCACGAATCGTTACAAAAACAAATAAACGATGGTATTACCTCTAAATTTTATTTCAGGAACTCCAGAATATACATAAGGTTGTTGTGTTCAAAAGTAATACAAGCCCAGTATTATTTTTTCATAAAACTTCAGCTTTGATATAAACAGAGAGGCTCTCATTAAAATATAATTGATACATTTTTATGCTCTGATTAATATTAATCAAACCAATTAGTATTTTAGTTCACTTAAGTTTATATGATATTGATACTCTCTTTTGAGAAATTTTTCATAGATTGACAAAGAAAATATATGTACCTATAAAATACTAGGAATTAACTTTGTGACAATTATAAACTTTGATTATGTAGATATATTGAAATTTTATATCAAAGGTGTTGATAATTTTAGATACCCAAAAATACAACCATTGAAACTTGAAAAAATACTTTTGTAAGCCATTTTATTAATTGGTTTTTTTATCCATCTATTATATCAGAGGAATAATTTTATTACGAGTAATAATATTTTTATTTGACCCTTCATGTTTAGTATTGAGCCGCAGGTATATAAAAAAAATAAGAGAAGATGTCAAGACTGTATCTTATATTTCTGATTATCATTGATTCGTTATTCTTAATTTTTCAGACTATGATGATGAAGACGAAGAAGATTCGGATGAAGATGGAGTGGATAAGAAAAAGGTTGATTCAGATAAATCAGTTCATTCCAAAGTGAGCAAAAGGATCCACTCTTATTGGTTTTGCCGATTTCTTATCTACAATTCACACTCTTATTTAACTTTCAGCCATGGCACATATATAATATATGCGCCTTGTTGTACATATACACAAATACAAGGATGTGTAATCAAGTCACAGGACTGAAGTTGGACTTACCCACAAGTGATTCGAGTCGAGGGACTTGATTTATGAGACTCAAATCATCTCAGGTCACATAAACAAGTCACTAATTTCGAGTAGTTCTTAAGTAAGCCTCTTGCTGTGACGTTGTAACCAAGGGTTGTTGTTTTTTGACGATAATGGGGACTCTACATAGTCACTTAAATAAGTCTAGTGACTCGAGTACAAATCTTTGTATATCTATGTACCTCCATTCTAAGAAACTTTTTTTTTAAATAATGTAGAGTATTTTAAAGCCCAAATTTCATCTTCTGATTGGAATTCATTTCTTTATTTTTGAATTGAGGCCTTAGATTCCGACTTTCTTTCTTTATTTCTATCTCTATCATTTATTTATTTCATATAAAAGTTATCCTGCTTTCATTGAAGAATTCAATAACTTACTATGGCAAAACCGGTAAGAATGTTTTATAGCTTTTTTCTAGATTCTCAGTAATCAAAACACTGAATATGACACACAAAAATATTAAAAAAAAAAAGACATGAGACCAAATCAAATAATGACATCTTTTGACAATAACATATCGTTCACGACTTTTTTCTCTTTACTTAATGAACATTAGAAAATAAAATTCAATTTTTAGTCATAAACGTTTTCGTTGCATCGTTTTCAATCGGCAACTTTCTTTTTTTTTAAATTAATGGATATTCAAATTGAAATTTATTACTAGTCAGCAATTTTAGAAATGAATTAATTTGCAAATAAAGCCTGACTTTCATATTATTTTATACTATAGAAATCCTCTAGACGAAAAGATTCTGTTCTATCTGATGATGATCAAACGGAAAAGAAGTTAACCAATCAATTTTCGTTCGTTGAGAGAGCAACTCAAACTATGAATGACTCCCAGAGAGTAACTCCATTTATCATAATATATCATTATTTGTTAACTAAATCATTTTCATTTTAAGAGTCAAGATGTTCAAACAGAACCTCCACCTAGGTCAAATTTTTCCGACACTGTCAATCAATGGGTTATTTATGATGCTTATATTGCATATGAAAAGGCCAAAGAAGCTCAGGAAGAAAAAGAAAAGACCAAGAATAAGGAGGATAAAGGTTCTAAAACAGCACCTGCCTTGAAGAAACTTTTAGATTTAGAGCCTAGCTCTGATCCTAATGATAAAGTCAACAAGAAACTATTCAAGGCTGCTAAAATATTGGAGAGGATGGTTAATCAAAACACGTACAATGACATTGCTTTAGGTAAAGAAAAAATGAACTTCTAACGAGATATCTCTTAAGAAAGTGATGAATTTTATGGTTCAAATACATAATATTTTTTAATAAATTTTTAAAACAAGTCAATGTAATTCATTTTAATCAGATTTCAAGTATTGGGAAGATGCCTCTGACGAATTTCGTGAACATGAAGGAACTCTCTTACCACTTTGGAAGTTCTACTTTGAAAAGGCTAAAAATTTAGAAATAACGAGCCTTTGTTGGAATCCTTGCTTTAAAGATTTGTTTGCTGCTGCTTATGGCTCCTGTGAGTAAATTTGTATAATTTTGCGATTTAATCTGAGACCAATGACTTTGTTTTTTAGACGATTTTTATGCTAAGGACGACTTTGGTGTTGTTTGTATATTTTCTCTCAAAAACCCTTCATATCCTGAGTATTTATGTATCTCTGAGTCAAGTGTTATGACAGTGGATATTCATGTGGACCATCCTCATATGGTAGTTACAGGGCGAGCTGATGGAAACGTTGCTGTGTATAACCTACAGCTTGACAGCTCACAAAATCCCAGCTACATATCTTCAGCTCAAAATGGAAAGCATAGGAACATAGTATGGCATGTCAAGTGGGCAAAGGTAGATAATTATACTTACATACCTGAGTATATTTTGTCGTGTCTTCACTTATTTTTTCTACCAGGACAATTTGGATGGATACTTAAACTTTTACTCGATTTCGGGTGATGGTCGAGTGACAAATTGGACCATGGTTAAAACTGCTCTTTGGTTTACAGATTTACTCAAAATCCCCTTTACTAGGCAACTCGAAAACTTTTCAGAAGTAACCAAGCATCTACGTGACGGGGGAAGGTGCATTGCCTTCAATCCTGAGGATGATACATCTTTCCTTGTTGGCACTGAAGAAGGTCTTGTTTATAAATGTACCACAGAATATTCATCCAAATTCCTTATGACTTATCCTGCTCACAACACACCTTTATCTACAATTGCCTGGAACAAATACGTTCCTTCGATTTTCCTAACATGTGCTGCAGAGTGGATGATTAAAATGTTTGAACAAAATTCCTCGTAATGGACTTGAATAAAACAAACACGTTGTTGTCTCTTGTTTTTACCACATATCTTTTTATCTTTCCAGAAAACCATTATTCATGTTTGATCTGAATTCACAGGTGGGGGATATTGCCTGGGCACCCTATTCCTCAACGGTGTTTGCTGCTGTGACAGTTGATGGTAAAGTACACATCTTTGATCTCCATGCCGATAAATATCATCCCATATGTGTTCAACCAGTTGTGCCAAGGAAAAAAGCAAAATTGAATCATGTCTCCTTTAATCCTCATCATCCAATTTTGATCGTTGGAGATAGCAGGTGAGTAAATTTTTTCTATGAGTTCCAACAAAGATTCATTCTTTTCCTCATATTAGAGGCTATATCCAGTGTTTAAAGCTGTCTCCTAATCTAAGAAAGCAAACTAAGGATATCAGAATGGCTTTCTCCAACAAGGACCCCAAAAAGGCTTTGGAACTGGAAAAGAAAAAGTTGGAGAGCCTTCTTGCCATGGTCAAAGACACTTCAGGCTCTATTCCCAAGACACAACAGATTAACTCCTCTGAAGAATAACGATTTCTATTGAACTACATATTTTCCTTGGTGACACATTCATACGTACATGTATATACATATATTGTAGCATTATTATTCATGTTGTGAAATCCTGTTTTAAGGAATCTTTCTAAAGTGTTAGTGAGTTGTATAATATTTTCATGTTATTATTGTTATACTAATTTTAGATATTGTTTGAAAGAGATCCAAATAAGTAAATTGGTATTAATAAGAGATCCTCTTAAATGTATTAACAAAAAAGTATGTATTCGACTTATTTTCCTGAATTTCTAATTTCAAGTCAATTCTTTAGTCTTTGAAGCTCAACTCCAAGTCCAGTCACAAAAATTTCATAGTACATTTTTCACAAACTTCAAATTCTCAACAAATATTTTACTAAAAAATTGCAAACATATTTAGGGTCGGTAAATGTATTTGCACATGGTTCCTCCTATGACAGTCGAGTAGGACTGCTACTGATTAAATAAAGATCCTGCATTGGATATTTCATGATAAATATTAGAGCCTTTATTCCTAACATTATGAGTGGAATTACACTACATATAATAATTCATGTCTATATAGTGTATAGACTATCAAAGTGTAACATCTATAGAAATTGTTTACAAATATATGTATTGCATATGCATATTATTTTTCTCCAGCGTAACGCATTTCGTATAACATAAAATCGAAAAATCTAATACTGCCCCCTTTCAGTAAGATGGGATCCTGTGCGCAGCAATTCGGACCCTAAAAATAACCGACTAGTGAAGGTTGAAAAATTAATGAATTACATTTATCAGTTCTTACATTTTGATATGGGAATCTTAATCTCTTTTCTCTCTTATTTGGATCAGAAAAAGGAACAATCATTTCCCCTAGGTCATAAGAAATGAATCTATGTCGACCTAATTGATCCCTTGTATCCACTAGAAAAATAAAAATAAACAAATCAGTAATCATTGGAATGATAAAAGAGATTATTTAAAATTTACCAACTTTGACTTCGAGAGCTTTAAAACATTTTGCAAGCTCTTTTTCTTCACTTTCTTTGTGCTCTTGAGTATTACACTTTTCTTTGGAAAGTTTTTTCCCCTCAGTCATCAATTTAACGACGGCTGCCTTACTCATGACGTAGCCTGAAAAAAACACTATTGAATAATCCTACTGAAATGAAAGAGCGAAAAAAAGGCACCTTCTCTACTCATATAAACACTTTTCGATTGTGATAAGTACTCAGAGCCAAACCAGAGAGGATCTGAGGACTTCAAGTTATTCTTGTTGATAAAGTAGTGCAGATTTTCTGGGATGATAAAAACATCATCTGAGGTCTTCAATACCCAGTCGACCTCGTTTCTATTAAAAATAAGTATGCAAGTTATGCAACTCAGAACATTTGACAGAAAATTAATACTTACATTAATTTATTGTATGTAAAATCCATGGATACCAACACTTTTCCCCAGTGCTCAGAGTCATGTCCCTTGTACTCAATGATATTTAATCCCATGCCTTAAGTTTAAAAAGATCCTTTGAAATATTTTTTTAAAAGATAGTGATCTATTGTCTTACTCTTATTGGTCGCAGAGGATATAATGTACGTGTAGTCACATCGTTTAGCCCATGTTTTTCCTATGATTTCAATTTGAGTACTGAATCTCGAGGGATAACTATCGATGAGACAGAGAAGTTTTTGTTGCTGGACCTTCTTTACTGATTCTTGGACTGAAGATGACTCAAAACTTCCTTTCTTGAGTCCGTTGCCATAAATGTGAGTAAATTTTATCATAAAGGATATAATAAAAAAGGCACCAACGACTAAAAATAACACAAATACGGGACGTTTCATTGAATTCATTTTCATCTATGTATACTATTATTTTGTTCTCTTATAAACACACTTCTTTCATTGAAACTCTGATACTGATCTAAATTTTGGGAGTTGATACTACAACTGTTGCTTCAAAACATATGTTTTTACCTCACAATATGACAATTGGAATAAATAATTTTCCAAGTTGTCATTAATCAAAAGGATATAAGTTCATACACATTTTCTATTTTTGAATTGCTTTTAGAGACTTCTTTTTAGAATTTTTACTTTTTAGAGATGTAGTATGTCTAAGTACTAGTAGAGTATAGCTAATAGTACTAATACTAATAGTATGGTCTCAATGACCTAGTTATTACTCTGTATAGTTTCCCTACTTTAGGAATCATTACTCCATCAATACGCTCCTCTCACAGCTACAGTATCGCGACTATTAATAACATTATATTAAGTAGATACAACCTCCTACGCTAGTAGTAGTCCTGTCCTACCTCTCTATGTGTAAAAGAGTTTCTTGTTTGCTACACTCACAATTATGTATATTATTAATTGAGACTTCACATAAGTAGTATCAATAAATAAAAAAACATGTTTGATCCTTCATTGGTATTTAAATGTTGGCGTCCCCTTATTGGATATTTCCTAATTGTCTTACGATATTTGGAAAAAATATTTAATAGTACATATTTATTGAGAACATAATTGTCTCTATATAACAAAATGGAATTGCTTAGTTGGCTATTCCTAAAGAGCCCGGAAAAACTGGGAACAGTTGAATAAAGGGATGTGTTTTTTTAAATCAACGACCAAGTAAAATTAAATAATAAAATAAGCATCAAAGATGTCTTTTGTAGAAATATCAAATAGATTCATAAATTGTATATAATAATTTTGTACAAACTCATTGGAATTTGAGTGGATATTTAACTTCTTTTAATTTGTGTTGTTAGTATTCATCAAAATCATATCTTTTAGAAAATAAAAAGGGCTTTATAAAGATTGGTACGAAAGAAACAATTGAAACATGTCAATCAACAGTTATTTCTTTGAACAAATAGAAGCGGAATAATACTATAATATATACACAAAAATACTGTTTTTCCGTCATTAACAAGTATAATTAGAGACTTAGAAAATGCAAGTTAGTCGAAAAAAGATGAATTCAAAAAAATGAGATTATCACTAACGAATTATCGATTACATTGGTCAAGAAATTTGAGAAATCAAAGATCCTAAGGGATATAAGTATTATAAAAGTTATTTAGCTTTGCACGCTGATTTAAAATCTGTAAACAAATTTCGAGAGTTCGATGGTTTTAGATAAATTGAATACCACTTTTTGAACTTTTTAGGCCATTTTTTAACTTCAACTTCAATTTTTGCCTAGAAGGGTACTCATTTTGTGCACTAAAAATACTATCGTGAGTCTGAATTCTAGTGAATTTTTGTTCGAAATTGAATGAAAATTTAAATGGAAAATTTCTTTTTAGTTAAGGATTACTATCTAGCGCTTGACATCTCATTCAAAAGCTGTGGGTCTCAGCTCTTTAAAGTATTCCTTACTAATTCGTACAGCGTCTGTGAGGCTGCCAAAGGACCGACTCTGCTAGATTTGACAGAAATTCTATCAATGAGTATAACAAAAGTATCTTTTTTCTTTTTCAAGTTCTCAATAGGATCATTAATGGATGTTCTCATAGGTGAGATATGTAGGGTAAAAGTCACTTCCTTAAATCATGATTTTTTGCCCATGAGCCTAGCTGTTTACACTCTTGATCGTTTTAGCAAGTTTAGATACATTATTTTGGGTATTTCTGGTATGGTTTTCAGTGTTACGACCATTTGCATCCCATTCACTCATCATATTCTCATTCTCTATGGTAATTCCCTTGTCAGTGGCATCTTCTCTGGAATACTTGATGCAGGATGTAATGTAGAAAATCTTACAATATGGCGTGGGCATAAATACAAAGGATCATGGATACTTTGTTTCAGCTTCAATTAAACTCTTGGCTCTTTTATTGCACCTCTAGTTGCAAGACCATTTATCGGTGAAGTCGGAGGGAGCTCTCAAAATTGGATTTTGTATCCTATTATTGTTTTTGTTGAGATTCTGATCACTTCAATATTTTTCTTTTTATATCTATTCGATGAACTTTAAGTAAGTGTTGATTTTACTTTCGAATTTAGATCGGATTGATTTAAGATTGGATTATATATAGAACTTCCACGAGGAAGGGAGATGTTGCTGAAAACAAGGAGGAAAATAATGACACAGAAAAGGAGTGTGGGATCATGAATGAGCCTTCAGGGATATATTATTACTGCTTTATGGTCGCCACATGGATATTTTTCTTTCTTCAAATGGGAATTGTTACAGGCTATGGAAGCTACATCGCCACTTATGCTGTTACTGGACCACTCAGTTTCTCTAAACGAAGAGCAGCAGATCTAACGGCAAGATTTTGGGCCATGTTCACATTGGCTCGATTATTGTATAAATTTGGAGCTCGTTTTATACCTCCACTTGCATTCATAATCATTTCGTTGAGTACATGTATTGCTGGCTCAGGATTAGCATTTATATACCCACGCTGTTCCTTATGCCTGAATATTTCCTGTTACTTTTTTGGTTTCGGGACCTCCACACTCTATGCTACTGCACTTTTATGGATAGAAAAGGAAGGAGTTACAATAGGCTACAAAAGAGGCTCCATCATTTTCAGTGGATCAGCTTTTGAAGCAGATGCTTACCCAATACTCATTGGGTAATTTATCGAGAGATTCCCTCAAGTCCTTTTAGAAACTGCTTTCGCCAACTCTATCATTATGTTTGTCTTTTTTATTCTCATGATGGGGCTCATTCAAATGACAACCAAAAAGCTTTCACCCATGAATGTCTCATAAATGATTATAATAAATCCTCTGTGAAATTCTCGAAACCATGTTTCGAACACTACCTCATCAATAGAATAACCAATTATATTCTTCCAAATTATTATACTTCATTATTGATTCAATAGACTCAAAAAAAAAGGAACCCGACTATTTTTTCCGTTTCTTAAGGAAATACTATCAAATATGGACCTCGATTTTAACTCACATGTAGCTCTTATCAAAAGTACATCTAAAACTAATTTTTTTTAAAGTACATGTACACTTTACATAATTAATTTTTTCAATAATTTTTGCAAATTATTTTGAATGTAATTTTATTCCCCATCTCACACAACGGTAAAATTATATAATTCATGATTATAGATATGCTCTTTGATCATTATAGACAGTATAGGAGATAAATTTATGGTAGGAATATGTCCTAAAATAACTATTTCTATAATGAATGAAATTATATGTAGATATTTTTGAAATTTACATATTATATGTAGTGAAATTAAAAGTTACTTTTGTTAGGAGAATTTTAATTAATACTACTGTTGCTCTTGTTGGAAGCCATTTATTCAGTAAAAATTTTTTTTTGGAAGGAGTTGATCATATTTGAATTTGATAGAAGATACATGTCATCTTAAAAAAGTTGATCAGATTATTTGGAAAAAGTAACAAAATACTCTTTGCCTTATTAAAAAAAGAGTAACAATGTTGCTCAAGGGCAAAAATATTTAGTTCCTAGCGAAAGTAACGAATCATACTTTAATAAATGTTTTTTGAATTTTTTTACTCATTAATAAAAAAAGTAAAACAGAAATATAATTTAGAGTCTAAATCCTTCTTTATTTTCAAAATACTTACGACATACGAGATAATTGACATATTGAACTCATTTTACTACATACCCCAGAAATTGAATCTATGAGTACATTTTTCCGTAACAAGGTAGTGATAATTTCAAATAAAAATAAAGTAAAATTGCAGGCCTCAGCTAAACATTGCTTCCTACGGCCCTCGAAAGTATTTTGATGAGATATCCCATTATTGAAATAAGTATCTCACACCTTTGTTTCCATCTCTGCATCTTAGTATTCTGGCAAAATTTTTATAGATTGGAGTGTAACAACACCAATCTGAAAACAACTGAAAACATTAACATGCTATTAACAAGTGTTTTTACATAAATTTACTTAGATACATATATCTGCAGTGTGTGGACTCCACCCAAATTACATGTTGCAGTGATGATATTTATAAAAATATTAAGACATTATTACTCAAAGGAATAATGTATACGTATACATATAGTAGTAATGGGCAAGTCATTGCCTTTATATTTATCTCTCTTCTTTCTATGATCCTTTATTTTGAAAGACAGTTAATGCAATTTTTTGCTCTATTCTTCATTATTAAGTGATTTGCCCATTGCCACCATCATCTTCTCTTCTCCTTGCTCTTTTGTATGTAACTCCCCCCCCCCCCTTCTCACATACACACAAATATAATAATGTTAATATAATTCATTAAAAAATTACAAAAAAAATAAAATAATAATAGACAAAGTAGAAGGACGTGACTTGATTTCTTAAACTAGGTTTATTTTATTATTGTTTTTTTCACCTCTAGGTTCTTTTTACCATAAGAGGGATGAGTCCTTTTCTTCGATCTTTAATATTTTTATATATAGATGAAGTGTCACTTAAATTGATTTCAAATATCTCAAAGTTGTGAATATCTTAAACCGAACACCGTGTTGAAAAAGATCTTCACGTGTCTCAATTCTTTTAACTCGAATACTTAGATTGTCAATATAGATTGCTTTATTGAATATTTCTTCATGGATATTGCAATCTTGTAAGCTAAGTAAAATTGTTTTATTGTAAGCATAATGTGCTGACAAATTATTTTTGCTTTTGCTTTATACATATCCCCAAAATATTATACATATATGTGTTATTTTTTTTTTTCAGATGTCGATTTGTGTTTTCTAATTCCTTTTTATTAATGTCTTGAAAATGTATCTAATGAATTCAAATAAGCTCATGTTCAGTTGTATATATATATATATCCCAATTAAGCAATGAAGAATAGTAGTCAAACAAAGAATGTAATTTAGTAGCTTATATTCGATAATTTTTAGCCCTTTTTCCTTCATTTCTTCTTAGTTGATAAATAGAATAAAAGTTCTTATGAGATCATGATATAGCCTATATTGTACCTCTCAACGCTTTTTTTTTTGCCCACTTTGACGTTAATTGAGATGTCCTATTTCAATAGAAAAATCAAAATTCATTTTCATATGAATTGTATTTATCTAGAATAAATATAGAGCATGCATACGATAGGAAGAGAAGGCGCTCAGATAACAATAAGTTAATGCCTTCTTTGCTTTTCAAAATAAATTTTTATTTGTACGACTCTGTGGAAATTGTCTGACACCAAAAGCTTTTGGGTTCCAGGAGAATCCGGAAACTTAAAAAATTGACAGAAGTGTACCACCAGGATTGGTACCTGTGGCTTAATTTGACTCAAGATTGAGTTTATGACGTATTAAAATGCAAGGAGACAATAATTATCAGACTATATACTTTATAGTAGTTTGTGTGTATATAGCACATATGTCCGAATAATTACTTTTACGTACTTTGTACGTACATAAATAAGGCACTTCTTGAACCAATTAAGAGTAAATTATAACTGCAATTAGGGAAACTTCTCTAATCCTGGTAGATGAGCGTTCATAAAAAAATAAATAGAGGAGATTGTATCGTTTAATGTCCTATACCAAATAAGAAAAGAAAGAAACGCAAAAAATAATTGCAATATAAAAATTTAGATCATTGTGTATAATATGAGTATTTTATGTAGTTTTTTGTAACACAAGTAGGTATTTATACTACATGATTCACTTATGATTCACTCAAGGAAAAGAAAACATTACATTGTATATGTAAATAGATTTTTAATCCAGAGATTTGCAATACAACATGTTTTTTGAATAATTTTATTATAAATAAATCATTTTAATCTATTATTGTCTATTATTTTAAGCTACCCAAGTCTATTAAATTATTTTCAATAAAACTCAATAACATTTCAACTCATGTTAATGACATAATATTAAATTACTTATATTTTCTGTTGGTAGATAGAACCAAATGAAGTAGATGAAGTCATGTATAGTATAAGGTGTTGTGCTCAAGTGCTATTTATATATTTAAACTACCAGCTATAACACGTATAAATGGATCGATAGAGCTGTAATTCTTAAGTGTTTACTCGCTTTGAAATATTTAGTAATTGGCAATCTGAGCAGCATTTTTTATTTTCCAAAAATGTTATCATTATTCCCACATTATTGAGTGGAAAACTTGTAATACAATACAGTAACAATCACTAATATTCACCGTCTACAAATAATAGTCAATAAAATGCCTAACCGAGTGAACTTATAATCCTTGGTATAATATAATTTTCCAACAGACATGAATTTGTGTTGATTTCATTCCACTCCTTCTCAAAAAGAGAATGGATGCTTCTAATTAATATAATAAAAAGTAATGACAGCTAATGCTGCTCTCCACTCAAACACTTATCAAGTTGTCAGGGTTACCATGACAATTATCGCTTTCTTTTTCTTTTACATACTGAGAGAGCAAACTTTTTGCAGCTTGAGAGATGTATACTTTTGACAAGTGGCTATGTTAGTGGAAAAACATATAAGTAGGTATTATCCCGGATTTAACAAGGAAATGACAATTATATATTTTTTTTAAACATTGTATATATACAATGTACGTACAAGTGTGGTGATCAAACAAAAAATGACAGCTTCGTTATTTTTTGTATGTCATTTTACCATAACTTTGTTTCTTCTTTGCATCTCTAAACAATCCTCACAAAAAGAAAGAAACAAGGCCCAAATTATATGGTAGATAGCCAATGTTATCAATCTCTTCAACTTTTGGACTATTTTTCATTCAATAGCAGGGAGATAGGTAATGTAAAAACAAGAATTAGTAATACAATAACATCCCTAATGAAAAACACATCATAGGGCATCGACCAAAAATGGATAATTCGCAAAATTGAGATAATTTTCATTTTAGATAATTACATGTTTCATCATTACATATCGGAAACAAGCCTTCCCAAAACCGTTTCAAGTGTTATCTTTAGTTGATTAATCACTCATGTTATAAAGTCCAGTTTATAAATTTTGTTTTTTGACTGCTCAAACACATTTTCCAGTAGTATTATATTAATAGAGTTTTAGACCACTTTTGATAATAATGTGACTATCAGTCCTCTAAAAGTGATAAAAAGTGGATTTTGATTGGTGTTAATTCTCTATGGAACCTAAATAAATTACAACCCTAAAAAATAAGCATTTCAATTTAAGACAATCCCTATCTACATATGTAGGTAGGGATTGAAATATTGTGTGAGTTCCAGCAATAAAATCAGTTTTTCAAGATCTTGCTCTTGTTCTCCTCTCTAAAGCCTTGATCATGTCACTGTTTTGTTGTCAGAGCCAAAATCAAAGCAACTAGAACAAAAATAAAATAAATAATTGGCCTCGATACCTCAAAGGTTTGGTCTTGTCTTAGTCGCATGCACTACTTTGACGTCAATTGAGATCTCCTATTTCAATAAAAAAATCAAAATTTATTTTCAAAAGAATTGTATTTATCTAGGATATATATAGACATGTGTCTAGATATATATGGAGTATCTAAACATAGAAAATGGATACGATAGGGAGAGAAGACGCTTACATAACAATAAGTTAATGGCTTCTTTGGCTCTCAAAATAAATCATTAATTACTTAAATCATGCATGGGTAACCTACGGTCTGCGAGCCAAATATGGCCCGAGGAAGCTTTTCATCCGGCCCGCAGATACCTTTGAAATCTATAATTATCATATAATTAAAAAAAAATATTATAAAATAAGTATAACTATGTATACATACATATTTTGCAAATATATAATTAGGGCTTTTGGCCCACAGTCAGTCTTGGAAAACATAATTTGGCCCACAAGTGAACAAAGGTTACCCATCCATGGTTCAAATGGTAGTTGCATGCTAAAATGTTATTTTTATTAAACTCCGCTCCATTACACTGAAACAAACATTAATTTTACTTCGTTTTTAGTAATAGCAAAAAAATTGAGAAGCCACTGAACTTAAGCTATGATGTATAGTTTAGAAACTATTTGTGTGCTTATGTTTAACGCCATTTTGGAATCATTTGTCAATGTATCATCTGGTGAGGGGGAGGAAGGGGGGAATAACTCAATATCCTTTTTCTCCAGAAACACTCATCAAACAACTATTATCGATAATACTATAATCAGATGTTATTTATCCTCATTACATTATTTTATTGATGTGTAATAAGCATAGAACACTCTGATGTTTGAGATATAAAACGACCATAAGGGTTTGTTTGTTTTTGTACATATTTACAGATAACTTTTACATAAGACCGAACTTTTTGGAAGGAAATAATCTTGGAAAATGCATACACAATCAAATTTTATAAGAATGAAAACACTTGTTCCAATCAATTTAGTTTGAATATTTTTAAAGTCGTTGAATGAAGCTTCCATAAATGTTTTTTGGAATGATTTCTTTTGTTTGCAAAACTATGTATGTATATTAACAACAACTATGCATCCAACATGGAGTCACTTTTTCTGATATTACAATATGTGACTTCGATGAAAACATCAATAACTTCTATGTCAGTTTTCAAGTTGCTTATTAGTGTTCTGAGGGTTGATTTGTTGAAATTAAATTATTTATCGTTAAACTGTGAAGTATTCAATGAAGAACAGTCCACAGTCAGAAAGAATGAGTGATGAAACTGGCTTATTATAATAGAATTTCTTGTATTATTTTTTTAAGGAAAGGTTGAGAGACACAATGAAGATCGTTATGTTATATATATATATATATATATATATTCAAATAATTTTACAAAAGTTATAATTTCTAATAAAAAACAAAGGTGTTTATATAAACAGTAACTGTTTTTTTATTTATAAAACGGTTAAAAACAACTAAGGTAATAAACTAACGAATCTAAACAGCATAAGTCACGTGCATTACAATGTAATCCATATCAATTGAAGTTGTTTATTTATTTAGATATCAGATCTTGACTAAATGACTATACATATCATGATGGTTTTTTTATGCATATATAATATAACATAGAAATATCTTGCATGACATTCTGATATGATTTTCAGTAATAACGATTGAGAGGAAATCTCACTAGTAAAAATTTTCCCAAATACTTTTCAATCAACTTGCAATGGTCTCAATCTTGTCTCCACATAGCTTCAGACTAGAGATATGATTTTTTTTAGTTTAAATGACAACCGCTTGATAATAAAAAAAAATACATCTATAAAATATACAGGGTTATATGTAGGCCGAGTTTTAAATGATATAGATCTAGGTATACATATATGGTAGTTTATGACTTAGACTGAATTATTTACATAAAAACATACAAATGAAGTCCATGGGTGAACTAGCTGAAAAGGATAAATTCATTTAAGATAATAATACTAAGTTTTCCCTTACATATGCTCCTGGAAAAATGTTTTTATTCTTAATGTAGATACAAAAAAGGAATGTAGTAGATATGTTGAATGAAATGAAAATCGTTTACATAACAACTTTCACCAGGCAGATAAAATCGAGATCAAAACTCTCTTTTAGAGGAAGCATTAAGGACCTTTAACTATATATTCTTGAATACGTTTATTCAAGAATTAATTTATTATATTGTTATTACTATTATTTCCTTTCTTTAAAGAAGGACTAGTCTGTACCCTTCTAAGAAAGAATCACAACCCTTTCTAAAGAATTTCCATGAGACAGACCATTAAATTTATCATACCCTTTCCTTTTTTTTTGTACACATTCAATATCATCAGTTCTTGATACTATCTATCCTGAGAATTTTCTTTACTGCTCATTCTGACAAGCTATGCGATTCTTTACATTAGAGGCATCACATTTTGAACCCGGTTTACGAATCGTCAAAATAGGAGTTTTATTAAACCTGCATCTTGTTACTTATAAGATTAAAAAATAACTGTATTTTCATCGACGACCTGGGTTTTCAAATTTATATAAAAAATAATGATGCTTACATAATTTCATGAGTTGTTCATTTTGCTATTCCCGAGTTTGAGATATCCTTGTAAATTTTCAAACCTTCACCAGATATCTTCTGCAAAGGTGTACATAGCACAATTGGTAATAAAACAGAGGATCCAACGAGCTTAGGGGAGTGAAACTAGTTTAAATTGTACACAGAATAATAGAGTGTGTGCTATGGAAATAATTTAAACCAATCCAAAATCCGAATTCATCCCTAGTCGAAGTTAGATAATGGTAAGAATATCCTTAAATATTGTTTTGTGGAGTAAGAATTTGAAAGGTTAAAGCATCTGTCACTACTAAAGTCTTTTCAAAAGTGCTTGAAATTTGATGTAAAAAAATTTACCATATAAATGGAGTATGGCAAGAAAAAGTTATTTCATACAAAAAAAAATCTTATATTGTGGAAAATTTTGTTTATTTATTAATAGAATGTATGGACCGTAGCAATGATAATAATTCATGCTATTCTTCTAATTTACAGAAAAAAACAATTAAAATAAGTATAAATATCTGTTTGATACATAAATGTTATTTTTTTTAAAGATTATGACGTCTTTAACATAAATAATTTCAAAAGTTATTTATAATGTAAATAAATAAAGCCGTAAAGTCTGTCTTTTTAAAATTCTTTAATAATAGTTTTGACCTTGAATCATGAATCAGTAACAGTCTTGGTGTCTTGTATCTCTATTTTCGAATGCTTACTTCACAAAAAAAATATTTTACGGTATTTTTATCATTACCAGCCCTCAAGTATTGGTTAATTGATATTTTGGATTGGTTTAAGTTGGTTTCATGAACGACACTTTAAATTGAATAATATGGTTATATTTATTTAATATATTTTAATAAGATCTACCACTAATGTTGGTGAGAATCTTTTAATTCTACCTTTAGAGGTCGTTGCTTCTCCTGTAATAGTCTAACAAAGAATAAACATAATTTCAAAAAAGAGCTAGAGTACAAGCATTTTGTCTGAACAAAATTTATATCTCTAGATATTAATACCCAAAACACAGTCCATAAAACATTGGGGTAGGATGTTATGTAATAACATCCTACACTATGAATTCAGGGGTGGGGCATTCTACTATTCCCCTTACTCTAGGCCCCAGGTTATTACTATTCTAAATATTTTTCAACAATATTGTTGTCTTTCTTTTTCATTCTGTTCTTTCGATAGTTTTGATATTTTTATTTTTAGACGCTGTTATGATTATCAGTTGTCACGGTCTAACAACGGTGGTTCAATCTTATCCAAACTAATAAGGTCATGGATCCATAAATGACAATTTGCTGGTCTCGCCGGGTCTTTACTTGACAAATCACTCGGGGTTGTGATTCAGACCATATTTTTGAAAGTGGTTTGGATCCGGTAGATACCATATAAGACCAACAACTGATACAACGTACACGGTTTAATCTATACGCAAATGACCCACCAAATAATTGAATTAATTGATGTTCAAATAATTGTATGAGCAAAGTAATACTGTGAACTTTGTTTGGTCAGCAATTGCAATTATTGTATTTTGAATATGTGACTTCATATCATAAAACTGGTGTGTAAACTATATTTTGAGTTCAAGTGTTCACATTGTTGAACTCCTACAGTTTTTCAACTATACAAACCTCAAAATAATCATATGTATGCACTATATCTACAAGTTAACTTTTGATAATCTCCACTTTGTATCTATGTAAAACTGTATATTTTTTATTCTTTATCTACCTTCTTAAAAGAAATTATAATTTGATATTCTAATCTTGTTTTTCACACTAAACTTTAAAATTTCTTTATAAATTACAGGAAGAAGTTATGCAAACTTAAAAAAAAAGTTGGCTCGTAGAAATGATGGTTTTCCAAATTCCATTTAAAAACCATTAAATATTTTTTTCAATAAAAAGATGAAAAATCATCTTTCATTCATCAAAAAAAAAAAGAAGGTACATATGTATTTTTTATCTATTTGGGAAAATTTATTCTCCTCCCTCCTAAAAACCATATTATGTAATGATAACTATCCGCTTCTTTTATTAGGTGACTTAAAGGGATTCAAAATTCCACCGTGGCTATTAAAAGTGAATCTTTTTTAGATAAATCCATTCTACCGTTCCTGATGGACTTGGAAGAAAAATATCCTCAGCATGCAAATAAGAAATTGCCCCATTTATAAGGGATCTGGAGAGAAAATAGAATAAACGGGACGACTACCAAAATCTGTAATCAAAGGAAGAATAGTTTTAACCCCCATGAAAGGAGATTGGACATATCTTAATGAATGGAGGTCAAAAATTGTTATCAACGAGACTTATAGAATCATCTCAGACATTATAGCCTCTCAAATTGAACCTATCCTCAATAAAAAAATTGGCCCAGAACAGAAAGTTTTCTTGAAAAAAAGAAATATTGCCGACATCTCCAGAAATATTCAGGCGAGTATCGAGTCTGTAAATAAAAGGAACATCTATGGAGCAATGATTGCAATCGACTTTAGTAAAGCATTCGATACAATATCGAGCTGTGAAGAAGATACTTCCCCGCAAATACTTCAACCCTATTCGTGCACTTCTTTTCCATGGATCCTCGTTTATAAGAATTGGGGAATACGAAAGTAAACTGATTCACCTGAAGAAAAGCTGCTGTCAAGGATGCCCCTCAGCTCTTCTTTTACTTATCACAGCTATAAAGAGCCTTGGTGATTCCATCATTCGTAAATATGAGGGCTTTGGGATACAATTTGAGAATGCAAAGCATATTATTGATATGTATGCCGATGACATTGCAATCAGTCTTGAGGCTAACTCAGAGAAGCAGCTTCTCAGAAGAATAGAAATTATCATGAGCTTCTTTTCAAACTCTGGTGAAGAATCTGGTGTGAGAATAAATAAAAATATACTGCAATCCTTCCTTTAGGGTTATGGAACCCTGCGGGTAGCTACAAAATTATGGAGTGCCCAATAAAATACAATATAGAAGAGATGGAGAAGGAGACTCTAATTGGGGAATGCTAAACCCAAAAATTCCAATGAGAGTCAAAGAATGGAGATCTTTTAAATGTAAAATCTCTGTTTTATGGTGGTTCAAATGTAATTTTTATATAATGCCAAAAAATAAATAACACTCAAGTTTGTCACATATGTAATAATTTTTATTATGTCATTTATACTCTTGTCACTTGTAATATGAAATTTTTTGACTTGACACGTTATTTTTATATTAAGTATACCAATCTTTTAATAGTCGAGACCAACCTAAATAAAGACCTTAACTTTGATAACTACTAAATATATTTATAGATTGCAAGTTATTAATTTCCTCATAAAAGTTAATTACTTTTTTAATGAATTAAATTATAATTTTACATAGTTATGAAGGACACATGTTCAAACAAATTGATGATAACTTGGTCGAATGTTTATCATGTAAAAAGTTCAAATACATAGAAAAAAATCGAGGACTCTGCCTCAATTATACAAAATAGTCAAAAAACCCCAAAATTATTTATTGATAAAACTTGTTTGATTATTTGTCCACATGATGTCGTCCTTTCAAGTATGTTATGGATACAACAAGACACAATAAAATTATAGAATCCTCCTTTCTCTTAAGAATGTATTGAGATTTAAAATGAACTTTAATGACTTGCAAAGGAGTAATTTTGTCACACCTCTGCAAGAGTGTTATGGAATGCTACAATCGGAGAATATATCAATCTTTTAATTTATAGGGTCTCCTATTTCCAAAAAGAAATTAAATAAATTTATTTTCAAAGTTTATAATAAAATAAATTAAATTTTTCATTTTCTTTTTTTTATAAAAATTAATATTCTCTATACACGTATTTTATGGGGGTAAGACTGCTCTTTACCTATATCAATGGGTGCTTTCTCATAGTCGAATACAAATATTATGTTATTGTTTTTTACTTTATAAAAGAAAAACAAGAGGAAATTTGAGGTACATGGTTCAGTTCTATTAGATTGAATTTAAAAAACATAACAAAAATACGAGGAATATAATGAATATACTTTATTTTTTGTCCCTTACTCAATTACTTGAAGCACTGACTATGTTATGCATGTTATATTTACTACTTTATACAGTTAATCATCAAACTTAATTATAATATAATTATCTATATAATTGTTTTATTCAGGATCAATACATTTCTACATGTGACCTTTAACTAATGTACTTACATCTCAACCAGGTTGATTAATAAATACAAAAGTCTCTCCAAAAATTCTATACCTAATAGTAATAGTTATATTCTAGCAGTGCACAATTTGGTTTTAAATTTGACAATGAATCAATTGTTTAAGTCCAACTTATTTGTATAATTCCCTTATGAATGAGAACCCTAATTAATCATTGGAGACTAAAATAGGTCAACCGAAAAATACCTCTAATTAAGATTAAAGAGTAATAGTTGAAGATTCAAGATACGTCATGGCCGGATAGGGTACTCAATTTCGAGGGAAACAAATAATTCGTCCATCATGTTTGTTCCTCTAATCGAAAACCTTTTTTTTTTTATGTGTATCAAATAGAAATAACAAAGTTAACTCTTTCCGAAGAGCCTTATTGCCTAGAGAAGAGCCAATACTGTGTAAACACATCTGTTCATGTAATATTTACCAAAGACTTTTATCAGTAATGATTCTTAACTACCTAATATTATTTCATATGTATTTTATGTATAAGTGTGATTATGTACTTAGGACATATTTTGGCTCCTGATTCTAAATATGTATATATATATATTTATCAAATGGATTAACAAAGAATGATGTAAGAATGATGTAGACATTAATTTTAAATGTCAGTTGTTACTTCAATGTTTACATAAAGAAAAATTGGGATTTTGCAGCAGAATGACGTGCATTTTTGACATTGCCTGTATTCAATACACAATATCTATGTATGTTTGTACTTACTTTGTTTTATGCATGCCCCCTACTTATGTACATAGATATAAGTCTATGCCTGGATACTGAGTAGTATGTATACATACATTATTTAGGAGGACGTGTAATTGGAGATAGAAAAGTAGAGGAGAGTCGTACTTAATGGAGAAATGAACAAGAGACAAAAACAATTATCTCACTCGGGATAAATTTAGACTGTACATATTATGTACAATCTTCTCATAAAAGCTTATAGAGTTGTATACATATTTATTTTCCATCGAATAACACTTGATATGCATTTGCTCTCTTGCATTTGAAGCGACATTATTTATTACAATGATTCCTCCTCTTATTCTTTATGTATGTTCCTTTTATACGTAATTGAAATTAATATGTAGAAAGATGCTTAATTAAAAAAAAAAGAAAATAAAAAGATTTGAAAGCTCAGTTCCTTGAACCACGACTCACAAAGCCCGTCTAATAGAAAGTCTATAAACAAACTATTTTTAGTTGCTACAAATTCATATTTATTTTCTTCTTTTGAAACGAAATAAGATATATAATTTGAACAGTAGTCTAGTTACATGATCTATTTCTGTAAATTATTGCGTTTTTTTTTTCTGAAACCATATTTACAACTTGTGACTTATGGTTCATTTTCTATTAGTCTTTGATGGCTGACACGTCACATGAAATTTTGCAAATTATTTTCAAAGAAATATAAATTTAAGTTGGTAACGAATAATTTTGATATAATTTTAAGAAAACACAGTCTGTTTTAAAGCCTCGCTAAAAAAAAAGTCCCATGACACAACATATTTACCACATTAAAATAAAACAAGGAGAAATATATATTTTTTTAAATTAAACATTTTATTCTAAATGAATTAAGTTTAATCAAACTATGTATCTAGTCCTTTTTAATTCTAAAATGAGAAAAAACAAAAAAACAAAAAGGGTAGTGCCCCTATAGTATGCACTTCCCCCAACTTATGAAAAACTCTTACAGAAGGTATAAACGAACTTTAAGTGTAACTTAAGAGGTTAATTTATCAATGAGTCGGCTTTTCCTCCTTTCTGCATTGATGTAAATAAATTTAATTTTTTATACTGAGTATGACTATTACTCTACAGTGTGCTTTCACACAAGTCATAGATTGTTTAAGAAACCGAAAATAATGTCATGTTGTAAGCAGAGTAATTGATGATGTACATTGTGTACATATTAAGGAAAATGAAGATATTTCTACAAAAATATCTTGAGGTAACTTCATCTAATGGCTTTAAAAATGAAAATAACTTTATTGTTGTTCCTAAAAATTGGAGCAAGGGTTTTTTTAAAGATAAATTTCAAGAGCCTTATTATTAAGAACTTCTTTGTATATAGATCATGTTCCTTTTTCTTGATTTGAATATCTTCATATGCTAATACTTGGAATCTAAGGGAAAAATGATGTAATCATATCGGTATCTTTTTCCAATCCTGAAAACCTGTAGCTTTAGGAACATTTGTTTACAAGAGGGTTCTTTTTACAAAAGTAAAAATTGGTTTACTACTGTTAGCAAATAATTCACTCCGACTTGACGTATAAAGATATTCAAATCAATAAACAGAAACATGATTTAGAAATACATGTTAATAAGGTTCTTAAAATACATGTATCTTTTTTAAAATCCTAACTTCGAATTTTCCTAGTTTTTAAATCCGAGAAAATTATTTTCTAGTAGTATTAGCATAAGAGCAGTATCAAATTTTTACTGATATATACATATTTTCTAAATTTTATTTTCGGGATACCTAATTTTTTCAAAGGTATCATTATCTAACATCCACGAGCTATGTTCGAGCTATGTTTTTTTTATCCTAAATATCTCCCAGATATTTGACGTTGATGTATTAAGATTTACAACTTCTTCTCATTCACAGATATATTTATATCCATATAATTTGTTTTAATGTACAATGCTACCATGAAGCATAACAAAAACAAAGAGACAAAGAGAAAACATTAAAATAAAGTAAGGTATGGTGAAAAATCTACCAAATTAACACACTTTTTGGAACGATTGCCAATGAATATTTGGGCTAAATAAAAAAATATACTTACAATAATGTATTTTAAAGCTCTTCTTCCATTCTGCATAAGTATGCATACATGTCTATGTACTATATTAATGTCAAATATATAAATGGCGTTTATTTTCACCATAGATTAAATATAATTCGAATTTTTTTAAATATAATATTTTTTTTGTTCCTCATTCATACTGACTCTACATTTATGTACATATGTCTAAATGCTAATCAAATATGTCAATTTTCATAATATGTAATAAAGTCAATAAAAAAATAATAAAAATAACACATAATTTCAACATTTGTTACAAAGACTTGGTGAATAATTTCTTTTACACTATTTTTTTTTATTTACTCAACGTCTTACTATTGGGGTTGCGTGCATATAAAAAGGTTGTGAGGTATATTGTTTCTTTAAGGATGATTAACCCTTAAAAATGAACATGAATTGATGAGTCAGATAATATCTATAATAGGTAGTATCTATCTACATTATTTTTAAGTATGAAAAAGAAACTTTGAATATACAATCCGCTGTTATGGTAGGGAGTAGTTCCCTATTTTTTATCTACTATAAAGAAATTGAATATCTTTTATAAAGATATATTTTGAGTCAAATATATGTAAATGTAATATTATATACATATATCCATTGGCTTCATTTGAATATTAAATAACTCAAATTCATACACATTGCTCATACATAGTAGTCCTTGAGGCATAAAAAGCAAAATAAATACAAACCCTGATAGAAACAAGAAGTATGATTGGAGAATCCTTATAACACTACCAAACATATCCATTATTGTCCTGAATGATATTATGACTTATATATCTGGAGCCTTAAAAACACAATTCAGTGCAGTCTCTTAATTCGGAATTTGTGAAAACTGAAAAGTTTGACCATCGAGACTAAGTCATTTTTTCCAGCTGCCGAAAAACCAATAGAGCAAAAAATAGCATTCATTACTCATCAAAAGTGAAAACTGGTAATGGATAACGGTAGAGACTGGGTGGAAACATATTTAAATTCAGCTTTTGTCATATTACTCAGCTTGTATGTAGAAGGTGCTGCTCTTAACTCAGTACATGCAACAATAACATATTACAAAAGATAATACTTAAGGATATGAAAAAGAGCCAATTCAGCATACTCACAAAGGACAAACTGTTGGAATTTGTGCTTCCTCTGAGGCCTTACCATGGTAGAGGACCTTTACCCATACGCATTTTTCCATCTAAAATGTTTTCGACGCTCACTGGAACTGATACTTTTTTATTTACGTGTCTAGTTATTGTTCTCATAATGGTTGCTAATAAAGTGGTGATCAATCCTGTGTTTACAGGCAGCCATGTGTTGGCAGCAGTGAGTACAAACAGCAAGTTTGTGTTTGAGTTACAACTTTTGGGATTTTAGTATAATTATCTATACTTGTCATAAATATTATCATGGAGTTGCTCAACGGCCTGATTTGAGAAGCTCTATGTTGCATAAAGATCACAATATCTCAATAGACAAGGAAAAATAAGTTGTTTTATTGGTAGATGTATAAAAATAGATGTGGCAACATCTTTATAAAAAAATTAGGTTATTAGGTAATAAGGATCTAAAAGGGGAAAGAATGGAACCTTTTAATGTATTTATTTTGGTACAGAGCCATAGTAATATTTTGATAAGCTTACCACATAATAAGTAATAAGTAAAAAAACCCTCTATTTTTAAATATATTATTTATTTAAAAAAAAAAGAAGATTTACTTGCTTCTAACTAAATACACAAAATAATAAATATTTTTGAATAGAATAAAATACATTGTCGAAAAGGAATGTATGTAGTTGAGTTCTCAAAAAGTTTATTTCTGATGTCAAGAGTTATAAATGTTTGTGATACGGTTGATTACTAATAAAAACCTTTCCAGTAATCACATTATTCTTAAACGAGTTTATTATTAGTCTTATTTTGATAATGTTTGAGTGTTTGTCAACTAGACTTTGATGGATATATGTATGTAAATAATTCACGTTTAAGAAGAGAAAATAAATAATTTGCTCAAAATACTTATATATAATGAGTTATTAATAATAATTATTTTTCTATTTCTTTTAAGACTCATTATCATATATATATATATATATGTAAAACCATTATACGTAGGTGCACATTCTGAACTGAGTTGATTTGAAAATTAGAAAGCAATAGATGGCGCTTAATTCCCCTCTTTTTTTTACTCTCACCATGAAGAAAAAAAAGAGAGGGGGGGGGGGGGGGAAGAATCTAAAAGGGATGAGGGACTATACATAGATATTGTTTAGAAGAGCCTTTTGAGCGCGCCCAAGTTTTTTTTATTTGCAATTGTTGATACATATTTTTTTTATCAACACTTCTTAGAAACGTTTCTCAAAGTAAGAGTGTAAAATATCAGTGGGGCTATTTTCTTAAAGAAATAACTTCTTTCTCTTATATCTAAATATTATCTGTTTGCATCTCCCTAAGGACACTATAGAAAATAGTTACTCAAGGACTGTTGCCTGTAAATAGTAGGACGTGAAGTTGATTTTTTTTTCAAGAGAGAGAGAGAGGGAAAGAAAAGGAGATTTAAAGAAGAAACAGAATGGGGATATTCGGTAAGTTTAGTGTATGTTGCTTCTAAAGCACGTACAAATATATTTTTAACTTTTACTTTTATCTCCCTTCTCTTTGTTAGAGGCAAACATTTGTCTTTATACTCACAAATTTATACGGCCAATCATAGTCAAAGGGATTTTCAGCATCATCAGCACTCAAATACATACATAATAGATAAATTATTATTTTTCTGATTAATTTTTTGAAACAATGCAAATTGCACTTAAAGATGCACTTAAAGAGTCACAATTCAATATCAGGGATGTGTAAAGTCTTAGAAAATCAAATGAAGGCTCTAGACTATAACTAACATTTATGATTATCTCAATTTGTCCAAGATATTTGAATATAGAGTCCATTTTTGACTGGCAAAAAGTTAATAAAATATTGGGCTGTTTATGCTGAGGTAAGGGAAAGAAATTGATAATTTCTCATTTTTCATCCTAAATTTTAGTTTCTTTGTATAAATGTACCACAAATATAGGTATTTAATGGAAAAAAGGTCTTTAACGGACCAATTTTCATTACTTTCAAATGAGTGTAAAGAAATGAAACGATATTTTTTGAAATGTGGAACTTTGTACACTTTTAATAACTAAAAGTTCAAGAAAAAAAATCGTTAGACAACTTTATCAATAAATAAATGAGTACATATACTATAGATGTATATTCTTATTGTATATGTTGACGAATATATAAGAAGTAAAAAAATAAAAATTCATTTACCAACTTAAAAATACGTCAAAACAAGATGAAGATTATGTTTTACTTTTTTAATAATATAATTGACTAAATGTAAGTACATACATATATACATAAGTATGTAACAAAAAACCTTTGGCATGATCACCTATGTCAATCCTTTGTTCCCGTACACAAATAAATATAAATTAACAGAGAATGCATTAGCTCTCCGTAAAACTCCTTTGCATTTGATATTCAAAAGTTTTACCATAAACAATAGAAAGTCATTTTTTGAAAGTTTTAATTTTTTTAAACTTAAAAAAAGTATAGATAGATTGATACGTAGTTTTTATATGCATATTATACACAAATTCGTTTCATTTTTTAGCATTAAAAACTAAATACTAGATCATAAAATAAATATATTACCACCTTTTTTAAAATAAGTCATTTATAAAAGTTGTATAATAAAAAACAACATAAACACATTATCAAAATATGAAAGTCAAATGAACAATGTTTATCAGAAAAGAAGAAGAAGGTGAAAGACTTTTATACTAGGTATGTCAGTCTGTGGCCCACTTAATGTAATTAATTTGTTTTTTATCGTTTGTACAACAATGTTTTGAATAATTTGGATAATCATGTTCATGTTTAAATTCAAACTCTTAAAGTCTGTTACTTGAAGTAGCTTTTTAGTCTTTTTGTTTGTAAATTTATTAAAATAGTCTTGAAATGAAAAACCTTATAATTGCAAGCTATCATTACGTCCTACATTTTTAATTTGGGTTCACTATAAAAATAATTGGATGTCCCTCTCCTCCTTTAAACTATTTTAAGATGCTTGATACAATAATTAATTTTGAGTGTGTATCCTTTTATAACAATTAATGTTCACAACAGTTATATTTGATGGGCATTTTATTAATGAACTATGTGTTTTGTTCCTTACAAAGTGGCTTATATGTTTTTTGATTGTTTTTTAAACAAAACAACATTCATATTAAGACAAAAAAAATTGTAAGTTCATCGTCATAAAAAGTAAATATAAACACACAAAACATATATTTGTTAAAAAAAAATAGACAATAATTCAATTATGAAAGACTTTATTATCATAAAAGTGCATGTCGTTGTTTTTGCACAAATAATTGCAGAAACACTCATACAAATACAGACTATTCTGGATATACTCCACTTTTTCTTGGAATTTTTTTTTTCATTTCATAAATTACATAAGCTATTCAGATTAATAAAAAATTTATCATACTCACAAACAATTTTTGGACCATATTCCTGCTATAAATATGTCCTCTTAAAATTCCCATAATAACTGTTCCTATAGGTAGTTTAGCCACAAATATGGAAAACTCCATAATTTAATCATTAAGAAAAGTTTTACATGGTACTTTATTACCAAAAACAAAGAAAAATTCATAGACTAGATAAATATACTTACAGATTTAGTTGCACTTCAGACATAACAACCTTTTTATTAGAATCTAAGTGTTGTTTTTGTCAACAATTGAGTTTATAGTCCCACTCATATAGAGGCTATGACTTGACGAACAAACACTCATTTGATGTCAGGATAAAACAATGTGAAAAAGTTCCTTAAAAAATTGCAAATAAATTTAATTACTAGCTGTTAATAAATGTCTGATCAAAATTATTTTTGTAAAATGGTATTTTGGAGCGTTCCTAATATATTTTTCGTAAAAAAACACAAAATTATATTTGGAATCTCACTTAATAGAGTTCTCTAATTTGACATCTTGGAATATTTTGTTTTATAAAAAATCCCTAAAAAAGTATTTTCAGACGTCTATCTTGCTTTAATTTTAAATAAGTACCCCGTGTAACATTCTTTTGTGGTTAAATTATTTATAATACCAACATAGCTCACAATCAAGCAATCAAAAAAAAAAAATAAAGCTGATAATAAATCACTAGGGACTTACTTTAACAACATAATTTCCTTCAAGATAAAAAAATAAAAAACCTTATAACGTATAAGGTTTTTTATTTTTTTATTTTTGAAACTTCAATTGAAAATCTTAGTATAGGGGAGAAAAGCAAGTATATAAATATATAAAAAGTTTTTGACCCTCATAAGACGATGGCCTTTATATCTTTTTTTAGAAAGCAATCTTGAGATATTTTTAATTTTTATATGTTTTTTACGAGCATCTCATATATATTTATATATAATTTACTAAGTGTATAGGTATACAAGTTCTTAGAAAATGAAGTAAAGAAAGAAATGTATCAATATATTTTCTTATGGATTTATTATAAAAGACTCTCTCTATATGTTGTACACATATACGTAAGCAAGTGCAATCATAATCTTTTTCTGAATGAGTTTCTATATTAATATAATCCATCAAACTATTATCGGATGAATATCTAAAAATAGAACACCTCGGATGTACCAATTTGGACGTTAATAAATTCTTCTAATTTTTTCTATGGATAAATGCTTCTCATACAGAGGGTAAAATACATGAACTCTTGGAAAGGGTGAAGGAATTTACAACTAATATTTTTATTAAAAGCAACATACATAAAATATTTTTTAAAAAAATCACCCAAAGTATCAAAAAAGATTAGAAAATTTCCATTTTTAGGATGAAGTAGGTTGGAGCATAGATGACCTAATGCTAAAATAACTCACTCTTTATATTTGATATGGAGTTCTCTGTAAATTCACGGATAGTAATATCTATATGTAAACATACATATATTGTATTAGCTTCCATCATTCATTATAGGCATCAAGTTTAATTATCTTCTAAAAATATAAGGAGAGCTGTTTCTATCATTCACGTTATCCTGCCTATATCACTGCCCTTAACCAAGAGCTCCTGTTACATAACCTATAGCAATAATAAAAAGGATCCATTAGCCTCGAGGTTGTTCCTTTCTGGCTACAATATGCAGATTCATTCAATATCATATCTTTTCTCGTGGAGCGATATCCAGTTTAGTCTATATTTGATCAGTCTGGGTTTCGCTGAAGTATTGTTTTTCATTTCATGGCCGTTTAAGTCTTAAAATCTATCATTCACACTCGGCGAAACGAATAGGTAAAATGTGAGTTTGTTGATTTGACAATTCCAAAGAGTCCAAAAAAAGTTATATAACGTATCGATTTAATGAATAATCTCTAAATTAAAAAAAAATCAAACTGCTTTCTATTAAACAAAACGAACCTACACCGCTTTTTTTTGTAGCCCCAATACTTTTTTTGTTTAAATAGATTTAAAGGTTAACTGTTCATTAAAATAATGAAAAGGAGTATTGCGTGACTCATGTCAAAAAGTAATTAAAACTTCATTATTTTTTTTAGTAAAAACTCACTAACTAGCAGACACTGCAACCTACTGAGTATTGATTACAATATGTAATTGCAATTCAACTATTACATCTATGCAATTTTAAATTAATGGTTGTCTACCAATATATATGCTCTTATGTATTAATTGATAAAGTGATTTATTAATGATATTTATAGCAACTCTGAATTTATTATTCCAAATCATTTTTTTATATACAAAAGGTTGTTAAAACTGTTAATGAATTTGATGTTATATAATTTGTAACCCTAAAATAATGTGTAGCAAATGGGGTAAAATATCTCCTTTTGAATTTTCATAGACATTCTGATAAATATGTATAAAGCATTTACTTTTTTTTGATTTTTTAGTGTTCATCACCTTTCCGAATTGACTTTCTCAAATAATGTCTTTTATTTGTGAAAAATGACTAAATAATATTCATTTCATTGTATCACAACAAAATAACAATAGAGTATAATAATATAATTTGTGCAATGAACATTACAAAGACTTAATACAAATTTTATTTTATTTAATGTCTCGTACGTTTACATACCTACGTATTTATATACAAGTGTAAATCTTAAGTCAGAGTAATTTAGAATATTTCTATTCATTATTTCAGGGATACAAATTATAAATCATCAAATTCATTAAAAGTTTTAAAAACCTCTTGGATATAAAAATGATTTTAGAATAATAAATTGAGAAATGTTTTTATAGGAATTAAATATAAAGAAATAATCAAGAATTGATAACATTCATCAAGCACACAGCACACACGTGTTAATAATTGTAAATCACAAAAAAATGCAATATTATAATTTTATGACTAAAATCAACGTCTTTAAACATTAGTTTGCATTAAGGAGAGTTGGGATAATACAATTTCAATAAACAATTAGTTTTGATCAAAAAAAGATGTTAGTAAAGTTAATATATGTGAAACCGAAAGCTCCAAGCACTTAAGGAAACACCCAGCCCATTTTAAAAGTATAATATAATTAAATAAATGTAATAAAAAGCTTCAAAGGGAGACAAACACTCTTTTATTTTAAATGAAAAGAATAGAATTGTATATTACATATATAAATTATGAAGTAAAAAAACTATAAACCGAAAAAGATATTAAGTAGAGTAAAATAGTATAGAACTTACTAAACAAAATTAACTCTTGTCAACAAAGTTCAAAGAAAAAACCTCAATATGACCATAAAAAATAATCAAAATATGAAATTTTTTGTACAACCCCATCTCCACTTCTAAAAATTTGTATTTGATGTTCTTAAATTTTGGTTATTTAGCAATATAAAGTGATGGAATATATTTTATTAGTAAACTGTATAAATAATAAAAATTCAAAAGCATAAATGTAATTAAGTTATTACATTTGTTCATGAATAATGTAGAATCTCTAAAATAATGGATCATAATTAATATGTATTATTAAAGTAATAATTGTCGACTAAGTAATTGTTAAAACTAAATTTAAATCAAATATATATTTATGAATACAGTAATATTTTTAACAGTCAGCGTAGTTGGTTTCACTGATATACACATATACATTTCATAGCCTTTGATACATACAATAAATGATGTTTTATAAAAATTTAAATGACCATATATATATATATACATAAACAATTTTTAAAAGTATTTATAGTATATTGCAATATACTATAAAATTATAGTATATTGAGTTAAGAAAAGCTACAAATGTAATTTAGTGAAAAGAAATTATAGAAAAACTTATACCTAGTTTTTTTTTTCAACATTTAACTTGACCACCTAGGGATAACATGGGTCTTAACTTTGTGGTTCATAGGATCTGAGTCTCTTATTTGGATACAGGTTATGGTTCGGATCTAGTGCTTAAATACTGTACTGCTATTAGACAGTGACAACTGAAAATCATAACTTTTCTCGAGAATCTACTTAATGAAGAAGATAATGAAAAAGACAGAGGAAAAAACTCATAGTAGTAAAAACCAAATGGATACCCCATGAGATTATACCTGAGTCATCAATCTTTATATACATTTAAAGAGCCGGGTTGTCTCTAAAAATGGAGTTAAAAATAGACTTTTTCATTTTATGAGAAATAGGACGTATTCCCTTTTGACAGTTCAAAAACTTGGTCTGACCTTTGACCAGTGGCATCCTTGATATGAGCAAAAGATTTAGGAATATAATATTCATATGTCAAATTTGTCTTTAGATATAAGTGGATGTTTATTTATTTATTTAGAAGGAACCTAATGACAAAAATGTATCCTTTAAAGAAATAAAAAGGCATAAATTACTCAAAAAAATATTTTATTCTTAAAAGATACATTAGAGATTTAGTATTGCATAAATATATCATGTACTTTCCGCCTTGTAGAACATTAGGAAATGATGCCAAAAATGAATAAATGCAACATCACTGGCATCATTAATTTAATTAAAAGATATGTAAACATGGGTCACTTCTTTACTTATGTAATTGTACGCGCACATCACTTTTAAAACTATATAATCAAATTATGACTCCTTTTTTTCGAAAGAACATTAAATGTTACTGTGTCTTGTTTATATAAATGTTTCATTGATGTCAAAGATTGAATAATAAACTGAAAGCTACACCATGTTGGAAGCCATCTCAATGGCTTTTAAAAACACCTAACTCTTACCTTGGAGCAAAGATATTTTATTCTTATAAAATTTGATTGTTTATGATTCTTTCAATATGGTGGACTTTCAGAATGATGACGTCACATTAAAATGCTTCAAACAGCAAACATTCTGTATATTATATATGTATGTTTATTTCTACTTATTAAGATGACTATACTTTTTAGCATAATATTGTATGAAGTAAGAAATTTTAATTTCTTAAATTCAATTATTATCTTTCTTCTTCAGTGGGCCATGAGCCTTATGAAGAATGTAAATACCATTCAAAAGGGATACGTGTTTGTTAAATATTTGTGAATTTTAGTTTAAAGGATGTGAAATAATATTTTCTTATGTATATCCATAGAATAAGTAAAATAATTGTGTCGGTACCTGAGATTTTATTTTGAGAGAACTTTCCTGATCCTGGTTTTTGGTAAAAGGTTAACGCTTCCGGGGAAATTCTTAGATTACATACGTGTATGATATATGGAAAATAGTACATAGTTTTTTATTTGTGTTTATCTTTCGTTCTATCACATATAAAAGTACAACATTGAGTTCTATGAGACCTTGTATCCCAAAATGAATATTATAGGAAAAAATTAATTAATAAATTGGGATGAAAAAGTCAAACTGTAAACTCCTGACTCTGTCATATAGCAACAAAACATATCCTTGATCCTTGCTCTGATATAATATCTAAAATTAAATAGAATGACATATTTGTGTTTCATTTATAATAGCTAACTATATAGTATTCAAATAATTTCTCTATTAGCTATTTTTTTTAAGGAACCTTACCTTCATTTTAAATGTGCGAGACAGAGTTATTCAATCACAAATAGAGTTTGGCCAAATTTTCATAGTAAGGTCTAAAGATGGGCCAGAAAAAACAAATGATGCCTTTTTTATTGAACCCTGGACTAAAATATTTGAAAGTTGCTGATGTGCCTTAAAGATTAATAATTGAATAGTCCGTGTCCGTGGGATATACTCTAATGTCTTGTAGTTATATTTTAGGAAATTAAATCAGTGGTAGGTAACTACCAGGGCACAAGCCCCACACGCCTCCTCACTAATATAAACTATTTTTCTATAGTCTATTTCTGCGGGGACCTGCACCCTCTTTTGATTTTATTATTCAATATTATTTGCCGTAGGGGATGACATGGTCCCCCTGTGACTCTTACATTAGTTGTGCCCCTTTTTCATGTAGTACTTGATAGTTTTATATTTTTTAAAAGACATTACTTGACTTTTTTTTGTGTTCCCTTAGATTTGCTCCACCTTTCCTTATGAACCATTCTCAACAATTCGATAAGTGGTTTGAATTATGTTGCTAATATGGCCCTCCTCTAGTGAGACACAACAATTTGCTAATTTGTTCCTCTCACTCTCAAAAGTTGTCGAGCCCTACATTAAATAAAAATTACCATATTACATCAATTAAGTAACCAAAACTAAGAAATTGTAAAAGATAATGCGTTCCATTCAACTCTTGTGCATAAATTATATTCCTGAATTTCAATTCAATTTCAAGTACTGCATAATACAAATTTAAGTAGATACACTATATATCTACATGAAGTCCCTTCAATTTATGTTTCTCTATTCTTGTGAGTGTCAAATCGTATTTTATTACCTCTTCAATAAATAAAAACAAACAAGTGTGTACATATATGTATACCTATATGTTTGTAGCCATTATTAATTATTAAAGTTCTAAGTATGTACTTATATATGGATGAAGGTAGTTATAAACATGTCTAATGTGACTTTATCGAATTAGATGTCAAATGCATTTGCACAAACTATATTGTAAACCAAAGGATTCGATCTTTTTGACTAGGTAGTCAGTCTATGAATAATTGGAGTTATTTCCTTTTGTATGGAAAATACTTACCCAAACTTTGTTCATAAATTACTATAACTTACATTATTTTTTTTCATTGTGTATGTATGGCAGTATATACGAAGAAGGGAAAAAAAGAAGTAAAAGTAAATCTTTGTCGTATCTTATGTTGACAATAGCCCATTCCAGTTAAACGAACAAACTTGCTCATGCCAAGAATATGAATATAAATTTTTTTCTCGAGAATTAATGATGCATTCACATAACAGAGTTGTACTCAACTTCTTTGAGTTAATAGTATTGAATAAATATATGTACATACTAAACGTACAAAACAATTAATATGTGACTATGTAGATATATACATATAGACCAACTCTTTGGAGATATAAAATATATGTTTAAGACTTATTTAAAAATTTATAAAAGTGTACAGAACATAGGTACATATAAAAGAAAGTGTCAAAGAATTATAGATAAATTGCAGATTTTTTTGAAAATATGTATATTGCTCTTATTCTTATTTTTGGAATATTTATGATATATTTTATTGGATCTACTCTATTCAGGGGAAAAAATACTTTTTTGGTTATCTCCAAAAATAACTAAAGCTTCAAATGAACATGCGTCTGTATGACAAAAAATATTATTCATCTGTCAATTTAAATATTGTTTTATGTTAATAAGCTTATCTTCACATATGTTCATATGTCTTAGCGTCGCATGTTGTAGAAAACATTCCTAGGGACGACAAAATTTTGATTTGCAAAGCTTTAAAAAAAGGGAGGTTTTGTAGAAATAAAAGTTTATTTTTTATGCAGGGGGAGGGAGGATTCCGTCATCTGATACTTATCTTGCACATAGAAAAATATCTTTTGTATTTAATAAAACTTCCAACTCTTTAAAATGATATAATAATTGCTACAAATGCTGCCAAATATTAATATTTTCAACAATTGTCCAAAGACAACACAAGAGTGACCTTTAAATAAAGATCCATATCTCATATCTACATAAGTTCAATAAAAAATGGGTTTGATATTTGGAAATGGATGAATATTGAAAATAATCAATTTGTGTTCGCAATTCAAATTAAATCATTTTGATTTTGAAATCAAGTCTCTTCTTAAGAGCTAAGTTTCAACAAGACAGTACACAATTTTCTATGCTCTGAACGCCAAACGGCAAGAAATTGATCACCATTCCCTCAGAAATAGGTAGTTTATGACTCTTGTACATATAGTTGATCATTATCTAAGCGTCTCCAGATTGTAGACAGCGCCAATGGTGGACACTTCGAGTATACATATTTTATTAGTTATTTAGACACACATTCCAACAATGATGATGGAAAAATATATAGTGAGAAAGTTCATCAAAGTATGTCTCCATTATAGTTTCAAATTACGACACCACTCTATATAAAGAAAAAGCAATACGAAAACATATCATATGAATAAAATATTAAATATGGAGGCATATAAGTATGTACACATACTATAGTATTTAACGGAGGTACGATTTGTGTGCCTGAGGAACATTTCTTTATGACGAAAAATATCTTCAAAGCCTCAACATTTCAAATCCTTTTTGAATACTTATACAAAGAGAGTATTCATAGAATTAAACTAGTTTTTTTTTTTGAAAAAACAATTAGGGGTAAGTCGCCGAATTACATATTCCCTAGGTCCTCTAATGAGGATAAAAATAATTAAAAAATAAAAGTATAACTTTAAATAACATATGTATATATATGTACATACATACATTTGTATGAATAATGGGGTAACAACAAATTAAAAATAAAACAATTTTCATTAAAGTTCAATTACATATTTGTTAAATGAAATACCAGGAAAGGAAAAAAACACACACAAAAGTTATATTTAAAAAAAAACTACAGATAGTTTTATATTTTATCAGTTTTCCATATGCATATTGTTTAAAGATATATACTCATATATGTAGGTATGTATCTATATTTAGGAATGAACAAATTTCACTCAAAGTCAAAACGTGCATATACAACTTTGATCTTTTAAACAACGTCAAATCATACATATTTTACTTTTTAACAAAGGAGGACTTTGAATAAAAACCTTTATGGCTATAATTCTTTAGAAATTCCTCTCTATTTTTTTTGCTTATTCTCCCCTCCTTTAAACCCACGTTTAGAACCTCGTTATGACCTCGTTTTGATAAATTATAAGATTCTTATGGATCCATTAACAATTTGAGGTATGAAAAACGTATTTTAGATTACCAAAGGCCAAAGAATGACGGAAAAACTTTACACAAACATATTTCCAGCATTGGTAAAAAGGAATTTTATTTTGATGTTAATACGTTAATACATATTATATAGATGCATTTAAGTGTATCAATGCTTAAATGATATCAAAACTACATAAATACTTTCTATGCATTAAATTCATGGAATTCAAGTCACAAGATTCAAGTCAGACTTGTAATCTACAACCAGAGTCAATAGACTTCTTTAATCGGAATCTACTATGTTTTTATCCCTTTTATATTTTCATTTTTTTTAACTGGTGCCAATTTGTCATTGGCTTAGTTTAAATACATCTTAAACATCTTATTTATATAAATATAATAAATGAATGAAATGTTCATCTTAAAACTTAATCTAAGTAATGTTCAATTAAACAAAAATACCTATTTGACCCATAGTTTTCAATATTAGACAGGACAAACAGTTTAAAAATGGTCAATTTTTAAATTGTAATTACCATACTAAAAATGAGAGGAGAGGTTTGATATTTTGAAAATATGAATTTCTTGATTCTCCCCAGAAAAAAATTTGTGAAAATTGTCTAAAAAAAGTTCCATCTAAAGATAAAAAACACAAATATAGATTTATAAAACTATTTCTATGTACATATATTTAGTCTTTAATTATCACGTTATCAAACATTTTATTCAATATTGCACCCTTGATAATTTGCTATTGAAAAAAACAAATGATGACAATTTGAGGAATGCCTTATATAAAGAAGGATCACACCGGAACCTAATCCGGTATCACCCGTTTATTCTTGTTTTCCCATAACCCAATCATTGGAGCTATAAAAATCGAGTCGTAATTTCCAAAAAAAAAAAAAACCACCAGAAAATTAACAAAAAGTATAGATTTATGACAATGGATGAGACCAAAGACATCAAGGATCGATCTATGAAGGGAGTATTAATTGGTCCTCTGAATGGGTATTTCCTTGGTTGGTTTTGTTTTAGTAATTTTAAAAATTAATTAAGGCTTTTTGCGTTTACAAGAATACTTTAATTGGTCAAAATTAGTTTAGCTCATCTTGTGTATATTGATCTTCATGAACATAATTATTCCAACTTTTTTCTAATATTTTTTCTATTATTTGTTTTTAATGTTTCTATTTTTTTAGAATTTAAGCAATTGGTTCAGTGACTCTTTATTGTTGTCACTATATCGATTTCGATGTAATTAATTCCCTGACAAATATTACTTTTTTCTTTTAAATTATATATGAAATATTTAAAATTGTAATAATAACCATTTCAACGTAAATTTTCAATATAAATATTGTCATTTTTTTTTTTTTTTTGATAGAAAAATTAATGTGATTACAATACGTGTTACTTTTGACTCTTTGAAATGTTTACCGTAATTTCAAAATTATGATTAAATTGTTGAACATGTTGAATAAACTAAATCAGATTATGGTTTAATAAAACTGTTTAATATAATTATGTGCCTCCACTCAAACCAGGTGATCTTTGAAGTCTCTCCGAGTCCGAGGGGCTCCAACTCATGATGTCGGGAAATCATTAACTATCCACAGATGTGCTATAGTTCTTTGGAGTTGTTAAGACTTCATTCATTTTTATGGATTCAGAGTTGGAGCCCTTCGAACTCGGAGAGACTCCAGAGGATCACTTAATTTGGGTTAAAACCTGGAGGAAGGATCTCAGGATTGTGAATTCTATATTGGAGGAACCCATGAAATTGATTGCACTAGTTACATCCTATCCCTTCCTAAGCCGGAGTAAGAAGCATGGATGTGGATTGCAAGACTTATTTCCTCTTCTAGTCTCGATGGATGTTTCTCTTTCTGTCTTATTACCCAAATACTCTATGAAAAGGCGTATCTTTTTTTATTCAAAATCAAGGGACCTATCAACTAGTAGAGTTCCAAAATCTCTATAAGAATTTATCGAAACTGTAGAAGGTTGATGTTCAAAATGGTGTTATAAATCGGAAGCCATCAATGCATCAATTGTCCGAAATGACTTGAAGATGAACCCTTTTTAAGATACGTTACAGTCAAACACTCACAGAGGGTATCATTGCCAAAAGAATGGAGAGTTCAAAAAAATTATTGAAAATTTGTACGAAGAACCTCTGTATTATCTTTAGTCACAAAAAAAGGGGATATGGATCTAAAATTTAATAGGCAAAATAATAGAATTTCAGCTTCCCGACAGATCCTCCTGGATGAGTAGGGGGTCCCACATCGAGTCAACAGCCGGCCTTTCATAGTCTGGACGGAGTTTCCAGCCCTGGTGACAAGCTTCCATTGGTTTTTCTACTGGAAGATCTTTGTATAAAACAGGAAAGCTACATTAGGAAAATGTTGGAGCCTCTTGACCTTTCTTGGTTGAAAGAACATAAAAAAATAACTTCATTTTCCAGCAATATGGAGCTTCAATTCATAATGGTCGAAAATCTCAGGAATGGCTGGAAGAAAGACTCCCATTTTGGGAATAATCAATATGACCTCATTCGAGTCCATATCTTAACCACCTCAACTATTTTGTACATAGTTATCTGGATTCAAAGGTTAAGGCTCATTTCTTTAAAAATTCGAAAAAGTGTGCTCGGAACTTCCAAGAAACTACATCCGTAACAGCATATAACACTTTCTACTCTTTCCTATCATAAATAATAATAACGGCAGTTATATTGAATAAGTCATTAATGAAAAGTTAACTTAAGATATAATCTAGAACTTTTATTTATACTGTTTCTTAAATATCTTATTGTCTGATTAACTATGGGGTAGAACAATACCTTTAAAACTTATAAATAACCCTGTATA
Organism: Lepeophtheirus nordmannii; assembly: GCA_963680855.1. Lineage (NCBI taxonomy): Eukaryota > Metazoa > Arthropoda > Copepoda > Siphonostomatoida > Caligidae > Lepeophtheirus > Lepeophtheirus nordmannii. Next base: position 19,464,776 of record OY804521.1, on the reverse strand, counting down.
TATTATATATATATATATATATATAGTGTATAGCCTCATAATGCTAAATATCTTTCCATGTTTCTATATATTTAAACATCTCATAAATAACCCCCCCCCCCCCATTTTTTTTGTCAAAGCATAATTTTTATATATAATATTGAGCTATATTTATCCCACTTCATTCATCACGCTATGTACATACACTCTGCATACATATACATACCTCATGAGGTTAATTGTTTTTTATATAAAAAAAGGCTTTTTGTGTGCGTGTCTATGTATTTAGGAAAGTAAACCATTAATTCTTTGTGATAAATACCTATACATTGTAGGTAATTAAGTGGTGAATTGATTTGAGTAATTAATTGAGTGTGTCTTTTGTTGAGAGCGAGAGCCAAAGGCAATCTTTAGAAAGTTAGACTTACCTACTCTATTGCTTTCTTTAAAGATGTTGATAATATCTTGGCTAAAGATTATGATAATGTAATATGCTTTCTTGTAAAATTGATTTGAGTGTCTCTTAAAGGGAAATTATGAAAATGTCCCTTTATTTAATACCTATGTTTATGCTCATGAAAGAACTTGGAGATGAACATAATAATAATAATAATAATAGTCCAACAACGCCTTTTTGGTGTGTGTAAAAATTGTACCTAGGAATTTATAAATTTCCGATATCGATCATATGCTGATGGAATTGTATAATATATTTTATTGATATTTTAAAAATAAAAAAACATGTCAAAGACTTATTAGACCTTAATTCATGTATTATATTGAATACAAATAGTTATTTAAAGGTAATTATATTTGAAGTAATATCCCAAATATATTTACGCTGTAATTTCTTGTCAATTGTCAATTTTTAACTACTTTTGTAATTAATTAGTATTTTAACGTCGATTGATTGTACTCAAATTAACTTTTTTTGAGCCGTCAATGTTTCTGTTATTTAATAAAAAAATATACATAATTAGAAATAGTTGTATAACAACTGATTTTCGGCCTCGTTCTTTTTTTCTCTCTCTCTCTCTCATTGAAAGAAAAAATTGAAGAGATACAATAAAAATTACATCGTGATGAATTGTATTGAACTTTTTATTTGTTTTTTTATGAAGGATTATATTGATATAATTAGAGCTATAAATAATATGCACTGCCAATATGTAAAAAAAAAAATTAACATGGAAATTCTGACAATTTGATAAAAGTTTGTGAGAAGAGTAGCGTCAACTGCCATGACGTTTTACTATATCAGCTATAAGTAGATATTAATATTTCTCTGACCCTTTTATGAGAAGAAATTTAAAAACAAACACGAAAAATTATACAACATCAAGGATTCTATGTTAACTCGATTAGGCACTTTGTTGATTTATTATTATTTGTGGACATAATGTATCTGTTCAAATTGTCAACCACTAGAAATAGCGCACGCAAGTAAACCCACAGGATTAACAGTACTATATGTATAAATATTTAACAATGTATATTTATAATATTTTTTTCTTTGAATTAAGAAAAACAATTGAAAAATGTATTTTTCTGCAAAATGTAATGTTAATTTCAAATAATATATTTTATTTTTAAAACAATCCAAACACAATGGTAATGTCAAAAGAAATGTATTTTGTAGAGTATTAATTTAGAATAGATATTTTAAACGCATGAAACTGATCTTTCCTTATTGGTAATATATAATAATTGTTTTTTTACGTTGCTATCCCACTAAAATGAAAATTTGTAGCCTATTTCAAATATTGTCAGCTGTCTATTACCTATTTTTGCACATTATTAGTGTCCTGAACGTTGACTGATCAAAGTTATAGTGAGGATTTCTATTGTATAGAATGTAGTACTTCTCAAACTTTTTTATACCAGAGTACATTAATGAGATTGCCAAACCCACAACGTACATCATAGACCAAAAATTTTGGTCTTATTTTCTTATAAACAAGAGAAACCTCCACATTGCATCGCTATTCTCAGGACAAAGTCTTGCACCGGGATGCACAGTTTGAGAAACATTGAAATAGAGAATAGTCAAACAACTGGGAATAATGATGCTTTTGGCTATCAAATATCAGTTAATTTCTGGCCTTTTTTTCTTTTCTTTATTTAGGAAAGGTTGAGAGATAGATATTTTTTGATCCTCGAGCAATTTTACCCACAAAAATATATTTATCATTGAATTCATGTCTCTCTATAGAATCGAATATATAAGTACATATATGCAAATATTTAATTGACACGTTTTAAACAATTTCATCGACACTCCATCAAAGACCATTAATAATCCATGAATCATGATAGTACATCATGATCTATTATACAATGGTATTTTCATTACGGTATGAAATCATATTTGTAAAATATAGTCAGCTGTTGATCCTTTCACGCTTTCTGTTCTACATATAATAATGGTTTTTTGATCATGAATTAAGTGTTACTCTATTTATAAATAACGTGTTAATTCTTCACAATTGATGGTGTTTTGCTCTCAGATTGCACTTTAACTATACATGCTTCGGAGTTTATTTTTCACTTTCAGTATTTGAGTCTTCACAGACATTTTCTTTGACTTTATTCCCTCCGTCTATTTTGTTATCATCCTTTTCTTCTGTGTCCATATCTTCCTCCTCTTCTGTCCGAATAATTTCGTTTGTTTTCCTTATTTCTGCTAGTCTACCGATTCTAGTTGGAAGATTCAATTCTTTTCTAAATTTCCTTTCGAATTCCCAATATGGTGTACTCTTTTTTTGCAGTGCATTTAGCTTTGATATGACATCTGAAGCACTAATTTGTTGGACCTTAGAAATAAGTTCTACTTTTCTTCCTGCAATAGGGATGATTGCAGGAAGCATTCACTTCAATTTGATCTTCAGTTTCAATTTTCTAGAAAGTATCTTGCTAAATTTTGGATGCGTATTCCGCCTTAGTTCCCTCCTCAGCTTTTATTTCGTGAGTTACATTTTCGATATTTCCCACAACATCTCCAAAATTGCTTACTACATCCCTCAGTTTTTCCTCCTGCAACTCTTATCCATTTTTGAAAATAACTTCAACAGGCCATTGGACATCTTTAAGTCGATTTAATCCCCTGATGATATAACCAAAATCATTTTCAACTTCTGTGCACCCAGTAATGTGTTCAAATCTTAACAGCATATTAATAAGACTTTTTGTTGTGATAACAATAAATTTTGCACCACTTTTACTATCATTTATTCTTAATATTTCATCTCTCGATTATCTTCTCATATTGATTAATGCTAGGAGTAGACTCTCTTAGTTTATCTCCCTCTTTGTCCTTCCAGCTTAAGATAAACTTATACTAGAAAGGATTTGTATTAATTTTCTTGATTATATTTTTTTCCGTTTCATTTTCTCTTCCTTTCGTCATTTCCTCTTGTTATCCAAGAATAAGAAATGACATTATCTCTTTCTCTCCCTTTTCCTATCCCCCCTTCCTCGGCGTTCCTCGTGCTGTGGTTCCTTGACCTTGCTCTTCTGCATAAAGCATACGAGAGCGCTCTTCAGACAAAGTATTCTTCGCTTTATAGAGTGGCTTGCCAGAAGGTACTCTGGCACTAATCATTTTCTTCGGCTGAGAAGGAAATGTAGTTCCAGCTCCTTGTGAATCATGTCGCCCTTTTAGGACTGGGTTTACTTTCATAAAATTTTTTTAGAAGTTATTGAATTTCACTCGGTTTAAAATAATTTTTGATAGAAACTCCACATGGACGGAAATTTTAAGACTGATTTTTTTTTAAAGAAAATGACAAATCTTTAGAGGAAGCAAAAGGTAGAGGTCCGGGAAAGATAATTATTGTTATGAAAAAGATGAGTTCTCTCCGGAAATATAGCGCAGAATTATTCCGTGCATTATCCTCAAAAGAGGTTGAGGAGATGGGCTGGCAAGAGCCTGTGACCGAAAACAACCGGTTATTCTTTATGTCAGGAAATTTGCTGAAAAAGAAGATCACGTTTTTGGGGGAAGTTTTTAATAAGGAAAACAATTTCACATTAAATGGAATTTTAGAAAGGGAGAAGGTTTTGAGGAAAATAACTTTTTTTTAAATATAAGTAGATTCAAGGTATAGTTTTTGAATTTTTTAAAGTTCATATGCAACAAGAAAATAAGATTTTTATTATTGGATAAAAACACAAAAACCCATTTTTTATAAAAATGGATAGAAGAAAAGATATTTTTAGATTGAAAAGTTCAACAAGAGAAATCATTAAAGGCCTTAGTTCCCTAAAGATGAATTACTCCTTGGTTTGGTTAAGGCACATGATTGTTACTAATACACTCTCATTAGGAAGTGTATTTGGCAGAACACCAGAAGAAAGACATTGTTTTTTCTGCAATGGATCATTAGAGACGGCTAGACGTTTTTTTACTAGAGTGCAAGAACGTTTCCGGAATATGGGACTATATAATGGAAATATTTTACAGAAAGTTGGATCATCACCTTGTGAATACGGACTTTGTTTATTTTTATACTCTCCCTATCAGGACGTTATCAATATAGTTATATCGAGAGCTCAGTTAATTTTATAGAGACTAAGGAGTACATGAACACCCCTCCAAAAAGATTTTACATAAATTATTGAAAATATTACAACCCATGAAATTAAATAATAATGTGTTAATCAAATGCTGTTTATACGGAATAAATTAGTTGTACTTGAGTACAAAAAAAACAACTATGGTAGGTTCTCCAACGTGTAATGTAGAAATAAAATGTATTTATAAAATCATTTGTTTGTAATTTATTTCGTCTCAGGTGTTTTTTTTATCTAATTAAATGGATTTTTTTAGACCACATGTGCGGTTATAATCAATGCAATGAAATTTGAGACTCTATAGCCCTTTATGAAGTAGAGGAAGTATGTACATTGTACTATTTAACAAAAAAAAGCCTTACACTCTCAAAAAAATGAATAAGACAACAAAAAAGGTTAATTATCAATGCCTGGCAATTGCCCATCTGCGCTATAGATAGGTATACATATATGTATTTATATAAACATATTCGAGGAGGAAAGCCCTAAGAACCAAAATTATGTATATATATATATAATTCTTATTTTCTTCATAAGAACATCTCACCATATCTAAGGAGCTTTTATCGTTAGATATATATTTTTTATTACTAAATATGGATATAAACAATCCATAACATCTCTTCTATATACATATAACACATTGTAAATACATAATGTGACTTTGTATAGATAATACTTTCTGCCTCTTTGCCCTCTAACTTTTATCTATGAATGAAAGTCTTATTTAAACATTAATAACTAATGATGCTTCTGTTGTTAATTTCTTTTTGTTTTTAAGCTGGGAAGACACTTCTGAGGGGTGACCCATGAAGATACAGAAACATATTCTTTCTGATAACCTAATAATATTGCATTACGTAACTCATTTTAAATTTGATTTACTTGCTAAAAAAGTGAAGGATTACTTGCGTCGCCCCTTGATTAAGATCCACTATCATGAAATTTCCCAATTTTTCATACCCATTAGGTACATCGACCATTCCCACAACATGAATTATAGCTGATGTTTTTCTTCTTTTATCCCTTATCTTGGAGGTTTATTACTATACCTTGTCATGTTGTAAATATCCCTACTAAATACATATTACTTTAAAAGATAATTGTCCAGCCAGCAGTAGTAGAGAAAGACATCAATGACTAAAGGCCAACTTCGGGCCTTATTTTCTCATACCTTTTTCCTTTTATGAAGGAAAAGTTGAAATATTCTTGTTACTGTTATATCCCTACAATTAAATAAAGAACAGTTGGGCCACTACAAGACGAGCCTTTTTGTTCACTCGCAACCTCGACTCTCAAGAAGACAAGGAAATTTTGAAAAAACAAGGAGTCCATTAGTCTGTATTTTTTTTGTTGTCAAGTGTTAAATTTGAGTGAAGTTATTATTTAGATATACATAATATAAAAATCTATAAATTAGTACTATATTCAAACATAAAAAAAGGGAACACATTCCTTGATTTAATGTATAAATCAAAATCATATATGATACTCATATAACACGTAGAGTCAACTGCTTTAAATCAGAAAAGAGTCAAATGATAAAAAACAGCTAGAAGGAGGGTACAATATACTTTTGTTTATCCCAATAAGCTCGTCGTGCTAATATAAGGCAGTAACTCAGCAACGCAGTGACTCACTCCAACTGTTGAATAATTTTATATATAACTGTAGGTCTAGGTTCAATGCATAAAAATAAATCATTTATGTGGAGGGAAGGTTGACAAATATCATTTCAATGTGATGTGTTCTTCAATTAGAACAAATTGACAACATACACATGTAGATACATATTACGTCATATCAATCATTTATATTTACATAAAAAAAAGTTGTATTCAGATCCTTTGTACATAAATATTTTTTTTAAAGACCACAACCATTTGGCAAGGAATTAACTGGCTAAAAAGAATGCTTCATAATTAATAATGTTCTACATATGAATATTGGACAACTCATATGCCAAATAAATGAAAGATAAAATCATAAATGAACATCTTTTTATTTATAAGAAAAGTCATTTATTTTATTGGTTTTCCAATGGTTTTATTTTCCCTTTTTGAACAAATACAATGTCTCTATTTTTCTTTTTCTTCATTACTTATCTCTTATCATTCTTATAAAAGTTTATGAATATTTCGTAGAATAGTGTTTTCATACAAATTTCCTTATTATCAAGCTGTTTCATACCCATAATTATGCTATGTATATGTATTCTCTATCTTGAAAAAGACATCTTCATCTTTTATTTAGGCTATAAAGGCAAAGTTTTTAGAGAAATAGCTTTGATATATGATATTATACCAATAATAAGAAAAGAGGTTTCTATTTTTTTTTATTGTTCCAAAAATGTACATGAGATAACTTCAACAAATTATTTCAATATCTTACTTTTATGCCTCATATCTATTTATATTTCAAAAATATGACTTTGTAGGTGGACATATCCTTGGGTCCATATATCTCGAGGATGAATTCCAATCATACACTGAAGCTGTTCTAAGGAACAAACCTTTTTCAATAACGTCATCATAGATATCAGCCATTGATGTCATCATTAATCTATCTCAGTTGTCATAGTGAGATAGTAAGGAAATACCTTTGAGATGCATATTTTTTGAATAAATAATTTTTTAAGATAGAAACTTTCTATAAGATAAACCATCTTCGCTATGAATGATTACTAAGGTATGATAATCTAAAGAAAATCATTATTTCCCTCATTTTTCAGAATAATAAAGACAGTACCTTTAATTTAGAACAAGGATACAAACACAGTAAAAACATTTTTGAAATTATTAAACACTTTTACGAAGTTTAATCAATTGTATTTTTAATTTTCAGATTTATTGTTTTTGAGGTGAAAAATGACCGGAGTCCCAAATTACTCCAAACCCAGAGTACTTAGAATTAGACCTAAGAGGGAAAAATTGAGATCAGTTTTTAATTTTACACCTACAAATAAATTCAGTATATATTTTCAAAGTTAATCTGAAAATTATCTCTTGCAATTAATATCTAGTGTATGTAATAGGGAACAATACGGGATGAGATCAAATTTAAACCTCATACGCCTAATGGACCGATCCAACCAAACATACACACATATATTTCCGTATGTAACAACTGATACATTTAGTTTAGTTATAGACTTTCTATGTAGAGCATCCTACCTAATTGTGTAAATTTTTTAAACATGAAAAAGTTTTTTCTTTCATGGAAATGAACTCAATTTTGTTGCAATCTTTCAAAAATGCAAATGATATGTCGAACAAATGTCAAACTTTTAGTTGAAGACATCACTCAAAACTTTTTAAGGAACCAAAGTAAATCCCTTCTGACATGAAATAAATTCATACTCTAACATAAAATGCTAAAACATATTTACAGTGTTTCTATTATGAATGCATACATCCTGGAGTTACTACTATGAATGTAAAATTTAACAAGTACGCGGTGTTACTAACCGTTTCATTTCCTTCAACATTTAACTTAAATCAAACAATTATTTTAGAGCGTTTCATAAACCATACAAACATATATATGTATATATATATATAAAATTGATATAACAATCTTTGGACCTTTATACATTTTTTAATAGAGTTAGCTTAATCAATGTAATATACTTATATTTTTAAAACAAATATCCATTAAATGAAGATGAAAATCGTGATTGGCATTAATCAGTTTACTATTCCTTGGCAGTTGATCGAATGGATGATAATGACACGAAAATATAAATTAAAAATCACTTAGAATGAGTTAATAATTACACAGGTCAACAAATTTGAAATGTCGAAAATTCTAAGGGGTATAGGTATAAAAAAGTTATTCAGTTTTGCACACTAATTTCAAAACTTTAAAAAAAATTCCCGAGAGTCTGACGGTTTTCGAAAAATTGGACCCTACTTTTTAAGCTAATTTGGTCCATTTTCCAACATCAGCTTCAATTTAAGCCTAGAAGGATACTCATTTTTTTAAATAAAAAATGAGGATCCGCTATTGTATTTAATGCAAATTCCATTTCCAGTCTTTGTTTTGACGCAAAGTGACTCCTGGGGGCATAGGCGGCGGGAGTAGGCCCAAAAGTTGGCCAAATCCTTTGTACTTAAATATTGAACCCCTTGAATATTACAAGAAAAGGATTAATAAAGAATGCATTAACGAGCTGAGTCCCTCAGCTTTCAAACAAGATGTCAAGCGCCCGATAAGAATCCTTAATTAAGAAGAAACCGTCCATCTAAATATGTAAATTTTCATCCAATTTCGAGTGAAAATACTCACGGTAGAGCTACAAAAGTACTACCGCCCAGAAGGATTATGAAATCAGCTGAAATCCTTCTGCACGCTACTACTTGAGTCTATTGCACTTGTTTTTTAGTAGCTGTACCGTGAGTCTTTTTTCTATTTTTTTTTATTATGAGACCGTTACATATTAAGAGTAGGTTACGTGACAAAGTATTTTAGGTACCGAAGAGTAAATTTTTATAAGTTATTTCCAGAGTTTATCAACATAATATGTAGAGAGACCCAAGAAGCTGATATGACCTTTTTTCAATCTTAAATTGTCCAAAGTATTACTTCAATGTCTTATTAACGAATAGGAATTTGTTTGTATCTTTTAAGATACGTACAAATACTGTATACACTTGTAAATAGATATTTCAAATTACGCAATCTGACTTGATCAAAGTCAACTTCTATTTATAATCATGGGAGGAGATATTAGAGGGGATATAGCATAAAAGATAATCCCTCACCCCCCCCCCCCCCGGGAGATTTAAAGTCAAAATAATTTGAACATAATTTTAATTTATTAAGTATAACCATATTACTGCGATTTCTTCAATACTAAATGTATGGTTCTCAAATGAATCTTTGCATACAAATTCAAATTTGATAACAAAGAAAAATGCCAAATTTCTTTGTTATGAAATTTGTATATCTATACGAATATTAAATTGTGAATTATACGTCATTTTTAATCAAATTCATCGTGGGAGTGCTCAAAGTCCAAGCTAGTTTTGATCATTTTTCCACAAAAGTTAAAAAATGATGTATTTATTAGATCAAAAGAGTGCAGAAATATCTATTTGGAGTTCCAGACTTTGATGTTTTAACTAAGACGTATACTTTAAAAGTTACTACCTCAAAAAAACAAGTCTTAAAATACTTCTCTTGTATCATTTTGTTTGTACATAAATAAAAACCTTGTAAAATTGGAGATGGAGGTTCCAAAGGCTCTTAAAAACAAAGAAAAACTGCATTAATAGGATCTCAATAGGTAATTATCCCCTAGTCTGAAAGCCTATTTACACCACTGTTAATAATAATTTCTCATGTTAAGATTCAAGAAAACCCATCCGATTTATATATTGGTCAATCTACGACAAAAAATAATTTTAAAAAGTATTAATAAGTTAAAAAAATAACCAAAAATGAATATTTAATTCTAAATGATTATTTAATTTCGTTCCTACTCAAACTCTGAAAAATAATAAAACATGTAAAGATTAACATTTTAAACTAACAGCAATGCAATTTATTTTTCCAAGGCTCTTCTGAGCTCATTAATATCATTACATACAATAACAAATTTCCTCATAGACTAAAAATTTACCACGTTATTTGAAAAAAGAAGAAGGTTTTTCCTTGATTGTAGACCACAGAAGTGGCATTGGGACATCATCTTATCAATGAATAATTTTGTTTCTCAAGGGTACAAAATGTATAATTTATAGAAAATATGTCCTACATACGTACATGTTTGCAAATAGGTACCTGTCCCGCTCTTTCCTAGATTAATTTCATCAGCATAAGTATATTTATTAAGATAAATATAATTTATCTATTGATGAAAACAAATTAAGTCTATAGAAATATAATTTATGATATTAATGCATGATATTTGGACTTTTTTTTCAGAATAGTATATATTTCTATCCTACCAAAAGGATTTATACGATAACAATAAGTACATATAGATATTATGTATATTGTATCTCCAACAAAATAATTTGTGAATGATACAAAACTAAAAAAAAAAAAAAAGATTAGAATAAAGAAACTTTTAACAGTAAGATATACAATATTTTCTTCTTTCTTCATGTTCTAATGTAATACATATATTACCTATACCTTATAAGAAGTAGTAATAGAGAGGTATTTGCTTTTATTTAATTAAAGATTAGCTCTCAAATCAGTCATTTTCACATCCAACTTTTTTTTATGCCTTGAAAAAATATAATTGACCGTTTAACTTTGTAATTATTTAATTTATGAGTTTCAATATTTGTAGGTTTATCTTATTGATACAGTCTACTATTATACAATATATAACAAAGAAATCAGAAAATATCCTTAAAAAAATATATAGATACTTTAAATCCAGATCACGATGTAACCCCACTAACATACAAATATACATTCTATTTGAACTCAGCTGTTAGTTTTTTTACTTCTTTTTGTCTTATTAGTGATCTGAATGTTGATTGGTTTTTTCCAATTAAATGTTGTTAACCACTTAACAATTGCCTCATTAAGAATTATAATTCCTCATTTGGGAAAAATTGGCTAACTACCAACTGATTTTGGGCTTTTTTTTTCTGTTTCTTATTGTAAGAAATGTTGTGTGATACAATAAAGATAAATAAATGTGACATGTGACATGTTTGGAAATGGATACTTTGATATTATATTATTTTTTTGAGCGTTTAAGACTCACCTCTACACTCGGATCGTATAGAAAGATAATTAATTAGTAGTCTCATAGAAAAGCTCTTTCACTTGAGTACATTTTGATTTTTTTAGGTCAAATCTATCAGCAGATAGATATCTGTTGAATCATGATAAATCAGGGTTTTTGACATGAATGACTGATGATGTAATCATAGCTAACTTACAAAGTTTGAATTTAATCTGGTAATGTGGGCTGCGAGTAGGCTTAATATTCCATTAGGCACAAGTGATTTCTCAATGACATAGTGAAGAGGGGTGATATCTGTTGTAACGTCTAACCATTAAATATTTATACAAACCAGCAAAAGTGATTCATCAATTTATTATATTTATTAATTGTAGTATCCATCGATATAAATATTTCTAAATTATGGAAGATGTTTTAGGAGAAATCTTTTCTAAATCTGAGTAATATTTAAATCTTTTTTATTCAAATTTAACTTATTTTAAAATCAAATTCAATGAATATCAAATGATAATCTTGTTAATTATATTTAACAGCTCGTGATGGTATATAGACTAAATGAGCTCTTTTCATTTCTTGTAAATGAAAGCCAGTTTTGAAGAAAAAAAAAGAAGAGAAATATTTAGACAGAATTGTCCATTTTATTCGAAAAATGTGTCAAAACAATCATTTAACCTTTAAAACTATTTTTAAGTAGTAGATTTATAAAATTCACATTGTACTCTATTAAGTAAAATTTCTTTCTTATGACGCATTGCAGTAGCTATATCTAATTTTATTATATTGTAAAAAGATATGGACACAAAGGGGGGGGGGGGGGGAGGAGGATATTTAACTCCCTCTGTAATTGTTTAAGAACAAGTTGTCATAATATGAAAATAGATAAACTTTCAAATCTAACCGAGATTTTAGAGTGTTTATGCAAATCTTACATTGAAACAAAGTCATAAAAACTATCTCTATTTTCTTCACACTAAGCGGAAATATGTATGTTCAAAAAACTTCATATTTCATATTTTGATATGAATGGGTACATAAAAATAAATAAATGGCTTGTATCATGCATGTACAACCTACGGCCCGCGGAAGCTTTTCATTCGGCCCGCAGAGACTTTTGAAATCTATAATTATCATATAATTTAAAAAAAAATATTATAAAATAAGTATAATTTGCAAATATATAATTAGGGCTCTTGGCCCGCAGTCAGTCTTGGAAAACATAATTTGGCCCACAAGTGAACTAAGGTTGCCCATCCATGACTTATATTAATGTACATATTGATACTTAGGAGAGGTTGTGTGTTTTTCAAATTTATATTATTCCGTTATTATTGTTATATTATTTTTTGGTGTTTCTATTTTATAGTTATATAATGTATGTCTAGAAACTTAATTAGTACCTTTGTTATAATTAATTAGTATAATAGCTTTTTATATTCTATAAAAAATGATAATTAATTATTTATGACATTTACAGGTAAGAAAAAAGATGAGGAAGAGTTGGATGATTTGAAAAAAGAATTAGAACTCGATGTACATAGAATAACAAGGGAGGAATTATGTCAAAGACTCGGTACAAATTTAGAAACAGGCTTAACTGAAGCACAAGCCAAAGCAAATTTAGAAAGAGATGGTCCTAATGCCCTTACTCCTCCTCCTACTACACCAGAATGGATAAAGTTTTGCCAAAACTTGTTTGGAGGATTTGCAATGCTTCTTTGGTTAGGAGCTATTTTATGCTTTTTGGCATATTCAATTCAAGCAAGTACATTTGAAGAGCCCCCTGATGATAATTTGTATCTTGGAATTGTACTAACAGCTGTAGTGGTAATTACAGGGGTATTTTCCTATTACCAAGAGTCTAAATCATCAAAGATTATGGAGTCATTTAAAAACATGGTTCCTCAATATGCTCTTTGTCTTAGGGAAGGTGTCAAAGTTAATATCAAAGCAGAACAACTAACTGTTGGAGATGTAGTTGAAGTTAAGTTTGGAGATAGAATACCCGCTGATATTCGAATAACTGAATCAAGAGGCTTCAAAGTAGATAACTCATCCTTGACTGGAGAAGCAGAGCCTCAATCTCGTTCTCCAGAATTTACCCACGAAAATCCACTTGAAACTAGAAATCTTGCGTTTTTTTCTACAAATGCTGTTGAAGGAACTGCTACTGGAATAGTTGTAAACACTGGCGATAAAACTGTAATGGGAAGGATTGCTGGGTTAGCATCTGGCTTGGAAACTGGAGAAACACCAATTGCAAAAGAAATTGCTCATTTCATTCATTTAATTACTGCTGTAGCTGTTTTCCTTGGTGTGACCTTCTTCGTTATTGCCTTTATACTAGGTTACCATTGGCTTGATGCTGTCATTTTCTTAATTGGTATTATTGTAGCTAATGTACCTGAAGGTTTGTTGGCTACTGTTACTGTCTGTTTGACACTTACTGCCAAGAGAATGGCTTCAAAGAATTGTTTGGTAAAGAATTTGGAAGCTGTCGAAACCCTTGGATCCACATCAACAATTTGCTCTGATAAAACTGGTACCTTGACTCAAAACAGAATGACAGTGGCTCATATGTGGTTTGACAACAAGATTCATGAAGCAGACACAACAGAAGATCAATCAGGTTGTACCATGGATAAGAATACTCCAGGATGGAAAAAGTTATTTAGAATTGCTGCCTTGTGTAACAGAGCAGAATTTAAAAGTGGACAAGATGGAGTTCCAATATTAAAAAGAGAGGTTAATGGTGATGCATCTGAAGCTGCCCTCCTTAAATGCTGTGAATTAGCAAACTCTAACATCATGGACTATCGGCAAACAAGAAAAAAAGTATGTGAAATACCATTCAATTCAACTAATAAGTATCAGGTATCAATTCATGAATCAAATGTAGATGATGATGTCGAAGCTAATTTACTTGTGATGAAAGGTGCTCCAGAAAGAATTCTAGATAGATGTTCCTCTATACTAATTAATGGAGAAATAAAACAATTGACTGAAGAGTGGAAGGAGTCTTTCAATTCGTCATATCTAGAACTAGGAGGATTGGGAGAAAGAGTGCTTGGATTTTGCCACAAAGTACTTGATAATGATCAATATCCTCAAGGATTTGCATTCGACTCAGATGAAGTAAATTTTCCACTGGAAGGATTATGCTTTGTGGGTCTCATGTCGATGATAGATCCTCCAAGAGCTGCTGTACCTGATGCAGTCACAAAATGCCGTTCTGCTGGTATTAAGGTTATCATGGTTACTGGAGACCATCCCATCACAGCAAAAGCTATTGCTAAGTCTGTAGGAATTATCTCCGAAGGAACAGAAACCATTGATGATATAGCTGCTAGGCTCAATATACCATTAGAAGAAGTGAATCCAAGGGAGGCTAAAGCAGCCGTAGTTCATGGAGGAGAATTAAAGGATTTGACATCTGTTCAATTGGATGAAATTTTATTGTATCACACAGAAATCGTGTTTGCAAGAACTTCTCCACAGCAGAAGCTGATTATTGTTGAAGGCTGTCAGAGAATGGGCGCCATCGTTGCTGTAACTGGTGATGGTGTCAATGATTCTCCTGCATTGAAAAAGGCTGATATTGGTGTTGCCATGGGTATTGCTGGATCTGATGTATCAAAACAAGCAGCTGACATGATTCTTCTGGACGACAATTTTGCCTCCATTGTTACTGGTGTTGAGGAAGGAAGATTGATCTTTGATAATTTGAAGAAATCCATTGCCTACACTTTGACCTCTAATATTCCTGAGATTTCTCCTTTCTTGTTGTTTATTCTTGCTGACATTCCATTACCTTTAGGGACTGTTACCATTCTCTGCATTGATTTGGGTACTGACATGGTTCCTGCCATTTCCATGGCATATGAAGAAGCTGAATCCGATATTATGAAACGACAACCACGTAATCCATTTACAGATAAACTTGTGAATGAACGCTTGATCTCTATGGCATATGGTCAAATTGGTATGATACAAGCCTCTGCTGGTTTCTTTGTATACTTTGTAATTATGGCAGAAAATGGATTCTGGCCTTCAAAGTTACTAGGTCTACGAAGAGCTTGGGATTCTCCAGCCATAAATGACTTGGGCGATTCATATGGTCAAGAATGGACATATCATGATAGGAAAATTTTGGAATTTACGTGTCATACAGCCTTTTTTGTATCAATTGTAGTTGTTCAATGGGCAGATTTAATCATTTGTAAAACACGTAAGAATTCTGTGTTTCAACAAGGAATGAAAAATCACATGCTGAACTTTGGAATATTCTTTGAAACGGCTCTTGCAGCTTTTCTATCCTACACTCCAGGAATGGATAAGGGTCTTAGAATGTATCCTCTTAAAATCAATTGGTGGCTCCCTGCACTCCCATTCTCCCTTCTTATCTTTGTGTATGATGAAGTTAGGAAGTTCTTACTGCGAAGACAACCCGGAGGATGGATTGAGCTGGAAACATATTACTAATCCTTCACCTTTGCTTTATTTACACATATTAAAATAATTCTTGTATTGCTTGATCTTGTTTTGTTCTCCATTAATTAATAAGTTTTTATTTATTTATTTTTATTTTTTGTGAAATTATATATGTAAATTTGATCACAAACTCTAAGTTTCACGTTTTTCAATCAATTTAGAATAAACGCTCTTAGAATTGGATCAAAGCTAATAATGTGTATATAATAAACAAACCCATATAAATTATCTACATATATCTATACAAACGATATCAATGCATTGTCTTAATTTTGCTTTTTGAATAATACATAACGTGAAATATTTCTCCATTTTTGACATAAACCTGATTATTTTCCATGTTTATTTCCTTCATTCACAAAGTATGCAGTCTCAAAGCAGGTTTAATAGAGTCAAGTCATATTACCAGGTAGTTAGTCTCGATAATATATGTACAGGTATAAAAAACAAAAGGAAGACATTTCGTATATAGATTTTGTTCCATTCTATGAAGCCATACCTAGGTATGTAAAATGTAGGAAGTGTATCCTTGAGTAGTTCCTTATGTATGCATATACATACATACATATAAGAACTGGGTGGTACAAAAAATTGGAAGCATGACACTTATGTTTTGGTTCGGTATATGCACCTACATATGAAATTTGGAGGACTTTTTAAAGAAAAAAAAGACAATTATTTTTATGTATATATGTATTAATATAAAGCTCTAGCTAAACCAAAAGGTATGGTACGTAGTGTTTCATGATTTGGTGCTCCACTGTCCCGGCGTTAATATACATATGTAACATTTTACAGAAATATCACGCAATTGTAGGGGGAAAATTAGGTGGGGGTATAGCATGACCCACATATTTTAATTCAAGATAAATTTGAAACATATTTTATTATAATTATATTTCATTTGTATGCGCAATGTGCATAGTACATATATACATACAATATATGTACATGGTGATAAGAATAAATGTTTTTTAACCTTCATATTGGTCGACAGAAAGTATGTCCAATATACATACTTGGATTAAAGAAACATGTCTGCACCCATAAAGTGTGTGCATACATAGACATACTATACATATATTCTTAAAAGAAAGCTTTGTGCTTCATATTTTTCCTAAGGAACAAGAGAGGGGAAGGGAGGTGAACTGCTAGCCCAGATAATTATTGATGAATTTATATGTCTGTTTATTTCTTTAGAAAGTCCACAATGGACCATAAAGTTTGTAAAACAAGTCACATTATACTTAGCAAAACAAAGATCATACCATCAATTCTCGTGAATACTTTAAAATGCTTTTTGAATTGGTTTTAGTCATGCAAAAAAATTAAGGAAAAGAAAGAAGATATTATTCTGCCCACCAATGTAGATATTATAAACGTTGGCTAAGGAGCGAGAAAGGATATCTACATATCGTTATGGTTTTACACATATCATGACAGAGGGCGCTTGCTCTATGTACACAAATATACCTAGAAGAACGCTCTGTTTTTTGGCTATTACTTAAGCTTTTGAAAAGCTTCTTTCCTATGTGAATTGATTATTTTTTTTATTTTATATATACATTTTTCTATCTATAGGGTGAACGAATCGGTAATAATAATAATAATAACAATAAGGATAACAATAATAATAATCAAAAGTATGTACAACTTCTGCATAAAAGGTAAATCAGGGACTTGCTTTCTCTCTGATGTCATTTTTGTTTAATGACGTCATAATGTGAGCGAGTTGAAAAAAACTCTTATTTTTCTTCTTCATCCAATTTTGTTTCGTTTTTTTCCTCGACTTGAAAGCTTCTCTTCTTCATCATGGCACCGAAAGGTAATTGATTTCCGTTTATTTATAATATAGTTATTTATATAGTACATATGTGCCTACATTTATGAATATACATAAGTATATTTGGAGCAATGAATTCCATTTTTGTTTATGTATCTGGTCAATTTCAATACGAGGGGCAGAAAGATAATAAATAAAACATTCTTAAAATATTTAGTTTTTTTTCTTCTTTTTTTCAATTTTGTTTGTATTAGAAAATTAAAAATAGACCTTGGGGTGAAATCTCAATTAATGTATGTATATGTACGTATTTGAAAAGATAAAAAGAAGGGGGGAGGGGAGAGAGAAATGACCCAGCATTTGTAGATTGACAATTTTTACATATTATATAGGTCAAAAAACGTTGTTCTTGTTGTTGTTTTTTTAGGAAGAAGAGGTCATTTTGGGGTTACCTTTTCTTTCTATTGAAAAAACTCATTGCATAAGATCAAAAGTACATTTAGTTCTAAAGTAGGCCCTTATACTATTTTTTATGTAGTTTAGGCTACATTAAAGTAAGTTGTAAATTGCATTTTGTTTGCCCCAGGCTTTGTAAATCATAATTTCTATGAATAACAACTTATTTATGTTACTTCATTTAAAATAACCTCTCCCAACTTTTGGGAACACGAGGTAATCAATGACTTTCTTTTTTCCTTTCCCCTCCTTATACTTCCAATCTACTTGCTTTCTCTAAATCCTGTAAAATCTTGCCAAGATAATCAAGAAGGGGAAACCCTACATAAGAGGTTAGAAAATAGTTATTATCCTCCTCTGTCATAGTCATAATATGTAGGTTTATCTCAATGACTCTTTTGAATTTACCAATGAATGAATCACATACAGATGCATACAGATGTATATTGCAACTATCAAACTAATATGCATAAAATACATTTATTTTTCAAGGTCATACCCGAACAAAATATAACTTTTTCTTATATGAACTCCTTGCTAATTATATTAATTATAACCATAGTGCCTTTCTTATTCAATTTTAACACTAATATGCTCCAACATAAGTTATTAATTTAATTAAACCTTAACTAACATTACTAATATCACTAACACAATTCTTTTTCCCATCCCATTTTATCTAATTAGGCAAGGAGAAATTAGAAGAGCTGAAGAAGGAATTAGAGGTTGATATACACAAACTCAGCGTAGAGGAAGTATATCGTCGATTCGGAACGAATCCCAACACTGGACTAACGAGTGCTCAGGCAAAAGCTAATCAAGAGAGAGATGGTCCAAATGCTCTTACCCCTCCCCCAACGACTCCAGAATGGGTTAAATTCTTACAGGCCTTGTTTGGAGGCTTTGCTATGCTTCTTTGGCTTGGTGCCATTCTTTGTTTTATTGCTTATTCCATTCAAGCATCAACTAAAGAAGAGCCTTCCGATGATAACTTATATTTAGGCATTGTCCTTACTGCTGTAGTAGTTATCACTGGTATATTTTCCTATTATCAAGAATCAAAATCTTCCAAAATCATGGAGTCATTCAAAAACATGGTACCGCAATATGCTCTCTGCTGGAGAGATGGGGAAAAAGTTACTATCACAGCAGCTGAACTTACAGTGGGGGACATTATTGAAGTTAAATTTGGAGACAGAATACCTGCTGATATCCGAGTTGTGGAAGCAAGAGGGTTTAAAGTAGATAACTCATCCTTGACTGGTGAGTCAGAGCCTCAATCACGAAATGCCGAGTTTACTCACGAAAATCCCTTGGAAACAAAAAATTTAGCTTTTTTTTCAACAAATGCAGTAGAGGGAACAGCTAAGGGAGTTGTGGTTAATATTGGTGACTGGACAGTTATGGGAAGAATTGCTGGTCTAGCTTCTGGACTAGATACTGGAGATACACCAATTGCAAAAGAAATTGCCCATTTTATTCATATTATTACTGGAGTGGCTGTTTTCCTTGGTGTGACCTTCTTTCTTATTGCTTTTATCTTAGGTTACCATTGGCTTGATGCTGTTATTTTCTTAATTGGTATTATTGTAGCTAATGTACCTGAAGGTTTGTTGGCTACTGTCACAGTTTGTTTGACACTTACTGCCAAACGAATGGCCTCCAAAAATTGTTTGGTCAAGAATTTGGAAGCTGTCGAAACTCTTGGATCCACATCAACAATTTGTTCTGACAAAACTGGCACCTTGACACAAAACAGAATGACGGTAGCTCACATGTGGTTTGATAATCAAATTGTTGAGGCTGATACTTCTGAAGATCAATCTGGAGTATCAATGAACAAAAATGCTCCTGGATGGAAAGCCCTTTGTAGAGTTGCTTCTCTTTGCAACAGAGCTGAGTTTAAGCCAGGCCAGGATAATGTTCCTATTCTTAAAAGGGAAGTAAATGGTGATGCATCAGAAGCTGCCTTACTTAAATGTTGTGAGTTGTCTATGGGGCAAGTAATGGAGTAT
This sequence comes from Lepeophtheirus nordmannii, assembly GCA_963680855.1. Taxonomy (NCBI): domain Eukaryota; kingdom Metazoa; phylum Arthropoda; class Copepoda; order Siphonostomatoida; family Caligidae; genus Lepeophtheirus; species Lepeophtheirus nordmannii. Next base: position 19,444,774 of record OY804521.1, on the reverse strand, counting down.
CGACGACGGAATAAAAAAGTTAGTGAAGTTCCTTTCAACTCCACTAACAAATACCAGGTTTCCATCCATGAAACAGATGACAAAAATGATAACAGATATCTTCTTGTCATGAAAGGTGCACCAGAGAGAATCATGGATCGATGTGGATCCATTTTAGTCAATGGTGAAGAAAAAGAACTAACTGATGATTGGAGAGATGCCTTTAATAGTGCTTATCTTGAACTTGGTGGACTGGGAGAGCGTGTACTTGGATTTTGTGATTATATTTTACCTGCTGATAAATACCCAGAAGGATACCCTTTCGATGCTGATGATGTAAACTTTCCCATTGAAGGATTAAGATTTGTAGGTATTATGTCTATGATTGATCCTCCTCGAGCTGCCGTACCCGATGCTGTCGCAAAATGCCGTTCTGCTGGTATTAAGGTTATTATGGTTACTGGTGATCATCCCATCACTGCAAAAGCTATTGCTAAGTCTGTTGGAATTATCTCTGAAGGAAATGAAACAGTTGAAGATATTGCAAATCGTTTGAATATTCCCACAAGTGAAGTAAATCCCAGAGATGCTCATGCAGCAGTTGTTCATGGTGGAGAGTTAAAGGATATTTCAAAAGATCAATTGGATGAAATTTTAATGTATCACACAGAAATCGTGTTTGCAAGAACTTCTCCACAGCAGAAGCTGATTATTGTTGAAGGCTGTCAGAGAATGGGCGCCATCGTTGCTGTAACTGGTGATGGTGTCAATGATTCTCCTGCATTGAAAAAGGCTGATATTGGTGTTGCCATGGGTATTGCTGGATCTGATGTATCAAAACAGGCAGCTGACATGATTCTTCTGGACGACAATTTTGCCTCCATTGTTACTGGTGTTGAGGAAGGAAGATTGATCTTTGATAATTTGAAGAAATCCATCGCCTACACTTTGACCTCTAATATTCCTGAGATTTCTCCTTTCTTGTTGTTTATTCTTGCTGACATTCCATTACCTTTAGGTACTGTTACCATCCTCTGCATTGATTTGGGTACTGACATGGTTCCTGCCATTTCCATGGCATATGAAGAAGCTGAATCCGATATTATGAAACGTATGCCTCGAAATCCATTTACAGACAAATTAGTAAACGAGAGATTAATTTCAATGGCTTATGGTATGATTGGTATGATTCAAGCAGCAGCAGGTTTCTTCGTCTACTTGGTTATTTTAGCAGAGAATGGATTTTGGCCATCAAAATTACTGGGTCTACGAAGAGCTTGGGACTCACCTGCAATCAATGATTTGGAAGATTCTTATGGTCAAGAATGGACATATAGGGACAGAAAGATTCTTGAATATACTTGTCATACTGCATTTTTTGTTTCCATTGTTGTTGTGCAATGGGCAGATTTAGTCATTTGCAAAACAAGAAAGAATTCAGTGTTCCAACAAGGAATGACTAATTGGGTTATGAACTTTGGACTTGTCTTTGAAACAGTATTAGCTGCATTTTTGTCATATACACCTGGAATGGACAAAGGGTTGAAGATGTATCCATTAAAAATTAATTGGTGGTTCCCAGCAATTCCCTTTTCTCTTCTTATTTTTGTTTTCGATGAAATAAGAAAATGGTTTCTTCGAAACAATCCTGGAGGATGGGTCGAACAAGAAACTTATTATTAAGCATTTATTGCCTCAAATTATAATCTAACTTTTTCTTAAAAAGAATTTAGTCCATGAGTATAGTGATCATAAATACTAAAAATGTAGTACAATATAATAGAAAGTTGATGACGATTTCATGTTGTCTGTTTAATAAATATTTATTATATGGCAAATTACTCAGTAATTAGTTATTCCTTAATTATTGCTTCAAAATAAATGAATTTACAATAATTAGTATGGGATTTTACACACGGTATCCCATCTATATGATATTAACATCTAATGGTAATTCCCTTTTTACAAAAATTACTAATAACGCATGATATTTAGTCCTTCCCTTTGAATATGAGTTAACAAATTAGTTTAAGAAATAACAGTCACAAGGAAAAAAATTAAATTAATTATATGTTTGAAAAGTAAACAGAAAAAAATGTTGTTTCTATAATAATTTCAAGAGTAGATAAATGAAACTTGAAACGTTTGTACATATTTTTACTTTTTGACAAAGAAAATATTCTTTGACGTTATACATTTGCATGTCATTATGACAAGTAACAAATGTGTATATATATCATGGGAAAACGTTCAAAAAAATTATATTCAATCATATTTTTTTTTCTAATTTGATAAATTAACTAATAAACAAGTTAGCTTTTGAAATCTTTAAAATTTTATAATATCCTATATACATATTAAAATATTACATACATAAATATATTCATAGATTCTTTTCATAGAAGGTATATCCACTTTTTGAGAGCTTAATTTTAATTATTAAACTATAATATTATGTGTATTTACCTGCTTGATCATTTTATATCTACATAATATAATACAACTTTACTTAGATTCGTGCTTTACTAAATTGTGATCACAGTCGTGAAATCACAAATTATGACATAGCAGCTTTTTTCATGATTTTGTGTAAGTTCTTTGCCAACTATATTATAAATTTACAAAATATCCTGATAGCAAACTTACTGATAATATAAACGTTGTCAAGCTGTAAGTATCATGATAGCAGGGGATCATTACAGGAAGAGAGCTATGAATACTATGATATCCCCTTTATAAGAATTCCTTTATATTTGTTGGTCACTGTATGTTTTCGTCTTTGAGTGTCGTTATCATTCATCAGCTAGACTCGATTAAGACATGTACCTCCATATTGCTAAACTGTCACTAACTTTACTATTAAAATAGAATAATCAGAAAGTTAGCGACACAAAATATGTTCTCAGGAGCGGTTTTAAGAAGGAATTTTGAGGTCTGCAAAATATTAAAAACTGAATAAAAATTGTAATTGTATGAATTAAAAACTGCCAAAATATCAAGTGCCAAAACAACATTTTTGTGGTAGAGCCGCACTTAGATTAGTGCTTCATTAAATTGTGATCACAGTTGCGAGATCACAAATCACGACATTGCAATTTGTTCGTGATTTTATTATTGTTGTTTCCCAACTATGATATAAAGTAGTTCATTTCAAAGTTTTGTAACTTTGAAACTATCCATTAAAGTTAAGGGGTTAAACTTATATATTATAAGCTCAAGTATCTAAGCCAAATTTTTTTTTCATAGTCTATAAATTGAAATTAATTGGAAAACTATTTACCATGTACTTTTGTTTGACATTGTGTCCCTTAACATATTAAAAAAAATTAACATAAAAACCTAATAAATATCTTTATGTTAATTTCGTATCGTATCGGGAAAATTTGTTATCATGACACCTAATACTTAGACGCATACATACAATTTACCATCAAATTCAATGACGAGTCAAATAACTCAGATGTTGACACATTTCATAAATGAAGGAAACTTTTTATTCTGTATGTTTTATTTCATGTCAGATTTTTTTTTAAATGTTGGTTCATCATCTTACTGATTATTTGTTCCTGTAGAAAATTTCATTTCTCAACCTTTCCTCAAAAATATCAAGACACAAATTCATATTGTATTTTACCAACTAGGCACATTAATCATTATTCTTCGCAACTGTGTGTCTATTCTTAATTTGATGTACGTAATAGGAGTATTCACGTTTTAACAATATGTAATTTGAATTCCTTATTAGAAGGAAAAAAAAACCAGTTCAAACAAATTAATATAGTAATTATTGTTGTAATGGGGATAACGTCAATTACGTCATAAGGCACAAGGCATATATGTAAACTAAAAGTTCCATTCAAAACTTATTTGTAAATATCAATCAAAAGGTGATTAAAATAATACCAGTGTTACGTATCTTTATGCTTTTGAGTAAGATTGAATTGTTTCATCATGCAATACATGCACTGATTTTACACTCTCATAAGAAGGAACTTAATGAAACGTTATTGATATAACTTATAATTTACAATATTGATTCGTTTTTCATCAGTCTAGAATAATATTCAACATTCAGAGCAGGGGGAGGGGAAGATCTGGAAAATACATTTTAAGATAGTCGCAGGTGACAGCCTATGCGTGGTGAATTTTTTTTTTTTTTAATATTTTTTAAAACTGTGTTGATTGTGTTGTGTGTGTGTTTTTGCACCAGGAGAGCAAGGAGGAGATCCTCGGTCCATCTATTGGAAATTCCGGATTTAGGGATTGAGATCCTGCATCATGCTGATTTCTATTATATTTAACTTTAAACTGCCTGAATTTTAAATATAAAAGAACAAATGATTTTTATCATTATTCTATATGTTATAGGTGTTAGATTTTTTTAGATACTGTATGTAGTTAATTTCATAACTAAATACACCTATGCTTTCTATTAATTATGAAAACCTTTTATTCTGACATGCAAGTAAGAGAAACTCTATGGTTTAAAAATAGGAAGACTCTTTTGTATATCAAAAAATAATTTGTACTGGTAAATATTCTCTAACAGGAATTTAAAAGCTCATATTTAAATACCGAGAAATATTGCCAGTATATTCATGTAGAACGGCACATGAAGTACTTATCCAGATTCAAACTGAGTTTTGAGGTAAATAAAGAGTCACCAAGGATATTATTTATACTTAGTCGAATTATTAGGACTTAAAAAGTGATTTCAATTGTTGTATTGATTTACAATTTGTCGAATGTAAAAAGTACTTTTCTCACTTTTTCTTTTTGAGCGTTCATTCTATGAGGATAGTTTTTAAAAGGTTGCAATGGCAAAGTCAAAAAATCACAACTAGAATTGCAATATTGACAGAGATGTTGATATGTAAGACAAATCCCCATGCTACAACTAGCATGAAGGAATGCGATCCCATGTTCTTGATTAATCTTAAGTTTGCCAAGAAACACAACGTGACCAAGAAGCAAGCTGTTGAGAGGAGATAAACATAAGATCGAATTGCAACCTCGGTCCTTTCACCCACGCTACCCCCTTAAATGTATTTTATTTTAAATCCGGAATATAATAATTCTTACTTCATAAATGTAAATCAAAGATTGAAGTTGAAGAAAAAAAACCTGCGCCACATAGAGTTAAGTCTGGAACAAAAACATTTTTAACAAGTAAAAATAAATCAATAGCAGAGGCTATTAAGGTAATACTTGATTTATGATTTGATTGAGAAAATGCAAGATTGAAACATATTAAATATTGAAAAAAAGAATTAATATAACTTTTTTTGAACTATTTCGGAAGTAAAATTTTAACTTATAGAAGTAGGAATATCATTATGAAGCATCGACACTAACCTTTATTTATTTAACTCTATCAGATTAAGTATATCATCAAATAATAATTATATTTTTGTAAAAATAATCAAACTTTCAAATATTTTTAATTTCAATCTTTGCACTTTTTAAACATACGTTTGTGATACTTTTTAAGTAAGATCAAATATGGAAACATAGGTACATGATATTTTCTGAAAAATTTAAAATAAAAATTAAAATTTAATTTTAATTTCAAATATGTAAATATATTTGTTGAGATTAGCATCTAGGTGTAAAAAAAAAGAATTTAAAAAGTCACTATTTGAAGGATTTTAATTAGATATGAATAACACCTTCGTTTTCATTATTTTGTTAAATAAAGGAAGTTATATGAAACGTGAATACATTATCTTTCACTTAGTAATATTAATTTGATTATATAACTAAAGGTTGATACAAAAATGTATACTAAATGATCTATTAATTATCTATTTATATTATTTACTTCTTTTTTTCTTTATTGAGCTTAACCCCTTTTTTATACAATATCATTCATTATCAAGGCAGTTCTAAAATTTCAGTAATTAAAAGTAATAATATATTTTGGAGAAAAATATTATTTCTTTATTTTTCTGACATAAAAATTGTCTTAAGATTACAAAAGAATACAAATATAGAAAAAAATAAGAATAAAAAATTAATGAGAATATTACATGGTAGGAAAAAATAATAGCACATTTATGATATAAAAGTGTCAATTTATAACATAATTATACAAACATTGAATCTTTTAAATTTTCAAAAAAGCAATTTTGTTATCATTATTCATTTAAAAGAAATATCAGAATGTAATTTATGAATATTGAAAAAATTTGGGGTATATTTCCTTACAAACTCTATCTTGAATCTATACTGTCGCTGTATGGGACAAAATTACCTTTTATTTAGATATATTCAATTATTTATTATGTATTCAATTTCAGGGGCTAATGATAAAATGGCTAGTCTTAAGCAAGAACTTGAGCTAGATGTTCATAAAATACCTCTAGAAGAATTGGCAAAACGATACAACATAAATTTCCAAGCCGGATTAACAAGCTCTCAAGCCGCTGAACATAACAGAAAATATGGTTTGAATGCCCTTACCCCACCTCCAACTACCCCTGAATGGGTAAAATTTTGTCAAAATTTATTCGGAGGTTTTGCTCTTCTTCTATGGCTTGGAGCCATCCTTTGTTTCATTGCCTACTCCATTCAAGCTAGTGCTTATGAAGAACCTCCAGATGATAATTTGTACTTGGGTATTGTGTTAACTGTTGTCGTGGTTGTGACTGGTGTTTTCTCCTACTATCAAGAGTCGAAATCTTCCAAAATCATGGAATCATTTAAAAATTTGGTGCCCCAATATGCTTTGTGCTTGCGTAATGGTGAGAAATTAAACATCAAGGCTGAAGAGTTGACTCTTGGAGACATAATTGAAGTCAAATTTGGTGATAGAGTTCCAGCTGATATGAGAATACTCGAATCCAGAGGTTTCAAAGTAGATAACTCTTCTTTGACTGGAGAATCCGAACCTCAATCTAGATCTACTGAGTTTACAAACGATAATCCATTAGAAACAAAGAATTTGGCCTTTTTCTCAACGAATGCAGTTGAAGGTACTGCAAGAGGCGTTGTTGTCAATATTGGTGATAACACCGTTATGGGTAGAATTGCTGGTTTGGCTTCTGGATTGGAAAGTGGTGATACCCCTATTGCAAAGGAAATTGCTCATTTCATTCATCTTATCACTGGAGTTGCTGTTTTCCTTGGTGTAACCTTCTTCTTTATTGCTTTTATCCTAGGTTATCATTGGCTTGATGCTGTCATTTTCTTGATTGGTATTATTGTAGCTAATGTCCCTGAAGGTTTGTTGGCTACTGTTACTGTCTGTTTGACACTTACTGCCAAGAGAATGGCTTCAAAGAATTGTTTGGTAAAGAATTTGGAAGCTGTCGAAACCCTTGGATCCACATCAACAATTTGCTCTGATAAAACTGGTACCTTGACTCAAAACAGAATGACAGTAGCTCACATGTGGTTTGATAACCAAATTATGGAGGCAGATACATCAGAGGACCAATCTGGAACTTCTATGAACAAGAATGCCCCAGGATGGAAATATCTTGAAAGATGCGCTTCATTGTGCAATCGAGCAGAATTTAAACCTGGTCAAGAAGGTGTTGCTGTACTCAAGAGAGAAGTCAATGGTGATGCTTCTGAAGCAGCTTTGTTGAAATGTACTGAACTCACCATGGGAAATGTAATGCAGTATAGAGCAAAGAATAAAAAAGTTTGTGAAATTCCTTTTAATTCCACAAATAAATATCAAGTCTCAATTCATGAATCTGAGGATAAGAAGGACAGACGTTACATCTTGGTAATGAAGGGTGCTCCAGAGAGAATCTTAGAAAGATGCTCTACAATACTGATTGAAGGACAAGAACTACCATTAACACAAGAATGGAAGGATAAATTTAATAATGCTTACATGGAACTTGGTGGGCTTGGAGAGCGTGTACTTGGGTTTTGTGATCAACAATTAAGTCTTCAAAAGTACCCAGAGGGATACCCTTTTGATGCTGATGATGTAAACTTTCCCATTGAAGGATTAAGATTTGTAGGTCTTATGTCTATGATTGACCCTCCAAGAGCTGCCGTACCTGATGCTGTGGCAAAATGCCGTTCCGCTGGTATTAAGGTTATTATGGTTACTGGTGATCATCCCATCACAGCAAAAGCTATTGCTAAGTCTGTAGGAATTATCTCTGAAGGAAATGAAACAGTTGAAGATATTGCAGAGCGAAAGAATATACCAGTAAATCAAGTTAATTCAAGAGAGGCTCATGCAGCTGTTGTTCACGGTGGAGAGTTGAAAGATCTTTCAGAAAAGGAATTGGATGATATATTGATGTATCACACTGAAATCGTGTTTGCTAGAACTTCTCCACAGCAAAAGCTGATTATTGTTGAAGGCTGTCAGAGAATGGGCGCCATCGTTGCTGTAACTGGTGATGGTGTCAATGATTCTCCTGCATTGAAGAAGGCTGATATTGGTGTTGCCATGGGTATTGCTGGATCTGATGTATCAAAACAGGCAGCTGACATGATTCTTCTGGACGATAACTTTGCCTCCATTGTTACTGGTGTTGAGGAAGGAAGATTGATCTTTGATAACTTGAAGAAATCCATTGCCTACACTTTGACCTCTAATATTCCTGAGATTTCCCCTTTCTTGCTTTTCATCTTGGCTGATGTCCCTTTGCCTTTGGGTACCGTAACCATCCTCTGCATTGATTTGGGTACTGACATGATTCCTGCCATTTCCATGGCATATGAAGAAGCTGAATCCGACATCATGAAACGTCAACCCCGTAATCCATTTACGGATAAACTTGTAAATGAACGCTTAATCTCCATGGCATATGGTCAAATTGGAATGATTCAAGCATCTGCTGGTTTCTTCGTGTACTTTGTCATTTTAGCTGAAAACGGATTTTACCCATCCAGACTCCTTGGATTGAGAAGAGCCTGGGATTCAAACGCAGTGAACGACTTACAAGATTCCTTTGGTCAAGAATGGACCTATCATGATAGAAAGACTCTTGAATATACTTGTCATACTGCTTTCTTCGTTTCTATTGTCGTAGTACAATGGGCTGATCTCATCATTTGTAAGACTAGACGTAATTCCGTATTCCAACAAGGAATGAAGAATATGTTCATGAATTTCGGTCTTGTGTTTGAAACAGCGCTCGCTGCCTTCCTTTCCTATACTCCAGGAATGGACAAGGGTCTTAGAATGTACCCATTGAAACTCCATTGGTGGTTTCCTGCCTTGCCATTCTCCATCCTTATCTTTGTTTATGATGAATGTCGTAAATACTTGATCAGAAGATACCCACCGGGTAGTTGGATTGAAAGAGAAACCTACTATTAATATATATTTTTTAAATGCTCAATTATTATGTTAACTTGTTATGTAGACGTGTATCAGTCAGGTAGTTATGTATCCTTCTCTTATTTTCATGTAACTTTTATTATGCCAAAAACTCCAGAGCATTCATTATCTTTTTTTCTTTTTCTTTTGTAAATGATGGTTTTTATTCAAAGCTCAAGCTATTGTCTTAATGTTCCAAGAAGAAAAAAAGTAACAATGAATTCTTGTATTTAATAGAATTATGTTGGTGATGAATGTTCTGAAGTAGTACTCATGTTTAGATTTAAATGTTGCATGCAATAATTATAAGTTTTTTTATTTTATTCAAATTTGATATGAAATAAACTCATCTTAAATATAAAGTAATTTTTTTTGTTCAAATTTATTCGAGATAAAAAAAGTTATTTATGCTCTTTACTCAGGAAAAAATGATATATTTTAAAGACACATAGGTTAATTAAAATTTAAATTAGCTATTTTTTTCTTGCTTTCTTTTCATAATTTATACATAAGTGAGTAAATAGATTGCAAAATATGATTATGAAGATGAATAAAAACCCTTTAATGATTAAATATTATGCATTGATCGCTTCAAAATCGTATCAGTTGGCAAGTTGTATTATGTTTTTGACTTTTTGTAATTATGACATCATTTTTCTTAATTCTGGTTGGGGATAAATTTTGACACTTACAACTGAGTCCAAAAATTAATAAATCATACTGTATACAAAGAATACAAACCATACCCTCAGTTACTTTTTCTTTAAAAGATAAAACTTTTTTGGTATTTTTTTGTAACCGAAATACGTAAAGTCATATCATAACCATTTTTAAAATAACAAGATATTCCAGATCAATTTATGCGTATTAATGAATAATTTGAGCATTTTCCAAATTTGTATCTCATTCATTTTTTGATAAAAACGGTTCTATATCCTAAGGGGTATAAGTATAATAAAAGTTATTTAATTTTGCATGCTGATTTCAATCTGTAATTCTTTTGTTGGAGAGTCCTAAAGTTTTTGAAAATCGGTCCCTACTTTTTTTAGCTTTTTTGGCCCATTCAACTTCCAACTTCAATTTAAGCCTAGAAAGATAGAGATTTTGAGCATTAAAAAATAATGATTGGCTAGTGTTTTTTATGCAAATTCCATTTCTAGTCTTTGTTTGTATCTAAAAGGACTCCTAGGGGCGTAGGGTGCCGGAGTAGGCCCAAAAGTCGGCCAAATCCTTTATACTTAAATAAATCCTTGAATATTACATGAAATGGATTAATAAGGAATGTATTAAAGAGCTTAGACCCATAGCTTTCAAACAAGATGTCAATCGTCCGATAAGAATCATTAACTTTGAAGAAATCGTCCATCAAAGTATGTAAATTTTCATCCAACTTTGAGCAAAAATTCGCTAGATATCTAAGACTCACGTTAGAGCTAATAAAAAACAAGTGCTATAGACTGTAGTAGTAGCGCACAGAAGAATACTCTGAAATCAAGTTGAAGATAACCAAATTCAAAAACACGGATATTTTATTTAATTACAAGTCAACTCTGAGGAAAGAGTGGGATTGCATGGCCATGGATATCCAATGAAAGGAATAGTGTAAACCTAACGCATTTTCATCATCCGCAGGCAAAATTGGAGAATGTAAGTCAGGACTAATCGATCCAGAATTCCTCAAAGCAGTTCCATTCATATTCATGATGATGAAGGGATACCGGGTGATGAGACACTATTCATAAAGACTCTATGATGACTTATCAATTGGAATGAAAATTTGATACACTCTATATTTATTAATTCTTCTTTTAAAGAGAGATACTTCCAAGTTCCATTACTACGATTGAATAAAAAATATACATAAATTTAAAAAATAGAACAAGAAGTACCAACCCTTTTTCCATTTCTTAGTATAAACTGTAATTTATCGCCACAACACTCACAAAAAGTTTATCTTTATTTACGTAGGTAATAGGGTTTTTATACCGGTCAAAACTTAACTATATTTCATAACCATGTATGTAGGTACTCTTATCAAATTAATTCAATTCATATACTTCTATGTACGAAGTAGTTTGAATATTAGCTAACTTTATTCCACTTGTATTTATGTATATACACATAGATACAAAAAACGTATTTATATTTAATGAATTAGGAATGAAAAAGGATATAAATATTTTGTGACTTTCACTTAAGACTGTAAAAAAAGTATATATATTTATTTAACAAATTCTGTGAACGACATTTCTAACACTTTCACTAATATATATATATATATATATATATTATGTTTTTAACTATTAGTCTTTCATCCACTTCTCGCTATCCATTACAGAAAACTTAAGAATATATTTTCAATAATAGTTTCTTTTTATACATATGTTACTTACATATAAAACCTAGAATAAAATATGGATCTATTAGTATGTATAAGAGAAACGAGGTATATATAAAAACACATTATTTTAACAGACAATCAGACTAAAATGACATAAACATAATTTAGACATACTGATATTCAAAAACATCAACAACTCCTATGTACTATATTTTTTTGTCAGCTATTGATTTGTATACTTTTTAGTACTTTGATAATTGATCTACTGATCCCTTGTTAAGCTGTAGATATCCCTGGCTACTTATAAATAAAAATTGCAGGGAATGACGTAATTGGCTAACTATTACCTAATTTTGGGCTCCTCTCTTTGGAGGGGGGAAGGTTGAGAGATACAATTATATTCACATAAAATTAATTGTTTAATAGTGATCTTGGAGATTACAAAAACAATAATTTATAGTTTTACCCTTTCTTTCTGAATCATTTGTTAGGCTTCTGTATACATGCATATGTATATACTTATGGAAAAAAGACTTAATTTCTTAAAATCAGTGATATCCTGATATTGTCATTTCAAATGACTATACAGTTCGTGATCATCATCGGATATACTCAATGCAATTAAAACTTCGCAAAAATTGGTAACATACAACTATATGCATTTATTAAGTATATAATAGACATTAGTATTTGAAATACAAGAAGTGAATTGCTCACTTAATTGTAGGCGTCGTGTCAAATATTTGTATTTTTATATACTTCTTTAAATTGTAATTTTATATTTAAATTAAATTTCCGCTCGGATTTGAGAACAATTATTTTATAAGATGCTGCAGTAAATTCAACGGGAGATTTTATTTATCATATATAACTAGTTTTCATACTTTTTCAAGGTTAAATAAATTTTGTTATACTACATATTTAAAAATTGTTTGAGTATGAAAACTTAGAGTTCTTTGTATTTATTTCCATATCTAATGAAATAAAGAATAATGTGTATAAAGAAAATTTAATTAGATATAGTGTAGAAAATAATGTTATAAAGAAAGAAATGAAAATTTCGTGAGTTGAGAGCCAAAAATATGAGTTAAGGTGTTCAAAATTTGTAAAGTTGGTATTTTAAATGTCTTTCATTAACCAATAAACCTTTAGTAACAGTGTGACATTATCCAAAAACTCAAATGATTTAAACATGATCTTCACTATATAGGTATGGAAAATAGTAACATACTTTAGTTCATTTCTAATTTCGTTTCAACTCTAGATTGATAGTCTCTAGAGAGCTTAAATTTAGGAACACAAAAGTCTAGAAAGGATTTTAACTCATATATTTGGGCAGATAATAATAAATTTATAAGCAGCTTCAACTAAGAGGACAATGATTGTACGAGAAAATTAAAATTAAACTATGTATTTGAATTTTGACAATCATAATTGATTCATAATGTATATATAAAAAAACCCTTCCTAAATAAAGTTTAAATCTTGGGAGTCATTTGCTTCTGGGTCAAAAGAGAAAATCAGCGAACAATATTACAGTAAGCCAATTTTTGTTTTTTTTTAATTTTTGTGTTGTTGATAATAGTAGTGTTCTTTAAGTAATCATCTTTATATCTTTGACTTAAATTAATTTCGTTCATGGCTTCATGCAATAGATACTTTTCCAGTAATTTACTATTATCTTCATATATATAAAGACAAAATGTTTAATTACCACAATTTGGCATTCAATACACAATATGTTTCGCGACATATAGAACATAAATTACAATTAATACATTAGTTAATTTTTCTTAAAATATATTATCTTCATATAAAAGTTTTTCACAAAAGTAACCAATAAACTCAATTTAAAAAATATGTTATCATAACAAAACGATCTAAACATTTTATTCATTTATTGATAAAAAGAAAGAACAAATTTAAAAAAAAAATTATACAAAAAAAATATATGTATTTTACAAAAATCCAATATAAATAAATAAGAGTTCTTGAGAGATTTAATCTTTATTCCACCCATATAATCAAGAGAGCTTTTGACTTAATACAATATATTTTTAGAAGATTTTTAAGTATTCTATTATTATAATATTTACATTTTATTCAGTTCTTGGTTTTAATTGTAAATTACAATTCTTGAGATGAAAATAAACTATTTGTCTATTAAGTTGAAGTTTCTGGTTCAAAGATAAGACTAATCTACTAAGTTTTATCAAGCAAAATGGTATCATGTTCTAAATACTAGAGATGAATTCTTTGACTAAATTAATACTGATGTAAATACGTTAATCTATCATCAAAAGAATAAGTCTTTTAGCAAAATTGTCATCTTTTTCCCCTTAATTTTAACTTATGGTATTATATGTAATTCTAAAGTTAGACCTAAAATAACCTTGGATATAGGCCTTGTCGCTTTCAAAAGAAATTTTAAGGCACTGATCCCAACATATAAAAATATAGAAATATAAAACTAATTGAAATTGAAAAGGAGAAAATCAGTTTTCCTTATTCAAACCCTTTTTTTATTGAATTAAAAAACTAAAAGCAATTTAGAAATAAAACATTTAGTTCTAAGAGATCGAATTTCAAAAGTGCTCCCAACTTATAGTATTATTAATATATGTATTTATATGATGTTAACAAGGGTTTTCAGTCAAAAGTATCTCTCCTCTTCTCCTCTCACCCTCTACAAAATGCCTATTCCTAATTATAAATACCTAATTTCGAAGTGATGGAACTGTGGACCATTTAATTAATTTTATCATTTTAAAGTTGATTGACACTTGTAAAATCTACCTATAAAAGTCAATTCATCTAAAGAATAGGAGGAACAGTGTTGGGAAATTTTACTTATTGACAGTAATTTTGTTATATTACTTGTTACATAAAAGCAAAAATAATATGAGATAAAAAATTATACATATCGAAAAAAGAATAACTGCCTCAAGACAATTTATAATAGAAAGGAAAAATGGATGCAACGGGAATTTTTTTTTTTAACAAATACCTGAGTTGAGTTATTGGCATGAAAAAAAAAACCCATATTTTTATTGATTTAAAAAAATGAGAGAATGAAATGTTTTTTTATGGCATATCAGGGTGCAATACGCTTTGAGAACTCATAAAATTAACTACTTACATTCTTTTGATTTATGCAAAATATATATTCGAATGAAGCATGCATAGACTAGAGGATAAAAGTGGATTTGCCTTTTTCAAAGTATATGGTTTATTTTTTTAAGATACACCTCTTATACATATATGCACAATATACATTTATATACAGATTTAGGAATACAATACCAAGATAAATGATTTACTGTTTTGCTTCTCTCATCCTTACTTTTATAGCACTTTATTATTATTTTTCAAACTGAAAAACTGCAGGAACAAATTTTCGAGGACAAATTTGACAGATTATTCTAAGATTTTACAAATGATCCCTCCTTTTTAATTATTTACATATATAGGATATTTTAAAATAACATATTTTTGACAACCAATATTTCGTCACGATGTATTAATTGAAAATATAGTTATATGATCTGTATTTATACTTTTGGTAAAGTAATATTATCATATTACTCGTTATTAGATAAAGTAGTAATATTTATTACAGTATCACAGTACTACCCAGTCTGAGTGAGTTAACTAAGACTACAAAGTAGTCAATTAGTATTACCTCCCACTCTTAATTAATTGAAGTATTCAAATGTACAAATTCGTGTGAAATAAACTCAAAAGTATATAATAACTGTTTCCAATAGAAACAGTGTATATGTTTCTCTATTAATATAACATAATGAAAAACTAACTTTTATTATTATTTTTTAATTTATTTTTTTTGTGTAAGTATTCAAATTGAATGAAATAGATAATACCTATTATTATATATAATATTCAAAAACAAATATGACAACATCCGTTGAGCATATTTTTTCCTTATTTCAGCTGAAGTCTATGGCTCAGTCCTATACACATCTTGTCCTTGTCCCCTCTATGTTTTTTTTTCTATATGGTACGTATGCATGTACATATTATAATCTTAAAGTAAGTGGATGGAAGAAAAAAAGTCTAAAAATGTTGATATCATGCCAAAATTTATATATATAGTACTGATTAGAATAATTAACTAATTTGTTTGTGGAGTCTTTACTTAATTAAAAAAATATATTTTAGTATGTATACATATATGTTATGGATATGAAATTAAATTCATTTCCAGCAAACTTCAAAGGAAATGAGGGAACATAACAATACTTAGATTAACTGTTTGTTTGTTCTATTATTATTATTATTATTATTATTCAATTACTTAATTGCACACTTGAATATAACATATATTATTTCATTTCCTTTAATACTCTCATTTGCCCTTAATTTGAAAAATTGATCTTCAAATCTTCGTTTTGTGACTGAAGAAACATACCATAAAAACATTTTCTAATAAGATCACACTCAATGGTATCCCTGTAACATCAACAATTCCTAAATATATTTTTGTCAGCTGTTGAATTGTTTATTCTTTCGTCGTTTATTTAGGGTACTGAACTCAAGTTATATCATGTTTTCTTGTAAAATGTGAACATAGTCCTACTATTTAAAACATTTGGAAAAAATGAGATGTAATTGTAATCAAACTATCAGTGTCTTTTTGGGTCTTTCTTCTATCCTTTTCGAGGAGAAAGGTTGAGAGATTTAATCAATCTCATTGATATGTCATTATTTTCAATCAACTGTCCTTATCATCATTATCTCCATTTGTTATGCTATTGTACAGATATTCTACAGTAAAATATTTTGTTCTCAGCTTAAGATAGTCTAATTCGAGTTTAGGGAATGAACGTCCAAAACCCTAACCACATTAGTAACATTGCTCCTCGATACCCAGGGATAATTTATAACACAATGAATAAAAGTCATATATTGTAAAAACACTATATAGCAAAATATTCTTTATTGCCCCCCCCCCCCCCATTCCAATCACAAACACAAAACAAATAACAAACTATAAAATGGGATTTCTTGCCTTAGCTACAGCTACACATACCAACATTTAGTGAGAGTGGCGTTACTTGCTAATTAGCAGTCATTTTTATGTCATTCTCTTTTTGAGGATTAGAGATACAATGAAGATTGCTAGTGACATAGGTTTGTAGTGTTTTTCATACAATTGTTTGTAAGGCCAATGCAAATTATAAATCACTGGATTATAGGTCACATTACATACTTAAGTTTATATGTGCGTACTTACATAGATATGTTAGAGGAAAAATAAGGTAAAACATCTCATGACTAATCCACTATTCATGTTGGAAACTATTTTTTTTTAATTTTGAGGGCTGAAAAAAAGTAAAATTTGCTGATATCAGCAAAATACTAATCATAAAAATACAGAACTTTCTCTTCATTGACATAAAAGAAATGATCATATATAAGGATCTAATATTCAATTCCGGTCACTCAGTCATTCGATTTTTTTCTGAATTGAAGGTACACTATTGAGTGTGTTATTTAACAGTGGTTTTATGTACATAGTTTGAGCAGTTTTGTAGGAAGAAAATTAACTTAATGTAGCCTGCTAAAACTGATTTTATTTGAGAAGGCGGTTAACATATTTTTGTGGATAATACACACATAGTAGAAAATATAGATTAAAAAATATTATAAAAGTCTTATCAAATTATAATTTTAATTGATTTTCTTTTAGTGAATCAACATGCCCGGTACGCGAATTGTATTGAAGCCTGGAGAAGAGGATCCAGATCCAAGTCCCTACCTTTTTGTTTCAAGAGAACAGAGGCTAAGGAACTCAGAAAAGCCCTATGATCCGAAGCGGTCATGCTGGGTACCAGATCCAGATGATAAGTTTTTGGAGGGTATTATTGAGGAGACCTCAGGAGGAAAAGTCAAAGTCCAAATCCTACAGAACAAAGAAGTAAAGGAATTTAAACAGGACCAGGTGACTCAAGTGAATCCTCCTAAGTTTGACATGTGTGATGATATGTCAAATTTGACCTATTTGAATGATGCATCCGTTCTTTTTAATTTAAAAGCTCGCTACGTGGAAAAACTCATTTATGTAAGTGAAAGTTTCATTTAGATTCAAACTCCATTTATAAAATATTTTTTCCCTTATTTTCAGACCTACTCTGGTTTGTTTTGTATTGCAGTTAATCCTTACAAAAGATTTCCCATCTACACGAGAAGAACCGTTGATATTTATCGTATGAAAAGACGAAATGAAGTACCTCCACATATTTTTGGTATTGCTGAAGGGTCTTATCACTCCATGTGTATGAAAAATAAGAATCAATCTATCTTGATTACTGGAGAGTCTGGTGCAGGAAAAACAGAAAACACGAAAAAAGTCATCACATACTTTGCGTTTGTTGGTTCCTCAGGCGGAAGCAAAAAAGATAAGGGAGGTGCAAAGAAAGCATCTTTGGAGGATCAAGTTGTTCAAACTAATCCAGTGCTTGAGGCCTTTGGAAACGCAAAAACGGTTAGAAACGACAACTCTTCTCGATTTGTAAGTACTTTAAGTGCCCATAAACGTACATATATATTATTCCTATTGACAATTATTAATATTCATCCAAACAGGGAAAATTTATTCGTGTATGGTTCAACAACCAAGGCAAAATGGCAGGAGGTGACATTGAAACATATCTCCTTGAAAAATCCAGAGTTACCTATCAATCTCCAATGGAGAGATCTTATCACATTTTCTACTTCATGATTACTCACCAAGTAGACCTTAGAGAATTATGTATGTTATCTGATGATATCTATGACTATCCACTCATGTCCATGGGAAAAGTCCTTGTTGAATCTATTGATGATAAAGAAGAAATGTCTATAATGGACGAGGCCTTCGATATCCTCGGCTTCACTCCCGAAGAAAAGTATGACGTGTACAAAGTTTCATCTCTTTGTATGCATCTTTCAAAACTTGAGTTTAATGGGCACGGGGAAGTCACCACAGCTAAGAACTTGGACGCTGGAAACGATGTTCTCAGTCTTTTTAATTGGTGTGAGAGTGCAGATGAACTCTATGATAGATTTTGTAACCCAAAAATAAAGGTTGGAATGGAATGGGTTAATAAATCTCAAAATTTGACGAATGTAATGGTTGGTGTAGGCTCCATTATAAAAAATATCTTTGGACGTCTTTTTCGATACTTGGTTGATATGTGTAATAATACACTTATCGATCCCACAATGAAGAAAGTCAATTACATTGGTGTGTTAGATATTGCTGGTTTTGAAATTTTTGATTTCAATACTCTTGAACAGCTTATGATTAACTTTGTGAATGAAAAACTTCAACAGTTCTTTAATCACAACATGTTTGTACTTGAGCAAGAGGAATATATGAGGGAAGGGATTGAATGGGTTTCTGTAGACTTTGGAATGGATTTGGCTGCTTGCATTGATTTATTTGAAAAACCCATGGGTGTACTACCAATTCTCGAAGAAGAAACCATTTATCCAAAAGCCAGCGATAAAACCTTTGAGGAAAAGTTAAAGTCAAGTCACTTAGGCAAGCATAACAACTTTGCACGTGCCTGCTCAAAAACTGACAAGGATGCCCATTTTGCAATTATTCATTATGCTGGAACTGTCTCATACAATGTAACTGGATGGTTGGATAAGAACAGGGATCCTATTAATGACACTGTAATTGACTTGTTTAAGAAGTCTAAATCATGTAAACTCATGAGCGAAATTTATGCAGATCATCCAGGACAAACAAAGGAGGAAGATGATGCTCCACCACCAGGACATCGTAGAGGCAAAAAGAGAGTGGCTGTCAAGTCGAAAACTGCAGCCAAAATGGCAAACTTTAAGACAGTATGCTCCTATTTTAAGGATCAGCTAAATAATTTGATAAACATGCTTATGTCAACAGAGCCAAGTTTTATTCGTTGCATCGTTCCAAACGGTATAAAAAAAGCGGGATTTGTCGATCCATTTTTGGTTATGCATCAATTGACATGCAATGGTGTACTCGAAGGTATTCGCATTTGCACTAAAGGCTTTCCAAACAGAGTTATGTACGCAGACTTCCGTCAAAGATATGCTATTTTAGCTCCAAAAGAAGCCCATAAAGCAATGAAGATGGTGAAAAGACCTGTAACAGAGGATAAAAAGAACATTGCCGCAACTCATGCCGTCATGGAAAAAACACCCTTAACAATGGCTCAATTTCAATATGGTCACACCAAAATTTTCTTCAGAGCAGGAATCTTGGGTCAAATGGAAGAGATGCGTGATGATCGAGTCAATGGTCTAATCACATTCTTGCAAGCATGGGTTCGAGGCTACTACACAAGAAAGGTTTATAAAAAGTTGTGGGAACATAAGAGAGGTCTTCTTTGCATTCAAAGAACTATTAGAAATTATATGATGGGTCAAAAATGGCAATGGTGGCAAATTTGGCTTGCACTTAAGCCCAATCTTAAGTCAGGAAGATTTGAGGACTTTAAAAAAGAGTTGGCTGAACGTATCATCTATGCTCAAGAGCATTTGGATGAAGTTATGAAGCAGCGTGAGATTTCAGAATCTAAAAATAAATCCTTAACCAAAGACCTGGATGAAATTCGTTTATCATTATCTGGAGGAACAAATGCAAAGCAGGACATTTTAGATAAAATAGCTAAGGCTGAGGAAATTACAGCAGATTATCACAAAGAAATTTTGGCAATTAAGCATAGAGTGTCCTCTGAACATGAAAACTGTGATTCATTGCAGCAAAGTTTAAAAAAAATTGAGTCTAATCAGTCTAGCTTAAATAGAGAGTTGAAAGATTATGAGATTAAATTAAATTCAGTGCAAAATCAAAAGGCAGATAAAGAAATGCAAATTAAGCAAATGAAAGATGAAATATCTCATCAAGAGGAAATAGTGAGCAAATTAAATCGAGAAAAAAAGAATGTGATTGAAGCTAGACAAAAAGAAGAGGAAAAAATTCAAAGCATCGAAGATAGAAGCAATCATTTGAGTAAACTAAAGTTTAGACTTGAAAAACAATTGGATGAAATTGAAGATACTTGGGAGAGAGAGAAGAAGCACAGAAATGATATTGAAAAACAAAAACGAGTCATTGAAGGTAATTTAAAACTAACTCAAGAGGCTGTGTCTGATCTTGAGAGAGTTAACTTGGAATTGAATCAAGTTATTCAAAGGAAAGAAAAAGAACTTGGATCTCTCAATGGTAAAATTGAGGATGAACAGACCCTTGGCAGTAAAATCAATCTTCAAATAAAAGAGTTAAATATTCGACTAGAGGAGTTGGATGAAGATCTCGAGGCTGAAAGACTCGCCAGAGCACGAGCTGACAAAGCCAAATGTAATTTGAAAAGGGAACTTGAAGAGCTGCACGAAAAGTTGGAGGAAACAGGCAGTAATACAGCTGCTCAAATTGCTTTAAACACAAGACGAGAAGAGGAGTTGTCTAAGCTTAAGAGGGAACTAGAGGAGTCGAATATTAGTCATGAATCCACTCTTGCTGTTCTGAGGCAAAAGCACAACTCATCAATCACAGATATGGCAGATAATATGGATCAACTGAATAAACAAAAGGCCATGTAAGAAATTGTATTTGTATTAAAATAATTAATTAATCTAATTGTATGAAATTATTACTCTCATTTAGGGTTGAAAAGGAAAGAAATAACATTATGCAAGAACTCGAATCCATTACTCTTCAGCTTCAAGCTGAGCAGTCTGAAAAGTCCTCTCTCGAAAAGAATGGTAAATTAATTCAAAACTCTACAAATGAACTATCGGTACGTTTGGAAGAAAAACAAAGAGCACTTCATGAAGCTGATGGAACCAAAAGGAAATTAATGATTGAAAACTGTGATCTAGTTCATCATGTTGAAGAAGGTGAAAGGCTTTGTGCCTCATTGAATAAAGATAAAACAAGCTTCACTACTCAGCTAGAGGATGCAAAACGCTTAGCTGATGCTGAAACAAGAGTAATTAAATAATTATTCCAATTTATTAATCATTTTTGGACTTATTTTCATCTTTTTTTAAGGAGCGCATTAACTTACTTGGAAAAATGAGAAACTTAGAGCATGAATTAATAATCATTAAGGAACATTTGGATCAAGAATTTGATTCCAAACAAGAGGTTGAAAGACAACTATCAAAGGCCTTTGCTGATGTTCAACTCTGGAAAACAAGATTTGAGACGGAAGGAGTTGCTCGCATTGAAGAAATTGAACGTGATAGATCTAAGATTTCCTCCCGTCTTAGAGAGGCCGAGGACACAATATCTGCTCTTCAAGAAAAGATCGCTGTGCTAGAAAAGAGCAAATCTCGAATGTCAACGGAATTGGAAGACTTAACCTCTGAATGTGATCGGCAGAATACGAATGCATCCATCATAGAAAAGCGTGGAAGAAACTTTGATAAAGTCATTAATGAATGGAAATGTAAATCTGAGGATTTGTCTACCGAGATAACTGCCTCACAGTCTGAATGCAGGAACTTTAGCTCCGAGTATTTTAGAATTAAATCAGCTAATGATGAGATTCAAGAGCATCTTGACACTGTTAAGCGTGAAAACAAGAACCTTGCAGATGAAATCAAGGACCTTATGGATCAATTAGGTGAGGGAGGAAGATCAATTCATGATTTGGACAAGACTAGAAGAAAACTCGAAATTGAAAAAGAAGAGCTTCAATCTGCACTTGAAGAGGCTGAAGCAACATTGGAACAAGAAGAAAACAAAGTGCTTCGTACTCAACTTGAAATGTCTCAAGTGAGACAAGAAATTGATCGTCGAATCCGTGAAAAGGAAGAAGAATTTGATCATCATAAGAAAAATCATCTCCGATGTATGGACTCGATGCAAGCTTCATTGGAAGCTGAGACGAGAGCCAAAGAAGAAATTTTGAGAATAAAAAAGAAATTAGAGTCCGATATTAATGAAATGGAGATAGCGCTGGATCATGCTAATAAGGCTCACAATGAAGCAAAGAAAGCAACTAAACGGACTCAAACTCAATTAGCTGATATCAACTCAGCTATCGAGGAAGAACGTAAAATATGTAATGAAGTAGAAGAGCAGCTTGGATTGGCTGAAAGAAAATCCAATGCACTCTCTGGAGAGTTAGAAGAGTCAAAGGCTCTTCTTGAGGCCTCAAAAAGAGGGCAAAATCAAGTTGAACAAGAACTTTGCGACAATAAAGAACAAGTTTCTGATTTACAATTGGCTAACCAAGGCCTATTAAACAACAAAAGAAAACTTGAGAGTGATATTCATCAAATACAGGCTGATATTGATAATCTCCTTTGCCAATCTAAGGCTGCTGAAGAAAAGGCGAAGAGAGCAATGGTTGATGCTGGTCGACTAGCAGATGAATTGAGAGCTGAACAAGATCATACATCCACACAAGAAAAAATTATTCGTGTTACTGATAAAAACTTATCAGACCTCGCCTTAAAGGCTGAAGAAGCATCTGCACATGCTTCTAATGCAGCCATCAATGTTCCAGCTAAATTAGAGTCTAGAATTCGAGATATTGAGACTGAATTAAATAGAACCATTTTGATGACTGCTGAGTGTCATAAATACGTAACTAAGGGGGAAAGAAGAGTCAAGGAGCTAGCCTTTCAAACTGATGAGAATAAAAAGAACCAAGATCGAATGGCTGATTTAGTTGATAAACTTCAACAGAAGATACATAGCTATAAAAAACAGATTGAGGAAGCTGAGGAAATTGCTGCAATTAATCTGGCAAAATATAGAAAAGTACAACAGGACATGGAAGAAGCAGAGGAAAGATCTAAGATTGCATCTGAGCAAATTTATAGAATCAAGAATGCTCGTGGTGCATCCGTTAAACCATCGGTGAGTATATAAATATTATCGAGTATTTGATTAATTACATTACATAATACACTCATATCCATCTTTAGGACTTTTAACTGGGAACCAAATACTTTTGATATAGGACTACACACCTTCACTCTACACAGACCTGACTCTTTGAAATTATGAACATATGAATTTAGATAAATATCTATGATAACTCTCTAAGAATAAATAAAGAATAAGTTTAGCATCGATTTTCTCACTTCTTTTTGTAAAATGTGATTAATGTCTGCAAAGGAAATTGAATTGTTTTACATTTTCCTACAATTTCTGCTCTTAAGAGTCAGAAAAAATCAGAAATTCACTATTTTTATGTTATAGCATATTTTTATGTGAAGAAGAAAGAAAAAACTGCGACAAATACGTTATGCTGATAGTTGGGGTCACTAATGACGTGTAAATAATATTATAAATTAAGTCATTTCTTAGTCAATCTAAATAAAATATAATGAAGGACATGTAACATAATCATGACAAAATAAAGATATGAATGTGTACTTTTATTGATTTGAATCTTTAAAGAAATATGGGATAACCTCAGAAAGTTTGTATCATTAAAGAACAAACCTGATTTAGAAGGCCAATTATTTTAATTGCCTCTCGAGGAACAGAGTGAGAAAATTAATATTTTTTATTCAAACTTTTAAGATGAAATAAAATAAAACCTCAAATTGCAAAACACTTTGTTAAGCAAGGATTTTGGATACCGATTGTCCGTATTGTATTTAGATGATTTGTACCGGTTTGAGAATTTGTGGAGCCTAATCAAAGAAGGAACTTTCTATTCATACAAGCTAACATCAAAATAAAAACCGATTAATATTGTAAATATTTTGTAGGATACTATTAACGTATAACTAACTACATAAATGATACAACAACAAAGGAGTTAAATGTTTTTTTTTTCTTTTTCTAAACTTCTTTGAGCGAAATCATCAATCAAATCACGACTATACAATGATTTTAATACCTCATTTAATTGGCTAATAATGCTAATGAAGTTAATTATATATAATTTTTCGATAATCTTGACAATATATTGGAGTAATCTACAAATTTTTTATATTCTAAATCTTAAGAGTGCGGGCCCCAAGCACTTATTGTGACTAAGCATAAACATATCCTAGCCATAATGTAGATATCTTTAAGAAGCAAGTTGGCAGTCCATTTTGGTTAAGAAACAGACTAATCACATTAATATTCCTATAACATTCTAAGAGTTTCATTTTAGTCAATGGTGACTCCTGAAGAGTTGAATGAATAAATTAAATATTCATGTACATTCTTATAATTCAGCAATTAATATACGTGAACATCTATGATGTTATGTAATTGTGTTATAAAAAGATGGATGCTACCATAGTTGGACAAAGAAGGTCTTAATAGAATGGATAAGATCAAAAAGGAGAGACAGAATAAAGAAAAAGAAAGTACATAGGTACATAAATAAGTAACTCTGAAAAATACGTTTTATTTTATCTTTTAATGTTTTTAACTATTCATTCATTTCAACTCTAATATAAGAAATAATAATTATGTCTTATATGTACATTATTTATCTTAGACTTTGTCATACAAAATAAATGTAAGTGTGTCATTTCCTTTTGTTTTTTTCATACATAAGAATATAGGTACTCAAAGTATATACAATACTTTCAAATACTTCTGCAGCCAGAGAAAAAACAGTAATTACAGATAAAACAGATTTGAAATGACTCTTTCTATTATTTACTTTTGCAAAGATTTAAAACTTGTTTACCTCCCCCCTTTTGTAAATTTGTAGTTAGATTACAAGTAATAAAGAACAATTTTATGACAGTTCATGTAATTATTTAAATTCGAATCATTAAACTATTTAAATTAATACATATTTTTTTAAATCGTATATCATTTGATTAATTTCTTTTATCACAAATTGATCAATTCATCCATTAACCTTTCCTAAAAAGAAAAGGGAAAGAAAAAAGGTCCAAGATCAGTTGGTATATGTATGTTTAGATAATTCTTACCAACTTTTCGACTATTCATTATTTTATAGGGGGAAATTGTTCACATTTGAATAAGATCTGCATTGAGCTCAACCAATCAACGTTCATAACACTAATAACGTGACAAAAAACACCGTAAATTTTCATGTGAGCTGGATAATACAGTGCTTCTCCGAAAGAAAGACATACACAATGCCAATGACACCCCCAGGAGTAAAGATAGTGGAAAGGGGAACTAGAATTATACACCCCAAGATTTTAAGTCGAAGTTCAAGCCAACTTAGTCCTTTTTCACTACAAAATGAGGTAGTTATTACAACATTAGAGTATCTCATTGGAGTTTTAAGGATTTTTTTAGATGGATGTATCTTCAAAGCCATTACTTGGTAAAATCTTAGCCTTACCATTTTATAATTTAGTTATATGTATAAAAAGATTGAACGCATTTGAAAGGGGGGGGGGGGAGTTGCAGTCTCAAAGCCTCATGTAAACATAGGATTTGAATTGGTTATTATCTGGCCATCCAACCACAGATAAAAAACCTAACTACACCATTGGGTATCCCCAAAATAACAATTTTCATGGATATTTTTGTTATTTATTGATTTTAATACTACATTCGTTCCTTGGCAGTGTTCTGAACGTTGATTTGTTGAACTTAAATGAAATGTTGTTTAGACGTGAATATCCTGGCAAATAGCAATGAAATTTGAAGAAAGAAGTTCATGTTCTTGCATCTGAAAATTTGGTCTAAAATTAAATATATTGGAATATTCTCATGATGTTTGATAATGTAAATGGTCGATTTTGAAGATAGAGGTAATTCTGATTTTTTTTATACATAAAAATCCATGGATAACATTTCTTTTTATGAAAATTATGTCCTACTATTTTAATCTAATGGCTTTTTTTTTTTGAATATCATGTACATACATACATTTATCATCATTCATCACCACCACAATAGGAAACTATAACAATAAAATGTGTTCATTTGATCCTTTAGAGATAATTTGATTACAACAACATTTTTGTCTAAAAATTGATTTTTTAATGGTATTAAAGATTCAGATTCATTTTTCAACATAAGGAAAGGAAGTAGGATAAAAAAAACATTTATTCAAAATTATAATAAAAAGTTTCGAGTTTAAAAAATGTTTTGACACATCTGTATCTACAAATGAAGAAAAATGAGAAAAAAATGACTCTTATTAATTTTTCATTTTAGGCGTTCACAATTTGAACCTAATTTTGAACTATAGAAGTAATGTACATCTTTAATTTTTTTTATTAGAACACCTTCAAAGACAAACTCATTTTAAAATTATTAATGATTTCATTCTTTAAAAAAAAGTTTGGCTAATATAATGAAGCTGTTAAGGTTTTCAACACCAACAAATAAAAAAATTCGAAGACAAAAGAGATCGTACACTATTTTAATACAGAAAAACAAGTAAATACAGTTTATAAATGTAGGTTATTAACTGAATAAAATATATACTAATGAATAATTCTAAAACTTATTGTTATTTCTTCATTAAAACATATCCCAATTCATTTATCCTATTTTTATTTTAACATTTTTGAGTCTAAAGCCTTAACATTCTATTTGGTTAAATTATTGTTTCTAAAACCATACCCACCATAACACTAAAAGTAAGGCATATTTGAAGGTACTCCTACTTGTAAGCGATTTCTTCAACTTAAGAAAACAAGATATAGATATATGGAAACCATTTTAAAAAAATAAAAAACTTCCCTTATAATATGATTTTTTTCATTTTCTTCTCTTTTTTCATGATGAAAAATGAATCGAAATCTTTCATATGCACCTAAAAAAATCAAAAATCGAAAAATTACAAATTGTTATTTAAAAATTTCAATTATGTTTCTTCTACTTGACTTATGTAGAAGGAAGCATAAATAATAATGTAAACCTAGAACTAGAAAAATAGAGTAAAAATAATATAACTTCCAACGCAAAAGTCTAGAATTTTGAGACATGGTTTGATGTTATACTTGATTAGTATAATGTACACTAAATTAAGTTTGCAATAGATGGTAAGTAATTATTTTAAATTGTGTTAAAAGTAATATAGAGGCTAAAGTATACAATCCTAAATCACATTAATATTTAGACATTATGACTATTATTTTAAATAATTTATTTTAGTTTTACACAGGTGTACATTTAATAGAACTTTTTAAAGGAAATTATGTAATAAAATGAATAAATAGTAACTCTCAAACTTTTACCATTGCATTTTCAATCCTAAAAAATAAAGAATGTAAGCAGCAAAATGTTTTTGCACTTCAAACGTAATACATACAATTTTTTTCAACTCAAATTAAATATATGTACATATGTATATTTTGTGAAGTTGGGAACAGATGTCTACTAATATAAAACAAACTCCGATTTGATGACAAGAAATACAGGAATACTTGAATAAAATCAATGTAATAGGTGGTGGTAAAGATTCTTATGAAATGAAGTAGGTTTTGTTTACAAATAATCCTAATTACTTAAGTATCTGTTTTTGTTTTTTTACTTTATTTGTCTGTTGCTCATTTTGGATATTTTGTAACTTTTGTAATTAAGAATACTTTAATTATGTATTTTTTTATTTACTTAAAAGTATTTTCATCGAGTTTTTACACTGTTTGAAAAGGTTAGATTCTTACAATTAATTTTGTTTTGGATGGACAAGTATAGTGGGATACTCAGAACAAAGAATCTGGTTCTTGCAAGGGACTTAACTAATTTACTAGTTATTTGTTACATTAGATGTCAAAGTTTAATGTTTTTAATACATATTAGTGTCTAATAAATATTTAAGAGAAAAAGAGTTTGTGAATTTCTCCGTCCTATTATGACATCCAAAAACATTACAAACATTCACAATTTTTCTTAATTAAAAAGAAGTAAAGGTAAGTTTAAAATTTAAGACAAATTTATGAATGATACCATCATTTGAACACGCTCCATAGCAATGAATATCTATTCACTATTACAAATTATGAGTAAAAACACCGTATATATAGTATACTCCAAAAATCCCTACCATCAATCAGAGATGAATGAAGATGTTTTACATTTCAATAACTTCACAAGGATTTTTCATTTACTAAAATATATACACTTACAAATATTTGTATCATATTCATTTCTTTTAATGGGAGCTCATATCCCTTTTTTCAATGATTAATTAAGTAAGTATGTACTCTTGATACTGTGTATTGAAGGAATATATGTGTTTAGTGCTCATATTTCTCTTAATAATCAAATATATGTACATACATAAATAATTTATTTAAGAGGAATGAACGTAAATAATAATTATGTAGTTTTATTTTATATTATTTATTACATTTATGTACTTTTACTCAGCAGAGATCTTTTATTTGCTTTTATTCCTATAGGTGTTAAATATGAATTGTATTACTATGTATGTAAGAACTCGAAGGAAGAAAGAAATTAATGCATATTCAGAAGTTATGTACATATTTACACTAATTATGCCACCTTTATGCTAAAAAATTACTATTACAAATAAAAGACCTATTAAAGAATTTGAGGCTCAACGTTAATGGTGCCATTAATATAAAAAAAAAATGGAGATAGAGAAAAAATAATTCTAAAGAATATTTATAAATATTTAAATCCTTCGCATTTATCTTATATAGATAACATATTTAATTTAATTATTGTTATAAGTATGGGAGATGTTAAAAATATTGCGAACAATTTCTATGCATGTACATACATATATTCATAAGCTTTTCATTCATGATTACATACCCTATTATTGAAGTCTCTAAATTACTTATGATCACTTTGGGCTATAATTATGTATTATGTTGGAATAAAAAATATGAAAAGGGAGAAGAATCAATTTTCGCTTCATTAAAGCAGGAACCACGGAATTAATACAACACAAAATTTATTCCCTTTCTATGCAATAATCGAAAAATTTATGACCCAGTGCTTGACATAACATAGTTCATTCATTCATTATTAACTGTGGGCAGGCAATTTGCGGAAAAATACTATAAATAGAATATACAAATTTTAATACAATTTAAAATGATATTGTGATCAATATTGTTCTGGCTCTTTACTTATTTATGATTTATCAAAGAGCAATATACTATTTTTCTTTGTGAAGTAATGTTTGAATTATGGTGAGGCCATACAGGATACTGCTATGCTTATCACACCTCTCACATCACTTCGGAAAAGGGTCCCGGTAGGGCGCTCATTGGGGTTAAAAAACCCATTGAAATTGCAAATAAATTCAAAAACCTCGAACTTCCCTCGAATATATACAATAACCCTCTGGTCGTAAATTCACAATCGACATAAACGGCTTGCAAAATGCCATTAAATACCATATCACTAAAGATTTTTAAAGTCCAAGTTTTAAGATGCGTTGGGAGAGTGTCTGAAGAGGATACTATGAGTGTCTTAGAAAATTCTCCAAGGACGTTAAAAAGGTAGGATTCGTTCGCTCCCATTTAAATAAAAGCAGCCTGGTCGATCACCCAGCTCTTAAGGGCCAGAATGTTCTCTTTGGAACCACAACCTTAGAGTTTGAGGTCAAAGGCGACTCCTCGATGCTTCCAACCCTACTGCCGGTGAGAGGGCATATAATAAGGCTTGCCTTCCAGAGGGCAAAGAAGCAGTGCTCAAACTGTTTCAGATATAATCATTCGGTTAAATATTACACTGCCGAAAAGGCTAAAATAAAAGATTACCGGGATTACCTCATTGAGAGGTTAAAAAATAAGGATCCGGAGGCAGTTTGATAAAAAAGAAGAGCCAAAAACTAAAAAAACTAACAAGCCCGAGCAAGTTGCCGAACCAGCATCCCCTACTGAAGATGAGGACACTTCATATAAAAGACCCAGATCCCCGGGCGAAGACGGCCTATCCACGTGTAAGTTCCCCTTGGTCATCTCTAGACAAATCAAGATGAATAACAAAATCTCTCCCTCCGGCTGGACATCCGCGGATAGTAGTGCGGGTAAAGTTAATGAAGGCTCCATACTGATGGGGACCACAGATCAGAAAATTGTTGATACCCCCCCCCCCCAGAGAGTGCTGTTGCTCTCGTTTCCACAGGAGATGAACACTCATCTTCCATATCACGCTCAACTAGAGCAGAGACAACTCCTGTACTATCCTCCAGTGGCCGGAATGGAGAACTTAGATCTGTTAACGAGGTGTTAAGGGCTCCCCCCACGACAATCGAGGCATCTTTGACTCCAACCAGAAGGAATTCCCTCCCCGGAAAGAAGGGTATACCTCCAAAATAGGGGCCACTCCCCCCTAAAAAAAGATAAATATATATAACTTAAAATTAAACCATGTAACACTAACCTTCCTCCCCTTCTTTAGCAATGACCTCAATACTAAGCTTTAATATCAATTCCATCTCTTCAGCGAACAGAGCTTCGAAGATCTTTAATGATCTAAAAAGCCTCGATTTTCCAGACATCATCGTATTAGTCGACACTAGGATTGAGGACGTCAGTCAGATAACACACCATGTTCCGTGTTCATACAGCATCTTCTTCGCGAAAGCCAACAGAAAGTTCACACATCCTTCACGGGGTATCACTTTAGTCTCGGGCAAGAGCCTCTGATGTCGGAGGTAACTTTGTAGTGGTTGACTTCACAGTTCTGGGAGGCATGACCACATTATACGCGATATACGGCCCAAACTATGATTCCAAAGACTGGTTTTCGTCGATAATACAATCATTCCCTCCCCCCCCCCATCTAATGGAGGCGAATGCTTGATGATGGGCGACTTGAATATCACTCGGAATCCGTTACAGGACGCCACGGGGTACAATGGGTCTAAGATCAAGGCGGGTGCAAAAAACTTGGAAAAGATAATCCAAAAACATAACCTGTTCGATGTGGCTCTTAAATTTAACCCCTCAGACCCCCGGATGACTTATCGCTGAGTCTCGCGGTCGGGGGCAGAAATAAGAGGCAGACTGGACTATATTTTCGCCTCCTAGAGGACTATTGAACTTCTAAAAAGTTTGAGAGTCCTCCCTTCATATACATCGGATCACAGGATACTAGCCAATTTCAAAAAGCCTACGATGGGAGCTGGAAGCTGAATGTCTCGCTTCTAAACGACAAAGAGACCTCTTACCAAATAGCACATATGATAGAAAACAACCGATCGGATCTGTCGGTTGAGCAAGTGACGCCTTGGAGAGCGTTAGAAAATATCGAAAAAATGGCAAGAAGAATTCTCAAATGAAAAGGAAGGGAAGCGGCCAGCAAAATGGCACAGACAAAAAGACAAATTCAAGAATTAACGGATAAAGACAGCGTCACGATCGCAAAGCTAGAGGAAATCATCGACTACAAAAATACAGGGACGATGATACGAATGAAAAGGAAGCTTGTCGATCTCAACATGAGAGGCAAGACTTCTTTCAAACATCTTGAGGGCCCACTGAGAGGGAAAAAACTGAGTGCATTAAGACTCCCGGGTGGAAGATCTCCGAGAACCCGGAAAAAGTTTCGAAGAAGGCCTGCAGATTTTATAAAAACCTCTACGAATGTGCAGACTGCTCGCCAGAAAACGTATGCGAATTTTGCCTCAAATGGAGGATAATTAAAGATCCAGCCGAGTGGAAGCTTCTTCTGTCCTATGAGTGCAAAGTAACTCGTACAGAAGGAGACAGGTCTTCTCTAAAGAAAAGTGAGTATATGAAAGATATCGACTCACCGATCACTGAGAGGGAAGTCCTAGATTTTATTCGTGCATATCGAAAGGCTCTGAAATCCCCGTGTCCTTCCGGGCTCCCTTTCGAGTTCTACAAAGCCTTCGCTCCACAATTAGCCCCAATTCTTGCAAGAGTTTTTCAAGACATCTTTAAGCGGGGATTTGTCCCAGAGTTCATGAACACCGGCTCCCTAGCTCTTATTCTAAAAAAGAACAAAAATGGAGAAAATATTAAAAACTACAGGCCAATATCACTTTTGAACACGTCTTACAAGATTCTGACAGGGATTCTTAATTAGAGACTGGCAAAGGTGCTTCCATACATTGTCTCCAAAGAGCAAAAGGGATTCATGGCTTCGTGGCGTTTGTAGGACATCCCTCGTAGCCTTCAAGACGCTATGGACGATTGCGTGAGTCGAAATACTCACTTTGCAGCTCTATTGGGGGATTTCGAGAAGGCTTTTGATAGCCTCTCTCACAAATTCATGGTCCAGCAACTGCTGAAAGAAGGATTCCCAGACCCCTTTATAGAGATGATCGCTGCTGTTCTGCGCAGTGCGGTCTCGACAATTGAAGTATCGGGGCGGGATTCAAAGTTCTGGATCCAGCGGGGGACTAGGCAAGGGGATTTACTCTCGCCGTCTCTCTTCGTACTTTGTATAAATCAGTTGCTCCAAGAGTTAATGAGGAAAGAATTATTGTGGGCTATATAGAATATTTCCCCTTTCAAAACTCGAATCTCTCACGGCATGGAAAATTAAAGTGCTAACAAAAGTGTTCCACCTTCTGAGGTATGTCCCTTACACGGACAGGTTATGTCAGAAAATATACTCCATTAGGGAAGGGCTTGTATGGAAGAACTCTCGACCATACATAAGGAAACGGGAAACTGGAAACGGCCATCCAGTACTGGGGACTTGGTGCTTCAAACATCAAAGCTGTGTGGCATACATTGAATATCTCCTGGTTGAAAAGGCTCCTATATAATGAAGATTTCTGGTTATGGAAAATTAAAAATGATTTTTTCAAAAAAACGGGCTGCTTTTTCGCTCAGAGACAGTATGTGGGTCCCTCAGAGATATTCGACATGGTCAAATTACGCAGGCGTTACTGGAGGCACATGTGCACATCATGGGCCGAAATAATCCACGGGCTACTCCCCTTGATGGGTGTTCACGAGCCCTTGAATTATAACCCCAGGCTCGGGAGTTCGGACGAATTCATCAAGGAAGCTGGACTCACCTCTATAGGCCAACTTCAACTTTATAAGGAGGCAGGTCTCAAAAACTTCATCCTGATGCACAGGGCAAGGGGTACGGTGAAAAGGATCCAGGACACGTCAGTCTCGTTGGGCCTCACATTTCCTTCTTTGTCTGCTTGAGTGGCCTGGAAAACAAAAAATCAGAAGCACGTGCAAGATCAGTAATAATGCAATTGGTGGCCCTGCCCTTCTTATAGAGAAAAGGCTGAAGAGACTGGAGGTGGAGCCGACCAAAAAAAGAAAGAACCCTCTTGTCATATTAAAAAATCCCTTAACCCACCTAAACGATAAATGGTTTTGTTATAGGCTCGCGACGTCGTCCATCTTCACAGGCAAGTCTCAGAACAACTCAGAGGATAGGCGATGCCGGCTCTGCAAGGGGGCGCAGGAAACTTCGTTTTACCTCTTCTATGACTGTACTCGGATTTCGCCACTCGTACGAGCTGTGGAGGAAAGGATTCAGGAAAACTTCGGGGAGGTTCTTAACCCGACGGACTGGCTTGTCGCGACCGATCCTGACTATGTGAGTGCTTTCAAGATCGAGTACGTCATAACAAAAGTCCAAAGGAGGATTTACGCTTCGACCATCTGTGGCGGGACGGTTCCAAGTAGAGTCATATGCCTTGCCGAGAGACAAATAGGGATACTAAATGGCTTCACTAACGTTGGTAAACAATTGTAATTGTTGATCCACGCCATGTCTAATTAACGAGTAAGTCTTAAGAACACGAGTGGGCAGGAAGAAGGAAAAAAAAAGTTATTTTTTATTGTATACTTACGTGAATCTATTTTTGTAGTAACTCTATCAGGGGAAACAATTCTCATATTTGCTCGTCTAATCGAGGATATGAAAATAATTTTCTTATATGGAACTAACAAAATGTTAAGAATAATGTAAACTTAATAGTTGTTAACTTGTTTAATTGATGATACATTCAAATTCATCTTGTTTTACTAATTTTCCACTGTTTATATTCTTCTCATGGACACGATGATAATATCATATGATTGGATGTACATTATGATCAATAAAGAATTAAAGGCCAATTAATGAAAAACTAACACCTGAAATGACACCATGCAGATCATGTCTACATGTTGCCATTTTTTCTACGATAAATTTTCATAATGTTTTTTTTTTACTTAAAAGTGAGATGGGATCAAACATTTGATATTTCTTATTTTAAGTTGACAGAGTCTTGAATAAATATACTCAGACTTAAATACCTCATTCCTACTAAACATATTTTAAAATAAAAAATAAGCATTTTACATACGAAATTATAACCATTGTTCTATATGGGCGTCATCTAATGCAAAGAGATGAAATCGAATTAAATTAAATAGGAGTATAATAATAATACAAGTATAATCTTAGAGAGCCATTCTGAAAAAGAAAATATCTTTACACATTAATAGACCATTAAAAAGTTTTTAGTTTTTAAGGCAAATGACAGAACAAGAAAATATATATTACATATATTACATCTCCTTGCTTCTGCAGGCTCTGAAAATTTTCGTTGGAACCGTGATAACTCTTTCATTTTTATCATTCTTTTATCTTTTTTGGGTTTATAAGTGTGTGCTGCACTAAGGGTGATTTATCAATTAATCATTCACATGCAGCTTTAAATAATGAGGCATCAGTCTTTCACGCTGAGGTTTTCGCCATCACACAATCGATGGAAGATCTCCTTAAACAAGAAAAACATTCAAAGAACGTTGTAATTCGATCTGATTCTCAATCAGCAATTGCTGCTATTCTTAATCCACTTACCACAATTAATGAGGTCAAGAAGTGCAAAGAAATTCTAAATCAAGGAAAGAAAGATAAGAATATAAGCATTGAATGGTGCAAAGGTCATAACGACACAACAGGTAATGAATTTGCAGACTATCTTGCGAAAAGTGGCATTGGGAGCCATAGCCATATATGTGTTGGTGTGCCACCCAGTTACATTAAGAAAATAATAAATGATTTCTCTAATAAACAATGGTGCAGGCAATTCATTGATGATAATCAACATATGCAACACACACATGTGATGCTAAAAGAACCTAAGCCTGTCAAACTTCGTCATGAGTAAATGAAGTTACTTGTTCAAGCCTACACTGGTCATGGGCTATTTCTCGCTCACCTGAGTAAACGGAATAACACAAGTGCAACATGTGATGTATGCATGGAAGAGTCACAGAGTGCATATCACCTCAATAACAGGTGCCCTGCTCTCTTGTATGAAAGATATAAAGCCATGCAAGAAGAAGAAGATGATGATATTCGAATTCTTAATTCTTAATGAAATGTAAAAAAATGAAAAAAAATATTATAACCAATTGTAATATTTAAGTAGGAATTTAGTTTTGACTGTAGTAACACGGATACCCCATTGTGTGGTGTGTTTTTTACCTTAGTATGTGTACATTTATATTATTTGTATATCTATTGTAAGCAGTAATAAAATCTTAACTAACTAACTAAAAGTATGTGCTACAACCTGCTTATAATAGCAAAAA
Source organism: Lepeophtheirus nordmannii (assembly GCA_963680855.1). NCBI lineage: Eukaryota > Metazoa > Arthropoda > Copepoda > Siphonostomatoida > Caligidae > Lepeophtheirus > Lepeophtheirus nordmannii. The sequence continues at coordinate 19,408,748 of OY804521.1, read as the reverse complement.
TGTAGTTCGAATTGTGTTGCTTCTTAAGTAACTTTGTAGGTAGGTGAGAGAAAATAAAAACTTCTTATTAGCCTTCATTGTTTTATTTACTCCTTAGATTATAGTGGACTGTAATCTTGATCAAGATTCAGTTGTCGTCATTTTCGGATCCAATATGTGTACAATAAACATATATGTATTTACACTGTTTTATTTAGTGCATTGTAGCACATTTTAAAGATAAAATTGATGAAGACATTAGTAAAATAAATAAATTAGTTATACTATTCAACAGTCAAAAATCAATAAAATTTATTCAGTTTTACACAGTGATTTAACATCTGTAATTTTTTTTTCAAGGGCCAAAATTTGAAATGAGTGTGCAAAACTGAATAACTTTTATTATAATTATACCTCTTAGAATTTTTGACATTTCAAATTTGTTAACCTGTGTTATTAAAGTACTTTTGAGGGTATATACATAGAACGTATTTTTTTCCCTATATATTTCCAATCATAATTTTCAACATAACCAATAATAATTAATTATAAAAATATTTTATCCTCCTCCAACTAAAAATATTAGTATTACAATGCATTCCCATCGATTGTTGTTATCATTTTTGCAATAATTTTTAGACCTTTGAAGGTAGAGCCTTAAAAAATTGTACCAAGCCATTTGATATAGGGGCAAATACTAAAGTCATGACAAATAAATAAATATTTTTTTATTAAAAAAACGATTTAAAAAAATAATATTTAAACTTTTTCGACAGAGCACGTAGTCAGAAAATCGCCTTTAAAAAAATTGCCAAACTAAAATAAATAAATAAAAACTAATTTTTATATATAAAGACACCTATATATGGTAAGTATTTTTTTTAAAAAGTGGAATAACTACCGTATATTTCGGCGTATAAGATGACCGTCAGATAAGACGAAATAAAAAAAATAAAAGCAAAGTTTAATGAATTTATCATATATTGGTTGGTTTGACTTTTATATCGGTTGTATAAGACACTACCAACAATTTTTAAAGGTGATTTTTTGACTTTAAGAGTCATCTTATATGCGATATTTATTTCTAACGAACAGGATTAGCTTACAAAGTTGGACTACATATTACCATCTATAAAATTTCATATTCTTTTTTCATTATCATTGAAATACATTGGGTTATTATGCTTATTATTTTATGACATTTTTTAGTTAAACTAATAGTCTTAAAAAATCATTTTTGTTATTTTTCTCTACATGTATTTTTAGCTACATAAAGGAAAGATAAAGGAAAGAGAAAAAATAAATGTACCTCGTAGAACGCGCACTCTTTTTTTCTTTTTTCTTTTATTTGAAATAATAAATTTAGCATTAACAAAATAAATAAGAAAAAGAATGCACGTTATTGGCTATAGTATTTCTCACTCTATCAAATGGCTTTGAGCAAATTTTCAAGACTCTACCTTCAAAGGTCTAAAAATTATAGCAAAAATGATATCAATCAGTGAGAGTGCGTTGCATTTCACGGCAACAATTTACTATTTTCTTTAATTTTGAAGAAATAATGGCTTATATTCTAATAAAATTTGGTTATTTATACCCCCTAGATGGTAAATTTCTACAATATAGCTACACATATAAAAATATAAGTGTTATTTATAAACAGAAATCGACTCTAACTTTTATAGTCAATATGTCAGTATTTCTCATACTTTTTTACCTTAGAACCCACTTATGAAATAATCAAAAACCATTGACCATTGAAAAACTACTAAAAATGATACAAAATTTGAGTAATCAATCACCATGGTATCATCCCTCTCACTCAATATGACCCGTGTATTACATTGTTTCTGTAATTTGATGGTCAAATCCACAAATATTCTATATTTTTGCTGACAAATGGTGGAAAATCCAAGAAACTATTAAAATATATATTATTTTCACTATAAATTTATCCCAAACTTTTTGGCTATTCCTCGGTTAATATACTTTCTCAACAAGATATAATTTGAATTAAGTAGATCATTTCAGAGCACTAACAAGCAACAAAAGTTGACAACTCTACAATTGACAAAAAACACAGTAATTTTTCAATGTTAATGGGATGGAAAAATGCTATATCCTACTAAAATATTTGAATATAAATCATTGAATGAAAGTTTTATAGCTTTATCTAGAAAAAAAATTTACAAATAATCGAATCTAGATTTTCAAAGTTATTACAAATTTGTTTGTACTTACATTGCATTCAACTATTTTCTTAATACCTTTTCTGTATGTCTTTGTGATTTATTTTATTTATACAAAATTTTTCTTTATATAAGCAACAATTAATGCAGTATATGTATTTTGATTTTTCAAAATACATATTCTTGCATATATCATTAGTATGTAAATAAACGATTGGTGAAGGCTTCAATGATAATAAAGGAATACATTTTCTTTTTTAGAGTAATGCTTTTTGGCATAATTAGACATCTACATAAATGAATATTTTTTACATACAATATTTAAATGTTTTTTTTAAGTAAGCAAGGGATCATTTATTACCATAATACAATTTTCAAAAAACCCTAAAAATGATTATTTGGTAAGAAAAAAAAAAATTTAAACTTTTTTTTTCTTTTAGAGAATAACTAAATGGATTTAACGTGTAATTACATCAATGGATGCTGGACAAGAGGGACCAAGATGTCTAAGTCGAGTCATAAATCTTGTCAGCTTAATTCAGAATTGAATATGAATTCGGAGTCAATAATAATTATGTACGACTCGAGTTCAAGTTTCAAGTTCTGCAAATATCTCTCTGCTACATTGTGCTACAATTTCTGTTCATTGTGTGAGTTACTTTATTAATAAAATTAATAATATTCATCAGTATATAAAGGTATACAATTTCAAACAAAACATTTGAACTTTACAATTAATATAAATTATGTGTAGCTGTCGATAAAATTGAATGTAGTTGGATTCTTAATGTATAGCTTTCTTCATCTATTAATTCATGCATATTTTGTCAATATGAATATTTTTTATTCCAAAAGTTTATGATTATATCATAAAACTTGTATAAATATTTTATCTTTTATGTAAAGTGTAATGTTGTAATTACATATACACTGTGATAATATATATATATATATATATATATGTATAAGTATGTATATATTGTCAATCTTCCGGAGAGACACACTGGCTACCAAATAGAAGTTTTATAGGCTGAAAATATTTTCTAGTTTAATACTCCCTTTTAAGGTTTATCTGTAGTTTAGACAAACATTATGGACATCAGATAGGAGAAAATATATCCACATTTTTAAACAACAGATGTGATGCAGATATTTCTTTAACTGTTTGCATATACATATTGACAATGCGAAAGTGGATAATACTAAAATGCTGATAATTGGTACATTATATACTTTTTGAACACAATGTTATTTCAATAAAATAAAAATATACAGTACGTTTTACTGTCAGATGCGGATTTTTCTACTTCTCTTCCCCTTTATTTGTGTTTTAAACGTTGATTGGTTGAAGTTGAATAAGTTCTTGTTAAATTTTGAACAATTTTCTACGATTTAATCAAGAATAATTTCACAATTGGAAGGAATTGACAAACCAGCAACTGATTTATGACTTTTTCTCTCTCTTTCTTTTGGGAGTAAAGGTTACAATATACAATGGAGATTACATTGTTTTAATAATCTGCTACAGTTTATTTTGAATTACAAATAAAATTGGACTTTAATTCATATTTTTTGTTCACAATTTATTTTGCATACATATATGTAATTTGATGATCTGATTGATATTGAATATTTGAAATACACAAAAATCTGGGGAAACCCTCGGGAATTCTTTCTCTATACATAGATAACCAAAGTTCTGATCACTAATGTTTAGTGATATAATTTTTAAATTTGATCTTGATTTTGATATATTATGTATGTAGACCCCTCAAAGATTCGATTTCGATCCAAAAATGAGTTTGTCTCGTCGTGATCTAGAACAAAAAAAAATTCTGAATGAAAAAAGATCAATTTTTTATTGCCTTTTATTCTTCATTGTCTTAATCTTAGGTAAACGGTTTTAAACGGAACACAGCACTAGTAATGTTACACTTGGAAAGGCGTATACATTCATTTATGAGTATCACAGGAATAATAAATGGATTTCTATGTTGAATAAACTACATTCATATAATCAAATATCCAATACATTTATTGAGACGAATAATAAAAGTTATATAAAAGAATTCGAGATATGAAGGAACTTATAAATATTTTATGAGGATGATTATATTTGCAATTTCTAATATTGAGAGTTAAATCGGTTGGAATTTATGTTTATGCAAATTTACTTGATTTTGAGTTTAATTTACAAACTTAAGAATTTCATCTATTCTTAAGTTAGCAAGGTGAACATATATATATATATGTTCATGTATTTGTTTGACTTTTTTTTTGTCTCTCAGTTCTAATGTATGTCTACATTTTACATGCATGCATAGTTGAAGATACGTAATTAAAGTTCAATTCAAATAAACAACTTTTAAGAGTATATTAAATTATTTGAAAATAAAATTATAATTTAATTATTATATAAAAAATAATTAAGTAATTATAATTCAATAGTAAAGAAAAAAAACTTGTTATAAAAAGACTTTCAACCCCCCCCCCCTTCCCCCTTCATACATTATTTAAATAATATATGTTATGTATGTAGAAACATACATATGCGTGTTTAAAAGTTTTAAACCTGGATGTGAAGATGATAGCCATCTTCAAATAAAATGTCTTTTTTCTATTTCTCGCTCCAGTTTAATGGTTCAGCCTCTTTCTATGTTCATAACATTTGAAATAATATTCTAATATTAGTTAGGAATCTCCGTTTTTTCATTTCATTTAGGGTAAAAGAGGGATTTAACAATTTGAAAGCTTTACTAGAATCTAGACATACCCCTGCCAGCAACGTAATATTTTGATTGTGGTCACTTCATGCCAGATTTAAAACATGAGAGATCGAGGGATAGTGTACAGCATTTTTAATTGGTGTTCTAAAATTTAATTACATAATATGAATGCAACATATCTCTTGACTTTCACATCATTTAATGATATTTGGTATATAAGCTTTTACCATAGACACCGCACCAAGGGAGTTATGGAACCCTTGGTGCTCTCATTTTTTGAAGGACAATAACAATACAAAGTTGCATGGTTATCGTGTCATCCATACGTTATGGAGTTCTCATAAAACTGGCCAACCACGTATAAATTGATTATAGCACCCCTGGCTTTTACTCATGAGAATAGAATACGTGCCAAAATTCAATTTGCTATAATCATTCTTTTATGAGATATGGGCACTTGATTGACATTTTATTCTCTTGCAAAACTATTAAATTAGTAAAAAGTTTATCACTGTGCGACAGGGTAAATGAGCATGAAATGGCTTGAAATTTGGCACATATTTATTACTACAACCATACAAATAATGCACATAAATTCATGCTATTCGATTCTATATATTTACATTTTGATATAATAATTTTAAAATAACTGTATGAAAGTGTAAATCAACCTTGAACAAATAAACGCTAATTTTATATGTATATATTTAAACTATTTGCTACGTTCATTTTTTTAAAAAGAATTATTTCATTAGAAATAGAATCAACATTTCTTTAATTCTATGAAATATTTACAAAAAGAAAAAACAAACAAATATCTTCTGAAATATCAATTTCATCTTTTTTAGAAAAACATTTTACCATTAAAATAAATGTTTAAATGTACTATAATTTTTGGAAAAAATAATAAATTAGTTTAATTTAATTTCTTATTTTTCAAATGGTTATATTTATTATGCAGTCTTTTTAAATGCAAGTTACTCTCATGTTCTACATACGCCTAATTACAAAAAACAGGAATATCCAAATTTTATTAATCGGACTAATTCATTATTTTCTCCCAACCAAAAAGATAGAAAAACATAGAGGGTTCAAAGGAATTTCCTCTGACGGTTCCACATAATTGGTTAATAGTAGGTATAAAATTTTATATATGTGCTTCAGAAATTCAGCTGAGACCGGACATGGTATACTAAATTCACATAGAAGTGTGAAGGTGGTGCGCTTTTGATTCACAAACAGAAGCCAATATAATATTCCTATTTTGTTGTAAATCAAAGGAAAATGTGACACATAAAAATGTGTTCCATAGGTTCAATTATTATTGGAAGGTATATAAATAATCATGGCAAACAAATATTCTATCCCAGATACTCCTTGTATTTCCCTTACTTTCTTTGAAAATATTTCGGAAGAAAGTGTTAAATGAATGTCTGGATAACGATATTATAGCATCGCTAGGGGGAAATTGATAAAGTTGAGATACTCGTTTATTACAGATTCAATTGGTCCGTGTTTAGTTAAAATAAAATTTCTTTTCAAGACCCTTTGAATAAAATCCACCATTTATTTGCATATATGATAGTTGTTAGCACAGAACTTTCCGATATATTCACGAAATCAATTTCCGGAACTTTGTAGGTATTGTTGTATTCTGTGGGAATAACTAAATATTATTCAAAAACAATGTGACGTTGTCCATTGAGCAAATCATTTTTATCAGAACAAGGTAATGGCTCTATCCAGCACAGACCTTGTCCAACCAAAGTTAACAGATATACTAGGCTATAATAACATTAAGCAAGTCTGACTGATTTTTTACTTCCACCACAGTATAAAGTTGAAGTTCGAAATTGAAGTACACTATCTGTAGATATAAAAAAAGCTTCTAAATTTTATGATTATGCCTCAATTTTATATGTTCCTTATATGAATTAACATTAATATTTGTCTCCAGCTTCCAATATATTATACTATTTTGATCTTCCGTTTGCATCAAACTGTAGGCAACAAACTATTAGCTATAGGTGCAAATAATTCATAAATGGCTGCACCATCAAAATATCAACATACAAGAAATGACGTTAGATTGTGCCCTACTCGTGTTGGAAATCACTTTATTTAGTATCATATATATACTAAAAGTGTATTTAATTTGCAAATTTATACACTTTCATATGTTTAATAAACAAATAATTTAAAAAAAATATATTTATCTAATTAAATATTATTGTGAATAAATTATGACATAAAAAAAATCTGCTGTTTTAAAAATTCAGACTTTAAAGGGTTATGGTGAAGTTGACAAAAAATGGGTTTGTTTCAATTTTAACTTATGAAATGAGCCGTTTTTCGAAAATTGGAGGCTAATTTTCCCCTGGCCTCCCTTTTGTTGAGATTGTTAATGTACTTAAGTCGAATGAAAGTACGAGTGTGAATTGGGTAATTTTCCTCTACTATGTTGATGAGTCGATCCATCACATATGGTTCAGTATCAAAAAAGTTTCCATAAAATTGAATAAAATTTGCAAAACTCCAAAAACTTTTCTTAAGGTTGAAACAGTCCCCCTCTTGATAATACTTGAAGGTTTGACTCGAATGCTAAAAGCATTACACCCTAAGGTTGAAATCTGATACATAAAGATTTGGCCACATACCCAGTAATATAATCAAATCTTCTTCACAATTTTTGATTTTGTGTAGACATAAATCATTAAACTTTTTCATCATTCTTTTTCATTTGAATCATTTTTATAATTAATATGTTCTTTAATTTCATCTTCAAAAATGTTAACATAAATTTCATCATTCATGTTTTGAGGAGATTCAAAGTCATTTTCTTTAGAAATATCTTCATTGTTTTCTTCTGTATTTGTCTCACTCAAAATAAGACTTATAATTTGTTGAAGCATAGAAACAAAAAATTCATCGTTTTCCAATCTGACTGGATCATTCTCAACTATCTTTTTTTTAACGTCTTACAACAAATATCCAAAATCGATTCATCGTCCAATATACCTTATTTAAAGGCAATCCTGATTTAGACAATAAGTTTTTTTTTATATAATTGAGTTTTTGAATGAATAAATCTTTTCTGATCATAGAAGTTCTACAAATTTTTACAACCAGGGATCCACATGCTTGGTTACATATGGATCTTTTTCTAACACAGGTATTTGAGTTGATGCTTCAAACGTTTTTACAGTGGTGTAAGACGATTTGAAACTTGCTCAAATTTTTCTCCTGGTATGAGATCTCTAGAGAAGTTGGCATCTTGCTTCAATTTTCTTTTTTAAGATAGTCCCAACCATTTGCTTTGTAAATCCCTTTTATATTACCTTCTTTTTAAAAGATTCACACAAATTCTAGGGTATTTTCATAGGGAACCCTATTTCCCACTTCCACCTTGAGGGATCATTGGAAAAGTGATGAAAGATAACGTTGTTAACTCACAATTCACAGTTTTATTGCACGAGTTCATTATATTCAGACACTTTTTCGGAATATAATTGTAACAATAATAATTATTACTTACGTGCTTGACATAGGCACGACGAGCTTTTTTGTCCACTCGCAACCTTGACTCCCAAAAGGAAAAATAAGAATTTGGTAAAACATATGTTAGCTACCCTTTTATATTTTCCAGCTACAAGCTGCTATTCTCCTTCTATATAATAAATCCTCAAGTTTGTCTGTGTGTCCGTAACCCCTCGTATCTCCGGAACCCCTTACCCTATGGTCATGAAATTTTGTATGCGTAATCTACACGTCATATGGAAGATTTCTACGGAAAAAAATTTCGAGAAATGGAAAAAAAAAATTTCGCGATTTTTTTTTTTTTCAAAAAAAAGGATTGGATCTGACGTCGTCAACTTTGACAAACTGAATATTACGCTACGCATCAATACTGTTTTGTTTGTTTTGAACGACGGGCTTCAAAAAGCCGGAAGCCTCGCCATAAGCGCCGAAGGCGGCGTCAATGGCGAGTTATAAATAAAAATGAAGACATCAATAATAAATAATAACATTATGTATACCATAGACGAGAGGCAGAAAATTAACTGAAATTAAAGTCAGGAAATTATATATTTTTAACTGATAATAATTATGCGATGCCCTTTTTTGTTTACATTTTATTTGCTTTATTAACGTTAGTGCATGTATTCCTTCATGCGAGATCTTTACTATCAAGTAGATGTTCCCCCCTCAGTAATAAAGGAAAAATGATATCAGCTTTGGGAAACAAAAATTACTGTTCGAAGAGCCAACTCCACAAAATCTCGCACGCGGCATTTTGCATATTATTTACATTCCTTATCATTGTCACCTTATCTGAGACCAAAACTGGGGAGGGAGGAGGTGATCAAGGTCAAACATTTTGCATATTTTTTTTACATTCCCAGATATACTATTCATTGATGAATTCTACCAATATACAAATCAATCGTTAATACTTATATAATATTCACAACTTCAAAAAAGGGCGCGCAATCCTTGATTTAATATATTTTTATATATAAAAACCATAAATAATAAAGATACCCTTTATGAGTTCATAACACGTAGAGAGAGAGTTAGAGTATTAGTTTTATTTATTTATTTATTTTTTTATTAGTTTTATTAGAGTCAACTAATAAAAATCAACTGAAAAGAGAATACATAGTATTTTTATTTTTTTTTATCCTAAAAAGCTCGTCATGAGTCAAATGTTGAGATAAAGTTGAGTTTAAGGAAGAAGAGATATGTATCAGTTTGTACAACTAGCTTGATAATTAAAATGAATAAATTATTCACTGTATCGTTTAAGAAATATTTTGCAACAATTATAAGTAGTTAATTTCAAATTATTTAGAAGTCATGCTTAAGAAAGTGTGCCCATTCTCTTGGATTTCTGACTATTCACTCCAATCATTTCAGTTTCCAACAGTTATTAAGTATTAAATGTTGTCAAATAATATAATTAGCCAATAAAATGCAAAGGTACCAAATAGTAAATGTTCTAACTCTATCCTATAACCTCTGACGTCACCAAAAGAATTTTTCTGTTTGGCCTGACTAGCAGTTGGTACGATACATCGATTTGAAGAAAAGTAACAGTTCGTATTTGTTATGGTATAAATAAGGATGTGCATTTGGTTGAGGTGCCCACAATTACTATCTAATGTCTCTGCAATTTATCTGCTGACTGCTATTTGACAACATTTTAATATTGTCAAATATATATTATTTAGAAATATTAATATCATATAATATATCATATCTTACTACATTAATAGTCACAATTTTTAGTCCCTAATGAAAAGGTCGTAGTCGACTAACTAGAAGCGGGAGAGGGTTAGCAAAAATAACAACACAGTAATTACTTTTAACTAATATTTGTATTGGAGCAATGAAGCTTAACAAGAGTTATATCATATCCTTGAATATATATGTATAATATAATACCTTGTACAATGTACATAAATCACTTGTTGTGATAAAGAAAACTATTGTCAATATTTGATAATAGACCTATTCAGAATTAGGGCACGAGATATCATATTTTTTCCATTATCACGATTAATATCAAAAAGCGTTCTAGGCATGATTAAATTTCAATTTATAAGGACTACATTAGTAAAATTTGTATATGTACATACATTGTGTGTATATCATCGAATTGGATTCATAAATATCACTATGCATAAGTACATGTCTATATTTTAGAAGAAATATATATGGAGTTATATTTGTAATATATAATTTAAAAATTTAAGAAATAATAAATTAGGAGTGAATTGGGAACTGATAAAATTCCAAATAAATTTTTTGGTTTTTTTTAAATAAAGAGTGTCATTTATAAAGAAACAAATAAAATAAGAAGGAAATATATTGTCCCTTCCGACAATCAAATGGAATTTCTGCCACTGTATGTAAGATATTGATTACTTAGAAGTGCAACTTTTGTAGGGAAAAAATACATTTTCAGGATTAAATAATGAAAAACAGTTCTGTTCTCTTTTAAATTTCTGTCCATTCTTTGTTAGACTGTTGAGTAGGAAACATCTCCTTTTAAAAGAATAATGAAAGAATTATCGCTTAAATTTCTTGTAAATTTTGTTAAAATGCATAATAAAATTATAATATATCATATATAATTATAATATTAATCCTGCCCCTAATGCTATTTTTTAAATATAGTTTAAATAAAGTTTCCCTTTCCGGAGCAGTTTTTTCCCCCTAAAATCATAAAACAGACAGCTGATACGAATAAGGGTCTTAACTCAATAGTACCATATGTGCCACTCCCTTCCCCTCCTCGTGATCTATAAAAGTCGTATCCTAAGTGGTTAGGTTTAGTTCGTAATGTAATCTCTGTGCTAGTCTCAAACAAAAATTCTGTTGCTGTCCCTGGCATCCATGACGGTACTGAATTAAACACCTCCAGCTATAAGATGTGGATACTATCTTCTTGTAAATTGAACAATGAAGTCATAACGAGCAAGTCAGATAACTATATATAGGAATATAAATAATATGCAAATGGGGTGTGTAAAATAAAAAGAAAGAGAAAATCAACCTGGTAACTTTGACAATTTGATGAATGTTGATAGGGAAGCAGCTTGAGCTGTCATGACGTTTTACTGAGCTACAAGCTGCTATTCTCCATTATATATACAAATGAATACATCAATAATAAATAACATTATGCATACCATAGATGAGAGGCAGAAAATTAACACAAAGTAATGTCAGAAAATTATATATCTTTAGCTTACAAGTCGTAAACTAACAATTATTACGAGAACATGAGCCGTTTTCTAACATTGTATTTGCTATTGTAGATGTTCTCCCCTCAGTAAGTAAGGAAAAATGATAACAGCTTTGGAATACAAAAAGTACTGTTAAAAGTGCCAACTCCACAAAATCTCGCACGCGGCATTTTGCATATTTTTTACATTTCTAACTATATACTTAGAGAGGATCATGGAAACATATGAGGATATCCATACTGTTCCTCATCATTACGGACGGGTATTTTGTTGAGATAAAAGGCATGCCCAAAATTACTATCTGGTGCCTCTACATTTTATCTTCTGATTGTTTTTGAGAATATTAAATAATATATAATAGCTATTTATAATTGGTGGATATTCTTACCTCAACGATACTGAGAAGACTGAATTCAAATTGATCATCAAGGTTTAAAATTGATTTTAAGGAAGAAAAGATGTTTTTCTTTCCTTCCCTAAACTAACTCCTTCTAGCATTCAAGTCAAGCCTTCAAGCATTATCAAGAGGGGGACTGTTTCAACCTTCAGAAAAGTTTTTGGAGTTTTGCAAATTTTATTCAATTTCATGGAAACTTTTTTGATACTGAACCATAACCGTATAAACATATAACATAACCATATAAAAATATACTTTACAAATATAATACCTATAAATACAAATTTTTATCATTATACTGATGTTGTACACATCAAATTATTAGCTGATGTAAATTTAGCAGAAGCTTCTATATGTATGAGCATATACATATTGTATTGTTGATATGAGAAAGATTAAGATAGCTTATATGTACATATACTAAATTATCTATATGTATATAAGAAATTCAAAGTTTATATTATTTTAATACTTCAAGGTATAATAAAAATATTAGAATGATGTGTAAGTTGATGTCTATTTTCATGGCATTTTGAAGAATTAAAATATAATTTGAGAATAGCAACATTCATTCATATTTTACATTTACGTAAAAGATATCATAGTATATCTGATTACAAATATCGGATAAGAGAAATGATTGATTAAATTGTATACTTAAGTAAGGATCTGTATTATTAATAATAAAATATGCCTTTTAAGTCTTCAATCATGCATCAAATAGTACTTTGTAATATTCTACATCTGCATAAAATATATTTTACAAATATAATACCTATAAATACAAATTTTTATCATTATACTGATGTTGTACACATCAAATTATTAGCTGATGTAAATTTAGCAGAAGCTTCTATTTTCTCATTTTTAATATTTCAATACAAAAGCAAGGAAAAGCATACAATATGAAAAATCCATATCTAAAGTTATAAAATTACTTTCGTTATAAGTTGTTAGGATTTTAAATAGGTACATACTACCTTCTATTCTACTTTAAATCTATTTTGTACGATTAAAGTGAGGGAAAAAGAAAAAAAAATTTTGTTATTTTTTTTAATAAAGATTCTACATAGAACGTAACACATTTCTGTTAAAAAAGTTTTCTTTTTTTGGGTTTAAAAGAAAGATGAAAAAAGTTAAAGATTTCATGTCAACACCAAAGAGTTAAAGACTGAACAAAACTATAAATTGTAAATTAAATTATTAAATGTAAACATACAATACCTATATTGTGATAAATAGGTCATGCAATAACAAAAATCACATATTACATACTTAAAAGGATGTATCTTCATTAAACAATATGACGTATCTACCTATGTAATTTTCAGCAAGATCTCTTGGATGTTTCCTCAAGGCGATATTTCACTTTTTGTTAGCTGACGAGTTTTTTTACTCTTGTTTCTTATTTTAGGAGGGTTTTTTTAGTTTTTAGTAGTGTTACTATCAAGACCACATTCTAGTAGATTCCAAGACTTTGAGGAAAGCTAAACTAAGATTTAAAAAAAAAAATTCTTTTTATAGAATGAATTTTTTAATTTTTAATCATTGATTTTGGTCATGACACCGAGACTTTGATTTAGAGAGTATGATACCATGACGAGATTAAAATCTTCAAGAATCGTCTCGAGGCTAATTTAAGGACCAAAACCGATCTTACAAACCATATCTCTTGTCAGTATTACTTCAAATAGAATATGTAAAGTGTTTTCACGTATACGTATCATTCTGGTAATTGGAAATCTTAGAAGCCACGTTATTTATAAGAATCATAACTATTACTTCTATACAATCTTTTTCTCTTTATATTCTCACTTTTCAAGCCATTAAATGAAATTTTCTTTAAATTTTCTTTTGAGAAATTTGTCCATTTTTTTAATTAACTCCAGTTTGATGTCTTTCTTGGTTCATTATGCAATCTTTGACGTTAGTTAAAACCCTCTATACAAAGAATAAGCATTTTTAACACTCAATTCATTCTCTACTCACTTACACAATTAACAGGTTATCAAGATTATTTATTTATTTACTTATTTCAACTCGCCAAAAAAGTTGCAAAATCAGCAAATATCTACATAATTTAAACTAAATATACATATACATCGTATATGTATATTATGCAATTTATGATTGAAGAATTATTTAAATATCAAAACATTATTCGTGAGACCTACTTTTAAATATTTAGAAATAGAAAGAGCGTGCATGCATAAGTCATAAAGAGCTTTATGATTTCTCTTTTTATCATCATTATTCATTTTTCGTAGCCTGACTTTGGAGTGAAATATGTATGTTTATACCTAGAATTGCTTTAACTATTAACGTAACAGATGTACATAATTGAATTAAAAGTATATTCATAGCTCAAAAAGGTCTTTCATTAAAGGTTTGAATAAATATTATAATCTCATGATACAAAAATGAACGTACAAAATATACATATTATATATACGTAGTTGTTATAGTTATAAAAAAGTCTCCATAATTTAAAAAGCATAAAATAATCTTAATTAAAGTTTGAACATGAAAAGAGTATATTCATAAAATAAAAGTTTATTAGTCGTTATTGGTTATATGCAGATTTATGTAGATGATGTAGTTTGTTCTCTTTTGAAAGGAAATGTTGAGAGATACGGTGAGAAGGGCTGTTATTAAGGTTCTAATTTAAATTTTGAAAAGAAGCATTTATTTGGATAGCCCCCATGTGATTTGAATTTGTTCAAGGGAATAGTTATAGTTATAATCGATATGAAAAAGTTTGAAATGCACTGTTCCTCATGCATACAAAGTACACCTAGAATATTATAATAATTGATCAACTTCAAGGAGTAAGTCTTTAGTGCATTTAACTAACTTTTTATACTTCTTCTTTGTTTATCAAATATTCAACGCATATGGTAGATAGATAATATATAGTTATTAGATCCCTCGTGTTTTTAATTGTGTTATTGCACCTTTTGCAAAATAAGAACATATTCACTCTCATATTTAACAGTGTACTACCTAATTAATTTATTTGATTTATATGCTTCATCAATACATCGTTATCAAATTAAGTTGGTAATTTTCCTGAAGCATGTTTATTACTAAAAAGTGACTGAGAGCGATAATGTATATCTAATAATAATTATATTAATCCAAGGATGTCTTAGACGTCTCTTCAATGTACACAAGAGAGTTAACCAATCAAATGTAGCCATTTTTCATAACTATTATTTATTTACATAGTTGTGAAGATATGTTCAGAATTAAAAAAAGATTGAATTCGAGTGGGACGAAATATATACACTAAAAATATACTTATAATATACTAATAAGGGACAAGGGATAGTTAACAAAAAATTCATGAGAAATGTTGTTGCGTATGTTGAATATTTTGTTGAGGTATCAATAATTTTGTGCTTTATATATTGTATACACCTTAAGATTCTAAGGTGTACAAATTGGGGTGGATATTCCTACATAGATGATTGCAAATTGTCTAACATCATC
Source organism: Lepeophtheirus nordmannii (assembly GCA_963680855.1). Taxonomy (NCBI): domain Eukaryota; kingdom Metazoa; phylum Arthropoda; class Copepoda; order Siphonostomatoida; family Caligidae; genus Lepeophtheirus; species Lepeophtheirus nordmannii. Next base: position 19,393,213 of record OY804521.1, on the reverse strand, counting down.
GACAAATATATAAATCCCAAATTAAATTTGTCGAACTTATTGAGTAATTCATTTATTCAAACTATTATGTAATTTCCTTTGATTTATTACAATGTGCCTCTTAAGATAATGTGGATGTGCTGTACTTGTCTAATACTATACATACATCTATATATTTACACTAATATTCATAAGATATTGGTACAAATAAAAACCAACCTTCAAAATTAAATGCAATCTCTCACGTTGTTTTTATTGTAAGTATATGTACAGTCTACCTAATGCTGAGAGAAGCTAGCCTGAAACTCGTTTACACACTATGTGTTCTCTCTGTATTTTACACACAAAGTAGAAAATACTTTATGTACATTCATCATATATATGTCTAAAAATAGATATTATTCATTGATATTTGGATATATTATGTTTATGATGTACCACATATGTACATAGTTTCATTAGAGGCTGCACACAGTTTTTGAAAGTGGAAAGTCCAGTCATTCACAGAAAACTTCTAGGGTCACCCGTGGAGATAAAGAGACAAAATAATATTAAAAAATTTTAAAAATATAATAAATTCTAAATGTGTAAATTTTCATTTAATTTCGACCAAAAATTCGCTACAAATCAAAGACTCACGGTAGAGATACTAAAGCAGTAGCGCTCAGAAGGATTGCGAAGTCAGCTGAAATCCTTTTGCGCGCTACTATTTCAGTCTATTGCACTTGTTTTGTAGTTGCTCTACCGTGAGTTCTTGATTTCTAGTGAATTTTTGTCGAAATGGAATGAAAATTTACACATTTAGATGAACTATTTCTTCTTAGTTAAATATTCTTATCGAGTGATTGACGATTCATTTGGAAGCTATGGGTCTCAGCTTTTGAATGCATTTCTTATCAATCAATTTCATGTAATATTCAAGGAGTTATTTAAGTACAAACGTTTTGCCCGACTTTTGGGCCTACTCCCGGCACCTAGGATCCCCCTTATGTGAAAAAAAAGACTGAAAATGAAATTTGCATTCAAAACACTAGCGGATCATTATTTTTTAATTCACAAAATGAGTATCCTTCAAGTCTTAAATTGAAGTTGAAATTGGAAAATGGGCCAAAAAGTAGGGTTCGATTTCTCAAAAACCATCAGACTCTCGACAAAAAAAATATTACAGATTTGAAATCAGTGTGTAAAACTGAATAACTTTTATTATACTTATACTCCTTAGGATTTTTAACATTTCGAATTTGTTGACCTGTGTAATTAATCATTATATATTTTGAAATAACAATGATCCAATAAAATGCAGTGGTACCAGATAGTAGTTGCGGTCACGTTCACTCACTTCAATAAAATGCCCATTCCTGGTTATGAACCATAACTTATTATACCATGTATAAGTTGAGTACAAATTAGGATTTTGTACAGGTTGTGCTGTGAGCAAATTGTACAAGTTGCAGTTTATAATGTCCATTATTATAACACAAACCACTTTAGTTATTATTATTCATGAATCGAAGCCATCATTTCATTGTAATCAATTCAAATTATATATTCATTAGTCTATATACTTTGGAGTAATAGAACCCTTTAACCATATAATCTGTCATTTTATAAAATACAATATATTAAATTGGTATTTTTACTAGAAATTTTAATAATTCATCCTTAACCTTTCGAACCTCTAAGGAAATTCCATGCATTGCATTACCACGACGAGCTTTTTGGGATAACAAAAACACACTGCATGCTCCCTTCAGCGGTTTTTTCATCAGATGACTCTTCTGATTCAAAGCAGTTGGCTCTACGTGTTATGAACTCAAAAAGGCATTCTACTTTTAATATGAAGAGTAAATCATCATATACATAATTCGTTATGAATTAAAATTATGTAAAAAACGACTTGATTCGATGACAAAATTACCTCTCTGCTTGAAGCTTATATTATTTTATTTATCAAGACTAGTTTTTGTACCATCATATTATGTATGAAGAAAAAAATCTCTTAAGAAACAGGTAGTATCAAGGTATTTAAATGCTTATTTTAACCTGGGTCTATCGAAAGACTAGTTCTTAATATGTTATATAGATATTCTTATATTTATTATTGACCTCAATACAAACAAGTTATAATTTTTCTCATTTCATTAGTACAGATAAACAGTTTTTATGTATACATAAACATTATATGAAAAAAACAAGCAATGAATTTCCCTCTGCTTAGTTAGTTTAGTCTAGAGCTGAACACATGACACAATTGTCCGTTCAATATATGTATGTGTATGCATACACACAACATGTTACATGTACATTGATATATACATATCATAACAAATATGAATATTAGATAAATGTAGTGTGTCGACTATCACCATTGTAGAGTAGGCCAGTCCTACTTGATCCTTATCTTTCAATAAAGTAAGAAACTTTATTATTATTGACCTGTGTTTCTAGCAAGATATACACACGCATTCAGAGAGTGGCTTGACTTGCCTCTCTAGCCTACATAGGCCAGTATTATTATTATTCACATATGTACTTATATGTATATAAAGGAACCTGTGTTTATTCCGCGTTGGTCTCCTTTTTTTTTCAAGGATTTTATTACTAACCGGGCGAGCTTCCTTCCTATTCCCCTCCCTATATTCTCCAAGGCAGTTTCAGTCAGTTTTCTATTTTTTTTCCCAAAGTAAATTCATCACTTTAATCCCCTCACTTCAGTTGCATCTCCACCTCTGTTTGGGTTTCAATATCTGGGATAAAAGGAACCTTGCAACATGGGATTCGGCAAGAAAAAAGGTAATCCTTTAAATTGCGTATCTACGTGTATACAGCTTCCTAGTCACGAGTCCTCTTGGCATTTTTTTAAAACAAAACAACAACTTAATAGTCGATGTATTAAATCATTTGAAAATAGCATTAAAACATTTCTGAAGTTGACGCCATTTTGAAAAAAAAAAGATTTTCATTTCACGCATATAAATTACTTTAAACTCTTTCCTCGTTCAGAATTCTATGTATAAACATTGATAACATGCGGACAGCATGTGTGCAGTTTTCTGTAGATAGTTACGCTTGCCCCCATCCGCATTTTTAAAATATGTAACTAATCTCTATTTCAAGGGTTTTTTTTTTTTTTTCATTTCTTAAACTAGAAGATATAACTAAAATTATTCTGAGCAATGGGATACATAATTAATATTTGGATTGATCATGTAACAGTACATCTCAATTTTAAATCAGTCCCTTCTGATTGGGAAATCTAAATATTTATGAGATTAATTGCTCAAAATAATTGATGAAGATGATTTATTTAATAATCTGGAAAGTCAATTGTATTAAAATGTTATCTTAATTTATAGCTCCAGATAATCTGGATAATCTGAAACAAGAGCTGGAGCTCGATGTGCACAAAATTTCCATGGATGAACTCTGTAAAAGACATGGGACAGATTTGGCTAATGGTTTGACGAAAAGTAGAGCTGAGGAGAACCGAAAGAAATATGGTGACAATGCTCTGACCCCACCTCCAACAACCCCCGAATGGGTAAAATTTTGTCAAAACTTATTCGGAGGTTTTGCTCTTCTTCTATGGCTTGGAGCCATCCTTTGTTTCATTGCCTACTCCATTCAAGCTAGTGCTTATGAAGAACCTCCAGATGATAATTTGTACTTGGGTATTGTGTTGACTGTTGTCGTGGTTGTGACTGGTGTTTTCTCCTACTATCAAGAATCGAAATCTTCCAAAATCATGGAATCATTTAAAAATTTGGTACCCCAGTATGCTTTGTGTGTTAGAGATGGACAAAAGATTGAAATCAAGGCCGAAGAACTCACTTTGGGCGACGTTATAGAGGTCAAATTTGGTGACAGAGTACCGGCGGATATGAGAATAGTTGAAGCTAGAGGTTTCAAAGTAGATAACTCTTCTTTGACTGGTGAATCAGAACCACAAACAAGATCTCCCGAATTTACCCACGATAATCCCCTCGAAACTAGAAATCTTGCATTTTTCTCTACAAATGCTGTTGAGGGTACTTCTAGGGGAATTGTTGTCAATATTGGTGATAACACCGTTATGGGTAGAATTGCTGGTTTGGCTTCTGGATTGGAAAGTGGTGATACCCCTATTGCAAAGGAAATTGCTCATTTTATTCATCTTATCACTGGAGTTGCTGTTTTCCTTGGTGTGACCTTCTTCATTATTGCCTTTATCCTAGGTTATCATTGGCTTGATGCTGTCATTTTCTTAATTGGTATTATTGTAGCTAATGTACCTGAAGGTTTGTTGGCTACTGTTACTGTCTGTTTGACACTTACTGCCAAGAGAATGGCTTCAAAGAATTGTTTGGTAAAGAATTTGGAAGCTGTCGAAACCCTTGGATCCACATCAACAATTTGCTCTGATAAAACTGGTACCTTGACTCAAAACAGAATGACAGTAGCTCATATGTGGTTTGATAACCAAATCATTGAAGCTGATACATCAGAGGACCAATCTGGAACTTCTATGAACAAGAATGCCTCAGGATGGAAATATCTCGAAAGGTGTGCAGCATTATGTAATCGTGCTGAATTCAAAACTGGTCAAGAAGGTGTTCCTGTCCTAAAGAGAGAAGTCAATGGTGATGCTTCTGAAGCAGCTTTACTGAAATGTACTGAGCTTACCATGGGAAACGTAATGCAATATCGTGCCAAGAATAAGAAAATTTGTGAAATTCCTTTTAATTCTACCAACAAATACCAAGTATCCATTCACGAAACCGAAGACAACAATGATGGGAGAACTATTTTGGTTATGAAGGGAGCTCCTGAACGTATTTTAGATAGATGTTCTACTATTTTCATCAATGGTGAAGAACTGCCACTTGATCAGGACTGGAAAGATAGCTTTAACAATGCATACTTGGAATTAGGAGGTCTTGGCGAACGTGTATTGGGTTTCTGTGACTATGTTTTGCCTTTGGATAAATACCCAGTAGGATATCCTTATGATGCCGATGATGTGAACTTTCCCATTGAAGGATTAAGATTTGTTGGTCTTATGTCTATGATTGATCCTCCTAGAGCTGCTGTACCTGATGCTGTCGCAAAATGCCGTTCTGCTGGTATTAAGGTTATTATGGTTACTGGTGATCATCCCATCACTGCAAAAGCTATTGCTAAATCTGTTGGTATTATCTCAGAAGGTAGCAAAACAGTAGAAGACATTGCAGAAGAAAAAAATGTTAAAGTTGAAGAAGTCAATCCACGTGAGGCCAATGCTTGTGTTGTTCATGGTGGAGAGTTGAAAGATGTTTCAGAGAAAGAATTGGATGACATATTGATGTACCACACTGAAATTGTATTTGCTAGAACTTCTCCTCAGCAGAAGCTGATTATTGTTGAAGGTTGCCAGAGAATGGGTGCTATTGTTGCTGTAACTGGTGATGGTGTCAATGATTCTCCTGCATTGAAGAAGGCTGATATTGGTGTTGCCATGGGTATTGCTGGATCTGATGTATCAAAACAGGCAGCTGACATGATTCTTCTTGACGACAACTTTGCCTCCATTGTAACTGGTGTAGAGGAAGGAAGATTGATCTTTGATAACTTGAAGAAATCCATTGCCTACACTTTGACCTCTAATATTCCTGAGATTTCCCCTTTCTTGCTTTTCATCTTGGCTGATGTCCCTTTGCCTTTGGGTACCGTAACCATCCTCTGCATTGATTTGGGTACTGACATGGTTCCTGCCATTTCCATGGCATACGAAGAAGCTGAATCCGACATCATGAAACGTCAACCCCGTAATCCATTTACAGATAAACTTGTAAATGAACGCTTGATCTCCATGGCGTATGGTCAAATTGGAATGATTCAAGCATCTGCTGGTTTCTTCGTGTACTTTGTCATTTTGGCTGAAAACGGATTTTACCCATCTAGACTCCTTGGATTGAGAAGAGAGTGGGATTCCCCTGCTATTAACGATCTACAGGATTCCTTCGGTCAAGAATGGACCTATCATGATAGAAAGACTCTTGAATATACTTGTCATACTGCTTTCTTCGTTTCTATTGTCGTAGTACAATGGGCTGATCTCATCATTTGCAAGACTAGACGTAATTCTGTATTCCAACAAGGAATGAAGAACATGTTCATGAATTTCGGTCTTGTGTTTGAAACAGCGCTCGCTGCCTTCCTTTCCTATACTCCAGGAATGGATAAGGGTCTTAGAATGTACCCATTGAAACTCCATTGGTGGTTTCCTGCCTTGCCATTCTCCATCCTTATCTTTGTTTATGATGAATGTCGTAAATTACTTCTTAGACGTCTTCCCCCCGGCAATTGGGTCGAACGAGAAACTTACTATTAAGTTTTACCTTATAATTTCATCCAGATATTAAAAACCTCATTCTTTCGTTTCACAGATGTAAGAGTCCATTAAGTGAAATGGCATTCTAATTAATAATGAAAGGATGTTAAGTTTTAACGCCCGTAGTTATTGAGTAATCTTTTATTTTATTTACTATGTTACTTTTATGACGCTCTTTTCGTGAGGAAAGATATTTATTGGTGTATATTATAGTTATGAGTTCAACAACTCGTATATAGATATTTGTATACACATATATATGTAAGAACCATATATAAGTTTTCTCTGTGTCTCGTAAAATATTAAAAAAAAAAAAAAAATATTAAAGAATATAAAGCATATGCAAAAAGAGTACTTATGGTATTTCATTTCCTATGTTTTTTGGGTGTGCTTCCATTTAGTTACTGTATGTTGTAATTTCAATTGGTGATCATTTAACCGAGGGCCGCACTCCTCAACGAACATGAATTGATTATTAATTGTAGTATTTATTCAAAAGGTTAATCGTTGCCACCTACGAATTAGATAATATTGGAGTGTGTTGTGTACTCAATAAATTTTTACTTAAGATTTACATAAGAATATGCACTCTTTCTTGATATAGAGCATTGGTAGAATGGGACTTGAAAGTCATCATTGTATACTTTGGTAGCTGATAACACACACTCGTTTTATGTATGACTGGAGAAGATTTTAACTTTTAATCGAATTTAATATTTTATTTTTGTTTTGAGTGAGCTATCTCCTATCCGGAGAAAAGAATTTAAATGTATACATTTATGGGGATGTACAAACATCTTGAGACGTATCTTGAAGTTGTTCTTTGAAATATGTCAGTGATGACTACACTGAATTACTCCTTGGCCTAAACTACTACTAACACCCTGCCAAGAAGAAAATATAGTGCAAAACCTTACAGAAACAGATGTGCTTAATTACACAAAACATTATAAGTTAAGTACTCTACAAAGGGTTGTAAAACATATGAGATATATAAAAGAAACAATATTAAAAATATTATACGAATGAAAAATTAAATAAATATTCTAAATTGCACAAATTACACACTCAAGAAAATATAATTATATTATATTATTGCTATAAGTCTAGAATATACAAACTAAAAGTTGATCATTCTGGTATTGCTTGATGTAAAATCATCAATAGTGTCCTCATATTAAATCTATTTCTCTACATAACGATTGATTAAATCAAACAGTATAATTAATATCAATTATGAAATTATGGCCTTAATTTCTAACATTTAATACTTATTATAGCACGGTGGTAAATACTGGGATATAGGTTTCTTTTGAAGTCTTACAACTTCTGAAACCATTTTCATACTCCTTATAGTCTAGATTTTACACTTCCAGATGGGCAACTTTTTTTTATGTACAGTTTTTGAGAAAATTAGGGTTTTATCTTGATCCAGGCTGCGTTTATTTGCTAACGTTAAGAAAAAGTTCAAGGATGAATTACGGTATTAAATATGGACTTTACAATTTATTTTATAAATAACAATATGATAGATATACATCTCAGCTATTTAAATATTAAAATTTTATTGATAAATATTATAAATTAAAAATTGACAGTAAATTTTGTGACTTCCCCCGAGGGAAAATTGAAAAATGTTGTCAAAGAAGTATGTTTTTTATGAGAAATCAAAAAACAAACTCAAATTATTTTTTTTTATACATTAAAGTGCAATAGAGTAATATCTACAAAAAATGTTTTATAGACTGTCCGTAAAAATAAATATCAATTCAAAAAAAATTATAATACTCATTTTATGTTTTCATATTTATCTGCCACGTTAAAATCTGACACAAATAAGATAGTATTTTTCCAGATATGCTTATTTGGAGTTAAACTTAAAGCTCCATATTTATATAATTATTTCATTTGAAGGTAAGTTTAAATTTTTCTTTTATATATCTTAATTTTTATTTCCAATATATAAAGTATATAGACTATCTTGGCTACTGATAATATTTATACTTAAGTTCAAGCAAGTGAAATTTAATAGAATTGGACAAAACTTAGATGCATTTCCTTTTCATATATCTAGACATAGGCCAAATGTTGAGATTAGGAATGTGAATAGTATGCAAATCGGGCTTGTAAGAATCAAAGAAAGAAAAAAACCAACCTGGTAACTCTGACAATATATATATATACAAATGAAGACATCAATAATAAATAATAATATTATGTATACCATAGATGAGAGGCAGAAAATTTATAAAATTTTTTAAATTCAGTCTTCTAAGTATTGTTGAAGCGACAACTTGTTTAAATAATTAATAAATCAATTTCTGATTATTAAGAAATCATGAAAAAAATATATCCTTTCTCAAGGATTTTTGACAATTCAAATTTGCTTCAGTCTTCTGAGTTTATATCAGTTATTGGCTAATGATAATTAAAACTGTTAATAGCAATCCGGCTATAAAATAACAGTAATATCACTGTAGACATGTCCAAAATGTTGAAATAAAGTTAGTCTTAAGGAAGAAAAGAAAGATATCAGTTGGTACCCCTACGTTGATAATCTATTTGAATTCAATCTTCCTAGTACCGTTGAGATGAGAACATGCAACAATTATGAATAGCTATATGTATTATATAATATTTTCCAATAGCAATCAGCAGATAAAATGTAGTGGCACTAGATGGTAAATGCGGACATGCTTTTTACTTCAGTAAAATAACCATCCCTAGGCATCAGAAGTAATTGCAGGTACAATCACCCACTTCAACAAAATATACATCCCTACATGTATCTATGATTAATTATTCAGAAATACTAGATTGGAAATGACCTCGAAAGAAATCTGATGACTTGAACTAAACTCCATAAAAATATTTAAAGATCTTAGACTCTAATTGGACTTAGAATAAATGGAATTTATCTCACCTATGGATTATTAGTAATTATTATCTATGCCAAATAGGTCGAGTATTTTCATTTCTAAAAATTAGTACACTTGGGCTGATCAATATTGGCTTTAGAAGGATGAGGGGTGAATATTTGAAATTAAAAAAATAAGAATATAATATATATATTAATAAACTTTGAACCCATGTTTGTTTGTTTTTAAAAAACTAATGTTTTACTTTAAAAAACCTGGACTTTCAATAATTTATAGAAATTTACCCGGACGACATAAGAATGATCTATGAAATAATAGATCAACTAGCCAGAAAATTTGGTCATGTTGACACCCTAATGCTTAGGATAAAAAAATTAGTAGCTTTTACAGTGTACGACTATAGACTGACCAACTTTTATTTTATGATAAAACCCTTTATCTTATCTTTGTTTTGGCGTAAATCCCTATTCAAAATAGTTAAATAGATACATAAACGGTTTTATTAATGACTTATTAAGGCCTATAAATGTCATTTTTCAAGTTAGACACCTCTAAGTATAAGGGTCTAATGCCATATGGGAAAGATTTTTGTATAAAATAAGTTGTTAAAGAAACGGCAAAATATTGTATGAAGGGGAACAAAAACTGACATTACAGATGCCCTGTGAATTCACCTATGAATGAAGTATTCGAAAGTATTTTAATAAAATAAAAAACCAAATGAATATATACCATCAAGGATGTTACGACATGCTTAATTTCGAGATTGTCCAAATATAAATAAATTCCTTGCATAACAAAATGACTTGTTAAAATATTGGTTAGAGTTTGTGAAAAATGAACAATATCTCTGTACAGAACAAAGATATTTTATGCTTTATGAGTTTAATTTATAACATATGTAATAATTATAAAAAATAAATAGAGTAAGTTTTACTTTCATGAATAAGGAGAACTCAGAATATTTATGTATCACTAGAAAAGCCCTCCCCCGCAATACCATCTTAGAACTGTCCTTTATTTGCCGATGTCACACTTTATTAGGGATATGCCCCATGAGAACTTTTTCAGTTTGTACGAGGAGTTTAAGAAAGTTTTGTTGAAACATTGTGGTCTTTTGCCACAGGAAAGAGTGAGAAGAGCACTTTATCTCATGAAAGATGCATCTACTTCAACAATGAAGATTTAAACCACATTTAACATGCTTCTTGACCCACATTCGTACTAAATCTCAAGAAAGCTCTTTGTAAGGAAACTTAGTAAGGTCAGTACCACCCAACCAACGTCTGGTGGCTAAAGCTCAGGTCAATCAAAACGTAGAAAATTTAGCTAGGATCTGTGATAGACTGAAAGACTCTGCAAATCAATGTTCATCAAGTCTTAATTCAAACAGGGTTTCGTCCTCCTATATCAGGTCCCGAATTAGTCAAAGAGGAAGCGGTTGAAGCTGTCCTGATCAACAAGAAAAAACCAAAACAATAATCAAAAGAAAACCAAATGTATTTGTAAGCGGCATCGAATCTACGGTACCGAAGCGGAAAAAAAAAGGCACTGAGAACCAAATCTCAGTGCCTTTTTTTTTAACTTTTTGCAAAAAAACTAAATTACCTTGAGTTTTCCAGATCTGAGGTAGTCTACCCTAATGGACTATTTTCATCTTTCTTTAATAATGAAAAGCATGGTATATCTTTACAAGAGGAGATAACTCCACAGGGTCAGAAGTTTTTTGCGTTATTTAGCTATTTCCCAATATTAAGGTTAATAATTTGAAAGAAGCATGACACATTATTGATGAAATGGATCTATTAATCAATAAATTAAATATATGTATGTTTGTGAAAATATTTCCTACCGGATATCACGGATAAAAGAAGGAAGACAAAAAAATCCAACAAAATTTCCCCCAAAATTGATAGCCCATGCAATTTTTATCTAAGAAAAACTTTATTTATTTCAAAGCCTTATAATGTGTCATAAGTTACATAAATTGATATTTTTTTAAAATCATGTGATCGAAAATTTTGTATTCAAGGTAATATGATTTATATTTTTTTGAGTAATGTAAGTCTTGATCTACTTGGAATATGGATGCTCACTGTAATTGCCCAGATAAAAGCATAAAGTTAAACAGAAGATTTCTATTTATTAAATCCATTAATTAATGCATTTTTAAAAAGTTAACTTTATTTAACGTGAAGTTGTTGCAGAAGACAAGTTCCTATGCATATCAAGAATAGAGACAATAAATAGATGTCAACGACTTCTAAGGTACATTAAAAACTCCTTCTTCTCAAATAATAATAATCGGATAAACACTATTTTTCTATAAAGTGGAGACAACGAATTCGTGGCTTGAACTACTTTTCATGCAAGTCACCTAAGATCAAAGGGCTCAAGTCAGGTTTCAAGCCTCTGATATCAAATTCCAAATTAAGGTCTTATAAAATTATGGTAAGCCGAGTCATAATACATAAAATGACCTACTCAAATGATTGGTTTGAGTTCAAGTCATATGAGACTCGAACCTACACCTCTGATACAAATAAATATAGAATTAATATCACATTCGTCAAAGTTTCAACAGAGCGAATGAAAGGGCATTTGGAAGCTATAGAGTAAAAAAATTATTTTAAATGATGTACTCATACATTTATGTATCTATTAGAGCTCGAATGACTCTCAAATGGAACAATTCGATATTTCAACAGAAAGATTGAGTACAAAGTATTTCTAAAGTCAAAGGAAATTTCAGAACTCAAACCCTTTGCAATTTCTTTTAGTGCTTATTTTCCTTAACCTTAGTATCGAGATACCACAGTGTATACAAATTTAGGAATAAAGAAGCTTTCACGTATACCTTATATCCAAAACTCATTTAGAAGTTTTTACAAGCAAAGATTTGATTGATGTGGAAATGAGTTCTACCTAGATACATAAGTTTGTATAGCACGCTATATGATGATATATGAAATCCAAGAGTAATGGTCATGGTTTTATGAGAGCATTTATTTATTCAAGGTTATTTCTCTAGAAATAATTGGTTACATTTTAAGCCATTCCTCCGGAGTTACGGTTTTCCTTATTAAATTCAGGGATATTGAATTTTTCAACCTTCTTTGGAGGCTTTGGATTTCCCTTTTGCTCTTCCGTATGATGAGCTCCCATGGTAAGAGCAAGGAGCATTGAGAGGACCAAGAAAAGGATGTTGTTGATATTCATACTATAGCTTGAATGATATTGATAGTTTCTTCAAAGAAATGCAAGGTTTTTATATGGAAATGTATGAATGTTGAAACAAAAAATAAAACAAAAATATGACAAATGATATATGAGCCCTGATAAATTATTCTGATATACATATGTATGTCTGTACAAACATACTTACATATGCATACATATTTCAAAGCATATTGTATCTTTTTGTATAATCAAACAAAGTTGGAGTTAATTAATTATGTAATTTATGCATTTAGTAATATGCAATCCTAGAGGTTCAATTTCTTTGATTAAGTTATGACCACACATAAATCGCACTATCAAAAGTGTATCAAGTATGTACATGGGTATTTGAAAATATTATGTACTATGTAAAAGTTATGGCTAGAAGTGCATCATAATATGTTCAATCACTAGTAAATCCTTGAGTTTCTTTGAGTAAAAACTCCTTTTTTGGATCGATCATCGTTTAATTGCTATTTATGATCAATACACAAACTGTAAAGTATGGGCTAAGTTTTCTAGTTTATAACAATTTTTCACATGAAAATGGATTTTAATGGGCAGAAATTTAGAGTGCCTCTCAATAATTCACTTATACTTACATTTGATGCCCTACAAAAAAAAATCAAAACTTTTGTTTATAAATGTAGTCTATGTATTTGGTTACTCAGATATATGTATGTACTGTCAGTGCATTGAACTAACTTTTTGTTCTTTTTGCGTTTCAAATGAAAGGGCCTCAAATGAGAACTTTTACTCAGCGTAAGGTAATACATATTTCTTAATAGATTATACTTAATAGAGTAATAAGCTACTCATTATATATTATGTACTCAATTGAAAGGTAATCTCATTACTCATTATGTAGTAATACTTATTACTCACATAAAAGCAAAGTTATTATTACTTTACATTATCACTTTTATTTTCTATTAATTTCAATCTAAAAAATTGCAGGAACAAATTTGACAAAAATTTAATGACTTTTTTTTTAATAATAGATATTTCATAATAATACATTTTGACAACAAATATTCCTTTTTTGACAAAATTTTTACTATAAAAAAGTAATGTTTATAGGTATAGTGAAAGTTGGTGTAACTAGTGGCATACTAATTTTTGCATGAAAGAATTGACATTCTGATTTTTTTTTTTGTCAAAAATAAGTCATTAATCTTAAATATATTATTTTCTGTCTCTCCTATGTAACCACAGCACGTATTATGTGTCCAATCTTGATTTTAGTTTTTTTTTTTTTCACAAAAAAGTAATTTTTATGTTCTTTGAGAGTATATTTCTTATGAAGGTGTAACCACTGTACTTAAATAACATTTATATATCATATAAAGTTATTTTTAGTTATATTTGATGATTTTATATTTAAAAGTAACCGAATATTTTTTTCTTATTTTTAATTCAAAATTGTCATTTAGTTTAATTTGTAACCCCTCTACTGGAGTATATTTTACAAAAGTAATATCGTTATATTACTTGTTACTAAGTAATATAATACTAACTGACACTGCTCGTTCTATTGAAAACTCCGGAGTGATCGTATCATGACAAAATGGAATTTGTTTGTAGATATATTTAGCCATCTGGACAAAATCACCCAGAAAAAAATTATCCGATGGTCAAAAAAAATAAATAACCAATATACAAGGGTATAAATCTCAGCTATTTAGTTGTTAAAATTTTATTGAAAAATTTTGAAAATTAAAAAACTGACTGTAAATTTTGTGACTTCTCCCAAGGGAATATTGAAAAATGTAGTCGAATAATTATATTTTTTTTAAGAAATCAGTTTTTTAATTTTCAAATTGTAAAGTCCCAATTTATTATCGTAATTCATCAAAAACTGTACATTAAAAAATCTTGCTAATTACGGAACGTAAAATCCAGACAATACGAAGTATGAAAATGATTTAAATAGCTTTGAGATCTCAAATCAAGCCTATACCCCATTTTTTACCATTGTGAGTGATAAAGTTGACAGGGTCTAGTTTTTTAGTTGGAATTCTTCAACCAAAGGCTTCAAATCAAGTCAAATTCCAAAGATTTTTTTCCATTTTAGGATCGACTTTTAAAATTTTAGTTTCGAATTCATAATGATTCATTTATAACTTTTAGTTCTTGTTTAGATAGATTTCGTTAGAAAATAATTCAGAACTCCTAAGGTTATGCATATATTATACATATATGATATGTAATGTTTATCATAGGAAACAGGAAGACAAAAATATTATAAAAGTTGTCTTTGGGGATTACAAGAAATTTCTCTAAAATTGAAAAAAAAATACCGAAAGTATGCTAAAATAGTGAATAAATAGACTATCAAGGTAGTTTCTATTCAGTCTATTTTTTAAATATTCAGATTGGAATCCATATTCAATTACAAAACTTATCTTCCCCAATTCCTTGTTCGTTCAAGTATGTAAATAAATGCGAATATATGTATGTATCTTATATAATGTGTAACTAATAACATCTTTGAGGGGCACCTGAAAAAAAATTGGAGTATAAAATTATATGTTATTAATTAGAGTTATAATTTATAAATGAATTTTCTCAACCCCCCCCCCCTCCCCCGTCACCTTTTTCATTGATAAATTATTTAAAAAAAAAATATTTAAGAAAAAATATGATTGAAAAATAAATTTATAATATACATATACTTAGAACTTGATGTTATATTCATCTAATAAATTTTTTCGAGAGATTTTGTCCTACAGAAGGTTTTTATTTTTGGGGGGTTTTGTCCCTCTGGGAATTTTGTCCTCCGTAAGATTTTCTCCTTGAATCGTATAGTTGATAGATTATATAACATATTTTGATATATTATTAAGTCAGGTAGAGTTTATTTCATATTTTGTCCATTTTTGGCCCATTTAAATAAACAAGACATTAGTGTTTACTACCCATTCGTATTGTTTTTAAACATATTATACACTGTAGTGCCTTGATTATTCATAATTCATAACTTATAAAAAGTGACTGAAAATAAGTTTAAAAATCACTGATTAAAAATGTATTAACAAGGATTGAATGTGTAATAATCATTCATTTTATATCAATAGATTAGTTATTAGCTTATTGTGAACTTTTCTGATCAAACAAGTTTAATTTGATGGCCTTTTAAAATGTTTCCTTAATTGATTATTTCATAATGCTTATTTTGTTACTATTATCTTGGCACTGAGGTATGACGAACAATCTAGGATGAGTACCATTTAACAAAACTATATTGATAGGTTTTCAGTTTATAAAAATATTTTTATAAATTTATCAATTTAGACAATCCCTTGTTCGATTACTTGTAACTCTCGAAGATCTTCTCAATTCATCACTTGAGGGTTTATAAATTATAAGATTCTTCACTTCCCCTAAAAGTTTTTTGATCAGAACATATTCTCAAAAACCGTCTATTTCTCCATAATATTTTACCAGACTTTAATTTTATCTAATATTTACTAGTCCCCCCCCCCCTTTCGACAACTTCCGCCAAATCCGACTATCTACGATTTTTATCGTTCTGTGCGATAACACGATCCCATCTTAATATCCAGTAAATCTCGTTTGTTTGTATAAAACCAGTATTTTTCTTTTTCCTTCTGTTCCTCCATCCTCCTCAAACAATTTCATTAGTGTACTTAGGATCTCGGAACATAATTCTTACACTGGATAGGTAAAAACAATCTTACGTAATGAACGAATATGATCGAAATTCTAGTTTACTGTTTATAAAATAAATTAATTGGATTTACACTTTCCTCCTGTTTTCACTAGGAGATTCTTGATGCACTTCACCCAAGTATTTCTGCAACTTTGTTGGTAATGGGGTGAAGAGGTGTTACTTTTCATTTATCCAAGAACGCGTAAAATTCCTTGGATCTAAACTGAGGGCCTTTATCTATTCTTAATTTTACTTTCTCAACCTCACAATTACTTCTCTCGAAGATTGAACTCTTGTAAGTTCTTCAATGTAAAGATATCCAGAGGGAGGATCGCCATATGCTAAATAATATTTCCCTCCATTCTCAAATACAGATAACCTCTCAAACGGGCACAATGGTATCGTATCACTCATCATCGTTTCTTCTGATAAACTAAGTAACATTTTTATTCATTTTATACATGTTCTAATTAATTTTTTTAATGGCCGACTTCATTCCAGTCTGATAAACCGCCTGTCTGGCTCTTCTTTTCGGAAGAGAGTATTCTTGTTTCATTTTTGGAATTATCAACCTATTTCCATATAAAATTCGATTATTATCAGGACTTTACTAATTGAATATATTGGCTAATGGTTGCATCGATTCGTTCATACCATTATATTCAACTGCATTGACTAAGTCTTGTACTCTTGATCTCTCATTGCCTCTGTTTTAATTACTTTTGTCAATGGATCTAAAAAAATTTCTTCATCTTCTAAAATTATAGCTCTGATAACAACAACAACTTTAGTATCTTCATAACATACTTATTTATCCAATTCCTCATCTTTGGGATAAGATACAGGCAACATAGGTAAGCTCGCTAAAAGTATATAAGATCTTTTTATAGGACCTAAGCATTCTAATTCTATCATGGTGTATCTTATTTCAGCACTTAATAAAAATGTGAATCCACATTGGATCATCTTCCATCCCTCCTTCTGCTTCTGACGTAACGTATATCGAAATTCATTTATTCTAGATGCATCTTTTTCAACTTTGGTTTCTAATTATAGATCAAAGGTGCTAATATTGGTGTAGAATCCAAACCTTTTTCTATTTTCTTTCTCACTTAAGAGTGGTTTTCGCTCCTAATATATGCTACTTTCGATGTTAAAAGCTCTCTCAGTGGACCCACAACTTCACTAATTCTTGATTAAAACTGTCAGGTGATTATCTAATCTAATAAAAAATTCAATTTTTTTCCTTTTTGATCTCTTCTCTATACGTAAGTGGTATGTGTTTTTAATTTATATCCCTTCTTTCTTCATAGATGGTACCACAGCTACTTTAATCTGTTTTGAGAAATACTTTGGTATGATTCGCAATGATCTACAAATTCACCTGGACAAAAATATTTCGACTTCACTTTTTGTGAATTTTAGCATAAAAGTAAGTTTTATCTTCCTAATAATTTTTAATTTCGATCCATTGAATATTGTCTTTATTATCATCAAATTTTCTTAACTTTTAATGAAGTATTCGATTTTGGTGATATTCTTATACTTTATTATTATAAATAGAAGTCAAACTTATAGTTTACGAATGATGGTCTATATAACTTGCTTTGGTTATGATGCCAAAGGTTTAATTTTGACAGTCCCTATTATGTTGCTAACGCAAATTATCATTAATAGCAACATTATACATGTAATAAGTCAATGAAAAAGCATTAACAATTTAGTATTCACAGCTTTAACAAAAGAAATGAGGTTTGGTCATGAATATAAATGATTGATTTATCTAAGTAGATAAGAGTAAGATTGCCAAGCTACTAATTCTTATAAAATATTTGACATATTAAATTTAAAAAAACAAAAGTAATTGCTCTATGTTGAAAGGGGTAAAAATTATATATGAAGAAAAAAAAAGGCAAAAAAAAAAAGAACAAGAACATGAATTGGATTTAAAATTAGAAAGAACATCAAAAGAAGTTAGTTGGGGGGGGGGCGGATTTTGTTACATTACCAAATAGTTTTATCATAGAAACTGGGCTTGAAAAACCAAAAAAACTATAAGTGATTGCCTTGTCATATAATTCGAACTCCTGGTGGAAGGGATTGGGACTCCATTTAATCAAATTTTTATTATTTTCTGACAAGTGACTATCTCGAGGCTTTCAATAAATGTTGCAAAAAATTTCCCCAATGAAAGAGAGATGCTTGCGTAATATTTCCCAAGACACAACTGTATCAAAGATATTGGGAATTTATATATCTCAAAGAGAGGATGACGGTTTGTTAGAACACACAATTCCCGAATACCTACATAGATATTTATATATATATATATATTATACGCGCTAGGAAAAACAACGTAAAGGTTTTGAAATCAATCCCAAATTTTTCAAAGCTGTTTGACAGTTTTTGAGTTATTTGATATCTTGTGTCAACATTGCTACTTTTTTCGGGATCCAAATATTTGATTTAAGTTGTAGATAAATGTAAATAAATTTTATTCTATAACTTTTTTATGCAAATATGAAATGTTTTTATACATAAGTTCTACATTTTACAAAAAACTAAGGTTAATATTTTTAAAGGAATTTTTTTAATAAGGGTTTTGATGTTTTTCATGACAAGAAAGTATGTGTAAGTGACTTTTTATAGAAATACATAGTTATTAAATTATCTATTAAAAATAAAAGTTATTCTACCTCTGAAAAGTGACTCGATATCCCTTTAAAGGAGGAAGAAAAAAGGGTCGAAATAATTATGGAAGTACTTAACAAAGAAAGTACAGATCTTGTTTTGGTGATATCCCACGAATTTGTGTCATTTTGGAACCAGGGACGTAGTTGAGGGGGTGCATGTTTAGGGAAGGGGTGGGGTGTATGCCCTTGTAACATGGAGAGTAGAAAAACTATTCATTTAAGCGCCCCCCCCCCAAAAAAAAAAAAAAATAAATAAATAAAAAAAAAAAATACATTTATAATAATAATTATGAGAGTTATTTCAAATTTGATAATGCATTTTTTTTATCTTCTTTGCTTTTCTTCAATTGCTGTTGTAAATAAGTTAAAAGTTAGTTTGCATACATATAGGTATATCATTTTTTGTATGCAATAAAATATATATAATTTGTATATTGATTAATAATTACAATTTACTTTGAATTTCGGTCAATTTTTTACTATTTTAAAATATTTTTTAGTACAAATCGAATAAATTATACATGAATCACGAATCGTAATTTTAGATTTAAAAAAAAACCACAAATCACGACACTTTGAGGAAAATCCCAATTTGGTAAAGCCCTATTTATAAGTTAGTTAATGAGTTGTTAAAAAATAGCAAACTTGTCTAAGGACAATTTGACGAAATCAATATACCCAAATGTACTTTTTGCCGAAAGGTTATTTCACTGATGAACAAATAAGAAATAAATAAGTATATATATGTATGTATACATTTGTTACACTATGCAACAAAATTCAATTTGTTTGTGCACTAATTTTCAGTTTTAATTTATATGGATTTTATTCCGAAAGCACATGTTTCTAGTAAGGAAAATGCCAAGTGAAAAAAAAAAAAATCACAGATATAATATAATTTATTAACAAAATATCCAGGATGCTTTTAATCTTATTATGAGCTTGAGAAAGGAAAACACTTAATGTCCTTCAAGTGATAATTCTTGAAAAATATTTTTTAAAAGTTCAGATTTTGTAGACAAATAAAAAAAAATCGAGAATAAAAGTAATTGGAGTATGTTTTATTCATGAAATATCAATACGCTTTGAAATAATTCATTTGTATTTATTTTCCTTTAATGGATTACTTACATCTATAAACTATGTTTATTGAATTACTTTTTTATTATTAAAACATAGTATTTTTATCTTCGGATTTTTTATTTTTATTTCTTGGGCTACTAAGCTTTGACAGTTTTATTACACATTATAAACTTCTTTTTCAAGAACTAAATCTTTAATAAATATAAAAGGATGGAGTATTTGAAGGTGCTAAAAAACTGAATGGAAATTAATGTCATGAATTGTTAGGTGATTTCTATTTATAAGATCTGTTCCATATACATATAATATAATTGTAGTATGCACTTGAATTTATCTCCACTCTGTTGAAATATACAAGATATGAATGATTTTTTTTTTCGAATTAATTTTAGTGACTATGTTAACAAATATTTTGAACCTACCTCCAATATGTTTCTTAGGGTCTTTAATGTTGCAATATAATTTATATGAATGAGATTTCCCAAACAAAATTAATCCTCCAGTATGATTTTTCCAATATTGGTAGTGATATAGTCTTTCATAAAACATTTGGAATGACGAAAATGTTTTAAAACTCAATATTTTTAATGTTAAAATTGCGATGAAATTATTGATTTCAGACTTAAATTTCAGCCAATTTAAATTTGAGGGTCTAGAACTCACCCGTTTAATCTTCACAATATTTATCACTTCTTTGTTATTTATCAGCAATTTGTTATTTTCATAATTTTTTTCGAATGCTTTAGGCCAAGTGGGAAAATTGCAATTTTTTGTTTTATTGATTTTTAATCCTGACTTTTTTCCGAACTATTTAAAATAAGGTAAAATAATATCTATCCTTCGTTTATATGGAGCTTCCGAGTTTCCTGGTCACATTATTTGCATATAAATATATTAAATTTCTAATATTTACAAAATTGACATCGAATTCTCAGTATTATTTTGCCATGCCGGTTATAAGCTTTTTTTGCTGTCACAAATAGCAGTGGTACTAAAAGACAGCATTGACGACAACTCTTACTTTAAATTTTTTTGTTTTTTCTCTTTATTTATAATAATCACATTTGTAAAATTTGTAGCTAGCAGTGCTCAATTCAGACTAAAAAAGCGGTTGGGTAGTTGTTTTTTTACTGATTTATAAATATGAGTGTGAAAAAGGGAATTTAAAGCTGTTGAAGGTATATTGCTAAAATAGCTTGAAAATCCTTGTTCTTATTCACCTTTTCAATTGCTTTCTGAATATTCATCGAAATATCAGAAGTTTTTTACTTTATGAAGTCTTTTTGCTCTGAGCCTATTTAGTCCTTTAAAATAGATACTCCTGAAAGTATTTCGTTTTCAGGGATCAAAATTATTCGTCCTTAAGTTATAGCTTCTGGCAGATATCCTTTTCTTGCCCTTTTATAAAGTTACTAAAAAAATACTACCTGTTCTTCCCACGTGAATTTGACGTTGACAACAAAAGTCCTGGTTTTAATTATGTTTTTTTTAGTTAGAAAAAACCCTTGAATAACTTTTCAATGGAAAGCAGAGTGAAGACATATGAATGAATAAGTGTAAAAATTAGTGGGACTGCATATTATAATTGATGACTTAGACCTAAAGGCAGTTTTATTTTTATTAGGACATTATTATACATTATTTGATGTCAAAAATATAAAATCATTTTATCATGTTTCCTTAAATAAAGTTATCAGCACATCAGTAACCACAGGCGGGTTATCTTTCTTTTAGTAGTCTCTCGCTTCTTCCAGTTTTTTTTTTTTACTTTCTCTTGTTAATTTAATGAATAATTTCATTTCAAATAAAGCCACTTGCGTATATAAATACTTTAAGACATAATTTATACCACAATATTTACATTTTTAAAATCAGTTTTCAAAACTATACCAACTTTATATATATCAAAAAATAAGATTAATTACTCAAAGAAAAATCATCTTGTCATGCAAGAGATTTTCATTCAGGTTTTGAATGCCAAATTTAATTTTTACTCTTTGGGTTTTTAAAATAAGATACATACCTAATGCTTAAATATCAGAAAATAAACTGGTTGTGTGAGCGCTTGTTACAAAATCTATATGTATCCAAAGAAATGAATTTTTTGAATATTTTTATTACTTAAAAAAAGTATTTTTATAAAAAGTGTTATACATTTTACATCTTTTTTTATTTTTTTATTTCACAGTTGGATACATACAAGTAGAAATATATGTATATAAGTTGAGGTAAATGGGTATATAAAATACATCAATAAATTGTATAGTTTAAAAATTTTACCTCAACAACAAACGTCCAACTTTAAAATACAGTATACGATCAATAATCAAACAAAAACATAAAGTTCAAACATAAATATAAGTCCAAGTATAAAAATAGTCTATTCAACATTTTTAAAATATTTAAAATAAAAAGTTTCCTGTGGCTGAGGGAAGCAAATGGAAAATACTTGATTTCTTTAGACGCTCTTATCCACGAATTGTTGAAGGGGGAGGTATTTTTAGGCCCATGACTGCATATCGTGCCGCTGCCGCCAGTAGAATTGTCCTCAACTCTGAGGACAGGAAATACTCATAGGAAGTTATCTTTCGCGCCTCTGCGTTAAGAATTCCATTATTGATGGCTGATTTTGCAGTTGGTGAATCGCCATTGCTACTGATTCCAAACAGAACAATAGCTTTACAAATATTTGTCGGATGATTTTCAATCCATTCCTCTTAAATTAAGCCTCACAAATCGCTGAATTATTTTAACTCCTTGGCAATCGAAGAATGCATTTAAAGTGTCATTAAAGATTGTTCCCCAGTCCATACAAGGCCTGGATAATTTCATCAGTTCCGAAGGTATCTGAAGTTGAGTAGTAAACTTCTTTCCGATAACAATTATTATTGTTAATGACCTCCGGATATTCTTTCTCCAACTTTCAGGGAAGTGTCGAGTAGCTCTAAATATTTCTGACAAATTTTGTCTACCTTTTCTGTGTTTTGTGGACTTGACATTTTAAGACGCCATGGACTCAGCAAGATATGCTTTTTAGCAGACTTCTTCAACGGGAATTTGAATTGACCATCCCTAAGAGGACTCCGATATTTCATTTTCAATCGCAAATATTTCAAGATCTTGCGGGTTACCAAGATTTTTGAAGAAATATTTTTTCCTATGTTACTCCTGATCACTTCAACAGTGGAATCGTTATAAAATGTTGGATTATTGCACCGAACTATTCTTTGAGATGCTCCTCTTACAGAAAACATATAAGAAGTTATTGCATATGTCATGTATGAGCCCAACATAAGCCACGTAAACAAGTCGTTGCATGCCACTGATCTTCTCCACTCTATTAAGGGGTTTTTTGTTTTTTCAACGAAAATCTTTAGATACATTTTGGGAATGACTATCGCAAGTTAAAGCAGTCCTCCTCCAATTTGTTTTCTAGCCCTTTTCTAAGCTAGAATATAATTCTTGTGGAAAAGAGTACACAGCCAATTTTCTTATTCCAGTATAACTTTTTCAGTAATTAGAGGAGATGAGGATGCTCTATATAAAATTGTTGGAACAACTCTAGTATTATAGAGGTCGATCCTTTTCTGGAGATTGAAACTCCTCCATTTCGTTGTCAACTGGGAGACCGTAGAATTGATGCCAGAATTTTGACTCGCTGTTTGGCTTGACATGTGCGGAGATAAATACCTTCAGGTGGGTTCAATGACCCCGTTGGTAGAATCGAAGTTTTTCTCCTGTTCAAAGTTAGGCCTGACCTCTCTCGAACTTGGAAAAAAAATCGAGAATTATTTCCACTCTTATGACAATCTTGGGTTCAGAGCTGGCCTGCAGAGCGATAGTCACATCATCTGTATATAGATCCACTAGATGACGATGACCTTCAAAATCCATCAAATTTTCTCAACTAGTTTGAAATGAACTCTTCGATAGCAGCAATGAACAGAAGAGGGTCAGACGTGCATCCTTGTCTCTACCTTTTTTTCAAGATGACTCACACCCATCAATCGATATGATAGACGTCCCATTAAAAAATAAAGCTCGAACCGGATTGAAAAATTTTTTGGGAAGAAGTTTCCCGACAGCCTTAAGGATTTGATTGTGAGAGATCGAATTGAACGCCTTGCAAAAATCAATCGCTATAATGGCCCCAAATTTGCCGTCTTTATTAATTATGTCAACAGAGGCTTGTATGTTATGCGAGATATATTGAATTATGCGACCTTTCAAAAATCCTTTTTGGTGAGTTCCCATCTTTTTATTAAGAACCGGCTCCATCTGTTGAACGAAAACACCGAAGAAAATTCGATAGGACTCGTTCAATATAGTGATAGGTCTCCAATGACTGAAATCTGAGCAATCACCTTTCTTAGGAATAAGAGCGATTCACCCCTTGGTAAGAGACCGGAGCATCTTCCCTTTCTTCTGCACATCCGAGCCTATTTTCACCAGAAAAGGTACAATTTGATCTGGTAAAAGGGAATATATTTTTCCATGGATACCGTCCGGTCCAGAAGCTTTATCACCTTTAAGTTTTTTCTTTATATATTGTGAGATACATTCATGGGAAAAAATACTGTTATGATGATGACTTTTAATCTTTTTTGGTCTTGGAAAAAGTTTCACTTCCTCACAAACGATAGATTGAAAACCAAAGTGGAAATATTCAACTATATCCCACTTATCCGTTAGTATGTTTCTATCATGAACAATCCAATTGATCGTGTGGGCTGACGATTTGTCACCTCTTGAAAGGTTCTTAATTCTTTTGTTACTGACGTTCTCCCGAATTACTTTAGCCTCCATCTCTTCTTCATCAATTTCAGAGATCCGAAAAGAGTTAATTACATCCGGACAAACAAAGAGTCCTTATCAAGCGTATTGTTGATAAGCTTTTGATGCTCCTCTTTCTGAATTCTTTGCTCGTGTAAAGAATTTGTTTCTGACGCGATATTATTCTGTAGAGCGACACTGATGATAGGAGGAATGGACATTTTTAAAACTTTTTTTTTCCGAACAGTGCTGTTTCATATGTCCAAAGCCTAAGTACTTCTGACATTGGAGCTTTACTCCAGAGACCCTAATCTTAATTAGGTTCCCTCTAAGCGGGAGAATCTTAGGAAAAGAGGAAGGATCAGCTACAATATCAATCATGTGGTCACTATCCCTCCAGACTTCTTTATAGTTTTTGAAACTCAGTTATAACCATTTTAATTAAGGGTATCTGAGGTGTCAAAAATGTATAATGCTTGTTTATTAGTGAAAGTTAGGAGGAAATGCATGTGAAATTTTTTCATGTACTGTTTTAAGTACATATAATAAGATAAGTGACGATCTCCTTACTGCATGCCGTAAAGATTCTTCCACCAATCCCGTCTTACCCAGACGCTTTTTGTCTTTGCAAAATTTTTCTTAATTACTGAGATACTACCTCAATCTACTAATCTTTTCTTCTTTGGGAAATTACTTCTACTCTCACCAACTAAGTATATAAATTCTGAAATGTTTTACGAAACGCCTGTGAAATGGTTATTTAATGTTTTTCTTAAGTTTTCCCAACATATTTTATTCTCTTCATAACAATGGTTGGGTAATTATGTTGGTTATAGGAGTATTCACCGCAGGAATATTTCACACATTTTTACTTTTTTGTAATATATTATGTTATTTTTACCATTATAATCTTCAAAATAACCTTTTTCAAGAGTACAAGGGCTTTAATTGTATTCAAACCCCCAATTTGATCTAAAATAATCATACTTAAAATAGTTCTTTAAGAACTTAAATCTCCTTTACTCCTCGATTATTGTACTTCTATTATTCTCAAATCGAAATTTTCTTCGGATATTATCATTGAATTCATTTTATACACAAGAGTATGATAAAGGAATCGATAAATTTTTTGAAAATCTTACAGAAATATCAGGGTACAAATAACGCAAATTTCTCAAAATGAGTGGTAATTATCGACTTGATAATTATTTGTTATGGTATTTTATTCATTTACTAGAAATCCTTGGCTTATTTAATAATGGTGAGATTCATATTTAATCCTGAATAATAATTGATCATGCATTCTAGCTCCTTACTTCATAATTATTGAAAATTAGACTACAAGTTATGTTATTACTTTTCTCGATATAAGATCCTGTAGACTTCACTAAATCACGAAACATTCATTTAGTTTTACTACACACACCCTACACTTGTTTGTTGATAATTCATACCATTCTGTTTGAAGGACTCGAGTTAGTGCAGCCACCTTTTAGTAGTTCAGGATGGGCTACCCCCTACCCCTTACTCTCCAGATTTGACATCTTGTATATGTTTGAGTCCAATAAATTTAGATTGGGTAAACAAGGTGGCCGAAGTTCCTTTTACTAAAAATCCTCAAAATTGGTTTTGAGCCTACATTGCGCCTTATGGGAAGTGTGGGAAGGAATACTTAAAAAACTATTTCTTCAAGTGTCATATAAACATCATTATTGATCTTAATTCCCTCTGGAATGAAAACCAAAGGAGTTTTTCACGCATTCTTGCTCACTTCTTCTTATACCAATACATAAGGGCTGGGTATTGCCCTTCCAAAAACTTGTTTCTACAAGCAGGTAATTTGAACGTCCTCAAGACAAGCATATTCTGATGTAGTCAGTAGAGAGGCAGTAAATAGTTAAGTGCATTAATTCAAATGAACCGGAAGAAATCCATACTCCCCTAAATATAATGTCCCTGTAATGGGAAACGTTTTACGTAAAAGTTTTTGTGAAAATCAGGGATTCTCATTTCAGTATTTTTATGCCCCTCATGTTATCAACTCTCCTCAAGAATAATGACTGTCTATGATCCTCCCCTAACGTATAGAGTTAATGTTAGATTATTTTATAAAAACAAAATGATAGATAAAAATCTCATATATCAAGACAAGACTCAAGACGGACAAGGCGTGTGGGTCAGACGCAATTACTGGGAAGGTATACGCGCAGTTTCCCGATCAAGTTGTTCCTTTTCTATTAAAAATTGGAAAAGAGGGGTAAAATGCCAAGTTCTTTGACCAGGGGTAGAATTGTACTTATCCCAGAAAAAGGGAATGGGACTGATTTTAGTCATTGGAGACCAATTACAATCCTTAACGAGTCTTATCGGATTTTATCTGGCGTTCTGGCTCAGCAAATGCAAATACACTTAAATGGGAAAATTGGTGCCCTTCAAAAAGGTTTTCTGAAGAAGCGCAAAATTTATGAATTCTCATAATATTCAGGCCTCTATTGATTCAGTGAATCGTAGGAAGAAGTTTGGAGCCATGCTTATTTATATAGATTTTAACTATGCATTAGCTTCGATTTTTTTATATACCTATATCTACATGTATGTATATTTCCTGAACTGTGAATAAAAAAAAAAAATCTCAGTCTCATAATTTCAAAATAAATGGAAAACTATACAAACTAAAAAAAAACTGACGGCAACTTTAGTGACTTTTTCTAAGGGAATGTGGCTAAACTTACTCTAATAAGTAATTTTTTTTTCTTTAAGAAATAAAAAAGTAAGGAAACTTGTACTTGTAACTTTTTTCATTATTTTATGAACTGTCCATACGAACCATTATTTATCTATAATTAATAGTTCTTCACTATGTACCCATAGTGAAAAAATGTAGGATATTCAAGAGTATATTTAATCATATATCAAAACGACATGCTAGTCCAATTAAATCCTTTTTTCAGTAAAAGTACAATTAATTATCTAATGATTTAAACGTACTTATTCTGCGAATTAAAGGATGGATAGGATTTATAAACTGTATTCATTTGATTTTCTTTATATTAGCGCCAACCTTTTTTTTTTTCAAGAATGAAATCTTTAATAATTTTAAAGTCTTTGAAGATGCTCCCTTAAAAAAAAATAAGGATGTACATTTCTTCTTTAGTTCAAAATTAGGTTCTAATTGTCATCGCATAAAATGAAAAATTAATCAAAGCCATTTTTTCCTCATTTTTCCTCACTTGTTGATACAGATATGTTAAAAATATTTTTTATAATTTTTAATAATATATCTTTTTTATCCTACTTCCTTTCCTTATGTTGAAAAATGAATCTGAATCTTTAATATGCACTAAAAAATCAATTTTTAGACAATAATATCAAAAATTTTAATTTAAAATTTCCATTTTTGTATTATTTGACATAGCAGTAAAGTATAAAATAGGCAATATAATCGGGTTAGAAAAATGTTTTTGTAATCAAATTAACTTTAAAGGATCAAACGAACACATTTTATTGTTATAATTTCCTATTGTGGTGGTGATGAATGATGATAAATGTATGTATGTCCTGTTTTCGAGTCGATTCGTTATTTTTTCTGTACCAAATAATTTTCTGGTTCTCATTGTTAAATTAAGAAATTGCTTTTTTTGTACAAAAATTAGTTGTTTTCAATGGACATGAGAGGTCTAAAATTTCAAGCAATGAGGCCTAAAAATTTTTTGAACCTCCTTGGAAATTTCATTGTATAAAATAATTTTTAGTCCAAGCTGGTAAATGCCATCTTTTTATTGTTTTAAGCCTACAAGTTGGCCTATGAGGGGTAAAAATTGGTTTCTACATTTTTTCTTAAAAATATTTCCCAAAACTCTGAATACAATTTTTTTTATTTTAAAGTTATTTGTTTAAATTTATCACATCTACACTATAGGTAAATTTCAAGTTAAAATTTACATTGGTTGCAATTTTATGACACATTTTCTTAATAATTTTATGTACTTATTTAAAAAAAATATTTTTTCATAATAATGCAGTGCTTTGTATCGACTCTTGATCAAAATAAATATTTTAGTTTATTAATGTATCTAACTAAAATATTGTTTACGATGTCTGCTAAAATGATTCAATATCACCATAGACCGAAAATTATAACTTCTTCCTTAAAATGTTTTCTCCTCTGATCTCTCTCTCTCTCTCTATATATATATATATATTATTCATAATTTTGTTTTACGATGGATATGTGTTCAGGGAGAAAATTGATAGTACATAAGAAGGATGACGGCTTTTCCTTACTATCTCTTTTCCCATATATTAGTATGAATGACTAATGACTAGAGATGTAAAAAACCGCCCATTTTAAGGCGTGTGAGTAGTTCTCAAAATGCATGTTAGTTGAAACCTTCTTTCATCATTCATAAATTATCAAGCTGTTTTCCTTTTCCTTCTGACATAATAATTTTTATTATATACATATTATATTATCTATTACAAAAATAAGGATAATATCACACACTCTTTCCTTCAATTATAGTTGAAATCTTTCATAATGTTAATATCTCTCGCAAAAGTGACTTTATAGGAAAAATTTGCTCGAACTTAAATATTTATACTTCTATCATAAAATGTTTCATTTATTGACATTTTTAATATGTTTTCAGCCATCTTCTTGAGTTATAGAAAAGGTAGACTAATTATAAATATCATTATTAAATCTTCAATCATTGTTTTAAAAAAATGCAAATATCTAAAAATCTAAATCTTTATTTTGTTAAGGAATGAATAACCGTTATTATCAAACTAAAAACTTTTTTTCACGCCGGATGCACGGTTTTTCACATCTCTACTAATGACGGACACACCACAGGGTATTCAATGTATTCCACACGGTGTGTAGACTAAGTGTCAAATGGACAAAGTGTCGAAATTACTAATTATAAAAACATATCTTTTCTGGAAGCCTTGTCAGCCTCCTATTGTTTTTAATGGATTTAAACGGAAGAGGAAGATTATTTTTGAAAAAAACGATCATGCCCCTTCCTCCTAAAATAACAATTAAAGTGTACCAATTAAACGCTCTTCCACCGACTATTGTCAAAGAATGTATATGCTAAGTTCCAATAGAAATTGACGTCAGGCTGATTTTATTCCTGTAGGACATCAATTATGTACAATCCATGATAAAAACAAAACTCATCCATTAGTTAATTACGAAAAACAAAAGTTAAGAGACATATTGGACTATCTCTAATTTTTAAAAACCAAATAATTTGCACCCTATATTTATAACGATATATTTTGAACGTGCTGTTATAAATGAAATTTAAAAAAATTCCCAGAAACCAAAACATCCGAATGTTTTTTCCACTTTGGTTAGTGTCTGTGGGGAAACATTAAAAAGTTAGGTTTACAATACTGATACGCAGAGGGCTCCAATACAATAATAATCAAGCAATTACCAGCACTCACTTTTGTACTACCAGACAAAGCTAATAATCTATTCGAAAATTTCGTGAATAAAATGGATAAAGCCCTGGGAGAATTTTAAAATATTTTGAAACCACATGGCTTGGAATAGTTCATCTGGGAAAAAGAAATAAACATTGTATGCCATTCGATTTGGAAAATGATAAGTCACTAGACCTTGGAAGATTTCAAATCTTGATGTCTTTACTTCTGCTTTTGTTATTTGCTTATTACCTGACCTCCTTACATATGTAATTTAAAAATCGATTGAAATTAAATTATTGATTACTTGAAAATTTACCCAACAATGAAATTGTACTATAGTTTATCATACATTTGTAAAAGCACATTAATTACGAACTTATAATTGTTTTTGTTTTTATCATTATAATGCCTTATTTTTTGTTTTGTTGATAAAAGTTTGTTTGAGGCGTTTTCTTATTAAAAACGTCGAAAATATTAAAAGAAAAACTTTTCTATTAAATTTATACAAAATTTATTTTCTTATTAATATTGCTTTGCAGTAATATACTTTATTGACAAAATATATACATTCACATACATACATATCAAGATTATCAATAACATTTTACATATAAATGATTAATCATAAACTAATATAATTTTAAAGAAGTAGGTCACATTATTCTGGGATTTTTTTATTTTCCTTATAACTTTTTATGAATATTTCATGAGAATATGTTAGTATCTTACTGTGTATAATTTTGGTTCTTCTATATTTTGAAGATTAGGTTCAGAGATATATAGTACTACCACGGTAACATGATTTGTTCCAGAACATTGGTTGAGTACCGATTTGTCCGAGAATTTCAGAATTCTTCCCAAGAATCTCCATCCCTATCCATTTTTAACTACTAGAATATACACAAATATACAATTTAATATGAACATATTTTTAGGTTTTATAGTTCTGTTTTAATTTTGGGACCATTTGGAATAAATAATGAACTGTTTGAGATAGAAGTCGTACGAGTTCCGAAGTACTTTTTTACAGTGAATATTACCCACACAACAGTTATAATTTGTTTTGTTTCAGCTGCCTCCCCTACTGACGGAAAACAAATAAACAACACACACATGTGACTTAGAAACTCTGTACTCATGTTCACAAATGAACTCACCCTTAAATTACTAGTGTGTTCTTTGAACCCATTTAAAAAAGAAAAGAAGAAGATTAGTATCTCTACTTTTTTTATGGCATTAGGCAAGTTAAGATTTCTTCGCTTTGTATGTCTTTTGAACTATCAAAATTTGAACTACAGAATTAAAGAGTTTTTTTTTCTTTTGCTATTCTGTAATTATGTTAAGATGATATCTCAGTAATTAATCAATTTAATCAGTAACAACAATTAATAAGTTATATTTGATACATGAAAGTCTATATCGATACAAATCTATCACATGATAATTGATATATGTATATATTAGGGGGTCAATCCATATGTAGAGAACATTGAATTTAAATTTTTTTATCTTTCATTTATTACTGACTTTGTTACTTTATAAAAAAAACATTACCCTGTAAACTTATCAAATACTTAATATGTGTCTTATTGAGTACGCGAATAAGGGGAAGAGAAGTGGAAAATATACAACTTACAACAAAATATATAATACATTTTTATTACAGTGAGTTAAAGCCATGTAATTTTTATTCCCTTTTAATTCGATATTGTAAAGTCCACAATTGCAAGACTTTTTGAGACATTTTTATGCAGTGTATATAATATCAAGTGGAAATGGTGTAGTGAAGTTAGCCCTTATCTAAAAAAATACTTAGTATTAATTAGAATTATTTAATAAATAGCATAATGCATTGAAGTGTACATATGCAGGGTCATCTCAAGTAATACGATAGCTTGATAGGAAACATTATCACTCAATGCTGTTTCATAGTACTATAAGGATATATTGGAGTAGACAGAACAAGTAAAATCTGGTATTTAATAATTACACTGCTCAACAAATTTGAACTTTCAAAAATCCTTAGGGGTATAAGCATAATAAAAGTTATTCAGTTTTGCACGCTGATTTCAAATCTGTAATTTGTTTTTTTTCAAGAGTCCTAAAGTTTTCGAGAACTTGGATTCTACGTTTT
Organism: Lepeophtheirus nordmannii; assembly: GCA_963680855.1. NCBI lineage: Eukaryota > Metazoa > Arthropoda > Copepoda > Siphonostomatoida > Caligidae > Lepeophtheirus > Lepeophtheirus nordmannii. The sequence goes on along the minus strand of OY804521.1, from coordinate 19,360,992 downwards.
TAGCTTCTTTGGTCAATTTTCCAACTTCAACTTCAATTTAAGCCTAGAAGGATACAGATTTTGTGCATTAAAAATAATGGTTCACTTGTGTATTTAATGCAAATTCCATTTCCAGTCTTTGTTTTGACCTGAGAGGACTCCTAGGGATGTAGGGTGCCGGAGTAGGCTCAAAAGTCGGCCAGATCCTTTGCACTATAATAATTCCTTGAATATTACATAAAATGAATTATTAAAAAATTCATTAAAGAGCTGAGACCCACAGCTTTCATACAAGATGTCTAGAGCTCGATAAGATTCCTTAATTAAGAAGAAATCGTCCATCTTAATGTGTAAATTTTCATCCAATTTCAAGCAAAAATTCGCTAGAAATCTAAGACTCACGGTAGAGCTATTTAAGTAGTAGCACGTGGAAGGATTAGGAAACCGGCTGAAATACTTCTGCGCGTTACTAGTTGTGTCTTCTGTTTTTGTTCTTGTTCTAGTCAATAAAGATAACGATGTGATAAAATATTGGACAAAATGACCTACATATATTTTTTAAAATTAAATAGGACATATCGATATTTTTATGGAAGATATACTTACATATTTGAATTTTTAAGTCTTTATGATAATTTATTCCTTGAACGAAAATACAAGTCAACAAAAAAACATCTTTTAGGTCTCATATTTAATATTGGTAGTAGTTGATGTGCTAATTACGAAGCTGTTGTAAGTTTTTTCTTACCAAATCTGGTTTTTGATAATTTTTTATTTGAATTTCTTGGGTATTTTAAAATCTTCGATAGGTTTTAGACATTTTTTGTGTTTGAAAAATATAAAAAACTTAAAAAGTAGACCTGTTCTCTGCAAAATTGTATGTTTATTCCAAATATTGAAATATACATTACATATGAAGTTCCTAAATCTTGAGAAAATGTAATGTAAAGGCAAAAAAATCCATAATTTTTAAAGTGTTGTTTTAGTTTGGAGAAGATTAACACTACAGTTTTTCCATTGTCTTTATGTTGAAGAAGGGATTTATTTGAAGCGTGAATATTCAAAATTTTAGTGTCGTAAGCATATTTGTTTCTAGAGTGTCTAGCTCAGTAACATTATTGATTTGATCTCAATTTATTACATCAACCTCGTATGATAAATGATAAAAATCGTATGACTAAAAAAATTGCAGTCAAATGAATACGTTTGCTGAACTAGACAATGAAGTAGTTTTGTATCCTATACGTCTCGGACAGTCAGACAAAAGTCTAGAAATATGTATACTGTAAATATATATTAGATTTATTTAATTTAATTTGAATACCTTCACAAAAAAAACTTATTAGAAATTATAGTTATTTTTTAATTTAGTTAAACTAAGAGATATTGAACATGATTTTTACTTATTCTTTGCAAACAGGTTTATGCTTTTGAGTGTATTTCACGTGAATTTTTAAATTTGAGCACCTCAATTTATTAACAGGAGCCGATAATACTAATAAATTGCTTTGTAGTCTTGATCATCCCTTTGGATCCCTTTCTTTTCTGCCCCAAGTATCAGTCTGAAATTTATTTTTATTTTCACTTTGTTACACTCTTGACCTTTTTGTAAAACTCTATTAAATACAAAAATAGTGGCCATATATTAATATACTCTAGCCTAAAGTTTGAGGCGCTTAGTTTGAAAAATGGGGATTCACGACAAATCCGAGCAAGATATAGATAGTTACATCAAGAATGAAATATTGTCAACTATGTAGTCTCATTATAGCATAGGATAGAAATTATTTCACTCCCACTACCATTGGCGTATAATTCATCATGGGTAAATACTTGAATTTCAAACAACATTTAAACAAACTTTAATTTCGAACACTTGACTCTAAATTGCTTATTATTCACATTTCATTTATGTCTACACAAGCTAAGATTAGGCCCATTTTGATCAAGTACAATCTAGTTGGACCTAATACTAGACTAATTTATAGGTAAATACTGGAAATATTAAATATAAAAATGAAAATATTATAGTTGTGATATTAATACGTTGTGTGTTCGGAAATACAATTTATAACGAGTACATAGTTCATATACAGAGATTTCACTACATTTCCAAGGATCTACAGCATGAGAGAACAAATTTGTTCAGATAAACAATGTCTTGTGCTAGCATTTTGAAGATGTATCTGAATTGTATAAAGTGAAACACTTAATAGATATTGACGTTGCCTTAAATATGGAGAGCGGAAGTATTACTTATTAGTATGATAGAATGTATGTTGAAGACATCATTTCTCAAAGGAAATGCAAATAACCTCACAATTGTATTTGATCAGGATTTTAGTTGAAGCAATTATCACCACTTATAGTTCCTCCCCATGACTGACATGCAAAGACTTCATACTTATTTAGTTCACTTTTCAAACGATCTAAAAGTATGAGAAAACTCAGAGGTACATGTCTTTTTTTTTGGCAAAAAAATGATTTCTGATTTTAAGGAATAAAATTTTTGATATCAACTCCATTTTTGGTAACTTTTTTGTAATTTTCTTGTAGAAAAATGTTTAAAAGAATATCAGTGGAACCTGCATGTTCCAACACTCACTCAAAGTAATATTTTTTTATTCAAAAACGATGATTTTATATTTAAAAAATATCATCTAGATCAGGGGTCTCAAACTCATTTCACATCGCGGGCCACATACGACCCCTAGGTAGATGTCGTGGCCGGACCATTAAAATTGAAGCATACTTAGCTATAAACAATCAAAATATCATGTCTTTCTATTGTTTCGATTTAAAGAAGATCAAGGACACAGTTAAATTTAACTAAAAATGTATTGAACAACACTTTTACAAAACATTTCGCAAAATTGCACAAACTTTAAGTAACTGGTATCGAAAATTATAATAATGAACTTTACACATGAGATTACATGAGACTTATAAAGAAGGACTAACATGCGCTGTTTGCAGATAATTCATGAATTACATTTAATTAAAAAATTTCATCCATGTCTTTTATATAGTTTATCAATATTCAAATTGTCCTGCGGGCCTGATTGAACCTTCTTGCGGGCTGGTCCGGCCCGGGGGCTGTATGTTTGATCTAGATGGAAGAAATATTTCTAGCACGTGACTTTGTGTTTACTATGTGTTACTGATTAATTAACAAAGGAGTCATATTGTACAAAAACAATTAGCATTTGTCAAATGAATTTTAAACAAATAAATACGAATCCTTCCACACACACACGCACTAAGGAGGTTAGGTAACAGCGTTGTTCTAATCCAGGTATCATTCTAACTCATTGATAGGAATGTAAATCATATGCAATTCGGGCGTGTGATAAAAAAGTGGAGTTGGCTCTTCAAACAGATCTTTTTGTTTTCCGAAGCTGTTATCATTTTTCCAATATTACTGAGGGGAGAACATCTACCTGATAGTAAAGATGTCGCATTAAAGAATACATGTATTAAGGTTAATGAAGCAAATAAAATGTAAACAAAAAGGGCTCAAGTCCTCGTATAATTATTATTAGTTAAAAATATATAATTTCCTGACATTCATTTCAGTTAATTTTCTGCCTCTCATCTATGTTATTATTTATTGTTGTATATATAATGGAGAATAGCAGCTTGTAGCTCAGTAAAACGTCATGACAGCTCAAGCTGCTTCCCCCTCGACATTCATTAAATTGTCAAGGTTGCCAGGTTGATTTTCTCTTTCTTTTTTTATAACACGCCCGAATTGCATATGATTTACATTCCTACTCATTGACTCCTTCCTACGCACATCTCTACTCTAAAGTTTTTCTTTCCCTGCGTACATTGTTTGAAAACAGATAATTCGCGTTGAACTAATGAACATTGAAAACAATGAAGTAAAATATCAGTAAAAAATCGACAGCTTACAAAATTCATTTTTTTATGTATCACGATGAGCTTTTTTGTTCACACTCAACCTCGACTCACAAAAAATGGAAAGGAAAAATTTGAAAAAACAACTGGTTGGTTGCTACCCTTCTGTATTCTTCTTGTTACCAACTTTTTAATATTGGGCAGAGTTATTATTTAGATATACTATACATTGATAAATTCTATCAATATAGAAATCAATCGTTAATACTTGCATAAAATTCAAAAAAAAAGGGCTCGTAATCCTTTATTCAATATATTTTTTATGTATCAAAATCATAAATAATAATTATACTTTTTCTGAGTTCATAACTCGTAGAGTCAGCTGCTTTAAATCAAAAGAGTTAACTGATAGAGGGAAAAAACATAGTGTTTTTGTTTATTCCAAAAAGCTCTTAATATAGGACATTATTTTTTTAAATATAGAGAAAGGTTCAGTTTATTTATTTTGAATCCAATTGTTGCGAACTTTATTTTTGATTCCCCTTGTTATACCTTTATTTAATAATTATTAATAACTTTAATTTTTGATCTTATTTTAAAATGCTAAAATTTGCAACTTTTGCATAATGATTCAATTTTTTTTCCATCAATACAGTCATGAAATTAATTGATAATTGACTGATATATTCTAGATAATCTAATATATAGCTTCCTAAAATAAAAAATTACTCATTTTTTAGTAATGAAATCGAAGATATATTGAATTGTCAAGTTTACTTTTTTTTTTTTTTCCGTATTTCATTTTTTGGAAAATATATTTTTGATATATATACCTTTTTTAACAATTTCATAAATACATTCCTAAATTTTCAGAATTAAATATTATGTATCATGGAGGACATTAAAATCTTTAAATCAAAAACTATTCAAATGGAGGAAAAAACCCTTTTTACATAGATTTTAGGATATTAATTTATATTCATCTAGACCGTCGTTTCTCAACCTTTTTTCCCTTACGGAACCCTCAAAATATATCCCATGTCTCACGGAACCCTTGCGCAAAAAATGATTAATACCATACTTTCTCATCTTATATATCCCAAATGTAAACGATTAATTAGTTCTCTTAAGAGCCTGGCTTAGCAATAGGTCACTATAAAAAAAGTCAAAATTCTGGTGACAAAATTTTACCACAATGTAGAAAAAGACTGAAAAGTGTAATAGCTTATATAATCTCATTTTTCTCGCGGAACCCTTAAAGACTGTCTACGGAACCCTAGGGTTCCGCGGAACCCCGGTTGAGAAACGCTGATCTAGACACTAATAAAACAAGTCAACAAATTTGAAATGTCAAAAATCCTAAGGGGTATTAGGTTAATAAAAGTTATTCAATTTTGCACGCTAATTTCAAATCTGTAAAAAAAAAAAATTCGAGAGTCCGACGGTTTTTGAGAAATTGGACTCTACTTTTGAGCTAATTTGGTGCATTTTCTAACTTCAACTTCAATTTCAGTCTATAACTTTTCAAGTTCAATATGGGAATATACATTAAAAAACAATATTTATGAAATTTAAGTTAATAATAAATTTATTAGAACCTTATGTCAACAAAATTAATCACATCTACAAAACGATTCTGGATGCTAGCAATACAATTATTACAAGTAATTGATGTAATTTCATTTAGTCCTTCTTCAATTAATCATTCCAGAGCTATTGATCTTTGCTCTGAAATGCTTAAATCATTTCATCGGCATTTAAAATATTCTATTTTTCTAGCTAATTCTCTTTTTACAAAGGCTTACAATATTGACCAAATTCACGCAATTGCTGTATCCTTTTTGAAAGTTCCTCGTTTCTATTATTTATTTTATATTGAACTTGTTTATTCCCAAAATGAACTTGAAAAGGTATAGAAGGAGTCTCATATTGTGCATAAAAAATGATGATCTGCTAGTGTATTAAATGCAAATTCCAATTGTTCATCTAAATGTGTAAATTTTCATCCGATTTCGAGCCTAAACTCCGTAGAAATCAAAGTTTCACGGTAGAGCAACAAAAGTAGTAACGCGCAGAAGGATTACGGAATCAGCTGAAATTCTTCTGCACGCTACTACTTCTATTCAGTCTATTGGACTTGATTTTTAGTAGCTCTCTCTACCGTGAGTTTTTGATTTTTAACGAATTTTTGTTCGAAATTGGATGAAAACTTACACATTTAGATGGACAATTTCTTCATAGTTAAGAATTTTTATCGGGTGCTTGACTTCTTGTATGATAGCTGTGGTTCTCAGCTCTTTAATGTACTCCTTATTAATCCATTTCATGGAATATTCAAGGAAAAAACTTTCTACAAGTCACTCCTTATGTAAGCTAGCTCTCAAAATGCTAAGTGTTTTGAAAAAAAACGAGTGTATAAATAATCAAATCTATTACTTGGATTGGACTCTAAATCAAGTTATGTGACTTAAAACCTATCTTTGCCACTGACATAAAATATTTAGTGTTCAAGTGTATTTCGTTATTATTTTATTTATATTTTTTAATAGGACTAGCAGAATACCCCTTTGTATAATGTTATCAATGAAATTTATTTAAATCAAAGATATGAAAATGAATACTTAAAAAACTGCTCAATAATACAAAAAATACACAATAATTATTATTTTTAAATTTCTCTGTGGAGCCAAATATTTGTACATCTTGTTCGAGAATTAAAAAGTTATTTTCAGTTTATGTTTATGATAGTTAAGGGCTTTATAACTTGGGATAGTCATTATTACAGATGATAAAATAGCAATTCTTGTTGTATGTAAAAACGACTCTACGGATGACGTCATAAAAACATGATATTCTTGAGGTTTAAGTCTTAATTAATTGAATAAGGAGCTATTTTTTTAGAATTATCATACTAACTTTTCTGTAACCCGTTTTTACACATAACATTAAAACTAATTAAGAAATGTAATAGGTATATTTTGTGACGCTTTTTTAATTGTAAGGGATATAATTTAGACATTTTTTAACCTCATTACTCATTTGTAATTTCAAAATGTATTTATTTACCATATGTGTCCTATATGAGAATTAAAAAAGAGTGATGACAACCTACCTGTGTATATTTACATTTATTTAATACAGCTTTCCTGTAGCCATGCCATTTCGGATTAGGATCTCTAATTGTATATTACTTTACTAAATTCAACTTCCTCGCACTCATTAAAATTATCGTCCTATTGGCTCAATGAAATGGTTGTGACATTTTAAAAATAATAAAGTTCTTGTTTTTGTAAGTAATACAAATATGCTTATATATATATTCTAGAACATCCATGCAAAATTTCAGCTCTCAAGAAGCTGCCAGTTTGAAATTTAGTCGGAACAAAAAAAGTGTCACGAGCGTAAAAAATATTTTGTTTTATGTATATAAATTTATTGAAAGTGTTGTAATTGCAGCCCCATAATTTATTATAAAATTGTAGTTGTAATTAAAATTCAGATAAAAATGTTTTTCATCAACGATTTTCCCTAACGATAGAATAATATAAACCAACTCACAAAAGATTATTTCTCAACCCAATAATTGTATTTTTATATGTTTGAGAGTATTGACAAATCAGCAGAAGATATTTTCGCTGGAGACCTATTTTGCGACAAAATCATACCAGAGTGTACAGATTCAGTTTCGAAAGCGTTTCCATTGTCTTAACTTTCCATCAAAAGCAACGATTGTTAGTTGGGTTAAGAAGTTCAGAGAGCATGGGACTGTAATGGACCTATGTTCTAAAGCCACAGGGGGAACTTATTCAGGCAGGAAGAAGAGTGCAAGGACTGAAGAAAACATTGCTGCATTGAGGGATTCAGTAGGATGCAGCCCTAGGAAATCAGTGCGTAGACGCAGCCAAGAACTCGGAATGACAAGGGAGTCACTGCGGCGTGTTCTTACGTCTGATTTGCACCGATACCCTTACAAGATCTAAATAAAGCAAAAATTAACTGATGCTGACAAGGAAAAGCGAGTAACTGTGTGAATGGTTCTGTAATGTGCTTGAAAATGATGAAAACTTTCTTGATAACGTTTGGTTCTCAGATGAAGCCCTTTTTTTGAATTCCGGGCACGTCAATAGCAAAAACAATATTTTTTGGGGTTCGAGGTTTCCGGAAGAAGTGCTTCAGAGGCCGCTTCATTCTGTTAAATGTACTGCCTGGGTGGACATGAGCAAGCACGGGATCATCGGGCCTTTTTAGTTCGAAGATGATACATGTTTGCTTGCAACGAAATGATGGACATTTGGAACACATCTTGGGAAAGCCTTAAATTGACTAAAAATTGACAGAAATAGCCGAAACTCTTGTGAATAGTCTTCCATAAACTGAATGATGTGTGGTTGTAATTTGAAATAAAAAGCTTTTTAATCAAAGCCACAATTGAAATTTTCATGGCTACGTATCTTTTTGGGTTTCCCTGTAAATAAGCATTGTAGCTTAAAATTTTTAGCATCGATGCTGAACAAGCACAAATTAAAATATTGTTAAAAAATTAAATATCTATCATAAAAAAATATTTATTGTTTTGTTGTTTAGCTCCTAGATTAGCCCCACCTCACCGGAACTGAATCCGGTATCAGCCGGTAATAGACTATCTAGGAGCTAACTTCTTTATTTATAGAAAATAATTTAAATTTGCACAAATACATAAAAACTTTGTAAATATATTCCTCCAGGGTTTTTCCTTTTCCCAGCGACTCCACGGCGATCTCGTCCATCCCTTGTGCAAGTCGTGGACACTCTTGTATAAGATGAATGGGAGTCTCCTCTCCCTCCTCACAAAGCCTACAGAATGGGTCATTTGTCATTCCCATTTTATGAAGATGCCTCTTCAAACTGATGTGCCCTGTGATTAGTCCCACTATTTTGGTCACTTGATGTCTCTTGAAGGTAAATAGCTTTCTTCCAACATATGGCTCAGAAATGAAGTTCTTTGTTTGTCGACAATTGCTCATCGCCAGCCAAGTAGTCCTCCATTTAAACAAAGTCTCCCGCCTCAGAGCATTCTTCACTTGACAAGTAGAAGGGTGGACGGAGACTGGTATACCACCACGAGCCCCCTCCTTAAAAGAGGGCATATTCATATTCATTACCGGTGAAGTTGCTATGACCTCTTACCCATCCCAAAGTTATATAGCAGTTGGCTATTTCCAGAAGGTTCCTGCAGTCTGCGATTTCTGCCGTCAAAATGTCTTCCGGTCTAGTATCTAAACTTTGTATGGCAGAAAGACTGTCACTAAGGATTAGCAGTTTTTTGCCCTCTGTTTTACTGAGATTAAGTTCACAGACAAGACTTCGGATAGCCTCGACTTCAGCCTGGAACACCGTATTGGTATCATCTAGCCTGATAGATTTTTCATCAATCACTATGTCGCCACTAGTTAGGGCCCATCCTGCACCAGTATGACCATCGATCTTCGAGCCATCAGTATACCCAACAAGATCAAAGTTCCCAATGCACCATTCTCTTGCAACACAATATCCCCACTTGGCTGACCAAATTGGTGCAGAGCGACTAGGTGTAGGGATATTATTCCTTTCCAAGTAGGTGTCAAGACATTGAAGATGTCCTTTATTTGATTGGCCAAACCAGGTAAGGGGATTATCCCATCTGGTTTGAAGCCTCACTAGACAAGCACGTTCCATAACGTATAAGTGAAGAGGAATTAATCCACAAAGCACCTCCAAGGCAGCAGTTGGTGTAGATCTCATGGCTCCAGTGATGCACATAAGACCAAGTCTCTGCAGTTTGGAGAGCTCTCTCTTCATAGATTCATGTTGATTGAGCTTTGGAGTGAAAACGATAGCTCCATAGCTAACTACGGATCTCACATAGGTTTCATATATCCACTTAATCTTCAGCGGGTCAAGACCCCAGTCATATCCTACGAAAGATCTCAATGCAAAGAGACTTCTCTTAGCCTTTGTGATGATATACCTTTGGTGTTCGTTCCATTTCAAACTGTTGTCTATAATTAGGCCGAGGTATTTGAAGGACTTCAGCCTTTCAATTTCAAAATCTCCCAACCAAAGAGTGACGTTTGTCTCAGTTCTCCTTTTGGAGAAGTGCATGAATTTGGTCTTAGTAGTACTGAAAACAGTCTCACTGTCTTTAGCCCATGCCAGAAGCTTATTAAGAGCATTTTGCATAAGGTCTACTAGAGTTGGGCGGTGTTTACCTCGAATACAGACTGCTAGATCATCTGCATATGCTATACTAAATATTGGCCGCTCTAGGGTGTCCACTGCTTCTTGAAACGAGAGATTCCAAGCAAGCGTGGACAGAATTCCTCCCTGAGGGCATCCTCTCGTTGGTACAACTGAAGCATGCTCATCACCTAATGTAGCAGACACTGTTCGATTATTTAGTATGCTCAACAAGCACAAATTAAAATATTGTTAAAAAATTAAATATCTATCATTAAAAAATATTTATTATTGGTACTTCTTAAGATATTTCAAAAATTTCCGGGAGATGACTTGAAAGAATGTGAAATGCCGGGATAGTACTTTATTTCGCTTGCTGCTGAGATCCATGAAGTATCACTTACAGATGGAATTTTGAGGTCTAAAGCTGCATACCGAGCCGCAGCAGATAACGAGATTGCCCTCAAATCTGTTAGGTGGATCGGCCTATCTATAGTCAATCTCCTGGCAATTAAAGCTTTAGCACTGAGGAGGGCACAATTTATAGCTTTAGCCCTTGAGGAGAGATCCTGCCTTCCAAGACCAAACAGTATTATTGCTTTGCAGTATTTAGATGACTTGTCGTTCTCCATTCCTTTTACGTTGAGAGCAATTAAACTTTTTTAAAATGCTAATCATAGGACAGTCCACAAAGGCATGGAGTATCAAGTTGTATAGGATACCGCAATCCTTGCAGGGACAATGAAATTTAAGGAGATCAGCAGATATTTGGAGTTGGGCGGTCCACTTTTTTCCGTCTGCTATTTTTGTTAGAGAACTCAGAATCCTCTTTTCCCATTCCCCTGGCAGAAGGGTTATGAACTTAAGACAAATGTCTTGGCTCTCTTTACGATCTTGACATGAATCTTGAGACATCTTTGTGTGCCAGGGTTTAGCCAAATAGTGTTTGTTGGCTGATCTGGAAAGAGGAAATCTGAACCTCCCATCATCAAAAGAGTCACTCTTACTCAGGTCATGTAACGTGAGAATACCCTCCTTTATGGCCATTTCCTCAAGTTTTTTGGGGTGTTTCAGATTTTGAAAGAATTTTTTTTTTTGCTATAGTTGGACCTGATCACACCAATGGTAGAATCCTGTTCGTACAATGGAGTATTCATCCAAATGATCCTCTGAGCACAACCCCACACCGGGGATAAAGATCAGATATATCACCTAAGACTTTGATATAAATCTTGGGTATGATTACAGAAAGAAGAACTAACCCACCCGCATGATGGCCTTTCTTCCTTTTCATCGCTGGAATATAGCTTTGATGAAAAAGAGCGCATAGCCATTTTTTTTAATTTAAAATTGCCTTTTCCGCGAAGAATGGTGTGGATGATGCTCTGTATAGAACCAAAGGAATTATTTTAAAATTATATAGATCCACTCTCTTTTGTAAATTAAAATTTCTCCATATGGAAATTTTTTTGTAGGATCAGTGAGTTAATTTCTATCATCAACCCCATCCCTACACCAAAAAATTCCAAGAATCTCCAAATTTGATCTAATTTCACAGGAGCGAACCTGAATTCCACTATTAGGGAGCCAAACACCAATTGGGAGAATAGAAGTCTTCGATTTGTTTACTAAAAGACCTGAAACTTTTCCATATCTGGTGAAGTAGTCCAAAGTTATTTCGATTCTCTTAACCAATTGGGCTTCTGAATCAGCTTCAAGAGTGATTTTTATGTCATCGGCATACATATCTATTAAATATTGGGAGTCCTCCAGATCAATTCCAAAACCATAAAATTTACGCAATAAGTTCCTCGCAAATTCTTCTACAGCTACTATGAAGAGGAGGGGGGCAGAAGGACAACCCTGTCTACAATTCTTCCCCAGCGTTATTGGTTCACTTTCATGTCCATCTAGAGAAAGAGTTGATGAACCATTATAAAGTAAAGCTCGCACAGGGTTAAATAATTTCCTTGGCAAAAGTCTATGAACTGGTTTAAGTATTTGACCGTGAGAAATCGAATCAAAGGCTTTCGCGAAATCTACGGCAATGATGGCTCCAAACTTCTTCCTACGATTCACTGAATCAATTGAGGCCTGAATATTATGAGACACGTCATAAACTTTGCGCTTCTTCAGAAAACCTTTTTGATGGGCGCCAATTTTCCCATTTAAGTGTATTTGCATTTGCTGAGCCAGAACGCCAGATAAAATCCGATAAGACTCATTTAGGATTGTAATTGGTCTCCAATGACTAAAATCAGTCCCATCCCCTTTTTCTGGGATAAGTACAATTCTACCCCTGGTCAAAGAACTTGGCATTTTACCCCTCTTTTCCAATTTTTAATAGAAAAGGAACAACTTGATCGGGAAACTGCGCGTATACCTTCCCAGTAATTGCGTCTGGCCCACACGCCTTGTCCGTCTTGAGTCTTGTCTTGATATATCTCAAGATGGCTTCACTAGAAAAAATATTGTCTTTATGGTTTTGAGAAAGTCTTTTTGGTTTGTGAAAATGGTCTAATCTTTCCCCAACAAGAGACTGAAAACGACCGTGAAAGTATTTCAAAATATCTCGCTTATCCGTTATAGTTTTACCGTCTTCAATAATGCGACAGAGTGAGGAGGCAGAGTAACCATCTAGTTTAGAAAGGTCTCTTAATCTTTTGTTGGAATCAGACTCCCGGATGACTTTGTCTTCCATTTCAGCTTCCGCAATCTCAGAAATTCGAAAGGAGTTGATGGTATCTGCCATAAAAGTTCTCACAAATAAGGACTCATTGCTGAGCATATCCTCCACTAGACGTTGATACTTCTCGGATTCGATTCTTCGTTTGTACAGAAAATTGGTTGTAGTTGAACGAACAATTTTTGAGGGGCGAATTACTGCTTGATATGAAGAAAGTCTATTATCGAAGCCTATATCAAGGTTTGCACACAGTTTATTCTCGTATTTTTCATCCTCCAATACCCAGTTTGGAACTTTAAAGTCACTTTTACGGGCCAAACAAAACAACTCCAGTTCCACAATTTTGTGGTCGGAAGAGGACTCAGGGCGATAGAAAGCTTTCTTTACTCTGGTCGCAATACAAGAAGATGCTAAAGCCAGGTCTAATCTAGACCTTTGATTTTTCCTTGACCAAGAAAAACTCCCCTGACACATTTTTCCCGTAAGGTCCACCAAATTAAGACGTAGAATAGTCTTCTTCAGAATAGTACTATTTGGGTAACTATAATTGGTTTTGTCCAGATCCACATTTAAATCTCCAATGAGTAGGAGGGGTATGGAATTTGAAATTTGACTATTAATAATTGCCTGAAAGATTGGGAAGACTTCTCGTTTGGACCATAGGTATTGATAACATAAAATGTAACTCCATTAGAAGTAATACGTATTTTATGCCAATCGCTTTTGCCAGAGTATTCCTTAACACAAAACAGGAAAGAAATCTTCTTTGAAATAAGAGTCAAAACCCCCCAATTTGAACCAGAGCCTGTAAAAAAGTAATAAAAATTTATGAGAAGACACAGCGGACAGTTGAGAGTGCAGGAGGACGAAACCAAAACTTTATATCTTGGAGACAGATAATATCGGCCCTTAATGATATCAGTCTCTTTATCAATGCATGCCTTGCTTTTCTTTCTTTTTCACCTCTTGTATTTAGAGATATTATTTTCCTAATTCCAATGCTGGAAGACAGTTCCTTAGATCTATTATCAGAGAAATAGTCTGTTATCCTGGTTTGCATTAAATCTTATTTAAATTTAAAAAGTTATGTCCGAGACTACTAGGAGGACCTTATGTCTTTGGCTGCTTAGAAGGGTTAAGCTTTTTGTTCGGAGAATCATCTAAGTCTGGCTTGTTCCTCTTTCCCATTGAATGGGGACGGGTACGGTGTTCTAGAATTATAGAAGGATCAAGGTGAGTATTATTTTTTCCATTCCGAGGCTGCACAACTGGAAGGTCTTAAGTGGCAGACGAATAAGGCTGGTTTGGGGGTGCATGTAGAATAATTTCTACAGCTTCATTACTACTCTCACTCCCACCCTCAGAAGATGTCTCTACTTTTTGCGCAGATTTATATACAACTTGAGCCGATTCTTGTACCTCTTGAGGATATTCTTGGCTCTTCTCATTTATGCCATTAATTAATATCTCTTCCTAAAGTGTTTCTGTCTCGGAGCCCCTTTGAACATTTGAGGGACTAACATCTAGAGGTCTTAGAACGCTATCTTGAGTAGTATTTTTTCTACCTCCTCTAGTCTCTTCTACCTGGGAACAAAAATTATCTCGGTCTTCCAACGCTCGTTTGAGAGCCTGTTGATAGTCAGATAATCTTATTCTCTTATTGGAACAAAACCAAAACATTTTTGGCATTGTAGTTTGACCCCGGCAAACTTAACTTTTATTAAATTCCCTTGAAAAGGGAGTATTTGGGGTATAGATAAAGGATCAGCCATTCAACCACGTAATCACTATCACGCCATATATCTCGATAGTTTTTATATTTTTCCTCTGCTTTTTCGTCAATAGGATTTTTTTTGGGATAATGATTCAAGATGAGCCCAAATTTTTTCATCCAATTCACCACTGCAATCTCATCCACCCTTTTGAATGTATTGATTAGAGTTACTTTCAATTTCCTTTTTCTGTCGAGGGTAATTTTATTTATTTATTTCATTTTAAAAATAATCCTCTCTACCGAGCCATCTTCATTTTTTATAGCGAGAGCTTGAGGTTCCCTCAATTGTTGGAGTCTCCCTCTGATATCAATAGGAAATCTTGAGTAGAGACACGCTTGACCTGAACTAAACTTTGGATTAGCACCAGCAATTTCATGCTCCATGAAACCAAACTTCATAGCAATGTCGTATATATCGACATGTTTAATATTGTTGTTCTTATAAAGAACTCCTTCTTCATTTTCTAATGTGAGAACAAAAGTCTTCCACTTAAAACAATTATCCAGGTTCATTTGAACCGCTGCCTCCGAATGGATGCTTGTATTTTCTTTCAGGACACTAGCATATCCTCTTTTGACGCTCCTTGATTTCAACAAAGCTTCATCAGTAGGCTTATCTGGAGGTATATTAGATCCCTCCATAGATAAAAAATGTTCCGTTTATTTTTCTCACGTCCACCCCCTCAAATAGGTCAAGAAGATACACACACAATGTACACTAGGAATGAAAATCTTATGCAATTCGGGCGTGTGATAAAAAAGTGGAGTTGGCTCTTCAAACAAGTCTTTTTGTTTTCCGAAGCTGTTATCATTTTTCCTTTATTACTGAGGGGAGAACATCTACCTGATAGTAAAGATATCACATGAAGGAATACATGCATTAAGTTTAATAAAGCAAATAAAATGTAAACAAAAAGGGCTCAAGTCCTCGTATAATTATTATTAGTTAAAAATATATAATTTCCTGACATTAATTTCAGTTAATTTTCTGCCTCTCATCTATGTTATTATTTATTGTTGTATATATAATGGAGAATAGCAGCTTGTAGCTCAGTAAAACGTCATGACAGCTCAAGCTGCTTCCCCCCTCGACATTCATTGAATTGTCAGGGTTGCCAGGTTGATTTTCTTTTTCTTTTTTTATAACACGCCCGAATTGCATATGATTTACATTCCTAATGTACACCTCCCTACACGAGGGTGTAGGGAGGTAAGAAAATATAAAGAAACAAAAACAAAAGTGTTTTTCCTTATATATCGAAGGATTCGAAAATGAGGAACGAAATCCGGACTTCGCCAAGGAGTAGACCAAAAATAACGTCTGAATGAGGGGCCACAAGCACTTAGAACACCATTTACAGAAATAAAAAGGTCAAAGAACACATCTAAACCACTAAATCAGAGTTATTCAATCGCAGTAATAAAAAGACGTCCGCACTGTATACATAAACAAACGTCATCCCATGATATAATTTTTCTGCTTCAAAAGTATTCATAAATTTTGTAGTTGATCTTACATGCAATTATTTTTTATTTTTGTCAAAATCACCCTATTATGCCTCAATATTTGTAATTAAAAAAAAATTATAAATTAGAATAATGGGATTCTTGAGTTATATATTTTTGCTGAAGATTTTGATTAATTGATAATAAAATTATTTTAAAAGTAAATAATGAAAAGAAACATTTTTTTAAAAATATGTACATTTTCAATTAAGGTAGAAGCTAGATTTCCGAAAGCGTTTAATGTCGAACACAACTTCAAAATCGATTATTTCCAATATTCGTCTATACAAACAGCAAATATTAGATTGTTATCAAACTGGACCTAAAATTTTGATACTTTTTGAAATTCAATTATTTACCCTATTTTCTAGTGATATAAACAGGCCAAAAATTGGGCTTGGGCTAGGCTTGCTTTATGAAGGGCGTGTTAAAAATCTGTAAAAGCTGGGATTTGATTTTTCCATTCTATTCAAAAACTTGTGACTTGACAATTGAAATCTTGTGATATGGAACTTTAATATAAAACTTGGTTTTAGAAATATATTTAAAAAGCGATCTTGCGGAAAAAATGTTAGTACATATATAAAATTAAAAAGTTTACCAAAGATATTTGAATGAGCTAGATAGCTCTAGATAGTCTGTCCACTTTTTTTAAAGAAGATTTAACTAGAATATATGTGCATACCAATGAGAAGCGTGTGTGTAAAAGCTGTAGACTTATTGAATTTTTTTCATGGTAGTAGGTATGTGCTTTTAGTTTCGATTTCAATTTCTGTCATCTGGGATTTTGTATAACTTATTCCTTTATTTTCATATTTTTTAATATCCATAAAATATCAACTTCGTAGGTTATACCAAGTGTGTAAATAATTGGTTTCCGGTTTTTTGATGAAATTAAACTTGATTTTTGCTTGTGAAAAAATCAAAATGCTTTATTCAAAGTATTGGCATCAGAAGCTATACATTTTCCCGATTTTTCAGGCAACTTATGGATTCTGTCCCAATAGAACTGTTTGCCTGTTGAGGCAAACCGCTCGAAGTCACATTTTCCCACTTCATTATTTTAGAAGTGCTATTCAGTGGGGGCGTGTCCTATCCATGAAAACAAATGGTAATCCGGATGGACCCAAGTCTGGTGAATACAACGTGTGGGGTAGCACTGCCCACCCAAGTGCATGCAGCGTGTCCCGAGCAGGTTTCTATGTTTGAGACGAAGTGTTGTCATATAGGAAAAACCCTTTTTTTTTGTCTGGTCATCCATTCAAGCCGTTTTTCGATTAATTTATGGTTCAATTTTATCAGTTTCTCGCGATAACGTTCAGTATTGACTGTTTCACCCGTTTTCAACAGCTCATGATACACCAAGCCTGTTGATCCCACCACGCGCACACAGCATTGTATTCTTGCCAATCCTATTTAGTCTGCCTGTTGTTGACGCTTGGACAGGATTCACTCACGACTTTTTACGCTTAGGATTGTCATAGTAAAAACATTTTTCCTCACCAGTTACAGTACGATGAACAAAATCCTTCCAATTGTGCCAATCAAGCGACAGTTGACTGGTCACTTTTCAATTTTCCACCTGGCGAACGTTCAACACATGCAGTACCCATTTCCTGGCCTTGTGAATCTTCCTCATGGCATGAAGATAGATGCTGATGGCTTCTCGTGTAACATTCAGTTGCTCAGCCAATTGCTGGTGAGTTTGGCAACAAAGCTTGCAATTCGGCGTCTTCAAACGATTTTGGCCTTCCGGAGTGTTCAGCTTCTTTCACATCTAAATTACCACTCTTACCATGTTTTGCATGTTCGAAGTGGTGGAACATGTTCACCATAAGCATTCAACAGCAATCGGTGAACTTTTGCTGCTTTTTTAATTTGATTGAATAAGAAAATTAATGCACGGCATATCTGACGAATTTCGGCATATTCTACGCTTGAAAAAACTATGTTGTAATTTATTTCACAGATTATGACGCATGTGGCTTTGAAGCTTGTTGACAGTACAACAAAATGGTGTATGCGTCAAATCGCTGAATTATTTCTATTTGAATACCTAAAGTAATAAAGAATCCATGAATATTGGTCAGACAGCTTGCTTCATGGCGTCAATTTTGACCTCTTTCATGACGCTGTGATTTTTTGTGCTTGGCCTTAGGCTTGAACTTGAAAAGACTTGGGCTAATGTTGAAAAGATCGAGGCTTGGGCTTGTTTGAGCTCGGTAAAACTCGGTTAGTTTACGTCACTACTATTTTCTAAATTATTTATATAAATATGAAAAAAATATTTAGCAAATACAGATAAATCTAATCAACATAAAATTGAGGAAAAACATTTCAACTAAAATAAATTATCATCAGAATTTCCAAAGAGAGAGAGAGTTGTATACAAACACATAGAGTAGACCAAAAAGTCAAATATGGGCCTGACAGGAGATTTGGTTCAGAAAATTATCCTAATAGCAAATAATGTTTATTTGTTGTGTTATTATGCACAAAATTTGTTTCTGTAATTAAAAACAGATATAAAGTGTTATCACTAACGTCACTGATTGCATAATAAATTGAAGTGATACCATGTTGTATGCATATAGTTGATATATTTATTAAATACAATGGACATTTAAAAAAAAAAAACTTCATCAAATGGCTGTAAAAATGAAAAAAGACCGAACACTTGTATTGAATAGAGCTTCAAAGAGTAGGACTAAAAATTCTTATGAAATGGATATACCGGTACAATTAATTTTGGTTTGGATCGATTAAAAACTTGCTATGCTGTTTATTTGGACAAAAATATCCGAATTTCGATCCTACACTATGCAAATTTTAATATATAATAATTACATAGGTCAATTAAATAAGAGATCCATGTTTTTGAATTTGGTAATCTTCAGCTGATGTCTGAGTCTTTTTCTGCGCGCTAATACTTAAGTCTATAGAACTTGTTTAATATTAACTCTATCGTGAGTCTTGGATTTTTAGCGAATTTTTGCTTAAAATTGAATGAAAATTTACACACTTTGATGGACGATTTCTTCAAAGTTAAAGGCTCTTATCGAGCGCTTGGCATCTCGTTTGAAAGCTGTGGTTCTAAGCTCTTTAATGCATTTCTTATTAATCAATTTCATGTAATATTCAAGGAGTTATTTAAGTACAAAGGATTCCACCGACTTTTGGGCCTACTCCGGCACTCTACGTTCATAGGAGTCCTTTTAGCTCAAAACAAAGACTAGAAATGGAATTTACATAAAAAACACTAGCCAATCATTATTTTTTAATGCTCAAAATCTGTATCCTTCTAGGCTTAAATTGAAGTTGAAGTTGGAAAATGGGCCAAATTAGCTCAAAAAGTAGGGACCGATTTCTCGAAAACCGTCGAACTCTCGAAAAAAAAAATTACAGATTTGAAATTAACGTGCAAAACTAAATAACTTTGATTATTCTGATACCCCTTAGGATTTTTGGCTGTTGACCAGTGTTATTATTTGTTTATTTGGCAAAAATTATATTCCTCACTCTTTAGAAGGCGAAATCGCACGTTAACCTGCATAATGTTTTTTGAAAAAGTATGATACATAAAATATAGACAATTACCTAAAAGGTATGTAAACAAAGCTTTTAGAAATTTTGTTTATAAGTAGCAAAATTTAGAATAATGAGAAAGACATGGACTACTCCTATGACGTATAAATAGCTAGAAAGTGGAAAAGTCTGTTTCTCCCTTTATTTATTTTTTTCCAGAATCGTTTCTATGAATCATCTCACATATATGAGGGTGGATTTATAACAAGCTTAGGGCAAAAAGGTAAAAAAAAAGAAGGGAAATAAGTCGATTTTTCTATTAGAAAGATAATGAAAAATGAAGCACATTGTTTCACTTCTATAAATTTATATAAAAAATTCATTGATTATAAATTGTCAGGTATAGAAAAATATATTGAATATATTACATACAAAAAAAGTCTTACCTTTTTTTTTCAAGCCTATTTTCGGAAAAAATGGATTATTATACCCTATGCGAATTAGGGTTCTTGAAAAATAATTTGATGTTCATTGATATTTTTTTAGTGGGCAGATAGAAGATATTTAACAGTTCACGCAAACTCTATTTTTCGTTTCTTTGGATAGAAAAGTAAACATACATTATGATTTATAAAGGGCAACAGATCTTGTATTGATGTTATCGAGCTTCAACAAATTAATTTTGAAATTGAGTTATTCAATATTTACTCTACGTGATACTTATTTCCAATATATGTAAAACAATAAACACAGCAAGCAAGGGAATGAAAAGGGAGCCTAGCATTTTTTTGCATATTTCTTTCGAAGATGAAAGAAAAAGTATTGTGTTCATGGTCTAAGCTTGACTATGTCCCTTTTATTATTATAATTATATGTGGTGTATGTATATAATATCTTCATCAGATACGAATACAAAGTTGTTCCAAGATTTTCACCACCTAGCAGAATATTATTTCTTCTATACAAGAATTTAATTACTCAGCAACAAGTCATTAAAAGCTAGTTAATGAAAGGAAAACATTTCCTCATGGTCAAAATACTTTTTTAATCACACAACCTTTATTTATAGAAAAGGAGGAATGTCCTGGTATAAAGATCACAATGCAATTTTTTATTCTACATGGTAGATTTATTTATTGTAGAAATTACCTTAATTTAAAAAAATCATATCAAAATAAGTACGTACAATTTTTAATAATATTAAAATGATGATTATTTTTGGTGTATAAGTCTTCTTTTGTCAGCAGTTAATTTTTACTTTTCTTGTCCCTTATTATTTTACTTAACATTGATTACTTCACTCTCATACTAACTCTATTCAGAACCCTGTATATGTTAAATAATTCAGAAGAATAAACAATACGTGGACAGTTATAACACATCTTACACCTGACCCTATGAATCGAACCTTAAACTTTCTCAAATATCTCCTCAATGAGTGAGCTTTGAATTTTAATAAATTACATTAAATGATAACAAAGAAATCAATAATTATTCAAATGATACTGCGAAAATGCACTTCATTACTACAGCAATATTCTTCATTCAAAAAATTTTACCCCTCTAAATCAGTTTTTACCAAATGTTTCAAAAAAAAGTCAATGTATACGTTTATATTTTTTTATGTATGTTGCTATAGCTTTTTTGATGTTCCAGAAAAATGGTCCTGTTGCAACTATTTTCGGTCCCTCCTATAACCTATAATTTCTTGATTAATTTATTTAATCTGACTAAACAACTTGATTAGTCCTGATGGAGCGTTTAGTACATTAAGATAAAATACGTAGAGATCCTTTCTGAAAAAAAAGAAGGAAAGCAAGGGTCAGCTGTCGAAAGGAAAATCTAATTTATTATAAAAATCAAGTTATAATACTAATAGTAATAGAATATTGTTATGTAGTACTTTGGGTTATTTTTGGCAGTATGAGAGTCTACTATAACCAGAGGAAGACAGAGCAGAGCTGTGTACTTGATTCCTAGACTCGGGTTCGTGCCACTTTTTGATGGACTTGCACTTGGCCAAAATGGGCTTGAAATCGTCTCCTACTTGAAAAAGTTTGACTTTAATACATCTCTGTTAAGGAGTATACAAATCATGAGGAAGGTTCTTTGGTGAGTTCAGTACCAAATTTGGAACCAATCCACACACCTGTACAAGTCTGGCTTAATAAATTGATGAAGATAACCTAGAAAATTACCGACTAATGCGAACAAGTGTTACCCGAAGCCCATCTGGAAAGCAAATCTGATCAATGACAAGAGGAAACCGTTCTCTAGGATAATCTAAGAAAGATATATAAATTGTGCATATAATAAGAGTAACATGTAATTAATGTGATATCAAGCGTAATTACTTATCAAAAATTTTTAAAAGCTGTGAAATCTGAAAATTATGTCTTCATTAGCAGTATAACTTTAATTTTAATCATAAATTTCTCATGGACAAATAAATAAAATATATTATAGAGGTCAACTAATTTTCTTTTCTCGACAGCTGATCAGGTAGCACAAATATTTCCTTGCTATTGTACTACATGAGCTATTTATGTATTCTATCACTTTGGTTTAGTATCCCATGTTAAGAACCCCTATAATTGATATTGTTCAATTCAGTTTAACATGAATCAATAAAAAAGACATGTACAAAAAATGCGTGTACAGTATAATATGTTTGTGCCTATCTAACTTATCTATTGATATATATATACTATACCTGTCAGGATTTTATGTACATATATGAGACCTTTTTTAAAGAAACATTAATACAAGGAAATCTTTTCTCTAATATAGAGTGAATGTTTCTATTTGTAAACAAATTCTTTAATATTGTATTTTATGTAAATACATATGTTTGTACGAGCAATACAATATTGAATAGATAGTAAAGTGTCATGATATTGTCAATACACAAAGAGAAGATACCAGTTGGGGGGATCCTTTATTCTCTACATAGAAATGGTACAAATCTTGTCTTTCTTTAAAACGTATCATATTTTTAATTAACTTAATTTTTTGTTGCATGTGTCAAAAGCAAATGCATATATTTTTTAATTCTATTAATTTAACTTCATCTTCTAACTGATGCAGCTTTATAAAATTCATTCTCATCTCCCTTGAAAATACTATCTTAAGTAATTTTTTAGCTCTTGAAATAAATTTCTTTGTTTCTTGTTACCCTTTATCATTGATTATATATTTATATTTTTTGTTCTATGTATTCTGCATTGTAAATGCGTTGAGTTCATTAGACTTTGTTACCAATTAATGCAATATGCATCCATATTTGCACTTATAACTCTACGCACAATACATTATTAGAGTTTTTTACAAGTAATAACATACATGCTTCTAATTACAAAGATTCTGCCTTTTTTTTCATTTTTGACATGCAAATGGAAAAAGGCAGTTTGAGGTTTAAATTGACCAAGTTTAGTCATTTCGTACAATTTCAAACATAAATTAAGGATAGGGATGCATTTTTTTGTACAGGAAAAATATAGCTTTATGATTAGAAAAGTAAAAAATGTTGAAATGTACCTATGTAGCATATACTTTTAAAAAAAAAATTGAAATATGTTTTTTCTTTTTAAATCGTTTTTGTGGAAGCATCATTCTCTCAAAGAAGAAATGGGCTGTGAAGCAAAACAGTAAATGAAGCCAAGAATATTAAAGCTATTTGGTGAAATTATAATTATTATCCCGAGGTAAACCCAGTTTCTCCTTGATAAACCCCACCACACCGGAACCTAATCCGGTATTAGCTAAAATAGTAAGTTCAAGGTAAACCCAGTTGATGATAAAGCAAAACAAAAATACAAAAAAATTAGCGAGACAGTAAGTATATTATGGAAATTGCTACTGATCTCTCATCTACATATTCCTCAAATTTTACTCGTTTTGCTTTATTAATTAAGTTTAACTTAGTGAAGCTACACTGCCAAAGGTACTTTTTTTTGGACTCATGATATATAGGATAGAAGCAACTTTTTTTATATGAATTGGTTCTCAAAAAAGCCAAGTAAGCACTGCTTTCATTTAAAGTATAAATTTATGAGATAAAGTAACCCAAATCGTTGAACGTCACCCAGAATTAATGATAATGATTAAAATGGTGATATTATCGAAATTAATGACTTTGATATGAAAAAAATGTCCTCCTTTGTAGATGAATGTACTGGCAGAAGCTGAAGAAAATATACATGCATCAAATGAGTTAATGACATATCTAAAAATAAGCAATTTAAGAGGAGGATATGTATAATCCGTAGCCCCATTAAATTTTGGAGCACTACTCAATTGTCAAGGAAGAGAATCAAACCGTGTTGGGAATGTTTACTGGACAAAACTTCATTAAAGCAAGCGAAGACTTAAATTTTCCAATTTTTTTGATTTTCAGATTTTTCTCTAACAGTTTATACACAGAAATGATATAAAATTTGGGGATGAAGAAATTAATTTCCTTGAATTTAAGAGAAACATAGAAGAGAATGCTATGCCTTAATAAAGTACCTTCTAGTGTTGGAAGCTGATATTATTTATCTTCAAGATGTGAAAAATTCTATCTTTGTACGCACTTTGATGGCTTAGTCAGTAAATTTCTTTTGGATTGCAGAAATTGCAGAAGCACAATTGGATGCAAAGGGGTCATGTAGAATGATACCAATAAAATAATCAAAGATCCTTTTAAAAATGAGAAGTTTTCAGCTACTACTATTAAAAAAAATTATTTATGGTACTTGTACCGACCTGTTCAAAACATTGGATACCTTGAGTTACTCTCATTGTGGTTTCCAATCTATATTGAAAACTGGAGAGCACACTTTCCACTGACCGAAAATAATAACCGGTAAACTCGAAAATGGTATTTATTTTTCAGAAGGTACTTCTCGTAACAGAATGGGAACATTTTAGGACTATAAAGCCTGTAGCCCTCACGATAATATAGGAAATGCTGGTGATCTTTTTCCTGATCAAACCGTTTCCTTTTTTTTTAAAATAGGACAAGCTATGAGTAAGATGTCCAGATCTCAGACGAAGGGGAGAATTGCTTTAACACTTAAAAGGGAGATGGATTAGATTTTAGTCCATTACTGCTTAAATGAGTAATACATCTGGGGTTCTAGCTCAACAAATGGAAACAGTGTTCAACAAAGAAATGGAAGGTTTTTTAATGTATCGTAAAATATCTTATGTACCTCGTAAAATTCAAGAGTGTATCGAATCAGTCCAAAAAAGGATACAATTTGGATTGATTTCTGCAAGGCATTCGATTCGATTTCACAGTAAAATCCTTAAAAATATTGCGATAATTTTACGAAGGAAAATTTTCAAATCTATTTGTTTATTACTATTTAATGGCACCTATGGATATGATCATGTCGTTTCAATTAATGGTTGTGAAAAGAAACCAATTATCTTGGGCAGGGTTGTACATCTGCCTCTCTCCTGTTCATTACTACTATTGAGTAATTTGTCACAAAAGGGATGAAGAAATTTGATGGATTTGGGATTAAGTTTGAAGGAAGTCGTCATTTGATAGACTAACACGCTGATGACGTTACTCTGACTTTGGAAGGCAATTCTGAGTCTTACATTATAAAAAGAATAGATATCAATTTAATTTTTTTTGAAAAGTTTCAAGAAAATTCAGGCCTGTCTATGAATAAAAACAAAACAGCCAATTCTATCTCTTGGAATTGGTTCTTGCGAGATTAAAAGGAAAATAGATGCTCTGGAAATAGAATGGTGTGAAAATGGTACTGAGGAAAAAAATGGATAGACATGAACTCTGTGGTCCTCCAATGGACATCAAAATGTTGGGGCTTCAATCTTCAAAAAAATTGTATAATAATTCAATACAGAGCTAGTTCTTGTACATCATTTACAAAGGGAACCATTCTTGAGCAAGGGCTAAGTTGCTAAAATCCTTGTTTCGTCATAGTTATATCCCAGCAATTTAAAGGCTGAAAAATCTTTTGGGTAGGAATCCTTCCTTGAAGCAGAGAAGAAAATTAGATTTTAATTATATATTATGTATAAATGTTTGAGAAATACATCGGAAAGATATATTTCTTTTAAAGTTTGGGGATTCCTAAAGTGCTAGAAGAATTTAATTTTTTTAATGGAATATTGACTCTCCATCATATTTATCGTTTAAGTTAGTATGACATCTCAGGATGTCAAGATCACTTTATAAAGACAATGGGGAATGGAAATTATCCCGATACATATAGTACGTGTAATAATATTAAAAGAGTCAACAAGTAGATTTCGAGCACTATACAATTTGTATACGTTAATCTTATAAATTTTTATTTTTAATGTTTCTATTCAATGAAATATGTGTTTTTCAAAACGATAATTACAAGGAAATTCAAAAATATAGAACTTTTTTTTAATCCTTGGTGGTCCTTTTTTCAAAATGATTAGATTAAAATAAGTACAAACTATAAATATAATAAATAATAGCTTAGAAATAATTTTGAGAAGAATTACGAAACAGAAACATAAATAAGCATCATAGCATAGAATTAAACTACTCGATTGCTCCAATAGTATAATAATAACATGTTAGGAATATAAAACTGAGCTAATAAAATAAAAGGAATTAATATAATGGATACATGTTGGTGCTTCTCCAAAAAATGGTGCTAGTACGATTTGCCGAAGACACCTTGTCGAAAAAAACCATGTATGGTTAATTCCATGTCAAATTGACAAAATGTCACCCAAACATTTCAATTTTTTTTTCTGTCTTCTTTTTTTCTCCATAGAAGCGGTGCATGAAAAATTTAGTTACACAGATCGAGCCTTTCAGGGATATAAATCTATTTTCTGTGACGGAAGCTTGTAAGTTCTTTGAAGAAGTATGGAGGTCGTGAGGTTTGAGCTGGTTAATTCGCAGTAACAGAGGAATGTGAAACAATAGGTGAGAATAGCACTGGCTACTGGAATGCAAGCTAAGACGCACCAGACAAGTATAAAAAAAAACATGAAAATTATTCCCTCAAGGAACAAAATTGCACGTTAACTCCTTTTTTTTTTTTTTACTCCTCTAAGGGGGACCCCACATTTGAAAGAGTCTTGAGGACTCCAGTATGTTGGGACAAAAGAACCTCCAAGCCCGTCGGGATTTTTCTCTTACCAATTTTCACTGCGTATAACATTTGTTGCATCTTTGCAATTAAAAATTCCACTTTAATAGCATCTTGGTATCTAGGGGATGTTGCAATGAGCCAGTCCGCAGTACCCAACATTTCATTATAGGCCTCAAGGGTCTTATTTTCTACCATTTAATGAGGGGGTGAATTTTAGGGGAGTAAAAGAGAAGATGGAATGACGTCTCGAGCTACAATTTACACCAGTGACAGAAACGATCGTCTGAAATAACCTCAGATTTACTCTTAAACAGATAAGATGTGGCTATTCTACATCACAACCATTTTTGGTGCGAATCTGTGAGCAGATTCCTCATGATCGTTGCTGGGTTCAGTGGACTTAGCTCAAAATTGAGACCGAGTCTCTTCAACCTTCTTTCTACTGTAATTTTTGCCCCCTTGTTATCCTGACTTTTCATCTGTGCTACGCAGATTAATTTACTTTGAAGGCCTCCCAGAGCGATGTACATAGGTATTTGAGGTCCCTGGATCGCAACATCACCATTCGTTGTCGATGATATCAGTTTGGCTCTCGACCATGTAATAAAATTACCAATTTCGACATACCTTCGAACCCGATTTGGCCGAATGACGTGATATTAGAATCGTTGAAGAACTCGTCCCTACTGTTAATCCTGCCACTGAAATTGACAAGTTCATCATTTTCTCGAAGAGGAAGGACTAGGCTCAGTACAAAGTTCCAAGACGATCCCATTCTTTTCCAATAATGTCCACATTGTTTCCAACATCTTCAATAATTCCAGCGGACCCATGAAAATTCGTTCAGAAAAACGGTGCCCAGTATTTCTCAAGAATTGTTCTTTAATCTCTCCGCCCAGAAATCCATATTGGAAAAAATCCTTTTAATCCAGGAGAGGTTTAAAGACTTCCACACTGATTTAATACCAGGGGAGCCAAGACCCCAACCACGAATAGGAGTTCCCACTCTGGTTTGCGAAATATATGATTTTGAGTTACCCCGTACCAGACCATCTCTCGTCTTGATTATTTTTTGGCTTATGTTATCGGAAAAAGGTGTATAACTCAATAATGGAAGACCCTTGTTGCTCTATGCCTTCAATTTCTCGTAACGTGTTAAGAGGAAGTTATTATAAAAAATAACGCTTTTTTGTAGTGTTTCTAAGGGCTTTTTCCGCATTTATTCTCATAACTTCATCAGAATCAGCTGAGACTCTGACTCCAAGTAGAACAGCTGTTGGAGAAATGTTTAATACATCAAAAGAGGTTCTCAACCGCTCACAAAAATTCAAAAGTATATGTGTTTTTTTGTAGATTTATGGAGAGACCCGATGTATCTTTGAAATACTTAATAGTGTTGAGTGAGGAATTGATGGACTGAATTACTCCTTCCGATCTTGTTAGAAACAGCGTAAGATCATCGGCATACAGGGTTAGGAACCAAATTTTGCAGTAAACTTCAATCCCATTTTGCGTCTCCTCACTTGAATCAGGACTGTTTTTACCAGTATCAGGTGGTAGCTGGACCAAAACAAACAGCTTTTGTAGCAGTTTTGCGGTAGAGTCGAAACAGGAGTCGAACAGAGCTTCTTCCGAGCGGTAGTCACCCCTGAGAAGGCTGCTGAGAACATTGGCGTACCCAACAGCGTCCATGAATTCTATGGCCAAGGAGTTCAACGTGGACCTTAAGACCATCAGGACGGCTGTCCTCAAGGATCTGGGAATGAAGTCGTATGCTAGGACTCCAAGGCACCTGCTCACCGACAGCTTGAAGCAAAGGCGCCTTGAACGCTTCTAGAACGTGCCAACATTAGGCCCAGTTCAAGCCCGTTGGACTTTTTTGTGTGGAGCTTCTTGGAGAGGGCCGCCAATAAGACGTCTCATCCAAATTTGGAGGCCGTACAGCAAGTCATCTGCGAGGCATGGGACAACATGAGCAAAGAGTTTATCTGCAATAGTTGCGCCAGCGTCTGTCGCCGTGTTGAGGCTTTTATCGACAATAATGGCCAACATATCGAGTAACCTGGGTACCCTCCACATCGTAGTTTTTGAATTTTTGAAATTCATTAGTTATCAGAAAATATATTGATCATTTGGTTTCCTCGTTCAGTTTACTGCAAAATTAGGTTCCTTACCTTGTACATTACACACTTCTACAGACAACTTTCAATTTTGATACCTCCGATTGCTGTGTTTGAGTTAATTTTATCCCACAAACTGTTAAAGGCAATAATGAAGAGGGTTGGGGATAATAAGTCTCCTTGTCTAGCACTTCTATGTATTGAAAATTTTAAGTCTGCTCCCGGCAAATCAACTCTCGACGATGTGAGTCGAAGAATTGCCGAAATCATATCCACGAATTTATCTGGAAAGCCATATCTATACAACTGTTGAAATATATATTTATGGGATAAACTGTCAAAAGCTTTTTCAAAATCTACAAAGAGTGCCACGTATTTTGTATACGAGGATGAACAATGATCAATTGCATCCTATATAGACCTTGGAATATCTTCTAAACATCGTCCCGCCATAAAGTCTTTCTGATCAGGACATATAATATGATGTGGGGTAGCATGATGAGCTTTTTTGTCTACTTCCAACCTCGACTCACAAAAGAGAAAAGCAATTTTTTGAAAAGTATATGGTAGCTAGTCTTCTGTATTTTCCTTGTTGCCAACTTTTTAATATTATACAGAATTTATTATTTAGATATACTATACATTGATAAATTCTACCAATCACAAACCAATCGCCAATTCTTGTAAAATGTTCGAAAATTCAGTGACGTTCAACGACGCTGAAATCTTCTAAAAGGTTAGACAAGGTTGCAAGAACGTAATCAAGTCGGCTGTTTATCTCTCTACCCAGCTTTTTTCGAGCTGGCCTATGAAATGTCATTTCCTTATCTGATGTTAGACCTAGATCACATAATTTATTATCTCTGATGACTTCTTCCAGCTCTCTGGCGTTGATTTGATTATTTGACCCACGATATCCTCTTGCATCTCTCTCTAGTCTATGAGAATATTCAGATCTCCTACCACAAGGCAATCATAATTAATTCCGTAGATTGCATAAAAAGTCGTTCTAATTCAAAGAAAGTCAAAATCTACAGCCACATAGTTTCCCTCCGTATCAGAAGCCATCCGTTGAGGATTCAAAGACTCTTTCATCAAGACCAAAATACCTCTGGATGGGTGAGACAGTGCTCTAGAAGCTTTGCAGAAAGAACATGCATGTGAGAGTGGAAGAATATGTGATATGTTGGAGATGTCGTCAATTCTTGTATCGATTAGGACAATCACGTTCGGAAGTGGAAAAGCTTTTAAGTAACTAAAAAATTTTTTGCTCTATATATCGATAAAATGGAATTTACATTATAAGTCACCAGACTAGGCATTGTCTTGTAAAAAAATAATATTTATGCAACTTTAAGGATTGGTTTTTTTATTTCAGGTGATCTTACTCTCTTAAAAGATTTATAGCAACATGGTTTTCGACGGAGGTATTATGGGGGATATTTCTTTTTTTGACTCCGATCCAGAGATGATCAGAAGATGAGCAACTGACTTGGCCATCTGAGCATAGGATTTTATGTTCTCTTCTTTTTTCCCTATCCCCTTTATCAAGTCAAAGAGGTACGTCTGATATACCCCGAGCTTAAATTTCTTCTTGGAACAATTGGAAAGAGTGTGATTGAATCGGAAACAATTTGTGCATTGCTTTTTCGCCCGGTTGAAGCGAAGCCTAATAACTTAACCCTTTACTGGAAGGAGTGTAGGCAATTTCGAGGATTCTTCCTCCACTTCGAACTCAATTGAGCTAGACCCCATGGCCTTTCCCACGCCCTTTAAACCTGGAAGTTCTTGAAGTCTTCCTTTGTTCGACTCAGGACGAGCGAAGCCTTTGATACAAAAAGGCCCAACGCATTTTCTAGAGCTGGTATCGCAACTTTTCCTACGCAGCATAGAGGTTCAACCGGAAAGGTCTTGATGCGACCCTTATCCAGTGCATTTTGAAGTCCCCTGATATCTACCAAGAGTTTTTGACCTGTCGTTGCCTGGACATACTCCAAAGGTAATGTAGTGCTCTTAAATTTCATTGTAATTTCGCCCAATAATAGCTCTTCCTGAGCCCATCTCAGAGCTTATATGAAAGAGATAATAAGCTGGAAAGCCCAAGTTTTGTATTGCTATTTCTGCAATATCATAATCTGATGGAAAGTTCATGTCTGGGATTGATTATCAATCTTTCTTATTAAAATATTCCAAAATTGTCATTTAGGACACTTAATGTCTTCATTTTTATCCGATTTATATTCAGGAATTTCTTTTATTATGTCGTCTGCATCTACATCACTGTCAACATCAACATCCTCTCAGTTTTTAGGAGAATAGGATGACTGAATGGAAGGGGGAAGAGACTCCCCCACGGAATCTGACATATACTTAGCAAAATGAATATCTTGGAAACTTACAGAACAATGAAGTGTCTAAAACCTGAGGAAATTAATTTTCTTATCGAATGTTCCGCTGAACACTTGTTACACATCACTTTAATAATTAAAAAATACAGATTCTGCTATTATTAAACTGAAGGATATTATTAGCTTTGTGGGTTGTATCTTATTTATAAATTGGATTGAAAATAAATGAACATGATTGATCCTTTGATAAAAATCCTATTTGAAAGTGAAGAACGTATTCTGAATAAATTGAATTTACAAAATGAATCATCTTGAAAAGTTACTCAAAGTTTTTAACAAGGAAATAAAATATTAGCATAAAATATCGAGATTTGTATTTAAACTTTTGATATAATTCAAAAGTTGAAAAAATTACTGAACTCAATAAAGATGATCAGAACAAGCCAAGACAGAAAAATTAATTTATCAATAGACCAAGTAGGTGCTTTTTATTACTAAAAAAAAATATTCACGTCACATCATTCATGTTTAGGAAGTTTAAATGAAATTAAAATTGAGTATAGGGAGAACTCTTATATAGACTATTTTTTCTAGACTAAGAAATATAGGGGAAGGAGGGAGGAAGAGTTGATACATTTTATATTTTTTCTTGCATAAATATATTAAAAAAATGTAGATGTTGTTAATTGTAGATCAAAATCTTGGGTACAATTAATATTTATGCTTTGTTGTGATATATATCAAAATTTGCGAGATATAGGCGGTTAAAAAAATTGTCAATTGTAATGTTTCTTCCTCTTGGTAGTAAAATTTGATACACCAGGTAGGTAGTTTTGATATATTCTAACATAACCCATTTCAAAATCAAACGAAGTGTTAATATAACAATACCTTTTCATAATATATGTACATATATAATAACAATACCTTTCTAATTATATTTATCATTTTACTTTTCTACATAAAAAGGGCCTTTTTTGTTTCAAAAAATGTTTTTTTTTTATTTATTTCTTGTTTTACTAAAGGTGATTTAAGAATTTATCATCACTCATTTATTTCTAATTAACATCAGTTGTATCATCATTACGTTAATGACTCTTCTTTTTAAGATATGAAAGAGTGAGGAATAGCTTCTAAGATAATGGTGAATATTAAAAGCAAACACAAAAATAAAGCAAAAAGTTATACTGCTTTTATGTGTATTTTGAAGACTACTTTCTTGGAGTCAAGTTATAGGAAAGTACTTATATGTAGGGTTGAAACTGAAGAATTTACTTTCAATATACATACT
This sequence comes from Lepeophtheirus nordmannii, assembly GCA_963680855.1. Taxonomy (NCBI): domain Eukaryota; kingdom Metazoa; phylum Arthropoda; class Copepoda; order Siphonostomatoida; family Caligidae; genus Lepeophtheirus; species Lepeophtheirus nordmannii. The sequence goes on along the minus strand of OY804521.1, from coordinate 19,328,610 downwards.
TTATTATTTGTAGATTTTTGCGGGTATATCCTTTCATCACAAAGAATACAAACTTTATATATAGATATAAATTATTAAATTAACCCCTGGATGATACTCAAAACAATTACTCTAATATTTATATTTTGATCGGCTTTGACTACATACGTACATATATTACTAAGAAAAGTTGAAATTATACGGCATTTCACGTATATTATGAATTTAAAAGTTACAATAGAATGACTAATCTCAAACCTTTTATACCTCCAGAATAAAACAAAAACAAATTTTAAACTACATAATATTATATCACAATAATTGAGATTTAATTAAATAATTTTAATCGTTTTCTACAATACTGATGATTTAAAAAATAGTAATACTGTTAATATTTTAGTCAAAGACTTTTTTTATTGATATGTGTGACTGAACCAAACTGGATTGATGTTCTAAATTAGAAACAACTAGGAGTGACTACATTTTGATAACTTCAGTCATGTTTGATCAAATTATGAAAAACTTGGACTTGTTTAGTACTTCATGCTTAAAGCTTAGATAATACTAGTATTGGACTTGAAAGCAAATAATTTGACTTAATACTATTACTTAAAATATGTTTTACACTTTCTGTGTGAGTATAAAAAACATATATTTCTTACAAAAAAAGTTTTTTAATTTTTTTTAGTATTTTTATGATTCAATATATAAATTTAGACTTTATGTTGTTAGTTTTACATGTACCTGACATATTGAAACTTTTATACTTAATTCCTCACACAAATGAATAATAAATTAATTAATAGATATAATTTAAAAGTTGAACAACTAATAAAAAAATTAATCATTGTTTATTAATTTATCTATGTAATTTTAATAGAAATATTAATCGGTTTAACTAAATTCCCATGTTACAAGAATAGTATAGGTATAGAAGTGATAGTCAAATGTTTCCATCCACATATAATATACATATCAGAAATATACACATCCATGTTGGCTCTCACAGAAATAATTAAAAATAGAGTCATGAAGTTACGTAGATACAGAACAAACACCTCTGTTCCCCATCCACCAAAGGTCATCTCTCTCTCTCGATTGCTGAAACAACCTGACTAAATATGTATATGATTTTTGCATTGAAAGAAATATTTCCCTTTTTCATTAGGAGTTTAAAAGTGTAGATATATTTTTTAATAGCCTACTTCTTCATTATACTAAAAGTAACCTCATTTCCTAGTAAAAGAGATAGAGGAAGTGATAAAAACAATGTAATACCCTCTGTTCCTCATCTACCAAAGTCCCTCTGGTTCTCAAATACTGATGTATCGAATTTTTGCTTCTGTTGATTTTTTTTTATTTCAGAGATATTCGCCTCAAATACCAAATTATTGGATATTCGAAATATCTCAAGAATTGTAGATGCATTAACTCAGATAAACAGCATTACTCACAAACTACAACGTCATTTACTTTGAAATGTATCTTTAAATCTCCTAAATTACACCTAATATATGTATAATATACGAATTACATAAGAGTATCATTGACACTTACATAACAAATAGTAATAGCCTTATATACTCATTAAGAAATAGAAAGCTCGTTCAGTTTTAATTAGAAAATGCTACAATACCTTTTATATAAATTAGGTCGAGCTTAATGGTCATTCGTAATCTTCTTTTTCCTTTAAAATGTTCTTTAACTTGATCTTAAGGTTTTTTATTGTCCCAATTGCCTTTGATATTGAAATTTCCTTTCTTAATTAAAGATAATAAATATTAAAAAGCAACGGTATTAAACATTTAGGTACCAAAAAGATAACCAAGATGAAAACATGAATTATAAATGAGATTTAAGTTTTCTTTTTCCTTTTGAATTATTTATATTATGAGTATATTGTTCTTTGTCTTCCTCTAAAATTACATGCCTATATAGGTGTTTATTAAACTTCTAATCTTATTATGAATAAGGAAAACCTTACAAAAGTAAAATAGTTTTTATTCAAAAAGGAAATTTTCTGATATATACATGTAGTTTGGACATTAGCAACTTTCTTTAGTTAATTGAACTCAACCTATTGTATCTTCACAGTTCATATAATCAAGTTTCAATGCATACTGATCAAATGTATGTATTTTCATAGAAAAGTAATCATATTTCTACTTGATTTGATAATAAAAAACTATAATATTATTTTCATAACATTAGTCATATAATGGTCCAAATGCCTTCATTATAGGTAAGTAGCATTTGTTGTTATACAAATTTCTTCCCCCCTCCCTTTTAAAAAAAATAAATCTTAAGAATACTTTATTTAATGATTTTGAAAATGAAGAAAATATATTACTAAACTAAAATATTTATTTTGATCAAGAATCGATACTAATCTCTGTATTGTTATAAAAAAATATTTTTCCAAATAAATGCATAAAATTATACAGAAATTGCGCCATAATGTTGCAACCAATGCAAATTTTGACTTGAAATTGTGTAGATTTAACAAATTTAAGCAAATAACTATTAAATAAAAAACTTATAACTAAAAATTTTACGGTAGTTTTTTAAGAAAAAATGTAACCACCTATTTTTGCCCCTCATAGGCCAACTTGTAGGCCCAAAACTATAAAATGTCATTTGCCAGCTTACACAATTTTTTTTTTTGAAAAATAAGATCTCAAAAGAGGCTCATAATTTTTTTGGGCCTGATCACTTTAAATTTCAAACCTTTCAAGCCCTTTGAAAACAACTAATTTTTGTTAGAAAAAGGCCATTTTTTCAAACTTTAAATGGCTTGAGAGGTCACAAAAATGGCATTCGTAAGTTAGAACTTTCCAATTCTTATTTTTCATCAATAGGCAGAAAAAAATCTATTGGTGCGTACAAGATAACGGATGAACCCGAAAACGGGACATCCTAATCTACATAAATAGATTATTCACTAATTTATTGTTTAACTTATGAGGGGGCAGAGTCAAATCATGGTAAAAACAATTCTAGGAGATATAAATCAAAATGTATTCATCAAATGGATAATATTATATAAATGTTTGTACACATTATGCAACTGTAATTTGCATCCGTTGATGGCTTTGTGAGTGATCTGGGAATATCTTTTAATGGTCGTTTTCACATTATTTCGTTAGATTTTGTTAAGATTTTGGAATAGTGTTTACAGTAATTATGTATATCCCTAATGATAATTTGTAAAGAGTATAGTGTACTCGAAATCTATAGACGTATAAAATAACTGGTAAATTATTTTTGAACCTCCTTTTGACTGGATTGAAATTATCTTGGCCCTCTTGTTTATAATTATCTAAAGTTTCCTTAATGAGAAATGGGACTTTTTTCTTGGGAACGTCATAATATATTTTGGCCATTGGAAGTGTTGTTCTATTTTTTTAATCAGGATGCTGTAACTTACGCTGTAGAATCCTAAATTAATGACTTATTCGCTAGAAAGAGCTCGCGATGGCCAGACTCTGCTACTCCAAGACTCTCCTCACCAACAAATAAATTATACTTTTTTTTTATAGCTATCGATTTGTATACTACTCTTGTCCCTTATTAGTAATCTGAATGTTGATTATTGGTTGAACTCGGATTATTTATTGTTGATCTGTGAATAATTCCCTTTTAATAAATGAGTTCAATATTTGGAGCTAAATACGTACCATACCATAATTTCTTTCACTTTTTGTAGGAAAGATCAAGGGATTCAATTTAAATCCCGTCGTGTGTGTATTGATTTATTTATGCACATATATGGTCATAAGGAATGTATTTTTAGAAATACATACATAGATATTACCATTATTCAAAGGCATCCGGTTTATTTGCATATTGGAGGCATTGAATGATTTATGTTGGTTCAATATATATGTACATATATGCTACATTATTCATATATAGAGGTATGTAGTAAGTAGCTCCATGGAGTCAATCATCAGGCAAATCTCATAAAATAAGATAGATATTAATAAAACCGAGAGAAAATGCTCCATTTATCAAGGAATTAGTCATACGCTCACAAATACCTACCTATGTACATACATATAAATAATCAAATATATAAACGCATGCATGCATCTTGAAAATATAATAAGAAAGTGCATTCGGCATCATTTACATCCCTAATATAAATTAGAATATTGTAAAACAAAAAAAAAAAAGCCTATTTAATCCTCCTTCACATTCATGCCTTGAGATATTTACATATTATTAGTATAAGTTCTAATAAAGTTCTTATAAAGGATTCTAGTATTGAGATACATAGTCTCAATAGACACGGAACAATACAAAAATAACTATTCATTTTTTATTCAAATATCGATTATCTACACACGTCATAAATGAAGAAATCAACTTAACTTTTTACTCCTATAAATACAATTACAATTCATTATATGACGGATTCTTTCATTTTCCTCCTTGAACTTATTACTAAATGATCTTTTTTTCTTTTTTTAATATAACTCCTAAGGTCAATTTTATGATGATCTTCTATCTACCACATATTGTTTGAATAGTAAATTTAACTCAATAAATCCATGCACGAACTTCATTTTGATTCATCATGAATAATACCCGAAAATGTATTTATTTGTTATGATTTTTACCTATCTTCAATATGCATATTTTAATACTAATGTGTCAAATATTTCATAAAGAGTCAATAGCTTCTTGACAATTTTGCTCCCATCTGATTCAATAAATAAATTAAGTTCTATTATTTTTTTCATCTATCTTGCATTTGCTATACATTTTATACCACAAGTCAACAACCTCCTCAAATAGTAATAAAAAAAATATTAAAACTCGATACAAGATTCATGTAATCCTTGATTACAAATCATCAATTAATTGTCATTTTGTGTCATATCCATATTTGTGAGTATTTTCCATTTTATATTGTTTGTTATTTTTGTTGTTTCTCTATATGTGCATATAAGTTCGAGGTCAATAGGAAAAATTGATAGAAATTCTCTTTATATTAAGTTTACAGTATTATTTCAAACCTTATATATTACAAAAAAAAATATTCATATATCATTATTTAAAGGATAAAAATTCCTTTTTTTTGAGGGTATGATTTGTGATAATGAATGAAGTCACAGTTTGTCATACTTTGATTATGGTGTAATTTAATGTTTTTCTTTGAAGCTTGAATAATAACTGTTGACCCTACAAGTCAAACAACTCCGTATTTCCATCCGAAAATTTAAGTCCGGATTCACCATGAATTGAAATAAAATTTTTAAAACTCGAATATTTGAGTAAAAGAGCTCATGTTTTGAATTTATATTATTTTTTTTTAAATTAATAGAAAAAACCAAGATATTATTCATCCCAATAAAAAATTATTGAAGAAATAATTACTTATCTTAAACATCGCTTTTCTCATGACTGAATGATTCCCACTCAATGCAAGTAGGCATAAGCTGAAATGAACATTAAATTTTACAGTAAAATTATGTGCCTTGAATTGTATTTTTTCTTTCTTAGAAATTGTTTCAAACTTACGCAAGTATAAATAAATGAGGAATGGAAGCGAAATAGTTCAATTATTTCAATTTTGATTTTAAATAAAGAATTGTAATATAGAAGTAGTTATTAGAAATTAGAAATTATGGTTCTAATGACTACTTCTTTCTTACAATTCTTTACTTAAAATCAAAATTGAAACAATCGAACTATTTCGCTTCCATTCCTCATTTATTTATATTTGCGTAAGTAAAAAAAAGTAAAAATATTTTCAAAAAAAATGAAAAGGACCGAGAAACTGCTGACCTGATAAATTATGTAATTGCAAATTTGTGATTAATGAGTTCAGTGCTAGTGGACTCCACTGAGTTTCACAAACAGTAAACTTTTGTTGATTGGTGTAGTTTTAGGATCTTACATCGTACATGGAATTTATTGAAAACATAATTGAAACACTTATTGAATCATTCTAAGAATATGCATTTACATTAATAATTCAGGGCAAATATCTGTAAATGTCACATCCTCTTTGTAACTTTTTTTTTTTTTTCATCCTTCAGATAAATGGGTTTTTTTTAATTAAGGGGCGTCCTTGGCAGAAAAAAATTTATTAACTTTGAAGTAATGAATTGATTAATAAAAAATAATTAATGATCTAACGTACATATGTACCTACTCAATGTTTATTCCTAGAACTCTTTTTATTGTTTAAAAATAGACTGATTTATACTTTGTAGCTTTCATAATACAAAAGTGTTTTAAATATAAATTAATTACATATGAGGATTTTTGTCATATAGGTATCTCTATTTTTTGTTACTTTGATTAAAATTGATCTCATAAAAAACAAAGATAAATCTAAATATAGTTATACTTTTTTATTCAAAAAGAAAATCTACAAGAAAGTTTAATCATACATATTTACTACTTATGACATATATACATCATATTAATTAATTATTAATATGAAAGGGCATATTAAGTCAAACATATTTTCGATGAATAGGTTAATATATTATGAAAGTAGTTAAATGAAAATCTGATATTATGATATTAAGAAAATTTGTGGTTTTCAAGCTACCTACATACTATATGTATACTATAAGGGATGTCCACTTGGTTCAAAGGTGACGGTGCACAAGGTTTTTAAAATAGACCCAATTTCTAAAAATTAATATCCTCATCCACCAGTCCTGGTTGATAAGTGTTAGAGCCCTCTCGCTTAAAAATAAAAATAAGGATAGCGTATCCTTGAGATTTAGAATATTAAAAAATGTAAATTGTACAAATAATAAGGTCATGTACATCTTCCTTTGAAATATAACCGCATTATTCAATACCTTACTATCAGTAATAATCTTACACACAGACCCGCTTGGCCCGTCTCATTTATTGTTGTTTATATTAGAACCAATACGTATTGCCTTGTTCTTGAGCATTTGTTCAATAGTAATCCTATAAAAATTAAATTATTTGCTGTCATATATCTTATTCGAAGAGTTTGGAAACCCCCGTAATAATGAAACACAAAAATCGGTATTCAAAATAACTTTTTATACGTAATTTTATATATGCTCTTAACCTAATCTGATTAGTGAATTTATATTTTGTTGAATGAAGGGATCATATTCTTTGACTATATACATACGTAGTCAAATTATTTAGGCAAGACCATAAATTGTAACTTCTCCTACAAAGTGAACTTTTTCACTCTATACTATTTTCCATAGGAACAAGATTTTTTAATCAAACCTCAGTAAAAAAATCCCAGACTTTTTATTCTTTAATACTAATTTGGTGCTATTTAGAGGACACGTGAATTCGATACATTAGATCCAATTTGGCGTTGCATTTGGTTTAATATGAAATCTGTGACATCAATTAAAACCCTCAATATGTAGGTTCCAAAGAAAAATTATAACTTTTATTAATATATACATAATAGTGATGTTTCAATTAAAAAAAAAAGGTTTTAATAGCATTTTTGTATGGATTCAGGTTCTCTTTTACAAGTTGTAGTAAAGACTCATTTGATTTCTTTATTCCTATTCATTTGAATATTTTTAGCAGTAAAACTCATACTTTTTTAATAACCGTAAGAACCAGGTGGTCTATTAATTAATAACCAAACTAATTTTGAAATACATATTAAAAAAATTTTAACATGTATATATGAGCAATTTTTTTGACAAATTTCCCCACCCCAATTCAAAACTCCTTTCCTTCACACTGTATTTATAAAATTTTGCTCTAAATAGTTCACTTTGTTTATTTCTGAGCAAATAAATCAATTAAGCCATGTCTAGAGTGGTAAAAGTTAGTTAATTCCCTAAGACAAAAAAAATGTTATTGTATACTTCAAAAGATTTTTTCCCATGTCTATTTAAAACTTAATTTAAAAAGCTTTTTTTTCAAACAGAATATTTATCAAAACTTTTGGAGGGTATATTCAAAGTCAAATAAGTTATGTAAAAAGATCAAAGCTCTTGTTACGTTTTCTCCTTACACTTTAAATTTATTTTTTAATTTATGTCAATTAATGATTAATATTTTAGAAATTTTAATGTTAACTTTAATAACATTACATATGATAAAATCAATCTTCTCTTCTTTTTTTTAAATAATGGACAATTTAATGACTATAAAATGATGAAGTAAAATTAGAAAAAAAAATATATTAAGTATCTACTTAAAAACGAATTCTATCAGTTAGAGATAATTTGTTATTTTTATAATACTATCAATGAAGACTCTTTTAAAACAGAAAATAAACACTAATAAAATTATTTCAATATGTATTATATTAATAAAATTTGATACGTCTTTTAACCTCTCAAGGAATTGCTGCTTACCAGAGCATCATTCAATATTTATTTATATTCGAATTATAATTTTATCGTGTTCAATTCCAAAATTTCACTCAACTACTGCTCTGCTTGTGTATGCATAAAATGTTGTGGACAGACATTTTATCTTTTACTCTCATAAGAATCAAACTAAAAGAGAGGATGAAATTTGTTTTTATATAAATAATGGAACGAAGAACCTATTGCATGCTCAGGCTCATCATTTGATGTATTCTATTTACCTAGTAGAAGTAAATTTTATGTAGTATTATAGCTATAGCCTCAGTTTGTCAAAAAGGCACAAAACTAAAGGTATGTGCCTCGAATATTTTTAAAAAAATCTATTGGTTGAATAGACCTATGATATGTTAACGTAAAAAAAATCTATATTACAGAAATCGTTTAAATATTCGTAAAGTAGATAAACGTTGTTGTTGTGTTGTTTTTTTTGTTTTTTTTTCAAGTTTATTTTAAATTTATATTTGGATCAAAAAACTTTACACTTTATTATTCTTTTTCATCATTAAAGGTACAAATATGTAGGAATGAAGAATGTACATACATAAAAACAAATAACAATTAATATTTGTTCTAAAATCTTTAGATTTATCCATACATTTCATAGCCATCAAACAAAGATGCAGGTTTTTTTGTATACTACATACATATAATGAGGGGATGTGGATGACTGATATGATTTAAAAAATAATCTTTGCATACAATTTGGTTACATTCATATGTATATTTAGGTTGAAAATATGAAATTATGACTCTTCAAGTTCTCTTTGACATACCATTCTACAGTCCTAAGATCAAAGTTATTAAGAATGAAGAATCTCTTCTTTTTCATTGGTTCCTATATCACAAATAAGCCACAAATTCATGTTTCTCTTAATTTAAAGAAGATAACCATTCAAGTACTAGAACCTTCTATTTAGTATAAGTGTCCATTAAGATAAAATCATAAATAACATTGATCATAGTGGTGATGTTATTTAGGTTTTATGAAAGGGGAGATTTTGTAATGTTGTAATGTTACGTCTTTATTTTTTCTTTAATTTAGGAAAAAAAAGTTCTACATATTTCCTTTCTAAATTACATTAATTGGAAAAAATTAATGTCATCTTATTATATGTCAAATCGAATTTATTTCTTCATCGAGGTTTTCTATTCCTATAATCAAAGCTACTTATTTTTCATTTTACTCTCTTGACACGTAAGTAGAAAGTATTAATTATTTTCCTAAAAAATGGTAATCATTATTGAGTATAATTGATCTTTTTCATTTATTTAACTTCAATTAATGAACTAAAGGTAATATGTCACTCAGTATAATTAAAATACTCATAGTTAATAATACATACTCTTACAAAATATAATTAAAAGAATTAAAGTGATATCATCCAAATTGTGCTTTCTTGTTTTTTGTACTATGTTTTGAAGATTAAATATTAGATATGCCACAGTGAAATCTCGATAATATCTCCCAACCTTTCCTACAAAAAAAAAAAAAATTTAAAAGGCTTAAAATTGTACTGGTTGTTGTCAACCAATTCTTCCCAACTACATTAGGGAACATTTTTCATTTAATATTAGATGTAGATAATTGTTTACAGTATGTTCTTATGTGTTGGGTGCTTAATATGGGACTTAAAATCAGTTCTGTCCTTTTTATTGGTTCATGAAAAAGACCTAAATTTTAAAACTTTATCTACATTTTCACTAAAATAAAAATAAAGTATTTCACATTGTCGGTCAATATTCTTAATTAATGCTTAAACCATGAGTACGTATTATTCTTTTATATTTTGAAGGCTATATTCAATTCGGATGCGTCCTTGAGATTTAGGACAGGACTTAAAAGGATGTGAAAATTTCATAAATAATACGTCCTTAGTTTACAAATTAACACGGGCTTATTCGAGTTAAGTCATTCAACGTTCAGAAGAAGAATAAGGGACAGGGGAAGTAGAAAATTGACAGATGAAAAAATAACAAAATAGGAGTAATTTATTGATGTGTCTTAAAGTAGGAGAGTTTCGTCAATCAACATCTGAATGGTCAGTTGATTTTCATGTAAACAAATGTAAAACGAGGGAAATTGTCGAACATATTATGTACTCTATATCCTCACTTCTGTTATTGTAAGTGAGTTTTTATTTTTTTAAAAACAAGATATTGAACTTATAGTAGCACTATAAGAAACTTAATAAATAAGGGTAAATAGTTCAGCAGCTGTCAATAAAATATGTACGAAAAGATATTTTTACGCTTGTCGTTTGAGATTGCATAATAATCCGAAATTGACACAATTTTGGAGGCATAGTGGTTGGTTTATACTGTTATTGTATAGGAACATGGGATTTTATTCTTATAAAGTTTGGTTGTTTATACTTCCAGAATGATAATACCATGATAAATGTAGTATTTTTGAGATTATGGGTTTTATGTACAGAGCTGTTGACACAATGTTTGATATGGAATTTATAGCCTCACTGTCTATAAATTTCGAAACGTAGGAGAACCCACCAAGGTTAGGCTCAACTGTTCCAAAAGAATTATGGAGTTTTAATCCGTAGATTGACTAAAATGATAATTTCATCTGAGAAGAAATAGCATTTTATTCCTTATTAAACTAGTTTAATGAAACATCATATTTGACTCTTTGCAATTGTTCACACGCATGTGTTATCCTCTAAAATTATTGTAAAAATATTACACTTTGTGAGCATACAAATATGCATTTGCATGAAATGATTTATTTACATATATATATGTATGTATGTATATATTTATAGAACTAAATGTATTGATGCTTGAATCACTTTTATACTTCCATTCATTCATTTATATGTGTATGTATATATTCATATACTTTGCTGATAAACTGAAATATACTAGCGTTTTAATTTGTTGTGTGTGGGAAGAAATATGTGTTTAGGTAATTCAAGTTGAATGGTTCATGAGCAATTAGTGGAAACAAAAAATAAAAAATGATGAAACTTCCAAATTGTTCATAGACATTTTTTTACCAGTACGAGTTAAGTTTCGAGTCTTATTGAAGCCTGACTCTATTAATTCCGAGTCGAAAGTCACACTTTAGTAGAACTTGTGTGTGATTAAAGTCCGATTTCCCATCTCTGCAATATGTACAAAATAAGTATAAAATATTTATTTAATCAAATGAATGAACAATTATTTAACAGAAAGGATCAGCGTGCGTGTTTCCCTGACTCCTGACACATTCAAGAACCATCCTTAGTTATATTTTTCTATAAGCTTGACACTATAAATTTTTAGACTAAAACTTAGTAGCATAAAAACCATGAATAATGAATAAAGTAATAAATACAATATAACATATACCTAAATGTATTATACATTTACCAAATACATACTTTGTTAGCAATTCAATTAAGATATACAATTATATAAAATATATTCAAATACATTTGTAATGCATGCTTTTAAATGTAAAATAAAGAACTTTTTTAAGGATATATCAATGTACTGTATACCATTAAAGATATATTATGAGTGTACATTCAATTTATTTGAAATACATATGTTTAGAGCACTTAAAATACTTGAATACATTTCAACTCCCTTATGAGGAAAAAATGACTCTGTGATACGCAAATTCAATTCTAACATAGAATAAACATTACTTATACCATGTACTCATTTCACCCAGATTTGATGCTTGGATATCGATTTGAGTTGTCAAGTAGGACTTAATTTATATACATAGACATGTATGAATATTTTTAGAGGATTTTCAACATGGAAACACAATAGGTATGTAGGAATCTATCATCAGGCTCTGTAAAAAAGTTAAGGATATAGGTAATAATTAAATTAAGCGTGACTTCTCATACATATAATAATGTAACCATGTAAAACTTTTTTCAATCAAATTATCCTTTTGTGTAAGGATGTCTCCTTCAAACATGGTACATACGTGTATGCACTAAAAATTTGCATAGGAAATTGTTTGATGAAGAATACCAAGGTAATAGAAGGAAAAAATATGATGATTATTAATGCTAATATTTTTCAAATCAATCATCATGTAGGTAAATGTGAAGAGGATGTCTAACATAATTCAATAGTAATGAATACGTGTAAATTTTACAATATTTTTTTTACAAAGATTTGTAATACAAGAAGGAACAAGAAGTCCACCGATTTCTTTTCACAAAAAAAAAAACAACTCTTTCCTCTTTAGGAGATACTTTTTTTGATTGACAACCAATTCTTGGCTCGTATGAATTGGGTTATCATCACGCTTAAAATATCCCAAAAAACAAAAATTATTGATTTATCATTTTAGTTGAAGCTAAATTGTGTATTAGATAAAGCATGAGAGTGAGGGATTCAAAATAAAATGTGGACCTTTATTTATTCTATTTTGCACGTCAAGGGCTTTTTTTAAAGGGGATTTCATACATGGTACTTCAATATTCCTCTTGTCTTACTTTAATGAATTAAAAAAGTCTGAAATACCTGCATATGAAAAACAATTCATGTTCGTTCCTCACACATCTAATACTCTCAACCGCATCTGTGAGTATTTTAAAACAAGAAGTAGCCATATGTAGTTTGAAAATGTTGATATTTTCTGATACTGCATTGAACTAAACCAATGGTTCCCAAACTATGGGGCGGTTCATAAGGGGATGTGCAAATTCCCATTGTTAGAATGAGGATTGCAAATCACAAAAAGTTTGAGAAGCACTAAACTAAGGTATAGTGGGAAGAGGAAAGAGAAGAGAACAACTCCCAATGTCCCTTTTTCTCTGAACCGCTTAACTTATGATGTACCGAATGTTGACATCCGTGAATTATCCGTATTTTAGATACCTATATTCACACCCATCTTACAACATTCTTATATGTGTATTCGATACGTCATTAATACATAATATAATTATGTACTCATATATAACATTATCTGAGAAACAATAATATCCTTCAGAAACATTCATAAAATAATTGTTTTGAACTTGTGGATCAATGTACAATGTGTTTATCAATTAGGGATACATTTGAACGTCAAGTATCTACATAACAAACAGATCAAAGTATAATAGGTACGTAAATATTTTTTTATACAATGCTTTTACAGACACTAATAATACATCGGATTGGCATACAGCTAATTTGTGAGAGTTTGAGGGAATTTTCGACGAGTCATGTCTCGAGTGATGATTCAATAGTAGCTGGAGAAAAAAGTAGATCACAACTTCGCATAGGACAAGGATTCAATAAGAATGCAACTTTTTGTTAGTAAACACATAGGCTTGTCATTGTATGGAATTTTTTTTAAAGGAAGTCACTTAAAGGATGTATGAATGAATGTATGACATATTTGAACTAATTTTATGTTAAATTTAAACTGATCTCATAATAATAGTCAATTTGTTCCCAATTAAATGTGTAAACATTTGTATGTGAATGTGGTAGTAGGTACTTAGCTATTAATTACGATTAATTATAACTCTTTAATTAAGACTGTTAATGAGATTTCTCTTCTCTCATTACTATTCAAAATTATTATTACATTTAATGAGACATTTATATTTATATATATTTGTATTTGTATGTTCTTACATGGGTATGTAGAGACAAGTATAAAAGTAACGCCAAATATTTATTGAATAGATATGTCATCTATGAGAACTAAGAAATAATAATGATAGCTGTGGGTGTGTCGTTTACAAACAATTTGTTCAAAAAGAACGAATCTTTTGAGTGAACAAACTGAACGATTATGAAACGTAATATTTCACGTAATGAAATGATTCGTTTTTTTCTCACTTCAGTTGAGTTTAGAGTAATGACGTTTCTCCCAATTTAATTTAATGAATCTTAATAAAGGGGAGAGGGAAACATTATCAATTAAAAAAAAAGTATCATTCTATTATAGATATTCATTATGCAAATAATGATGATGTGAAGAAAGGCAAAATTTAAATGTACTATAAGAATGGTACTTTTTTTTAATTGATAATATTTCCCTCTCCCCTTTATTAAGATTCATTAAATAAAATTGGAAGAAACATCATTAGAAATGTAAAAAATAAGCACTTTAGACCTGTAAAAAAAATAGAAAGAGAAAACCAACCTGGTAACTCTGACAATTTGATGAATGTTGAGAGAGAAGCAACTTGAGCTGTCATGACGTTTTACTGAGCTACAAGCTGCTATTCTCCTTTACATATACAAATGAAGACATATAATTAATAATAGTACTATGCATAAAATAGAAGAGAGGCAGAAAATTATAGATTTTTAGCTAATAAGTCAAACTAATATATTTATTAGGGGGAATCGGACTTGAGGCCTTTTTGTATTTCCTTTATTAACCCAAGAGTTTGCATTTCTTTCGACTTCAAGTCTTAAAAATTCAATCTTAATAACTCCTTGAGCCTCTTCCTCCGATGAAGTAGCTAAATTTGACTCTAAAATTACCCCAGCATGCATATATGCATTAAATCAATATATATTTTTTTATTCAGTACTACATATATTGAAACAATATAATATAATGTGATTAAGTAACATGTCTTTCCTTTACGACTTTTACTGAATTCGATACTAAATATATGCTTAAATTATATATATGTATATACATAGAAACTCAAATTAGCACAAAATAATTACAACTCACAGATCAAGCCTCTAAAAAAAATGTTGTGATGGATGTCGAGCCGTGTACGTGATAATTTAATGAGTGAAGGATAAATCATATATATACGTACCAGGTCTATATCTATGAAATGAGACTTTATTTTTCAATTTGTTATGTTTATTGCGAAAAATTGTGACAGATCTAATTTTCAAAATAATAACCATAGCTAGCGACACATTTTCCCCAATTTGTGGATGCTGGGCCAAAAAAATTGGCCGTCTTTGGCAGCAAACCAATGATCAAGCCATTTTTTGGCTTCTGCGTGAGAATTGAAACGCTGTTTTTTTAATGGGTGACCTATCAATGCGAACAAGTGATAATCTGGCGGCGCCAAGTCTGGTGAGTAAGCCACATGCACTTACAGTTCCCAATCGTGAGTGTCCACCAATTTCTGGGTCACTCTTGTTTGATGTGGCGGTGAATTGTCATCAAGAAAAATTACTTGGTGACTCCGATCGGAATATTTTGGACGTTTTTGACGTATACCGCTATTCAAATCGGCCAATTGTCGTGCATCGTCAACTGTTTCACCGGGTTTTAACTAGTCGTGCCAAACCATACCACGCTGATCCCAGAAAACACACAGTATTACATTGCAGTCGAAGCAATCTTGTTTGGCCGATGTTTTTGGGTTATGACCGGGAGGACTACACTGTGTTTTGAGCATTTCCACCGTAAGCTTCTACAATCATTTGATGTGCTTCAGAAGTGCTTTTCTTCAAATAATAACAGAAAATCAACAAAGTCCACAAATCGTAGTTTGAAGGCACGAAATTCTACATTTTTAAGAACGAACAAAAATGTGTTGTTGTATGAAACTTCACAAGTAATGAACTGAATATTGTTGCAAAATGACAGACAAAAAAAATAAGAAACTTTGGACGGCTTAAAAATACTTCTAGCGACATCTTCTGCCTAATAGCTGAAAGTATCATTTCATAAGAATAGACCTAATATATAAAAATACAGTAAAACATCGATATAAAACGATAAAGTGTGATAATCAGTTGGGAGCGATGGGGTCTTAGGCCTCAAATTTTATATTTATATATATATATTATGAAATCGATATAAGGCGCAATCAGATACAACACGGTCAATTTTTAAAAATCCCAACTAGCGCTTTATATCCATGTTTTACTGTATAGATATTGAAAACGTATAATGGCAATTACAAAATTAATAAACGATTAACAATTTAATAAATTCATACATAAAGTTAGAGTAAATTAATCGAGTTAGCATCAAATTCTTGATCTCTAATAATGGAGATTAAAAATTTTAAAGCTATAACGAGGTATCTGAGGTTAGTGAAATGCCATCTAAATGAATTTGGGACAGATTTAGATATTTATTTAAGGAATGTAATTGAAGAGAATTCCGATATTTTTAATTTCATCAAAAGACGCTTTTTTTCTTCTATGTCCAACTCAATATCGTCATTCATCCATATTTTGTCAAATTCATGCTCTATACTGAAAAATCCGTTCCTTCTTACTACGGCATGGAAAGTAAAGGAGTGTTGTCCAAGATTAAGAAATAAGTTTAGCGAAAGAATATTTCCACCATCATATCATGTTATTACATTTGAATCACTCAAAATTAAATGTCTGCATGTAGTTGAGAGGAACAAGGGATATATATAACTGAAGAAAATGTCAACAGAATCCAGAATCCACGATAGCAAGTCCTTTAAATACAGAAAAAACTCAATCGTAAATTGTGACGCCTTGAGCGTTCTCAATATGGTGAAGGGGATGAGGGATTCAATGATCATCAGATGAAACTTTGACTCTATCAAAATTGGAGATTTACGATGACTAAAATGAAATGATCTCAGTAGTGAAGGAATCCAGGAAACATCCTAGAGTTAATATAATTAATACCTATTATGAAATTATAGCTTTTATTTCTAACATTTAATACTTATTATGTTTTAAGTTGGACATTAGAGCATTTGCCAACTCTTCGTAGGAAGATAAATTTGGAGAAGTCCTTAGAGTCAATGACAACTCTGATGGAGTACTACACGTGTTACACAAATCATGCGAGATCTTTACTATCAGGTAGATGTTCTCCCTTCAGGAATAAAGGAAAAATTATAACAGCTATGGAAAGCAAAAAGTACTATTAAAAGTGCCAACTCCACAAAATCTCGCACACGGCATTTTGCATATTTTTTACATTCCTACTTATACATCATTATTAGAGATGTAGAAATTCGTACGAGTAGTTCTCAAAATGCAAGTCAGTTGTCATCCTGCACAATATTCTTTCATCATTCATAAAATCATCAAGCTGTTTTCCTTTTGATTCAGACATAATAATTCTTATTATATGTATATTATATTATCTATTATAAAAGTTGCAAAAATACCACACAACCTTTCCTTCAATTTTAAGAAAAATTTCTTAATGTTGATATCTCTCAAAAGAGTGACTTTATGTAAAAAAAATAGTTTTAAGTAAAATATTTCTGCTTTAATCTTATAAAATGTTTCATTTTTTGACATTTTTAATATGCTGACAGACATTTTCTGGAGTTATAGAAGAGCTAGAATAGTTATAAATGTCATTATTAAATCTTCAATCATTCTTTTTAAAAAATGCAAATATCTAAAAATCTAAAGCATGTAGAAATAAACTAAGATTACATTTGAAATTAGCAATAAAACATGTATTATAATCTGAGTAAAAGAACTTCATGCAATACAAAGTTTGAAAAAAAGAATGTTGTCTAGTATAATTAATTCGTGCCGTTTTGACTTATTAAAAGACAATTTATAATGAGAATAAATTAATTAAATTTGTTAATTATATTTTTCTTATATCCGTTTTGTTAAAGAATGAACAACCATTATTATCAAACGAAAGACTTGATCAGAGTTTCAGAAAGTGTAATTTTTTCCTCGATCCTGACTTTTCTTAAATAGAAAAGGTTCCTCAAAATGGTGGCTGATTCCCCCCTTGAATAAAGTAAATTATCTTTCATATCAATTAGCAAGTTATTTGTATATATTTCAACAAGCTGTCTCATGAAAAGGCTATTTAAAGGATTAATTACCTAGGGGCATAGGCGTACGGAAAGAAAAAATGACTGGTCAAAATTTGCCCAAATATGTAAGAGATAATTTAGGTTTATCGATGTTCTTTAAAATTACCGCCCACCATGGTTGGGCGGGAAAGAAAATTTTCGTTTCTAGACTCCATAAAACCTTCAGTTTAGACATTTTGAGCAATTAATAACACAGGTCTACAAATTTGAACTTTCAAAAATCTTCTGGGGTATAAGTATAATAAAAGTTATTCAGTTTTGCTCACTGATTTCAAATCTGTAATTCTTTTTTTTCGAGAGTCCGACGGTTTTCGAGAAATCGGTCTCTACTTTATTAGCTTTTTTGGCCCATTTTCCAACTTCAACTTCAATTTAAGCCTAGAAGAATACACATTTTGGGCGTTAAAAAATGATGATTGGCTAGTGTTTTTTATGGAGATTTCATTTCTAGTCTTTGTTTTTACCTAAAAGGACTCTTAGGGGCGTAGGGTGCCGGAGTAGGCCCAAAAGTTGATGAAATTCTTTTTACTTAAATAACTCCTTGAATATTGCATGAAATGGATTAATAAGGAATGCATTAAAGAGATTAGACCCACAGCTTTCAAACAAGATGTCAAGCGCCTGATAAGAGCCTTTAACTTTGAAGAAATCGTCCATCAAAGTGTGTAAATTTTCATCCAATTTTGAGCAAAAATTCGCTAGATATCTAAGACTCACGTTAGAGCTAATAAAAAATAAGTGCGATAGACTGTAGTAGTAGCGCACAGAAGAAGACTCTGAAATCAAGTTGAAGATAACCAAATTCAAAAACACGGATACTTTATTTAATTACAAGGCAACTCCGAGGAAAGAGTGGGATTGCAGGGCCATGGATATCCAATGAAAGGAATAGTGTTCCTTGATGAGTCATGTCTCAGTACCCTTCATCATCATGGATATGAACGAAACTGCTTTGAGGAATGCCGGATCAGTCGCCTTAATTTGAAGAAGGCGGGATCGGAGTTTCGACGTGTTATAAAATTAGAGATTCATCTTCATGAGAAAGTATTTGTCATTTGGATCATCTTTGAAGGGTACTGAGACATGACTCATACTATTCCTTTCATTGTATATCCATGGCCCTGCGGTCCCACTCTTTCCTCGGAGTTGCCTTGTAATTAAATAAGAGATCAATGTTTTTGAATTTGGTTATCTTCAGCTGATGTCAGAGTCTTCTTATGCGGGCTACTACTACAGTCTATAGCACTTATTTTTGGATAGTAGTTAGCAAGCTTAATGAGTTAGTATTGACATCATCGGATGATCTTCCTCTTCGTAGCGAACTAAAAATTGTTTTGTCCAAACCTTTGTATTTACATGTAATGACATCTTTAATGTTTTTCTTTAGAACTGACCAAAGTTTCTCATCGAGACTATCGACTATACTCTCTCCATCTTCTTCAGAATGTTTAATATCTGATCTTTCCTGCAGACTCTGTACCAAGTTTTTTTGTATCTCAAATATAGCCCATGGGAACTATTCAACCTTTTGCAACACCTTACTAACCTCTCCGAGTTCTTGGTATATATCAATCATTCCAAGGTTGAGAAGCATAAATGATTGTCCCTGAATTCGTTTTAAAACTCTTCCAGCTTTCTGCCTCGATTCTGCTTTGATTTTTAATACTTTAATTGAAATTTGCAAGTCTCTTTCAAAGTTTGATAAACATCTACCCCAGTAAGCCACAAATCTCGTATCACTCATGTTTGTTAGTTTATAATGAGTCAAACTCAACTTTTCAGCTGCTTCAATTGACATCTGGAGACTTTTTCCTATATTGAGTAATCCTACAGCTTCATTAATGACCTCTACATCTTTGTTAAACAATTCAAATATATTTTCCTTGCGTAAGTCTTTAGTTGCAAGCTCTAATTCACGGGCTGGTTCCCATGATTATATAACTATAAATAAGAATTGAGGAACATTTCTTGTTTGTTCGAGGAAGTTTTTCATCTTATATTTTAAGATTATTCAATTTTCGGGTTGATGATAAAACTTCCTCGGACAAGAAAAGTTCCTCAATTTCGATAAGTTTGGAAAAGTAACGAAAGTTCCTCGCGATCCAGGATCGAAGTTTTCTGAAACTCTGGACTTGATGATAATTATATAGTCAAAACAAAGTTTAATATTTATTTACTTATTTACAAATGTAACAATAAATGCATAACTAATGTACCGATTTTGAAATTTGGAAAATTTCCTGTTTATTTAAAGCAATATCTAAGTCATTGATGTGAATAATATCTTTTTAAAGCATCAATATAATTTTATTGATTACTATAAGTCAAAGGAGAGCTGTCATGAGCTTGCAGCAAGCCTGTCACAGCTATATTCATAGGGTTATATCACCAGCAAATAAGCTGACTTTCATAGCTACTATACCATTTTTCCTGTCATCAAGGGAAGGGGCTTATTTTTACATGCTGGGTGCGCTTATTTCTACATCTCTGATCATTAAAGACATGGGCAAAATGTTAAGATAAAAGTTGAGTTTAAGGAGGAAAAGAAAAATATCAGTTGGTACTGTTGGCTACACATTCTACTTACCAATCTCCCCTTCTAAAAATCTACACATATATATAAAGATCACCACAATGTGGCATTGACAAATGATAACTGATAATGTGACAAACGACTGTATTCAAGTACACGCTCAAGTACACGTACTCGTAACCATTTATAACCATGTACTCCTTAGATATTGTAACTATATAAAGTCCAAGAGGGATAATAATAAAGTCAGATGTAAACCAACCCTACTCTCATTTACTGTCGTATCCGTATCCAACAGGTACCACTACCTTGATGATTAATTTTGATTCAGTCTTCTGAGTAGGAATGTAAATAATATGCAAAATGCCGTGTACGAGATTTTGTAGAGTTGGCACATCGAACAGTACTTTTTGTTTTCCAAAGCTATTATCATTTTTCCTTTATTACTGAGGGGAGAACATCTACCTAAGATTAAAGATCTCGCATGAAGGAATACATCTCAACATTCATCAAATTGTCAAAGTTACCAGGTTGATTTTCTCTTTCTTTTTATTTTACACACCCCATTTGCGTATTATTTACATTCTTATGTTCACATTTTTAATATATTTTCAGCCATTTTCTTGAGTTATAGAAAAGGTAGAATAATTATAAATATCATTATTAAATCTTCAATCATTGTTTTTAAAATATGCAAATATCTAAAAACTTAAAGTTTTATTTTGTTAATGAATGAATAACCATTATTATCAAGCTAAAAACTTGAATATTAATATATAGCGAGAGCAGGGATTACCATTTATGTACTTATTTTCCTTAAAAATTAATACAATTAATCTAATTTTAACAAAAATAACAATAAATCCATGTAAAAAACTAATGTACCGATTTTGAAATTTGGAAAATTTCCTATTTATTTAAAGTAATATCTACATCTTTGATTTGAATATTATCTTTCTAAAACATTAATTTAATTTAATTAATTGTTATATGTCCAAAAAGAGCTGTCTTGAACCTGGAGCAAGGCTGTCACAGCTACAGTCATAGTTAGGAATGTAAATAATATGCAAATCGGGCTTGTAATAAAAAAAGAAAGAAAAATCAACCTGGTAACTCTGACAATTTGATGAATGTTGAGAGTGAAGCAGCTTGAGATGTCATGACATTTTACTAAGATCGTCCTTGTCAGTTGCATATACAATTTGTAGATTTAATCCTTTTCAGAAAAGAGAATTATTGAGAATTTACATTCATTTCTCACTATTTTTGGGTCTTATCAGCATTTAGGTTGTCTGATAAATTCAAAATATTAATATCATCAGAATTGTTTTGACATATAATATATTACAATTTTGTACAATCCATCAAATTAACAAATGATAAATAAGCAAATTAATCATACTGGCTTTTGGTTGAGCAATAATATGATCCAAAACATTTCCAAATAATTATTTTAGCTCATCATCTACACCATCTGTCAGAGCAAGTGAGAAGCATTTCTACAGACAATGTTCGTTCAATCTCTAAAATTCTTGTCTTTGGCCTTTCACAACTTCAATTTAGTCGAGTGTACATATATGGTGCAGGGCTATATTTTGAAGTATTTTTTGGTGTATATAACGAGAAATTATTATTAAAAAGCCATTTTACCAACTTTTTGGATTTTTAGGTATATTGTACATGTTGCTATTTTCAGTTAGCTAGAGGCAGGAACGAACGGATGGTTATTGAGCTTTGTTCTCAAAATCAAAACAATTCATTAATAAACTTTCATATCTTAAAGGAAACTTTGGAAAGGAACCATAGTACTTTGATATTGATTTTTTGTCTCTTTCTCTTTTATTTCATTAAGAAAAACACACATTTGTTATAAAGAAACTTCTATTTGTATAAGGTTCATCGTGTAATATATATCTGTATAAGAATAAAGAAATTAATATTGAAATTATATTTTCTCTAGTTCTAAGAATATAATATGTATACAAACCTAGAGTAGATAAGTTTGTAAACTGATAAAAAATACATCGTGATTCTTCGGAGCGTTATTCCATTAACATGAATATTAACGTTGTATGTACATTCTTTTTTTAGCAGTTTATATTTCTCCTACACTTCCATCTATTAGTATGATGAGCCGAAGTCAATTTTAAAAGACAGTATCGGATTACAAGGGTTTTAGACCTTGTACTAAAAAAGATTTTGTCCTTATTTATAGTAAATAAGATCAATTATATCCTTTATCTTTACAGCAGGCTCTGTATAGGGTAAAACCGGCTCTATTCTTAACTTTGATTGGTTTAGTTCAAATCAGCTTTTGTTAAACTGTGAGCAACATATCTGAATTATTATTAAATGAAAAACTATTTAATAATTGGAAAGAATCTACAAACGGATATTTCCCCTTTTTTCTTTTTGGTAGAAAGGCTGAGAGAGACAATAAAGAGCACATCAAGTTTTTTGGAATTAGTGGAATGGTGATATATAGTAGAACATTTATTTTTTACCATTTTAACTTTAGTATAAGTAATTAATATTTTATTGTATATACAATACCTATTGTACAACTAGGTATATATGTATTTATTTGATAACATATATCTAACAATGAAAAGCTTTAGACCAAATTACAGACATGTAATGACTTGATTGTTTAATACGAATTGCCTTTAGAAAAATTTCAAGTATACAATAATATTATAGGTACACTTCTTTATTTTGTTGGTTTTCACATAGATTTGAAAAAAATATGGTAATTTCCTGAATTAATTAATTAATTCAAGTTATACTATATACATGATACTGTTTATGAACGTATATTAATCTAATTTATATTTGACTTGTTAGGTAATTGCTGAAACGTAAGAACTTTCCAAGGGGAAATGCTCATATTTATAAGGTTGTTCATGAAATTTCCTTTAACTGTTTTATTTAATAATAAATATTTTGGTTTTATGTTTTTACATTGTACGTAGATACATAGCTGTCCCGGGTTAATCTGTTATTTTGTCTGTAGCAATGAATTTTCTGCTGTATATTCATAAAAAAATTAAAATTGGAGAGTTTTAGCCTTCATAGGCTATTTTTGTGACCTCTCAAGTCACTTACAAATTTAATCAGAGAATCAGGCCCAAAAAATTTCTGAACCTTTTTAGAGAAAAGAGCAAGCTGGAAAATGACATTTTCTTATATTTTTGGGCCTACACGTTGGCTTATGGGGTGGGGGAAATTGGGGATTACAGTTTTTCTTAAAAAACTACCCTAACATTTGGATATATTATTTGTTTAAATTTGTTAAATTTACTCTTTTGGTAAATTTGAAGTCTAAATTTGCATTGATAGAAATTTATGGCACATTTTCCTGTTAATGTTATGCAATTAATTGCGAGAAAATATTTTTTCATAACAATGCAGAGTATTATATGTGTAATGTATTTAACTAAAATATTACTAACGATTGCGGCTAAAATGATTTAGTTTCGCAATAGAAGGAGAATTGCAAAATGTCCTTAGATTATTATACCTATAATTTACCATTTATACGCGAGATATTGTTTATAAATATTTTTAAATAAGAGAGCAAAAATATATTAACTAAATTTACATTTAGGGAACTCAAACGACTCTTGAGATCCTGATTCTTTATGAAAATTAAAGATATAGCTATATTTTTATTTATTTTCCTACTTTTATTTGACTTTTGAGTTGAAATCGAATATCATTTATGATCAATTTTATTGATACTAAGATTCCTGAGACCTGATTGATAAGACAGAAATAAAATATTCTCAGTTTTATTCATTTGTGATCTTTTTTTATCTTTTTAAATTTGGGTTTCTACGTTTTCAGGTAGCATTGCAACAAACATTTTAGGGAGTATACCTCCTTTAAACTTTTTTATCTTTGTCTCTTCCCCTTTAGTATTTCTAGATTTAATTGCAACCAGATTTTTGTGATCCTTTATTAGTTCTTGACTTTTTCTCCCATATTAACCAAATATACAATTTAAAAAAATACTTATATCCAATGTGGTTTCAAAACCCTAGACCACAAGCTAAAGTAAAATCTTCTCGGTATTCACGCATAAAGATGTTTCATCAGACTGCTTACATCAAACATAATGCTAAATGCGTTTGATTTTAAAAATTCTCTAAAAAAGTAAATTATTCTTATAAATTGTTTTATTTTTAACCTCATCTAATCATAAGATAACTCTTCCAACTATTAAGACTATTTTGATAACCAAAGTGAAAACAGTTCAATAGTATATTTTTAACAAATTTTATTTATAACTTTTCTTCTATGGTGTCATTGAATCATTTTAGCTGAAATTGTTAGTAATATTTTACTTACATACATTACTAAACTAAAGTATTTATTTTAATCAAGAGTAAATACTAAGTTCTGTATTGTTATGTAAAATATTTTTCAAAATAATTGCATAAAATTAAAAGTAAAATCCATCATAAAGTTGCAACCAAAGCAAATTTTGACTCGAAATTTTCCAAAAATGTAAATATAACAAATTTAAACAAATAACGAGAGAATAAAAAAAATTGTACTAAAAATTTAGGGTAACACAAATTTTTGCCTTTTATAGGCCAACTTGTAGACCTATACCTATAAGAAGATGTTAATTGCCAGCTTGTACAATTTTTCTTAAATGAGGTCTCATAGGAGGTTCAGAATAATTTGAACATAATTGCTTTAAATTTTAGACCTCTCAAGCCCTTTGAAAACAGCTAAAAAGGCCATTTTTCAAACTTCAAATGTTTTGATAGGTCCCAAAAATAACCATTGAAGACTATAATTCTCCAATACTCAATTTTTCATCAATAGGCAGCAGAAAACTCTTTGGTACAGACAAAATAACTGATCGACCCGAAGCAACCAAAAGGCTAATGGATATAAAAAATGTTTCTTAACAAAAAAAAACTTTTTGGAAATGATGTATCAGGAACCACGAATACAAGATAAGAGATTTTATTAATTCTGTTCAGAACTTGTAGAATGATTATTTATATAGTCTTTGTATCTTTGTCTACGTAGTCTACACTAGTTATAGTTTCTCCAATTTTGAGTAAAATTAATGTTTCTTACATATTTGACGAATAACTAGATATTTGGACAATTGAAGTTTTAGAGTAATATACTTCATTATTAAATACGCTGTTTTGGTTTAAAAATTAGACTACCTTTTGAAAGCATATGTACATATGTTTAGTAAAGTGTTTCTAATAGAGAGAAAAAAATCATTCTGCTTTCTTGAAGGAAAGCATGACTAACAAATATCCTTGTCTATGTGAACAATACATCCATTTATTTGTATAACAAATTGTACACTGATTGTAGTTTATTAGAGTAGTCACCAGCTTTAGAGATGTATCTCTTTAAAAAAAGAGAAAGGAAGTTTTTATTTTATTTTATTCATTCTTGTACGTACCGTACCTACAGATACACATATGTGTGCTTGTAATACCTTGTAGGTATGCCTCATAAAACAAAATTGTATTTTGTTCTCAAATTGATAAAATCATTTTAAGATATCATCCAAATGAGCTCAAATTTTAACTTTATCTTCATTTTGTTGTAGCTGTAGTTGATATTTTTGATCAAACGTTCTACTTAAATTTTATCTTCAATACTACTTCTTCTACTGTATGTAAGTACGCACGTCAGTATACGTATGCTAATAATGCCTTG
Source organism: Lepeophtheirus nordmannii (assembly GCA_963680855.1). NCBI lineage: Eukaryota > Metazoa > Arthropoda > Copepoda > Siphonostomatoida > Caligidae > Lepeophtheirus > Lepeophtheirus nordmannii. The sequence goes on along the minus strand of OY804521.1, from coordinate 19,302,316 downwards.
TGCAAAAAGTTACCCTATTGGCACTGTTTCCTTTCCATAATACATGTATGTATGTATGTATGTATGTATATATTTAATTAAATTAATGCTTGGGTGGACAAATGGGTGGCATGGTGTAAAACACATGTCATACTGTAATAATTTGATTTTTTTTAATGACTACAAAAAACGTAGACTAATTTATATGTATAGTTTTCAAACTCATATCCTACTGAGTGAATGAGGTTGTTTTACTTTGGCTAATCAACTATTGATTAAAAATATACATTTTGGATTTAAGCCGACTAAACACATGTCCATGTATATGAAAAAAGGCTTCTCTCAACCAATAGTTTTCATGTGGTACTCACCTCCAATGTGTAACCTTCCAATCCATCTCAACCCATGGGGCTTTTAGTCAGAACTAAGACGGATAATCATCAATAAGAAGCCCTCAAATCAGTTTGAACACTCTTATGGCAACAGTGGTTAACTTCAAAATTCTAGTAGGGGAGGTAATTCTTAAAAATTGAATTGTCTTGATTTTTTTTGTATGAAATGCATTTAGACTCTTGTGCTTTAAATATAAGAAAATTTTGATTCTTGTTGTTTATTTCAATCACAGACATTTTATTTTAGTTTTTGGTTTTTAACAGAAAATGTTCATTCTTGTTTGTTTTTTAATGACATTTGAGATATCCTTTAATTGTAGTTTTATATAAGATAGTTAAGATTATTATTTTTTTAAATGTTCTACAACATATCGTATCTGTAATGCCCACTCCCCTTAGAACTGTCATAGGAGGGAAACTTGAAAATAGTTGTTTATATATCTCAAATTAAACAAGAGAGCAAGGACGTTTCCCTGAAACGAGGCAAATCCCCCTTTTCTCTTCCAAAATTTCCACACTAACGTTGCTGCAGTGAACATTTGATGGAAAATATGGAATGTTACTGCCCCATTCTGTATTTTATAAACACCAAACTCTTAGTCAACAAATTTGAAATGTCAAAAATACTAAGGGGTTTATACAATAATAAAAGTTATTCAGTTTTGTACACTTATTTCAAATCTGTAAATTTTTTTTTCGTGAATCCGACGGTTTTTAAGAAATCGAACCCTACTTTTTGAACTTTTTTGGCCCATTTTCCAACTTTAACTTCAATTTAAGCCTTGAAGGATACACATTTTGTGAATTAAAAAATGATGATCTGTTATTGTTTTTAGTGATGTGGGCCCAAAAGTCGGCCAAAAAGTTTGTACTTAAATAATTCCTTTAATATTACACAAAATTAATTAATAAGGAATGCATTAAAGAGCTGAGACTCACATCTTTTAAATGAGAAGTCAAGTGCTGTATAAGACTCTCTTAAACAAGAAAAAATCATCCATCTATATGTATGTGTAAATTTTCATTCAATTTCGATCAAAAATACTCTAGAAATCAAAGACTCGCGGAAGAGCTACCGTCTTCATAATTGTTATTCAGTATAATATTAAAAATATTCTAGTCTTTGATATAATGAAATATGAGACATCAATAAAGTTAATTGAGCTAGATATTTATCAAATTTGGAAATGCTTAGGTAGATTAGTGTTGTCGTCATGAACTACTGGTAAAACAGTGCCAAGGTTTCATGTTCAACCCCCATTGAAACACTATAAATCTGCTTATGACTTACTATTAACTCTTTATTTACTAAATGGTTATTAATTACAATTTTAGAATACTTTTTTAATTACCTTGTGATGTTTACTTGCCATTATTTTATATTTTTTACAATTTAAAGAAGTTTGATATCCAAGTATGTTTTAGTAAGTCATAGAATGTTTTATATATCCAATGTGCTCAATTATTAATCAAAGTACTATCAGATATTTCCAGTTTGGAGTGGGGAAATAAATTTTACAAATTCTTAAATGTTCAAGTAATACAAAGTACTACTTCATTGTTATTTGAATAAGAATTCAATCAAAGTGTGGGAATGAACGTACTAAATTTGAGAGTCAAAAATGACACCCAACGTGGACACTGGGATTTCACATTCATAATGAAATAAAGACCTCAGAATAGAAAATAAATTTTTGGAAATTTAAAATCATTGCATGTTATATATATATATATATATATATATATATATATATATATATATATATATATAAAATACGTAAAGTTCGTAAAATTCAGCAAACCCACGGTATGGTACCACTGTGGGTGTGAGGGTTAAAAAATGTCTTCATATTTATTATATGTGATAAAGTTGATTGAAAAAAATATTTAAATACATAGATAGATAACATAAAATAAATATAGATATTTAAAAAAATGAAGTTTAAATCATCATGAGACAGCAACCGTACGTTAATCAGCTAATATCTCGAAAGCATGGTGCTTCAAAATTCATATATATTTGATTCAATTATAATATAATTTTACTTCAACATAATCAAGGATAATAAAATAATTAATTCATGAGTATATTAGGTTTTTTTGTGTTTTGGGTTTTTATGTTTATTTTCGAAATAAAAAGATCGAGTTCAATTAAATTCTCTTCATGTAGATTCAAATTTTTAATTTGAAAAAAATATATATGCAATATTCAACTTTAGACAGATCAGAGCTACTGAGGCTTTTAAACAGATCTTAATTTAGGCTAGTTTATATTTGCATATGCATTTTGGAGTTATTGATATAATAATAGAATAGTTTCCTAAAAGTAAGTCAAAATTAACTCTCTTCTAGCTCAAATATGTTTCAAAATACAAGCAAAAATTAATGATAGTCGTCAGCCATCAAGAACTAATAGAAAAAGGCACGTCAATCGATATATTAATTTTTAAAAGGATTTTAGTATCCAAAAAAACAAAATAAGAAATATTTAGATTCACGTTAAAGATACAAGGAAAATGCTCTACTAAACATATGACCAATTTTTGCAATACTGCCCCATAAATAAATTGTACAAATAATATATCACTGTGCTGGAAAGAATCTAAAATTCCCCATATTTTTATATATTTATGCTTAGTGGAATCAAAATGCAAAGAGTTTTGTCTTACATAAATTAAAAGGAATACCCACTTATTTTCATCATCCATCCAGCGGTGTATTAGCATTTTTCTTTGAAAGAAATGGGTTTTAAAATGAAAAGTTTTTTTGTTTTTGGACCTACGCATAAATAACTAATGTGTATATATATATTAATTAGTTAGCCAATCCATATGTAGTAAATATCAAATTTTAATTTTTTTGAAGGTTTTACTGTCCACTTTGTTTCCATTTTGTCATATAAATATGTACTATTTGAAAAAAATTATGATTTAACGGTCGCTCAACGCCTTCAAATTTTAGAAAATTGACAATTTAAAAAAAAATCGTCTTCTCCTTTTATTATCATCCAAATATATCCAAATGTTTGTTATTTTATTACTAACATTGTAGTTGGATAAACAATCTATCTATATTAAGCTTCTCTATAATATATTTTTAGTGACAAAGGAAGGAGGAATAAAGGAAAAACGATAGATGTACCGTTCAGAACGTACATTCTTTCTTTATTTCATCTCATACATATAATAAATTCAGCACTAATGGTAATAAGATGTTATTCAATGTCATTAGAACGATTTTGATAGTTAATTTAATACAGTGGTTTTTAACCTTGTTTGTGGTACTGAACCCCACAAGTTCCATACATGTATTCATAAAATGTGCTGTTTTTTTAAATTCCAAACCCGTGTATTTAACTATAATTATTATATACTGTATTATTGCACAAACTGTGCCATGCATCATTTGCACATAAAATCACTATGTTTCAAGAACAAAACCAACAAAACCTGAATTTCAAAAAAAAATAAAACATTATGAATATTTGTTGCAAAAGAATGTTTTTTTGATGTTGCTTCTCAGAGACGATTTCAGAAATGGGTGGCTCCACCTTGGCGAGTACCACTCTCAAATTATTTTTGCAACAAAGTATCTTCCTTTTCATCGTTTTTATGTCTATCATCTTCTAAAACGACTGCAAAGATAGGTTGTAACAAATGGGACGAATATTTTGAGGGATTACTTATTATCAATAAGAGGGTATGCAAAGTTTCGGTTACACCAAAACGTTGACAGCCTTGCTGTTCTGAAGAGTTGATGTTGAATCTGGCTCTGCTGTAGTTCAATGATTTTGTCCAGGCATTCATAATTGACATCTGCTGTCGCAACAATATACATGAACGGCTGTCTCACCCTTGCTGAATATGACTGTATGATGGGAAAATATCTGTCGAGAGATTTTGCGAGCTCATGTAAGTGTATGGCAATTGTTTGTTTCAGTTCTCCGGGTACATAAATGTCTTCGATACTGGACACGACTTCGATCTTACTTACATAGTCATCAAGCAGAGGAAAGTTTGCAAAGTTATCATTCTCTATTTATTGTTTACATGACGGTAGATTTTTTTTTTGAAAAAACGCTCAAATTTTCTTCCACTTCGACGATGTTGGCTCCACTACTCTGTATCTGTTGACTGAGAGCATCGGCCTTGTAGGCCAAAATGAGAATGCTCTCAGAATTTTCAAAGTTATCTGCATGACAGTGGTGGTGCTCTCGCAAAAACAGGGCTAATTCCACACACATGGCAAAAACACGATTCAGCACCTTTCCCTGGGATAACCAGCGAACGTTTGAATGGTACAGAAGTACTTCGAATTCAGAGCTCAGCTTATTGAAGATGCACTTCTTCAGAGTACTATTTTGCACATAATTAACACATTCCACTACAATTTTTAACATTGCGAGTTTTGGAGGCAAGGTTTTTGTTGCCAATGCATATCTGTGCAGAAAACAGCATGTAACAATGATATGAGGTGCCTCGGCTTTTACCAGCGAACTGAAACCAGATTTTTTTCCAAGCATGACTGGAGCTCCGTCTCAACGAACTGCAGAAACCATATTCCATGAAAGATTGTAGTCTCTGAAGAAATCATCCACAAGTTTCTTCACGTCGGCTGCTTAGTTGTTGTGAGAGGCCTACAAAATAAAAAGTCTTCCTTTATCATGTCGTCTTTCACATATCGCACAAACACAACTGGAAACTTCGGTGGTCTCATCGAGTTGGAAGCTGAATTTTACTGGGCTTGTAATCAAATCTGCAACTATTTGAGCCAAGATGTCATTTATTCTGCTAATGGTGTCATTTAAAAGAGGAAACATATTTTCAGCAGCTTTTCCTAGCATGTTATTCGCCATCTTCAACGTAGCTGGTTTTATGAGTGTTCCACCTAGGCGTTTGGTTTGCCCTGCTTTGCAATTTTGTATGATTCTGTTAAGACCGGTTTGTCCATGGGTACAAAGCACATAACAGGCAGAGTAACCTTTTTATCGAATCTGGCTCTCTTCACCTTGAATTTAGCAAGCATTGTGGTTTTGTATTTTCCCATCTCCATGCAGCTTTAAGAAGTGTTTGCTTAGTTATGCCGACTATAATTGCTCAATTTGGCATTGCAAATCATCCATTGAGGACGTTGACTCCCATAACGTTCCGTTATACACGTGAATCCATACTGCATGTATTCGTCCAACCACTTCCTTTTTTTGCTCGACATAGTTAGTATCAAGGGTTTGAAGTATTAAATGGGAAATCAAAAATCACGTGCGATCAGGTCGACTACTGAGTGGAGCTAGTTGCCTGCAGCACAGATATCAAGGCCAAGCGATTTGGCGTGATCAGCAATATTATTTAAGGAATAATATTATAATTATATTTATACCAAATATTTTTAATAACATCTACAACTAGTGTTGGCGAGAATCTTTTTACTCATCCTTAAGATGATTCTCCTTCAATATATTCTAAAGAAAGAGCAATAATATCAAGCGTTTTTCCTTTTTTAATCACAAATCTGTTATTTTTCTTAACAAATGTTGCATTCCTAGTTAAATCTAACTTATAATAGCATAAATAAGTTTTATTTGTGTTCACTGTACATCGATATATTATAAATACATATATCAAAATGTATTATTACAATATCCTACATAATTGTTACTTTTGAAGAGCATTGATATATTTGAAAATTAGTTTTTTCATACAATTTGCCATCTATGTGCTAATATCTAGGTATTAATAGATGAAAGACAGCATTTAATCCTATTAAGTTTAAAATCCATTGAAATATATTATTATTTTAGTAGCAATAAATCACTCACCTACTTTTAAGAAGGAAAGGGAGCAAAAATGACCTTTCTGCACAACTTTTTTAAAAGGTCCTAAAATATTCTTTAAAAGCTATTACATATTTATTTTTCTCCAAAAAAATCCATCTACATACTTAAATATGTATGCATATATGTACACTATATGAATGTCAGTACATGTACATATATTATACTTCAAATTTATTTCATTATTGATTTTGAAAGAAAAAAGAAAATACTCTCTTTCTCTCTTTCTTTCTCCCAACAAGAATAAAAAATAGAATTACACATGAATGTTGTAAAGGCTGCTTATAGATAATTTTTTTATTTTTTTTACATTAGTTAACTAGTGTTTGTATGATGAACTTTGTTTTGTTTATACAGATCAAACAAAGTATTCAGAATCCAATGTCTGGCACATTTATGTATTGATGATAAAAGTAATGGAAGTGTATTGATCTTATATTTTTCTCATTTTGATAGAAATAACAAAAAATATTGTTAACTAATTCAATGAGAAAAACATTATACGTATGTAAGATCTATTTGTAGGTGATAGATCCTATCTATGAGTAGGTACACATAACGGAAATGAGAAATAACACGCAAAAATTCTGACATTGTTGCATCGTATAGTAAAGTTAGTTGTACAATGTTCCTTACTTTACAAGGTCACATTCATACATGTCTGTTTATGGTCATAGGTAGGTCATCATACAAAAAGTGAATATTACTTATTTGAGTAGTCATGGTGTGAACTCTGATTCATATATCACTGAAATTACAGATAACAAAGCAATATTATGTTGGAGGCATATTGGTTCATAGAGTATAACCTCTTACACTGAAACGATTGAAACAGAGTAAAAATGTTGCTGTAAGTTGGAGTCATAACATAAAGGTATCCATGTTTTTCATCTGTGATTAATTTTTTTAAGCTACATATACTACGTATGATACTTTGTATCATCTGTCAGCTGATGAGTGATCATATAATATAGCAAATTACAAAACGGATATTGCTATTATAATAAATTGTAAATAGTAAATTAAATTAACCACCCACTCATTCATTCTATGAACTAACAAGTTCTGAAATTCTTTATCAAATGAGGAGCATGTAAGACAATTAAAAACTTTTTTTTTTAAGTTTGATACATTTTGAAAAATAAGTTTAGCAATATGTAATTTGGAAAAATGGTGACTATATGCAAGTTTTATGTCATTGGTATCTAGTATTTTTGTCATTATAAGCGGGTTTTAATGTAAAGGAGGTAATAGGTAGTTACTTAACAAAATGAACAAATTTCCATAAATAAAATTTTTAGAAAGTTTCATGTATTGGCATTCAAAATGAAAATGACTAAAATTTTGTAGAAATTGGAGAAAGCAAAGGATTTCTATTCTTTTATAAATTAATAAGTTATGGATGCTTTAAGATGACCGACTTACACATAAAAGTCACACGAAATCATATTTTGCAACTTTTATTACATCCGAAATAAATGTGCTAACCTTTTCTATGTGCTGGATACGAATACAACAGTAATAAAAGTATGTTTAGTCTATATTCGACTTTATGACTCTCCCTATTGGAGCTTATAGAGCTAGAATAATTATTAGCAGTATGAGTACCTGTATTAGCGTACTCGGCCTGGGTGTGTCCTCAAATACAGTTGTTATTGATTGTTATCAATTATCGTATATCACTCTATTGTACCTCTCTGGGTCATTTGAAGTGGTAGACTGATGACTAAAATCTCAGCCGACACTATTTATGGATATAAATATTTTGTTCTAACCGGACAAAGTGAGTTACAATACAAATAATTAATTATTTCCATACATCAGATGTAGGTATGTAATCTTTGGAGTTGCATCCACGATATATCTTCATTAAATGGAAGTTAAGAGTATTATTGAATCGAAATTCATATTTCTACTATACATTAATCTTTCTTGTGAAATAATTCCACTATTCTAAATTAGTCGAATTTGAAGACTAAAAGGATCTTGAAATGAAAAAACCTACAACATATATTACATACGATTTATTATAGATAAAAACCCGGTCTAAAAGGGTTGTTAGATACTGTAGATCAAAGTTGATTTTACTTCTTGATATGAAGGTAAATAACAAACGTACCTAACTGTAGCATTATTCGTTTCATAAATTATATTTTTATTTAGATAGATATTATTCTTATGTAGTCTTGCATATTTCTTTAAACGTAGGTATAGTCATATATTTTCTAAATAAATAAGTCCCATCCTGATAGTTCCATTCTATTTTAGTCGTTAGTTTTTTTCATTTCATTCTATAACTTTAATTCCCTATAACATATTATATTTATTTTTATCTTCCTTCAATATTGTATGTATACAATATATCTTATAATACATACCTATACCTCAAATTATATGAGCCGAGTAATAAAAACAAAACTCTACTGAAGACTGTTATTGATAGGTTTAGTAAATTTACAATCAGTAAAACAATATCTCGTAATTGCAAGAGTTGTAATTTTGTTTTGTTTTATTGGATAAGTTTGAGCCATTCAATGGGAACTAAAATGAGTAATAGTTTATACTTACGTCTGTGTGTACTGGATTCAAACCCATGTTGATTTTTAGTAACTTATTGTTTGGAAGGTTTATATTATTATTTTTTTTTTTCATATTAATCTTTGAGATTCCAGTAATAATAATAGAATAAAAACCCAAGAAACTGCATCATTTTCTTCATCTCTGTAGCAAAGCAGATCATCATTGGCCAGTATTTTAAGAAATTAATTTTTATTTGATAATTTTTCAAGCATAGATTCAGCTTTATTTTGTTGATGGCTAATATGGCCATGCAGAACATGTTTATTTTTTCAATAAATATTGTCATTAGTCTTCAAAAAAGTCATGAAAACTAAAAAAAATAAAAAATGATGCCATGTATCCTAAATAACATATATTGATTTTCAAGGTTAAAAGGATACACAATTTAGAATGGGTAAGTAGCCAAAAAAATCTAATGTTATTTTTTTTTCTAAAAAAATATTTGATTTCGATTATTATTTTAAAATAAAAATGATCTTATATAGATTATAATTTAATAGCCAGGAGCAGTCGAGTTAGCAAAAAAAAAAAAGAAAAAAAGATGGGGGTATCATTGTCAAGGGTTCCTTTAAACTTATGCAAACCCCTCTATTGATAAGCACTGAATCTAGATTTTACCCACAAGATCCGAAAGGGATTTATTTTGAAAATTAAACGGATATTTTTTGAACTCAACCGTCTCTTTTCTCTCTTCAATGACATGGACTTTACTTATAAAATTTCTCCAAAAAGGAACTTTAGCATTAAAATATTTTTATAGCCTTATCCCAATTGGACAGCAGTAGAAGTCTTCTTTGGAGAGGCTCTTTATATTAAGTTAAATTTAATGAGCCTCTTAAACATCAACATTCGTACTTCAGCATAGATTACTTGAATGAATTAGAATCATGATAAAAACGTTGTAAATATGATTTTAGAATCTTTAAACATTAGGTTTTGATTCATTTATTTAGCATTTATTATTAAATTCTTAAACAACGGAAACATATATTTTTGTATATTCTTCCGTAATTTGATGTATTACGATGTTGAGATTAATTTTTTTGCTATATTTGATAATATATATATTTCATTAATTACATTATGTAACAGTATTTTATGCTCTTGTACAAACACAAAAAAAAAATACTAATCTCAAAAGTGTGCTAAGCAAACGACTTGAAAGATAAGAATAAAGTATAAATATATATATATATATATATAATTTAATTTAATAAAAAAGATTTTCAGTTTTCAAAGATGTATTAATATTTATGTATCTTCTTTTGAACATGAAGAAATCTTTTATAAGTGAGGAAAAGTGATTTTTTTATTTTAAGGTGTCTAAATTTTTTATTTTGGGCGATAATGATTAGAATCCAATTCAGCACTAAAAAAGTATATCATCAATCATATTTAATTATTTTGTCTTTATTAAAACATAAATGACCATTTAAACCATGGTACAAAAAAGTAAAAGTTTTAATAAACAATATTGTTGCAGTACTTTTCTAACTTCTGATGCATGGCAAAGACTAGAAACAAACGATGAAAAATCGACTCCAAATATTATTGGATTGATATTACCAATATTTATACTCATTATATTTTTAAGACTATTTCTATATTTTAACACTGCATCAAAGAGCAGAAATATACTTTTCAGTATGAATTAATTCGTGAAATGAAAAAGAACTTCACCTTCTGTTCGAGTTGTTTCTGCCCTACTTCCGATCCATACAATAATGCCTTCATAGCTTCATTGATACTTCCATTACCTGTATTGTCCACTGTAACATGATAGAAGTCTTTTCCATAATGGATCACTCTGAAAACCTTTGCATAAAACTGTCAGTAACTCAGTATATCGACAAATAGATAATTCAATACATTTCTGAAAAAAGAAATACTTTATATTTCATGATTCCCCTTATTGGTAATTTCACTTTCCTCCAGTTCTATGTCATGCATAATTTAAAACTAAGCCTTTTTAATGCTTATCTTTTAGAATGATTCATTTATTGCAAATTATCTGGTATGAGAATATTTATTAGCGATAAACATAGCAATTAAAACTCTAATCTTTATACTAAATAATTAATTACTTTGACCCAATAGATTTAATTCCATTTAATATATATTTTAATTTCTTTGAATAAAAATCAGATTTCAACCTTAAACCCTAGTGTATCTTTTGTGGTAACGAAAGTATGTTATTATTTTAATAAAAATAACCTACCTTTTAAGTAAAAAGGAGTAAAATACTTAAACAGGATCAGATAAATTATCCTTAATGATTACATATTCTTATCATACTAATTCCTTGTCACTAAATAAGTACATAATAGAATACATTTATTTCAATATAAATGCATAACCATTAATACTAACATAACTTTTTGCCTCTTTGAACTTTTTAAAAAGTAATTGGAATTAATAATATTAAGAATTTTAGATTGTTTTTCTATATGTTTTACTAAAAAATAAACTTAAATAAAAAAAATACGGATTGGTTTAGATGCTAACAAACTATATTTGCATACCATTGACCCATTTTATTCTGAACCTGTTCTAAAGTAAATTGAGATCTGTTTTGTTGCACAGTTATAATTTTTTAGCTGTCATAAGCATATATCTTATGGTGTTTTTCTTAGATGAGATATTGTTGGAGAAGAGTTGGGAGGAGATGAATAAAATTTGTATTTTTCAAAATTATATAGATATTTGCATATGTCTAGGTGCAGAAAATAATGATTAAAACTCATTTATGACGTTGAAAGGGCAACTCCATTAGTAATTTTTTAAAATAAATATACTTTACTTTTGATAATAATACAATATTCTCTAAATTTTTCTTTTATAGATAAATGATATATCATGTTTTATCTCCGAATCAAAGAATTGAACTTTCCTAGTAGAAAAAAATATTATATGTTCAAATAATTCATAAAAGTGCTAATTTGTAAATTCAAATTTATTTAGAGTAAGGTTCCATTTCTGATTGACAATTGTTGAGTAAAATAAAGTTTTTAGAAGAGTAAATTAAAGAATAAGTCTATATACATCGAAAATGAAAAAATAAAAAATCGTTCATAATAATCAAAATTTGCTAAAGTTATTGCTTTTAAAGCGTGGTTTGTACTGAAGACTATAAAGGTCCTTATCCACCATCAACTATATGCACTTGTACGAATACTATTTTTCAATTTATTCAAGAAGCACTTCCTAACTCAGATTCAATTAATTAGATCATAACTAAACGATCTATTTATCTATATAATTCTATTTCTTGATTCCACACATATACGTGAACCTGTGATCCCATATGTGACAAACAATAAACCTATTTACTAAGAAATTTTCTGATTAACCTGCATAGTCAAATCGAATCATGAATATTCAATTTTTTGTTGGACAAAGCTGAATTGTATTTTTAAATAATTCCAATATTGGGTTTAGTAATAGAAAATTCAAATTAGCATCATTTTTTTCTTGAAATATATCATTTTGAAAAGAAAAACAAAAGTGTCTCTTCAGCATCAAAATCCCAATATACAATCCAAGTGTCAATTTTTGTGATGGAGAACAAGCAGAATTGTTTTATGATAAAATACTTTTTTGGAAAAATTTCAGGGGCTTTTCTTCCATATAGTCATCAAAGCACTGAAACATTTTAGGATTTTATCTCGAATATATTGGATGTGAATATTAAATTGTTGGATATATTATAAAATTATGACATTTTTCTTGTATTAAGGAATACAAAAGATAAGGCATCCTGCATTAACAATAGTATGTAGATTATAATTAACTATAATCCAAATATAAAACAGTCTAAAGGCCATCCACAAAACCACACACTCACATAAACATAAAAGTAAACATATTGATAAGAAGTATGTGATTATTGTATTTTTTTTTTTTTAGCTTTCGTATTATACAAGCAAAACCGCATGATATACTTAACAAAATTGATTTTGTCATAAAGGTTGACACATTTAATTGTATGAAGTACTAAAAGACTATTATATGACACTTACAGATTTATATTTATTTGAAAATAATTTACATTTATGGCTCTCTCAGTCAAAAGGACTACAACCTCAGGCCAAAAAATGATGATAGTAATCAAACAATGGACTTAAGAAAATTGACTCAGCTATCATGCTAATGGAGAATACAGAAAATCGTACACGGAATTGGGAATAAATCATACAATCATTTGGAAATTTATTGATAGATTAATGTGCATCACTAAAATAGCCGACAATTTGACTGCTGACAACAAAGTACGTAAATATGTTAGGAACATAAATAGATACATTAGGGTCTAACTGCTAATTAAGAATAATCCACAACAATTTATAATAAAAAGCAATTACGATAGAGATGTGCTTATTAGTTTATTTCAAGACATTTTTTTAATAAAAAAAGGTCTTAGCTTACAATTAAGCGATGAAATGAAATAATATTGATTTATAAAAAATATTATCATCTTTTTTCTAAATTAGGTAATTAAAAGACTGTGAATATTCATACCACTATATCAAATAAAGTTTCATGTATTAAAAGAATGAAATATCATATTCATGTCTCTATTTAAGTAAATAGAGTATGTTTATTAGTATTACATAAAAGGTAAACTTGGAACAAAAATATCAAACCTATCAAGGATGTCAACAAATTAATTTTACCATACACTCATTCCAGAAAATTTACTGACAGGTAGAAAAGTTAAAATTGCTTATTTTTCTGGGACTTTCATGATTGATTGTAGTACTGAACAAACAAATTAACTTACAGTTTAGTAGTCATTACAATTTACAGTCTTTTTCCTGATGCCATTTAATTATGTAAAAAATTCAAACATATTACACTTGGATATTTTTTTCAAATTATCCATTTTAATACAATTAATAGGCTTTTGTAAAAAATCCTCATTGATGACGTAACATTACATAGAATAAGTACATATACAAAATTAATATCAATACTATGATAAGTAAAAGTAGTAAATGTCACGAAGGAACATGTTTCTACAAAATAAAACATTAATAAATGAAAATTACACCATTAGACATTTTAAATGTTTGAAAATGCAATTGCAATTACTACTTAGTACAATAAAATAATAATTATATCTATCTACGAATTTAATTAATTAAATAAAGTCGTTCTTCATTACTTTCCTAAACATATAGAACAAAGAACTATTTACTTTGTCATAATTTTTAACTACCGTCTTTCATTCTTATGTATTTATTAGAAAATAAATATTTATACCTATATAAATAATAGAAAACTTATAACTCAATTGATTATCGTTTTCTTTCTTTTTTATGTCTATCACCATGGTAAAATCCATAGAAAATTGATGTATTTTAATAGTAAAGAAATATTTTTGCAGCCGGGTCAGCTGTCGAGAAAAGAAAGCGAGTTGACCCCTAAAATATATTTTATTGTATGTGTCCATTAGTAATTTATGATTAAAATTAAAGTTATATTGCTAATTAAGATATAATTTTCAGATTTCACTGCTTTAAACAATAATTATTGATAAGTAATTATGCTTGATATAACATTAATTACATGTTACTCTTATTATATCCACAATTTCTATGGTCGAAATGCCTAACTGTGTAACGTTTAATTGTATCTCCAGAAGTTTTAGTTATTTAATATCCTCAAAAATTGAGGATGATGAGGACCAAGACCAGCACCACTCCATGATCAATAATGATGGTAATTTAAGTAATGATGGTGAAAAATATGTATTTTCTCATATGTATAATTTAGATCTATCATAAATATTTGTATTATAAGTATAATTACTAGGTAATATATATATTTGCTACTTCATTTGATTCATGTTTAGATGTCTGTATTTACTTTTTAAATTTCCAAATAATCCGGAGCTACGTAACCGATGGGTATCAAAATGCCGTCGTAAAAAGTGGAAGTCATCTTAGTGGTCAAAGATTTGTTCAAGCATTTCATGAAGTAGGAAATCATTGGACACAACATTAGATACAGTCTTATTGATGAAGCTATACCACCTATCTTAGACTTTCCCAAGCATTTGATAAGGGTGGAGTCCAATTGTTGAATTTTGAAGTAATTTGCCCCTAAAGAAAATAATGAAGAAATCATAGAAGATGAAAACGTGGATGGCATTGATCCAGCTTCGAATATACTTTTGTTCCATCTTATTCTTTACAAATACATTAAAGTTTTTGAGTGAAGACAACAATAGGGTAAGGCTTCACATAATGACCCTAGAAGAAGAAAATAAAAACTTTAAAAAAATTTGAACAAATAAAAAAAGAAAAAAAGGCACTCCACTAGAAAAATCGTAGACTTCATATGTGGATACCTACAGTCAAGGATTTATGCGCCTATTAAAAACATGTTAACAGTTGTAATAAAGTATATTTCATTGAATAATTTCTCGTGTTTTTTTTTTTCATTCATAGTAAAGGACTAACACTTATTAATTACCCAAAAGAGTTTTAATGACTATCTTTCTTATATTATCCTAGAGAACGGTTTCCACTTGTCATTGATCAGATTTGCTTTACAGATGGGCCTTGGGTAAAATTTGTTCGTATTAGTCGGTAATTTTTTAGGTTACCTCCCTTAATTTATTAAAACAGACTTGTACAGGTGTGTGAATTGGTTCCAAATCTGGTACTGACCTCACCAAAGAACCTTCCTCATGATTTGTACACTCCTTAACAGATGTGTATTAAAGTCAAACTTTTTCAAGTCTGAGACGATTTCAAGCCATTTTGGCCAAGTGCAAGTCCATCAAAAAGTGAAACGAACCCGAGTCTAGGAATCAAGCACACAGCTCTGCTCCGTCTTCCTCTGATTACAGCAGACTCTCATACTGCCAAAAATAACCCAAAGTACTACATAACAATATTCTATTACTATTAGTAATAGAACTTGATTTTTTTTGATCAACTAGATTTTCCTTTCGACAGCTGACCCTTGCTTTCCTTCTTTTTTTTTTCAGAAAGGATCTCTACGTATTTTATCTTAATGTACTAAACGCTGTATCAGGACTTATCAAGTTTTTTAGTCAGATTAAATAAATTAACCGAGAAATTATAGGTTATAGAAGAGACCGAGAATAGTTGTACAGGATTATCATATTTGTATCAGAGTCTAACGTAGCAGAGAAATATATAAAATGTATATTAGATTTTTTTGTAAATTGATACTCTAAACTAGGTATAAATAAGCAGTTAACTGTAAAATGACAAATATTTGGAGTGGAATAAAAAGCACCTCTTACAATAATCTTCATGCGTATGTAGACGAATTGAACGCGATTGGGATATTAAGAATAATGAATGTCAACAAAATTACATTCCTTATAGTTAAGAGCAAAAGTATTGATTATAAATACCAAGTAACCCTACCCACCCTTATTATGTGGACTTTTGTATCATTATTCTATTTGTAACAGTTTTAGAATAGATAAATCATGTAAGAAAAACAGTTTTTTCTATGGAGTTAAAGTATCGTTATTGGTTATAGAGAGAGATATCATGAGATTTAAAAACTGTATATTTAAATTTAGGAATGAATATACATTAACAAGTATATTTTTTGATAAATATGAAGCATTTGATTAGTACAAACATCAGAGGCATCACAAAAAGACTGGAAATACTTTCATTAGACTTAAATAATATAATTAAGATACGAAGAAAAGATCAAATAGGAAAGAGCAGCGTAAAATCATTAAGAAAGAAATATGTAGAATGCAAATCATTTATAAATATTATTTAATAATAATAGGTAAATAGTTTAAAGTTTGAAAATAAAACTTAAGATGTATAAAAGAAAAGTTTAAACTTTCATTGATGTAAAACAGTTTGATAAACAAGTAGCTTTGGGTTTTTACTCCAAATAAACATCCATCATCACAAAAAAACTGGAAACCCTTTCAAAATGTAATTAATATGCCTAAGATATCAAATGGGGAAAAGCAGCATTTTTTAGTATCCTTAAATATGGTCGATCATTTATAAATTTTAGTTTAGTAATATTAAATAAATACTTTATACATGGGAAATAAAAATTTAGATGTATAAAAGAAAAATTCAAACTTTAATTGACGTAAAACAGGGTAATAAGTCTAAGTTTATTAGCTAATTTAGTAAATTCTAGTAACTTTACTTGGATTCTTCAAAAAAGTATAAAAAAAGATTATCTAGCTTTAGGTAAAATATGTTTTAATCTTTCTAGATATTAGTTATCAACTGTTGAATAATGTGTTATTAAAAGAAATTGGCAAATAAATAAATGTTTTATGTGTGTATTACGCAGTAAATTATCTCCCTTCCAGTATTTTTATTTCCATTTTTAGAGATGAGATATTTGTTTTGCAGACAGTCTATAGAACTTTTTTGTAGATATTATTCTATTACATTTTAGTGTATAAGACAATAATTTGAACTTGTTTTTTGATTTCTTATAAAAAACGTACTTTGTTGACAACATTTTTCAATTTTCCCTCGGGGATAGTCACAAAATTTAATGTCACTTTTTTAATGTTCAATATTTTTTAATAAAATTTGACAGCTATATAGTTGAGATGTATATCTGCCATATTTTTAAAATAAAATAAATAGTAAAATCCCTATTGAATACCGTTATTCATCCTTGAACTTTTTCTCAACATTAACAAAAAAAACCCTACTTTTCTCAAAAACTGTTAATTAAAAAAAGTTACCTAACTAGAAATATAAAATCTAAGCTATAGGGAGTATGAAAATGGCTTCAAGAGTTTTGAATCATCAAATGTAACCTATATCTCTGTATATATACATATATTCAGTTGCTGATTTTCCTATTACACTTTCTTTCAAAATTTTCAAAATATGATTGATCCTTTGTGGATACTTTTTTGTTCATCTACAAATATTGAAGTATAAATCAATATATAGGTATGAGTATTCTAATTATTTGATTTTGTTTTGTATTTTTATAAACTTTATAACAATTATTCCGCTCTCTCAAATTCAAAGGGTTTTTAATTATACACAACTCAGAAACAGAATAGAAATACTATATTATTTTTTTTTATAAAAGTAAACTAACTTTTATTCTTGGATAAAGCTATAGCCTTTTGAGTGTGATAGATATAGAGATCTTATCCGAAGAAAAAAGTGAGACAAGGGTCAGGCGTAGAAAAAAAAAGCTAGTTGATAAAAAAAATCAAGTTGTAATAGTAACAATTAATTATCTTTGTCGTAATTTGGGTCATTGTTGGTAGTATGGGAGTATATTGTAACCAGAGGAAGACGTTAATGAGTAGATCTGTGTATTCGATTCCTGGACTCTCGTCATTTTTTGATGGACTTGGACTAGGCAAAAATGAGCTTCAAATTGTTAAATGGAATAAAGAAGCTATGTATTCAAGTCACTTTTGTGTGGAATCGTGCTCTAAAGTGATTGGACTTGTCTCAGACTTAGCAAAAATGAACCTGGACTCGTTTCGGACTCTGAAAGTGTGAATTTGAATACACCTCTGTTAAGGAGTATTCAAATCATGAGGAAGGTTCTTTGGTGAGGTTAGTACTAGATTTGGAACCATATTATTTTCTTGTAGTGTCATGTCAGGCTTAATAAGTTGATGGAGTCAACCTAAAAAAGAACCGACTTGGGGGTTCCTTAGTTTGTATTCTTATTCAATTTATTTTGCAGATTTTTAAGATAAGATTACAAGTTTTTAAATTTTTGTACAAATACTCTTAGGAGAGCCTGAAACACAGGTGCTTCAGGGACTCTTCCCTTGTATCCCACACCTTGAGATCCTACGCTGCAAATATCCGTGTTTGCTGTAATTAGGTAAAAATAGAATTATTGATAAATATTTCTTTATTAGGATAAATAATGAGTATAGAAGGAGATAAATGGCATAATGACAATACAATTAGGAATAACCAAATGACCATAAATGGATAGTGATACCATTAAATTATAGAAGGTCTTTTTTTATCATGCATTGTCTTAAATATTCCATTTTATCTTTTTGCAGAAAAAAATTCACCTTTTATGTTTAAAATGATTATTATTAGTCAAATAAAAAGTAGTCCTGAGGGTCATTATCGAGTAATCGAATGTAATTAAAGGAAAAATAATAACCATTTATGTCTATACTTATTGATATATTGGACAAAATTAATTAATTCTAATAATTATCTATCCGAAAAAATATAGAACTGAATATCCCTTGTCCAAAAAATATGGTGAATGAATATTGCTATTTTCACAAATAAAGCTGATAACTGGTTCCTTTTTACCTAAATGCATTAATTCGATGTTAGAATGTTCTTGTACATGAATAACATAATTTTACATTCTGATTAGTCGAAATAATATAAAATGGGTTTTACATTTATGCAAGAACGAATTACACTATTATTAAATTATTGCTTTAATAGGATTTAAATCAAATCGAACTTAACCCTCTATAAAATTAAAAGAAACTTCATAATGAGCAACACCCCTATGGATCAAGGGTAAAGTTATCTGCTCATATTTCTTTCTAAACTCAGCAGTAAAATCCAAATAGAAAAAAGGATTTAGATTTAGTAAGAAAAGTAGGATAATTGAAGAAAAATATCTTATCATTGCTAAAGTGCAACATTTGGTTATGGGTTCTTGTAAGATGGCCGAATTTCACAAGGATGTTGTCATGTGAAAACACATATATGTGGAATAGCCAGAAAGGCTGGGTCCTGGCTATTGCGAGGGGTGGAGTACACGTACACTGAATTCAAGCGAAATAATGATACTGTAATGTAAATTTTATTATATTTGAATGAAGATGTATTTGTATTTTAATATGTTATAATATATTGAAAGATATAATTCAATACATTAAAAAGTCTACTAAATCATTCCTCAAAAAACACTACTTAGTCTAATTTTATAAAATTCTTATTAATATCATTTTTTTAGCCTTTGCAATATTTGATATGGTGCATTCAAATACAATTTGTGAAAACTCTACTAACTGATATAATCTATTAATAGACTTTTTGAGCTTATAAATGAACTTATATTTTACCTTAGTTTTGATCCAACATATCAAAGTATCTTTGATATAGAACACTAATTAGATCCAACGTTATATAAATAGACTGTTGAAAAAGAATTTTTTGGGGGGTTTCTTTAATCAAAGCTCTTTATTGAGTGTTCTTATCGACAGCACAAATAACATACTAATTCAAAAGCAACTATTACTGTTATTTGAAAAAAAATAACATTGGCATTACATTGGAGAATACTTTGAGGGGGATGAAATTTTGATGATTACATAAATATTTTTTCTCATAGTACTACGTTTTTATTGAACGGAACCACCTTTAACCCCTGTAAACTATTGATGTATAACTTTCTGCAAATGTTAGTTTATTCATAAACACAGAAATATAAAATTTATACTCTATGTATACTTTTCCTCTGTCCCATAAAATTAAATTCAAATCCACAAAAAATTAAAATTAAACTTTTCATCAAACTTTAAAAAAATTACAATTTGATATTAATTTAGAAACTTTTAATTAATTGGAATACTTTTTTTTTTACTATGATGAAAATGAAAATAAAGCACTTATATTTGAAGAAATATAAAGTCACCTTTTTGTACAATTTTGATGCTTTTCCCCTCTTTTTGTACATTAAATAAAATTAAAACCCCATAAATATATATTAATACTTTCCTAAATATGTATATTATTCATATTTTACATATGTTTTTAACAAATTGTCACATTTTTTGTATAAATTGTTATTCTGATGAATTGGGGAAGAGCCAATTCATTTTGACACTTTAGAAATAAAGGTTGAAGAACCTTTCATCCCAAAGAGTCACATGTTAGGATAGTGTTGGTATAGATAAGCTCAATGGTTATCAAAGTCAAGTTTTAAAGATTCAATAATTTGATCTGATAAAAATCAACTTTTATTATCACACAACTTTTTATTTCAATTAGAAATTATGTTGCAGATTTAAAATGTGCTGTCTCCATAATGTAATGACCCAAAATACCTATGACAACAATAGACTTAAGTGGCTGAAAATGTGAATTGAGAGTTTAAATCTAATAGTATGTGCATACATATGATTCTATTACAAATGACCCAGTTACATATCCATAAATAGAATTTGTCATATGTGCATAAATAATTTTATTAAACTTAAAGTAGATCGCTAAAATAATTTTAACATTAAATAAAAGTTTATATTTTAGCCCTAAAAAAGATTTATTAATACTTTACTAAATATATTATTCATATTTTACGTATGTTTCTAAAAAATTGTTACATTTTTTGTATAAATTCTTGACAAATTTTTGATGAACAAGATAGAAAAAGTATATTTGTTGAATTTTAGACCTCTCTTTCAGTTTGGGCACACTTTCTTTTAAAATCTAAGACACGCTAAAAGAAGTTAGTAGACAGTTTCCAGAGTTATATAAGAAATCAAAATGCATAGTAAATAGGCATATCCATTAATAATTTGAGGAATACCAGTCAATGTACAAAATTCAATATTTTGAAATACATTTTTTTTAATTCATTGAGGCTGCAGTTTATTAGGCTTTGATTTCCTTATTAAAAAATACCAATTTTTGATTTATTTACACATTATGTCATTCTCAGATAATTATATTGTATACATAGATATGCATAAATGTTTATATTTATAATAATTGAAAATGACTAAACAAAAGAAAAATCAACGAGTTTTTTTTCTACCTTGTAATGAGAACTGGAATTAATATAATCGATATAATCAGTTGCAATTCTGAATAAAACAGAAGGATTGTGTTAGTTGTAGTTCATTCCATAAATTTGAGCATGACAGTTATAAAATATGTATATTATGTCTTAAAAATGGATGAACTTGATACATTCAAAGATAAGAATCCCATTGATATGAGTAGAACGTACTCTGGCTAAATTAAATTTACAAAATGAAGCATCTTAAGAAGTTATTGAAACTTTGTAACTAGGTTACTATGATGCTGAAAAAATTATTGAACTTAATAAGAATGATAAGAAAAACCTAATATAAAAAACAACTGTTTAACAAATCATAAAGGAGGCTCTACAATACTTTACATTCGACAAAGAGAACACAGTTTCACAAGAACTACTAGTAAATCTTCTTGTGTAAAAAAAAAAGTTATTTTTCACAGTCCAAGTGAAGTCTCGGGTCTTTGAACACGAGTCCAAGTCAAATCTCTTTGAATAATAATAATTTTGATATTGATTGTTTTTTAATTTTTCATATTTACCAATATGATAAATATATACGAACTATTGGGGGATGTAAGGGAGAATTGATAGACTCCCTTTCTAGCTCTTATTAAAGAATATTTTTATGATTGAATCAGCCTTAATACATAACCATGTACTCCTCCATTGTACATCATGTGCTAAGGATAAAATAGAAAAAGTACAAATTTCCTTGTATGAACTGATTTTTGACTCTAAAAGTGAACTATCAGAACGAGGTAAGAATTTTTATTTTGGTTAAACTGTCTAGTTATCATACAAACTGTTTATTCTATGTAAAAACACATCGAAAAAGTTCAATTCTATAGAAATACTTTAAATAATAAAATATGACATACCTTAGTAAATACAGCATGTAAACAAAAATCAATGAACAGAGAGTTGATACAGGTTAAAATATTATTTTGTATTTCCTGTAGTATGGCACAAGTGTACAAGCACAATCAACTTGCTACACAAAAAAAGTAGAAGCAAAAGATACAGAAACCAAATTCAAAAACGAAAAAGCCCCTTTTTATGTAGAAAAGTAAAATAATAAATATATATGTATATTATAAAAAGATATAATTATGTATATAAACACTTCATTTGGATTTGATTTTGAAATGGTGAATATGGAAATGCATCAACTCTACCTCCAGGTAGTGAGAGTTGATATAATTGACAACTTTTTTTAACGATCTCTATCTCGCATATATATCGTAACAAAGTATAATATTGATTGTGTTCAAGATATTGATTTACAATTTGCAACAATTGACTGGTGAAATTGATGAATATTTTTGCATTTTTGCAAGAAAAAGCAAAAAGTGTATCAACTCTCCCTCCCCAATAGCATCCAATAGTATTGTATCTACAGTTGAGATTTTCTAAAAGTATTAGCTAATAAATTAGCTACAGTAAAATAACTTCAATTAGTGTATGTAAGAAAAATTAATTTTTTTTTCCTCTTGACTCAAAAAACACAAAAATGATATTTTCGCTCAAATTAACTTCCTTTATGGCCTCCATATCCATATTTTGAAATCGACATTTTTTTTGGATATCAATGATTCAGATGAACTTTTAATCTGAAATAAATAAATAAATAGAAAAAAAGTAGTTTGTATGATTCGAGCCATGTCTTTAAAAGAGTCATTTTTACGAGTTCAAGAGAATTCTCGAGTTTTAGGACTCAAGTCATTACCTATTAATGTCTTTTTTATTCAATGAAAGATTTAGTCAATTTAAAAACTATATTCTCAAGGTTAATTCTGGAGAAAAATATAAGGGTCTTCAATTTTCCACATATAAAGGGACACTCTACTGTCCATTAAGTTACTTAGGCTATTGAAATTAAATCATAAGTATGCATTAATATAATTATTTAATAGAATATAAAAAATTTACAAGTTTTACTAATAAATCTTAAAATAAGTCATGTCTTTATAAGTCATTTTTGTATAAATGTGAAGTCCTCGAAATAATTTAATAATTTGAATAGAAAGAGTATGTTTTAATTAATTTTGAGATTTTAATGAATGGTTGAATGAAAAAAAGTAACTTTTTTATTAATATATTATTCAAATGGATTATTTAAGACCATTCAAACTTCATTACTATATATCTTTCATATACCCTATAAACCACAAGTTTGGCACTATATGTAGCCATGAATAATTTCTTCAACATAAAATTGACATTAGTCAATAAAATTATTTGTTTTTCAACTTATCAGAAATACGTTTGAAATTTAGATCAAGTTATTTTCTTCAGGATTTTTTTCACTAAGCATGTTAAGCGGCGACATTAAAGTGTGTCTGCCATTGACAGATTTTACTGGTCATATTTACTTCTGATATATTTACGTCTAATCTTTCATTCAATAAATTTATAGTTTAACTTCTATTTATCGAATACAGGTTTAAAAACATACACTAAATATCTCTTCTTTTTTTTATATCGAAGTTGAATAAATAGTTTATTACATATAAAAAGTAGATATAAGGCTTGAGAAACAAATGGAAAATATTGTCATTTTCATCTGTGATATGCAGTTTTTCTTTTAATAAATTATGAAGAAACGTTTCTTAGTAACTTCATATATTTTAGTAATTTGAAGAA
This sequence comes from Lepeophtheirus nordmannii, assembly GCA_963680855.1. Classification (NCBI taxonomy): domain Eukaryota; kingdom Metazoa; phylum Arthropoda; class Copepoda; order Siphonostomatoida; family Caligidae; genus Lepeophtheirus; species Lepeophtheirus nordmannii. The sequence continues at coordinate 19,278,127 of OY804521.1, read as the reverse complement.
TAAATCTGTTTGTCACAATAAATAGAAACTTTGTCTCACTCCAGATTTAGTAAGCTCTTAATTCCAATTTATTAAATGACTCTTCTCAATTTTTTTATTCAATTCATAACTAAGAAAAAAATCACTGAAGCAATTGGTTTTTTTTAGATATATAAATGATTTTGTAGAATTATCCAGAATTATCATACTTTTCTAATGATGTGTTGTTGTTTTTCTGAGAAAAACTGTTCTCTTGTGTATATATAGTAAATACTAAGACTGTTATATACTATCAAAAAAGCTAAAATACAAAAGTATTTCTGTTTAGCCATCCTAAATGCTACATCTGTCTTTTATTTGTAGTTAGTTCTATGTCATAGGCAAACCACAAAATTGAGTCAAATAATCCGTAGGCATGTAATACATACCAAGAGTACGATTTACAATCTGGCTCATTTCCATCTCATTTTTGTGAACTTCTTTGAGTTTAAAAAATAAAACATCCCGATATAATTATTGCAACCTTTTGAATAATATAAAAAGAAGAAAGAGAAAACTTAGACAGCGCATTCATAAGCCAATATTAAGTCTTGACTCTTTTTCTTATTTTTTCGACAATTAACCCCTTTTGGAAGGCTTCAGTATGTTTTCAATACAGAATTCTCTGAGATATCACCAAAATTTGATGAGACTATGAGTTCCCTTCATCTAACATTAAAGATTTTAATATAATGAACCCGTCTGTTTATTCATTAGTTAAAAGGTGTACGATAATTAATCAAATTTGAATGTTCTATTGAATAAACTCAAAAAAGTTCACAAACACAAGTTATAAAGAGAGAAGTATGAGCATAATTTTAAATCCTACACAATACTAATGTCGATATAAGTATAGGAAAATATTAAGTGCCATTTATGTATATGTATGTAAAATTCAGTCAACCCAGATAATATTTATGTAACCATACTATTCAATTTTTACTCTCACTTCTTACCTTTTAACTTCTGATGTTTTTTTTTTTTTGTTATTCCTCTTATTGTTATTGTTTTCATATAAGAAAAAATGCATAAATTATGGCTTTTAAGCATGTACATACTTTATAAATGTATGTATAAGTGAAATAAATGTTAAAAATTCAATCAAATGATGAGTAAAAAGCTAAAGTGACGTATACCTAAACTTTATTAGTTTAATGCTATATTTTCAACAACAAAAAAATTTCAACATTACAGTATATCACTCAAAGCAAGTAAACTCAAATTACTTTTCCTGCACTAACTATAACGTTATATAATATCAACACATTGAAGAGCAGTAAATGATTTGCTAATGTAGATTACACGCCTACAATTTTTTTTTTACTTTTTCAAAATCTTTTGGATTCCATATCTAGTACATAGTTGACCCAATAATTACGAATCTATGATTTTTTTTCATATCAAACATAATTCTGAAGTATTTTCTATCTGATTTTTTATACTTTTTTTTGGCAACTTTCAAGCAAAAATAATTGAAAATCCACTGACTTCCTACAACATTTACTTTTAGTTTTAAAAAAAATGTTTTTATACATTATGCTAGATGATCCAATCTACAAGAAAAACAATGTAAATGTAAAAAAAATCATCTTTTGTTTTTGTTCGAAAATGAATGGCCCCTTGGTTTTTGAACTGTTTGTATTCTAACCTGGAACAATATGAGACTTATTCAATTTATTATTATATATGTATACATATATATATTACTTAATAATGAAGATTTATCAAGATTTTGAGAATGTAAGAAATACAAATTCTTCTTGTATCTATATATTATGAAAATAATAAATAACGTAATATAATGAATTATAGTTTATCTATAAAAAAAATGGATAGTTTTTGAAATTTAATATACATTAAGGTGAAAAATAGTTTGTTTGTTTTTTTCAACAGAAGAAAAATTAGAACCTCTTAATATACTTTTAATGATTAAAATGTCATTCATAATACCTTTGGTGTTTTATCTTGTTCCAGTAGCATAAATGTATCAACGTTTTAATTCTCTATTAATGATGAATATCAATCTTTCATAATAATAAATAAATATATAGGAATATTAGGATGTCAATCCATATCTAGTAAACTTTAGAATAGTTTTGATTTTTTGTAAGTTCTACTCCCCCCCCCCCCTATTTTTTTTTATTTTGTCGTATAAATTAATATATTAATTAGAAAATTGAAAAAAATTAAGATTCAGAGGTCGTTCAACGCCTTTAAAATTCAGAAAAGATTTTTGTCGGAAAATTTCATCTTTCTCTTTTGTTAACCTCCAAATATGGATATTTGGAAATAATGTTTGTTTATTTCTTTCATTTAATATAATAAATTCAGCATTAGTCACAACAAAATGTTATACAATGTCATTAGAACATTTTTGATCCTTCATTTTATACTTGTTTTTTTTTTGCTGTAATTTAAAATTTTGGAAAAGGAAAAAAATTAGGTGATGGGGGGGGGGGACCCGGAAAAAAAATGAAATTTTATATTCACCACGTTAATACCCAAAGGTATATATATATACATTTATAAACCAATATTCATATATAAAAGATACAAAATGATGTATCTATGTTATGTACATACGAGGGTTTTTCTCCCGGGATACCGTTTTCTTGAGGTTTAACAGCTAGGAGAAAATTCCTCAAAAAGTTTATATTTTCTAAGAAAGTTTGCATATAAACCTTCCTTTGTATAGGTCATTATATGGAAATTTGAATATATATTGATGGTTCATTTCAGATAAATTTATGCTTGAAAGTGATGAACTTTGTAAATGGGCAAAAAATGGTGCAGAATGAAGCACCACTATGTTACTAATTCTTGTTGACTTTTTTTTATAAAAATAATTTTCATTCTTGTATTTGGATCTTAATTTATTATTTCTGGAGTAGTATGATATAGTTAATATCAAAACGGAGTTGTTATTCCTAGGTATATGGGTCTTACATATTACCTAGATGCCTTAGAAGTATACACTTATTTGAAATATTATATATTTATATGTAAATTAACTATTGTAATTAATCTATTGGTGATTCTTAGTATAAATATTTGTCAAATAAAGTAGTTTTTTTTATCTTCCACGAATGTGTGATTATGATTATAATTTTTTAATGTAAAAAATTTACTATTAACTAATAAATTTATTATTTACTATCTCATCCCGTAATTTTTTGGGATCCTGAAATCTATAAATTGTTTTTTTTGGGACAATAAAAAACCTAAGTACCGACTTTCTAAACATTTTCTAACGTCAGGAAAACAGCAAAAGTTATTTACGTCTATTTATATGACTTCTGCTTTAAAAAAATATTTTTAGAGTATGTTCTGGAAAATAAAATTCTGAAAAGAATTAATCCCTTTGAAAACGAATAAAGATTCCTCTCTTCAGATTTTGTGCAAGTTGTAATTAACACGTTTCATTACGTCTTATTTAATTATACCATCAGTTATTTTAATTACCAACTGGATACAATGATACTCTCATCTCACTTTGATCTTGAAACATAATATATTGATTAATTTAATTATGAGAAATGAAACTGTTTGATCTTTGAGCATTCTATCGTGTCACAAGAATATTTATCACTTAGTTATTATTTTTACATTTCTTACAGGTTTTTTTATTAAGAAAAAAAAGAAAGAAGCATTATAAATCTACCTAAAATATTCTTATTTCAAATATGAGTTTATTCTACCTATATGTAAGAGGATCCAATCCAGAGAAAATAGAGTGTCAATGTTAACGAATTCTCTTTTTTAAGGATTTTGTTGAGATATGACATATGTACTTATTCTATAATGTTTTACACATATGTTTGAAAGAAAGAACTCATTTGAGTTTAATATAAAGTGGTACAAAAACTGAATTTACAGACGGAAAAATATATCCTATTTGAATTATAAAAAATTTAAAAATTAAAATTATTCATCTAACATTAGATTAGCAAATGATTAATAAAACATTTGAAATTTGTTTTTTACTTATGATTCAAATAAATATAATTAGCCAATTTATATAATAAAAGTCCAGACATGATTGATTACATTATTATTTTTTTTCATAAACAAAAGCTTTAGATCAAAAAAATTTGCACATATTTACGAGTTTAATTCACTTATTTGAAGAAAAAATCAGTAACGAAGGGTATACTTTACATGTTTTCATTTTTATGTAGTTCTAAAAAAAATTACACTTAACCTCAAAGAAATTTTACATTTAAAAAATTGAAATCTGAAAATATTTGGTTTGACATCCATCTAGATAGAAAATAACATTAACTCTACATTTTCCGGTTTTTTAAACTCCAAGTTTGTTCAAATCAAATAATTGAGGTGTCAAAAATCCCATTCTATTCATTATACGTAGATAAAGCTTTAAATATTATAGCTCCTAAAAGACTTACAGTATAATCTAGATTTTTATTCTTACATGATAAGATGAGAGGAAATAAATTATATTTGTCAATTAAATACTTAATTCAGTTTATACTTTTATATGAAGAACTGAGAATCATTAAAAGTTTAGATGTGTCAAAAATGGCTTGAAATGCCCAGGAGTATTAATTATAGTTTCAAGAGTCTTAATTTTATTTATAAGACTTTATTTAGCCCCGAATTGGCCTTTTAATTTTGTAATATGTATACAATATATCCAATTTATTTTTCTTTAACTCTAACCAGGCAATCTTTGGATAAGATTATGAACCTATTTATAATTTATTAATGGAAATAAAAGATAATTAATTAGTTAATGGATACAAATGACATTTAGACTCATTTTTGATGAGAAAAATCGTTCTAATACATTTTTTATTAAATGTTCAGTATAAATTACTGAAATAAAAGCCAGTTTTAGCTCGCGTTTAAAAATGATAATCATATATGTGCAATATACCAATATATGGAAAAGGATGTTGTCGATGAAAAATAATTCATCTTTTTACACAAACACAAAAAATAAAAGACTTAAATATAAACTCATAATAATGATTTCTTGAACCATTGTGAAAACTTTCATGTCTAATAGATATTAAGCTTATGCCACGCATAACTTCAATTTGTTTTTGTATGTGTCTAACTAAACAGGAACATTTCTCATCAGCATTAACATGTAAATTTGAAGAAAAAAAAAACAAAGCATGTTTTCCTCGATGACTGAATATATATTAAGGATTTGCTCTCTAACTGAAGAGCCATCAAATGTTACTTTCTTTAAATAGATCCTTACCTATAACTATCACTATAAGTATATGTACATACATTTGCAATAAGTACATTAACCCAAATTCTACAAATTTTATCTCCTGAGATATAGATCCATTTTCAATTTATGACTTTTTCTGATCCGAATTGCACAGTTATGTATTGTTTCAATTTATATAATATATATTTGTCTATTCGACTGTTACATATCTTCAATACTAGTTATTAGGTTCATATTTCATACATATCAAAGAAATAGATATCTACTTATAGAATACCTCTTTATGTCTTTTTTTAAAGATAATAAAAATGTAGAATGACTTTAATCTTTTTGTTCATTGAATTCCATTAGTAACAAAATATTTTTACACAGCCTTGTTTACATTTTTTACCCCTAATAGTCAAGTACATTAGAAGACAGAATAAACACTTGAATTAAATGTCAATTGTTCCAAACGTCCCCCAAGATTAGAGTTATTTTTAAAATTGGTAATACTTTTATTTGAATTTATTTCTAACATAATGGATAATTGTTTTCATTGGGAGCGATGATTTCATTTTTTGGACTTATATTTTTTTATAATCATGTCATTCTCTTGTCATTCATAACTTGTTTGTATAGTGATGTTAGAATGACTGACAAACGACTTTTTTTCATATATTTCCGAGATTTATGTATAGTCATTTTTTCGAAGCTAACAGATGAAACCAAAATTTTACGAGGGTTGTTGTACAATACAATTGTCTTATACATGTACATAGTTATATTATTAAATAAACAATAGTAAAAGTCGTATGTGTCAAAGAAAAAAAAGTTTATATAAAAGCCTTATTTCAATTCTCCTTGTCGTACCAACCTTGATTATAAAGTCCACATATTCCCTTTAGGATACGGCTTTGATAAACGATACAATTAAAAAAAATTCCAGCCAAATTGAAATAAGTTTGTATAGAATTGAAGAAAATTTGGCAATTACATAACTATATTAAAAAACTATAATTAAATGTAAAAAAATGAAAATAGTTTCACTGCTCAAAAAAACTTTTTCTACAATAAGTATCGCATGGGAAAAGTAACATAATTAATCTAATTTCACCCAAATGAACATCAAATTAGACATTGACCTTGATTGTTTCACCCGGTTCTGGGTAGTATCGCCCATCTAGACAATGTAAGATTTATTAATAATCATTTCTTTGGGTACAAACATATTTACATGAGATTTTCATATGTATGCAGATATGTGTAAATTTTTATATGGTTATGGAATGAAATCATGAATACTTCAATGAAGGTACATGAATAGGTAATATTTTTCGAACATAAAGTATAAGGTCACCAATTAGTTTATTGATCAGACTGTGTATACTAATTAGATACTAATATGAACTTGTAATAAGGCTGTACTTGGTTCTTATTTTATCCTGAAAAGAGACACTTGTTTTCATGTACGATAAATTAAGTTGATTGTACGTGTGTACATACGTTCAAACAATTTAAACACAATTACCTATGTACCTACATATAATTTGTAAATTCAAAACCTTCTTAGAGCTCTACCACATTTTCATTTATATACATATGTACTTATATTTGTACATAGGTAATATATCTGCATATATTATGAATACGGATATGGGAAGTAGAAAAGACTCTTCTTAGAACACATATATAAACAAACTTTGATGTGGTTAAGGCATAAACAAGGATATATACCTAAGCATGTTAGTAAATTTGAGGTTTTTATTTTTTATAATTATTACAATTACTGTTTTCAGTGAGAAAAAAACATGACCAAAATAAAATAACTTTTTTTATTGACTCATTTGGAGAATTTTTTTTTTTAAAGATAATGTTTATGAGGCTTTATTCAAATAAGTAGCTAATATGAAGGGCTGGGAATTTTGTGTAGAAAAAATACACTTTTAGGATTAAAAAAGATAAAGTGTTTCTTATAAAATATATTCAAACTTTATGTGGCCGTTAAAGGATAAGCATCAACATCTTAACGAACAAATTAAAAGATTCTCACCAACATCACTTTTAGATTTTGTTAAAAATTTATCATATAAATTTAATTACCATATTTTTCCTAAAATAAGATTATTTCAAATATTGAAGTTTCTCCTCATTATAACAGCATTACAAGTAATATATCCCCCCTTATATACATACAGACAACTGATATTAACAAAAGTATAAATTCAATAGTATTACATGAGCAAAATGTCCTTTATTACACATCTGGTACATCGACTACCTATTCTAGACACTTGTACGTACTTATTACAACCACCTTCGTGGCTTAGACATAGGCAAAATGTTGAGATAGAGTTGAGTTTAAGGAAGGAAAGAAAAATATCCGTTGGTATCACTACCTTGATGATCAATTTTAATTCAGTCTTCTCTGTATCGTTGAGGCAGGAATTTGTTTTATTGCAATTATATCATTTCAAATTGTATTTACAGTACAAACAACAATAGAATACAGTTCACGCGAGATTTCTTGGGGTTGGCACTTTGAAAAGTACTTTTTGTACTTTTTGTTTTCCGAAACTGTTATCATTTTTCCTTTATTACTGAGGGGAGAACATCCACCTGATAGGAAAGATCTTGCATGATCTGTGTAACATGTGTAATATTCTGTTAAAAAACAATCAGTTATTTCAATAAAATGTCTATTGGAATGAATCTTTGAATATCGATGTGACAATGTTTGGATTTACGGCAGGGATTTCAATTCTCCGAACATCAATGTGTTCGATATTGCCTTTATGGACTACTCCAAATCCTCTGTTTCCTGCTATGAGTAGGCAATCGCTCTAAGGACGGAACCTCCGTTCTACAGAGTTGTCATGGACTTTTCTAATGACTTCTCCAAATTTATCGTCCTACGAATAGTTGGTAAATGCTGTAATGGCCAACTTAAACCATAATAAGTGTTAAATGGTAGAAATAAAAGCTATAACTTCATAATAAATATTAATTATATTAACTGTAGGATTTAAGATTTTTGGGATGTTTCCCTGAATTCCTCCACTACTGAGATAATTTCAATATGGTTGTGGGAGAGTAAATGTATAGGTCCTTTGTTCTTAGTATCTCTTTATTAACTGCAAAGTACTTCCTCTTTACATGCGTCCCCTATCTCCCTAATCATCAACTCCATATAACATACAAATATACAAAGGGGTCACCACAGAGGTCCCCCTCCAAGAAAGCGGAGCTAAATTAAGATAAAAAAACAATATAAAATGATTGAAATACTAATAATAATAATAATCATCTTTGGAATTAAATTTGACTCTTCTATCAGACTTTCTTGTTATCTTTTCCGCTTCCGAATTCCGGTCCTTTCCTGATTTGATTGCTTCCTTTTCTTCACCACGACGCAAGGTAGCTGGCTTTAACCGTTCTATAGAAACGGTATCAGTATTGCCTTTAGGAAATTGAACTTTGTAATAATGATCATTCCGACGGATCACTTTTGCTGGACCCACATATGGGGCTTCCAAAGGCTTTTTAATACGATCCACTCGGACCCAAACAAAATCTGCTTCTTTTAGTGCTTTGGGAGTGAAAGGTTTTTTCGAGGAGTTATGGCAACCATCCGACAGGCTTTCAAAATCAATTCCCTTCAGATGTTGAGCGAGTTCCGACAAATAATCGTACGATACTGCATAGTGTGCCTCCGATAATGTGTTGATCATATCCCTTGGCGCCATCATTTCTGATCCCGTCAGTGCTGTAAATGGGGATATATTTCTTACGTTCGGTGCCATCCGAATTCCTAGAAGAACTAATGGCAAAGATGTGAGCCAGGAATCCTTCCTTGCTATAATGGCAGTTTTGAGAGTCCTATGTAGTCTTTCAACCATCCCATTAGTCTGGGGGTGGTATGCCGTCGTGCGAATGCGATGGAATCCAACAATTTGAGCAAGCCTATTAAACAATTCAGATTCGAATTGCCTACCTCTGTCGGTGACCACATAAAGGGGCACTCCGAACCTTGATATCCAGGCATTAACAAAGGAGTGGGCGATTGACTTGGATTCTATATTTGAGATGGGAACTGCTTCCATCCATCGAGTGGCCCTGTCAATACATGTGAGCAAATATCTAAAAGGTTCATTTGTAGACTGACCCGGGGCCTCACAAGGAGGCAATGGCCCCACTATATCCACATGCACCATTTGGAAACGCCCCCCTCCGTAGAATGGTTTAATTTCTGCCTTCGTGTGTCGATGAATTTTTGATTGCTGACATCCCTCACAAAATGTTACCCATTCCTTGATTTCCTTATCCATTCCAGGCCAAAAATATCTTGACTTCATAATTTTTATAGATGCCTTTACTCCCGGATGAGAAATAGAATGAAAAGAATTAAAAAGTCCTAATCTAAGATTTGGAGGAACATATGGACGCTGGGCTTGTGTTGACGTTTCGCATATAATTTTTAGTCCCTTCCCAAGATCTACATGACAGAAATGACTAGAATCATTCAAATTCCTCTTTTCCTCGTCAAAGGACTGTTCCATTTGGGCTTTTGCGATAGAAATAAGATCAACGGGTTCGGCCAATTTAGAAATGTGGGACACGGGGCGTGAAAAACAATCAGCGACAACATTATCCTCTCCACGGACGTACTGAACGTCTTGGATGTACTCTGTAATGACACTAAGATGTCGTTGTTGTCTGTCCGATTTCGGTTCCCTTTTGCTCTTGAAGGCTAGGGATAGAGGTCGATGATCTGTGAATAGGGTGACTATTTGACATTCAATTATGTGCTTGAAATGTAGCACACTTAAATAAGCTCCTAATAGCTCACGGTCGTAAGTTGAGTAGCGTTGTTGAGTTTCGGAAAGTTTTTTCGAATAAAATCCAACGGGTATGGGCTCCCCGTTTACGAGCTGATGTAAAGCGGCACCTACAGCTTGTTGAGAGGCATCTGTCACCAAATGAAAAACTTGTTCTTGGGGATGCAGAAATGGTAGCACCTGAGCAGACTTCAGCTCCGCCTTTATTTCATGGAATGATGCATCTGCTTCTTTTGACCAATATAGATCAGTTGTTGAGGTCCCAGGTCTCATCATTTCCGTCATTGGAAGAACGATTTTAGCAAAATGTGGAATCAAATGTCTATAATATCCAACCATGCCCAAGAATCTCCGGAGATCCTTGGATCCCCTAGGCCTCCCTATTTCGTCAATCGCATCAACCTTTAAGGGTACAGGTGCAATTCCCGCATCCGAGATTCTCAAACCCAAAAAGTCAATGACTTTTACGAAAAACTCGCATTTTTCCAAAGAAAAACGAAGGTTATATGATGAAAGGATTCCAAAAATGCGAAGAAGGTGCTCTTTATGCTTTTCAATAGAATTAGAGAAAATCAAAATATCATCCATATATATATAAACAAAATCAAGACCACTGAATATCATATTAATGAAACGTTGGAACGTGGCCCCTGCATTTCGAAGCCCAAAAGGCATATAACAAAACTCGAATAAGCCGAATGGCGTAATAATAGCAGTCTTATGCCTATGCTCCTCTTTTACTGGGATATTGTAATATGCTCTCCTCAAATCCACTTTACTATAAATTTTGGAGCCGTGTAGGACGGAAGACAAATCGTGGATTCTAGGCAAAGGGTACTTATCCGGCACTGTAATAGCATTGAGTTTTCTATAATCTCCTACCATCCTCCATTCGTTATTTTTTTTAGGGACAAAATGTAATGGGGAAGCCCAGCAGGACTTTGAAGGAACGATTATACCCATCTCTTGAAGATTTCTTAATTCATCCTTACACACTTTCATTTTTGCCGGAGACAACTTCCTCATCCTTTCGGCGACGGGGCTACTATTGTCTGTGTCAATGGAATGCTGCACATCTTTCGGAATATTGCTTGAATTCTTAACCTGAGTCTCGGAATGGAGAGCAGGAAATTTTGAAAGTAATTCACTTACATACTGATGAGTCTTTGTCACTTGAAAAGAATATATGTCCGTCCTCGTAGTAACACTTCCGATGGTAACCGCTCCTGTCTCAGAGTCCTCAATTTTTCCATCTCCACAATTGATTACGAATTTGTAAAACTTTAAGAAATCCAAACCCATGATAGGTCTAGATACATCCGCTACGATAAAAGTCCAAGGATACTTTCTTTGCATTCCCTTAATGACGATAGTTGTCTTTGTTTCTCCCACAACTCTAATTGGAGCTCCATTGGCTGCAGATAACTGCAGGTTTGTAGGAGTGACGTGAGCGTTGGGCATCATCTTGTAGGGTATAATGGAGACTATTGCACCCGTATCTATTAAGGACATTATTTCTTTAACGTGAGGTGGGAAATTGATGGCGACTTCTATCAAAGGCAAACCTCCCGTCGCGACAGAGATCTGCCTCGTTAGTTTCCCTGAATTGGAGATGTTGATCTACTGGAAGGCCTCGAAGAATTAATGGGTAGTCCCGTTTTAGAAGGCCATTGGCACCATTGTCTACACGATCGTGCTGTATTTCCATAAAATATGTGCGCCCGACACACCACAGGACGTTGATTTGGGTTAAAGGGCTTTAACCCTAATGAAACCCTTTCAGGAGATCGACGCCGCTGAGGGGCACTTTTATTGACTGTCGAAACCGTTCCTGAAGAGATTAAAGTAGAGAGAGAGTCCGCTAGCGCTCCCAACGCCTCTAAAGATAAATTCATCTGAGAGGCTGTGGCCATCCTTATATTTTCGGGGAGGGCTTTAAGAAATTTATGTTTTACAACGTCCTCCGATACTCCAAGCTGCTTTCCCACGTCCTTTAGTTCCTGAAGATAATCCGAAGGTTTTCCTGTGAGAGATTTGGGCTCTGATAGCTCTTCAAAGAGCTCAGCTTTGGACTTCTGAAACAGGGGAAGAACCGAATCCTTGAGCCCTGTGTACGAATCCGATGTTAAATCATCCACGGTCAGTCTATTGACAACGGAAGAGGGAAGTAAGGACAAAGCGTGACAAAACTTCGTTGACTCCTTGGAAATCTTCATTTTTTTAAAAGAATTTTCTATGAGGATGAACCAGACTTCAGGCCTTAAGGGGGAAAATTCAGGAACTTTTATATCCACTACGGAGATATCGGTATCCTCTGAGTCCCTGATTGCATTATTTCCCTCCGAATCCGTCATTTTAACACCGCTGCCACCAATTTGTGGGAGAGTAAATGTATAGGTCCTTTGTTCTTAGTATCTCTTTATTAACTGCAAAGTACTTCCTCTTTACATGCGTCCCCTATCTCCCTAATCATCAACTCCATATAACATACAAATATACAAAGGGGTCACCACATGGTCATTGTGTATCTCCAATTTTGTTGGAATCCGAGTTCCATCTGATCATCGAATCCCTCATCCCCTTAACCGTGTCGAGAACCCTCATGGTGTCACAGTTTATGGTAGGAATAATTATGTATTTAAAGAACTTGCTATTGTGAAATATATATTCGTTGACATTTCCTTCAGTTATACGTATCTCTTGTTCCTTTCAATCACATGCTGACATTTACTTTTGAATGATTCAAGTGTAATAACATGACATGATGGTGGAAATATTCTTTTGCTAATTTTTTTTCCCCAGGTCTTTATTTGATAAAATAGTACATACAAATTTAAATGATGTATATATGTATAAAAGGAAATTTGTGTTTCATAAAAAAACATAAATAAACATTTAATTTAAAATTAATTTCCTTTTTGAGACCTCAACACTCTAAAACCATTAAACAAAAAATTAAAACATATAATCAATAAAATACTAACAATACTCCTTAAAATTCGACTTAAAAGCAATCACACAAAAAAACACAACAAAAATGAGGCCCAATAAAAACATTGAAAGATGAAAAACGAAATCAGTCCGTAGTACTATTCTTGTACTTCTTGTATTGTTTGATGATTAGTTCAAGCAACTTTGCAAAGACAGGCGAGAGAGATGGAACATATTTGACCACCTCAGCTGCATGATTCCATCATTGGCTCTGTGACTTGGGGATCTTAACAGTTAATGCCGAGTAACTGGCTGCAGCTCTAATCATGATGGCTCTCAGCCTTTGTTCTTCGATCAACTTGGTCATTATGGTATTAAATTGCTCCATTGCGGCCAAAAAGAGTCAAGGAGACACTGGACACCCCTGCCTGCAACTTTTGCCTAGGATAATAGGGTCACTTTGAAACCCGTCGATGGTAATTTTTGAAGAGCCATTAAATAAGAGAGCCCGAATTGGATTAAAGAAGCACCTTGGGAGATATTTTTTCACACCTTTTAGAATAAAATCATGTGAAATCGAATTAAAAGCTGAGGCAAAATTTATTGCAATAATAGCACCAAATTTTCCTCTGTTCTTGGTAGAGTTAATAATGCTCTAATATTCCTTGATATGTCCGCTATATTTCGCTTTTTCAGGAATCCTTTTTGCTTAATTCCCAATATTTTATTCAGAATTGGTTCTATTTGTTTTGCAAGTATTCCTGCAATGATTCTATAGGATTCATTGAGAATGGTTAATGTTCTCCAGTGACTTATTGACATCCCATCACCTTTTTTTAGGAATGAGGGAGATTCGACCTTGAATTAGGGCAGCTGGAAGTAAGGAATGGTCTCCTCACGGAATAGAGTAAAAATTTACCCTTTTATAATGTCAGGACCAGTAGTTTTATCATCACTATAATTTCCCCCAATATATTCTAATATATTTTCGTAGGTAAAAATAGACAATCTAGTATTTTTTACTGGCCGAGGAAAATTCGTCCTTGAACTTCCAAGGACCTCCTGATAGGTGTTGTGGAAGATATTCAAAATTGCCTCTGAATCCGATATAACTTCATCATTTCTGTTAATCTTCACTAATTTCTTTCCAAAAGAGTGCTTTTTAACACCCAAATTCGGAAGTCTTTTGTGAGGGTTTCTTTCCACTTCGACCTTTCTTTCCATTTCTTCCTCGGCGACTTCGGTCATTCCATGAGCATTGAGAGTTTCCGTCGTGTTTTCATGTACAAACAGCGAACCCTCTTTCATGATTTCTTCTACCTCTTTACGAAGCCTATCAATTTTTTTCCACTTTCGACTCATACCAGCCAGTGATGTATCCCTTATTGTCTTGTTAAATATTCTTAAAAGTTTTTTACACGTAAAATTAGGGTTGAAATTAGCTAAAAGTTTCTTTTTCCGTTGCTCTTGGAACTCTTCATTTTTTATGAGACAGTTTGGAATCCTAAAATTTTTGATGGAATGCGTTATGAATTGTAAATCAATAATTTTGTGGTCGGAAAACGGTTCAAATATATATGATGCTTTTTTATTTTTGAAAGTATCGAGGAGGAAACGAAAGAATGATCTATTCTTGAAGTTTTTCCCCCATTTCTCCACGAGTAAATATCGTTTACTTCATTAAATTTAATTAAAATGTCGAATAAATAAAGTTTCTTAATTATTTCTTGAAAAAAAAGTTTATTTGAATGGAACTTCCTTTCTAAATCAACATTCAGGTCTCCGATTAAAATTTTAGGTAGAGGGTCACCCGCAAAATGATTATTAATAGATTCAAAGAAAATAGAGGAGCTTTTATTTGGACCATATGCATTTAAGATGTAAAACTCGTAGTTTTTTGATCTAATACGCACTTTGATACTATGCCACTGACTCTCTATCAAAAATTCTCGAGTATATTCCGCACTAGCAATTGACTTGGACACCAAAGTGAGTATACCTCGACGTAGACCATATTCCCGTAAAGCACACGTAGAAATTGGTTGGAAGGCAGTAAGGGCAAGAACTTAAGCACGACGAGGAAACCAACGTCCGAATATCCTGAAGACAGACAATGTCAGGTTTTAAGGCGATTAATCTCTTCATCATGGCGTGTCTTGATCTTCGATCTTTCCCCCCTCTAGTGTTAAGAGATACAATTCTTCCCATGCTTATATTTATTTTAATATCATCTGAAAGCCTTTTCTCTAAGGAATGGTCTGTTTTGAGTTGATCCTCTCTATCATTAAAATACAATCTAGATTACATATTGTTGGTTTAGAAGAGCCACAAATAAATAGATAACCTTAGTTTTTTGCAGTTTGAGCGGAGCTTCTTTGTCATCGGGCGATAGCCCCGAGTCTGGAGTGGACCTCTTAGAGGAAGAGCCTGACCTGCTTCTCGTAGATATAATGTAATCACTTATTTTGACAGGTTTTTTTTTCTTTTTTGGGGGTTTAGGCAATCCCTCGACCTCTTCACCATTTTAAAAGGCAGATTTTCCACTTTGGTATCAGTAAGATTAATATCATTTTCATTCATTTGCGTAATGGAACATGCCGATTGTATTTTTTCCCCGTCTTTTTTTAATACATTAGCCGAAGACTCCTCGCCTATATTTCCCGTTGTATTAGTGTTATCTTCTTCAGTCACACTTTGCTTTTCCGCCTCTTCCTCTACTGCTGTACCCTATTTTGAGCCATTTAATACACAGTTCTTATCTGTATGTATTGATGAAGGAGAAAGGTTTTTATACTCAGTTGTCTGTATATAATCTAGCCACTTAACAAATCCATTGGTGCATTCTCTTGCAAAATGACCTGACTTGTAGCATTTTGCACATGTTACTACTTCCTACTACTTCTCCAAACTTCTTAATAGCTACAACAATACCATTAGAGGAAACACCTTCATGTGGTGAGTGTATAAATACGCTCTATTCAAAAATAATAGGATTTCCATCCCTGTCTCTTCGCTGGGTCTTAACACCTCTCACATTCCCTTTTTATCCCTTGAAGTTTCCTTCAGCTCTTCCTATAATAAAATCATCCCCTACATGAGCTAACACAGCTCCAATATTGACAGCATCCTTTAATTCTACAATTATCATATTCATATATCCCGGACAAACCCGAGTTCCCCAAATATTTCTTTGATCAAGATTTAGGACTTCAAATATAGTGTTTTCTACATCCTTATCTGTAGGTCAATTAGGAAATTGGCCATCGTTTAACGATTTCAAATCTATAATAAGCCTATTTTGCTAAATTTATTTCTTAATCTTGGGCAAAACTTGTTTACTTTCAATTACAGTAGTATAAAGGATCGGATTTTTCGGTATCGAACATGAAATTGACTAAAATGATGTTGAGTTGAACATTCAAGGAAACAAGCGTCTTGGTCTTGTTAGTTATGAAATTAAAAATATCAGAATTGTCTTCAATTACGTTCTTTGAATAAATATCTATATTTAACTTGTGATTACGACTTTAAACGTGTTGTGTAAAGTTTAGTTTTTTTCAAGGCTTCTGTCCCAAATTCATTTAAATGTCATTTCACTTACCTAGAATCTTCATTATAACTTTAAAATTTTTCATCTCCATTATTAAGGATTTTATGCTAATTCGATTAGATAATTTATTCATATTACTTTATGGATGAATTTATTAGATTATTAATCGTTTATTAATTTTGTAATTGCCATTTATGTATATGAATTCTCCTTCACTAATTAAATTAAGTACGTGGCTCGACATCCATCACAACATTTACATTTGAGGCTTAATCTATTACTTTGAGTTGAAATTATTTTGTTCTAATTTGAGTTTCTATATATATTATATATTCATATATAATTTAATCATATATTTAATATCGAATTCATTAAAAGTTTTATTCACATTCTATTATATTGTTTCAATCTAGTACTGAATAAATATATATATTGATTTAATTCGCTCATGCGTTCTGGGGTATTTTTAGCGTCAAATTTAGCTACTTCACCGGAGAAAGAGGACTCAAGAAGTTACTTGGATTGTACTTCTTGCATATACTCCCCATTCTTAAGGCTTGCAGTCGAAGGAATACAAACTCTTCGGTTAATAAAGGAAATACAATATTAACAAAAGGGGCTCAAGTCCAATTCCCCCTAATAATTATATTAGTTTACAACTTGTAAGCTAAAAATATATGATTTTCTGACATTAATTTTAGTTGATTTTCTGCCTCTCATCTATGGTATACATAAATTACGTAATGTTATTATTTATTATTGATGCCTTCATTTATAAACAAAGCAGAATAGCAGCTTGTAGCTCAGTAAAACGTCATGACAGTTCAAGCCGCTTTCCTCTCAACATTCATTAAATTTTCAGAGTTACCAGGTTGGTTTTCTCTTTTTTCGATTCTTACAAGCCCGATTTGCTTGAAATTTACATTCCTACACGTGTAGTACAAATCTTGAGAGACCTTTAGTATCAGGTAGATGCTGTCTCCTCAGTAATAAAGGAAAAATGATAACAGCTTTAGAAAACAAAAAGTACAATTGAAAGTGCCAACTCCACAAAATCTCGCACGCGGCATTTTGCATATTTTTTATATTCCTAGAGAGAAGTAATCCTGATAACAAGGTCTATCTGGAACGGCCCTATAAAAAAAATTTGGCCATGTTGGATCTCATTTTAAACGTGGAGATGTACCTACATTTTAATGAACAGTTATTCATGACGTCAATTATTATTATTTCAATTGAGTAAACATTGCTTTGTATGACGTCATACGAAGTTTTACAGTTTACTCATTTCGATGAGAGCTGACCGAATAAATATTCGATGGTCCACAG
Organism: Lepeophtheirus nordmannii; assembly: GCA_963680855.1. NCBI lineage: Eukaryota > Metazoa > Arthropoda > Copepoda > Siphonostomatoida > Caligidae > Lepeophtheirus > Lepeophtheirus nordmannii. The sequence goes on along the minus strand of OY804521.1, from coordinate 19,260,276 downwards.
TCTGAGATCAATTTAATGATAAAGGTCTACGGTTTGAAGTTGATTAATTTTTTGTCAATGGTTTGAGACCCATTATAAGTAGAAATTTCGCTATAAATTGATCTAAAAATGAACATTTAAGACTGGACCGAACAAAATCGGTTTTGAACTGAATCTCAACACTAAGTCATGCATACATAATATTATGTAGTTACAAATTGTAGCTAATAAAATACTTTATCAAAGTAAAGACATGATTGAATGTCCTTGTAATTGAAATGAATGAAAGGAAAAGTTGATTTATGAATTTATATTGAAAAATTTAGTTTTCAATCAAATTCATAAGTAATCTATATATTTGTATGTGTACCATAAAATGATATATTGCATTCAAATTTTTCCCCCTCATATATAAATAATTCAATAGGATGACTTAATATATTTATATTTCATTCAAATAAATATATGAACTTCTTTCCAAATTTCCTTCAATCAGTAGATGTCTTACCTTATCAATATTTGCAAGATTTAAAAAAAAATATCAACAAAATATTTTGTAATTCAACCGGTTATTAAAGATTGTTGTGTTTCTATTCCGGTCTACTAAATATTGCTTCCATTCATATCAACTCCATAATTCATATTTTTATATTTCATTGTTATATTTTATGTGTTTTTTGATTTTTTTTCAACAATGTATTACATTTGTTCGTAACTCGGATATGTGATATTCAGAAGATTAGACCTGGTTTAAGACTTTCAATCGGATTTGACCATATCTTCTAATATGACACTTAAACTTGCTCTAGTATTCAGTAAAGTTTTGAATCTCAGCTCTGCACATACTATAGCTTCAGATCCTGTGGATCAATGCATACTTCTTAATTACATTTAATTTGATATTCATTTTGCCATTTTTTGATTTCCATGGAGATATGCATTCTTGAACAGTTTGATATTTCTTGTCACATTTGTCACAATTAGTACCTTTGAAATCATATTCATTTCATCTATTTGTTGTTAAACCGAATCTTTTTATTATGATTTGAAGACATTAGTACATAGTACTTGTTTGTTATTGATTCCTACTTTGCATGCTAAATAAATCCCATTACTATCTTTATTTTGTATTGGTTCACAGCTTTATATAAGTCTTATAGCTTTTGATCGGAATAACTTTGAATATACAATAATTAAAAGTATAATTATTGTAATGGTTTGTATATCTATTTCAGATCCAAGAGATTCTATTTCACAATTCCGTTAACAAAATCGCTCATTCTTTTCTTTGAATAGATCTTCTTGTAAAAATAATAAAAAACTTGAAGAAATTTACTTAGTTAAAATGTTATACCATTTTCAACACCCTTGAAATGTTTAAATTGCTCGTACCACGTTGTAAAATAAGGAAAATTTTTGTAAAATTTCTTTTTTTGGCCAGGAATAGATTTAATATTTATATTCTAATCATAATCTAATAGGATTTAAATTGTAATATGTGATTGCTATTTGAATGAGTTAGATTATTTAATTTTAATAAAAAGTGCCTCATTGTGTTTGTAATTATTTCGTGAGTCATAATCAGTCACATTGTAATTTAGAAAAGCACCCATTATTTTCCTCAGTTATTTATCTCACTGATATGTATCGACTTAAGTTGGACCTTGGATTAGAGTCGCTTTTAAGTCTCATTAAACTGCTTGACTTGGCTAGGACTCGAATAAATGACTCAGGAATATCTCCGGTATTCAATTTCTTGTAGTGTTTGAAAGTTTATTAGGAAATGTATTTCAAAATAAGTTCTAGTCAATGTATTTCTTAATAAATTACTATGTTAATATATAAACAATTTTCAACATGAAATTGATCTCAATCAATAAGAAGAAAAATATATATTTCTTAAAATTACCAATATACTTTTGCAGATATATAAATTCGTTTTCTCCACTTTTTTTTTTTTTTTTTTTTTTTTTTTGGGGGGGGGGGGGGTTATTTGTTGCTTCATATTTGGTTTGGAACAAATATGATTTACTAGGAGTTATTACTAATCCTAAAAGAAAATCTAACCTAATTAATTATTTTTATATTATTTAAAAGTGTTTTACTATAATTGCTGCAATTATAAATATCTTTACACATACAATTTAATCAAATTGTGGATGTTTATTTGAATGCAAGGGAATAATAATAATTAGGAGCGTTTATAGACATGCATATGTTTGTACTCAGCACAGAAGACTTGTACTTGTTCATACTGTTTCTGTTCACGATCTTAGAAATACAAAGTACAGAAAGAAAGATTAACAGACTCTTACTTTTTTTAAATTATACCTTTCAGGGGCTTTTTCAACTTCTGAAACTATTCTATGAAACTAACTCTATTTGCCCTTGTGTAGAACTGGCCCAGAGTTGAATAAAAGAAAAGTCAAAAATGATATTAAACAAATCAGTTTTTAAATCTTTCAAAGATTAAATCTATTAGTAGTTATTAGTAGTATTTTCATTCTAAATTGGCTCTATCAAAGAGTAGTAAAAAGTTTTACTTTTTAATTTCTTAAAATAGGAATAAAAAACCTTTCATCCTTTTTCCATTTTTACATGCATATAATATATGCTTCAATATTAAATATAGCGGTTTTTACTCCAGGCATACATTATTTAAGTATAATACATTAATCAAAATGACATTTAACCATGCTAGGAAACATGAACTATTCGCAGGGTTATCTAAGCTTGAATTTTATAGCATTTTAAATATGTTAGGGTGCAACACACGACAGATAATTGAAAAATACCCTCCAAAATGAGTTTGTTAAATCTTGGTGTATGCAAGATATAAGAGTGTTACTACTTGATTTGATCTTGAGTGCAGATCTAAAGTATTGAAATCTTATCTGAAGAGGGAACATTGGTAATGTTGATGATTTTGAGGATGCTGGAAGCTAAAGAAAGCTCTGAAGATATCGGGATTAAACTCATAGAGTTGGCTCCGAGAATCTTCCTCCGTATTTAATCTTGACACGTCCATATTTAATACTTAGTCAGAGTCACCAAGTTAGCAAAGTTAATTTGATTCCTTGATTTCAGGTCTTAACTCTATGACTTCCAGTTTAAGAATGATAAAAATATTATAAATATTACAACTCGGTTAATATTACAACATACACTAAAATATCAATTTCACAAAATAATAATATGATTCAATAAATTTATACATTGATAAATAACAACTCATGTTCATTGGTATCATACATATACATATGTAGGTATTTGAATTTCATATGTGCACTTTTATTCAACATAACTTTATTTTACTGTGGGGAAGATCACTTACATATATGTATTCATTTTTCAAGGCTAAAAATTCAAAATAGAATCCTAACATTTTTTTCTATGCACATTAGTAAAAGCAAAAATAATTGTTGCGCTATACAAATTACATTAAATGGATGTTTGATAGAAAATGGGTAATTTATTAGAAAAGGTTGTTAAATTGATCTTGGAATAATATATATATATATATATATTATTTATTTTAAATTTGAATAGTTTTAAAACGTGGTATTTAGTCATGAGAGTTCTTAAATAAATCGAAAACAGATGCTATTAGGCTCACATGATCTGTACTTTGCTTTGTTATTTTCCTTTTATATTAAGTATTTATGATTATGGGTATTGTATTGTGATTAGGCATATAAAATGACACAAAATCGGTATTTTAAATCTGGATCCACAAAATAAAATAAGCACACAGTGTTGGTTTTTATAAAGTATGCATGCAATTATATCGATTGAATGTCAGCCTCTTGACTAAATTATTTCAAAATATTGCCTGGTTTCATAGAAGTTGTGAAGAAAAAATACAACCTTGTTCATCATTAATTCAAATATATTGGAGAATGAGGTATTTGATATATGTAGGTAATAAGAAAGTTTGGGCTTTGTACGCATAAGAAAAACGAAAAAGACTCAACCTTAAATAAGAACAAAGCCTTGCCAATATTAATAGAGATAATAAAGCTTTTTAAGAATTCTAGAATAAATACTAAAACTTGGTGATATATATAATGTTTTCATAATCTGTACTATATATTTATTATCGCAGAAGGAAAGTTCATGTAAAAATCAAAAAGGTAGAAATTAGTATCCATGTAAAGCAGTTTTTGCAAAGCATTTTGAAAATTTTCAATCAAATATTCTATGTACATACATTGATAAATATATTCCTTAGATGAGTCTATAAAATAAATAACTTTCAGATATTTATTGAAGGATACAAAATTGTTATTAATTTGAGCTTAATTTATTACCATTCATTTTAAAAACCTGTGGTTCGAATTTTACTTTTTTACAGACACTTTTTTTAAGGTGTGTATATAAATCTAATTTAATGATTTAAATAAAATAACTATGGTATAAGAAAATCTAAAATATACGAGCTCATTTGGAGGATTAACTTAAAGATCATTTTTATGAATTTATTTTTTAATTTGATTTTAAAGGAAGAAAAAAATTGATAAAAAAAAAGACTTACAATATACCGGAAAATCAAGACATATCATTTCAGATCCAGAAAAAGGTAAAAAAAAATCCTCTGATTTGTGTAGCAAATTAATAGTAATAAATTATTAGGAAAAATACCTTTCTTGCCAAATAATAATATTTTCTTTTTATTGCAAAAATTAGATTCCATAAATTATATATTTCAAATATTCACCAGGGGAAAATAAAAGTAACTTCTAAGTAAAAAAGAAAAACTATTGGTTTTTGTTTCATTTATTCTTTTCCTAATGAAACTATCCAATGTCGTAAAAAGATAACAAAAAAAAATCTATGTTAATATAAATTTAATATGTATTTAAGTACAATCATACAATGCTATAACTATTAAGATTAGAGATTCAATTATTGAGATGGTATTAGAAAATTTACGTGGATATTTTAACATGTAAGGGGGACCAAATACAGTCGAAAACTTATTGCTTTTTGCTCAATTACTCCGAAATGGTATAGAATTAAGCATGTTACAACAAAATTATACATTTTTTCTAAAAATCAAGCTCATAGGAAGGTGTCTACCGTCAAAAATTATTTTTTCATAATTTGCATTTGAGTGTATTTCTGTAAAAAGTCAAATGTTTCGACCGTCTTACAAGATAGGAACGATTAGAATACATTATTCAGTAGCTATATAATCTGTATATAAAATCAATTTTAATAAGATTAATAGAACAATATACCCAATTAAATGAAGAATAAAATTAATTGCAGGTTTTAAAATTATATTTGAATATATTTTCTGTCATAATATTTAATAGATAATTTTCTTTGGGAGTGATAATCTCATTTTCTTGTTGTAAGTCTCCAAATCTTGTTTTTCTAGTGTACCTAAATATTGAAATGCCAGAAAAAACACCATTTTTTGCAATTACTTCTCATTTATTTTATTTCTATTGTATCATTTCCCTTTCTACATCAACCTTGATAAAAAATTCCATTTATTTTCTAAATATTTTGATGAACTAAACTATGTGTATTTATAAAGAAAACATAATTTATATTTAAATTCATATGAGCTTGTACAAAATTATAAAAATTTACACACTGATAGAACAAAATGCACTCTCATACCTAAACCTAAAACATGACCCTCTTAACTATAATATTGTTTAATTCATTTTCTCCATATATGATGATTGTCCTAAGGAGCGATTTATTCTTTTTTTATGTAAGCAGTGATCTAATTTTTAGGTAGTCCTTAAAATGAATCTTTGAGTGTTACAGATATATATATATAATGTATATATATTTATCTTCACTGGAATAAATTTATTGAATTTGTAATTGGAATTCTATTTCGATGCATACAATCATTCTTAGGAGTAAAGATCTGAATCTAGAGATCAATCTAATATTGTACATATCAAAATAAAATTACAATTACAACTCAGTTCTTATACGTATGTATAATTAAATAAATATTTCGCAAAATAATATGATTCAATAAATTTTTATCATTGATGATAAATAACGCTTCAGGTACCACAATATATTATGTACTTTTTGTAATACATATTGCCATAGTACATCTTTTACATACAATACTTAAGTTTACCCATACATTGATATTCTACTAAATACTACCTCTCTACCTATAAATGTAACATGTAAGTATCAATTTGCAATACTATTACTCATTACCTTGATGGTTCTATCAATATTATACTTTAAAAATATATATTTTTATAATAAAAAAAGTTAGAAAAAGACAAGAGTGGATTATTAATAAATGTCCATCAAAATTCACTCATATTATCACATGTATTATTTGTTGCTAATATTTGGGTGATGCTTTCTTCGAGTTATTTTTTAATTTATTTCTTTTTGTCATTGTTGGGTTCCTTGCAATTCTTTACATACCTAAGTAGTGGAGTAATGATTCTTTGTGCTTTTAGGTGCATACAACCATTGAAGAAAATACATATATGTAGGGTTATAACTAATATAGAAGTATAAGAAATTCAATTATATAATATTGATGGTTTTTACGTTGTTTTTTTTTCAATAATGACGCTTCCAAAGAGGTAATCATTAATCATTTTTTATTCGTTATAATAGGGATTTTAAAAATGATTCAATATTTAAAAAAAAAAAAAGAAAAAAAACCGACGTACTTTGTCGATTACATACGTCCATATTTGTGGAGGCATTGAATTGAATATCTCACATTTTCTTATCAATACAAACTTTTTGTATTATAAGTCCTTATATAAGATATATGTATATATATAGGCTCTTGTTAGTATACATAAATTATCTCTATAAATTTTCAGCTTACATATGTATTTCCTTAGTCAATTCCAAAATCCTAAAAAAATAATGATACTTAAGTCACAGTTTTCAGAGTGAGTAATCTACCTGCCTATTATGTTTAAGAACACATATTTTTTTATCCCATTTATACATAGAACACAACGGCTAAATTTACTGCGGAAGTCAAGATTTAGACCCAAGATCATCTGCTATTGATTAAACTACGTATATAACGTTGTTTTTGTAAAATTGTAGAACTTCTATTGTTGATTCGAATATACACAAATGTTTTCTTGTTTTTATCTCAAATTCATCGAAGCAAGAATTAATGTGCCTATCATCACTTTGTGTCCAGTTTCAATGAATACAGTTTTACTTTACCTAATTGCAATCAAATGAAAATCACTATCAATTGACTCAACTCCTATTTCATGAGTTGTGACCTAGATGATTCTGTCAGCATATCCATTTATTCTTAAGGATCTAACAGTGATGTTTGTATATGTTAGCTGGTTGTTTCTTTTTAAATTGACTCGGCCTGATCCAACTACATTTTGCAACTATTTCTTACCTCCAAATATTTAATTCAATCTGATCGAGAGCCTAATTTTCTCTGTCTTCAAAGCCTTAAAATTGTTTTATACATCAAATTTATTCGTCCTTTGATAGTATCCAAGGTGTATCAAATTTCTATTACAGTTATTTCGGTCCATTAACAATGTTTAAGGGAATCATATATGTCTAATCAATTTCCTTCTTTTCTCATTGAATACTGATACCATCCAATATGCTATTCTTCAAATAATACATGAGTAAGTCCTCTTCGTTCTAGTAACATTCTTCTTCTCTCTTTTGCTTCGTGTTTCTTAAATGTTGTTGAGTCACATTAAATTTACGAGTGTGTTCTGAATTTCAAAATAAATATTGAAGTTTTGTTGACCTTTTTTTATCATTCATCTTCACAACTATCTAGCCATTGAATAAAGTTTTGGAAACTTTTTAACCAAATACTTATTTTCACAATAATTAAAGGATATATCATTTTATATTGAACTATTCTCATCCATTCATATTTTATTTTCAAAAGTTTATATATAGCTATTTGATTGTCAAAACAAACTTTTATTCATTATCTAAGTACTTTTAATACCAATTTATCATCGTTCTGTTCAGCATTTTTTGAAAAACTCATTACCAAGTAATTTCAATAATGTAATATCTTATCTCCTCCAACTCAGAGCCTATGATAAAGGCATGATCAAGTCTGCACCAAGTGTTAAGCACATTTGAAGCGGTAATTATGAAAATCAATTAATTCATGTTGTTAATCATTTCTTAATCAAATAATTAACTAAAGCAAAAATTTCATAAGCTATTTAATTTGATAAAGACAACACTCTATTATATATTATAACATTTTCATGACTTCGATACTACATTATGTTTCATGTTGTTTGGTGTGAAATGTGCACTGTAACTCCTTAGTAATATTCCCTTACTTACTATTGATAAGTTTTACATTCATTTACAGGAACACTGGATCACAAAATGAAATTGGAGATACTTTCATCAGCATTGTTTATAGATAATCCTTATTTTGGTAAAAATTGAGTGTCGTTGCCTATGGGACTGTGTCATGTTAAAGTTGTTCCTTCGTCTTAAGCATAATTTATACAATTATAAGATTATTTATATTTTGTTTAGGAAAAATTTATACATGTTTAGAAGGCTGAAAACAAGAATTTAATCTTTTTTTTTTTTTCAAAACCCTTGAAGCCAAAAATTACTGCATAAACAGCATAGTCATAGAAGATGAAACAAATATTCTAATACATAATGAAATTGATTTAACAGTGAATCAATTGACTATATTTCTTAATTTAGGACACTAATTTAATATCCCAAGCCAATGGCGTATCCAGGAGCAAATTGTTACCACAATAAATTTAATGTGCAAATTTATGGAAATGGCTTGAGTGGAACAAACATGTTTGAGATCCCCTGGATTATGTAATTCATCGTTTGAGTACAAGGATCATATCAATTAAAGATTTAATCCAGAACCAAGATATTCCTAGAAAGACATTAAAACCATAATAAATAATAATTTTTCAAATCAGTAAATAACTATTTATATAAAAATATTGATGAATAAAAAAAAATAACAAAAAATACAGGATTTTATCTAAATATACATATAACATATATAAATCTTTTGTAGAATGCACAATGTTTTATTTAAAAAAAAACCCCCAAAAAAAACAAAAAACAGAAATATTACTGTTATAAATTTCTTCATTTTGACATTTAACATGTGTAAACATCCATGCAATTATAAATAACAAATAGATTCTATCATATCCAAAATTTAATGATAATATTGAGAATATATTATAATTACCTTGAATGGTACATAAGGTTTTGATTTTTTTGTATTAATCTGTTAATTTTTATAAAATTACAAATTTGTTAATTTATATAATATTTTGTAAAAAGCAAGTTGATTTAAAAAATACATTTCATTAGAATATTCAGTTTTAATTTGAATATTGAATCGAACACAATTAAAAAATGTCTCCTCATAGTAGAAACGCAAAATCAATCCTTATCACTGGAAGTGACTCTGGAGTTGGTCTCGAGGTCGTGAAATCCTTAGCTAATCAAGCTCAAAGCCAGCAAAATGTTGCATTAATCATTGCTGCTGCCAAAAATCCTCATAACTCTGAACTGAATAATATTGCAAGGCATAATCCCAAGGTCAAAACTGTTCAATTGGATTTGGAGGATTTCAAGAATTTTGGAAACTTTGCGAATGAGGTTCAAAAGAAACTTAATGATGCTGGAGTTCAACACTTGTCTGCTTTGATCAATAGCGCTGCTCTTCATTTCAATAGTAACCTGAACAATGTCGATGCTGGACAAATGATCAAGGCTTTTTCTGTTAACGCAGTATCTCCTTTGATGTTGATCAAGGCTCTATCGAAGCAATTACAGAATGGAGCTCAAGCATCTGGAATTTCAACTTCCGGTGCTGGAGCTGGAGGAATGATTTACTATAGTGCTAAAGCAGCTAGTGCTGTTCAAGGAGCTATTCAAGTAGCTGGTGGTGCAGGTAATCTTGCAAATGCTGGACTTAATAATGCAAGAAACAATACTGGAAATAATGCTGGATTAAATAACGCTGATAATAATACCGCCCTAACTGGACCTTCAGATGCAACTAGTGCCAATAATCAGGGCCTCGGCAATCAAGGACAAAATCAAGGTCAAAACTATGGACAAAATCAAGGTCAAAACTATGGACAAAACCAAGGTCAAAACTATGGACAAAATCAAGGACAAAACCAAGGGCAATTACATGCCCAAAGTCAAGGTCTTGGTGGAAACCTTAATACTGTTGCCCATTTTGGTCTTGGAGGTCAAAATAGTGGAGCAATCTTGGTTGGAGAACCTGGACAGGCATTTAATGGTATGGGAGCTGGTGGCTTGGTAGTCAATTTGACTTCTGGATTGTCTTCTATCTCAGCGAATAACAATGGACAATTTTATGCATACCGTGCATCCAAGTCTGCCTTGAACATGATTACTAAGTCAGTAGCTGCGGATTTGGCCAATACTGGAGTCTTGGTATATTCTTTAAATATTGACAATGCAGCATTGGATTCCAAGAATCCAAATGCTGGAATAAATAATGCTCAAGGAATTACAACACAAGGAAACAATCCCAACAATCAAAATGCCAATAATGCCCAAGGATTTAACTCCACCAATTTAGCTCAAGCCATTTATAATCTACTAAATAATGGAAATGCCAATTTGAATGGATCTCTCATTAATGTGCAAGGTGCACCTCTTTTATTCTAGACATCCTTCAAAAGTTATTTGTTGTATTTATTTAATTAAAAAAGATTTTTTATTAGTTTATTGATAGCAAAATAAAACAGAAGTTTATATAAACACACTATTTCGACTTATTTCTTACTTTGTGATACTAAAATATTTTCAGCTTTAATCCAAAATATAACATAGAAAAATTTATTTAGTAACTTAGGAGTTTATAATAGAAATTTTCATTCTATTGAAGGTGACTGGACAAAACAATTTCTTAAAAAGACCACTTTTAACCTGTCGTCACTGTTGTTTTGATTCATTAACTTTTTTTAATTAACTTGTCACACTCTTGTAATTAAAAAAGTCTTAACTATATTAAAAAATAGTTACAGAAGAATGGAAAATTATGTTATTTTTATCATAAATAATTAATATTTCCATATAATTACGTGGGACATTTAAATATTGAAAGTACTACACATAAATTTGATACAATTTTTGAAATTTACGAATAAATTATAAAAATATAACTAATTTTACCTATTTAACTATCAAGATTATACTTATTTTATTGACAAAACATGCTATATACACTTTCAGAGTATTATTTGCATATAACTTGTAATTTTACGTCAAATCAAAACTAAACACACATTATATAAAAAAAACAGAAGATTAAGTATACCTAATAAATAATAAAAAACAATTAAGGAATAATGTTTAATTAGATTAAAGAAGAATAACAAGGAACAAAAAAAAAAAAAAGAGTGGATAATAGTTTGATCCGGTTAAGATACATCAACTTTAACTTTGTGTTAGTAAACAATATTATATTCAGTATTCATGTTGAATATAATAGAAAGTAATTATTTGATGTGGAGACTCATGTCTCGTCAGAAGATTCATAGACGGATTATCGCAATAACTTCGTATTTATAAGGAGTCATGTCAACTATTGTATTTCTATTTTGAGGAACTACTGGAAATGAACCTTGGTAAGTTTCATGCCTTCCAATTCGATCCGCTCTAATCCTTATTTTCTTTACTCCCTCTAATGAAGAATCTCTAAGCATTCCTTCTTTTCCATGTTAAACATGCTTGATCATGGGAAGTTTTGCTATGTGATTACGAGTGCAATTTAGCAGTTGCTTCTTCTCTTAGTAAGATTTTACCAGGGATATGTGGTTTCTTACCAGGTATATACTGAGACGGAGTAGCTCCAGTGATGAGTTCTGTAGTTTGCTAAAGGTAAGATATTTTACTTGTTTCTGTGTAATGTTTGTAGAAGCTCTCGGTTACACCTGCTTCTTATTGATTAATTGTTGATATTTAAAAAAAATGTCGGATGTTCTACATACTCATACAAAGTATGGTCTGCACATCATTACTGTAACTAAACTATTCATACACATATAGTTAAAGTAAACATAATTAATACTATTTTCCTTGATATCACTGAAACAGATTCTATTAATACCTATATCATTGTAAAGATTTAAATAACATAAAAATAATCACAAGTTGCTTGAACAAAATTCATTCACAAGTTATACATTTTTTTCATCTTGTTTTCTGATAAAATAAAACTATTTTGATGAAAATAATTGTCGGCCCATGAGATGGTTTTGATGATAAGTAATTATTAATTAATACCATTCCATAGTCTATGATTAAAGTTGAATCTCTTTGGATTAATAAGATCTCAAAATATATACACAATTACGTTTCTTCTATTAACTAAGAAATAATGTATGTACAATTTAGGTGTATCCTGCCTATTGAAAAATTATAATTATGCATGTATCAATTACTCCTTTGTAATATACTTTATTGATTAGAACATTCCACCAAAAAAATAATTAATAAATTTGATAATGATTCCTGTAATTGTAGGAATACTAAATAGTCAGGCTTCCCATACATGTTACTCCGATTTTAAAAGATGAAATGTTTAATAATAATTATTATTAGCCACGAATTGATATCGTGGTGTGTCCATTAATTAATGGTTTATTTAATTAATACTTAAGCGGTTAGTTTGAAAATGATCACAACCAATTAAGATAATTAAAAGGCCAGTTAAGAGGTAAAATGTTGATTTGAAAGAGAGAGGAAATGATTGATTATTCAAAAATTTGGGTCAGATGTGTCGGAGTCCCTGTGTAGCTAATTATGTCCAAATTAAAGTATCAAAAAATGTTTCTGTATTTTGTCTACACTGCTATGGTTATATCCTGGAGTATCAAATAATGCCCTATATAATTCTTATAATGGTTTTGTCATTGGACAAGAAACTTGCACAAAGAGCCCAAGTCTTTGCTAAAGGAGAAATAATGCAAAAAATTTCACCTCCGTCCCTATCATCACCGAAGAAAATCTTTTAAAATAATCAAACTTACTCCTCGTTTCAAAAAATCTATAATGACCTAAGAATCAATAACTGTAATAGTTAAATGACAAATGTACTCAACGAATGATCTATTTATAGAAATAAGCCATGTAAATTTAATGGTCTCTTTACATTATCATTCTACAAATACGGTGTTATCCTCATTGTTGATTAGTGAATTGGGTAATTAATTTGAAAATTTTGTCGGATTTGGCTCCATATATACATAAAGAAGTGACTCTTGGCTCTTTTATGATTTAGAGACCAAGAATTGACGATTCCGTTATTTCTAAATTCAATTTATAATTATTTATTCATAAGGTATTTCTTAACTCTTATTGTGATTTTATTTTACACTAGCTGGGGTATCCGGAGTTACCCGGGATTTATTCAAATGAGGAAAAGACAGAGATCCAAAAAACTATATTATATTTTCTCCTGATGTGAATATCTGAGTAACTCTCATATATACATTTTTACAGCATGCTAGCTGGATGATATCCTATGAGTACTCAGGCCAGGAGGAGCATCTTGGATTCAATAAGTAGCCATATTAGCCCAACAGTCAGTAGTTCCAGAAAGCATTGTAGCCGAGAATCATTAGGGATCCGTTGTAAAAAGACATACGCACAGACACACGACATCTATCTAAATATATTTATGTTGAGGTATTATAACCTCTGTTTTAATTTATTTATAGTGTATTTATTTAATTGCTTTTGTTATTTACTGTACTTATTAATTTTTAAATAAAAACATTATTTGGATTACATGATATGTTATTATACCTACTTTTTATAAATCGATTAATATTTAAAATATTTGATTTCTACTGAAGTTATTTATTTTATCGTCAGAAAATTACAATAATTACACGTAAATCTATCAACATATACATGCATACCTACGTCCTACATATTATAATTTGACTATCTATGAAAATATAAACTCCAATAGAACAATATATAATTTAAATATTTAGAAAAAATCGATCTATTTTCGTTATAATTCTACATCTATAGGACATTCATTTTGTAATTCTTATGCCTAGATGGATATACAAAATTAGTCCATTAATTTCTTTCAATGTGGCAATTCAATATAATATGTACAATTTACAATGTCTGAAAAGCAAAAAAAATCCCATGTTACTCCACGGCATCTCTCCACCCCTCTTATGGAGCAGAAAACCAGAGCTACACTCTTGGCCACATTCAACATTTTATATTTTAAATTCAGAGTTACATGAATGGGAATCATAGCTGCTTAGTATTGCTACTTGAGTCATAATCAAATTTGTTTAATATTTTTTCTGTGAAATGTATGTAAACGTCGAAATTCTCTGCAACATTCTGTGTTACTTCAATAACAACTTCTTATAAATCTATGGTATCCATTATAGGTTGTAAATTTATGCATTTTCACTAAAGTTATAATCATTATGAAAATCACTTAAATTAAATTAATGTATTTATAAAACTATACAATTAATTCTTTTTTGATCCATACAAACCATAGTTAAATAAACTTTGCTATGCACCCATAAATCGTTGCTAAATTGTTTTTCAATCAAAATTAATATACAAATGATATTTATGATATTATTTAATCAAGGTACATTCTTTATTTTTCAAAATATTAAGCTACTAAACACTATCAAAATGCTTTTAAGTAATGGAACTCATGGGTTTGAGTAGTTTTGACTCAATTCAAAAAAATGTTATGATTTTAATAGTTTTTTATTCATTAATAGTGAATCTCTCCGTTTTACTCATTACTTAGTTTCATCTCTTTGGTTAAATTAACGAAGCAAGTCTATCAATTTACGGGCTAATTAATACTCAAAATCAATATCATTTCCATGCATTAATACACTGTAGTTATGCATTAATCATACAAGTAAATGTGTCTAACCCTAAGTAACTTCCTATAAATCATTTATCAACAAAATACAACTGTGGTAACAATATTAAGTCATTTAATACTAATCTAAGCCTATATATTTCAACCGGTGTTCGGCAGTCGTGAGAACTGTCAGGTATGTCACGGAAAAATGTGAGAAAATGAAAAAAATGGGCAAAAAATAGAAAAACAAGACTCAAAAACTTAATATGATTATTTTCTGGTGTTTAGCGGAATTTGTTTGCATATAAAGTTAAATATCACTGATCTATGGGTAGTTTCTTAATGTTAACGGGGGGGGGGGGAATTTACAAAAGTATATTATTTCCTTATTGACTAGTGTGGATATCCTGCGTCAAGGTAAATTGTATGATAATAGTTTCATTAAATACCCATTTTGTATAGGAGTATATGTAAGATCCGAAACAGGTATGGTCTCAATTTATCTCATCATAATACGCATGTTTACTTTTTCTCTTTACAATCAAGATATATATTATTTCTACGTATCGAAGAGAAACTGAAGAAGCAAAATATAAAGTTGAAAACTGTGGAAAAATATTGAAAGCCAAAGGCTTTTCAACCAACGGACTCTCAAGACATCTGAAACTTGTTCACAAAATCAATATTTCAGAAGAAGGTAATCCAAGTGAACCTAAAAACAAAAAGTTGAAAATAAACATAGCTCAAGACTGTGGTAGTTCAGGAAAGCCGCTTGATGAAGTAGTCGGTAGAATGTGTGCTAAAAATCTGAGTTTCAATATGATCACATCTAGTAAAAGAATTAGAAAAGCTTTTAAAGCTGATGGTTATGATCTTCCCAAGTCCATTAGATGTGTAAAAGAATGGGTTTTATGTTATTATGAAGTTGAGAAGTCTGAAGTGAAATAAAATATTGTAAAAAAGCTTGAAAAAAGTTGAGTTAGACTTTCTTTCACTACTGGTAAATATACATCACTTCAAAACTTTCTCCCACATGGATTAGTGAGGGCCAATGGATCATCTATTAAAATGGTTGAATTTGTAAAGATTTTGGAATTGACTCATCTTAAGAAATACTGGGTGCTGCTACAGATGGAGCACCAATTATGACAAGCTTTACTACAAAAATGGAATTTACATGCAATTTGTATTGCTCATACTATACAAAAGCTATTGAAGATGTTTTTTATCCAAAAAAAGAAAAAAAAAGTTACGAGTCCCAAAACACTAAAGATGACTCTGATGAGGACACATAGAATATTGAGTATGAAAATAATAGTGATACGCAACTAATCATTGATGAAAACCTTGAAAATGAAGATTTATTGCCCAATTATCTAATTTTGATCAAAAAGATTCGTAAAGTCTGCAAGATTTTCAGACTTGGTTCTGTAAACAATGACGATTTTCTTTAAGCAGAAATTAAATAAAGAACTGAAGTTGATTCTGGATGGAAAAACAAGATGATACTCATACCCCATGCATAGCAAATATGATCAAGTAACTTTTGATCGCATTAAAAGTAGAAGAAATCACAAACTTATTCTTCGTATCGAGTACTTAAATGATACAAAGTCCATTCATCTAAAAAAAAGATCAATATGATGGAGTACCTATCAAAAAGATATCTATTGAAGAAGTAGAAAAATAATTAATCTTTAAAATATACTCAGTGATTGACAAAGTACCTGAGGAAGACATTGATAGTGGTGATGATTAACAACATACAATGGAAAATGACAAGTACAATCTTTCATACCAAGAGAGACAAAATATGCATATTGAACATTCTAGAAAATCTTTAACAAAGACTTCATAAGATTCTATTCCTATTGTTCAAATTACAATTAAACAATAATTTTCTGTTTAAAAAAAAAAAAAGGTCACAAAAGGTCCAAGTACTTAAAAATTTTATTTGAACCATGTATGTACCTCCTATCAGTGTAGAAGCAGAAATAAGCTTTAGTGCTACAAGCTGGTTTGTTACAAAAATTCGCTATAGTCTTGGTAATAAAACTTTCGATTCACACTTGTTTATGATGGAATGTTTCAAAAGTAAAAAAAAAAATAAATAAGAAAAAATACAAATAAATACCAAAAAAGTATAAAAATGAGATTTTTCTGTTTTTCCCGGGAATTATCGGGAATTTATTTTGCTATTCTCGGAAATTCACGATTCCCTGGAATGAAAAAAAGTTGTGAATTTCCAAGACATACTGAAAACTACTTAGAACTTGACCATCATCAGTGCTTTTAAGGCCTTACAAAGAAGTAAGCATCATGAGTGTGATTTAGAGTAGTCGCTAATGATCGAATTCCGATCTCCCCCTAGGAACCAAGTTGATGAAATTGCAAGTTTTGAGCACAAATAATTCGATAGAATGAAGGATTTGGAACCAGAGATTGTCCTCAAGTCACAAGACTCGAGTTGGATTTGCGACTCGAGTCAAATGACTTAATTTCGATGATTCAAATCCTCTCGAGTGGCATAAAATAAGTCACTCTCGAGTGTGGTTAGAAAACAGTACTAGTTTATTTGACTCAAATGGGTTTGAGTGACTTTATTCAAGTTTATTTATTTCAAGTCTAACCAACAACCATATCTCCTTGACACTCACCTTCATCAAACCCAATATTCTGGCTGTTAAAGGTAATAAGGTACTAGTATTTAATATTTCCTCCTTTTAAAGTCAAAAATTAAATTTTTATGTTTTATGTTTTTATAAGTATATGTAGAAGGGAAGACCAGGGGCAATTGTAGCACTTTGCCTTTGGATCAATTACTGTGGACAAGTTGAAGTTAGATACACCAAAATTTAACATAACATTGAATTTATTTATACATTATACCCCTTACCCCCTTAGTTTTTTCACAAATTGCATTTCAATGCAAATGTCATGTGTAAATAATATTTTTGAGTTATAAATAACTTTACTTTTTAAAGTCTTCTTCACTAATCCAATTCAGTCTTGTATATTTACAATAAATATTGACACACTTGTTGAAAATGACCCTTTTCTACCATACGTTACACTTGTTCAAATATTTATTCAATGAGTGAGTTTTGAATTTTAATAAATTACATCAAGGAATAACCAAAGAATCAATGATTCAAATGAATTGCTCAAGATTAGTATATCCACTCATTTTTTTCTGTCGATCATAATAAATATGAAAATGAACATAAAGAATATAAATGACTATATATGTTAATCTTTTAAAATTATATATTTCTGCTTAATTATGAGTTAAAAATTATGTGATAAAGTATACAGAATGATTTTATATATGTATATGTATTGAATGCTAGGTATTGAAATAAAATCAACGTTTATTTCCACTTACTTTCAATGAGTGTTATATTTAATCTATATACATAAACATTGATTGAACCTTTTCCTGACAAAATGAAAAATAACTCCAATAATATATATATTTATTGTACTATTATGTAATTTTGCCACCAGAGCATTTCATTGTTACACTTGGCATTCTATTGGTTTGGAATAAATATGTTGAAGGAAATGACCTTTTTGGACTTTGTTGAAGGTAGGTAACCGTATATTGTATTCACAATACAAACAAAGATTTATCTATAGTCAATAAATACCTAATGAATTAATATCTAAAAAAGTAAAATAATATTTTCTTTAACTCATAGTTTATTCCATAAATTGAGCATTTATACTTTTATAGAGTTGGATTAAGGGAAGCTTTACCAAGATGAGTACATAAACATACTCGATTAAATTTTTGATACTTTATATTCAATTCAACATGCAATATACATATAATCAGATACTAGACCTCACTGAATTCTTGTTAAACTGGGGCTTTAGACTCGAATCGGACATGAAATAAGAAATTTCAGATTAGACTCGGACCTGAAGTAAAAGGCTCAAAACTCGACTTGGACTCGACGTTAAAAGGTTCAGATTCGAGTAAAACTCGATGCGTAAGAACTTTTATCTTAAATTATTATTTTTAATTTGTTATTGAATTTTAATATTGATGAGGACTGAATTATGAATTTTTTGAATCTCAATGAGGAAAAAAATCTTTTACTCTCATTATGTTATAATAAATTTACTAACACGCTTTTTCCAATCAGCGTATGTTATTGGAAATAGCAGAGATGTAACAAATGTGATCAAAGAAATAGTTTATTACCAAAAAATAAGAAACTTACTCATTATCCTAGCTACATCCATTTCTCCAGGAGCAAAATGTAAAATCTACCCTTGCTCCAGTCTGCCAAACTGAAAATTTTAACACCCTTTCGTCTCCATATTTTATTTTTTTATTGCTCTCTTGTTGCTATTAATGAAAATAAGGACTTGATTCATGACTTGAGTCTTGACCTAGACTCGTAATAAATGACTTGTGAATAACAAAGTTACATTCTCAATTGATACGATATAAGCATACGATATAAATACTATTATATAGAATAACCATTATAAATAAGAGTACAACACTTGTCTGCTTTGATCAATAGCGCTGCTCTTCATTTCAATAGTAACCTGAACAATGTCGATGCTGGACAAATGATCAAGGCTTTTTCTGTTAACGCAGTATCTCCTTTGATGTTGATCAAGGCTCTATCGAAGCAATTACAGAATGGAGCTCAAGCATCTGGAATTTCAACTTCCGGTGCTGGAGCTGGAGGAATGATTTACTATTGTGCTAAAGCAGCAAGTGCTGTTCAAGGAGCTATTCAAGTAGCTGGTGGTGCAGGTAATCTTGCTAATGCTGGACTTAATAATGCAAGAAACAATACTGGAAATAATGCTGGATTAAATAACGCTGATAATAATACCGTCCTAACTGGTCCTTCAGATTCAACTAGTGCCAATAGTCAGGGCCTCGGCAATCAAGGACAAAATCAAGGGCAATTACATGTTGAAAGTCAAGGTCTTGGCGGAAACCTTAATACTGTTGCCCATTTTGGTCTTGGAGGTCAAAATAGTGGAGCAATCTTGGTTGGAGAACCTGGTCAGGCATTTAATGGTATGGGAGCTGGTGGCTTGGTAGTCAATTTAACTTCTGGATTGTCTTCTATCTCAGCGAATAACAATGGACAATTTTATGCATACCGTGCATCCAAGTCTGCCTTGAACATGATTACTAAGTTAGTAGCTGCAGATTTGGCCAAAACTGGAGTCTTGGTTTATTCTTTAAATATTGACAATGCAGCATTGGATTCCAAGAATCCAAATGCTGTAATTAATAATGCTCAAGGGTTTAATGCAAACAATATTGGGCAAGCTGTTTTTAATTTATTAGATAGGGGAAATGCGAATTTAAATTGAAGCTTGATCAATATTCAAGGTGCTCCTTTATTGTTCTAATAGTTTTTATTATTAATACGGTCCTTCAGCTATTACTAAATCATTTGAAATCAACTATGTTAATTATGAAATATGTTATTGTTGAGGGAAATATAGGCAATTTTGTTATTTGAATTCATTGTGTTCTCAATTTATTGTAAGTGCTTGTAAAAATTTGTAGAAATTACCAGTAATTTATTTCAATGTGAAAGGGAACCAGACATGGCCAGACAAGTCTGACTATGCGAGGTTTTCTTTAAAATGAAGGAATCAGTTTCCTTTAATGACGATATATAATGTAGTTTTAAACATGTGTATTTACATATATTAAAGTGAAATTGAGCCTGTAATTATTTTCCCTAATATTATATTTTAATATACGATTATATTTTTAATTACTATTAATGCACATATACATTATTTTGAAAATTGAAAAAATCCTTTGTGTATCAAAATTCTATCATATTTACATTAATATAGATACTTAAAATTAATTAAAAATATTGGTAAAATATAGATAATACCAGTAGATATTCATATTTATTGGTCCCTTGTTATTGATTTGTGATTATTACAACTTCGGTTTTCAAATTCACATTGTTTTATTTTTGAGAAACTGGATCTATTAAACTTGTATTTAAAAAATGTCTATACTTTTCATTGAAAAATATTACTTTTACTAAACATTATCTGTGTTCTGTATTTATTGGCTATGGATAAATCTTTGTTTGTATCTAAGTATCTAAGGTATCTAAGGAAGATCATTAGAGATTCTTCATTGGTGATCCATTTGTATCTTAGTAGTTCAAAAAGTCTATAATATATACTATGTAGTTCAAACTAGATATAAGCCGATATATCAGATTGAAGTCAGAATTCTCATATACGTTCCAAAAATTTTAATATCTTCATTAGATCGATACCGGTGAAAATTCTTTCAAATTTCGATATTTGTTCTGATATTTTATGTTACCAAAATTCATGAATTTCAAGGGAATGATTAATTCCCACAAAGTCCCCCCCTTTTTTTTGTTTGTGTGTGTAATTATTCGACTACTCCAAATTTTTTCCCCTCTGTTTTTTTGTATTTTACAGTACTTTCGCATTCATTTCTTACTAGTATTAAAACCGCTGTCTGTAGTGCACCCTTTTTATTGGATTTTCTTTGGGCCAATAATTAAATGAACATATAGAGTTGGATAGAGCATTGTGCAATAATTGATGAAAGAAACATCGAAACAGTCACCAGCAGTCGTGGATGACTTCATATAGGTCATTTGATCTCACTCAAATTGCCTAAATTGACTATTTCCTGAAACTTTTGACTTCAAAGGCAACCACAATGTCAGTGACATATTCATGTGCCCTGATATGTCTTGTTACACTTAATAAATTTGATTGAATAATAACAATATCTTCTTTATGTGTATTATAGTATCATCGGATTTACTATTTTACATATATATATATATATATATATATATATATATATATATATATATATATATATGTTATGATCCTATACAGATTCTGGTGTCTGTTATTTTTTTGTTTTATGATACCATGTGCAAGAATCGTATTACGTTGTTGATTTGTTGTAATAGATATATGTATGGTTTATGATGTAAAGGGGTCGGTTGAGTGTTAAGTTATATATTTGGGTCATTTCATGTGATATATTACATGATGAGAAAGATCTACAAAGAATAAGCAAGCTGGTGCTCAACGCAAACCGTATAGATATAAAGCGCATTGTCCGCGCCAAATGATTACACTGGTCAACCAATTTGAACTTTCAAAAATCCTAAGAGATATAAGTAAAGTAAAAGTTATTCAGTTTTGCACACTGATTTCAATATGTAATTCTTTTTTTCGAGAGTCTTAAAGTTTTCGAGAAATTGGACCCTACTATTTTAGCTTTTTTGGCCCATTTTCCAACTTCAACTTCAATTTAAACTTAGAAGGATATAAATTTGTGTATTAAAAAATGTTGATTCGCTAGTGCATTTAATGCAAATTCCATTTCCAGTCTTTATTTTGACCTAAAAGGACTCCTAGGGGCGTAGGGTTTACGTAAATATACGTGTCTGTGCATAATACACATTTACTCAAACTGACCGACAACTAATTCAAGGTAAGCCCTGATCACATTTACACATACCTGCGTAAGACATCTCCCTCGTAATTATATCCTTAGAGGGAATACTCTTTTAAATATCAACTCTCACAAAATCCTTATAAACTTTATACAACTAGGAAGACTTTCCAACGTGTTTATAGCTTTATTCACATCTTAAAGAGTCTTTAAACTGACATCTACAATCTTCAAACTGTCATTTGTTACCGTTCCTGCCTGGAGGAGGTTTGAATTTCTTCTTCATTTCGTTTCCTGGTCAGGCATTTATTGACAATAGAAAATAATGATTAAAAACAAATAAAAAGGAGTCAATCTCAGCTCTACAAAGAGGTACTAGTTTGACTTGTTATACTTATAACATATACAAATAGAAAAAAATCCCTCTCAAATATTTTGTAAAGAGTCCTTACGTGCCTGTAGCAACTATGACTTATGAGTCGTGATGTCCACATAATGCTTAAAAATGCAGAAAAGAAGGCCAAAAATGCAAATATGTCCATCTAGTATTTTGGTAAAAAAATGCCATTCAAGGTACAATTTTTTATTCAAGCAGGCTCTTGTTCCACTGAATAATCATCTGGTCCCTCAGATGGCCCTCTGTTTGCATGTTTCTCTTGTTGGTGAGGACCTTGAAGATGCTGCAGGCTCTCTTGTGGTCCACGGATGTCATGGGGACGCAGTTGAAGCTTGCTATGATGTTGGGGTTCTCCTTCAAGCCAGGCACATTCTACCCAGAGAGCACTGGGCCAACCTTACTCATCTTCACATAAGCTGGGTTCTTTTTAAGGATATCCTCCAGCTTGATCGCAAACATGGGGATGGTCAGGCTCTCAGGCACCTTTTGAATGATATGACAAGGGACAATCTTTTCTCAAGCTGAGTGATGCTATCCTTTAGGATCTTCAAGTTAGTATTGATCAAGGTGAGGTCTTGGCCATAGGTCAAAAATACAAATAATGCAAATGATGCAATTAAGGCCTCAAAATGCAAATGAAGATAAAAAAATGCAAATAAATCTTATTTACATAATTTAAGCATCACTATTTATGAGCATTGATCACCATTTTTTGTAAATGGGGTGGCCAGTTACTGGAAAATAACTTTTAGGGTAGTTCATGAAGAAAAAAAACCATATTTTTAGTGAGAATTTTAGCTTTTGAATGAGAACAACACACAAAATAATGAGTTTATCGAATAAAAAGGGGGATATATCAATGTGTGAACTCCAAACACAACGATTTTTATTTTTCGTCATTAAAAAGGTGTGTTTTCTTTGTTTTTCTTGATTTTGCTTTTAATATATCTAAGATATTTGATTTGAAAATGCAATTGAAAAATAATATCAGTCAATTAAAGTAAATTTAATATATTTTTTGGGTTCTATTGGTCTCAAGGTGACCATTCGTCATAATCGATATGTGTTTGGAACTGTGAGCGCTGTTAATTTTTGTGATGTAGCTCCTCAATGGAATGCAAAGTCGTTTCTCCCTGAATAAGAAAATTCGGTAAATGTTATTTATGTAGTAGAAGGTCTGATTACTGGCTTTTCTAGTGTGAACGAAAAAAGGATTAGTGGTAGATGAAATGACAAAGATATGTAGTTGATGGGACTTCAGGAAATAGTGTAGTAACTCTACAGAAGTACTGCCATCGTTAAGAAATAATTTATTATGTATATATATATATATTGAAGGAAATGTGAGGACGCTAGTGCATTGATGCTCTTGGAACCCTCAGTCAGATACAATTTATTTGTAATTTGCATCAATTGTAATAAAATTCCCACTAATAGGAACAATTTGTCTGGTTTATCCGAGTGTTTTAATCCATTGGGTTGATTTTTGCCCGTATTTTTCATTGCTAAGCTTATCTTTCTGGAGAAATGAAAGTTATCGTTAGGATGGGATTATCCTGTCCAAATTAAACTAGTAGAGTGATTGAATAATTGGAAATTAGTTATACTTACTTATAAATTTTTATGTTCCTCGATGTGTCGTTATGAAGGATGTTAGTCGAACGGTATCTATTATATTTGTATTTTTGATATACTTTCTCAAAAAGTTGCGAAGCTGTGTCGTATCTAAAATCAGTTGTAGAAAATGGTGGTATTTATGTCAGTTAATGTCAAGAAAATTGAAATTTCTTGTATGGAACCAGAGGAAAAAAAATTGCCCCTTACATCAGTTAAAGTATAAAATAGTTATGCTTGGACTCATTCAACTATTGTATGGCATTGACTTCAAAGTCAATGAAACTGAAACGAAATGTAGCAAATAAGTTACAAAAAAATAAATTACAACATTCCCAACTGCTTATGGCATCATATTTTGGGATATGAAAATTCTGCTGATTTATTGAGCAGAGGGATGAATGCAAAAAGTTCGGAGGAAGTAAAGTAAGGTTGACTTCGGTCAGAAAAATGCGTTTGGCCATGCAATGTTCCCCGTTTTTCTTATGACGATGAAAACTGAGAGAAAAATTTATTTGTTGGTTATATAGTCCAGTATGAAGAATCCGTAATTAATAAACTCATTGATGGGAGTAGGTAGTCGATTAATACATGCACTTAGTTTGCCTGAAGATTCCATGTTTCCTATAATATCTCCTCATTCACATTTATCGATTTTAGTTTTTCGTTATGAACATAAGAGACTTATTCATGCTGAGCCTCCCACAGTCCTTATTTCCTTAGGAAGGTGTTACTGACTTGTTAAGGGGAGACGATTGTCTGCATTTCAATTAAAAAAATGTGGTAATTACACTGGTCAACAGCCAAAAATTCTAAGGGGTATAAGTATAATAAAAGTTATTTAGTTTTGCACTCTGATTTCAAATATGTAATTTTTTTTTCGAGAGTCCGACGGTTTTCGAGAAATCGGTCCCTACTTTTTTAGCTTTTTTGGCCCATTTTCCAACTTTAACTTCAATTTAAGCCTAGAAAGATACGCATTTTGGGCATTAAAAAATAATGATTGGCTAGTGTTTTTTATGGAAATTTCATTTCTAGTCTTTGTTTTGACCTAAAAGGACTCCTAGGGGCGTAGGGTGCCGGAGTAGGCCCAAAAGTTGATGAAATCCTTAATACTTAAATAACTCCTTGAATATTACATGAAATATGTAGATTAATAAGAAATGCATTAAAGAGCTTAGACCCACAGTGTTTACTACGTCTTGTGGACGATCTTTTTTTGCAAATATATTTAACCGTGTTTATGGACTTTGTTGATTTTCTTTCTTTTTTATCATTTAAAATGGTTTTTCGCTCTCTCTGAAATAAACTTTTGAAGAAGAAACATATTGTAGTGCATTGTGGTATTATTAAATCTCCCATTTGAAGTGGGAGCAATCGCTTGTAGGCGATTAGAACACCTCTACAAATTCAATCGCCTGATACGCTCTCATTATTTAAAGATACCATATTTTTTATGACGTCATCTCTGGCGTGTCTTTAGAATTGGTTCTTTTTTCACATCCTTATAAGACCAAACTATCAACAAATGTTATGTTCTCTCAGAGGAATTTGTGACCGTTACATTTGTAGGTCCATAATATCTGTAGGCCCTAGGAATTTTTAATGATTTTATGGTTATTTGCCTTTAGATTTTTATATTCCTTTGGGCAGTGAATAAAAGCAACATGAAGTCATTGCGTTACAGTCATTGAGAGAAGCTGTAAGGAGAGTGAAAAGCAGTTCTCCAGAAAAAGTCATGATCCAATGCTATTTTTATTGAGGAATTATGGAAGCTTCAAGATACCTCTCGCTCCTTCATTAGGACAACGTTAATATTTATATGAAATGTGAAAGTCTTCAAAATATTATGTTCATCGGAGCACTCCAATCTTTAGTGAAGTAGAAGAAAATCTGGTTTTTGAGTGATTTGCTGTATATTTATGAGCATTTGTGAAGTAGATACTCTAACTACTTATCAATTGAACTATTTGAATATTTTTTCTCTTAAATATAATTGAAGCATTCATTTTTGCACTCTTGGATAGGTGTAAAAGCTTTAAAACTCTCAAGTGAATATATGTATATGCATGTCTACATTAATCATTAGTTCCGTGTTTTATTAATGCATGAAAATTTTAATTAAAATATTACGGTGCTAAAAATAATAATTAAAAATTATAACCTAAATTACTATGAAATACTAAATTTTTATTTAAATTTCATTACTGATTTGTACATTTCTCTTACATTGGATGTATCAAGTCAAATTCAAATTAACTTAGTTGTAGTTGACGGTTTGATCTGATTGATATAAATAAAAAAAGACAACATTTCATGAAAAATATTATAGTTAACATGTCAAAATTGCAGAGAAACGTCGTTTTTGGGACTATTCTATAGATTGTTTTATTTCTTTTTTAAACTGTAGGGATTCTTTATTCACTTGTTTCACATCCACTCTTAATATTGATAAAATTCGTTATATTTACTCAAGGAGATGGTTTTGATGATTAATATGGTCAATGGTGTAGTTAGATTTTCAGACTATGTATGATTACCTATTCTAGGGTGAACATATTTTAATTTCCAAAAAAGAAGACATATATTCAAAATTAATAAATTTATGAATAAAATATTTATAAATTATTCTGATATTTTTACGCCCGGGCAATAAAGGATGATTGGTTAAAAGATCTATTCAGATCCCATAAATATAGAGACTTTAGGACCTAAAACTGTATTAAAAAAGATCAAATCTTAGAACTCCACTAAGACATTTTTTGATTTACAAAATTAATTATTTATTATGCTTTTGTGGAAAATAAATAAAGCTGGATGGCACAATGAGCTGTCCTAACAACATGTTTGCTGACAAAATTGTTCACCTTGAAGAAAAAGGTCTGCCTACTTGTAAAAAAATTGAGTTAGTTTTTAAATATTTAGTTAAGATAAACATTTAACAATGATAAAATCGTAGTAGTATATATTTAATTTATTAAAACCAAATAATGTTCAAACTATTTTGCCCTTTTTAACTCTGAAGTCTGGGGGATTATTCTATATACACATGTAATTTGAGGCATTCTTTCTATTAAGTTTTGTATTGCTTGAGAAATTTGGTTGAAAATTTTAAGAATTTATAATTCATCGAATATGGTCTCGCTATTTAAAATTGCTTTCTCATTTATAATATCTGAACTGTTATCATTGCAACCATTGAGACAATTTGTTATGTTGTAATTTTCAACATAATACTAGACTGGTTATTTCATAACTGTAATATCCCACTTTAAGTTTTGAAACATCCGAAATAGACGCAGTACATTTATTTGTTCTCTTTTCTTTATGTCGCTAAAAAATACATTTTAGAGAAAATTAGTAGAAATCATTCTTTAAAGATAATTTTATCAAACTTTATAAATAGTAATATGTAGTCCAACTTTGTAAGCTAACCCTGTTCGTTAGAAATAAATAGCTGTTCTTTTTTTATTTAAAGGTGCCTCGACACTCCTCTGGTGAAAAAATCCCATGACTTTTCTTGAATAAATTATGAAGACAATAAAAACATTTATTGGGTGAATTAAAGTTATGTAGTTATCCTGTTCAGTGAATCTAATAAATTTTTTCGTCGATAAGCTACAAAGTTATAAAAATAAAAATATATCGTATTTTTTTCATAATTGTTAAATATTAATTAATGAAATCATAATGTTCTCCTCTCAAGATTAAAGGAGTAATGACATATTTGAAAAATAAAAATCCTGTTCAGATTGCCAACCACTAAAAATATCGCAAATATATACACGCTGAAGATTTAGAGCCCTGAAGATATATATTTCAGTGCATTTGGCGTATAAAAATAAGTTCTTCCCCTTAATGACATCAAAAAAGATATGGTAGTCATCAAAGTCAGCTTATATGCAGTCGATATAACGCTATGATCGTGGCTGTGATAGCCTTGTTGTAGGCTCATGACAGTTTCTTTTAATGCTTATAGCAATAAAAGTAAATCAATACTTTGTTGTGAATATCCTAGTATTAAGTTTAATAATGGCTATCCATTCTTTAAAAAAAAACCGAATATATGAAAAATAGGAGAAGATACCATTTACAATAATGTTTAATAAATAAAATAATAACCTCTGAAGAATTAATTTTTTTTCTGCTCATGATTCCATTTCATGACATGAATATCTTTAATGTGAGAATATGTCAATTTATTTTTTTGTAAGGATAATTTAAGTTCTTTCAAAAGCTTAACATTTTTTCGGTATCACAACTATTTCCTGGATGGTAATCAAATTTTTTCGAACTTGATGTTGCATGAGTTTTTTGACAGACTCCAATGCATTTTTAATTACTGATTTCAAATCTCGTTTTTGCAAGTTTTTCACTTTTCTCCTTAACCCTCCACTTTTTGTATATAGCGTTTTCACGAATTCGAATTCGGTCATCTCGGGGAAATAAACGATTAAATGTTATAAGAATAAAAACCTTTATTCCTTCAAGGTTAAGGAAAATGGTGAATTATTGCAGTGAATTCGGATATCTTATGGGACCCACAAATAAAAGGAGTTAAACATTTTCTGTAGATCAAAGATATGTCACTCTGTATTATTTATCAGATCCTAATAATATGTATTAAAAAAATGTAGATAAATCATTATACATTCATATTAGTTACCCCGTAACCTCGTGTCCATTTTATATAATAAATATTTCAGCTTTATGGTGTCATTGATCTATGGTGCAATTTGTGACACCTGTGAAAATGCTTTATTCTCTTTGCCCCATCATCAAATACAAATTGCATTATAAAACTGAAAGTTTGTTATAAATATTCCTCTGACTATTTTCTGTGAAAAACCTTACATTAAACTTATTAAAACAAGAAATACGCGAAACACATGCTTTTATGCCCGTCAGTGAACCAACCTTAAAAGTCCATTTTCATGTTCTTTATAAGTATTCTATAAGTACTAATATGTACATATAGTATTACGGGAGACTTGTTACCTCGGACTTGAACTGGAGTCGCATTTAGGTCTAATTAAACTGTGACTCGACTCAAAATCGAAGTTAAAAAAATCCAACTTGAATAATAAGACTCACTTATAAACAATTTATTTCACACTTTAATTATTATAATTTATAATAATTTATCATTTGTCCTCTTTCATAATTGAACTTGATTTATGTGAATGATGTCTGAATCAGAGCTGTGGGGACTCATATTGAAGGCTGACACAAATTATTGTACTTTAAAATGTGACATTATACTCTAATGTACATGTAAAAAGATTCACAACTGGATTTAAACTCGAGCTCTAAGACTCGTGAATAGGTGTTAATGTGCTTGGATTTATATAAATAAACAACCTTTTAAAAAATGAAATCTTTGAAAAACTAGTTTTAAATGGAATTTTTAGGACTTTCTTCTAGCAATTGAAGAGACTTAGATAAAAAATAGGGCAAAACTATTGTGAATTTAGAATGTTCATTCGTGTTTTCATTTTATTTATGAACTCATTCAGTAAATATATATCTTTTAAACTAGTTACTTCACAAAGTTAAAGCATCACTTTTCTTTCCTTTCTTTCCCTTTTTTAAAAACATTGGCATTGTTTATAGCAAGCAATTTGGTTACCATTAAAACGTATATACATATACGGATATATATGTTTTATTCGTAATTGAAAAATAACACAAGTCAACAAATTTTTACTTTTTCAAAAACTTTTGTTTGCATTGTTTTGTAATATAATTTTTTTGACTTGTGTAATAGTTAGTTGTAGTACTGTAACTATGGAAGTCAAACAGATATATAAATATACATTGAAAATGTATTTAATAAAAAAAAAATAATGTTGTATTCTGATAATTTTGACTGCTGTCTAAATTTTCTGAATATTTTATTTTTAACTGTATTCTCTCCTGTAAATTAGGGTGCTCCTCTTTGGATATATGTCTGGGTACTGGAAGAAAGAAATTCCAAATATTTATCTTCATGAGAAAGTATTTGTCATTTGAATCATTCGTGATTTGACTAAAAACAATTACCTTTTCAGATTATAAATAAACAACGTTATTGAATCGAGAATGGGGAAAGAAATTAAGACTCCACTGAGGAGTCAATATTTGTACGTAATAAACGAATTTGCAGATTCATTTCAGAAGTCAATCTACTCCGTTATCATCGCTTATATTACTACGACAGCTCTTGTATACATTATACTTACGCTTTCTCGCCGTTTCCTCTATACTGGCACACATCCTCATTCAATTGACACTTCTTCATACTGATTAACTTCTCATATTACTAAAAGTCCCTCAGTTTACCGTCTTCACTTTACATTTCACCCCCCCCCCTCTTCGTCCATCTCTCTGTAATTGAGTCTCCTTCTTCATGTCTTAAAGTGGAGTACAAGGAATAATCATGAATATCCTTCGTTAATCGTAAATTTATTTCTTGTTAGTCAATCGTATTCTGGACAAATTCATTTATTTTTTATTTCATTTATAATGAGGAATTTTATGTTTTCATGAATTAGTTTTATTGAAGAAGTATAATATAACTTAAAAGTAAGATAAAATTATAAAAATATTTTCAAATTCATTATTTTAATATCCTGATGAAGGTGTTCTTATTGTTCATCACCAACAGCTCCTAAAGTAAATGGGAAATTATCGACATGTGAATGTAGCAAATGTATCTTAAGAGACATGTGACATCTAAATTTAAGGAGCTCTTTCACACACTCTTAGTATTGAGGCGACTTATTGTTGCCGAGAAAGTTTTTACGTACCCATTTGAAGGACTTCCTTGCATTTTGTTCTGGTATTTTAAAAGTTTTTACAAAATATTTTATAATTGGGTTACTTTCAGCTGATTTTGGAATCCTTCTATGCACTTCTACTTCAGTCTATTGTACTTGTTTTTTTAATAGCTCTACCATGAGTATTTGATTTTCAGCGAATTTTTAGTCGAAATTGAATGAAAATTTACACGTTTAGATGGACGATTTCTTCTTGGTTAAGGAGTCTTATCAATCACTTGACAAGTCAAAACAAAGACTGGAAATGAAATTTGCATTAAAAAACTAGCGGTTCATTATTTTTCAATCCACAAAATGAGTATTTTTCTAGGCTTAAATTGAAGTTGAACTTAGAAAATGAGTCAAAAAAGCCAAAAAGTAGGGTTCGATTTCTCGAAAACCGTTGGACTCTTGAAATTAATGTGCAAAACTTCTATTATTCTTATACCCAGAGTTTCAGAAAACTTCGATCCTGCGATCCTGGATCGCGAGGAACTTTCGTTACTTTTCCAAACTTATCGAAATTGAGGAATTTTTCTTGTCCGAGGAAGTTTTATCATCAACCCGAAAATTGAATAATCTTAAAATATAAGATGAAAAACTTCCTCGAACACACAAGAAATGTTCCTCAATTCTTATTTATAGTTATATAATCATCTACTTTCTGTTATTCGTTGCTATCACCCAAATTGTTGATGAATACAACTCGTTCAAGTCGTCTCTCAGAACTCTCTATAACTCAACAAAAGCTGAAAATGATTTCATCCGATTGTTTGAGTTCGTATTGTTTAAACACCACGAATGTCAGGAGTATGCATGTGATGAAATATGCCTCTCTAAAGGGAAAACCAGTCGCAATGAAATTTCTCCACCTTTATCTGAAAGAGAAAGAATTATACGAAGGGTCACGAAAAGTTCTTAAATTTTTTCTTGAGGTGTACCGTTAAAACCCACGCTGAGGGAGTGGCCGAGTCTATGGGGAGCGTCATAGATTTTCACAGTGATAAGAGGAGAGGACTGTCCATTGAGGACATCGGTAAGGAGTCAATCATTCATTGGAATGGTCCTCCAGTGAATTTGGGAAGTCATCTTGGTGAGAAATCGTTAAATCGATTATTTAAAGGTAGAAAATGGCATTTCGTCACCAAAAGAGGACAATTCGACCAGTCTACTGTTTTGAAAAGAGTTAGTGACAAGAGCCAGAGGGTGCCGTTTTATTCTTGAATGCTTATTATAGTCAATATTTATACTGATTCTATTTGTTTGTGTTGTGTTTATGTTGAATATTATATTCATAGATTAGTTGTTTTCATGATGGCGATATATAAATGAACATATATTGCATTTTTTTCGACCCCTAGACATAGGCGTACGAGGCAGGGGGCTGGGGGCTGCAGACCCCCCAGTAGGTCAGAGATCTAAAAAATTCGGGCAAAATTACATTTTTTCGGGCAGAATTAATTATTAATTGCTCAAAATGTCTAAACTGAAGGTTTTATGGAGTCTAGAAACGAAAATTTTCTTCTCCCGCCCAACCATGGTGGGCGGTAATTTTAAAGAACATCGATATACCTAAATTATCTCTTACATATTTGGGCAAATTTTGACCAGTCATTTTTTCTTTCCGTACGCCTATGCCCCTAAGTAATTAATCCTTTAAATAGCCATTTCGTGAGACAGCTTGTTGAAATATATACAAATAACTTGTTAATTGATATGAATGATAATTTACTTTATTCAAGGGGGGAATCAGCCACCATTTTGAGGAACCTTTTCTATTTAAGAAAAGTCAGGATCGAGGAAAAAATTATACTTTCTGAAACTCTGCCTAAAAAAGGATTTTTGACGGTTGACCGTTGTTATTTGTATTATTTATTATTTATTTTTCACTTTATTGATGAAGGATTAGTGCAATTTAAGACATTACATCATATATCCATGTTATTTATATATTATATATTTTTTTAAAGCTTTTGTAATCAACGTTATTTGTAATACAAATAGAGTATATAAAATAATTCTTGAATTGGTGTAGTTCAGTAATAGTCTTGTGTTTGGGTCCGGGGGGGGGGGGTCACCGATTGAGTGTTTGCCCAGGATGCAAAAGTAGCTTTAACCACGCCTGTCTCAAAGCCATATAGGTATGTATTACGGAGTCATTGCTCATGAGGTTATAAATAAACTTTCATAATTAACTGTTTAATAGATTCCTTATCAGATATATTATATCCTACTAAAATGTGAATTTCCATTAAATTTTCTTGCAGTTATAAACTTGTTTACTGCTCCTGTCCCTTATTAGTATTCGGATTGCTGATTGGTTGAACTCGAATTAGCTCTTGTTTAGCTGTGAACAATTACCTACCACTATTAAATAAAAAATGCTTAAACAGTTGCGAAAAATTAGCCAAACTACCAATTGATTTAGGACCTTTTATCCTTTTCTTTATAAAGGAAAGGTTAAGAGGTACAATGAAGTTATTTTTGTAGGAATGAGGAAGAATTGACTTGCTACTCATTAATTTCAGCCATGTTTCCTATTTTCGATTTATCGACTCTCGAAAAAAAAAAAAATTACAGATTTGAAATCAGTGTGCAAAACTGAATAACTTTTATTATACTTATACCCCTTAGGATTTTGAACCTTTTTTTCTTTCTTTTTCCACCTTGGGTGTAATTAATTTGATGAAGGAACACTAAATTAAATCAATTGAATGCTTTTTTGTCAGATAGTCTGGACATAAGGTACTTAAGAACGGACAAAAAATTGGCATCAAATGATGTACAATGGGTCAAAATATGAAGAACATATATTTCCAAAGTTTGAGATCTTTTATTCCTCCTCTTTCCCATTTTATCCGATTCTTTATTAATATAATTATATCGCTATCAATCACACTTAGACATAAATGAAAAGGTTCAATCCCTCGAACAATTTTGGTGTAAAATGTTTCGACACATCAATCATCAATACAACGTACCTGCGTGTATTAGAATACTAATATTTTAATTCATACATAAGTGTACGTTGAGTTGTGGGTTTATGATTAATTTAGAGCTTAAAAGGACATACAACTCTCAATATTTTACCTATACATAAATGCCCATAAATGTGTCATAGAAATCCGGAGAAATATACATTTAATGAATTCAATTGATAATTTTTATTGTGCAATATCAAATAGTTGTACATCTTGTATGCCAAAGAATTATGAAAGCATTTAATATGTCAAATTACTTTTGCTTTGTAGCCTTATTTAACGTATACATATGTATCTGTACTGTATATGTATTTGTTTAATTTAGTAAAACACTTTTAAGGAAGTGATATGATAAATAAAGAAAAGGGGGCCTAAAAAGCCTTTTATTACTGAATTAAGTTTTGAAAAGAATGCTCTATTCTTGATAAACTTCATATGCCTTCATATTTTTCAATTAGTTATTCATTTGCAATGGGTAGGAATAGGTATGTTTGTTGTTTCTTTAGTAGTGATTAAAAAAAAAAAAGATTAGAAAAAATTCTCTAAAATTCCCATGGTAATTTTCCACTTTATAACATTTCTGAAGTTTTGTAAGCCTAATGGTATATGTACAACATAAAAATGACTTGTGAAAAAATAAATAAATATACTTATATTTTGACCTGAAATATTGGAAACAGTGTAAAAGATTTAATTGACCATGCTAAAACTTCTTCATAACAATTGAATTTAGCTTTCATTGCAATTAATATTCACAATTATTTTCATTCTCATATCCAACTTTTGGCTCCAAAGTTATAATATATTTTTTGTATATATTATTTGTTTTAGCAATGAAAATTATCTTTTTTGCAAAAATGTAAACATAATAAAGGTCTAAGGTAGTAATAATTTCTTTCATTTGCTAATAAATCTTTATTTCAAAAAATGTTCTCCCCTTAATCAAGTTTATGTTGTAGTACCACAAATGTATCTTTTTTTTGCACAGTTTTCCAAACATAATAACTGTTTGACTTCATATTTTCATGGATCATGACGTTGGATGGTTCATGATGAAATTTTATATTTTGATTTATCCATTTTAAATTTTAATCATGTTACAGAAGTAATATTAGAAAATAATTTTCACTATATATATTCTGGAAAAAAAGATTATTTTCAACATTTGCCAATATTAAATATGACAAACATAATTTCATCAGATCGGGAAAACCAGGGGTAACTACAACATTTTTTCTTTTCTGTTTGATTACCTGAAGTATATATTTGGTTTAAACACTTCTAAGTTTAACACAACTCACATACATCTGCTTATTATTGATTGAATATAGTGAGAGGTTGTACCAATAAGTTGTTTTGAATATGATCCAACAAATATTGCAACTGTCCTTGTAGCTGTGGACAACTGTAATGGTCTTTTAGGGCGGTTACAACGGTTCAAAAATGAAATAAGTTTGAGAAATAAATTAAGAAAATTAGGCTAACTAAATATTTCTTGAGGAATAAATAATTAGATTTTTCAAAGGTGTTGATTTATAACTAAAAATATACAAATACATTAAGATGTAAGATTGAGATTTATATCTCTAATCTTATAAATTATTTTCTTGATGGTTCTCTGCCCTTTTTTCAGCTTTATTACAATGTATGTTCATATATACTTAAATGTAAAATAATAAAGGGGAATAATAAATTGCAGGGGCCATTGCAGTGCCAACCCCTTTGTATTGAGCGTTATACAATCTCATATTTATCCTCAATGAATGAGTTTTGAATTTTGATAAGTCATGTTAACTGATGCCAAAATAATCAATAATTCAAATGATGTAGGTAATACTGTAAAAACAATGATAAACGGGCAAAAGATAATCTTCCAAAAAATTACTTTACCCTTCAAAATTAATTTTTATCCAATATCTGAAAGAAAAATTAACTAAAATCATTGATTTTTGTAACTCTCCCCGATCTTTCCTACCATTTCTAAAAAGTGTTTTCTCAGTGTAATGATAATAATTAATTTTCTACGAATATTAATAAATAAATTTTTTAATTGTGTAATGTAATTAAATAGAGCAGGGATTCTTAAATATTAAATTGTCCATCCGAAGAGTGTGTGACATTCCTGGGAATATGCCATTTTTTTGCTTTGATGGAATAAAATGTATATAACTTTCAGTATAGTAAAAAAAGACATTTCTTAAAACGTTATTCAGTTGACAATCCTTAAGTTATGAATGACATCATAGTCAATCTTATAAATACTAGACCACTAAAAAAAAAAGTTTTCTTTTCTACTAGTGAGATTTGATTAAAACATCAAGCTATACTGTTTGATAGTGAAGTAAGGTAGCTTTCGAAAGTATAATTGGAAAGTTATTATATTTTAGGGAAATATAAACGCCTAGCTTATATCATAGACAAACTCAAATATTTTGTTGGAAAGCTAGAATAGAGGATCTTGTGACTTGAAGAAGAAAATATTGATTCAGTTGAAAACCCGTATATTTTTTTGGTATGATGTACTTCCCTAAAAACAATTCTTACTATGACATTATGGCACTTGTTAGATACGATCAAAATAAACGATGAACATCACTTAGCATTAATTCTTTTATACAAATAATAACACTGGTAAACAGATAAGTTTAATACAATTTATTCAGTTTTGCACATTGATTTCAAATCTGCTTTCAAACGAGATGTCAAGTGTCCGATAAGAATCTTTAACTAAGAAGAAATCGTCCATCTAAACATGTAAATTTTCATCCAATTTCGATCAAAAATTCGCATGAAATCAAAACTTACGGTAGAGCTACTATAAAAGATGTGTAATAGACTGGCGTTGTAGCGTGCAGAAGAATTTCAGATGATTTCCTAATCCTTCTGTGCACTACTACTATAGTAGCTCTACCGCGAGTCTTTGATTTCATGCGAATTTTTGATCGAAATTGGATGAAAATTTACAAGTTTAGGTAGACAATTTCTTCTTGATTAAGGAGTCTTATCGATTGCTGGACATCTTATTTGAAAGCTGTGAGTCTCAGCTTTTTAATGCATTACTTATTAATCCATTTTATATAATATCCAAGGAGTTATTTTAGAACAAACGTACCGACTTTTGGGCCTATTCCCGTCCCCTACGCTTCCAGGAGTTCCTTTAGATCAAAACAAGGACTGAAATTGAAATTTGCATTAAATGCACTAGCGAATCGGTATTTTTTAATGCACAAAATGAGTATCATTCTAAGCTTAAATTGAAGTTGAAGTTGGAAAATGTGTCAAATTAAACCAAAAAGTCGAGTCCAATTCCTCAAAAACCGTCGGGTTCTCGAAAAAAATAATTACATATTTGAAATTTGTGTGCAAAACTGATCAAATTTGTTGACTTGTGTAATTATAATTAAATTTACTTTGTAATACATAGTCAAAGGTGTCACTAGTTTGTATAGTTTCAATGAAATTTGACTATAAATACTTCAAATATTGCACTGTATGATAACTGTCGTCATGGTTTTGTTTAATTCATTATCGGTATAAATTATGAGTTGTGTGTAAATATATTTGGATCCCCGCTTTTAATATTAAAAGAGAATGTGTTCACGTGGTCTCCTATCATATTTCTTCATTATTCGTAAAAATGTGTTATCAAATTATATTTGAAAGACAATATGTTTATTCGATTTACAATTCATTAAATTTGATTAGTTATAATAATTAAAAAAAATTTTTTTTTAATAAATCGAGGGATTTATAAATGGCCAATGCAGTAGCTCATTTCTATATTTTTGTTCTTAATGTGCATCAAATGTTGTGTTTAAAATATTTTTATAACAAAGATGTACTTTACATGTATTTTTTGTACAAATTACTTCTTATCAATATTAATTTGTTTGCTTTTAAAACTTTATACGTCGATTTCTCTAAGTAATATATGTACATATAATATGCACTTACAAAGTGAATAATCTATTATTCTGATAGTCTTCTATACCCTTTTTATATCGATTATTATGTAAAACTGCCTACATTTTTACTAAAGTGTACTAAATTTGCACATCAAAAAAACAACAAACTTGAAAATAGAATATTGTCATGAGAAACTTTTACCGGTATACTTCAAGGACGGAATACTTCAAGAGGGAAAAAATAATGCATACGTTGATGATATTTTACTGTAAAGATGTAATGCTTTTTTTCACATAAGCTTAAAAATTTCAGTAAATCGATACATATATTGTGTTAGACCTGTCCAAAAAAAACTTTTTTTAATTAATTGTTGTGTTTTCGTACTTTTTCTCATGTTTTTACATGTGTCTCTACACATGCAAAAGCATATTTAAAAAAAAATAGTTTAAAATTCTAGGAAACCTAGCCTTAAAATTTAAAAAAATGCCTTAATATTTCATAACTTGTAGATAAAAATTATTGTTAAATGGTAGAATAAGATGATAAAGTTAAGATAAAATTAAAATTTGAACTCATATAAAGAATATCCTATAATGATTTTATCCTCTAAACACCTTCAATAGTTTCTTTTTTCTTATTTGTATATCTTTCATTTATTTGCGTTTTAAAATGTATTTCTTTTCAAAAGAAGTTATAGTAACTTATTTATCAAAATTTGTCATTAATTAATAATACATTTTTAGACCCATTGGACAATAATATTTTTTTCTTTTACATTTATGTAATTTATAAGAATATAAATATTGACAAACAAGTCCATCTATAAATAGTATTCCATTATACTACTATTCATTGTTTTGTTTATAAGATCTTTTTTGAAGCTATCAATGCTTTGTCTATGGTAGTAAAAAAAATTGGATTATCTCTGTTTATATTGTACAAGTTGCCATTTGTACGTGTCATAATATAATTAATAACATTAGACAATTTAATAATTTTAACCGACTTTGAATTGATCCAATCATTTAATTTCGATCTATTAACATTTCTATTTTATTACTTCTTTATGCAAGAAAGAACCATGGACCCTAAGTTTATTGTCTTATGTGCCACATGACTTTTATTAATTAGTAATTTTCATCAAAATGTCAAACATTACTGCTTCAATAAATATAAGGTTTAATAGAATTCCATTATCGTCCTCACAAGTACTGTAAATTATATACCACATATTCTATTCTATTTTTAATGATTCATCTTATTTTTCGCAAACGTGTACAATCTGCTTGTACAAATTAATGTACTGAAGAAAATAAAAATAACACTTTTATACAATCTCTGGGAATATATTCAACAAGATATTTAGTAATTATTATTACTTTAAAGGGCTCTTAACATTGCGATTTGCAAAATCTGAGATTATGTATAAAATAGCCTAATCGACATAGTGACATATTGCAAACATTATTACTTGCTATTACTTTTATTAGCTTTATCAAATTTTACTCAGATTGCATGAATTGTTTTGTTAACTATTTATGGTAATCAAGTAAAGCAACGTCTGGGAAGTTCGTATCTTCTTGCGAACTTTTGTATCATATTTTTTGCCATCAAATTGTGTAATCGTTTTGAGTGTCAGTAATTAAAATAAATTTGAGAATTTTACTGAAATTTCTCTTCTTGAAATAAAAATGTATAGAAGACCTTAAAAATAGACCCTGTTACAAAATGTACATAATATGACGTATAAAAATTATGGGACCTGAAAAACAACTACATTATATTTTGTTGAGAGATAAAATATTACGATACTTAAGCTCATAATTTTTTGTTGTTGCTTAAAAGGTAATCGATAAAAACAAAGGAGAGAAAACATGGATAAACTATAATGAATGTGTTTTACGAAAGGAAACTAAGTTGTTATATGTTGTTATACGAGAATTCATGCTCAAGATAATAGTTTCTCAGTTTTGGTTTGGAGCATAAAAATAATATTGTAACGGCTATTTAATGCGACAAAGCTACATTTTATATATGTCCATTACATTTCTTACATAACCGTTTTTTAAATGTTAAAAGAATAAGTAAAAGTTTCATTAAGCTTTCACGATTTGGGATCAAAACATTAGATGTTCAATGAAATTAATTTAAAAGGATATCAAAATATATATTTGTTCAAATATATTCGAAATGGCTCAATTTCTTAAATAATAGCCCTTTTTGGATTTATTAATAAACAATAACAAACAAAAAACCTGTTTTATCTTCATGACTAAAATATATAGCGAAAATTGAAGCTTGTACATAATAAGTTAAAAGTGATTTATGCATTTACGACAATAAATTAATGTCATCATTAGACTCACTCCTAATGCCCATTACATATTTTTCTGCATCACACTATGTTATTTTTTAAGCGTGTAGGAATACAATTGATTATAAACTCTAAATTGAATGGACAAAAGAAAAATCAATGACGCATTTCTACAAATCAGTTAAACAAATTATAAGACTGGCAAAGCTGAGTCATCGAAGAGTAGAAACCTAGAAATGACCTTGAGAAGATTATTTGAGGAAACTAAAGATTGATTGCTAAGTGAGAAAATGGAAAATCTTATGATTATAAAGCAGCCACATCAGTGCACGTAATTTAAACACAAACATAAGTTTCGTTAATCATAATTTTTTAAGACATATGGAGAAGACCAGTCATGTTGACACACTTTGTATAATCAAAACAGGAGACATGAAACTTTCGACATCTCAATAAAAGAGTAAGTAGGTAAAAAAAAATTCCAACACTCTTTATACATTTCAAGGAGAATCTAACAAAGATTGGGTTATGGCGGAAGATGACAAAAAGGCGTTGCCAAATTATTTACGTCCATTGAAAATATACATTTAAAAAAAAATCACGGATATTTCTCGAAACTTCAACCTTCACAACTACATATTCTCAACTTGATAAATATCTTGTGTCACTATTCAGTAAGACCTATCTAGATACAAGATTAACAGCAAAGTAAAAAAGAGGAAAAGATACTATCAAAAAAAAAAAAAAAGAAAAAAAAAATACCAAAATAAAGCTGTATAAAAGACTGGCGGCCAAAACAGTGTTGGAATATAAAAATTTATTCTGACTGTATAACGGAAAGACTAAAACTAGTTATAGAAAAAACTCTTCCAGATACTCAGTTTGGTTTTTAATTAAGTCGCAATATGCAAGGTGCAGCTATATCATTACAGTCCATACTAGACCTTGCGTTAAAAACTAAGGATCGAGTTCAGTTGGTGCTATTTGAGTTCTAAGAATCTTTTGAATTGATTCAACATTCGATCATCACAGAGGAGCTTACATGTAAAGGTTTTATTCATGTTTTTACCTCAGTCATTCATAAACTATTAGTGGCTCATACTTCGTTGTTGATTCAGAGGGTGAATGAAGAGTAAGACTGGAACAAGGAGTGAGACAAGGTGACTCAATCAGCCCTATACTTTTTATCCTGATTAATGCACGCCATAAAAAGTATAGGGCTGATTGAGTCACCTTGTTGAGTAGTCATTGGCGTCTACAAAATAACCAATATGTTCTTTGCAGAATATGGAACCGTTTTTCTTTGTGGAGAGATAAACAAGTATGACACTTGGAAGCTTTGCAAGATGCAAGAAAAATTTGGGGAAAGTCTAGGGCTTCGAATAACCTCATCAAAAAAGCAAATACCCACAAACATATCAACAGTGCCACAAACGATAGAGTTCTATCAAAAGGTGGTGGAAGCTACAGTTTTGGGGAATATAATTACATAAGGAGGTGCAGAAAAGGTAAAAATAAATAAAATAAAGAATCGAAGACTGTAATTGAAATAAAAAAGGCACAACATAAGTCTTACAGATCGAGTTAAATGTTGTAATCAAGTGTTCATCCTGAGGAGTAATCAAATCCTGAAGTCTTTGATTGTGTATGGTTATAGTTTGGAATCATTTTTTATATTTTTTTAATGTAAAGGGTTTTTTCAATAAAAGCGAAGCATTTTCTTTTTTGAATAAAATTAAAAGGGTTTGAGATATAAACGAATTTCTTTTTTAGTGTCGAAGTACATTTAATTACAATTAACATAAGTATTTAATTTAATTTATTTTGCATGACCAACACGGGTAAGTTTGCAGTCAAAGTCCAATAGTTGAACCCAGTTTTATACCACTTTTTCGCATAAATCGACCGAAATTGCAAGAATTTCGCGTTTAATATTTGCTTTGAGCTCCTCTAGTATTGCTGACTTGTTGGTGTAGACCAATGACTTTACGTAGCCGCATAGAAAATAGTTCAAAGGCGTCAAATTGCATGAACGAGGCAGCCAATTGACAGCTCCATTTATGGAAATAACACGTTCACTGAATTTGTTCTTCAATA
Source organism: Lepeophtheirus nordmannii (assembly GCA_963680855.1). Classification (NCBI taxonomy): domain Eukaryota; kingdom Metazoa; phylum Arthropoda; class Copepoda; order Siphonostomatoida; family Caligidae; genus Lepeophtheirus; species Lepeophtheirus nordmannii. Next base: position 19,217,848 of record OY804521.1, on the reverse strand, counting down.
AATCTATTGTATTGTTTGCTGTGTGGCAAGTAGCACCGTTTTGTTGAAACTACATGCCATTGAAGTCCATACCCTCCTATTGGGGCCAAAAATAATCTATTATCATCGCTCGATATCGATTTTCACTAACAGAAATGTGTCAATTATTATTATCAAGAAAAAAATATGGCCCAATAACACCACCGACATGGAATTCACACCAAACAGTAAGTTTTTGGAGGTGCAATGATATCTCATGAAGTACATGTGTGTTTTTGCTTGACCAATAATGAATATTTTGCTTATTAACAAACTCATTGAGCCAAAAATGAGCTTATGTAGTGAATATGTGTAATGTCAATAAGAACTGAGCGTGAAGTAAAAAACACGAAGAGTAGAAAAATCATTTTTTCTTTTTCTAGCTATCTTCAGTTCATTAAATAAAACAAGGCTATTCTTCTAACACAAAATTTTTGTACTTTTTGTCAAAGTTTCAAAAGATAAATAACATGACATTTTAGCTTAGAGTCTATAGTTTAATTTCATAGTGTTTTCTAGGAATATGATGCTTCAGAAAATACGCAAATGCCTCTCATATATATTAAGGACCAAACTTCAACTCTATTAGGGAGTAATATATTAGGTTGGTAGAATTAGGTTATTCACTCGCTGATCCTAAATGACGCTCTTTACTTTATTTTATTTTATTCTACGAAGCCGTTGTTGTTCTGTTGGGAATCTCGCTATGTTTTCCTCTGAACAATCCTCATTTGGGAAACATATTTCTGATATCGAACCTTTAGAGCATCCAAATGACACATTTCTTAGTGTGGATGAGGGAGAAAGACAAAGAGTTAATATTTGTTTAAAAAGTGGTTGTTCCTGTTCTCTGGGATCCCAGAAAATATTTAGAGAACTAACGTCTTGTTTTAAATGGTTTAGCTGTGAAGAAGTTTTTTATCGACAAGACCTATGCTTAGAAATGCTCCCATATTGAACTTGAAAATGTTTAGATGATGTAGAACACTAGATGGTAAAAAGCAAGTATGTCGACGTTAATAGACCAATACAATTATTGGATGATTTTCCAATTTATGAATAACAATTATTCATAAATATTTATCCTTGTGTCATTTGGTTATTATTAGTATACATCCTGTATATCTTACCTTATCTAGATGTTGGCCATAATAAAATGAAAAATGTATATACTAACAGTAATTTTTTGTTGATTTTTTAATTAACGAAAGGTTTTTTACTTTTAATGCAGGGATATAACTATATAGAGAATTGATAAAGTAGTGTTGCATGCGTATTTGTCCTGGTTAATTTAGTTTTACTCAATAATTATTTAACAGTTTACAGGAACATAGTATCCCTATTGTTGTTTAATACATCCATGAAAATTAAAAACTTAACGTGTTATTATTCCCACTATTAAATATTAAAATTTGGGCTAGTTTTAGAATACTAAGCTAAATACAAAGCGTGCCAAAATTTACAAAAACTATTATCGTTTCAATCACATTTTTAGATAAGTCAAATAATTTTAAACGATAAATGAAGAATTCGGATTTTAAAATTTACTCTTCTGCTAAAGTTAGAGCCGTTTGGGGATTCAAACTGTTTATCTTAGGTGATTAAATTTTAATTACAACTATTACAAATTTTAAACATTCAATATGAGGATAACACAAGTAGCTGATGAATGAGTATCAGAAGTTAAAATTATATTATAGTAAGACATAATCAGTTAGATGGTGGCATTTTATTTAACCAACTTGGTGTCAGGAGTACAGGGCATTGTTTTGATCCAAAATCATAAGAGACTAGAAGAAAAGTGCTGGGTAAATATATTTAGAAATCTCCAACATTGATACAAATTTTAGAATAAATAATCATACTCCCAGTGGAGAACAGATGTTTATTAGATATATTCATTTGAAAATAACATAACAAGGAAACGAATTCAAGAAATCTAACGATAGATTCTTTATTCGGTAGATTTGGAAATTTTCAATGGTCTCACTATACTCAAGTTAAAAAGGAATTTTGTTGTTACTCTTCATATTTAAGGAAACACCTCCCATTAAGTGTAGGAATGCCAACTACTATAGCTTGAATATAATTTAGCTGGATATTTTTATAATATTTAACCTAGATTTGCGTATTTTAAGAGGGTTAATGGAAAATATTTAGTAATAGAAACTGTAGAGCAATTAATATGATATTAACTTTTTTTTGAAATCCCTTCCACGCTCAGTTCTTATTGACATTACACATATATAGATTCAATTTTTTTCACGAGACATTTAATTGTTGGACTGTTCGGACGATCACGTGGACTATAAATTTGTCACAAGCCTCTTAAAGTTGCCACGACCGAACGTGAATTTTGGTAATAAATTTGGATAATTTGCAAACGCTGCTCAAGGTTGTAATGCTCCATGATGATTTGTAAGCTATTTTTGAGTAGAAAATTAATTGAAACAAAACAAAAAAGAATATGACGTAGTTCACCGTCCCTAATGAAATAAAAGTGCGTCATCCCTATTGAAAAACCCTTAATGTTTAAAAATGCGTGTCAATAATAATAGTAAAAAAATAAATTATATAAAAACAACAAGAAATGACACGTACCCATGCTACTGTATGTGAAATAAAGATTTTTTTTTTATCATTCATCAACATTGGCTATAGAGTCATTTCACGTGACATCATTATCATGGAAGTTAATACTCCAAAAACCACTTAGACAATATAACAGCTTTGTATTTATTTTCATTTTTAATGTTTCCATTAGATTTTTTTTATTAAATTTTTTCATTTTGTTTAACAACTATAAACATCATCAAAAACTATGCCTTTAACATAACGGCCCTTTATATTTATGATGCTATTTGTAATGCTAATAAAACCGCTTTATTTAATGACCTTATTATCGTTAGGAATACCAAAATATGATTATCCAAATAGAGTTGAATATAATAGCATATAATTAACTATAAATTTAACGTGGAAATATTAAATTTTAAAATATGTATAAAAATGTAAAAATGGTGATCTGAGTCACACAGAAATGAAGGAAGAATCCTTATTTTTCTGCATACATTTATGAGTTTTTATTTAAAAAGTAAAGAAACTACATACAAGAACCAATGTTTTTAGACTACGAAGAAAACCATTTTTTTTCTTCTCTCTTTTACTCTCTCTTCCTCTCCATAAACCATTTTTGCGCTTTTTCCCCCTTACTATAATTTCTACTTTTGTTCCTTCGTTATTCTGAAAATATACTGTAATCAGTTCATTTATCTCTTAGAAACTATTGTGAGCTTTTCGTAGAACAAGAAAGGAATTAGGATATACAAATTCTGGATTGAGAAACCAATACGGTGAAAAGTTATTCAAACATCGGAGTCAAGGTGAGTTGCATGACTATTCAATTGCTTTTTATGGAATATTTTGATCCCATAGACTATTCAAATTATATCTATGTAGAATTTAAATCGAAGCTACTTGCTGAATAATAATTATAAGTTATATATTCTTTTTTTTTTTGTTGAGTGTATTTGAAAAAAAAAAAGGATTTATATTATGAAATACAATCCTGGAATCAACAATTGTCATGTCACGAATAATTTAACCTCTATCGTTATTCATTATTTTTTAATCTGTTTCAATGTAATAAATATGGATTAATATCCAATTATTATTAGTACATATATATCTATGTATTCCTACACAAATTTTATTTATGATATTTTGGAAGGAGTATTTCTTCAGACCTTATCTATGTATAGTGCAAACATAAGTACATACTATGAAATAGAGTGCTTACTATTTAGAAAAGTTAAACAAATCCAAGATTATCATGCATTACTAGTTGTGGTTTGGTATTAGCAAAATACCCTGAAATACTTTTTCTGTGCAATTAAAAACTGTTTCCGCTATCCGCTCAAAGTTCCAGTATGAACCGGAAGTACTTCAAAATAGCATCAACTGTAATTGAGAATAAAATATTATCATATAAGTTCCCTATGATAAGAAAAATCTTTTTAATAATTTTTTTTGCTTTATTAGCAAGAATATCGATTTTATTTGCTATTGATTTTACTGTTTTTATGTTCAATTAAATTTTTGTAGCGTAATTGACACAACTCAGCTTAGTTTTTTTTATAAATTCAGTTTTATATTAGCTAATCTATTGTTATAGTACATGTAATTAAATTTTTAATTCTTGAACAAGTTACAAATTGAAATCATTCTTAAGAAAATTCTTGTATAATTTTGCTCTTGTATGATGAGTTACAATTAATTTTTGAAGTATTTCCTTTTTGTCGAATTTTTTATCGAATTTTTGGTTGTTGCAGCTACATATCTTTCTACGTTTTAAAAATACATGGAATATCGGGAAAGTCTTCTCATCATGTATATTTTAATAATTGGTGATCTGCCATTTCAAAGGTAAAAGATTGCTCGGTCTTGTAGTGGAGATTGTGCTTAAGTTAGCTAAATCTATATAACGTTTTGGATTTATATTTCAAATTTCTTTGAGTAGAATAAATTATCTCTACTCAAACTTTAGTATAAATCTTAATTAATATCTGAAACAATTTTGTTGACTGTAACGAATGTTACTGGATCTATGTTGCAAGAAAAGTTATAAATTTGAGAGTTTGCCTGTCAAACTTCAAGGTTCTGCCGTTTGGGTGTAAACATAATCCAAAAAAAATTTAAATGGTAATTAATTTAAATGTGGTATACAAAAAAATCTATTCCAATATCATTTCCAACTTTTGTTTAAGTAGCCTTATCACTCCATTTCGATTCCCTAATTCTACCCTGATTATTACAGTATCGGTCTGATTGTGAAGAATATTGTAGTATCAATAAAATGCATACTATTTATCAAAGATAAAATCATATTCAGGGTTGATTATACATACGTTTTAGATTTAAACTGATTAATAATAAAGTCGATATTTTTGCTAATAAAGGATTTGACCAAATTTTGGGTCTAATCCCGCCGCTATGCCCCCAGGAGTCCCTTTAGATCAAAACAAAGACTGAAATTGAAATTTGTATAAAATACACTAGTTAATCATCATTTTTAATGCACAAATGAGTATCCTTCTAGGCTTAAATTGAAGTTGAAGTTGGAAAATGAGTCAAATTAGCTCAAAAAGTAGGGTCCAATTTCTATAAAAAAAAAAAAATTACAGATTTGAAATCAGCGAGCAAAACTGAATAACTTATTTTATTTATAATTGTTTGACTGTTGACCAGTAATATTATACCAATCCATGTTTTTAAATAATTTCATTACATGTTAATGCAATTTCCCAAAAAAAAAAAACCCAAAAAAAACAAAAAAAAAACTATAAAATATGGAAGAAGAATTTTTATTATCGCCAATTGCAAATATCATTTAGACACATTTGCCTCAACTTTTTTTCAAAATATTTTGTTTTTTCATCATAAAACATTCGAACGATTTGATTAATGTTGCTTCTACTCAAGAACTCCAAGTGACATCAATATTGTTTTGACACATCGCCATTATTGTATTTATCTAGAAAATAAGGGCACAATCATATATCCAAAACAATTTTTATGCATTGTTTTTTGTAACTATTTTGCTTATTTTGATGCATGATAAATGGGTTTTCTATCCTTTCGTGCTTTGCAACATCATATCGAACTACTCATAAAAAATCCATATTCATATAATTTGAAAGCAACGTTTTAGGTAAAAATATCATTTTATGGGCATGGAAATGTTACACTTAAGTTCATTGAGCTCTGGGGTAACGCGTCATAATATATACTTTTCAAATTGCATAAACAATTCTGTATTTTCGAATTAAGTTTTAATTATTTTGGCCATTTCTTTGTTAGTAAGGTTAGTTAAACAATAAAAAAAAGGACTTTGATTAAAGTCCCAAAGTAAATATTATTACTGTACACATATGTAACTATGTTAAGTTAAGTTTTTATTTAACAACCTAAAAGCACAATTGCTGCCTATTGTAGAGATAAGAAAATATTTTTTGATGTCAGGTCAAAGAATAATACAAAAATCAATACACCCTTGAACAACAATAAAAAAATCAAAAGCTTTTAACCTATAAATTTAATTATTCTGCAACAAAAAGTCAATGTCAACTCTGTATAAATCTTTCAAAAGGTATTTTTCAGCCCCATAATTACAACATAATGACTGTTTATGCAATGTAAATATGTTTAAATTATTATTAAAGCGCTTATTCATTTAAAAATGTTTCTTATATATTTCAATAACTTATAAACTCATTGGTATTCATATGTATATTTAGGGTAAAAAAATCGATAAAAAAAGACGAAGCTATGTAAAATATTTTTTTTTTACAAAAATGCCAATACAAAATTAAATAACATTGCCAATAATCTTCTATCATCCTAAGGAATAAAACTTATTTTGAAATTTAAAATTTTTGTACCTTGTATAAAATATGTATACATAGGTTGAAATTAGAAAATCTGACCTGACATTTGTCTTTTATGCTATAATTGCAAAAATTCATACACTTCTTGCTTATACATTGTACGATATTGGAATACAATTTTTCAATATTGTTACATATGTATTTGTCAGCATTTTACATTTTGCTTCTTTTTTTTTTTGCATAGACAATTCTATTTTAATTCCATTTTATTGCAAAAATCTTTTTCTTCATATAAAATTATGCAACACCTTCGAAATTTTTAGTAAATCATTTTTTCATGAGTATATATTGTAACTAAATAAATTTAGTAACATAATCACAAATGAGTACAAAATATGTATGTAATTAAGAAATTATAAGTAGAAATACTTCTTCATTCGATTTTTTATAACTTTAATAGAGATAAAAACAACAGCAACATAGATTTATCCACAATTTGCTATCTGTTTTTCTTTTAAGATCCAAATCTGCTCTTTATTCTCTGAAATATTTGATGCCGAATTAATGATAATAGAAATATATGTTATCTTTTGAAACTTGCTTCCAAAATAAATTACAATTTTTATCTCGTGTTGGGGTTGTTTCATGTTGTTTTCCAAATTTAATCAAATGGATGGGAAATACATAATACATATATTTATACACTTTTTAGAGACATTGTTCTTGCAAACAAAAAATTTTTTTAATAATGGCAAATGCTTATCCTAAAAAAGTGAATTTTATAAACATATTTGAACTAAAATGTTTTTTCATCTCCGATCTCAATATTAAGATCAATATACTACAATTTTTAATGTGGTAAAATACATGCATAATATGACATAAAAATTGAGAAGTAGTTAAATTAAGGACATGCAATTTAATAAACATATAACTAACTATATGTACATATATGTATATGTAAACAAATTGTTCCAGGAGTTATTGATATAATATTTTCCAAATTTTAATTTTTCATTTAAAGTTATTGCTATTTTTATCTGACTTGCAAACAATTAAAGCAAGGAATATCTACTCAGGATTTAAGAGCATCATGCATTGAAGAAAGATAATGGAAATGCAACTGAAGAAAATAATAGTTCTGAGGAGATTAATAATGATGCACACCAAAAATTATATATGTACATACATACATATGTTGGTACCTAGAAGTTTATGTGCACTTAAATAAATAATCAGTACTATGAATTTTTATAAGACATTTATGATTTACCTACATCCATAAAATCAGTACCTTTTAAATTCATTCGAGCTATGAATTTTATGACTCGATTTTGACTTTAATAGATGCTTTAAGGTACTTTATTGCTTCAAATTGTCATTTTCAAACATTTTAATTGTATTTTCGTATTGTCAGCTGTTAAATTTGAATCTTTATAAGTGGATGCAACCACCTATATTTAGGGCTTTCTTTCAAGTAAATTAAAATTTAAATATGTATGTAATTTTTAATTATGAACGAGTTTTATTTACAAATGAAATATACGTAGACTTCGGTTTGGTGTCAAGTTGAATGATAAGTTAATGCAGAAGTCAATCTACATACATGAATACTTGTGTCAAAAAGACTCAATAAAAAGTAATTTTGTTACATATTTGATGTGTATTATTTGATGGTTAAATATTCAAACTAAAATCAGTATAATTTTAGTACCATTAATTAAATTGATTTAATTTTAATATACCCATAAAATGAGTGGTAGGAACATTTCAATAAATACGTATTATTGAAATGTATGAAGAACAAACATAAAATAAGTTTTAATTTTTTTTCTTCGAAATTAAGTATGTATATTCTTTTTTCATTGGCATTTATACATGGCACGTGCTTATTTTGAAAATTGATTGCTTAATTTTGTATAAACTTCTATATTCATCTTGTTTTTTGTTAAATAGATTGTTTTAATTAGATGTACAAAACCTGCATATCATTAAATGATGTTTGATAATAGTTATACTATGTATATATTAGTCTCTACTGCTTCATAAACAACTCAAATGTTCCACAAGGGTTAATTTATTATTAGGAAGCAATGAGCATGACAAATGCTATCATAGGATAAATCTTAAGAGTTCTGTAAATAGTACGTATATTAGTAGCAAAGTAATTTACTTTGCAATTGTCATTGATTTTTGAAAGAGGTAGAAATATACGAATTAATTATATCATGAGTCATTGAAATTAAAAAAAAATTATACATATGTATATTACATGTTCTATAAATTTAATATTAAAAACAAGACCTCAAAAACCATATCTTGACATATATCTTATTGTATCTTTTTATCACGGTTAACTATATATCTGTCTTTAGTTTAGTACTTGCAAAGAACTTACGTGTAACAAGTGCTGATTAAGAATATTTTATTATATTTTAAGTTGCTAGAACAGGAGCCTTCAACAGTTTATAATTGTAGTCCAAATTATATTGTGAAAAGCAGTCGATTTAAAAATATCTTTATTTTAATTTTTATAATTATCATAAAAATGGTAAAAGAGTTTGCAAATATTCTAGATATGTAGGAAATATGTTAACACATTGGCTGTTTTTACTCTCAAATGTTTAGTTTATATAAAGATTATGTCGTTTATTTCGGAAAGTCAATACTAATGAAATATCCTGTAATCAATGTGTTAGGAAATTACTTTCAAAAAATGAGATTATATAATACGTACATAAATATATTGAGTAAACAAAACTATTGACTTCATTAATGAAAAGAAAAAGTAGTGTTACTGAAGCTGATTTTTCCATAGATTTGAAATACTTCTTAGCATAATTGTAGTCATATGGATTTATTAATAATATAGAACCAAGTTTTGGCCTTTTAAAATTAATTTAAGCATAATATTTATTGGTGATACTGTTTTTGATACACAGTGGTTCGAATAAACAATGTATCAATGGATCGAATAAACATTTGATATTAAAATTACATATTTATAGGTATATAATTAATTATTGATGAGATGAACAAAAAATAGTTTATGATTATAATGTAAATAATTAGATTAGATACACGTTCATGAGTTAGGTATACCAAATAATTACTTAGGGATTGATAATGGTGATAACTAATTTATAAGTTATAATTACTTGTAATATTCATTATGTATACAACAAATAAGTTTGAATAATGGGAATAAATCATAAGTTACAAGAATTTTTCAGTGAAAAAAATTACAAGGAATACTATCGATAATAATATATTATTATTAGATGTATTAGAAAATCGAAAATTCTATTCAAGTAGCTAATTTTAAAACATTAAATTATATTAAAGTAAACAAGTTTTATTTGATTCAAAAATATAATGTTACAAGCGAAGTGAAAATGCAATCATCGATATCTTTAATGAATAAATAATAATACAAATTCTTTCAATTATTGATTTCTACTCTTTCAGAGCCACAATAAGTTATCTTGTGTTTTTGTAGAAAAGGATATAGACTTTATATACAAAGTCTCTTTGTATATTTTTATCATTGTACTATAGGGTTATCTTTCGTAAAAAATATTGTTTGGATAGCTATACGGTAAAAGTGGAAGAGTTGATACACTCCCTTTCTAGCTCTTATTACTGAATATTTTCATGAGTGAATCCATCCATTGATAGATGATTATGTATTTCTTCTCTGTGCATAACAAAACAAATTGAAATAACTTCAACTCGTTAAAAATACATTATATAATAAAGTAATACATACCTGTGTAAACGAAGCAAGTAAACAAAAAGCTAAAGAAGGGAGAGTTGATACAGTTGAAAAAGGAGAGTTTGATACTCTTCCTCTTATTCATTAAAAATTATTTATAAAGATGATTAAAATATTTTTTTGTGTTTGCATTTGTCTGTTGCTAGTGTACAAACGCAATAAACTTGCTCCACAAAAACGACAGAATCAAAATCCATAAGCAAAAAAGGCACTTTTTATGTAGAAAAGTAAAATAAGAAATATTAATATATGTATATATTATAAAAATATATAATTACATAAACAGTTCACTTTGATTTGATTTTGAAATTGTACATATTGGAATGTATCAACTCCCCCTCGGGTAGGAAGAGTTGATACACAAGACAATTTTTTTAACGATCTCTATCTTACGCATTGGTATATACCGTAACAAAGTATAAATATCGATTGTGTCCAAGATATTGATTTATATATTTGCAACAATCCACGGATGAAACATGCATATTTTTGCTCTTATCCAAGAAAAAGTACCAAGTGTATCAACTCTCCCTCCCTTTGCCTACATATAACCCTTCTTTAGAGTTGTTTAATTATATTTTTTACATAACTCAAATGAAACTCCATTCTCTTTCTTTTAATTAATTTCCACTTTGGTGAGATAAAAAAATATGACTAATCGGTTTTCTGCGCCAAAACGTCCAAAAATATAACCATTTATCTCTGAATCATCTAATTTTCCCCCTAGGATATAAGTAATATTTAAATATGAGAATTCTTAAAATTTGACATCATTTGATTAATTAATTCTGTAAATGTGGGCGTCAATAGCTAAATTACTTATAAGTTTTACGGCTCTTAATTCTATTTATTGTCTTCATGCTGTTAAAAAGATGGCTAATTTTGAGACATGAGAACATTAAAGTTATCTTTCTAGAAATAGGAACATACAATCACCATAATGAGTACCTTAATTCGACCAGCTCCTTGGATTCCCAAACTGATTTTTTTCCAAAATGTAGTTAAATAAATGTAATTTGCGGAAATATTTTTTTTGGGTTTCTGCCTACTCCACCACATGCCTATAATTGGCTTTAAAATTTTTGTAGGAAATCATTAAAAGCTACTATTCGTGAAATTACATTTCTGTTTTAATTCATTTTACCGGCCTAAAATTAGTTTGAAACTAATATGCTTTGAATTACTTATGTAAGAATTTTTAGCAAAATTGAATAAAAATTGAGAAAGTTATTGATGTTTATGTGCGAGTGTAATTTCATCATAGTTTTTTTTTAATGAAAGAAAATATATTCAATCTAGCAAAATTTAGACGCCCATATCTCTGAAGTCAATTAACCAAATTGTCTCACATTTTCAAAAAATGTACACCTAAATATTATTTACATCCTGTAAAAAAAATTCCTTGTAAAAGGCATAGTGTTTTTGAGAGTTTTATATCATTCATTCATCTTGAGTCATTTATTTGAGAGGTCGTATGCTCTTTAATATCAAATAAAGGAATTTTATTAATTGGCAGTAAAAAGATTTTTCTTTTAAATATTGCGATGTGATGAAGTTGAAATATTTGCAATTTGAAAGACCAGGTAGCTCTTTGATAGGTATGTATGTGTACTATTAAATCAAATATTTAATCAGCTTAATGCCCATAGATTTACATAAAATATATTTACATATAATTGTTTAATATTGTCTGTTCTATTACTTATATATGTATATATATATAACATAAAGAATCAAAATGAATTTATATTTACTGTGAATCAAGTTTTAGAATGGACTTGTACTCATCTATATTTTTATCTCTCCAAAATATTTTATATATATGTAAATATATACATAGCATATATTAGCATATTTGTTTGAGGAAATAATATTTGGTAAATACTTTATACTTTGGAAGTAAAAATTTAGATGTATAAAGGAAAATTTCAACTTACATTGATATAAAACAGGGTATTGAGTCTAATTTTATTAGCCAATTTAGTAAATTCAAGTAAAATGCTTTGATTTTACAAAAAAATATTAATTAAGATTATCTAATTTTAGGTAAAATATGTGTTAGTTATTCTAAGTATTTGTTATCAATAGTTAAATAATTATGACCCTTAAAATTTTAATGGAAATTGAAAGATAAATAAATGTTTTATGCGGGTTATACAAGATACATTTCCTACCTTTCAGTATTTTCTTTTCCATTATTATCGATGAGATATTTATTTTTACGGACAGTCTATAAACACTTTTTGTAGATATTACTCTATTGCAGATTAGTGTATAACAAAATATTATGAGTTTGTTTTATAAGAAAACATATTTCTTTGTCTACCTTCTTCAATTTTCCCTCGGGAGAAGTCACAAAGTTTACTGTCAATTTTTTAATTTTGAATATTTCTCAATAAAATTTTAATATTTCAATAGCTGAGATGTATATCTATCGTATTGTAATTTATAAAATAAATCGTAAAATCCCTATTTAAAAAAAAAAAAAAAACAGCCTGGATCAAGATAAAACCCTAATTTTCTCCAAAATTTTACATTAAAAAAAGGTGCCCATCTGGTAACGTAAAATCTAGACTATTGGGGGTATGAGAATGGTTTCAGAAGTTTTGGGACCTCAAATTAAATCTATATCCCAGTTTTTACCACCGTGTATATGTATGTACATGATTACATTTAATATAGGATCAATGGGCTAAAGATTTAAAAAAGGATATACATACAAACCTATACCTAAGGAAGTAAAACAACATTCATTTTCATAGCATTTTATTTAACTTAATTTATCTATTCCTTTTGATAGTCCCTTGAATAAACTTATTATAGCCTATACAAAAAACTGGGATTTTTTTATTTTTTTGACCTTATTCCGTCTTTCTTTTCACTTGGAAGGCCTCCGATACTAATTTTGTTATTCTTCAACTTCCATCAATATATGTCTTTTTATGTACGTACATATATCATATGGACCGATATTTACAAGTGAAAAATAATGTTCCTTTAAAAAAAGAAAATTTACTTTTGTTAGATCAAACTTTTGTCCCATTTTTCTAAAGTATTTTCTTTACTTGGAATGAAATAATGCTTTGATTTTGTGGTTAAGGGATTTAATAAGAAGTATTGATCAATAATATATGTGAACATAAGCTATTTATACAATGAGTATCATTCTTTTTAAAATCTCGTATGGTTCAATTTGTTAAAGGTTGATTCATAGACTTGCTCTATATATCTCTTTATATGTACATATACTTAACAACGTATTTTGTGTGTGTAGATATAGGTATCTGCATTTGTACTTACAAAATATTTTTTCTTTTGTACAGTACTGCTTATTATGTGTACATAAGTATACTGAAAAATAATGTATGTAATGTTAATTGCCAAGCTAACTTTTTTTTTCCATTGAATTTTGAAATAAAAAACAAGTATAGAAGTGGTATGAAAATCTTCAAACGTTTTTCCAATTGCACATATTTTTGCTACATATGTAAGGATTTAAATATACTATTAGTCATATTAATGTTTGTATACACATAATTTGAATCATGGAGCATCAGTGCATAAAAAATATTTTGTTCATGTACCCCGGTGTTAAGAACATTTAAAATTGGGTCTGATCAGATATTTGAAGGAATTACAGTTGTTGACGTCAGTTGTGATTTCGAATGAGCAAATATTGATTTAATGGCGTCGTACAAAGTTTTAAATTCACTCAAATTCAGTTCACAGTCTGTTTACAAATTCTTGAGTTTGTGATCGATTAAATTTCGTTCCATGAGTTGAGACTGATTTTCAACCAAAAAATTGGTCAAAATCGGTCTAACAGGAATTCATCACTAATTATTCTATATTCAATGCGTCCAAATATCGAAGGTATTATTGAATTTCTTCCTAAGCGAACAAAAATGCAACTAATATTTTCATAAAATAAAAATAAAAAAAATCATATGACAGTGAGTACATTACAAATTCTTAATTGTTATGGAAACGCCTTTTTTTTACTAAACCAAACTTATCCTTTTCATTTTGTATGCTAGGGTTAATTTTAATACCATAACACTTATAATTTTCAACGTACGTGATCCAACACAAACAAAATTCAAACTCGATGATGCTTTGTTGTAATATGAAAACAAAACAAAACAATTTTTTTTAAAAGGAATGAAGCTCAAAGGATTAACCAAAATATGTGTTCATCTTAATATAATTTCCTACAAACAAATATTTATTCATGCATATAAATAATTCTTGTTATAAATATAAAAAAACTAAAGGATATTACAATTGTTGTTATATGTTTACTATGTAAGAGCATGGAAATGGAACTTTTAAATTATCTTTTAAATTTAGGAGAAGGTGCAAAAAAATATAATTATATTCTTCGGGGAAATATGAAAAAACAATATATATACAAGTACTTTCATACATTATTTTATGCATGCACTTAAAATCATCTTCATAATTACTATAAACGCGGATTATAAATCTTAGTAAATCTTTAGAATCACATTTATTCTTTTGAAAAAAAGTTTTTTAATACTATGAATATTCTTTTGCTGCTATTTGTTCAATCTATGTATTTTCCTTTCCTATCCAAATCATATGAAAATAAAACATTCAATTGTTCACATTTTCCTTCATGGGAGAATGACGTAATTTACGATTATGTGTCTATGTCCAAACTTTGTGACTTGTTTGTAAGGAAATTTGATATTTTATAAGTAGTATTAGATTTAGTTTTTGTTTCTCCAAAAGTAATTGAACGTCTCATATAAACAATGAAATATCATGGGTATTTAAATAAAAGTTTGTTGTATGAATTTATTTTGGTTTTTGACCGCAATAAAGAAAAAAATCTTGAGGATAATTTTATTTATGTCATGTGTGTATGCATATTGCTTAAATTTGTACACAAGACCAGAGGTATGTAACTTTTTATTCATTCGTGGATAACTCTAAAATTAAATCATTTTAATTTTGTAGTCACATTTTCTTCCAAGACTAGGAGTTTCATTTGTGAGTATGTGTTTTACAACTCTACACTAATACATCTTTATTTTAACGTTATATTTTTTTTGTTTGGGAAATAGTTTGCCCCTTCGCAACATAAAAAAAAATTAAAGGTCCCTATTTAATATGGATTTGAATAAATATTTAGAAATATGATTTTCTTATAAATATACATCGAGTTGCTTGCGTTATGTCTGTGTAGTCTTTGCATGACAAACAAGAACAAAGCAGTTTTAAGGGATCTGTTATGGCTCTTCTGTACTTTTCTTGTGGCGACATAAGCCATAAAGCAATATAATTTACTTTTGGGGATACAAAATTGGATGGATATGTACTTGATAATTTGATTGAGAAGGAAAAAATGTATTTTTACTTTTTATTACATTAGTCGCTATACGTTCTATTTCGTTCTTGATTTATTTATTATTGAAAATGAATTCGTCAAAATATACCTAAGTACATATAATCAAAAAAAAAAGTTATGGATATCAAATTATGTTTCCTATAACGAGAAGTGATTTATATTTCGTATTAAAAACTTATAATATAAAGTATTAGTATAATATTTCAACATCATCTAATCATTACACAAGTCGGCAAAAAAAAAATTGTACGTTCTATACTTAATTCATGTAGTTTTACTAGACGAAGAGACTGCGAATCTTTTATACGTTGTTTTCCAATTATTTTACATTATAACTTTTTGGAGTATTCTTTCACTTTTCATACCTTTGATCCAACTTTTGAGTAAGAAAATCAAATCTACCCATAAATAAAAACTTATTTTCTTGAAAAATCTAAGGTTAATTTCAAATATTATGTGTATTATGTTTTATCTGAAAAGATCCAATTAAGAGAAAAAAGAATGTGGAAGTCAAAATCATTTTTTTATGGGCTTGTGATGTATATGTCTTGGTTTTTATGGTCGTGTGCTAGGATAAAAAAAGACTCATTTAAAAAGGGAGTACTTTTTATTTTTTTAATACTATCTGCTTTGTGAGGGCTGTCTTTCACTATGAATATTAATGTGAGTTGCATTTTTTTCTAGCAAAATCACTCAAAGTTGAAATAATAATACATATAATTCCATAGTTTACCTATTTATATAGTGGTTCTTGCCTGAAAAAAATTAATTCTATTTGCTGAGCTAAACCTTCAACAATCTACATACTTATAAATGTCTAACTTTTTTTATATAAAAAATTGACTTCAATAGACACTGAGAAACTGATTGGATTTGTAAAAACTAATTACAAATTCGTGTTTAATATAATATTCTGATGAGAATAAAATAAAATTATGTTGATTTAATAATATTTAATAATAAAATTTCAAAAATGGACGTTACAGTGCTTCTACTAGGAATTCTTTACTTTTCCCTACACTTACAATAAAAATTGTAAAGGACCGTAGAGATAATGTAAGGAAAAGGATTCTTTGAATATTATGTTTACATTATACAAGAGATTAAATTTTCTACGAGTAGCAGCTCTCACTGACAAATAAGAAATACCAATTACCAGTTATGTTAGGATGGTGCACATGGAGAAGGTAAATAAAGTAACAAAACAAGTCATTAGTGAAAAATTATAATTGTTAAAATGATATTGTGTAACGTTATGTTCCATTTAATTCTGAATTTATTACATTAAATGAAATAAAGAAGAAGAAAAACGCGCATTAACTGCAGTACATTTATTAGTTCTCCAATATTTACTTTCTTTATGTTAATTAAAATACCATTAAGAGAAAATTAGTTAAATACTTTTTAAAGATTATTTATTCAACTAAAAAAAGGTATGAAATAAAAAACCATTACATCCCTTTGCTTTAGACGATATTGAAAGAATATTGTCAATTTTCAGAACTTTGAAGGCTCGACTACTCGACTTAAAGAAAAAATAAAAAATTTATGTTCACTACATGGAGATTGTCATTCTTTTATGTACTTAAGTAATCATCCTGACTTTTTTTGTTTAATTATCCATAATTGTAATACTTGTTTTGCTTGCTAGGTGGCGATACCTAATTGCATCTAAAATAATATTAAATACATTAATCGAATAGAGTTTAACTGTTTATCATGCAATATTTTTTCAAATGGCAAGGTATAGATTATTACATTCGGTAATTAATCTTCATTTTATCTGGACAATTTAGCAACATAGACGCCCCCCCCTCGTGGTATTTAGACTCCATTAATGAATATTTCCCATGAGTAGAATAAAGGTGTTTTCTCATTTTGTTTATACTCTACTAGTGTTTGTTCTACATTAACACGTTATCTATAGGATTCTGAAGGATGAAGATCGAATTTGTTTGTACCACAAGAACTAGCTTCTATAGAGGAATAGAGAGTGACTGACTAGGCAGTGGGTTTGACCCTGTTCCTTGACACAACTGAAGCAAGACTTGTAGAGATATTATTAAATCATGTCAAATAAAGATGTTTTTAATGGTACATTGACGTGATCTATTGATTAGTAAAGTTTAATTAAGATCACTCTTACTTTCATCATCTCCTTCCGCACTGTTTTCATTGTCAAAAATCACCTCATTTTTTCTCCTCTCTTCTTCTTTTTCTTGTCATTTGTTGAGTATCATTTAACTTTTGTGTAATAAGTTCCTAGCCCCCTTCCCAATATATCTCATTGCTTTGATGTCTTTATCAATCCTATGTCTTTTAGTAGAAGATATCTCTTTTTTAGATTTTTCAATTTTCACAAAATGGTATCGTTTGGTGCAACTTTAGATGAAATATTTTAATTATAGGGCTATATTATCTTCTATGAGTCGTAGAAACTCGTTACAAAAATTTGAAATCATTTCTTCAATTTTATTAATATTAACAGTTTTTTTCCTTCTTCTAATAATGTAATGGTTCATTCAAAACTTTTTTTGCACATTTTCTACTTATCTTTAAATTTGTTGATAAATCTTGAATTAAACTTCTGATTTAAATCTGATAGAAAAGCCTAAATAAAATTCTTATGCTACAAAAATTTGACTATAACAACCCATTAATCATGGTAATATGAAGTTTTGCTGCATTGAAACACAGATAGGGGTCATAGCCAATAATGTTATCATTTATATTATGCCTTTATAATACGCTATATATTTCTGTAAGTATAAATGTTTACATATTATATATATATATATAAAGCAAAAATTACTACTTTCTACTCATTAATAACAAGAGTAAAAGAAAAAAATTATTTTATATTTATATTCAAAATATTTTAGCTTCCATATCTAATTCTAATAGTATTTGACACTTTCATTACGAACATGCAATTAGTTTTTTCGTATAAAATCTGGTTTCTAGGAATTTTTTGAGTAATTTTAATCTAATGATAGATCTGAGCCATTTTTTTAACAAGAAAAAATTTCGATAATTCAAATGAAATTCTATTTTTTGGGTTTTTTTTGCAAAATGGTGTAGATTTCAAATATGGGTTTATATTTCATGTGAGGTCCTTTTATCTGGATAAATGTAATGTGAAGACAAGAAGGAAGACATCTTTTTTATTTGTTATGTTTAGAAAGGGATAACAATTTAGTTTTACAATTATCTCTTAGTCAATGGGATTCATTTGAAGTGTGAATAATTGGAATTTCTCATCAAAATAGTGATATTTGTGGGTATAGTTCAGCAGCAATATTAATTTCATTTCAATTTTTGCTCAAGGTTATATGCTAGAACTTTTATAATTCAGTTACAATTAATGCTATTAATAAATGGATCAGCATTATGATCGAGTAAAACATATATTTTTTTAAATAGTTATACTTAGACTCAATACCGAAAAAGTAAGGAGTTCTTCATTTATAATTTGATATAAGTACATTGAGCACGATCCAACATAGAAATGAACTTACACAAATCATTATAATCAATTTATTTTGAATGCTACCTTAAATTCAAAATCTTGAATAATTATGTACAGAGTGTGCACTAAATATGTGCAGTATAAGAAAGTTTAAGTTCTTTATACATGTATACAAGTAGTGTCAAAAAACAAGTCAGACCTTATTTCACTGAAATTTGTGATCCATCTTTATGTAAGACAAGATATGCTAAATATTATAAAATGTAAAAATTATAGAAATAATAAGAGTTAAAAAAAAATGGGAATTTGAAATGAAATAATGTTTTTAATATTAGTAGTTATTAGAGTGAGGAATGGAATTGTATGAATTATACCTAATGTCTTATTATTTATATCTTAGTTCAAGGAAATAGCATTCATGTAACTAAGTAGATATATTTATTCATTTTCTTGTTTCAAGTATTTGTGTGTATTGTTGTTTTGCAAAGAAATATTAATTAATAACAACTACTTTTGGAATTTTACTTTTAAAAAACCTCAAAGGATGAAATTTAGAGCTTTTGATGCTTTACTGATCAGAAATAATATGAAAACCTGATATCACAAATGATTTTCGAATCGTTTATAAGAAGTTTTGTTATTTAAATAGGTACATATTTGAATAACTAGGTATATATCTATACATATAGGCATGTAAATAAATCTTGGTACAAGAAACAAATTGACGCTGTCTCTCGGTCTTAAAAAGAAATAATTTATAAAACCAATTTCCTATCATATATCAGATTTATCATTTTTCCTTTATATATCAAACAAATTCATTTCTTAAAGGGACCACATAAAAAGTTTTATTAAATCTTAAAATATTTGAATATTAAATAATGCCACATACATATATCTATTTAATCATTCATAAATCTTTCTATTTTATATGTTAGCAATATATTTATATATAACTAGTAGGACAGATATTAAGAAAAATAAATTATTTTTCTGTGATATATGGACATAGTATTTAACCTCTCTCAACCTTATATATATATATATTTATTTGTCAAGATTTTGTATTTGTGTGGTTCATTCAAATTCCAGTGCAGCTGTTTATTCTTAGCTGATTGAAAACAAGATACATTGCTCGTAAGTTAGGATCTATGTGAAGGGTGACACGTATTTAGCTTCATAGGTGACCCCGACGAGATTTGAATAAGCAGCTTTCTTTTAGTTTTGTATTGAAAGACTTGAGTCCATCAATGAAAGGCTTTTTATGGGAAAAACACATGGATCAATAGTTTTTCGTCGAAAAATTGCGATATATACACCTACATGTAAATTAGAATCTACCGAAATACAGTAAGTGGCACGAATTACGTGAAAAAAATGAAATACTTAAAGTAGTAGCTAAATTTCTACATATTTTTTATAATTGCCCTAAAATGAAATATAAGGACCTTTACTATTGATGTATTCAAATAATTCCCTTTGAGAAAGAGCTTTCACTATTTAAATGCTCTGGAGATTGTGCTCCTAATAGTACATTATATTCAGGCTTTTCATACATCCATGTACAATCGTTTTGTTAGTCTTAAACGAACAATTTTCATATATTTTTGAGGGAAACCACAATTCCTTTGATGGATGACGAATACTTCTGAAAGACAAAAATACCTACATTCATATACATACGCAAGGAAATATAGAAAACTTTAATCAAACAAGTATCAGACTATGTATAACTATGTAAATGCCCATAAAATTCAGTTGTCAGTATTTATACGTTATTATTAACTTAACACAATTACATTTTCACTGTTATCTTAAGACAAAACATATTTCAAGGGTTCAACATTTGATACAACTCTTTGAAGGTATTCAATGGTTCCAACAACCAAGTCAAAAAGTTTCCTTACGTCTCACTTTTTCATCCTTATGAGCTTGAGTAACCAATATGTAAACTCAGCCTTTGAAGTCCTTTGAAGACACCAACTTTTCTTTCAAACACTATTTATTCATCAATACAGAAAAGAAAGTCTCCTAGCGATCACTTTAAAAACGGAACACTCTTATAATTATACCTATATAATTATTCTTTAATATAACTCATTAACTATAAATTTAATTTTTTTGTAGTATTTTAAATGAATTTTATAAGTAGTTATAAGCATTTGAATCTCTTGTTCGAAGGATTTAATATAAAGGGCCAATACAACTGAATATGGGTACATGAATACTATATCTACCTTTTTAATAGTGTCTTTATTTGATCAATAACACAGGTCAACAAATTTGAAATTTCAAAAATCCTAAATGGGATATAAGTATAATAAAAGTTATTCAGTTTTGCACAATCATTTCAAATCTACAATCTTTTTTTTTTTCAAGAGTTCGACGGTTTTCGAGAAATTGGACCCTACTTTTTGAACTAATTTGGCTCATTTTCTAACTTTAACTTCACTTTAAGCCTAGAAGGATATACATTTTGAGCATTAAAAAATAATGATTGGCTAGAAATGAATGAATTCAAATTCCATTTTCGGTCTTTGTTTTGCCCCTAATGGAGATCTTAGGGGCGTAGGGGGCGGTATTAGACCCAAAAGTCGGCCAAATCCTTTGTATTTAAATAATTTATAGAATATTACAAGAAAATGATTAATAAGGAATGTATTAAAGAGATGAGATCCACAGCTTTCAAACAAGATGTCCATCTCCCGATAAGAATCCTTAATTAAAAAGAAATCGTCCATCTAAATGTATAAATTTTCATTCAATTTCGATCAAAAATCCACTAGAAATCAAAGACTCATGGTAGAGCTACTACATAAGTAGTAGCACGCAGAAGGATTTCAGCCGGTTTCTTAGTCCTTCTACGCGCTACTACAATTTCTCGAAAACCGTCAGAGTGCAATTACTAAAATAACTTTTGTTTTACTTATACCCTTTAGGATTTTTGACTGTTGACCAGTGTAATTATGTAAGCTCTATTACATTCATAAGTATTATTTTAACATTCTATTTTATTTAAGTGTGTCCAATTTTCAAATGCCAATATCTTAGTTATTTTTATGATATTCTACTGAGATTAACGCCAAAATGCACCCAATGTTTTTCCTTTAAATATATATATACTCAAATTGCATCACGAAATATATATCTATAAAAAGTATTATTTGAATTAATTCTTGGAGTTATCATTTAGAAAGCTGAGTAAGAAATAATAATATGTCAATATATGTATATAGCTATGTACCTAGATAATATGCATATATTTATAAAGAAGAGATATAAATAACTACCTATGCATGGCGTTCTCTGCCCTCCTGTATTCCTTCATAGCTGGAATCTATAAATAATTATTTATATTCTTATTCTATCTACCAATGCAAACAACTTCCCTAGGCCTAAAGTAAGTACAAATAATGTCAAATAAAAATTATTGGACTTATTTTAAGAGATTATAATTTGTTTTTCGTGACATTAAATTAAAATAGACTATTTTTTTGTTACATACGATGTTTCTTGCGTCATTTCGTTGAAGTAGAAATATTAACTTTTTTAGTATTAATACCTAGAAATGAGGTCGTTTATTATGAATTTTTTGTATTGTATTCTTTTTTCTTAGTGCTCTCTTTTACCCCTTAGTATCCAAGAAACATCATTTATGAATGTTTGCTAACACGCAAATTGCCTTAATCCATTTGTCAATGTTACCACGTATGTACATAGGAACAAACACAAACCCATTTATATGTTGTTATCGTATATGTAATGAAAAAATTATACACACTATTTCATGTTTCTATAGAAATAGCAGGAGCTACATTAATTCAAGCAAATTAAATTGAATTATGTTCATCAATATAAATTGCAATGTATTGAATGTCGACAAAGCAAAATAATTTTTTGTTACTCAGCCGTCCTCAATAATCATTACATGCATTACTATTAACTAGATATATACCTATATATGTATACAATCTATAGTTAAGTACACAGGTAATTAATCTCTGTGTTTCATATGTACCTATGATCATAATTTATCTGGATATATGAAGCAAAAATCTCATAAAAATTTAATAATATATTAATTAAATTTATTGTGACAAAAGGTCAATCAATTGTTCATGCGCTACAATTTTAATGATTATATATTTATATATTTATACATATTATATATATTTATATTTCTATATTTATATTTATACATTATATATTTATTTATCAAATATTTGCAAATAAAATAAAATAATTTTGCTACTTTTGATTTTTAATATAGTTACAAGATTTTTAGAATACATTTAAATATTTAATTTTCCTTATTTTGCTATAAATTCTGCAAGAAAATTGACTTTGAAGTTTATTGTTAAAGTTGTACGATTTTCTAAATACTCAACTATACATATACCAATTGTCATTTACTGTAATTACATTTAAAAAAAAACAACAACGAATATTCAATTTGTTATTAAAAAAAACTTAGCACTAACGTACACATCATTTTATTAAAAGAAAATACAGCTTTTTAAATTTGTTATTTCTAAGAAATTCCATATTTTGAAGTACCTTGAATATTTTTATTTCATTACTCTTTTCCACTTGAAAAATGGTTTTCAAAATGGCCAATTAATATAAGAGGAGACTTTTTAATATATTAATAATTAGTTTTTCTTGTTGCATACTAGATATCGATGATTCAATACTGTAGAAATTTTAAAAGGGCAAAAAGTTAACAATGAAGCAGTACAGCTAAGCATAATATTTACATTGTAATATACATCCATGTATGTATTCCATACATCTTTGCTGCAAGGAATGTTTGTCGCTCTTTACATTCATAAAAGGTTTAATATACTTATTTGGTAAAGAAAGAAGAAAGTTTGTCATTTAAGTCCAATTAAGAGTTTGCGAACTTCTGTAATTAAAGTATTAATATAGATAAAAACTTACTTTGTTTACGGGTTTTTGTTTGTGTGTGTGTTTTTTTAATGGAAAATTAGAAGTCTATTGTATATTTATAAATTTATCCTTGATAAAGATATGTATACGAAAAAATACATATTATATTATCTTTTACAAGTAGAATACATATATAAATCACATATGTAACTCATTTTTCTCTAAATTTTACCAAACTATTTTCTAGTAAATGATCATAGTAGGGGCCTAATATTTCATCAATTTCATCAATTCATCAATAGACCAATAATTTGAAATGAATTGAAGAAAGTTTGCCTTTACAAAAATTATTTATTAATATATATTTATATAGGTCTGCTGGAAAACTATGTACTCATGTCTAGCAATCGAAATTCATATTTATTTCAAAATAAATTAATTACAATTATCCTTTAAATATCTAGACCATTATTCGTTTCCTTCCCCTATTAATTTTCTCTATTTGCAGAGTAAAACGTAAGTACAAGATTATAAGACAATTAAATTATTATTATTTAATGAAAGCATATTTTATGATGTGGTTTGAAGAACTGCATATACATTTTTGCATTTATGATAAATAATGTTGTGCTAACAGTTTCTTATTAAAAAATTGGCATAATTAACTATGCAGTGTTATGTTTGAACAATAAATAAAATTATTTAAGCATAAAATTAAAAGTCATACATACTTAAAAGGCAGCATCATTAATAAGCTTCCTTTCCACTTAAGTAAACATAATCAAAACACATATCTATGTATCTTGAAAAAAGTTACTGAGCATACAGTTTTTTTTTAAATGATTACAAATATGGAAAGAAAATATTACCAATTTTTATATGGAGTTAAGAAAATATTTATTCAATGATGTCTTTAAATGCATACAAAGTTAATTAGTTGAAACCATTAGAGGTATATTTACATACATATTTTTATAAATGCCTTGAAAACTTTAATTTGAAAGATATTTAGAGAGAATTAAATTTCTCATATATTTTCATAAATGTATGTACGTATACTTAAGTTTATGCATAATTTAAAGTTTTGACTTGCCTTTTTCTTCTTCCATTTTTTTAATAAATGCCTTATTTTGGAATAAATCAAGAGTAAAAGTTATTGATGGGTTCTAACATAAAATCAACAGGTTTTAGTTGTAACTTTTAGTAAGGCTGTAAAAATTTGATTTCGATGTCTAGTACGACTAAATAATTTTTTTTGGTAGTATATTTTTTAATAAATGATGGAAAATGATTAACTTTTTACATTATGACCAATTAAATTTTGTCAAAAAAATACAACCAAAAATTAGAAATTTACCATTGATTTTAATAGCAAATGTAAACAATACTGTTTATGAACTACAAACACAAATATTAAAAGAATAGAGTTATGACTTAGTGATAAACAATTCCAAAAATGAATAAACCAAACATGATAAAAATTAATCCAACTTTCATTTTTTATAAAAATGCTTCACTGTAGTAAATGAAATTTTTTAACTTTGTACTCAATATTTCTGAGCAAACATGTTTTATGATTATTTTATAGAGTTAAAGATACAAGTATATATCTTTTCTTCTTTTTCCACTGGTCAGTTTAATGATGTAGTAGAGGAGAGAGGGGCTTGTTGACGTATTAATCAACTTGTATGTAAAAATGATGTTGAAACGGGATTTTTTTTTTGAAAAGTTCAAAACAATATGCAACTTTTGGCTCCGATTTCAAATTGTACTTTAGCTGTAATATCAATTTTAATGTTGGTAACTTTTTTTAATCAACTTACCCCGTCGTTGGAGCAAGCAGTCAGTAGTTAATAACGATAAATAATTAATTCTATAAAATGATAATATTTATCAGTATAATTGAAAATAAAGTTATTTTAACTTATATTTATTCCTGACACTGCCTTCAAAGTCAATCACCTCCAACACAGCCTTTTGCATAATCATTGGAGATGTTTGCCCCCAATTCGCCACCTTCTAATAATTACTAACCATTTTCATTATTTTAGTTTCAGGTGTTGCTCTTTACTTAATCTCAAAAAGTGAGTGTAACACTAATAGGGGGTTATTTCACGATAGTGCTGATGTACAATTAGTAGAAACTTGCAAGAAAATTGAAGTTTGCCAACTAACTCGCACTTTTCTGCTCTGTCACATTGTACATTATTGTAGGTTTATATGTACAAAATATCAGCATCCTTTTTAAAAGGTCATAACAGAGTAACATTTCAATTCAAAATCTAATTCATACAAGTATACATACATGTATAAAATATTCAAATGAGGTAATCTCATAAATTGAATCTACTTTTACTCGAATATCTAAGTGTACATGCAGCATAAATTATTAGAAAATAATACTAAAAATAGACATCTGTAATATGTGCATTTTGTATATTCATACTGTCTGTGTTTATAAAAATACAAAATATACTTATCCCTTTTCTTCTTATATTTACTTCCAAAAAGTTGTAGAGATTGTTTGCGTAATTTTTGATTATTCATGTTAAATAATTTATATGGAAACATTTATAAATATAGATAACTACAATTAATTAAGTAATATATCTAAACAAATTCCCTTTTTATTGCTTCATGCTTCATGCATTTCAATAGTAGGTACACCATCTACTAAGACAAAAAATTTGAATGTATTTACTGGCCCAATACCGCTATTATTATCATTATAACCTTACAAATCATTTTTTAATCGTCATAATGATATGTTATTCAATTTCCAATTTTTGTCCAAATAATGATTTTTAAGTCCATCGTCTGACACTGATGAAATAATGGTCTCAGGTTTGAGAACGATTAAATTTCAGTCCTCTGTCCAAAATCACGTTTTTGATTAAAATATCCTTCTAGAAAAACATGTCGTCATTAGTTAATGTCTAGTTATTTTTGTGCCTTTTTTGAAGTGAAGATTGCAATAACGTGTTAAAAGGTTCAAAAGTCTTTCTTTTCTTTGTTTTTAGAAGATTTTATGAATGTAAATTATGTTTTTCAGATCATCCTTGCCTGCTTGTTGATATAGTTAATGAGGTTGTCCATTACATCGCTAACCTAAGAAACCTAAGAAAATCTTCTCTGAGCTTTCTAAGTAAAGCTTAAAAAGTAAATGTAATTTATCATTAATGTTATTCTTACTTGAGGAGAAGTTGTGATTAATTACCATTTTGGTCCTCGTTAAGATGATTTGTATTTATAAATAACATCATATTCCCATGAGAGTTTAAATCATACTGGGAGCAAAAGTATTGTAATATAATTATTATAAAAACTCTCTCATTATGTATCATACTGCAATGTACATTACAATTGTATCTTATCCGAATATGATTCAGAAATGTTCACATGACTTGTCATACTAAATACATCAGCTAATAACATTTAAATATATATATTTGTACCTTTCAGATTGGAGCTATTTTATTTAGGTTCGTATATGATGTATTTATTTCACATTGAATTCATTCAATAGCTATAGGTCGGTTTTTACATACAAGCTAAGCTAAGCATCCATGGTCAATATAAAACCGTTTTTATCTATTCCTTGTAACTTTGTAGCTTTAACGTAGTTAATAAAGGTTACATCTGATCTGTTGTTAATAAATATATATTTTTTACTCTTTCTACATACAAATTACTCATCTATTCCAATGCAGAAGATATGCCATACCGCAGTTTTAATTTTCCTTCCACAGTAGGTATGTGTGTCCATCTAACTTGCAATTTGTTGTAAAGAAACATTATTAACAGGACGAAGATAAGGTCAGAGACTAACAGTTCAATGTATGTTGTCGTACAGTCCTTCGATCATCTTTTTAACATTTGATCCATACCCATGTCACACCGGGCGTTGTTGTCCCACGATCATGAAAAGAGATTGAGTTGTCTTCTCATGGGTTCTCGATTTGTCGATTTTGCCTCTTATGAATGATTTCCTAATCTATTGAACTCAAATGCGATTTCAAGTCTTTTTTTTTCTTTGAAGGAAAGGTTGCGATATACAATAAACATTGTGTCGTAAAAATCATTATAGATGTTCATGGCCTTGTTCAAAATGTTCTTACACTTCAATGAGTGATTAAGTGTATTTATATATATATTCCCTTTGATGGAAAATTCTCACAAGTATTACTTGAAGGAAATTCATCCTAGAACTTTGACTCTCCTCCGTTAGTGGTATAATGTAACATTAATTGTATGATGGGAAGTTTTCCCACCTTCACTTCTTAAATTACCTGAAATAATGAAACACATTAGTTAAACAACATTTTCATTTATTTGTTTGAATGTATAAAGGAATTGAACGTCTCGACGACACATGTACTTATAAAATGAAGATAAAAGAGGGATCAAAATATTATACATTCTTTTTTTTATAGACCAACTCAAATGAGGTGTCAAGTGTAAAAAAATTAATACAATCAAAAAAAATAAATAACAATAATCATTAATGACATGTTTTAAAGACATTAGGGATGAATCTAAGAATGAAGGAAGAAATACCATTTCCAGGAAAAATAATATTTTTATTCATTTATGTAAATATATTTATAATAAAAAATACTATACATTTCTCATTTGAATATTTTGATATCTTGACTGTGATACACTATAAGTCTACATAAATTATGAAAATCAAATTTTTTGAGTATTACATTTCAATGTATGCCCTTTTTGCTTTTTTTTTTGCAACAATCCAAAAATAGTCATCAATTTAATCCGTCAATTGGTGCAGATAGTAAATCAATATTTAGGGCACAATTGATGTTACACTTTGTTGCGATATATGTCAGTGGTTGAGATAGAGATCGTTAAAAAAGTTGTCAAGTATAATATATTAACTCTCCCTACTTACAGGAAATTTAATCAAAATAATATTTTAACTGGACTTATTATCTTTAGAAATTTTGTTATTGCATAAAGGGGGAAAGTACACCTGTGTTTACTCTCCCTTCATTGATTTTTGTTTATATGCTGTATTTACTAAGGTATGTCTTATTTTATTATTTAAAGTATTTAAATAGAATTTAAGTTTTTTGATGTCTTTATACATAGAATGAACGGTTTGTATGAAATCTAGGCAATTTAACCAAAATAAAAATTCTTACCTCGTTTTGATGGTTCACATTTAGAGTCCAAAATCAGTTTATACAAGGAAATTTGTTCCTTTTCTATTGTATCCTTAGCACATGATGTACAATGGAGGAGTACATGGTTATGTATTAAGGCTCATTCAATCATAAAAATATTCCTTAATAAGAGCTAAATAAATGGATCAACTCTCCCACCATATTAATACTCTTTCCCTTCCCCTATATATATATATTTTTTTCTTCACTTTTCTCAAAATGAAGAAAATAAATGAATATAATAAACATCAGGCTCTATAAGAAAATTATTTTTATGAATTATGAATGGCGCAAATATTTATTGTTCAATAAATATGACATTTTTCGATTTCTGAATTTTAAATTAATTTTTAAAAAATATGCTTTAAAGTAAACATTATTTACAAATCAATTTATTTTGAACAAAAGCATCTTATAAGTAACTGACTGTGATTTTTTCATTACTTCACACACCTATACATAAATGTATTCTTACATAAAATGCGACATTTGATTTCTTCTATATATTTACTTATATGTATATTCTTTGTAATTCAAAAGTGTTTAATACTATCATGGATAAACGGATTATAAGTATTTGCAAATTTTAGTCTAATAAATGAAATATTCATTACAAAAATGGTTATTGATATAGATACATTAAATTAGTTAGAATATTTGATAAAATAGTAGCTAATTATGTTTAAGGTAATTTTAATATTTAAATAGTTTTAAAATTTATATACTTACTTAGAATGAGTAATTATAGAATACGTCTTGGCTTTTCCCTTCATATTTCTTCATTATTCAAGAATGTGCCACATTAAATTTTTTGTAAACTTACAGAAAACAAAAAAGAGTAAGAAAGAGAAAACGTGATTATGGATGAATCATTTATTGCAAAATATGTTTATGTCAGTGATGTAAAAAACGGCGAATTTTAAGCGTGCAAGTAGCCCCTCCCCTTGATGACGTCAAAAATGATATGGTAACTATGAAAGCCAGCTTATTTGCTGTCCATATAATTCTATGACTGTAGCTGTGACAGCATTGCTCCAGGCACAAGATAGCTCTTCTTAGACTTATAGTAGTTAATTAAATTAAATTGATGTTTTAGAAAGATATTATTCAAATCAAAGTTGTAGACATTACTTTAAATAAACAGGAAATTTTCAAAATTTCATAATCGGTACATTAATTTTGGATTTATCGCTATTTTTGTTAAAATTTGATTATTTGTATTAATTTTTAAGAAAAATAAGTACATAAATACTAATTTCTACTCTCTCGATATATTAATTTTCAAGTTTTTAGTTTGATAATAATGGTTATTCATTCATTAACGAAATAAAGCTTTAAGTTTTTAGATATTTGCATATTTTAAAAACAATGATTGAAGATTTAATAATGATATTTAAAATTATTCTACCTTTTCTATAACTCAAGATAATGGCTAAAAACATATTCAAAATGTCAATAAATGAAACATTTTATAGGATAGAAGTATAAATATTTTACTTCGAGCAATTTTTTTTTCCATAAAGTCACTTTTCGAGAGATATTACCATTAAGAAAGTTTTCAACCAAAATTGAAGGAAAGGTTTTGCGGTATTATCGTACCTTTTATAATAGATAATATAATATACATATAATAAGAATTATTATATCAAAAGGAAAAGGAAAACAGCTTGATGATTTATGAATGATGAAAAAATATTATATAGGGTTTCAACTAACAGGCATTTTGAGAACTACTCGCACACTTAAAATCGCCGTTTTTTACATCTCTAGTGATAATTAACTGAAGTGCAGCTTAAAATCAATTCTGATAAGGTTGTTTTCTACATATATTCAATGGTAAAAAAAACCCCAATGCAAAACAAAAAATGACGAAAAGTTAAAATATCTTTTCAATTTTTAGACTTTTACTAATTAAAGTTATTAGAAAGTTTTTGTATATAAAATAAGGTCAATTTTTGAATGTATCTGTATATGAATATACCTTCCTAAGTAGATAATTACTCATTTTACAAGATATTAGGTAAATTCTAAATGAAAGATTAATTTCATTGTAGAGCGGTTTTGTAAAAGTTTTTAAAAACTGCATGGTTTTATCTTTTAAAAGTTTATGATTTTTGCATAAAGAAAATTTTGCAAAACAAAAATATTTTCCTTTAAGTTATTTTTCTAAAGAAGTTTTTTTATTTTTAAATTGAAATTTGCATAGAAATTAAATCACCGAGGAAATTTAGTTCTTCTATGAATTATAATGTAATAATGTAAATATTACATCGTTATATGTACATATTGTTTAAAATATATGATTTGTACTCTGAGAACTTTGTAGTATGACCATTTTTCGATTGAGACCCTTTTAATATTATCTTTCTTATTTTACTTTACAGTTCAATTACAACATGAAAAGACTTATGAAGCATAATATGATGTGAACTTGTAGTTTCTCGAAATGAAACTTCATCTCTCATATTGATGCATTACATATGTTTTGGTTAAAAAAATAGTGTTTCTTTCTTCTCGATAGTTAATGTAGGATCATCATGGATTTATATAGGAAGTTAATTTAAAATTTTATTATATCTGAATCAATATCATTAATATTTAGGTATAGTATAGATAGAAGAATTTTACTTTAATTGAGTGCGCTTGCACTCACTAGGGCGGGCCCTACCCTCAAAATTATTATGTTTATACGTTTAATTTTTTTATATGCTGTCCTCTTTAATTTTCGTAGAGGATACATAGAAAATAGAACTGTTTAAATGAATTCAAAATGCCTAAATCATGTTGAAAAGCCGACAATACATCCGCTGACATAAAGTCATTTATATGTTTTATGACATCAAATTGAGCTTGATTTTTACGCTCGCTGGAAGGGCTCTTTTTTTACAACTCCTTGCATGTTATATTCAATGAAGCATAAATATAAAATAATAAAGAAAATGTGGGGGCAATTATAACATTTGTTGGAACTAACTCCTAGTTATCAAATGCAGTAGTAGCATCATCAACTAATGAGTTTTGATTTTGATAAGTTATATTTAATGATGACAAAATAATTAATAATTCTAATGATAGAATTTACTGTAAGAGCAATCAAAAACTGTAGTATATTATTATAAAAATATTGTTTTCTAAAAAATGACTTTCACACCTTAAAATTAGTTTTTATTAAATACCTCAAAAGAATATTGATATAATTGGTTGATATTTGACAATTGTCACTTATTTTTACAATTGTAAATTTATTAATTTTTTGATGTTTGAGAAAATTGACCTGTAGAAACCGCCTCCAGTCTCCCCTACTTTTTTTTTTTTGGTTTCACTAATGCCTTTCAAATATAATCCATCATATTATTTTTCTTCAAATTTTAATGACATTTAAGTACTATGTGTCTTGCCTCCGAAGAGTTGACCAGTACAACTTAGTATAATAAATGAAAGATAATTTATTTTTTTTACATCCCAAATGTGCATTTGACTCATTTATTTGAAAAATTATCATTGTTTGTTTTTGTGCTAAGGGATTCACTATGTATTTATCCATTAAAAATAGTTATGTATGTACAAATTTAATTTAATAATGATTTTTGAGTCAAAATATATAAGTCATCCATTTCATTGATATAACATAGCACTTTTCTAATCCTTTCTAATCAAAAAAAATGGTTAAAATAAAAAGTTATACCATTAAATAAAATATTTAACAGTTTTAGCTATATATGTATACTAATATGGTATATTGCACATATTATATAAATACATAAAATATATGCACAAATATATTTTTTAATGGCTAAGCCTTTCCTTAAGAATATCAACTTTTTAACTGTGAGTGAATGGGAAAACAAGATTTTCTATCTCAAGGGCCTGGAATCTTATTTTTAGATAATTTCTGGGGTTTTGATCCTGCATTTTATTATTTCATAATAACATTAATTGATATAAATATCATAATTTATTAAATGAAAGGTTAAATATATGTTGAGGAATCACTCTGCTTGAAGATTTTACGATTTATGCTTTGCAAACGATGCAATATATACATTTATTATGAATGATGTCCTACGAAGAATTAAAACGTTTTACCCTTTAGGCTATAGTCGATACGTGCATAATATACATATACTTGGAAAAAGATAAATGAGACTAGGTATTGACCTAAAAATCTCACAAATTATTCATGTGTCAGGTAAATGATTTCTAAATTGTATTTGTTTCTGGGACATTTCAGATGTTAAGTGTTTTGGAAAATAAACCATCCACTTTAATACAATATGGATTATTTTAATCTTTTTAAATCTTAATACCAAAATTTATGGTAAAGAGTTTATTTTTTGTTTTTTATATTATTTATATTAAGTACAAACCCCAAGACTCCTTTTTTATTCTTCATTCACATATATCAAAACTATAACAAATCATAATGAGTTAATTGTTAATTAACTTTCCATTGGAAAAAATACGAACTAATTTTGGATTTTCAATGATGTATTATAGGAATTTATTTTTTCTTTTTAAAATATAAAAATAAATACTTAGATTTTAACTGGATACTGTAATTTAAAAATTGATTTCCTTGGGATCACACTGAATGTGAATTTCCTGGGAAATGAGAAATTTTAGAGAGAACACACTTATAAATGTACTACATATTTACATATAAATATACTAAAATATGAGTTTCTTTTATATGTATGACAGTCAGGATTTTCATTAATTATTTTGTAAGCCTTTCACATGGAATGGGAGGATTATTTCTTTAATATTTCTTCTTTTCCCTTCATAATCTACATATGTAATATGTAGATATAAACATACATACATATATGCTTCTAGTGATGAACAACACAAGTTCTTTATTTATAATATATCAACTATTATTGATAGTACCTACTATTATTATACTATCAATAAGACTATCCATCTAATTTTTAAATTCTGCAATAGTTAGACAGCGAGTCTATACTCAAATATTTATGTCTTTGAATAATGTTGACAAACGCATATAGAAAGCACTGAGAGAGGTTAGGTACATATATACATAGTTGTTGTTTTTAGCTCATACTCTTTATATGTGTTTAGATAATTTCAACGGAAAAAGAAAAAATACTTATAAGGTAATAAAACTTCTATTGTGGAGCAATTAGCTAAAATTGAATACATAGAAATGAAACTTTTACTTAGTTTTCACATAAGATTAGCATTTGTACAAACAACCAAAAGAAAATAAGAAATCATCGGGTAATTTGAGCCTAGGAAAATAATTACACTTTCATTTTATTTTCCTATAGAATGTGGCTATAAATTTTAGCTGCTATTTTAACCCATTGAAAAACCCAAAAATCTTAATATTTTCATGAACGACATAAGGAGGAGATTAGATATTTTATTGAATATTCGTTATTATTATTATTAAAAAACTAATAATAGTTGTATGTATGAACTTATTTAGTGAAGGAAATTTCATTAGAAGGATGTTTATTGAACATGATTATTCTAAATTACATATGTACCTATTACTTTCTTTCAATGAATGCAAAGAAAGTGTAAGCATTGGTTTTTAACATTATTAACCCAATAAAGGAAATATGTTAATTAATTTATATCCATAAAAAAGTATGAATTTTTCAATTTGTGTCTCAAATTACATATAATTATAATTAACCTATGTACTTAAGTAATGGATATATAATTATTAAGCCTAAAGGAATATGTACTTTTGTAGTTTTTCATTACTTCAGTTTCTAAATGAGATCCAGAATTTTAATTGCTACAAATGTATGGTCTGAAATGCTAATTTCAGAAAAAATATTAATATTAGATCAAAAAATTGAATTCGAAATGTTTTTATGTTGCTTGGGATCAGTTTGTTCAATTTATATTTTTTTTCCTCAATTCTATATCATTTTGAAATTTTGTGATTTAAAAATTTTCCTTTCACCATTAGCATAAATGTACATTTTATTATTGTCTTTTTAAAAAGAATCTTATTGTAAAGGAGGTATTAGACCTATTAAGGGATAGTATTTTGATTTAAATGTAGAGAATAGAAATTTCCTTGCCAGGCACTACTATCTAGTGGTCTATTTCTGCAAAAAATGGCTTAACATAATAAAAGCTTTTCCTCTATTTTCCTAGCTACCACATAGGGAAATTGTTATAATATAATGTTATACCTTTTTTTCGCAGAAGTAGTCAATTCGAGGGAACTATGTTGATTCTAGATGTATCCTTTTTAGACAACTTAATAATATGTAAGTTTGTCTAATATCTTGTAAATATTGGGTGGGGTTAAGGTAATATATTTAAGTTGTTTTTTATCCCTTAAGTGTTATGAATGATGCAAAACGGGATGGAGATGGAAAAAGTTATATATTTCAAGGATGTACTGGTAATCCTAGCTAAGAAATACGTGTTCCTTTAGTTTCCCTCTATATATACATATATATCCTTGAATCCTTTGTTGAATTCATTTATGAGTAAAAGGACAGAATTGTGAAATGCTTATTATCTCACCCATTAAGAAATGCGAGGTTTTGCTTTTATTTTTACAAATTCTTTCGTGTTCAAAAAAGTTTTGTGAGTCCTTTTCTTGTAATAGCTATGAATTAAATTGCTACAAGATTTACTTTAGATAATATACGGATGTGTATTTACACTTTAAAATATTTAGAAGACTTTTTCACATTCGTTATCACTCTTTTAAAATGTACTCATTAATATTTCAATCTTGTATAATATGAGTTTTTTGTAGTCTTTCTATCCCGAGATCCTCTTTTTCTTTGGGATTTTACATTTACGAGAAATTCCTGAGAAATCTTGTATTTAATTAATTTAAAATGTAAGCTTTCTTTATGTAATTCATTAAATAAAAAGTTGATGATTCCTTTGAGATAAAGTTATTTAATAATTTATGTTGTGCCATAATCTGCTAAGTACATCAACAAAACATGATGTTCAAGGAAGTACCAAGATATTTCAAATTCTGTATGAAACTTTTTTCATATAAAAGACAACTTTGATT
Source organism: Lepeophtheirus nordmannii (assembly GCA_963680855.1). Taxonomy (NCBI): domain Eukaryota; kingdom Metazoa; phylum Arthropoda; class Copepoda; order Siphonostomatoida; family Caligidae; genus Lepeophtheirus; species Lepeophtheirus nordmannii. The sequence continues at coordinate 19,181,729 of OY804521.1, read as the reverse complement.
CTTGTATTTGGGTCTTAATTTATACTTCTGCTGCGGTATGAGATGTCTACTATTTTTATATATAAAAGCAGTTGTCATTTCTAGGTAAATGGGTCTAACCTATTACGTTGATGCTTTAGAAATATATATTTATTTGAAAAAGTTATATATTGTAACTAGTGCTAGACTTATTGCCGAATTTTTATTACAAATATATTTCCAATAAAGGGACATTTTTTTGTTCTTTAAAGAATGTATGGGTAAAACTTGCTTAAAATGTATGTATTTTTGACTTACTAGTTTATTTGAACATAAAAATGTAGAAATATTTTATTGAAACTCGAAATTTAATTATTTTAACACTTAACATACGATATGTAGTCAAAGATTTATTAATTTATTTTTTAAATGAAAAACTATTTACATTTTATGTGCATACGTCCATCACTTATCCGTTGTATTACATTTTACTGACATGTGAATATCTTATAAGAAATATGCATATACAGTGTGTGAGATAAAACTGTGGACTTTTTGATGACGAACAAATAGGGATAAACTTTTGCAAGAATGAAAAAGAGTATAACATTGAGTCTTTATCACAGACTTCTTTATTGATGTATCTTTCTATTTTTCTAAATGATTTCCTTTTGCTGCTACCATGGTCTCCAACCTGGGCCTAAAGTGGTGCAGTTCTTCTTAATGACCGCCCACTGCTGCTTGACCATGATCTTGAGATCATCCAAATATTGGGAAGGGATTGTAGAAGCCCTCGTCTCGACTACGTCTTAAATGGCATTGTTGAAGGGGAACATTCGGGGGGGGGGGGCAAAACAAAGAACGCCAAAAGGTCTTGAAATTGGTGGCAAACTGCGACTTCTTGGCCGTGTGACCTGGTGGGCTGCTGCCATACATATTTGCCATCCTTGTAATTGGCATCAATCCAAGGCTTTACGATAATCTGCAAGGCCTCCACTATGCAGTCCTTTTTTGGGCATTTTCTTTCCGTTCGAAGCCACGACACCCAGCGTCATGATGTCCTAGAGATGTTTTGTTCTATTGATTGGAGGGACTTTGGTGGGTGTCTCACCTAAGTAATAATCATTTTGATCGTTTCTAGCCACAAATTCTTGTCTTAGAAGATACAAACTGTTGACCCATTATGCTTTATCCAAGTCAACTAGATCTGACCTCTCTTGAACAGCTCGGCCTTGGTCGCTGTTAAAAGCAGTTGTCGATGTCTTCATAACAGGCCTTCCCCAAATCCTTCACATATCTCCTCACAGTCAACTGACATTGAGAGCTTTAGCATGCTCACCTCAGGCACCCATGCTTTCAATCTTGTAAACAGGACTCTAGGAGTACCCTACGAACTTCAGGATCTCCTCGGCACTCACTTGGGTATAGAGCAAATCGAAGACACTCTTTGTTTTTTCGCCTCCTTTTTCGCTAACTGTTGATTTTTGAAAGTTTGTTTTTTTATTGTTAATTATCTGGAATAGTCCCTACTTTTAATAACGCAATCTAGTATTTTGAAATATTCACTCAAAAGTAATCCAGACTTATTTAAAGTCAAGTCCACGATTTTACCTCACACACTGTATGTATATTTTTTTATAAGATCTTTATGCATAATATTTAGGTATGTTAGTGCATAATATGTTGAATATCTTGACCAGATAAAAGGTGGATATGTGTAGACTATACATACATATGTTGAAGTTGATTTTGCCACATACATGTTCAATTATATTCATTAATATATATACTCAATTCATTTACCTTTCGAATGAAACATAAATTTATAAGTATTCTATTTTATATAAGTTAGGGTGCTCAACATTATGTAATGAACACTAAATTTTAAATAAAGGTCCTACTTTTCTTTTATTTTTTGGCATGTTAATTTATGTACCAATTGAAAAATTAAAAAGTTTTAATATTAAGAGGTTACATGGACCTCTATTGTTGAGAAAATTTCAACTTCTTCCTTCATTATCATCCAAATATGTTGAGATATGTTTATTATTTTGTAACATTTTTTTACTTGAATGAACAATTTTTAAAATATGTATAAACGAAGTTTCTTTAAAATGTATTTTTATTGGCATAAAGGAAGGAGAAATAAAGAGGGGGAAATAAATGTACTGCGCATAACCCGCTATATTTTCTCTTTATTTATTCCCTTTTATATAATAAATTCAACATTAATTGAAACAAAACATTATACGATGTCATTAAAACGATTTTGATGTTTCATTTAAGACTTGTTTTGTTACTTTATAATAAAAAGTTTCTCAAAAATTTCCATCTAATTCGAACTTATTATATGACGTATCACATTGAGTATTTCATATTTATACCACTGATGGTTTTAACTTACTTAAGCTTGTTACTAAATAAGTTTGTCTTGTATTATATATTTTGCGACTTGTCTTGAGGGAGTTGTTTCATAGCTTTAGTTAAAAAATTATGGAATCTAACATTTTTAATGTTATGATTACTACACTGTGGTAACACTTATTTCAAATTTTGGTGATTAAGCAAGGAAATTTTTGATTTTGTTGTTAAAAATTACAGAATTTCATCAACAACACTGAATAATTGATCATAATCATCGACCTAAATATTTGTATGTACTTTATCTAGCAACACTTCATTATTCTTGAAACCTTATGAAATTAAAAGTTTAAACATTCGTGGTTGTAAAACAGGGTCTCATTTTTACTTACAAGTTTAGTAAATTCCAGCAATTTTGCTTGGATTTTTCAAAAAATATACATTAATATTAAAAATTTTTAGGTATATGTAATATTTGTTAGATATTTGTTATTAATTATTGAATAATGTGTTGTAAGTCTTGAAACTGAAATTATCAAAGGAAACGGGCAAATAAATAAATGTTTTATGCAGCGTTATACGCGGTACATTTATTCCCTTCCCATATTTTTATTTCCGTTTTTAACGAAGAAATATTTATACTTACGTACAGTTAAAAAAGTATTTCAAATTAGTATAAAGTACTACTTATATATATAAGTAGTTTATATATTACTTTATTGCATTTTAGTGTTTAGCAAAATAATTTTAACTTACTTTTAATTAAATATGAAAAACATATTTTTTGACAACATTTTTCAATTTTCCCACATTGACAGATTTTTTTCAAGGAATAATTTTTTCTAGACTAGATTATTTAAACTTTTTGGAAGTGATAAGATTCGCAGAATTAATTATTTTGTTTTGATGATTTTTAATTCAGTCAAGTAGCAATATGGAAAACTAATTTAAATAATCTAGGATTGTTCTTGTTTTTTAAATAAATGTACTCAACTTTCCACTTGTGAATTGAGTACAATAAATCTTCCCTTTTACATTTGTACATAGATAAGAATAAAAATGTATATATCATATTTCCATTAAATAATAATAAAAACTGTTGCCCCCTGATTTAGACGTTAAAAATTGTTGATTATACATGTGTCAGCATTATAAATAGTTTAAATAACTGTAAGACTAAGGGACATGTATTTTGTAGTAAAAAAGTCATAAATTTCAAAGTAGTGACAATACTGAAGGACTTACCAACTTATATTTCTATTGAGAGAGATAATGCAATTTTTTGAAAGGCATTCACTATTCAAAATTACACTAAATAAATTTTGTTATTGGATGGTAACTATTAATAAATATTTTAATTCTTCTTGGCTTTAAGGGCAATACAAATGGATCCTGGCAAAAATGACTAATTGAGTGCCCCTGTCCTAGAGGGTTACATGTTAAAAGTTGCATCAAATTCGTTGCAGAGCATTTTCATTGCAATTTATGATATTGTAACTTTGTTAAGAGAAGAATGATTGATGGGAGAAAAAAGATCAGAGATCTAGCAGAACCCGAGGGTCTGGAGTATATTTGGTGATGTCCAAGGGATCCTTGAGCTTATACAATACACTGATACCGAATTTTGAGAATCTTCAGGCCTCACAGCAACCCGACAAAACCTCAGGGCTGGATTTATGTGTATTTCTGAAGAACCGTCAGGCTAATCCTTCGCCCCTCTCTTCTTCTTCCCCCAAATAGCATCCCTTGCTTGTTATATTTACTATATGATGAATTGCAACGAAATTGCTTGCGACGTTTTTTTTATTACAACGTTATTGTCCGCAATGCTATTGCTCGTAATGAAAATGCACTGCAACGAAATTGCTGCAACGTTTTTACTGAGACATCTTTACCTGCTGCTGCCCTAGAGTATACAACATAAGCTACAACTTCTAATTCCTTTAACTGAGCTTATTTGTACAGGGCAGAAATATACAGTTTTGTCACCCTCTTCCATGTGTTTCAAAAGGGGTACATTTTATAGCAATATATTTCATGTTCCATATTGTTAAATGTATAACTTTTTTCGATGAGTTCATAATAGTGCATTTCCTTTTGGATTTAATCTTGAGAGTTTCTTTCTTTGTTAATAAGATTTCTAAGAATATATCATGAAAATTTGCTTTAATAGCTTCTTTCTACACCATTACTCGATTTATTCTTTAAAGTAGTAAACTATGTAGGAGTAATATAGTTTCTATTATTGCATGAATGTATCCACAAAAAGTAGTCTATACCTTCTCCTACAAAAATACTTACAATTTTTATAAAAATAAGAAAATGAGCAGAATTCAACAGTCATAGATTTGCCAAAAGATATTTTATGAAAGAGTAGAAAAATTTTGAGATCAGTCTAGGTTCTTCTGAAATACTTTTTTTCTTCCATAAACCCTCATAGAATAAATAATTAATTGTTCATATGCCAACAAATGAGAAATATAAATATGATTGCCTTTTCATAGCTACTTCATATCTTTCTTATCCTTGACATTGTATTTTGAGAGCATTTCTGAATAAATAAGTCATAAATGTGTTCTTAATGAGATCTTTTAAGGGAATTCATAATAATGTGAGTGACTGCATGTTATTAAAGACAAAAGTATAAATGTATACAAAAACTGATGCAACGTATGTACATAGTATGAATTCAAAAGTATGTGACATAAGTTAAATATCGAAAGAAAAATAGATATTTTATACCCCGTATATTAAGATACCATTGAGTTTATTAAAAGAAAAGCTTTTCCTTTGAATTGCCTTTTGGTCATAAAGATTGAAGAAAATTTGAGCAGTTTTTCGAGTGAGAAGACGCAACTATCAATGTAGGATCACACAAGTGATATATCGCTTGATGTCATGACCTTATTACTTAACACTCAACCAGCCCCTTTACATAATAGATCATACATATCTACAATAATAAATCTATATCGTAATACGATCCTTGCACATAATAGTCGATAACAAAATAAATAACAAACACTATAATCAGTACAAGGTTCATAAAAATAAATATATTAATTAGTAAATCCGATGATACTATAATATATTTACTGAACTGGATGCCGCCAAGATACTTTGCTACTGACAAAAATATTAAAAACTCCTCATAATGATGCATGTATTAATATAAGTACGTCCCACAAAAATAAGGCTATTCAATTATAGGCCCAGCTACATACAACTATTCAATTTGAAAGACATAATATTATATGATAAGTTGGCATTGCTCTTACAGTAGTGAGAGCAATGCCAACTTCTAAAGAAATTCATTAAGAATTAACAAAATGCCCATTTTAAGGTTATTTCATAGTTTTTATCTATAAATAATTGTTAAATGGCATGAGAAAGTGGTAAACTGAAGATAAAATTAAAATTTAATGTCGTAATAATATGAATTCAAGATTCAAAAGCATATTAATGTTCTAATATATTTCTCAAACCATAGGTACAATCAGAATTGACATAGCAACAAATATCATTTATTAGTTAAATTCACTGCTCGATTATTGACCCAAATAAATTGATATGTTCATATTCCTATTGTTTTAAGTAAATTGTCAATTCTTAAAGTAGTTATTATTAATTCATTAAAGTATATAAAGAAGCTCATACCGGTCATAATCATTTTTCATTTTATTCAACATATTTTATTAGAAATTGTGCATGACTTCAGTTTCAATATATAGTTTTAAAAGGGAAACAATAACTTTGTGTGTACATTGACATTGCAAGGCATGCATGTGCATATTTGTATCAATTATAAAGAAATATAAATCAAGTTTAATTATGTATACGTATTTGATATATTAAATATATTAACTTTAATATATTGACATAAGATATTTACAAATATTTGTATGCTAATATATTGCTTAGATTGATTTTTTATTAAGATAATAAATGTTTTTTTATCACTATTGATATTAAACCATGTATTGGATTGTTGAATGATTAATTATAATCGTAAAATTAACATCATGTAAAAAAATTTAAAAAAATCTTTTTCTATATACATACATATATAAACAAAGTTCAAAGAAAAAAAGTACTTGGAACTGTTTATGTTGTTTTTTCAATTAAAGGTTTAAAATGTTATTTTAATATTATTTGTTTCTGTTTTCGAGTACATTTGTATTTAAAAATATTAAAACTTTGATTAATAAAATGTAAGTTTATTGTGTAAAAATTTGGTGGCTTTAAACTGAATCATATTTGAGTTATTGAGCAAAAAGTCAAGTGTTTATACTGATTTTAGTCTCCCCCTACTGTATTATTAAGTAGTAATTCTGTGGGGGAGATTGAAAACGATTAAAATACTTGACTTTTTTACTCAATTACTCAAATATGTTTCAGGTTAAGGCTATCAAATTTTCACACAATAAACTTATATTTTATTAATCAAAATTAAGATAATCAAAAACACTTTGATTGCATTTAGTATTTGAGTGTCTAACGTGTTTCAACTTTCTCCGTCTTTCCTACTATTAAAAAATCTTAAAAATTGTACATTTTTTATGTGAGTATAACTCTTAATTCGAAACGAGTGCTTCTTGAGATTTTTCTCATAAAAGTATTATAATATGTATAAATGATTCTCAAAATGTTAGAATTCTTTTATGTTTATGCAGGATTTGCAATTTTGCTTCCAGTCAGATAAATTTTATGACTTTCAAACTTAACAACTAATATTTTTCCTTAGAGAATCAAATGATTTCAATGTATTTTTGAATTTAGCTATTTAAAGTTTGTTTCTTTCCAATTTTTAACTGAATTGGTTCTTTATTTAAAAAAATTAGCTTATTATGTTTTCTTACAAAATTCTTTATGGAGGCTACATAATAATAAAAGTGTAAATTAAACCAATCTTCAAGTCCTCATAACTTTTGAAAGACTTGATATTTCATCATTAAATTTTGTTACTCAGCATATTTTGTGTTTATAAACATTTCATCCAAAGTTGATCAAAATCTAAATGAGTGTCATGGCTGTGCCTCTTTTATATGGAATGACTCTGTAGCCTTTATTATGTTTCTCTTGTAGAAACTCGAGAATTCTTAGTATACGTTCTCTATGCATTTTGGTGATATTAATACATACCCTTGATAAATTCAAAATACACGCATATTTTATGTACATAGATATATAATTTAAATGATTCACATTTGAATTAAATAGCATAAGGAATATGTACAATATTTTATCGAAATTATTATTTGCTTGCTTAATATAAGCTTTAAGGGATCTTAAGTGCTTGAAATTTAAAAAAAAATGTATATAAATGTTCTTTAAAAAATTGTATGTGAACTACTAATCTTTTTTATATTATAATAATTATATCAAGTAGAGGATTTCGAATTAGATATTATCAGGAATAACATAATTGAAATAATAAGGATTCATGTGAAAACCAGTGTACTCTTCATATTTTTCATTTTCTTTTAAGAAAGATTTTATTACTAAAAGGACATTAAAATGAAACACTGTACTGAAGCAAAATACGGATGAATCTAATCTAGACTAAATTAGTTTCTGTTATATATTACATTGAACTCTATGATGATTATAGTTGTAATTCCTTTCCATAACATGGGAAAAAGTCATCAGTAAGATTAATTCACATGAGCATTGAAATAAATAATAATACCCCATATATGTATTTGCACATTTTAAGGACCCAAATGCGATAAATCCATTTCTATTTTATGTCATAATGCATATTATGTTCGTTTCAATATGATTTTTTGTAAATCAAGTAAGTGCATGAGTACAAAGATGAATAAAAAAGAAAAAGAGATATCATTTATAGTTTTTTTTTTTTCAATTTTGCAATCAAATATGGATTTCCTTGGACATTCAATATTATTTTACTATAATATATATTCGTGTACAAATCTGAAGAAAAGAATTGATAATATATAGATGAAAAGTGTTTTGGTAAAAGATATAGGTATTTATTTATGTAAATGCACACATAAGTTTTCCTTAATAAACATTGAAAGTAATTTATTTTTTGTTTTTGGGTTGTTGTTATTTTTTGTTTTTTAAAGAATTACAACTTTGAAGTAAGAGCATATATGTAGACATAGGCACATAATGTACATATTAATATTCTATTCGTAATAGAGAAAAAAATGTTGATATAAGTACATATGTAATGTAAGTTCATGCATTATATATGTATATACTAGAGCTTTGTATCTAATGTGTACATATATATTTACATATAGCTACAACAATATACATATGTAAATTAGTTGACATGTTTTCAATGAAAAGGATTCATATTTTAGTTGTTTCTAAATTAAATTAAAATACGTTAAAATAACATTATTTCAATTAGTTTTGTTATTGTTATTATTATTTCATATTAAGGTGGGTTTACAGTGCGACGTAAGGAGGAGAGGCGTCACGAAGCTTCATCTATCATCATCATATGACTCACTTACGGGGATAAAAGTTATGCCTATGTCCGCTTGCAGGACTAGCCTGTTCGTTTACTCGCAACCCCCGACTTTCAAAAATAAAAATTGGACCATAACAACTTGTAGCTGTATATAGTTGTGTTATGCTATGATGGCACCCTTGGACAAGTAAATTCATATTGCTCAGCATACCTTCCAACCTGTAAAGTTTGCGAAGAGGGAGTCACTGAATTTAGTGTCACCCGTAGGTGGAAGGCCCAACCAAAGGAATAGGGGCCAACTGGCACTGTTTTGACCTTGTACGCACAATGCAGTCAATTACATCATAATATCCTTACGAGAGTAGGTCAGGCAAAAACACAGAAGAATTTGTTCAAGTTTTATCTTATATAAAACAAACCCTAGAGAGTTTGATTATGTTAAGTTACAAGGAATTTTGATTGAATTTATTTCAAATGGTATTAGATACTTTTTTCCCGATAAACAAAAAAATACAGTCATAAAAAGGACTAACAAATACAAACTCAGGAGTTTCCCGTTCCTATCGGGAGTGTTGGAATATATGTCAGAGTCAATTGAATAGTTAACTTATGAAAACAGCTTAGGAGAGAATACATTGTATGTTGGTTTATCCTAAAAAACCGAAGAGTGTAGACTCCATGAGCTACTACATGGGCGTGCGTATATTTTTCCTTATCTATTCCATAGGTACACACTGTGATCAAAGTGTCGAAACGAAGACTATATGATCCATTTTTATACAAATGAATTTGTACAAGAGTTGACTTTTTTGTTCTCTGGGGTTAGCGAGTGTGTTCTGAATTAATTTATAACTAATAATGCAACCTCTATGAATTTACCCTGCTACTTCAATTAAAACGAGGTGAATAATGCGTAGAGGAGACAAATATAAACATGTATGTGCTTCTAAATCGGCATTTTGCGGGGAGAAATCAAGTTTTAAAGACAGGAAAATATCTCCAAGTAAACAGGCGCGTTTTGCTGCTTTGCTTTATTGGTTTGACTGTGACCTACTCTGGATTTTTTTCAATGCAATGGTGTACAAAGTCAATGTTGATTATTTACAAATATTTACTATAGTTTGGTCCACTTCTTTACATGAGTTAATTGTAAACCTGACGACGTTTCTAAAAGCTTCGCAACGCAACGTTGTAATGTGAACCCACCATTTGTCGTATTTTTATCAATTTGTTTTGTATGAAAAAAAATAAAAATAGTTCTCAGTATCTAAACTACTTTGATTATCTAAAAAAAAAGTACTTCTCCAGTTTCTATGTACATATGTACTTGTAGTTTGAGTATCGATTAGCCTCATTTCATAGAAATGGATTCAATAAAATATTCACATAATATGTAATCTTAGAAATTTCCAAACTATTTACGAAAAAAAATAAAAATAGAAATATTTGAAATATTTTGTATCATCTTCTTAGTGATAAGAAATGAAACTTACAAAATATTGAAAACTATGCCAAATAAAAGTGCACATGAACTTTGTTGCCATGAAAGTTAACAACATTAGCATTTTGGGATGAGAGGATTTAAGAAATTGCTTCCTTCCGAATTAGCTCCAAAGAATTAATTTATTGAAAGAACTGTAGGTGAAGACGAATATTAATTCGTTTTTCTTTTTTTCACTCTTTGCTTTTCTCAGTTTTACACTTATTAAAACTAGTATTTTAAAAGTAAACAATCAAAGTAATTCGTCATTAATTTATAAATTTAAAATCTATTTAAAAATAAGTTGTTAAAAATCAAAAAAATATAAAGTACTTAATATTTGAGAGAGGAAAAACGATTTATATTTTTTGATTGAATAATGTAATGACAACTAAATAGGTTTAATGCATTTTTATTTTGTAATATTGTTTTGAATCTATGTTTAAAGCATTAAGAATGCATCAAGAAAAGTTACATGATTAAAAATGAGTAGGTAGAGTAAAAAAAAAAAAAAAATGTCATATTTGAGAAATGAAAAAATACTTATTTTTTGATCGAAGGATGTTATAATAATAAATTAAATAGAGTAAAATCATAGTAATTACGTAAAATCGATATGATTCAATCATTAAAAAAGTTATAAGGAAAACTACATATATGTTGTAAAACTTCTCAGTAATATAATTATAATATTATATGATGAGGAAAGTCATTGTTTTACGTGAAAAAAAGAATGAATGATGTTTGATAATTTTGATTTCATTATTTTCACTTTGAGGCCCTTATTATATAGAATTTAGTCTCATCATGTTTTGGATGAATGTGTGTACTAGTTAGTTATAAATTTATTACTGTATACAGTATACATACACACATATAATAAAATTGTACAATAAATGCATAAGGTAAAGAGCACGACCACTCAGGGGGGGGGGGGTATGTGCTACAATAGTAAATACAAGTTCCTAGTTTAAATTATAATATTCTTCATTTTTCTACATTTCATGAATTTTAAGATGCGGAGTACTTTATATGTTCATATCTTTCGTGCAAGAGAGCCGGGCATCTGTTGATAAGGTGCTCTGTGGTTCCTCCATGCAGACATTAAACGCTGCACTTATTGTCTTCCATTTAACTTAAGTGGACAAGGAAGGGCCCATGCTCAGTGTAAGCTTGAACTATAACTTTAATATTTTCTCGCCCAAATTTGAGGATGTTTCTTTCAGGCTTTTCTTACCTCAAATGGGTGTGTTTCATATTTTGGTATTTTTTGTAATCTTTTATACCAGACAGCGTAGAAGAAGTCATTTATTTGTTTCTTTATTTAGCTTGGTGGTACTCCCACCAACCTCCGATTATGACTTATTCTGCCACTCTTTGCAAGATGATCTGCAAACTCATTTCCTGTGATGTGGCAATGGCCCTTGCACACATCTAAGAACATGTTTTTCGCTTTTTTTCCTTCGTAGAGGACCTTTTGGCACTTTTTCACTTCGTTAATATTAGTAAATGGGTATAGGATGGCAGCAATTGCTGATTGGGAATCAGATCGAATTACAATATCGCCCTAGGGTTTTTCCATACAAAAGTAAAATCTTAAGCAAATGATCATTTGAATAATCTACGTCCCTTTGTACATTCAATATAGATATAATAAATAAATTTGCAAAAATAATTCTTAAGACACGTAGGAAAAATTTAATGCTAGTTTCAACCAAACAAATAGAGTATCATTCATGTACCTGTACAAATGTTAGATATACCTTTTAAGCATACTTACATTCATATATATATATATATATATATATATATATATTATATGTACATACTTCTATAATTTATCATACATATGTTACATATTTGTATATGTACATATATTAATAAGTTAAAAATGACCGAGGAATGACTTTAAAAGAACTTTTTCCCCCCTTTAAAAGCACTTTTTAAATATATGTATATATCCATACTGTTTTCACTCTATTAAAAAAATTACTAATTATGCAGATTTAGGCGTTAGTTTAATTAGTCAAACGTAGCCCGTTAACACAAAAGCAAGCTAGGATATTTATTCTAAAAAAATGAATTTGAATTACATATCTATATTGTACTTGTCAACTAATTATATATAATGTATCCTGTCAATTGTCTATCATGACAAATATCAAACAAAATATTTTTATTAATTATTTGTGAGGTATTCCCAGTCCCTATTAACCTATATTTTTCTCTTTCGTTGGATTGATTATATTTGAAAATCCATTATATTAAATCAAAAAAAGTATTAAATGAAGACTCTAAACTGTTCTTAATATTTCTGAGTATCCTCAGATATTCTCATCCCAGAAATTTGAATTCAAATCTCATAATAAACTCATATAATTTATATGAAATAAAAAATTAATATTGAATAGCTCATTTTCGTTGTTTTTATTCAAGATATCTTTTAATGTTGACGTATATATGTATATGCCATTGTCTATATTTTTAAGATTAACTCCATTATAGATAAATACTTACGTTTATATATATATATATATATATATATATATACATATATATTAGAAGTAGGCCCATCAAGTTATTATCTCACATACTTTAGTACATTGTAATTGCATAGACAAACTCATACCCTTGTTCGTCTGGTTATATTATAGTGAGCTATCAGTACATAGAGGCTCTTGAAAGGGAATATAAAAAATGTTGATCAATCCTAATAAGGGGTCGTAAATAAGCAAATAATTATTTATTGTCTTCACACGATGAGTTTTTTGGGGTAAACAAAATACTATGTATTTTCCTTTCAACTGTTCTTCATCCGTTGACTTTTCTAATTGAATATAGCTGACTCTACGTGTTAAGAACTCATAAAGGGTATTCTTATTATACATGAGTTTAATATATATACTAAATCAAGGATTGTGTGCCCTTTTTTTGAATTTTTGAATATTATACAAGTACTAACTATTGATTTTTATGGAAAAATTTATTAATATATATATATATGTATGTATTAATAATGACTCTACTCAATTTTAGAAAGTTGGCAACAAGAAAAATACAAAAGGTTAGCTACCATTTGTTTTTTTGAATTTTCCCTGTTTTTTTTTTTTTTTTTGAAAGTCGAGGTTGCGAGTTCACAAAAAAGCTCGACGTGTGACTGTAACTTGTGTATATATGCAACATAGATTTACTAGCATAAAAATTTACCATTTATCAATTTAGCATATTTAATAAAAGTATCATTATTTTAACGTACTCATGATAACAAATTTGAGCAGCGTTTGTCGATAATTGTTAAATAATAGTAATGCAATATTGATGCATGGATTTCTATATGATTAAATACAAAATTTATACTATCAAACGCTAACTTTGTAGTTGCTTATTACATCCATCTATCTATCTATCTATATATATATATATATGTAAGTTTGAACTTCCAATCAGATGTATTACAATTTTTTTTAAATGTATTAAATATATGTTTTTATATTAGCAGACAAAGGTTACGATATGATGAACAAGACACTGGACTGCCCAGAGTTTACTGAAACTCACGAATATATCTTAGAGAAATTGACGTTTTGGATTGAAGGAGTCATTCAATGTGTTATAGGATTCGGTGGCCTATGTGGAAATTTTCTATCTGCATATATTTTGTCGCGGTATGTAAACACTTGTTGATCTCATTAGCATTTGAATCACATGTAAATATTTTCCTATCCACCTACAACATAGAGACGAGATGCAAAATTCCTTTAACCTTTTACTGATTGCTTTGTTGACGTTTGATAGTTGGTATTTATTTGGAGGGATTTTGGAGTCCTTTCGGCGGCAATTTGATATGGGAACAGAGCTACATACACTATTATTTCCATATTTCCTCTACCCTGCTCAAAGCATAGCAATGAGTGCATCTATATTCATGACAGTGGCGATTGCTTGGGAACGATATATCGCTGTACATTATCCTATTGGTGAGTAGAAAGCTTTAGATATATAAGTAGTTGTATATTTAAGCATGGAAAAACATAGAGGAGACGAGGTGTGGATAAGACTGAGCCATTTTATTCACCTTGCAAAAAGGATGACGCTCAATGGGTGGCATCATATTTACTTTTGAATAGTATTTATGTCGTTATTTTAATTTCAATTATTTTATTATTGTTATATTTATAGCCCTATTCCCTGGTTGAATGTATGCCACAAATATACAATTTTAGATCTACTGTTGCCTACTTATGCCGAGATATCAATGGACACTCCTTTGTCTTATCTATGCTTTTCTTTCTCTATGTTACATCTATCATTATATACTTACTTACATTAAAAAAGGCCATCATTCTGCGTCATTAATTTGTGAGCTAGACTGTTGTTTTTCTCATAAACCCCATTTATATTATCTGATTTATACGTATTGGGAATGGTCTTTTTTACCTACCTTTAATGAATTAATGCATTTTTTAACAATTCTTTTTCTTTCTTTTTTGCGTATTTTAGATTACAATCAATCCAACGGATGGTAAGAAATATCCTTCAGCTTAATCTCATAATAATTTTATTTTTTAACAATTGGATACAATCATATGAAGGATACATCATTCAATTGTCCAAAAATTTTATTTTGTTTACCTATTTTTTATAGTAAACGTTTTCCCTGACATCACAGACTGAAAAATAAGGCAAAAGTGTCGCCGTGTTTGAAACATATGTATTTATTTAATGCAGTTTGCAAAAAAAAAATCTTGAGAAACTGCATCTAGTGGCTTTAAAAATGAAAATAAAAATTATACTAATAATAACTAAACTGTCCTTTATATTGAAGCTGGTTTGTATCCTTGCCAAATTTGGTTCATGATGCACAAGTTTCGGTATGTTGATGTCACTGTAAAACGCTCCATAACATTAAAATAGAATGAATATACTTGGATAAATATTGGCTCCTTGTTAAATAGATTTGATTATTATCGTTTTCTTTGAGTGTAAATCCAATTATTATCATTAGCATGCGTGTGTGTAATTTGAGTATGACAATCTATTTCATAAAACCGTCAAAGAAAAGAGAAATGCAAATACTGTTTAGTAATCAGGTGACTCGATTGTTAGCCTCATTTATTAGTTTCATCTTTCGACCCTATATATATCTACATCCCTTCTTGATTCTTAACTAGTGAAATTATACAAAAAGTATCCACTATTACACATTAATGAAAGTTGGCAAAGTCTTTCATTCACACAACACATAACTGTAGACGAATGTGTCGATACTGTTTCGAAGAAAGTATTCTATAGCAATTTATTCAATGAAGAGTATATAGCGAACTATGTCTACCTAATTTCATTATTAGATTATGTTAAATGAAAGTACTTTAATTTATTAGCTTTACAATTAATTTATTAACCAAAATACTGGAGCGTTAATATCAAAAGTAGTTATCTAGGTGATTTACCTTTTCTCAGTTACTTGTGATATTTTTAAAATGTTTAGCAATACCCTGTTAATTCCGGTTTTGTAAATGCTCGGCTTTTTATTTCAAGACCTTTTTAGTAATAAAAGTAGTATTTCACATTTATATTCGTGAAATAATAAAATGCTAGTTGGTACCACTGACAATCACGAACAGTCCAGATTTAAATTCTTCAGTAAATACACAGAAACAATTACCTTGTCTATTCTGTGTATTGGGATACAGTAAGCTATCCTGTTTTCGGGTTTATCTATTATTTTGTCTACACCAAATAATTTTCTACTGCTTATTGAGAAAAAAAAGGAGAATTGGATAGTTTTAACCTTCAAATGCCATTTTTGTAACCTCTCAAGACATTTTATGTGTGAAAAATGGCCTTTTAGAACAAAAATTAGCTGTTTCAATTGACTTGAGACGCATGAAATTTAAAACTGTCACCTTCTTAAAAATTTTTGAACCTCGTTTGAGATCTCATTTTTCAAAAGAATTTGTAGTACAAGCTAGCAATTGACATCTGTTTATAGTTTTAAACCTACAAGTTGGCTTATAATGGGTGTTTATGATTTTTCTTAAAAAAACTACCCTAAAATGTTTAGTACAACTTTTTTATTTTATAGTTATTTGTTTAAATTTGCTACATCTTCACTATGAGTAAAATCTAAATCAAAATTAGTATTGGTTGCAATTTTATGGCACACTCTCCTGTTAATTTTATGTACTTATTTTAAAAAAATATTTTTTCATAACAATACAGAGCCTAGTATCTACTCTTGATCACTATAAATATTTTAGTTTAGTAATGTATCTAACTAAAATATTACTAACGATGTCAGCTAAAATTATTCAGTGTCGCTATACAAGTAGAAGTGCAAAATGTCAATCACATACCACTCTCTCCTACCACTCCTACATTTACTAAGCCAGGCATCATTGCCACTAAAGGTCCAAAGGTCCTCGTCATTGACCCTACAATTATCTCTTGTCTTGGGTAATTACACGAAGCTTATGTATAAACTAAAAACCGACAAATACAGCTCCCCCGAATCTAATTCTGCAATTATAAATTCCCTCAATTCAAACTTTAATGAGCAGCAGGTTGATTATGAAGTTATTCCAGTTGCCTATAATTGGTGGGGTAATCTTTCTCCGTCATCGGCAAATTCCTTACAAAAACTGTGCAATATGTCCTTATTGTATATTGCATATACCCAGTTGAGAGTTCTTACATCTTCTCACTGGGTATTCTGCAAAGACCAGGATGCCTATTCACATTATAATATCTCATAAATTGCCAATCAATTCTTACTTTGTATCTGTTAATTTTATTGAAACACTTTTTTTTTGTGTGTGTGTTACTTTATATGTTATTTTATCCCATATTTCACTTACATTTCTTAAATAATCGTACTGTCTATGTCCTTACAAGAAAATAAATACTCGATAGGGGATTCATGGGAAGACACTGCCGACACAAGAATTACTATACTATTATAGGCAAGCAATGTGCCCTGTGATCGGGCCTTAATAAACGTTCACTGTACCGTTCGGCAGTTGTTTTCCCTTGGGTCTCACGCTTTCTATTCTTGCGAATTTTTGCTCGAAATTGAATGAAAATTTATACATTTAGATGGAGGATTTCTTCTTAATTAAAGATTTTTATCGGGCGCTTGACCTCTCGTTTGGAAGCTGTGGGGCTCAGCTTATAAATGTATTCCATATTAATCCATTTCATGTTGTATTCAAGAAGTTATTTGAGTACAAAGGATTTGTCCACCTTTTGGGTCTACTCTCGCCACATATGCCCCCAGGAGTCCCTTTAGGTCAAAACAAAGACTGAAATTAGAATTTGCATTAAGTACAATAGCGAATCATTATTTTTTAATGCACACAATGAGTATCCTTCTAGGCTTAAATTGAAGTTGAAGTTAAAAAATGGGTTAAAAAAGCTAAAGAAGTAGGTTCCGGTTTCGAGAAAAAAAAATTACAGATTTGAAATCATCTTGCAAAACTGAATAACTTTTATAATACTTATATCCCTTAGAGTTTTTGAAAGTTCAAATTTGTTGACCTGTGTAACCAATCAATATTTTATGAAAAATAAAAAACAAGAACATAACTTTTAAAGTTACTCAACAATTGCAACACCAAACATTTCAAAGTTCCCTTTCCTTCTTGCTTATTTTTTTAACATAATATTATATGTAAATCTTGGCATGTAACCAGGGGCATAATTTGAGTTTTGGGGACTGATCCTCAATCAGAATTTTGATCTTGTTTTTGTTTTGCCTTTTTATAAAAGAAAATTTTTGATCTTGCTCTTTTTTTTGGCTAGTACACTTTGAAAGATATTACTTAATAATATTATACAGTTGAATTAGGGGAATTTCTTTTTTTGGAGGCCTATGGACAATATTCTCCTCCATTTACAAATTGTATTTTTCAAGATTTCATAATTATTTAACCATTTATCGTCAAAAGCAAAAATTTGCCTTTAATCTCTAGGTATGGCCGCATGAATGAATCAAAGTTTCAAAATTATCATGAGGAATAATTCTAGGATATCTCAAAATCATGAGAGATGATCTGTTTTTCTTGAGCGATGAATAAGTAAAATTATATGTATTGACACCATTATATGGTTGTTGTGATAATTTTTCTTGGTTTTTTGGGTTAATTTGAAGAAAGAAATTGGCTGATGGTAATCAGGTTTTTTTCCTCAAATAATCGGCATTGTCCTCAAAAAATTTATATCAGTTGAGTCTTACTACAAAAAAATTGCTTTCCTCCATTTTTATTTCATGCTCTCTTTTGCACCCTTACAGCAGTACATTAGTTAATTTACTTGATATGAAACACAATAAGTTGGATTTTATTGAGGTCAATATCTTATAAATAATTCATTATTTAAGAAGCCCATTGTGTACTTACACAATTAAAAACCATATAATAAAAGACACTTTTATTCAAAATCTTAAAAAAATATTGCACCTTAGTCTATATTTTTTACCGTAATTCTCTTTTTATTTAGATCCATCTTGTAGTCAATCAAGTTAATCATTGAATAATCTGTTTATAAAACGTAAAAGCAGATGAATGATAACCCATGTCTAAGAATGATTTATGGTAGATGCATTATTTGACAGATGAGTATCTCTGTGGGCAATTTTATTATTTCCACAAAATATATAAAAGCTTAGACATAATATTTTATTTTATGTTAAATGCAAAAATAAAGGTTTAGTATGATCGAAGTATAAAAGTATTTTTTATTTGTTCCAAAAATTAATTCTTTGTAGATTTCGTTTTTCTTTCAACGCCACGACACTTTATTTATTTTATTTTCATTTGTGTCATAAAAATATCTTTTGAAGTATATATTTCATTTCTTTTTTTCCTTTTTTGTAGGAATTATTTAATTGCAATAATAATTATTCCTTTGTTTGAGTTAACTTATAAAAATGAATTCAAATTTTTGTCGTGATAATAATTATTTAAACTTTAAACATTTTTATTATTCTTTATTGACTATGTGCCAAATTGACTCAACGTTTATTGTAATATATTGAAGAAAAGTTGTGGATATCTGAGCTTTTCAAGTTCTTTTTTTTTCAAATTTATTATTGATGAGACTCCAAATAAAATGAAAAATGACGCTACTAATGGAATTATATGTAGATTCGGCAATAAATAATTATAAATGTATGTAGAGAAAGGCGATATATATGTTATATATCTTTCCATTTTGTTATTCGATGATTACTCAATAGAAGAGTTGCTGGTTGATTTATTGGACATACTTAGTTTAATATATGGTGATCATTATTGTATTCCTACAATGATTATTATCAAACTGTTTTACTTGCGCCCTTGAGATGGTATTTTGAGCTTTTACACTCCCTCTCTCTCTCTTATTCTATAACAGGGATTTTTTTTTTAAATGAAGAAACGTATTGAATAAAAAATTATGCTCCCCCCCCTGTCCTTGAGATATCCATACACTTCCCATATTTTGAGAACCCTGGATTAGTGAAGTATTAAAAAATATGCGTGCTAGGCTAGAAAGCTATCGGATGTAAGAAATTTCTTTCAAATAGGCTTACTGACAAAATGTATGGGGGTTAGCAAAGTGGAAGATAGAAAATGAAATCACCAGTATGAAAAAACAAAAAGAGCCATAACCAATTTTAATTGCAAAGGGGCTTAGGGAACTTAAGTCACCTCCATAAAAAATTTTAAAGCCTCTCCTACAAAAATATATCTTTATTGAAAAAAATTGCATAAATAATTAGTTTGCATTTTTGGTTGAATAAAAACTTTTTCAAGCCCCTCGACTAATCAAAAGTTAAACCCTTCCTAAAAACAGCTGATTAAAGATATTACTTATTTCGAGAGACATATTTTAATGTTATGAGGGAATGTATTTTGGATAAAAATGTATTCCTATCACATTTATACATGTGATTATTGCATTACAAAGATGATTATTTTTATTTGGTATTCTCAAATATAAAGTTTGTGTCGTTCAGTGTGGGCTTTTATTGAAACAGAATTAGTTAATTTTTGTGCCTATATCATTAATAGTTATATAAAAGTAAATTGATTATGTATGCTATACATTGGAACTTTATTTACACTTTATACGTGACGTAGTTGATCGAATTTTTATCGGAAATTTGTGCATAACAACAAGATTTATAATGGACTTGTATTAAGGAGTATTTAATTACACATAGAAATATAGGACCCTACCAATGAGATGCTTCAAAATAACATCTTCTCATAAATAGTATTTTAGAACAGGCCATGTATAAGCTTTCACTTTCAATTAGATTATACAAAAGTTGTCATTAAATTTAAAAGCCTATTTAATACCAGTTAAATCTATTATATTTACAATTTGCAAAATGATGTTTCCAATTACATCAATTATATTAAGTTAACTAAACGCTGCCTAAACTTTAATAAGGTATTATAATAGGGTTTTCCCCAATGCAAGTAATTATTTTTCTTTCTTTTTTTGAGGAAGGAAAATGAAGCCTTTAATTTTATAATTTCAAATACATTCCACATTTATGTTTTGTAAACCACTCATTAAACAAATTAAATAAATATCTTCTTGAATGCATATATAAACTCATTGATCAACTCAGAAAACTTAAAATATATTCTAATTGAAAATAAACAACTTTTTGTAATATATATATATATATATAAGTTACAATATTAAACTTATGAATGGAAACTTGTTACATGAGTCAACAAACTTTTCTGATTCTTACGCTCAACTCTTCAAATAAGTCTAGAATTATTTTTTTTACTAAAAATATGTACATAGAATTGAAACGAAAATATGTAGTTTCAATAGAAAAGAGAAAATGATTTCAGTTTTTATTTTAAAAAGATGTTAAAACTATTTTAATTTTATTCCCCTCCAGGTAAAATCATGGATTAAAATATACTATATACTATTATCCACCTTGCTCCTTTGATGACCATAGTTTCAAGTTACAAAATTCACACAAAGGAGTAAATTTGAATCTTTGTGAATGCTTTAAGTTTAAATTAACTGAATTTATGAATTATATTAGATAGGTCTTCATTATGTATGCATATGTTGTATTTAGATTGACTTTTTAACCATTTAAAGCTCACAAAATGTACATATCATTAACATAAGCTTTAACTTTGAGTCAAGGATATTTTTATCCGGTACCAATTTTCTTGCCAAGATTTGGTGTAGTTCAGAATACTTATTGAATATATACCGTATACTAACTGAACCTGCTGACTTTGCTCATCTAATGTTAGATTAATTAATAACACTATTGAAAAATAATATATATAATTATAATGTATTTTTCCATTACAAACACCAAGATGTCCTAAGGTTGTCGAAATTCAATTTTAGAATATATTATTGTTTTTCCTTTGCCGTTTCTGTAAAAACTTAAATCCTGAATGTAATATTTGGATACTCATAAATAAAGCTACAATCACAATCAATCATTGGCTTGGTCAAAAAGCTTCTTGGCCGTCCAAAATGTCTTTGAATTTTTTCCTACAACCCGAAATGTTTCTGATTTATCATGCAATTAATGAAGACTCAATGCGGTCAGTTAACTTGTTTATAAGTTTCACGAAGTGCATCAACATCCTTTGGCTGTACGTTTATGGGGCCAAATATCAGTACTTTCTGATCCCCACTTAATTATAAACTAAAATATTCACTTTTTGAAAATAAGTGAATCATGAAACAAATGGCAAATGGTTCTTTCATCCTCCTACCAATTTCTACGCTTAACATTTTTGTTTACTTTTCATATAATATTATTTCCTTGTTTAGTATTTATGTATATATATATATACCTTCATACATATTTTCCTCCATTTCTACTTCACAAGAATTTATTTCCTTTCAAGAACCATATATCATTTACCTACATATAACAGAAGAAGAGCAATTGCATATTCAAGCTTTTTTAAATTATGCATTCTACATTTATTTACTTTTATGATTACTTAAATAAATGTTGTTGCTGTTTTTATTGGTTTTTCTAAAAAATAGTTTTGTAATAAAAAGTTGTTTGAATTCCCTGCCATCCATTTAAAATTAACTGCAAAGATATTTTCATTTGTCATTTCCATTTTCACCGGCCAAGGATAGACTATTTCAAAGTATATGTTTGCTGATGATAAAAGTGAGTAATTATATCTCCTTAATGCACAAAAAAGTTATTAATACATATATATTACTTGTGCGTACGTATATGTAAAGGTACATAGACGTTAAATTAATTGTTTCTTATTCATTCTATTAGTCCAAAGGCAATACGAAGACGTTTAATAAAGTATTTGGTCCCTGTTCTACTCATTTCCATTATTTTCAATGTACCAAAATTCCTTGAAGCAAGAATTGTCTACGAATTCCCAAAGATCTTGGATGCAAACAATAAGACAACTCAGCATTTAAAACCTATTCCTATGGTAAGATATCAAGGAAATACTTTTATATTGTTTAATTACCTTAAATCCAAGAACTACAGTTTAAGTTATACATTTAACATCCCTTATTTTCTAGGAAGATATTTTATATATGTTTATTAATCGTTAGATAACTCTTTTTTAATCTATTTGTACATTATGTACAATTTAATTTTTCTAACTTGTTTGCTACAAAATGGAAACTTTCTTCAAGTTGTATTCAAAGTTAAAATAGGTAGATATTATTCTCAGTGAACTTCAATTCCAACTTAAAAGAGTATGTTTATTTTTTTTTAGTTTTTTCAAGAATATCAATCTTAATCATACTTTTCACTCCTTTCAATATTTGTTGAAAAAGTAATTTGGAATGTAACACTTTACTCAAAATAATCACTCATTACATTAATTGTGACATTATGGATACATTCAGTTCTATTAAGAACCCTTGAGCTTCTACATACAACGAATAATATTGAGCTTAAACAAAGAACATTCCTCATTCACTCAATATCATTCATTAACAACATATTATTGTTGAAAACGTATTAAGAATGTAAATGATATAATAATATTGTTCACCTTTATATGTAATGTCTCACTTTGATATCAACATTTGATCTTACATCATACGTGATTTAATTACACATTTGTATATTTAAAGGGTGTAAATGCCAAATTGTCCCTACAATTTTTATATATTCAAATATGTCATATTCTTTAAATGAGCTCCCTTCTGAATTACTTCAAGTCAATATCTTCTCATAATTTTTAAATGCTATTCTTCTACTTATTTTTTTTAAAAGCAACACAGCTGGTATCTCTAATACATTCCCCCACAAAAATAATTCTATTATAAATGCAAATCTATAGACCCACGGTGTAAAATTATATATGTTGAGATATATCAATATATTTTCAAATACCTATATATTATATCATGTCTCATTCAAATCAAATTAAGCTGCTATCTATTCAACACTCTAAATAAGGACCTATTAAGTGATATTCTAAGGCTTATAAAATTGAATATTTAAAATGATTGTTTATTTTTAACATTTTGATGCTGTGCACTTCACGTTAGGTATGTTTAGAAACAAAGGATTAATTAATAATTTCTAATCGAATTCTATTAAAAATGGAACAATGATCATGATAAGGATTATTGTTTTAGCAAATGTATGTAGGTTGATATTAGAACCTTACATTAAATAAATATATGTACATATATTGATTGTTAATGAATTATTTTTTTATAAATAAAATACTGCATTAATTTCTTATAAATGTTGTACTATGTGATGAGTAGTTTAGTTTCTAAAATAGTTTTTAACTTGTACTTACATAGTACATACTTTATATTGATATAAACAAATGGAGTAAAATTTAAATTTACGTTTCACAAATATTCTTTTTCAAAAATGTTTTTTTTTGGTTAAATTTGACTTAATAAATTAAATTAATATATTTTTTTTCTCCATATTCATGTCTACATATAAAATACATGTATATGTTTGTACACATACATATATTTAACATTCAAAAGTATATTTATTATTTATATATTAATTTTGAGAAACTATGATTGATGTTAAAGTATTAAGCTATTAACGACTAAAATAAAAAAAATGAAAAATATTTAGCAACTATTTGAACGATAATAGCCATTATGTAGGAAATTATTTCCATTAACATATGTACGTTCATAATTATCACATTATCAAGTGATTTGTACGTATTGTATTTGCACAGTATAAACAATATATGTTAATTGTCATTCAAAATATGTTTTGTCATTGATTGAGTAGATTGTGAATACTTCACCATTTCACAAAGGGCTTGGGTCGAAATATATTTCTTGCAACATTGGTAAATAGTAGTTATATAAACAGGGCAAAGTTGGGTTTGGGCTAGGCTTGGTTTATGAAGAGCTTCTTAAAAATTTAAGCTTAGATTTGATTTATCCATTCTGTTGAAAAGCTTGTGATTTGAAACTTACAAGTTTATACAAGTCGCCTTTGGAAATTTATTTGAAAAGCTACTTCTTGAGGAAAAAAGTTAGTAAAGAGAAGTAAACAGTAAATCAAAGAAATGTGAATAATCAAGATAACAAGAGCATTTGGCCACTTTTTTAGAAGATTTAATTTCAATATATGGACATACTAATGAGAGGCGTGAGTGTTAAAGCTGTACACTAAATGTACTTTCTTCATTTTTTCTTTGTACTTTTAATTGCTATTTCAATTTTTATTATTTGGGATTTTGTATAACTTGTTCTTTTACTTCATGAAGATATGATCCTATGTATTAATATCGATTAAAAAATCAACTTAATAGAATATGATCAATAAATATTGTGCATAGTTTAGTAAAAAAAAAGATATGAGTGAGAAAGAGCTCAATCCAATATTGTTCAGTAATTTTAAAAATACATTTACGGTATTTACTTTTTAAGCGAACGTTTAATTTTAGTTTTGAAAGTTTTGAACACCTAAAGTAATAAGAAATCCATGAATATAGGTCAGATCTCTGGCTTTGTTGATGTCAATTTTTAGATGGATGTATTTTATGTCCTTGACTTCAGCCTTGGGCTTGGTATTTTAAAACATGGACTTGAAAATTTCTTAGACATGTGTTTGGACTTGGTTTGAAAAGATCGAGGATAGGGCTTGGTAAAACTTGGCTTGTAGGGAAGGGAGGGAGACTTGATGCACTTTTTTCTTTTTCTTGCATAAGTACAAAAATATGCACTTATTTCAATCTCTGATTGTTGCAAATTGTATATCAATATCTTGGGCACAATTTAAATTTACTTTGTTGTGATGTATATCAAAGTGTACAAGAAAAAGATCGTTAAAAAGTTGTCAAATATATTTACTCTTCCTCCTCGGTAGGGAGAGTAGATACATTCTAATATGTACTATTTTAAAATAAAAATTAAATCTTTTTATATAATGTATATGTGATAATAATGGATATTTAATAATATTTACTATTTTACTTTTCTACATAAAAAGGGAAATTTCCGTTTTTGGATTTTCTTCTGTCTATTTTGCCTCTGCTACTTTTTTTTTTTACACCAGCAGCATACTGTTGTAAGCACACAACAATATTTAAACTTGACGTATCATCTTTAGAGCTTGTTTTTATGTCTTAAAAGGTAGATTACCCAAGTATCAAATCTCCCTTGATTGGTTTTTTGTTAATTTGCTTTGTTTGCAAAGGGATTTGTTATTTTATGATTTCAAGTATTTCTATAGAATTTAAGTTCTTTTAATGTATTTTTAAGTAGAATAAAAAGTTTGTATGAATATCTAACAATTTCACCAAAATTAAAATTCTAACCTCGTTTTGATTTTACACTTTTAGAGTTCAAAATCAGTTTTTACAAAAATGTAATTAGAAGGGCACTTAGTTCATAAATTTGAAGTGTTTTTTTTATAAAAGAAAATTTTGATTTGGTTTTTATAACTTAATGTTATTGCAAATACCAATTCCAATTAAGGATAGCACCGTTTTAAATGCGTCAGAACCTTGGTACTACTATAATACTGATATGCCAAACAACACTAGCTTGGATTGATAATTTAATGCTCATCAATCGGGATTTCAAATTTCGATGAAGTCATAAAGTGACTCATTTCGATGTAGCAATGATAATATCATCGTTGGTACACAGCTTGAAATCGATAAAAATAACGTTCAACAGTTTGAGAAAAATTACAATGGCATTGGAGCGTTTCCATATGTAAAGGGGGACAGATTTATATTTTTGTTTCCTTTGACCTGGCTGAATAAGCTGAATAAATAATTTTAAATTCAATATTAAGCTTATTCAGCCCGGTCAAAGGAAACAAAAATATAAATTTGAAAATCTTGCAATTATTCACTGAAGAATGAAATTTTTGCTTTTAATTATAAGTCAACGAAAATTATATATAAAATCTAGGAAAACAAAAAAATAATAAAAAAATACTTTAAAAGGTGTTGTTTTTGCAATGCTATTATTTGTTTGCTGTGTTTGTCAAAATTACCCTAGAAATTACAATTGTGATGCCTCATTTACAGTCGTAGAAGTTACAGTGCTTATTTAATTAAAAGTAAACACGAAGAGAAACATTCAATTAGAAATAACAAACATATTCAATTATGGTAGTTAGAATCTGAACAGCATTTCATTTTGAATACTTTACCTCAAAATGTCCAGTATAACCTTTACACCATCAAAGTATTACATTATACTTAGTGAAATAGAATTTAAAATTTTGCTGGATTGTTTGTTGAATTGTTAATACTGGAAATATTCAATTTTGAAGTGAATTGTTCGAAATTAGTTATTGTAAGGAATTCAACTATTTTCATTATTTTCTAGATTTATTTATAAAAATTTATTGAAAATATAGTAGGGCCCTCGTGGTTCCTCCGCCACTTGATTAAATATTTTGAACTATAGTCTGAAACTAATATGTCATTTGATTCTCTCCCATGTAAAAGAACGGAATCTACCTCTTGGAAATTTCTGATTCACCAGCATAAATCTGCTGAATATGGAATCATCCTTAAAAGATGAATATCCAGTCTAGATTGGTATTGAAGGTATCACTTAAGCATGGATCGAGTCTCAACATAAATAGTTAGCTAGCAGTCATATAAAAATACAATCGAAACGATTTTTAATTCTTGAAAAAATATTTAAATAGGCTACAGAAGGAGCTTCAACATATTTTATGTAATTATTATACCAAAATTGTGAATTTTACAATAATATGTAGAAATAGGTTCTATTTTTACGGTATTATTATTAAAATAGAAAGTTAATTTCACTATAATTTGACAGTTATCTTGTCGTCATGCGAGGGAATGATATACGATTTATCTTACTCATATATTACGAGTTTTTTTGTAAAGAAATAAGTAAGTTATGAAAGAAGAAACCTGATTCCAACCAAAAATAAACTTTATATTGACTGTAAATAATGATAATAACAAATGGATGCCCTAAAACTGTCATTAATCTTATTTTTTCTTCTAGAACAAAAATAGCAAAACTAATTCAAACTATAGATGCCATACAGAAAAAAACATATATTGAAGGTGAAATAATGGGTTGATATGTTATGAGTTCAACAACTTTACATCCTTTTACCGTGACTTGTAAATTTATCTTGTTCTTTTTCATCCCGGCTATCTTCTTCCCTGTATTTTCGTTCACTCTAATTTTCCCCACTGCAAATTTCGTCCCCAAATTATAAATTCTTACAGTGAGCACACTAAGCTCGATTCGAAAATTCTTATGCTATTTTACGTAGGAATATAGCAGGCTCTGCGCCCTGTTTTTGAAAGTGGAATGATCCGTGAAGAAAAAGTAATATTCATTAGTAAGAGCTGATAACTAATTTTTAATTACTTGTAAATTCTAAAAAAGTTGGGAAACATAACCTCTCTGGTCCCCCCCCCTCCCTTGTTGCGAGGCCCATTTATAGGAAATAAGAAATTAACACATTTTTATTATGAATTTTATTTAATTAAATGCAATATGATGTTGTGGAACACTTGACTGCAAATAAGTTTTTATCGACAAGCCTCTCTTTACCTCGAACGCTGCTAGTCTTTTGAAAAAATATATCAATTTATTTTCACTCTATTAAATACTAATTAAGGATTAACATTTTCTACAGCAAAATACTTGTGACCATGGATCATGAAATTGTCCTTTTTCAACCTTTTGTACTCCTAAACCACTCAACATAAATGAAATGTAAATACATGTCCTAAATTTAATTGGTAGAAAATTTTAGTCTCATCGAATATTTGCGAATTCATTTGATTAAACAATTTTTGAAATATTTGTTCCAAAAATAAGATTTGGATGGGACTCAAGTATTTAATGTGCAATATATATTCTGAATTTAAGTATGCATTCAACCTTTGTCCTTAAGAAATAATTGACAGTTCCCTATGATCACATAGTTTCTCAATTTTCCCATACCTGTGGAAACTGTATGTGTCCATTAAAAAAATACTGACATAGTAAAATACTATTTATGAGACAAAATGTTCACTTTTTTGTGTGTCTAAGTTGTAATGATCTGCTAATGATGGCTTTTGAGTTAAAAACACACAATATTACAGATATATTTTTTGTATTTAAAAAAAAGAAGAATAATAATTTATTACAACGTGAGATGGATGATCGAATTTGTCCCAGTGCAAAATGCTGTATGAAGGACACGTTCTAAATCCAGGACTGGTGAACCGAATGAGTAAATATTTGTTGTGAAATAGCTATAAATTGTAAGACTATTTCGAGAAGAGGGCAAAATTTCTTGTCAAAATGGAAGCTAAAAAAACTTAATAATAATATAAAAAAAACTTCATTACAGAAGAAGAATATTTTTATCAAACTTCTTTTGAAATTGGGATTTTTTAAGAAAAAAAGTAATTTATAAAAACGAAAACGTCAAATAAAAGTAATATATTTTGTCAAAATGTAATAAATTGCCTAAAAACTAAAATTGTACTATAAATTGATGAATTTTAATGATGAAATGTATAAACACCCACTTCCCTCTCTGTATTGAAAACATGGCACTAAGAAACCTCAAAGTTCAATAATATTAAGCATGTTTTTTGCCAAATTGACGCTCAAAATCCCTTAATGAATTGTGACTAGTCACGGACCTGCAGATACCTAATTAAAATGTGAATCAATGTTAGCTCTATAATGAAGGAAAATTGACTTATTATAACCAAGAATGTAAGTTATACTCAGAGATAAATTCATTTATAAGTTCAAGTTCATATTCAAATCAAACGAAGTATAAAATAGTTTAAAATGAATACAAAAAAGTATGGGTATAATCAATTTAATGCTTCAAGTGTTGAAATTACTCATACCCACATATTAAAAGTAAATATATTTTGCTTAAGAGCACTATACACTTAAATATAAATGGTACATTTGAATTGATTGTAATACTCCCAAATCTACAAAAGTGTAGTTTTTGCATAATCAAATAAATATTTGAAATGATATTTTTGAAGCAAATATTCATACTTAAATATATATAAACAAAAACAAATGTACATAAATATATATTTCATAACAATACTCTAGATTTTAGAGCTATTTAAAAGGTCAAACATACACATATATACACGTAGTTCTTGCGCTATCTTAGTTAACTAAGAAGCTTTTGTTGGAAAAATATAAATTTTGTACAATTTTACATACATACGTTTGTTATATTTGTCATTGTTGTAATATTATAAGTACATCACATGGTATTTTAATTAAACTTTCCATTTTGTGATAGTATTTGAAATATTATGTTATATGATCGTTACAAAATTGGCAGAATGAACATTTTAGTAATTAAATCATTTATTTATTGGACTTGTCTTATCTATAAAGCGACCAAAATAGTCATATTGAAATTTGAATATGTAATAACTTGGTTAGATACAAAAGTCCATATGAAAGTAAAATTTAGTATAGTTACAAGATATTTGATACTTATAAGACTTTTTATATGGATAAAAAATGATAATGAGAGTTTCCCATATTTAGCTTCATTTTGTCATATTTTTGAGGGTTAATTATATGGTTTTCTTGTTGAAATGAGGGTAGGTAAAATGATATCTGAAAGATTGAGAGAAGATTTAACCTTGAAAAGAATTGGATTACTCTAGAACAGCGACAATTACTATAAAGAGGTGCTGTTTGAGGTGGTAAGACCTACTTTCAAATATATATGTACATTTTTTCAATTGCCTCGTTAAGATAATATGGGCAAAAATAATCCCTGTGGCCCTTTTCGGATAGAGGAGCTAACAAGGAGCACTTTTAGAACCCCTACCTTTGCCCATACGTTTCAATTAAGATTATTTTTACTAAAAAATCAAAGTTTTTAATAGTGCTCAAAAGCATTAAATAGAGGAATTAATAGATCAAGAAACAAAAAAAATTGTGTTTGTGATTTAACGTAGATCATCATAATAATGGATGATGAACTTCTTCAATTATATGTTGTTTTGAGATTTGTGTAATGTGCGTACCTACTCTAAGTAATACTCCTATATTATATATTTTCAGATAAGGGTCACGGAATTAAGGAAAAATCCAAATTATGCAATCTATTACAACAATTGGACACGTCTTGCTGTGCTTGGTATCATCCCAGCATGTATGCTCATATATCTCAATTATAAGGTACTTTTTGAAAGGAAATATATTCAAGTCTCTCTGGAGATAAGAGATTCTTTGTTTTTTGTTCCTTTAGATATATAAGGATATTAAGCAGCGACAAATTCGACGACGACAGAGCACGTCTCAAGTTACGATTAATCATCAAGCTCGTAGACGACAAGAGGATAACCTAGCTGTTGTCTTTATGGGAATAGTGGGTGTATTTCTTCTTTGTCACATTCTGAGGATCTTTATTAATCTACATGAAATGCTAGTTATTCGCCCAGCTATGGAATGTCGTGCAGCAAAGTTGCCAGCCTTTCCTTTTTGGGTTCTTGTAACGACTGTTTTTAGGTAAAAAAAATGATAACATAAATTATTAGTATAATTATTCGTATGTGTTTTTTTCAATTACATCCAGAAAATTTGTCCTTTTTTTATTCCAATATGTACATACATAGATCCAATAAGTTCTATTACATCTGGAAGGGCACCAGCTAAATCATGCAACCCATTGTGATCTAAAACATCATTTTTGATGTGTTTTTTTCTGGCAATCTAATATGACGTTTGTATTATATATGTATATATCAATAATATTTGTCGTATTTGTCATATAATAACAATCCCATGGGGGTGTTTTAAACAATCCTGCCATTTTGGGGGAATATTTAATAACATCAAAAATTATTTTTGAGCTAATAAAAATGTATTCAAGTTAACCTTATTTAAGAGTTTTCTAATGAAAATGCTCAAAAAAGTTTTGAATTTATTACTTAAGTGGATGAATTTGTCCTTTGAAATTAGTTATCAATTTCGATCCATTTATGTACAAGAATATCTAAATAGTAAATTTAATATTATATCCTGTTCTATATATATGGTCATTCAATATAGATTAGTTGAAATTTAAATTAATTTTGTAAAGATATTATTTTACGATGAACTTCAGTTAGAGTAAAGATTTGAATGGTGAAAGATGTCTTGTGTCTGAATATATAACATTTTCTACCATCTGTATTTGAGACAAATAAGTTACTAATATTGCAAATTGAGTTCTTCATATTGAATTTCTCAACCTTTCATGTAAAAAGAGATTAAAAAAAGGCCCGAAATCAATTGTGTCTGCTCATTTCAGTGAGTATTCGTTTTGATGAGCTTCATTTCAGGGATTTTTTCATTCAAAAAAGAATGTAACAGATGATCCATGACTTCTTTATTAGATATAAAAAGAGATTTATTTTCTTGTCTTTGGGTAAAGAAAGTATTTGATGTTGTTGATGGATTCGTTATCTCTCTGACATTGGATATAAGCCAAATCCAGTATCATGTGTGTCTTTCAAGATTGCAATCTTGAAATTTGAAAGGTCAAATTATATCTAATACAAACTTATTTTTCCTATCTAATAATGTTAATTATACGAAAAAATAGGTGAAATGAGGCTCGCAGAAGTGAATACTTGCTCAAGTTAGTATTGTTGAAATGAGGCTTGCAGATACAAACTGTATATATACGTATATATTGATAGTATACTTATTAAAAATACTTAAATTATGTATATGCAAAAACGGGGAAAAGCATTTAAAAAAGTGTTTTAAGAATATGAAGAGATGATGACTCTCAATTGAACTAATTAAACAAATTGCACATTTATTTTACAGTCATTTACTTCTGGTTCTTAACTCTTCGACAAATATGATCATATATTGCTCACTAAATGCAACATTTCGTCGACATTTCGTTGAAATCCTTAGGTCAGTCATTGTTTTTAGTCAAGCTTTATTTACAGATTTTTTAAAGTTGATATATTCCAGAAAATGTTGCTTTTCCTGGATCATTTTTAAGAGATCTAGTGACCATGATGGAGATGCTACAAATAATTCAATTCAAATGACAGAGGTGGATCATCACGGGAGTGACACCAAAATCAATCAATCCTGTCACAACAGCAATAACAAAAAAATCGGGAAAAAGAGAAAAAAGCTATGTGGAGTCACTATGAATACAGCTACTTAATATTTACATGTACCTACATAACAAGCGTTAATACTATAGCATATGAAAGAAATATATGTGTTTTTATTATCTGTGTTTTGTTTAAAAAACCAAGGGATTTACAAAAATTGCTCATCATTAGGAATAAAAAAGAATGAGAGCAGACTTCAATTGATGATTAATCCATTCTCGCTTAATTTATTTTTCGTTGTTAGGCTTTGTATCCTACATAATATTTATAATATATTGAGATGAAAAATTTATGTAAACCTGAGTAATTCATTCTTGTAGTTAAATATCTCATGAAATAAATTACTATGTCTTATAATTTTCTCTAACGTATCTTTCATGATATAGGTACTGAATATATGGAGTATACACAAAAAGTTGCGTTCAACCTAAGGGTTTTCTTCTTTTATTTTATAGTTTTCCGTCATTAAAAGTTACTTAAGAGAACTCGCTAATTTGATGAAAATATACATGGGAGAAAAACAGTTGTAATTATCATACCTTCTTAAATATCCTAGACTTTTTAGGTCAAAGTACACTATATAAATATTTATTCTTATTAGATAAAACCTAACAAACAATATTAACTTAATGTTTGACCCATTGCTTTAAAATTGGGATAGTACAAAATGTCTAAAAATGGACCATTGCGACTCAAAAATATCTGTGTTTTCATAATTAAATGTCCAAATTCATACCAAAAATGGCAGAAAGATATGAAATTTTGAAGTTAATGCTTTTCCTATGCCTTTTAGCAGAAAAGGTCATACGGCAGTCAAAAAAAAATAAAAGTTTTAACACAAAAATGAGACACATATGATGTGATTGATTCTTGTATAATTATGAGTACATTTGGGTATTATTTAAGTATAATAAGAAAATAAAAATAGTATATGCCTAAAGGAGTTTTAATAAGTAGTAGCTGGTACAAAAATCTTTTTCGTTTACCCTTAGTAACAGTACTTAAATTGTAATCTGAGAATTATTGGTTGTTATAATAAGTATGAAACTACATACCTAAATATGAATGTGCGTGAAAAATAATCATTATTCTGAAAGTTTCAAATGCATTTCTCAACTTTATTCATGACCCTGTAAAGTTATACCCAATTTATTTGGTAGAATCTTCCGCTTTCTCTCATAGAGAGTACAAGTTCTACCACTTTTTTGTTGTTGTATTTTACTAATTAATTATCTGATCCGGGTAAGAAATTATAGTTTTATACAAGTCTGAGTCAATAGAGTTTCGAATCCTATTCAATTCTAATGTTCTGAGTCTCAAGTGTATTGAAAATATTTTTTGCTTATTAAAGACCCTCTTCATTTATGGACCTAAACGAGGAAAATCCATATTATAGTTGAAGATAAACAAAGTTCATACAACTAATTGTATGTACATAATTCTGAATCAAGTTCGAATCCATCAGAGTTTATAAAAAAATAATTCGATTCCGAGATTATAAAAAAGGAACCATGTATTTGGAGTATGAAATTGACTTAACTTCCTGTTTACAAAACATATACCTTTTGTGTGCTTTTGTTTTTTTGAAATTACTCATAAGTCTTTCATTTTTTGTTGAGTTAATTAATCTTCTTAAACATTTTCTTCAAAGTCCCCCATTTAGTAGCATGTAAGCCTTAGAAAATATGTACACAGTAAAAGTATATTTTCCTTGATTGATTTTTAAAAACCCACTTGAAGTTTAATTAGCTATTATTTTTTCTTATTAATTTCCTTGTTGTTTTTATCACTGTGTAATCAAAAAGTATATTATTTATGATTAATGACCCCAATAAAATATCAAAACAACCTTATTTAAGCACAGGTCCAAATTAAACATGGATATCACCTGGTTTGTATATTTACAATATTTATTCAAGATCTTTAAATCAAAAAATCCATAAATAGAATCATTTGTCATTTTTAAATGAATATTACAAACTGTATGCTTTTGATTTTTGTGAATCCGTGGTTTATTTCTCGAGATACATAATCTATTATACAAAAAACTGACCATCCGATTTATCATTTTAATAGCATATCTAAACTTAGCAGTTATTGTTCTGTAATCATTAACTTAATAAAAATTTTGTAACTTTTTTGAAAATTTAAGAAAACAAACAAAAAAACGTTGGCACATGTACTTTGCATCGGGGGAACTACTTTGAAATAAATTTTGATGATTAAATAGAGATTTTTATATTCCCAATATTTATTGCCCATTAACTATTTAAAGGAAATACAGTTTATATTCGTTATAACAGGTAGATAAATGAGAAAGATTGCTTGATTTTTGACCAATTTTTTCCTTGTAGTTCCATTGACGAAATTATCATACCAATCCTTATGTATATTTTTATACTGTTGAGCCCAAGGTACTCAGAGACGTTTAAAGGGGAATACAAACTTGAAGCCATAGTCGATAAATGATCTAGTAAATAGATTTCATTTATATACATATTTACTTTACTATTGCATAATTCTGAATGTTATACAATTGTATAACTCTATTAATTGTTGATAAAAAGATAGATTGCATCAATTTGGTGATGAGGTAGTAAATATGACTTTATTTTAGTAAAGTCGTGTAAGATTATATACGCATCAGTTTATGCATAAAAACGGATTTACAAGCACCCAGAAGTACATACAGGAAATTTGTTAAAGGTCAGAATTTAAAATGCTTTCTTTATTTCAGAAAAGTTGAGTAAAATAACACTCAATCAAATTTCCAAGAGAAATGGTATAGAGCTCTGAAAAGTTATTAAATAGTTATAAATAGTTACATATTTACCTCATATTAGCAAGTAAATGTCATTAATAAGTAAATGGCTATGTACTAATGTAGTCGTTAGCAAATATGAACAAATGTATACAAATTATGTACATATATTGTGCTTATATATATATATATATATCCTTAGAGAAAATCTTTTGGTGTATGAAATAAAAAGAAAATTGGGATTAATCGTATTAAGGATATTGTAAAAAAATTATGTTCTTTTTTCATATTCATGGATTAAATTTATTAGTTTTATAGAAAGATAATCTTTTACTACATATACAAATACTCAGTATTTAGGTAGATGCAATCAACATTCCACCATAGAGCAAAGAAATAAAAGAGTCAAAGGGAGCTCACATTGGCAACTCATTGATGCACGAATAAAACCACACGGACAATTTGAGGTATTGCCGTAATCCAATTGAAATAACTAAATATTATTCAAAAACACAAAATAGGGCGCTATGCATATATAATACTCCTTTTATCAGTCTTTTGCACTCCTTGTCTTCTCAATGCTTTTTTTCTCTCTATGTATATATTTAAATTCAAAAAATAGAAAGTTAATAAAAGAATTTGTAGGTTTTTGTTCCCTATCATGAACCAAAATCCTCGTTTTGTTAATTTATATAGATTTTAACAAATTCATTATGAATTAAATTGAATACCATTAATCAAAATTGAAAATGAGAGCTAAAATTTTTTCTTCCTTTTCTACTTAATTAATTGTTATTTAAACAATTTGAGGGGTTAGATTTTTACACAAAAACATAACAGCATGCATAAAAATGCATAATATATTATAATTAATACCTAGATTTTATAATTTAAAAATATGATGATGTTCATGCACTTCTATTTTGTTGAATAATTTATTCATGAAAAGTTGTCGTTGAGTTTTACTATTAAATTATTAAAAGTTCTAACACTTTTGCTATTACATACATAATATATTCAACTATTCATAACTTGTGAGCGTTCTTTTTTAAATGAAAAATAATGAATGTGAGTTCATGAATGAAATAAAAAGTTTTTTAAATTAAGATAAACTTTACTAATTAGCTGAAATTAAGCTGAAGTTATACTAGTGGAAATGAAAGTCAATCATACCCTGCAAAGGAAAAAAGTTGTACTGTTTGTCATTTACTAATTGTATTTTGTATTTTAAATTTTTTTAGAAGGGATAGTTTTCCTGAATGCTACTCCAATGCTGGTTGACAGGGTGGATTACTGTCTTAAAAAAAGTAGTAAGTTTTATAAAATTATAATATTTTCCATAATGTCACAAAAAATAACATTGGTTGAATAAAATACGTAACCAATAGGCAAATAAACATACGAGGCTGAGAGATATCAGCTTCTAGTACACATCATTATTATATGAATCCGTGTGGATAGCTTAAGTATTCTCTAGCAATATTCATTTTATACGATACAAAGTAAAACACCTTAGTGTTCTATTTGAAGTATTCCAATTGGTCATTGAAACTTTTAAAATTTTTCTTTTTATACAAAACTCAAATATAGCTCCATGGTGTTGTATTATATTTGTGTTGAGACGGTAGGAGACACAAAGTGGAAAATAGAAAAAGGGCAGCAAACTTTTTAAATTAGAAGTTTAGAAGTGATAATATTTACAAATACATCCCCCATGTGAAAGTGAAAAATTCTAGAAATGTAAAAAAATAAATAAAGAACCATCCTTTTTCAATTCTTTTTTTTTATTTTTGAAAAAATCTACCACTACAATTTTTGTCTTATTAGCCAAAATTATAATGACAAATTATAATATTATGCATATTCCAACACCAGCACTAGTTCCACCTATGGTTTATGTAGACTGTAAGGGATTTCTAAAAAACTAACTCCCTTCCGTCTGACTAATTAATAAAGTTATCAAGTAAAAAGAAGAAAAGAAGAAGTGGAATAGTACAAAATATATGTACATTATGTTGAAATGAGAGTCTTCCAAATACGCGTATTCATAAAGCTGTAATAGCCATGCTCATCAAAGTTTTGTGCTTCAATTAATAAATACATATAAAGGAAAGCCAATCGGGTTTTACTCGTATACTCAATTAGTGTACATTACTATTCAAATTTCCATGCATACAATGAATGAACCTATATAGTTTAGACCACATCAACTGAAGCCATGACTTTGAGAAATCAAGACAAAGACAAGACTTTGATGCAGTAGAAACCAAAATAAGACCAAAATTGATCTTGAAAATCACATCATTAGTGTATAGAGTGATTTTTTTTCCTATTATATACCTTGAGTACATATGTTAATTGCATATTCTATTAAAACTAAAAGTAACCTTTTAATGAAAGCAATCATTTTTTTTTTGTAAGAATTCCAATTTATTTTTATAATTTCCTTTCATTTATATTAAAAAGCCTTCTCATAATAAATAACTCTTTATCATGACATGAGTTCATTTGAGTGAGTTGTGTGATATGGGTTATTTCATTGTAGGTCCTACGTATTTTTAATGATATATTTTTAACAGTATATTGGTAATTATTTTTTCCGTGTATATTTATTTATGAACTAACACAATTTAGATAAACTTATTTGTTTATAATTCATAAGTACCTGTATGAAAATTGTCTATATTTAAAAGTATATAATATGTACAGAAAAACTAATGAGCGTTTAGAGCAGGTGTCTCAGACTCGCAGCCCCTGGAACGTCTTAATTTGAAAGATTAATGTTGTTGCGGTCGACAAAATTGATATGAATGACACTTGTTGTATGCGGAGCTGAATGAACCAATCACGGTCAGGTATATGGCTATAGTGGCCGGAACATAAGCCGGACTCTCCGATGCCTTGCTTACTCATTTATTCATTCCTTCAATCAGCTTCTCGGAGGAATACGCTGTATTTTACTACTGGCTCTGGTAAATCGGCTCGTGTGTTTATATGACACGATCCGACAGCGAAAATGTACATTACTCTGAGGCGCATGTGCGAAGTTAAAACCGAGACTAATTCCAAGTGGAATCACGTATTACAATGCCCCAAAGATGTTTTTTTTTTTCATGCCTGCAGTGAAGAGAAAGGTCGACGATGAGCACAGACAATTTCAGGAAAAGTGGGAAGTGCAATATTTCTTTGTTGAGCACAGGAGTGCTCCAACATGTCTTATTTGCACTGAAAAAGTTGCAGTGCACAAGGAATACAATTTGAGACGTCATTACACAACTAGACATGCTTAGGAGTACCAAAAATACCAGGCTGCCAGTCTTAAAACAGCATCAAGAGTTCTTCAAGAAAGCAACCAAAGAGAATGATGCTGCAGTCGAAGCTAGCTACGTCGTTGTGAGATGATTGCGAAAGCAAGAAATACAGGCTGCACATATTGTCTGTCCAGAAAAGAAAGGGCAGTTTAAAAACATCAGCCTTTCTGGCAACACCGTGGCAGAGCTTATTTCTGACCTGTCAAGTGGCATTTATGATCAACTGCGTGTGAATGCAAATTGTTTCTGTGTACATATATTCAGTGGCTCTTGATGGATTCGTGGTGTTGATGACAATTTTGAAGTGATGAAAGAGGTGCTGTGTAATTCCAATGCATTGCAAGACGCTAAAGAAATATTTTACCAGTTGTGTTATGCCATTGAGAATGCCCGTTTGTCATGGAAGAGTTTTATGGGAATAACAACCGATGGAGGCCCATCAATGACAGGGAGGAAGAATGGACTGGTAGCATTTGTTTAAAAAACTGGAAGAGGAGGGTGTGCAGGAGACAATAGCTCTGCACTGCTTTATCCATAAGCAGGCCCTTTGCAGCAGATCCATTAAGTTTAACAATGTGATGCCTGTCGTGAAATGCATCAACCAAATCAGATCCAGGGGCTTAAAGCACAGAATGTTCCGTGCTTTTTTAAAGGAAATGGAGTCGGAATATGGGGATGTGCTCTACTTCACCAAGGTACGTTGGCTCACCAGGGGAAACGTACTGAAGATATTTTTTGAGTTGAGAGCAGAAGTAAAAGACTTCATGGAGAAGGAAGGGGTGGCTGTTCCTGTGCTAAGTGATCCCAAATGGCTCATGGACTTGTGTTATAGAAAGTCCATTTCTCTTAGACAAACCTTTGCCATTTCATAGCATGCAAGGTACTCGTGGTTGCAGGCACATTATTCAGTGATGAGAAGTATGTGGAGACCATTTTGAAGCTACAGGAGAAATTTGATCACAGATTTGCGGACTTCAAGATACACAGAGCCACCTTTCAATTTTTTGCGGACCCCTTCTCCTTTGATGTGCAAGATGTGAAGTACAAGGGCTTCTGTACTTCAAATGGAGCTCATTGACTTG
Source organism: Lepeophtheirus nordmannii (assembly GCA_963680855.1). NCBI lineage: Eukaryota > Metazoa > Arthropoda > Copepoda > Siphonostomatoida > Caligidae > Lepeophtheirus > Lepeophtheirus nordmannii. The sequence goes on along the minus strand of OY804521.1, from coordinate 19,141,727 downwards.
CAATGCAACTCTGCACTCAATGTTAGGTTCAGGGAAGTGAGTGGAGAAGCAGACAAGCATGGTCAATTTTTGAGAGAGTTGAAATTCAGCTTCCGTGAACTTTCACGATTGTTCAAGCGGACCATGTGCCTTTTTGGGAGCACATACATGTGTGAGAAGTTCTTCTCCATTTTGAACTTCAATAAGTCCAAGTACAGGTCCAGACTTACTCATGAGTACTTCAAACACTACTGAGGGTCTCCACTGCTTCTTCCCTCAAGCCAAATGTGGCTCGGCTATGTGAGAAGAAGTGCTTCCAGGTCTCTAGCAGCAAGAAGTAGGCAAGATAAGCCTTTTTCAGAAAAGTTCAGGTTAAATGTCATATTCATGTTCAGGAAGCTTAAGGTTAAATAACTATTAATACAGACATTTGAAACTGAATAAAAATAATTAATTTATCTAATTAGCCAGTCAATTAATATGTGGTTTCTTCAGTCGCCTGTATTTGCTGTATGATCATTTTCATTTATTTATTTAGTTCATTATTTTCTGTTAAAAATAAAGGTATTTGAGAACATAGGAATATTTTATCAGCAATTTTCTTGTGGAAATCCTGATGCAGCCCAGCCTCTGCCTCTAGCGGCCCCCAGATAAATTAAGTTTGAGACCCCTGGTTTAGAGTAAATATCAAAAATTCGCCAAAGATTTATTTTCAAATGCTGTTTTGAGCTTAATAACGTAGTTTTCTGTTTAAGAGGTTTTCATTTAACTTATGTATAACAAATAAATTTGAACAGCTCTCAAATAACAGATTGTTGTTTGTTTTGTCTGTATGGATAGTAGATTTGACAAAATGTGATAAATGTGTGGCTAATAAGAAATAAGGATTTTAAATGGAAACTAAATAAAAATGAACGGAGACGGGAGAAAGTCCATTTAAAATTATTCCAAGTTCAACTAAAAGATTCTATAAAAGATTTAACTTCTTTTGATGTATAGATTGTACAGAATAAAAACATATGATAAGATAAAAGCAAAATGTGTATAAAATGTCATTCTACGTGTATACATCAAAAATACTCTCTTACTCACAAATGATTGAGCTTCAAAAGTATGAATGCATAACTATTTAATTAAAAATAAAAAAGAATCCGTAATAGCTCAGATTCTATCTCTAATGCCAAAAAAAAAAGATTTTCTTCAAAAGAAAAATATATTAAGGTAAGTAAAATATGCCTCATACAACGGTATCCACAATACATTAACAACTCCCACGCATTTTTTGTCAACTGTAGATTTTCTATTTCTCTTTTACTTTATTAGTACTTTTAGCATTAATTGGGTGAACATGAATTAGCTGTTGTTAAGCTGTGAACAATTCCTTTCAATTAAATGAAGAAAAATCTCACAGTTAGAAAAATAGAGTAACAGTAATGATTTTGGGCCTTTTTTTCTCTTTTTGTTGAAAATGTATTGAGATCCAATGCGCTGTGTCATATAACTTTTATCTAGAAATATAAAAGTAAACAACAATTGAATTAAAAAAATATTTTTATAAATTATTATATTTTGTGTGAATCTCTAAATATATTGTTATTAATAATATATGTATTTAGAGATGCATGGAAAATTAAAGTGAGGTTTGGTGAAAATATTTTATAAAACTACCGTTATTTTTCATATTGCATTATTTCGAAGCTGTAGAGTTAAACATTTTATAATAAGAGGCTGCAAAAAACAAATATTAAAATAATTAATAGAGTCTGAGCAAATAGTTTTTTCAATGACTACTTTGATCAAGCAAATATATATATATGTATATAATGCAGATGTATTCAAATTTCATTTTGAAACTACGACAGTCTCAAGTCACTTCCTAAATGAGAGTCACACCTTGAAAATATATTCTTCTTTCATTTTCTCTTATGCAGTGTTTATAGCTCTCATCAAAGACAGAGTTGGCCTATGAGACTTTTTTTATCAAATATTCATGATCCTTACTTAAATGATCGCTGAAGTTAAAATAACCACGAAACATCCATTTTCTAGCTTTTTAACTTTTTGAAAGATTAGTAGATCAATATTTTAGCGTTGCCTTTTGTGTATGGAACATGGGGTGAACATTTGTAGAAAAGTATTATCCCTGAGACAAGGAGTTCATAATTGATATTCATCCAAATAGAAAAATAATCAGTATTTAACATAAATGTAAATGTTCTAAGTGGCCGAAAATACTTTATCTGATCGAAAGTTTATCTTCAGAAAAAAGTCATTGTAACGGAAATGAGTAAGAATTTATTATAATAAGAACTCGAATATATCTTTTTATTCACATCACTGTGTTTTATTGAGGTTACGTGATTAAGTCATACAGTTTCCGTGAAAATAAAATAAAGTGTATAGAAGAAGGAAGTTAATTGGCTTTCGTTGCCATAGTAATCATCCAACTTACTGAGTTTAAGTAATCTTTTGGTCACCATATCCATCAATAAAGGAGCATAGAAACTTATAAAAATAAATGGAAATTGTATTTTCTCATAATTGATAAATAATATGAATTAATAAGATCTTAACTCTTTGAATATTTATTTAATTTATAGGTAATACTCAATCATCAACTGTTTCTTCATAGTCTTCAATGAAAGTGCATTATAAATTCTTTTATCCCACGATCCAAAAATTTCACTAATAAGCATTTGCAACTTAGGCGGGAGGGCATTCTAGAAATGAAAAAAACGGAAGGAGGATTTGGAAGTGGCAACGAACAGATATCTTAAGTTCTGTGAGATGGATAACTAAATAATTTCAATTCAATCATTAAATATTTTTATTTACCTTCAATATTGATACTTTACGTTGTAATTTAAACGGTCTGTGGTGCAAACTTGAGAGTAAGCCATCCTGATTCGAACATGAAAACCGTTCCAATTTCTTTTTTTACTCTTTTTTATAATTTCCATATTTTTTTTCTTCTCTTTGCAAAAAAAAGAAAAAAAAAGAAATCAAAACAAAATGCAAGGAATTAGTGAAAAGGAAAGGTTTTGTTGAAAGGTCCTCGACAATAAGAAGGATTAATTGCATTTTATATTGTCATACAAATAATAAAAACAAAAGGGAGGAAAAATGCGAGAGTGTAAGCATTTTAGTGAGCATAAATATATTAAATGAATATATAATATATATTATATTCACAACGTGCTTTTTGGGATAAACAAAAAAACCATGTATTCTCCCTTCAACTGTTTTTCATCAGTTGACTCTTCTTATTTAATGCAGCTGACTCTACGTGTTATGAACTCGTAAAAGGTATTATTATTTTTCATGATTTTGGTATACAGTGAACCCTCGTTTATCGCGGGGGATACGTTCCAAAGATAACGTAAAAATAGGTGAAATCTGCAAAGTAGTTAGCTTTATTTTTATTGTTATTCTACAATGCAATACTGTACTGGAGAATGAAACAAAAACAAAACATCTTTTCAGGCCTGCACCTCTTCGTCCTGACTCCGCTGTGCTGTAGGGTTAATCTAATGAAAAACCAATATCAACTTTTTTCACTTCTAGACAACAGCCAATCAGGATTCACGGTAAACAAAGCACTGTAAAAATTCCGCGAAGCAGTGAAGCCGCAATAGGTGAAGCGTGATATAGCGAGGGATCACTGTATATAAAACATATTAAATGAAGGATTGCGTGCCCTTTTTTTGAATTATTGAATAATAAAGAAGAATTAACGATTGACTTATATATTGGTTGAATTTATCATTGTATATTATATTAAACTATAACTCTGCCCAATATTAAAAGGTTGGCAATAAGGAAAAATGAGTTGCGTTGCCCACCAAAGATTCATGAGTGAGTCGGGCAGTTTCACTCCCAATAGGCATGCTCGTGGCAGTTTGGTTGAAGTCAACTGAACTGAGAAAAGAACGAATCAATTCATTTAGTGATTCGTTCAGTTCGTTCACACTAAATATTCGTTCTTTTTGAACGAATAGTTAAGAAAAACAACACATCATTCACCGACAAAAATTAAGCTTAAAGAACACATCTTATTAATTCAATAAAAGTTAATATTCGATAGAATACCCTAAAGTTGTGGCATCATCAAGTCTTCCATCTAAAATGTTTCAACCTGAAGAGTATATTTGGGTACTTCTTCACTCTATACCATCTACAGAACATGCATACTAACAAAATGCATGCAAGCCGACCACTGATATCAGTGAGTCACCACGTTAGTGAACCATCTACTGGGATCAATGAACCACTGCCTACTACAAGTGATTAATTATCAAAGGCACCATCTTTAACGAATCAGCCACCAGAAATGAGTGTTTAAATGCAAAATAGTATTAGTTTTCCTCCATAGAGTCCTTTAACTCTTGATAAGAAGACATAATGTGTTGCGAAAACGAACAAGTTATTCCCGGTTATGTTAGGAAGAAATGACATAGCGTTTTCGATTAGAATTAAAGGTATGCAAAGCAGGAATAGGAATGTTGATATTCCTATTCCTTGGTTGATAGAGGGAAGAAGCAGAATTCAAGTTATTGTTTACCGAGATCAAAGTTACATTTACATAATTGTCGTGAAATTTATGTCATAACAATAAGTTAATACATTTTCTTTATCCTTGTCTCTGAATCCAAAGTAAATTATACCTTCTTTCCTTTGAAGATTATTTTATTCAGAGTTTATCTCTTTCTAACTTATTTAGGAATTTACATGTGGTAAAACAAAAGTTTATAACATTTTTAAAGAAAATATTATCAAGAAATTATTTTTTTCCCTCTATCTCTTAAACAAGTGAAACGCATATTGACATACATGTATGTGCAAATGAATTTTGTAGATCTAATAGAATAAAAGTGACATAATTGGCTAGTTAACTTACCTCTTAGAGTCAAATCATTTTTAAATATACACATTTGATAAATCTAAATGATATACAAGTTATATATAAATTTCAAACAATCACAATACCTTTTTAAAATCTTGTAAAGGCTATACAATTTTTTTCTTCAAATAAAGCTTAGTTAAAGGTGAAACAGTGATTTCAAGAATCCCTTATTTGTTTTAAGAAATTTTATGAAGTACCTAATTTCACTGTAACATATAGAATATATTAACCTAAGGTGGGTAAATTTTTGCATAAAAATGCAACCAAAACAATGTTGCAACTAAACAATATTCTCAAAAATCATATACTTTTTTTGCTGATCGCGAATTTGTAATTAAAATTTTCATATTAAAATTTATATTTGAATTTTTTTGGGAATTCTTTAGCTTTTCATAGTCTTGAACCACTTTTTGAATGGGGGATAATAAAATCAGTGATCATAAAAATATAAAAGTATTAAAAAAGTCTATTCCTTGTTCATCAAATTTATTTCCTCTAGATTCAGTTATTTCTTATAAAAGTAATGTGAAACCATAAATATTTGAAATTAAAATTAAATATTGTTCGTCATAAATATACTTTCAAGTATATTATGAAATTTGTCTAAAACTACCATAAAATGAAAAAAATTATAGTTAAAAAGTGCTTTAAATAAGAAAACAAACAATGGCTAGATTCATAATTAGTACATATGTGTCCTCTATCATTGAGTTTTTAATAGAAGTTTATAAAATGTACATATAGTGTATAAAGATACATATTCATGTCATTGAAATATTTCTTGCAGAAACATTGAACTCATTTGCACTTACTTATTGTAACAATTCATTACCTTAATAGAACAATTAAGTACGTACTTACTTGTTTAAAGATATTGGCAATTACAAATGTTTGTACAAACAATCATTTCTTTTTCAAAAGCAACTTTGATATATGGGTAAACTACCTTTGTTTTGTTGACATAATTGTTGATGATGGTTCCATTGAGTAATTAGTTTCATACATATATATACATATAATATTTATATTTAGTACATAATTTATTTTATGATGTTTCTACCCATAAAGAAAGTGTTATTCCACAATTCTCCACAATACTCCACAAACTTTGTAATTTAATCTTTCAAAAATGTTTTACTTTTTTGACATTTTTTTTTAAGAATTAAGGTTTCAGCCCAAGTTCAACATAATTTGATCATAATGTAAGACTGTTTTATACATTTTTCTATATTTTTAAATAATTAATGAATACAATAAATAAGCTTTGTAATCTAGAGTTTTTACATCTTATTAATTAACATTAAAAAATATATTCATTTTTCGTTCTTTTATGCATTGATTACTAAATAGCTATGCATTTTGTAGGGTGAGAAATACAAATACTCACAAAAATTGACATTTAATATTGAATCATATATTTACATATTATGTACAAATTCTTATTATTCGTTGGTTATAATGATACAAAAATATAGTTATTATAACTACTCATTGTCTTGTATATACTTGAACTGAAAATAAATTCATAGAATAGAAGTTGAATAACTCAAACTAAAGGGAACCCATCAATTTTGTTCAAGATATGAAAATTTAAAAAAAAAAACCTTTTAAATTGTATTATTGGTTTTTTAAATTTTTTATAAATAATGAATTTTACATTTTTGTATAAATTTATTTCACTTTTTTATAAGTTCAAAAATAACTCAGTATCAACTGAGGAACCTTATAAGTCTAATAAAAAGCATAAGGATACTACTATGTGCAAAAAGTTTCATTTTTTTTTTTTTGGAATTCCGATAGGAATAAATGTTTTTGTTTTTTAATTGGCACTACTGTAACTGACATTAGTGCTAAATTACACGTCAAACTATTCATTAGTGCTTGAGATACGTGTCCTTTTCTTGGACGGCTAAAATCAAATTGTCTGTTTTTTAAAATATCGGAAAGATGATGACTAAATACAATTTAGAGAAATGTTGTTGAGTCCAAAATAATCACAATTAATATTCATCACGGTATTCTATTTAAATTTTGAGAATCTGTGGTTTATTTCTCGAGATACGTAACCTATTACTCAATAAAAACGACATTCCGATTTAAAATTTAATAGCATGTCGAAACTCAGCAATTATTGTTCTGCAATTATCGTAATTAATAAAAATTTTGTAACCTTTTTGAAAATCGGGGGGACTACATTGAAATTAATATGGATGATTAAATAGAGATCTTTGGATTCCCAATATTATTTTTCCCATTGTAGTTTATTTAATACTTTTTATAATGAAATAATGTGTTCTGGTTCAAATAAGAAAATAAACATAAAATCAACAGCTATTGACAATCTATTTAAAAAAAAAATAATGTAATTAAGTTAAATTAGGTGCTATAATTTGTGATAAGGAATGAATTAAGCTGATTTATTTTATTTTTATATCAGAAAAAATTTGCTTGTTTTTAGGGAAGCAAATGGATTATGGGTTCACTTTGAGGCATTAAAGTTACAAATAATAATGCACTTATTACCTTTTCTTATGAATGTACATATTGTAAGCTGAGATTAAATGTGTAACAATTAATTTAGATTCTATTTTTTAGCTCCTACTAATACGATAGTATGGGCATTTTTTATTGCTTGCTAAACTTTGTCAAAATCCATGAAATAAAGTGGATCTATTGCGGTTATTTTTTTACAATGCATTAATGAGACCATTCTCCTCCTTAAAATCATTGTACATTTGTCAATGACGGGTTTAGTAAAAAATCTTTGGAACTCATCAAAAAATTACTACTGACGGTGTAATTCTTATTGTTATTCTTTCTAGAAATTTGAAACTAAATCCCACAGGATGTTTGGTTTTTATATCTAACCCCTCAACTCTTCCTGAGAACTCCTCTACCTTTTGTTTGAACTCTTTTTGGTACGAGGATATTGCTTTTTTTTTAAAAATACAGTTGTAAAAAATTACTTCTTTCTTTAAAATAAAAATTGTATACTTTTCCATACATGTCGGTTCTTAAATATAGATGATGTTTTGAACACTTAAACAAACTGTCGATAACATTTTACGCGCTCTATAAACTTATTTTTTATTATTATACTTATATAATCATAAATATATTTTGTAAATAAAATAAAACTAATTATTCTGTTGTTGTTTTCTCTCAGCCATTCATTTTATAAATATGTCTATTAAATCTTATAATATGAACTAATTTATATTTATAAACTATTAACTACTCTGGAAATACATGTAAAAGATTTTTTTTTCGAAATATGTATATAAATTATGATTATTGACTGATTATTGGCTGATTTAGACCAATTGTTAACCGGACAAAGATACCCATTTTTACGGGTAGTTTATTTCCTTAAAAGAAACAGATTCAATTTTAAAAAAATCCTAATCAAACAAATTAAAAACAAAACAAAAACATAAATGTTTTAATTATTTAAACATTGAAAAAGCAAAAGCAGGTTTGTGTGACCCATTTTGAAAGATTTTTACACCATAAATTCATTTTTTTTGCTCTAAAAATCAATTAGCATAGCATATTTTTATTAGAAAATTAATTATCATTTATTGTTAAGAAGCTAAAAAATTGCATAAAACCCTATATCAATAAAATTAAACTTTGATGGCCTTCCTACTTCTGTTTGCATTCTTAGAAGTTCAGAGACTTATTTCTTCTCCTCACCCCTCCCAAAACCAACTCTAATCACCTACTCTTCCATGTTTCATTATTATATTTTTGTGTATCTTTTATTCAATAATATTATGAGAAAGATATACGTCCACAATTCAAACAAAAGTCATTAAAGGTATTTAAATATCAAAGATTCAAAAGTTTGAGGAAATTGTCTTCTCATATATCTAAAAAATTAGTATAAAAATTTAAATATGTCATTCTTCACTCTTGGATATCTCTTGAGTTTATTTTCATTTCCTATAGACTTATACATACACAGAAACAAACAAGACATTTAAAGAAAACTAATATAAAATATCATGGTTATAATAAATGAAGAAAAACAATCATTTGTTCATTCGTATAATTGATTTTTATACAAAAGCTGATTCATCTGTCTATGCATACATACATCTGAAACTTATAGTTTAAAAACCTGATATATTGTGAACACTTTGTAGAGATTATTTTGTATTAAATATACAAACTACTCCAGATAAATATGTATCTTCATCAATTGGGTATTTACTTATGACATTGGTAGATGTTAGTACATTCATCCAAATGTATTTAAAAAAGGTTTAAATAAGGTACCAATGGCAATAAACTGCAATAGTAACCCCTTTTGGGACATATCAATATATCAGAACTTCATTTAATGTTCAAAATGCATGAGTAACTTTTAAAGATTATCCTGCATCATTCAGAGAGATATATATGTTTCTTATTTGCATGGATGATGTTTTAGCAACAAAACAGGGTAACTTCTGACAAACTTTACTGAACCATTGGCAACAACTAAAAAAACTTGGATTTATGACTTTTTGTTAGTCTATCATACATCAATATCTACTCAATCTAAAAGTATGTTACATCCACGAACATAGTTTATGTAAGGATTTTCATCATCAATACCAAAGTAATCAGCTAAAATATAAAATAAGAGGCTATCAATCACTCATTTTCCTTAATTTATCTACTTTTTATTGAGCTTTAGTTGTTTTCTCTCCTGATAATGGATCACCAATTCATTTCAACAACTTTTACATCGAATAAACATTATAAGGTTACTATACATAAATCAAACATTCAAAAGCGATATCTTCTTGTCTTTGAATGAACAAAGTATTTGTTAGGGTTGACGGATTAACCATCTTTCTAACATTTGATGTAAATTTAGGACCCAAACACTGTACAATCTTGTACACCTTTCAAGATTGCAATCATGAATTAATGGAAATTTATGTATTCCCAATGCAATCCATTCTTTCGTCTTCAGGGGACGCTCTCCTATTGGTAGAATATATTGCCAATTTATCAATAAAACGTTTATTTTGTATCCGAAAGAATAATGCATTCTCTCAGGGGTTAAGCTAAATGAGCAGACCACACTTTTATAGGGATAGAAATTTTTATCCTGCTATAATTACGATTTGTATACAATTTCTTAATTATACAGAAAAAATCAAACTATAATTTCAAAACTGATATAATTACAAGATACATGTTAAAAATGAAATTAGAACAAATTAAAGTCTGTGCTTTATGTACTCTGAATAATTAAAATGAAAAAAAAAACTTTCAAGAAGGGAAGGAAAACTGAACTATTCTATAGTTTTGTATGGTATCTTAGAAAGTAAAAAAGCACCACTTATAATGATATAAATTACTTCATTTTTGAATTGTGACTAATTTATAACATAAGGCAATGTCACATATTGGTGACACTATAATCACACAACTTTTCGATATCATTTTTTTTCTTCAAAAAGTGGAAGGGCCCATTGGCATACCCTGTTTCGGTGCATATGCTCGTTGTCCTAATTTTGTTACATTTCAACTGTTGTAATTTGATACACCAGGGTTCCGTATGAACTATTTTTTATGTTTCAAATATGAGTCAAAAGGTTACCATTTTCAGTTAATGGAGTAATCGCAAGTATTGAATTAATGTCACCACATGATCACAAATGTTATTATAAAATGCACATTACTTAAGATTATGGTGTAGTAATATGGAGTCACACACAAAATCAGTAATTGAATAAGTTAAATATTTTACAATGCTCATCACATTTTAAAATATCTAATTTAATCAAGATTTTAATTTAAAATAAAAAGTATTTTGTTTATTAGATAATTAATTTTTGTAAATTTCTTATAATGTTTTTAATTTTCTACGGTCGATTCGAACTTGATATATTTTATCTGTTATGCACATATATACATAATTTATTGATGATTCCATTTGTCAATGTCTTTTCTTTTCGATAAGTTATTAATTACCGTATTTTCTGGACTATAAGCTGCACCTTTATATAAACCGTTTTATAAAAAAACACGATATATAAGCCGCAGATATTTTATATCTTATGTTTGATTCTACTTCTGGTTAGAGTGCTCCAGCGTTAGAAGAAAAATTTACAGATAAGCCGCATGGTTCAAAACGGAGGAAAAAAGTACGGCTTATAGTCCGGGAAATACAACAAATGCAATAATTTGTATGAATGGGTTTTTTTGAGCACAAAAAGTAAGGAGTGAACAGGAAAGAAAATGAACCAGTGGAAAAAATGAGCTCAAGCTTTCAGGGCCTGATACATAAAATCTCTATATAATGAAAATATTTAGTTTTGAAAGATAAAGCGAGTGTTATGGTTTTTCTTATTTTAATTTTTGTAGCAAAAAAGCATAAAAATACTTATTCATTTCGTTATTTGTTAATTTATTACAGCCATATATGCATTTATTTTTACACACAAATGTGTGTTGTTTTTTTAGTTAGTATGCATTAAATTTATACACGCATTCATATTACATATATACACAAAAATTAACTATTTATAAATGTAATAAGAACTAAACAATTATCATTAAGCATTATCAAAAATAAGAACATTTATAAAATATAATCGAATATATATTGCTTTCGATGGGCTACAAGCACAAGAAAATGGATATATTGATATATTTAATGTGATATGATACAACATGAAATAACTATCGTTCATCGATATACCTGTAGAAAAAAATAATAAAAATATCAAGGAAAAACGACTTAAATTTTTAGTTCTAAATATTTATAATGTATTCATATCACATTTTATGCCCAAAATGTTGACTAGAATTTGTCAGAAACTTCATTTACTGCAGTACAGCTTTTTCATACAAATTGAATTCGTGTTTTCTAGAGATTCATTTTTTCAATGATTCATTTTAGTAAATTTTCTATCAAAAACCACAAGTTTGATATTACTTACATCATGTTAAACGAGTCCTTTCTTTCACTTGTTAATAGATATCCATTTTTTTAAAAATTTACTAACTGTTTAGCCCAGTTTTGTACATTACTAATATAGTATCTTATACATAAATACAGAAAATACGGGGAAAGATAATCAAGAATGAAAATTTTTATTGAATTTAAATTACATTTGCATTAGCCAATAAACTATCATTGAGAAGCTTAAAGATAAAAGTAAATATATATAACTTAATCAAGTTCTGTTCACTTTTTAAGAATAATAAGATCATAAACCATTATGTCTTGGGCATGTTAAGTTGTAGACAAGTTCATTGAAGGAGATATAAGACAAAAATTTGGATATAACAGGGTAACGAAATGTATTTTATAACTTCATTCCTTATACCATGAATAAATAGGATTGGATTGCCATTGAAATATCTCGAAGGTATATACAATTCAAATTTGATATTAAAGTCACCCAATATCTTGTTGTTCAAAATAGAAATATAGACCATATCCATATATTGAAAAAATAGTATAATTTTATAACATGGCATTCATTTGGTGACTTTGATTAATTGTAATGTGGATATTTGTCTTAATGAGTAAGGTGTAGACTCATATAAACGTTAGTACCTAAGTGCAAAAAAAAAAATTCACTCGCCCGTTATTGCAAATAGAAATATTGGCTCAACTGATATCGTATATTTCGTTGTGATGTATTAAATCAATGTGTGCTAGAGAGTGAGTGTGTGTGTGTGCTTGTCAAATGTATCAACTTGCCCTACTAGGTGGATGTGTTGGTATACTCTAATATGAAGTCTCTCAAAATAAACAACAAAATAATATGTATAATATTTATTCAAAGTACATTCCTTTCAACTCTCATTTGAGAAAAACAAAACAAAAAATAACTAGAAATTCACCCCTAAAATAATTGTTATTGTTTTGTTCTTTTATTATAAAAATATTTGCATAGAGTTACGCACTGTAACTCTATGTGTTTTTATAAACAATATAGAGCTTCTTTGAAATTTTAATAGTTTAATTAAAATAAAAACTCTTACTTTATTTTGGATATTTCACTTTAATTAGCAAAAATAAGTTGTTTTGCGAATGGTTGTACTTCTTTCATTCATGAAAAATTAAAATAGAGACGAGATAGTTTTGTCAAATGTTAAAAATAAATATGAAGTTTATTCATTCTTCTTTATTTTTCATTTAATTGTTATTCGAAATAACATAAAAAATATTTCAATTTAGGGTATTAATATTGTAGATTAAGCCCTTTAATAACCAAAATAAATGGAGTGAACAAATGTTCCTGTTAGAGGATCATTGTGCAGCGCATTTACATAATCATCCATGTATGACTGAAGAAAAAACTTATTTTATACATTTTAACAAAACACAATAAGATAGAACTATCTTATTGTGTAAACCAATGAATTAGGTGTATCTCATTAACATTAATGTGCCTGGTAATGTGACAGGAGATAAGTTGAATAGACATTCATTTTTATGAAAATCTATCTTTTAAAAATCATATAATTATAAATATCTATGTAAAAAATTCAAATCATCTGTTAGTCACATTTTAAGAATATGCAAATAAAAAAAATTAACCAACAGGATCACAAATATTTATTTTTATAAAATTCACATTTTTTATCTATTTTAGATTATGGTGTAGTAATATGGAGTCATACACAAAATCAATAAGTGAATAAATTAAATATTTTACAATGCTCATCACATTTTAAAATATTTAAAATAATTTAGAATAAAAAGTATTTTGTTTATTAGATAATTAACTTTTGTAAATTTCTTTTAACGTTTTTAATTTTCTACAGTCAAATCGATCTTGTTATATTTTATCTTGTTAAGCACAAATGTACATAATAGTTTGAATAACTTTATTTAATTCTTGATATTTATTATTACTTTAATAAAATGTATGAGTATGTAACTATGAAATATAAATGGTTCCACGAGAAGACCAAATATGGAGTAAATGAGGAAACATTGTCCAAAGGATTAAATACTATAAATACAAATAACTTTCAAAAGCTATTTGATCAACAATCTTAAAGAATAAATCTAAGAAAAGGTTACTTTCTATTTACTTTTTTGATTTAAGGTTATTAATTAATAATACAAGTTTAACATTACATATTTATAATTCCATGTTGAGGGAAGTACAAACATTTCTGAATCTCATTTGTAGAGTTTATATAAAAGAACATTAAAAGCTAAATTCACCTAATTCTTTCAAGAATGATTTAAAGGAAAATAGTCGTATTGAGAAATATTATATATTTATGAATGTGAAGATGAAATTGTGGGATCATTAGTATTGAATCAAGGCATTTCCTATGAGAAAACTAACCCGAATTATAAAGCACTTTTAGTCATATCCGCAAAGTTATAAATTATTTTAAGAATACATTTTAACCAGGGCCATGAGTGAAAATATATGTATGAAACCCTAGTTTATGGTTGTTTTTGTTTTTTACTTTCTTTTACTGCATTATTCATTGTTTTAATCGTTATGACATATTTCACCAAACAATTATAACTAAGACAGGGTCAAACATATATTTTGTATGAACTGTTTCTATAATATAATGCTGTAAACATAATAAAACAAAAGTATTGTGAATTATAATCTGTGTGTGGTCATAATATTGATAGAATTTTTATGATAGAATTTTCCATAAATTATGATTGGGTTACTAGTCATCAATAATATAATTGATATACAAAATAATGTAATAGTATACATTAATATTTCTCTCTTGGTAACCCAGGATCCTATATTTCCGAAATTTTCCGGGGCTTAACACCTATGAGAAATTGTAAAAGATTTGAAAAAATGCATATTTTGAGATTTTTTTCATAGTATTAAATAAAAATAATTTTAAATATCGTAATAAATGAATAGATTGACAATAAAATTAAAATCTAAACCCATTTAAATAATATATTATTATGATTTTATCCTGTGAAAAAAAAAAACTGCGAAAGTTATATGGAGGGAGATACACATAGTAGTGTACACTATAGGTGATACAATAATTGTGTTTGATTTTTTTTCGTACAAAAAAGTTATTTTCAAATATATATTAGTAAGTTATTTATGCAAATTTGTCATTAATTAATAGTACATTTAAGATCCATTTCAATACCATCGATAATAATAATATTCTCTTCCTGTGTAATATGGATATTGACGAACAAATCTATCTACAAATATTAATTAATTCCAACACTGTTTTGCTTAAAATATTTTTTTTTTCAAACTAAAAAAGTCTACAGATAGGACTAAATACCCTTATTATAAGATATTATTTAAATGAACTTAGATTTTAATTTTATAGCTAATTGATCCCTTTATTGTGTCCTTTAACAAATATTTTAATATATGAACTATTTAAAAACCTCAAAATAGGCCCATAGAGCAGAGTTTTCGAATATTTTAAGCCAAAAAAAATTAATATTATTACTCTGCATATCCAAAGGCATGAAAAAAAATGAAAAAAAATAACAATATCAAAATAAGTGTTTTTTAAGGCTTAATGTCAAGAGCGTATAAAAGATGAAATATTGTTTTGATTCAAATAATAAATTTACTGATTTTGTTCCTAGCACCGTACACGAACTACATATTTATTGAAAGAAAAGAATAATCATTTCTTTTTGGCAGCATAAATTCTTTTTACATATATGTATATATATGTACATGTATGAAATTTCCTCCTATATTTTGTAATTTTATAATGTTAACAAATGAGGGCAACAGGCAGATAAAATCAATCGATAGATCCATTTTGTTAAGCACTAATAAAAGAGCTGGAAAATGCATTTATGACTTATGTGTTTTTAGCATTTATACATAAGGATAATTAAACTATCTCAAAATACATTTGAAAGTCTGAACAATAATTGTACATTACAAACTACGAACAAAGATTTATTTGATAAAGATTCAAAGCGAGTAGATATTAGTGATGTCATGGGTCTGATCTAAATGAGAAAACGACTGCTTCACTGATAACAACTCATATTTTTGTTTTTTACAGTGTAAAATTGAGACAATGGTTGCATATTATCATGTTATTATAAAAGAATAAGAGAAGATGATTTCTTAAAAATATTTTTTTGATATCAAAGTAAGTTAAGTTTAAGTTATGCAGAAAATATCAAGACAAAAATAGGATTACATTAATTATTTAGTAGGTCATTTGCATAAAGATTGGGCCAAATATGTATGTAGTGTCTGTTGTTGGTTCCATATTGTGAGTCTCATAAGAAAAACCTCAAACTGACCCTAAGAATATGATTTGGATTAGAATTGTCAAAAATATGAGTATACAGCATACAATCGGATTGATATCCAAAACTAAATGTTTTCTTTTTTTGTTGAGTTTTTATTCGTTATGAATGACCGAAAAAAAATGAAACACTTTGTTTTGTCTTGATAAATTAAAAAAAATATATTCTTGACCATGAATTGTTAAGTTGTCAATATATTCAATAGTTAAGACTTTTTGTTGAGCCTATTTTAAAAATAATTTAGAAATTCATATCTCCGCAAAATTACAATTTAAAAAAATAAATAATAATATTCATGATCAATTATTGCTATAATGTCTAAGTTGGTAGACTCAAAATATCAACTGGACAAAGTAACATAATTCCATATATGAGGATAATAAGGATTTGTTGTGTCATCATGTCTCAAGATCTAAAGTCCTAAATTACGCGGGAATGAAAATAACTATGGTAAAATATTTAAAAATAAAGCTTGTGTTTTCAATCAGAAGAGGACTTTTTGGAACAATAAGTGTCAAATTCATTTTTTTAAACGTTGTTTTCTCACACATTCACTTAGTTAATTTTTGTTGTTAATTTTTTTCATGGGAAATTGAGAAATTTATTTATATTTATGGAAGTACCTCATCTTGTAATCGAAATCTCCGTGTTATTCAAAATTCATTTTTTTACTCCTTATGTGGTAGATATGTATATTATAGATTCATGATCTATTCTTTTTATCCGTTTTCCATTCGAATGGACATTAGATACATAATATTTTTTTGTTAATAATTCATCTCCATTACTTCCTTGAGACTTACATCTTGTGTGTATTGTATTATTACTCCTTCTGTTATGTAAATACTTGATTTTTTATACACTTTATGCATCCAATTTTTGTGTGGATACTACTTCATTATTGTCTGTGTGACTTACAAATTCTGTAATTCATTATCGATGTTTCAAATAATTGTTTTTATTACTTATAATGCCTAAAGAAGAATATGAAAAAGGGAGAGAAAGAAAAAACAATATTGATGATATGTCAATGCTTTATTATGTATAGGGCGTTATTGATAAACTTTTATTATAATTTGTCGTTTTAGAAGTGATGTACTCTCTACTATATGTAATATTTTTATCTCATCATAATAAATGCTTTTTCTGATTGTTGATTCATTCCACCCCTTACTATTTGAGATTATGAAGAAACATCATAAATAAATAAAAAAGCACATTGAATATGTATGTACACCTTTTTAATAAGAATGAAATACTCTTGTCTATTCACTTGTAATTCGATAAGTATTGAATATTAGTTAATAGTCGACTCATTACTAAATTCTTAGTATATGAGCCTACTCAGAGTCTCAAATTTAAAAGAAATTTATGGTGGCTATGTGTGTGCCGTTGTGACATGCTATAGAATCTATTTTGGAATATAACTCGATATTTATAGCACCATTTTTACACAAATATGATGTTGAATATTTGAATTAAATCATTTACTTTTCTTTATTCCTGAGATAAATGACCTAAAAATAAAAGCAACATAAGAGCAATTGTCTTGTGTATTTGGGAATAAATGCTTAAAAATTGTTTATCATAACAGGTTATATAAGTATTTATTTTATTCACTTATTCTTATTGTAGTCAAAGTTTTACTTTCAAAAATAGCAGTTTTATAGTTGTTGTGGCTAAACACCCCAGGGGAGAACTCTTGTTAGGATTTGATTATTGTTTGAACGTGATCAATGTGTCTTATAACGAAGTAAGTAGAACTATTCTTTAGTTAGATGGTAATAATATAAGTTTACTACATTTTAGAAAGCTACTTTCATAGTCGCGAGCAAGGCACAATATATATACGTAAAATGAAATATTAGCACTTCCATTCGCCTTAAACTTTCATATCGATTTAACACGTATATGTGCATTTATGTCTACAAAATACATAGGGCAGAGTTATTCTATTCTATTTTTGTGATGATGTGTGTCAAAATATTTTTTAGAAAGAAATTACTTTTCATAAGAAGGATAATTTTTTACCTTGCTTAACTTTTAGAAGAACTTTTTCTTTCTTCAGTGCATTGGATTTATGTTAAGTGGCATCTACAAAACTATCTTTAATAAATATAATTTTGTTCTAATTGTATCTGTTTGGATACTATGGCTACATTAGAATCAAGAATGAGTTTTTGACTATTTTGTTACTATTAATTTTTGTATTTAACTGCATTGTTCATTGTTGGATAGATGTTAATACAAAAAATAAAGTGTTTTTACTAACGTAACATATTTTTTTTTATATACTGGAAGTTACATAATGCTAGTAACGTAGTTGTTGGTATAGAAAAAATGAACAAATTTTCAGAGATACCTTAAGAAAACTTTATCTAATTGTTGTTTAAGAATGAAAAAGTCTAAATGCGTAAGTTATTTACAAGCCAAAATTGAAATACAACTCACAGCTCGTCTTTAAGTGAGCTTGTTAAAAAGTAAATGCATGGATATATACTTATACTCAATAAAAAATAATAGAACGGTGGATATTAACCATAATAATCAAGTTTCTGTAAATATATTTCAATTAACTACTTTTCCAATGTTGGTGTTTCAAAATAAATTAAGTAAAGTAAACATTCAAATGCGCATCTAACGTTTATATATAGTAACGTTCAAAATTAGAAAGCAATGCAGTATTTTTTTTAATAACTACACATGTCAACAATAGTTTACCTTGTTTGTACATTATTATGGTTCCATATCTAATTTTATAACTTACCACACGAGTTACAAAAATAATAACAACTCTGCTTTAAAAGTTATTAAAGCATTTAAAATACATATGTATATATTTAATATTAAACTTATAAAATTTGACCTATAATTTTATATTTGAAAATTCTAAAAAGTCATCTAAAGATAGCCAATTTTGAGCCCAAAAGAATCTTTTTGTCAGTTCTTTTTAATAGCCAGTACCTTATTAAAAATAAGTCTGAAGGTAAACTTTGACGTCAATATGATTTTTTAATATTGTGTTTAGCAGTGTTGTGGTCAAGACTTTAAGTGATCAAGATCAATGTAGCCTTGACACCAAAATCAAGATTTTGAAGGATCGAGGCCAAAAAAACACCAATATTTTGAAGATTCGAGATCAAAATTCAAAAATTGATATCAAAAATCACCTTACTAGAGTCTATAGGTATACTTTTTACTCAGTGAACTGACCATTATTTGTTTTGTTGTGTTTGAACTGATATATATACAAAGGTATTTATGTATAAATATGCATTTACTGATATTTAATTCATGGAATGAAATTACAAATCAACATGCTTTAATATTATATTTTTTGAATTGAGTATTCTTTTCATCTCATTAACATATCTTTTGATATTTGTTTGTTCATGAAATAGTTCATGTTTACAAATTATTTTTTTTGAAAAAGTATAAACTGCTTATTACTCCTAATACAATAATGTGTACAACAAATGTTAAAATACTTTTATTTATATAGAAAATAATGGTACTTAAAATCCCAGTAATGAATGTGTAATATATTTTAAATAATTCATTAAACATTGTCCATTTGTAAAGTTTATTCTCGTTTTCCATATTAGATAAAATTGCATTAAGGTCACCAAATTAGACGGATAAATTAGGGGGAAAGGGGGTATTGTTAAGACTAGTAGGGAATGGAAATAGGGATATTACAAATTGGAGGTCGGACTTAATGTATATACTGCATCTCATTCTAATAAGATGAAAAGAAAACCACATTTAATGACGAACCGTATCTTTAATTAATTTTGCTAGTCCTACCTTCATTGCATCTCTCCAACTTTCCGTCAAAAAAAATGATAAAAGGCAGGAAATAAACTTGTAGTTAGCCAACGTCATCCTTCTACTCAACAATTAAACTCTTTTTTTATTTAATGGTATTTCAAATTGTTATTGATAGATTTCAAGTTCATCAGTGACTATAACAATGACTTCCAATCATTTTAGTATGGTCTTGAAACTAAAATGATTAAAAAGTGGGACATGCACTTTTTATCAAAATTTTCTTAATGTTCCCCATCTGTTAATTGTTTAGTATGATATAGCAATATCAGTTCTAAAGAAGTATAACATAAAAAGTTGTATCTTTTAAATAAAACTAGATGGTTTAAGTTCAAATTTAATCAGATAAAGTTCAGTTTTATTTCTATCATCAGATTAAATAAATTGAATTATAAAAAATTAATGATACTCTTGGGTCTATTGCAAAAAAATTCAATATGATGTACAAATATTATTGTAAATTATTTTCTGAGAATAACAAAATCAGTAGACATAATGAAAAGCACTTAAACCAGCCCTTTCATTGAAGTAAAAACAGAGATGGATAAATACCTATATCGACAAGAAACTTTCATTCGTGTTTTATTAAATACTGTTACCATGATTTATTGTGTACATTTAATTTGGTTGGGGTTAGTTTCCTCTGTTTGTTTAGCTTTAGTAGATGCGTTGAGCACCTGACTAATATTTTTTGATAGCAGATGAAGAATTGCATGGTTAACCAAATCAAAAGCCATACATATAACTGTTGGTAAGTTTACAAAAACATTAGTGGAGGAATACCTGGCAATATGACACAAAATGTGCTCAATTAGCTTGCAATTACAATTTCACCTTATAATTTGTAACCTATATAGGTTAAAATAAAATAAAAATATCAAAATTAATATATTTTTCATTTTGCCCTCCCCCCTCCGTTGGCCGTTTGGAATCACTGTGGTAGAGAAAACGCTAAAAATTTATGTATGTACATTTTTTGTCAGTTTCTTTCCCCCCTTATAATTATTGTTCTGAACATTAATTTATAAAGGGAGAACAAATTAGTTCGATCCGTTTTCAAAAGATGGCTATGACTGTTATAAATGTTTCATAATGACACCTAGTTTCGGTGGTTTTAGAGAGCTTAGACATTTGTCAATAATATTTTGATGATATTGCTCTGAGTTTTAAACAAAAACCCTGTTTTTTACTTAGATGAATATGTCAAATTTTGTGGTAACCAAGCAGCATTTGCGGGAGGTTTTATATTTCTACTTTAATTTGAAGAAAAGTGTAGCTAATGTACATCAAATACTTGGAGAAGTTTATAGTTATAATGTTCCAACTGATAAATGATGTAAAGAATGGTTTTGACGTTTCAAGAATAGTAATTTCAGCGTTAAAGACAGGCCTTGCTCTGGACAGCCAAAAAAAATTTCTCGAGTAAAGAATTGGAGACTTCACTCGATGAAAATCCAAGTCAAACGCAAGAAGAGCTTGCAGAACCATTGGGAGTTATGCAACAAACCGTTTCCGTACGATTGAAGTCTATAAATATTATTCAAAAGCAAAAAACCACAATACCGTGATGCTACATGAATATGTATTATGAAATAATGAAGATTAGTTTAACTGTTTGAGCTAACTATCAACTGATGACTGGATTTTTTTTCTAGATTTGTTTGGACATTATTTAAATGTATTGTACCTATTTGTACACTTATACAATATGTATAGATAGTGCATTGTCAAATCGTTTCTTTATCAAAATATAACTTTCACTATCTTCATAAAAATTAATAATGTTTTGAAAATTAGAGTTTCTCTATATTAATAGCATCAAAATATCTGTCTTTTGAATTATGAAAGATTTATGAACAAATATTTGTGCGTGCATGAGTAAATATGTATGTATGTATACCTACATAAGCCTTCATCACATATGTATGATGTCTCTATGTTAAAAGTTTTTTATTAATCTGCAAAACAACAATTCCCATAAATTTCAACAAGACATAAAATTAATATCGAAAAAAATATTTGGGGAGTCAGTTGAGTATTCAAGGAAAAGTGAATGTGCTGTCAATCGTAATTATTATGATAAAATAAATGTGTTTTTCTCTCTTTCTTTTTCTCTGTGCTTTCTATTTCAAACGAACTGTTATAATGTTAGCCATTTGTTTAAAAAAAGAACATAATCTCATATCAGAAAGGCCCTATTGAGTTATACGAATATATACTTATGGATTTTACAACCACAAGTGTTTTATATTCCAGCATTATACAACCACAAGCTATTTTTATCACATGTGGTATTAAAGAACAACTAATTTATAGTGCATCAGATAGTTGTATTGCATTTTAAATTGCTACTATTACAGACTTGTGAAAAGCAACTACAAAATTTAAACTCACTGTGCATGAATGATGTTTAGATATTGATTTTATTCGATAAAACTGTACCTAGCATCAAAATTCCTCAAACGAATCTGGATCTTCCCTATTTTCTATAGAACACCCCTCCCACCTCAAACGAAAAACCATTGAATTTAATTCCACAAAAATTAGGAGAAGGTTATAAAATCAATGAATTTGCATATACTGGAAGGTTTATGATTGCAAATAATGGTAGTTTTTCTTAATATCACCCTGATCATTCGTAGGGACGTATTTTTTTTACACTGGAAGTATGGTTTTGTATGTAAATTCTTTTTTTTTTTTTCAATTATTTTTGAAGCCTATAGGTGAATAAAGTTTTAAACAGTCTTTCGTGAATGCAAAATGGGGTGAAGTAGTGGGATTATGGGGGACTGTAGTATAGTAGGAAAGAAATACAATTTTCAGATTATCCTGATTTCAACGAGACTACGTAGGTAAATGAATTAAATATTCCTAAAATAACTCAAGTGAATAGATATATAACTATGAAGTCTACATTAGGGTAAAAATCAAGAGTATTCAAGCCACGTCAACACTGAAATTAAGTCATAGGGCTCAGTAAGTTTGATATGGGAATGATAAATTCATTTACATACATCGCTACGTCGAAGAATGTAGAAATGTCTAATGATGTTACAAGATATTTTGACACTTTAGACCAATATAAGGAATCGAATCATTCACTGAGCAATGGTCCATTCTTAAAAATATATGATGATGTGATCTGATACATTACGATTTAAGAGCGTAAAGCTCTTCAGTTATGAGACAGCCCTAATGAGAGAATGAGGGGTGTAATTAAATATTCAACATATATGAGACTCTTAGTGGAGTCGAAGGTTGTCACCACTTGTTCACGAAAGCAAAAAAAAAGTAACATGAACATATATGCACATATCTTGGTATTTATTTTAATAAAATATTTTTTTTACTGCACAAACCTATTGTTTGTCCTTTTAAATTAAAATCAATTAGTCCAATGTTGTAGTCTGTATATTCAATGATCAAGAGTTTACAAAAATATAAAAAAAATGGATAATATCTTCTTTCTAGATTTAAAATGGATGAAATGCTTTCATTTACATTTGGGTTTTTTTCCTTTTAAATTTTTCATCAAATTATTATTTTTTTATAAGTATTGAAAACTATCTTAATTTGAACACATTTGGAACATTCTAGATTTTAAAAAGAAGTGTGCACCATTATATCTTACAGCTATAATTTATTTAGCATAGTTAATTTCTGTTAAAAAACTTCATTTGCTAATTTTTTCATACCACCAACAGCCACATATCTATATTCAAATTTTCACTCTTTCTAATTTTAACATTAATGGACTATAAAATAATATTTCTTTGACTTTAAGGTAATGTCATTAAAAATATTTTTACAACTTAAAAGAGATTAATAAAGTTTTTTTATTTATTCACTATTATTTTTGGGAAAATATATTATGTACAAATGTTGGTTACTTCAACAGAAAATTATAATTAAGTATTTTAATATTAAATTCATAGGTTTATTTCTTATTGAATTCCTCAGAATGATGGTGCCTTTAAGACAAACTATTTCATAATATCACATGATATTTTACTTGTGGGGTTCACAAAGTTGTACCTTTTTTAATGAATCAGAGGTTTTAATCATTTTGTACTAATTTTTTTATATAAATTAATGATAGTAGTACCATTAAAAATTATCTTATTTATCTCAAAATAATAACTACTGTTCGATGACGTATTTTGTTGAAAGTCCACAAAGGTTTATCAAAAGAAGAAGGATTAGTAATCTGAGGTAGCTAAAGCATATCTAAATTAATGATTTTATTTTTTAATTCATAAATATAAACAAGTAAATATTTCAGGGACACAATTGGCCCAATTACACTGGTCAACAGTAAAAAATTCTAAGGGGTATAAGTGTAATAAAAGTTATTGAGTTATTGAAAACTGACTGACTTTTATACCCCTTAGGATTTTTGAAAGTTCAAGTTTGTTGACCTTTGTTATTAACGATTGATATGCTCATAGATATTAGCTATGAAGTTTAGGGGAAACCTGGCCATAGAGACTGATTGTATGCTCCTCACATTGTTCTTTTCTCTTGGATACGCTGGGCAGGAATATTTACAGAAAAGGATGCAATTTCTCTTTTTTACTCAACCCATTTGGATGAGAACATAATATCGAACTGAATATAAGTTCTGAATATAAGACTATCGTAAAGATATGTTCAGAAAATATATAAAATAAAGAAATAATAATATCTATTTGTCTGGTTTTTGGTTAATTTACACAAATTTTAAAAGCAAATTAAGAAAAATAGCGAGCAAGAGTAAAAGTATCTAATCAGATCTGAGGAAAAATCCTAATCCGAGGAATTTCTCCTAAAAATGCATAAAGAAAATGCAACAGATCTTATAGCAAATGCTTGGAGTATCTTCTTATCTTCCCCAAAATCTATTTCATTTCCGAAAAAAGTTGTATTGCTATATGTGTTTCCGAAATGTCAAGAAATGATAGGAGAAACATCTGTAAGATTTTTTTTTTTGTAATATTAATTCAGAATAAAGGGTTGTTTTTATACTTTTGTAGGGGAAAAATACTAAGTCAAAATAGTTAGAGATATATACAAATTTGCAAGTGACGTTTTTAACTGTTTCCAATAGAAAAAATCTTTCACCCTCAAGACAGAAAAAAAATGCACATTTGCAAGCTTAAAAATTATAATTTAATAATTTTTTTTTACTTCTGGATCACTATTTTTCCTGCATTTTCAACATTTCATAAGACTGTTGCTCATCTCGTTGTCAAAATTAATCCTAAAACACCAGACAAAAACTTCTTGTTGATTTTGAGATAAAAAAATGACACATCTTTTCCTATTTAACTCAGCAAAGGGTTGTTTATCAATCATAATAATTCCCTCACGCAAATAAATTTTGAACTCAAATAATAATATACGACTTGTGAAGTGACCTCTATTTGATTATTATGAATTGTGAAAATATTTTCCAGATATAATGGAGGATCTAAAATTTAAAAAAAAAGAAGTCACATTCAAAGATAGTAGAAATATTAATATGAAGATGTCAAAATCAGTTTGGTTTTTTTTTTTTTTTTTTTTTGGGGGGGGGGGAATCGAGATAGTCTTTGAATGTAGAGAAGATATCCCCATTTCAAAAATATACCTGCATGCCTTAAAAGCACGTTTTTGGACTTAACATGTCAGCATTTTATTTGGAACTAGCAGAGGTCGGTACGGTACCTCACATAGCTTACCCCCCCCCCCTGCCACTTTAATTTTCGTTTTGGTGTTATTCTTTTTTTCTTCCTCCCTATCGCTTTCTGTTTCTAGACCTTGCAAAATCATCAAACTTTTCACCCCTGGACTCTACATTTAGGTTTATGAAGGGACAATTAATAGGTTAAGCGTTTGGACTAAGTTATCGAAATTGTTATTCAAAGACTTTAATAATATACACAAGAATATATGATGATGAACGATGGAAGGACTTCTCAGGCCCAAAGCCTCTTCGAAAACAATAATGTTGAAGATATCTGTAACACGAAATTATGATACATACATACAAGGATTTTTATTATTATAGAAAAAAGATGATAGAGATTCATAAACTTTAATCTATCAATATAAGGGTGTCAATTCATATGAAGTGAACATTATATTTTAGACTTTTTTAAAATCTAATCCCTAATTTTTTTTTTTGTTTTATTAGATAGGCAAATGTGCCCATTGAAAATAAAAAATTAAAAAATCTTATAGATCGCTCAACGCCTTCAAAATTATGAAAATTGACGACTTTTTTAAAAATTTCATCTTCTTCTTTCATCATCCAAATAGATTGGGGTACAATGTTTACTATTTTTATGTCATTAAGATGTGCTTTTTCTAAGTTTCCCTAAAATGTTTTTTTAGAGACGACATTAAAGAAGGATAAATAAAGAAGAAAAAACAAACGTTTTGTGTATCACGTGCATTTTTCAGCATTAAACAAAATCTTACACAAAGTTATTTGAACGATTTTGATCTTTCATTTGAGAATGGTTTTGTAACTTTAAAATCAAAAGTTTAATACAAGTTACCCTGTAATTTGAACTTATTGTACAATATTAATATATCAATATATGAATGCGAGATCCATTTAATGTAAATAGTTTCATTAAAAAAAAAGAGCTCACTTCTTATATATTCATATATACAAGGACTAATTCTACATAAAACAAAAACAAATAACCCTTCCTATTAAAATTTATGGCCCATTTTGAGTACATAAAAGACAAGGTCAAATATTGACAAAAATAAAGTTAACTTTTCCCAGCATTTATTTTCAACAAAAAAAAAAAAAAAATTGCTGACGCATTCAATATAAAATCTTTTGGTCTCTACCCTCCCCCCCCCCCTGGTGTAATTTTGATTTAGAAGGTGGTTCGTTAGATTTATAATCAAAAATAGAACTCTGTGTCCAATGGGCACAATTCCTAGCCTTTATGATAGGACTCCTCATATTCTTGAATTACGTCTGGCCTTTCAGAGGAACTGGTGAAGGGAATTTAATTTGTTGTAGGAATAAATTGTATACATTATTCTTTTGCTTTCTACTATTTTCATAACTACGGTTTGCAGTTCACCCAAATGATGAATAAGAAGAATTTATTAATAATGTATCTATAAAATGAAAGTTAATTTGTTGAACACAAATATTGTTTTCAAGAAGACAAAAGATTCTTTTTGGAGAAAAATCATTCTACGTAGTTGTATTTTATATTGTTAAACAATCATATGTCCTAATTGAAAATTATTCAAAAACTAAATAAATCTACTTTTATGAACTTAATATATCTATGGATGAACTTACGTATTAAAAATGTCCATAAATACCTTTACCGAAATAGCATCTATCTCTATCAGTAGATTACTGGCATACATTTGAACATATTTAGCATTACTTTAATATTCCTTATTACCATTGCAAAAAAACAGATACAATAATTGTTTGTTGTTTTAAAATTTACTATACAAAAGAAAAGTAATATGTCGTTGTTCTATTTTTCTATACGTACATGTGCAAGTATGAATATAAACTGTTCTGGGATCTGTAATACATTATTTTAATCACTCAATAAATACCCCTCCCCTAAAAAAGAAAAAGAAAGATCCATGGTCAATAGTATTTGACACAGTATTATTATAAAATTGTACATGATTTACTTAACTATGTACATACGCTTTTTTCTCACTATGTTGAACATCTATCTCTTTTGATCTCACTTTTTCCACCATAAATAAGTAAAACAGATTTACAATAAAGGAAATGATATACAGTTTGTAACATTTTTACATTGGCGTAGAGTGAATATCAGTAAATGATATTAATGAAATATAATATAAAAGGGTATTCATTTTCTAGAACTTTGAGAATAATGTGGGTATGTAAGTTAGATTGATTTCCATTTAATCGATGGTAAATGAAAGTGGATCTATTTACTTCTGTTTATTGTTCATAAATGCGTAGGAAGCGTTGATTAATTGAGTTGCCAGACTCATGTATATTTGTAATTTTGATTTAAATGATCCGTTTGGTAACCATATTTAAAAGAAAATTAATAGGGAAATTTTGTATATATATATATATATATATATATATATATTACAGCATATGTAGGATCTTATGAATATAATATTATATGTAATAGAGCGATCCTTATTTAAAAAAAATATTATTTCTTCGTAGATATTCAAACAAAAACGGTTGAATATTTTTATTTCAATATATCTGTAAAATAAATTCAATTATACTTTGGATAAAAGCTTTACCCATAACATTCAACGTTTTTCTGTGCTTAACAAAGTGTTTTTATTACAAAAATACGTAGAAAACCTTGATGAATCCGAATGCAACTGTATCGAAAGAGACAAAATTTTCTTATTAAAGCCCATTCATACTTCTGAAAGAGTATCTCAACATTCATACATGTAATTTTATATTGGCCAGAAGACTCATAGAAAACTTACCATCATTGGTTGTTCAAAAGACATTAATAATTCACTTGAAATGATAAAAAAAGAATCAATAAAAATACAAATATAAATCAAAGAGCCCCTGAGGTCTGAATAACAGCAAGAAATAATGATCAAATTTTTGTCAATCCAATTTAGGAACCAAATAAAATATTGCATCAAATTCAACTGAAATATACTTGAAACCTTTGAAAAAGATAAACAAATTTAATATTGATGTATCTATGGAGACTTTTTGAAGTTATGGTACTTCAAATACACTAGAAATAAAAATGTATAATAAAGTGATCAAAAATAATGCCTATTTAGCCATCCAAAGTCAATTAAAACATCCAAATTTTTCAAAGTACCTAAGGAACTTTTTCACACCATCTTTATATTGCAGCAACTTATTGTTGCCGAAAAAATTTTCACAAACCCATTTGAAGGACTTCCATCCATTTTTCTGATGTTATAACGAGTGTTTCCAAAATCAATATAATAAAGAACTTTTCTTATCTCTGGGCCCACAAATACACCTTATTTCATTTTGTTGTCGCTTACATAAGAACATTTCTTACACAGATATTAAAAACTTTTCGAATCATCTTTTGCCATTTTTTAAAGAAAATTATTCATTTAGCCAAGTTTTAAATGAAGAGGAGGTAAAATAATTTTTTGAGGATTTACTAAAGGCTTAAATTGAGTATTATTTTCTCTTTGCACATATGTTTTATATTGTCGCTTTCCATAATGCTTCCCAGTTGCTCCACTATCCCAAAGACAAAGAAAGCAGCAATACTTTGTAAACCCTCCTTGTATACCCATAGATTCTACTTATGGTCTTGGTAATTTATTGCTTTGAGTATAATGTCCATGCTGGTATAAGTCTCTCTTAGCTGAACTGAATGAGCAATTGGGGATAGAAGACTTCTTATTACCACTATGAAGAAGGACAGCTTTTAAACTTGTCATTGATGCATCTACAAAAAGACACAATCAGATGGATCATATTCTTGATATAGGTCATCAAACTGTGGCAGAGAAGCCTGAACCTCGGGCCGACAACCGGTACTGGTCTGTGAATTAATCAGTTCCGGGCCACACAAGAATTAATTAGTTATTTCTTTTTAATTTATTATCTAAGTCTTGGACGATAATAAAGGGGGACACACTATTCTACTACCGATTGAAGGAGAAAAAGAGAATATTAAGTATAAATGCAAATTACAATAGATAATTAATTGTGCGGGGTAGTTGTTAATTATTTTTGGATTGATAACTCTTAATTGACTCATCCGATTTCACGGGCAACAAGCTACAATGCCTACTACATGTTCTCCTCGCTCTTTCGTTATTTGTATTCATACTTAATATTTTATTCTTCTCCTACCAACTGTAGATAGAGTAGTAAGTCCCCCCTCTATTACAGTCCCAGTCTAGGTGGAGTGGTCTTTTATTTTGAAATGACTTTATTCTCCTCACTTGTGCGCCAAAATTTAACCCATCTAGCAAAATGAGTAAGAAACAGGCGTCTTTGGAAAGTTTCTTTGTGAAAAGTAAAAAGCACAATGAAGAGAGAGAAGAGAAGCATACAACTTCAAAGAAAAAGAAAGTTTTTAGTAGATAGTACTTGGATTCCTTATTGAAGTATGGATTTATCGCGACAGGTGATTCCCACACACCAAGCCCGTTCTGCATGTTCATGCAAGAAGAAGACCAACTGATGGATATTAAAAATGACGGTGGCCTTAAAATTGTGTTCGAGACAACAACTCTGCCGGTGTTCTGGATTAAAATCGTGGCAGAACACCAAGAAATTGCTTGATCATTGATTTAGCATTACAGACAGTTTTTGATATTATAATATTATGTTATATTTGGAGCAATGCGCTAAAAAAGTTCCATATGAGTACTCACGTTTATTATTATTATTTCTATGTCCCGATCTGCAGTAAAATGGTCAAGGGTTGACCGGTTCGCAGTTAGAAAAGGTTGGGGGCCACTAATCTATGGAACTTTCTATGCACATTAGACAAGAAAAACATTTTTACAGGAAGTGAGGAGTTGATCTTATCCATTGGCTCTTATTTGACTATATAAGAGACCATTGGACCCAGATTTTATTAAATATGTAATAAATTATCTGGAATTTTAAGGGTTCAGGTATATATCTTTTGTAATTTGCATTTATACTATAAAAAACCATTTTTTGGCAGAGATAAAAAATGATTTGTTATATATTTTGTAACCTTAAAAACATGTAGAAAATAGGTAATAATATATTTCCCCATATCAAAGTACATCTTTTTGCTCTTCAGTTTCTGGATATAAAGAAAACAAGAAATTAAAAAAATAGCAATCAAAAATAATAAAAATATACGTATTCCTTATTTCCTTTCATCACTTTTACTCCTAACTGTCCATTTTATAATTTTTATACTCTTTACAATCTCAAAGTCAGAGCTACATATATGATAATTTCATTGTAAGTAAATATTTTAAAATACTAAATAAACTTATGATGATGACATTAACATCAAACGAATGTACTTAAACGTCTTCTAAAGAAAAAAAGAAGAAAAAAAGAGACCATTAAGTAGTTATATGAAAAGCAAAAAGAAGAATAGAGAAACAAAAGACTAGAAAAATAATAATTTCATAGTAATGATGCTTTTCATATTTGAAATGCTTTGAAATATACTCTTTTTTGTTGTTTTAGATTGATCATTTTGCATTAAAAAAAAAAAGAGCAAGGATTATCTATGTAAGGAATTAAAAACTTTTGGTGTTACCTGAGTTGGACACATTACTTGGAAAAAATAATTAATCATTATTTATTGATTACTTAGCCAAAAGGTAACGCCTCAGCTCGAAAACAAAACTAGTCAGTTACAGTTAAATTATTGAGAGCATATTAATGCCAATCAAAATACTTAAAATACCGTTGACAAGAGTCTTTAAATTTTCAACTACTATAACCGTGATCTATATGAAGAAAATCATATCTGAGGTCGAGATCAATATGTCAAAATATAATGGCATAATATCATCCATAATAGGTGGGAGTACAGACAATTCATCTGATCATTGTTTCCTAGAGAGACGATAAGAAGTTTAGTCCATGACACCTTAGGACTTTTCATAACTATATCAGTAGGTCTATAATTGCTACGTATGGTCTTCTATATGATTAAAATTATATACCCACTAATTACTGAAGGAATGGACAAGCTGCTGGTAAATGACCTGCACTCTATCTCACTTGAATAGATTTCAGGAAGTTAAAGAGGGCCTATCGTTATCCTACAAGTTTGTTATGGGAATAAAATTTAGTTAAAAAATCATTTACTACATTCTACTAGGATCTGATATTGGCTGCAAGAATGGGTATTCAAAAAGTAAAAGGTCAAAAATTCACAATCGTTGCAGAAAGAATTTTATAATTTGTTAATTAATTTTTTGTCGAAAAATACAAATAAATTCCACTAAATTTTTTTTCCTTATAAGTCAATTTCTTATTAAAGTCACGGTAAGTATTTTTTAAGACATTTTCTTCTTACTATGCCCTCTTTCTGTATCGATAGCTACTTTGATAGGAAAGTCAGTAAAAGACTCAGTGGTGCTTTCAGCGAGAACCTTGTTCAAGGAAAAGTTAATGGCTACATTAAGGAAGCCCGAATTTGGATGTAGAGAAGAATTATACCCCCTGTCGAAGGAATTTGCTTAGAATCTAGAAGTACTTTAGAGTACATATATTTTCCTTTAGCTTGAAGATGTATTTACTGACCAAAACGCACAGATCTGTTTGAAATATTTTATTCTCCACACCTCCAGTGATCTTTCCAGTTACCTCAGCTTAGGAGCCTTCTTAAGTCTGTATATAAAGGATTTTTAGACTCACATTGTTCATCTCTGAAATTAATTATCATCTTTTGAATATTATCATTATTTATTCACGATGGAGCAACATGGGAGAAAAAAATAATAAAAGTAAAACATTCTAACTTAATATTTTATTTATAATTACTAATAATTAAAGCAGGACAAATTCAGTTTCTATTTACACAACTTGTATGAGTGTACACCATTTAGTACCTATGAATGTAACCTTGAAGGAAACGAATATAGAGTATTTATGAATTCTAATTCTTTACGTACTTGTTTTTAAAAGATTTAAGAACACATATTGATTCTATTGAATACAAATAAGGTCCTTAATTATTTTTATTTAAAAAATTGGATGTGCATATATTGCACCTATAGATACATAGTATAATATTGAGTGCACAAAATCTATGCATTTCTGACAAAAATATTCATTCTTATAAATCATATATAGGTGCATAGCTAAAAAATACAAATATATGTATATTATTCCATTTATCCTTTTCTAAGGATAAAAGTTAAACTTGATTTGGATGTTTTATTTCTATATATGTGTATACATTCATATATGTATATCTATTTTGCAATAACAACACGGATTGCGTCAATGAAAGAATCAAGTTAGAAACGTCGCAATAACAAACGGAAAATAATTTTTGAGCACTATTCAAATCAATACAAATACATAGAATAAGTGACAACGTCCCTTTTTAATTAAGATTGATTCCTTATCAACTTCAGTATCAAGTGATGTATAAATACATATATATTATTTGGTTTATTTACAAACACAAGTTGCTAAGCAAGTTCACACATACAAAATGTTTTATTATAATAGCTGTGTATTAAGTATTTAGCCATTGATGCAATGGAATAAATATTTTCCTTCATATAAAGTAACTTTTAGACTTTTATGTACATAAGTAAAAAGATGATAAGTTGTATTTTTTCAATCTTAAAATAATTAATTATTTAATACAAAATATTAGAGGGTAACTTATTCCTATACGTGGTACAGGTACTTGATTATGAATATACTATTTATAAGTATTTGAAAAATGTATTTAAAAAAAAGTTCTAAATTACTACTTATCATCAGAACAATTCATCCTCTTCCATCCACTAATATTTTTTTTCAGTAGCATTTGTTCAGACAAGTAATGGGATTCTCAACCCTACTAATATCACTCCTTTTATTCTTTGTCAAAGCTTCATAGTAGGTCATAAATTAAAATAAACCTTACATTACACTACTCGGTCCTTAGATACTCAGTGGTTATAATTAATGAGGCCCAGTTTCCGTAGTTTAACTCTTTATTTATTTTTCCATTTTAAGGTGTTGAAAGTTTGACTCATTCATTCATTGTGAAAAAGAGGAAAAACAGTTTGATTATAAGCTAAATTAATTAGAAATAGAGCAACATTGATTATGAGATTGATTAAAAATTGAATAGATTTTAATTATTGGAAAAGAAAGGAATGAATATATTCAGTTTCTTGACGTTTTTTTGTATTACTAGAAATATACTGATTAAAACTACGAGTAGGCGTCAAGTTCTTTATTGTCCCTATAATCTTTTAAATTTTGATGAAATTCATGGAACTTTGATTCAAATTGATTAAAAGAAATGAAGCTGATACTACCTCAATTAATAATTTATCAGAGCTGTTCACGAGTTCAAGTCAAATCTTGATTCTTAAAGAGATAAATCAAGTCTCATATCTCTAATACGATTCCAAGTCAAATCGCAAGTCTTTGAAAATGAGTTCAAATTAAATGTCAAGTTCCTTTGAAGGATAATAACATATATATTTTGAATATTCATGCTATCAAACTTTTCATATTTATCACATTGACATTATTTTGATTTTTTAACTATATGTTCTCACCAAGGATTATAAATATCTGTGCTGAGACGTTCTTTCGTGAAATTATTGGCTAATTTATACTTAATACCTGTGATTTTCAATCCTTTTTTTTAAAAAAAAATGACACATTAGAGATCTAATAAAATTATCACGACAGACTTGAAAAATTTAAAAGAGTAAATAAGCACTTGCAAGTTTGAGATGAAACCACAAATTTAAAAAACAAAACAAACTACGCACACGCAGATATAAACTTTATAATTTCAATTTTTTTTAATGGCACTTGAATTAAAATTTACTACCCAATATTCATATTGTATTGTGTGTCATAATAATATACTGCAGCACACTTTAAATATTATTGTAAAAATTTTATTTAATTTGTCTAATTAGAGTCCTAAAGAAGTTATACACAAATAGGTATAACCTTTTGGCATATAACATGCAAATATATGGATATTTTTCATTATTTTTACTAGTCAGTTTTCATTTTTTTGATACCAAGTGACTCAATACGAATATATTTTCATTAAATATACTTGTATGTATTTCCTATTTAGACCAAATAAGAAAGTCGATTATGTCAATTTAAAATTTAGGACTATGTTAACTGTCTATTAAATTCTTAATACATCAATCTTTTATTTATTATCCCATCATTTAGAGGGCTGATTTGTTTTTTATTTAATTATACTTAACTTAGACTTACATTAAAAAATTTAATGTTATCTCATTTATTACAATGATTTTATTCTTTTCAATAATCTTTCAAAAATGAACCAAGGGTAGATTTATTTCATTCTCTACTTTGTTCAAGTTGTCATATATTGTTATTTGTGGATATGAGCCTCGATCAAGTTTATTATTTAGTTTATTCGATGTAAAAAATGTATCAACAGCTTCAAAGGTCACGATGGCATTCATAACTTTTTCATTATTTGTATGCAATCGAGATGAAGAAAAAGGAGTTTTTATCCCATTACTGGCGTAGGTCGCGAAAAATACGATGAAGGACTGGAATAACATCTTTTTTATTTAGTTTAAGAGATATAATAGATTTTTTATAACAGAGTTTATTCGACTCCTCGAACTCAAAGTTTAAAATCGTGGATTATTGAGAAAATTTCTAATATTTTGGAGGTGTTGTATGAATCCACTTTTTTGATTGTATCATCCTTTGGAAACATTTGAGTTCCTACTTTTTCATAAAAAACACAAGATACAGTGATTTTTTATAGACTTCAATGTCTTGTCACCACTACATCATCCTATAAAGGAGCATTTTTTGACTATATCGATGAATTTGAATGTTCATAAAAACTCTAATTGATTTTATGATTCCTCTTTCGCCTTCACTTTGTTAAATAATACCATAGATAAATCAACAATTGACAAAAATAAATAAATAGTTAAATTAAATTTTCATAATGATAAATAATTAGACCTTTCATTTATAGTATTTTCTCTAAATATTATTGATAGAAGACAACATAAAGTCAGCAACTAGTTCAAACATACTTATATAGAACCAAATCTATTAATTGTATTATTCTTCTATCCCAGTTTATAATTTATGTTTTACAAGCTGAATGTTGAGTTCCAATAAGAAACATTTCTTATACGAGTATTAAAAGGGCAATTCATCAATATTATTATAAATCAATTTGCATGTGTTTTGCAAAGAATGAATTTTTATTCGTAAGATAACAATAATATCCCAAAAATTAATTCCAATGACCTTCCATTATTTAAATATAAATTATTTGTTTGTACTCACATATTTTCTGGAGCTAAAACAGATAATGTCATTATTCATAATGTTAATCTAATTACTGATAAAGGTCTGAGGTAATTTTGCATAAATGTATTGTTATTAAATATATGTACAGTTTACAAAACATATATTCAATAGATTCATTTTTATCTAATGATACCTTCAAAACTATAGAACTACATGCTTGAAGCAATGGATTCTGAAAATGTAAATGAAGAAAAACTTTGATCAACAAATTCTCTTGAGTAAGATACGAGGCTTGAGACTCACATACATATTTTTATATTATTATTTGCAGTCAAATACTTTAATTAAGTCCTGCAAGCTGTTTGATTTACTTTGGAAAGGCCTTTTTTGGGTCCCCAAAAAGCCCATACTCAAATATTGGCGGAAACAAAAGTTGTTGAAAATCTTCCCAGTTTTTTTTTTTTAAATATGAAAAAAAAAAGAAAATGATTTGAAACATGATTTGGCTTTGCCAGTTGTCTCAATAAAAACTCCTTGAAATCTAGTTCAAAGACTCAAATCCCTAAAAAATGGCTCGTGAACTTAGTTATTCTATTTCAATAAAATCTCAAGTTTAAAAAGCTACTTCTCTCTCTTCATTCTTTTTAGGACAAAATAATAACAAAAATTTCTCTGAGAAATTACGCAGTTATCCTATCGAGTATCAAATACTATTCTTATTTTTAAAGTGAACTTTGTCCCGAATTTTGATAATGAACTATGTTCAAAATTTAAAATGTATGTTGTAAGAAATGAATGGCAAAATGTGGAAATTATCTAAAGAATAAGAGGAAAAATATTTGGTACGAGACATGGACAGACAAGTGATCTAATTCAAAAATGATTATTCATAAACTTACATTTTAATATTTTTAATTTTGCTTGTATTTTACCTGTATCAACAATTTTTTCAGAAGATTTTATACTATATTTACGCCTTTTTTTTGTGTACATTTACCTTATAAAGTTGCAATTTCTATAAAAATCATACGTTCCTATTCAGTAAAAATACAATTAGTTTATTTACAAACTTAATATTAACAGAATCAATCAATATATGCATACTTAGATTTTTAAGTGTATATTTATACATATGAATTACATGCGTTTGTCTATTTTAATTATATTTATATATTTTATTTAACTTTATTGTCAAAAGAGTTGGTGATTATTGAATAAACCAGAAAAAACATATACTTGAAGCTTCTTGTTTAAAGCTTTCCATATTGTTTAGTTATTTGTTCTTGCTTGCTCAAGATCCCTTTTTGTTCAAATTAGCCATCTTTTAAGTACACAATATATTCAGCAATACACCAAATAGTTAGAGTAATTGGTTACGTGGATATATTTAACAACTTTAATCCAAACTGTTCTAGTATAAATGGTATATTTTCTTGATGTTCAGCTTGATGCTCACCTGAATGTAAATATAACAAAGTTGAATTTCATGATAAAAAATGCTTCACTATAATGCCCCAAACTCTTTGGATAATTGGTTCAGCAGATTAGTACTGGTTTTAGAGGAGGGGGTACTGCATATAAGTATTTAGGGAAAGAAAAATATGAATGATTTGACATTTAAATATTTTTTAAAAAGGTTAATTGTGTCTTGGAGATTTATAAAAACCCTCACAAATTTAGATCAATATTTTTTTTTTCAACATATAGCTTGCCTATTAAATCGTTTTATTGAGAGATTAAGCGTAACAATAAAGAATTACAATACAGAAAAATACCGAATAGTCTGGGTAATTGGTCTTGTAAACACTAATTTCTTTATTTTTTTTTATTTTTTTTTCTTCCCTTTATTAATTCCAGAAAAGTTACATCATATTACAGACATAAATAAATATTATAATTTATAATTACTTTTCTAGAAATAGAGGTCCAACAACAATAAAACAAAAATCAAAAAAGAACAAATAAAAATAATAACAATCAGAGACGGCAAGTATTAAAATCTAGTATTTTGTTAATAAAGAAGTGAATAAACTAATAAATAAAGCAACTATACTAAAAATAAATTAAGTTGTATAAGATTTCCTAAATTTTTTAAAATTTCGAATTATATTCTTTATGACTTCGGCATATCTTCCAGATTGAGATGGGTGGTATTTTACCAAATCTCCAGCATACCTCCATGAAGTGGCGTTATCATCCGGTATCTTGAGGGAGAACGCAAAGTAACGCGAAGCAGCCGCAATAAGAATGGCTCGCAACTGTTCAACTTTC
Organism: Lepeophtheirus nordmannii; assembly: GCA_963680855.1. Classification (NCBI taxonomy): domain Eukaryota; kingdom Metazoa; phylum Arthropoda; class Copepoda; order Siphonostomatoida; family Caligidae; genus Lepeophtheirus; species Lepeophtheirus nordmannii. Next base: position 19,103,546 of record OY804521.1, on the reverse strand, counting down.
AAAAACTCAGAGGATGTTAGTTTTGAGCCAATAAGTGCCTTGCAATTTAAAATTGCATGCTCCATTGCCTTTGTTTTAGTAGGGGCATTAACTTTTTTCAATGTTAGGCCGAATAATAGGACTGGGGTGACGATTTTATCGGTGCTTCCCTTTAAATTCAGCAATATAAATTGTTTCAATATCCTCAACGCTTGACAATTACTAAATGCGTGGATTACTGAATTGTAAATCATTCCACAGTCCTTACAGGGAGTGTTGAAATATATACAACCTGACGATATTTGGAACTGTGCAGTAAATTTATGAGCATCTGTTATTCCAGTTACCGTTCTTAAAATTCGGCCTCGCCACGTTTCTGGGAGGTCATGGACCCTTAAGTATTGGTCACAAATTTTGTTAGCTTCAACCACAACAGATGAGCAAGTTTCAAATTTTAAATGCCAAGGGCGGTGCGATGAGTGAAATTTAGCTGCCCTTTTTAGTGGGAACATAAATTTACCACTGTCGAAAATCGAATTCTTTGGAATATCATGAATTGTTAAAATATTTTTTGATAAAGCTTCCCGTTCCAAAGCAATTGGGTCCATGAGGTTTGCAAAATAAAATTTCTTTGAGCTATTCTGGCGTATAATATCCACAGTTGTATTGGAGTCGAATATAGGCTGGCCCTTCCATATTATTCTATGGACAGCTGCCCAAACAGGGGATAAGGAATCAATTAACTCATTTGACAAATTAGAACCCATTAAAAGCCATTTAAGTAACGGAGAACTAGACACCGATGATCTCCATTCCAATGACGAATTATCAGTAAGATCTATCAAAATCTTCTTAAAAATCTTAGACAAAATTCTTGGCAAAAGAACAAGACCCCCACCCAGTAGATGTTTTGGCCTACAAAGAGCAGGGATGTAGGATTTGTGAAAAAGTTTGGACAGCCAATGACTTTCTTCGTTAATAGCTTGTTCTGCTAATCTTGGGAGGGACGTCGCTTTATATAAAACTAATGGTATAATATACATATTGTATAGATCGATACGGCTCTGCAGGTTTTACCCTCTCCATCTAATAATCTTTTTCATGACAACTGTATTAAGCGAACTCCAATTAGTTTTGGAGTCACCATGTCTATGGTATTCAATCCCAAGCACGACTATTTCACTTTTTACTGAACAGTTAGCAATGGCAAGCTTTTCATTAGGAAACCAGAGACCAAGGGGAAGAATACAGGTCTTCTTGTTGTTTATACATAGCCCCGACTTTTTCTCAAATTTTCGAAAGTAAGAAAGTATTACATCGATTCTTCTAATAAGTTGTTTTTCGGAGTTTGCCTCTAGATATAACGAGACATCATCAGCATACATGTCAATTAATTGTTTTGTTTCACCAATAGAGATTCCAAAACCTTTAAATTTTCGAATTAGAGATTGTGCCAAATCTTCAATCGCCATGACGAAAAGAAGGGGAGCAGAAGGACATCCTTGACGACAGCTCCGTCTTAAGAATATAAGTTCACTCTCTGTCCCATCAATTTCTATTGTTGAGGAGCCATTAAAAAGCAATGACATGATTGGATTAAAAAAACGCCTGGGTAGCATACTCTTTACAGCCCGTAGGATATGTTCATGTAAGACACTGTCAAATGCCTTGCGGAAATCCACGGATATAATGGCACCGAATTTTCCCCTTTTTTGTACCGAATCTATAGCACATTGAATGTTCCTTGAGACATCAGAAATTTTCCTGTTTTTGAGGAAACCTTTTTGATGAACACCTATTTTTCTATTCAGAATTGGTTCGATTTGTTTGGCTATTACTCCTGAAAGAATTCTGTATGATTCATTTAGAACCGTAATGGGACGCCAGTGAGACATATCAGTACCATTACCTTTTTTAGGTATTAAAACTATCCTACCCTTTGTAACTGAACTGGGTAGCTGACCTCTTTGCTCCATTGATCTTCCCATGCGCAAAAGATATGGAACAATTTCGTTGTTAAAAGTGCTAAAAATCTTCCCACCTATCCTATCAGGACCTGATGCCTTGTCATCTTTGAAATCAAACTTTATGTAAGACGAAATCACGTCTGTAGTAAAAATTGCTAGAGTTGTCTTCACCTTCCTGGGAAAATTAGAAACTCTACAATTGACAATAGATTGAAAATCCTTCTGGAAGCATTTCAAAATATCTTGCATCCTAAAGAACTCTCTTCCATCATGAATAATTTTCTCAATCCTGGAGGGTGGAGACCAGTCCTGAAACCTCAATTTTTTAAAACGTTGATTCAAATTGTTTTCTATGGATATTTTTCTCTGTCTATCCTCTTCCACAATGTCGGCAATCCTTTGAGAGTTAATAATCTCTGAGGTAAAAGTTCTCAAGAAAAGAGAGCTTTCAGACAAAAAATTTTCAACCTGTATCCGATAGTGTCTAGATCGCTTTATAAAAGATCGCATGAAGCTCTTAAAAGCCAACTGAATACAACTGTTGAGCACATTCGCCGCTTTGTGTCCAGAAATGGAGGGGTGTAAGCTACTAACCAGTAAAGTTTTAAGATTATCTTTAAACTCAACCCGCTCCAATACCCATTGAGGGATTTTGGATTTTCGGGATTTAAATGGCTTTCGAAATTGAATATCAACAATTCTATGGTCAGAAGCCGGATCAGAATGATAGGATGCTTTTTTAATTTGAGAGAAATTTGTAGGAGAAAGAAGAGCCAAATCTATTCTAGAAGATGAATCTCCTCTTCTCCATGACGGATCGTTGTCAGAATTTAAAACACCAAAAGTATCGATCAGGTTTAGTTGTAAAATCAATTTCTGAAGAACATATTTATTTGGATAATAACTAGATGAATTAAGATCAACATTAAGATCACCTATCATAAGTAAAGGGACTGAATTACTTTTGTGATCATTGATAATCGCCTGAAAGAATTGAGGTGATTTTATATTAGGACCATATGCATTTATGAGATAAAAATCTAGGTTTTGGGTTGTTAATAACAGTTTGTGCCATTCACTAGAACCCATGTATGATTTGGTTAAAATTGGATTCTTTATCTTCTTGGAGATAAATGTCATCACTCCTCTGGACGATCCAGTACCGGTGAAAAAGTTGGAAAAGGCTATTGGAAGACAATAAGGACATGTATGTTTACAATGTGAGGAAACTCTAGATTTTACGTCTTGAAGACAAATAATATCTGGATTAAAAGACAATAGACGCTTCATGAGTGCATGTCGAAACAACCTATCTTTTGCACCCCTTACATTAAAAGACAGTATTTTATTTACACCCAAGAATGAGGCACAAGCGTCCTTGGATATGTCAGCAGATATAGGTGGCTTCGGGAAAAAATCTATAATTTTTGATTGAATAGTTTTTGTAGTCATATTTTGAACACAGAGTAGATAAATTTGCTATCATATGAGAGTATTTAAAATAAAACAAAAACAACAACTAGGAACCTTTGGATAGCTTTCCTTCTCTTTCAGGAGAATGATCACTGTCGTGTTTGTTCCTTTTACCCGCAGAGCCCAGTCTAGTGCGGTGTGTTAATATCTTTTTAGTATCCAAATGTGGCTTAGCTTTTTTCCCATATTCATTCAGATCCTCAGTGATGCGTTGCGACAAAGAATTATCTTTATCTTGAGTCGATTTATTCCCATTTGGAGCAACAAAATTTTTATCGAATTGAAATTGTTGAGTTCCAAGTTCTAATGTAGAAGCAGAAGGGGATTCAGTATCAACAAGGTTTTCCGTTTCTTCATTTAAATTTTGACTACTTCTATCTTCATTATTATTCAAACAATCTCCTGATTTATTCAGAGATTGGTCCTCTACAGCCACAATAGAATCAGCATTCCTCTTGTCTTCTTTTTCCTCAACAGTAGCCTTCAATATGTTGGATTCAGAATTTTTTGGTTCCTGACGTAGTTCAACTTCTTCCGGAGAGATTTCCTCTACTGAAGAAGGCTCTTCAGTTTCTGCACCATTTGATGAGTGTAGCGAAGCCTAAGTATTCTTAAGGGACTTTTGATAGTCCTGTGCATTTACTCTAACATTTCTGCAGGTAGCTTTGTTATGACCCAATTCAAAACAATTTTGGCATTGTAATCTAGCACCCCTGAATTGCAACTTTATAAGAAAGCCATCCAAAGGAACGATTTGTGGAATTAGGGCTGGATTGGCAATAATATCAACCATGTAGTCTCCATCTCTCCATATCTCTTTATAACTCCCGTATTTGCTTTCCGCTTCAATGTCTACAGGATTCTTTTTGGGATAATGATTAGTCACTTCCCCGAACTGTCGCAACCATTCAACCGCCTTACTTTCATCAATTCGCTTAAGAGTATTAAGCAGAGTGATTGTAAACTTTTTTTTGTTACTGATGTTAAATTTATCAATGCCTTTCATTTTTAGATTAACATCGAGAGTATTGCCATCGGCGTCTCTCAAGCTATAAAAATGAACTTTTTTAAGCTCATTTAATCTTCCCCTTATATCAATAGGGTATTTGGAGTAAAAACATGCTTGCCCAAATCCAAATTTAGGATTTGCTCCCGCAATTTCATGCTCTTTAAAACCAAATCTAACTGCAATATCATAAACGTCAACATGCTTTAGGTTGTCTTGACGAATTAAAGTTCCGTCTTTATTTTCAATGAGAAAAACAAACGTCTCCCATTTAAATCCTCTATCTAATACAAACAACTTCCCCCCCTTAGTTTTTTCCTCAGAATCATACCTCAGACCTACAGCCTTCGAATAAAGTTTACGAGGGCGTGCACTCACCCGGCAATCATCAGGGGGTTCCTCGGGACGTTGCGCATGACCATTCATTACTCTTCTTTTATGAGGGATAAGATGATGCAGCGGCAATTGAGGATCTTTTCATACAAAATAGAGATGATAAAGACCCTCTGATGACGTTGAGGGTCTTTTTGATATTAATTACTTGCCAATTAAAGCCCTTTTAAAGCCAGAAAAGGGAAAATTAGCACAATTGGAGATGGGAAGGTGTACTTATGATCACAATGATATGAAAAACAGAGATATATTCACTCAATATCTTGTGTTCACTTAATTTAAATCACTACGCAGAAGAGACACGTTCACTCTTCTCAACAAATACATAAAAACTCATTTCTTTATTTTTGCATATAAATAGTGAATTCTACTACTAAAAGGACCTTTTCGTGAAAAGCCGTACTTTTTATACAACACACTAATATTGTACATATATATTTATTTCACATAATATCATAATAATTAAAATACATTAATTAAATGGATGTGTTTCTTATTGAAATATTTTTATATTTGAATATGATTAATAACTCTAGGGAAAATATTGAATTCGATCTCCTATAGAAACACAAAAGAGATTAGAAAGTCCAATCCACAATAAATCAATTTCAAATTATACTCCTTCACGTACTCTTATTTACTAATTTGGATTTGCCAAATCAACAAAGTATATATATTTAATTGGAAGAGGCTATATTTACATGATTAACCCCGATTTATGGTAAGTAGAACTCTTTGGTCAATGATGACTGATGATACGTAGGAATGTGACTTTTTTTTAGAAAAAAATAACAGTTTTTGATTAGAAAAGGAAAAACGGTTGGAATTTTTATTTCATTTTCAATTTCTGTGCATTCGTTATTTGATCATGACAGAGGAAACAATTCCCTTCTAAAAGAAGAATTTTATAATTTTCTCCAACATTTGTTCCATATTTTGTTTAAAATGCATAATGAAATTATAATATATCTACAACTATAATATCTTCTCCTGATAGTGCTATTTATAAATATATAAGGTCCTTTCTGGGGTAGTATTACTATTAATACATAGTCTACTCCCCCCCCCCTCCCCCTTCCTAAAAAAACATCATATATTAGACAATGGATATTAAAAAGGTGGTTAATTCAATAGTATTACTCTCACTCCCGCCGTCTCCTAACAAATAACACATATTTATATAACGAGGGGGAACTTCAACATTTAAGCAATATTATTTAATGAAAAGTAGTTTAATTATATGATATAATATATTTTTAATAAAATCTACAACTAATGCGGAGAGAATTTTTTTTATTTTAACTTTGGAGATCGATGCTTCTCCTTTAATGGTCTAACAAAAAAGGAACATTATTAAAAAAAGAACATGAATACAAACCGTTTTTCCTTTTCTAATGGTAAAACTGTATTTTTTTAAAACATTGTTCCATTCCTATGTACAACTATGAGCAAAAAATATTGAGAATAAAAAATTTTTTTATTTAATCATCAAAATTCATTTATGCTCCTCAAAGTAGTCCCCCCCCCCCTCCACGATGCAATTCACTTGCGCTAATGTTTTTTTCAATTTTCAAAACAGTTACAAAAATTTTTTATGTCAATAATCACAGAATAATAACTGCTGAGTTTAGATATGATATTAAAACTAAAAATTGGATGGTCGATTTCTTGAGTAATAAAAGGTTATGTATCTCGAGAAATAAACCATATACTTTCAAAATTTTAAAAGAATAAAGTTTGGAACATTTATTTAAGCTTTTTTGGTTTCAACAACATTTCTCACACTTGCATTTTAGTCATCATCTTTGAGACATTTTAAGAAACGAAAAATTCAATTTTAGCCGTTCAAAAAAGATTCACAAACACTATTGAATATTTTGACGCGTAATTTGGCATAGATGTCAGTAACAGCTGTGTCAACATGAAAACAAAAACATTTATCCCTATTGGAATCCCCAAAAACTTAAATTCAAACTTCCTTGTATTTTTGCTCATAGTAGTATATGAAGAGATGAGACTTTTGGTGAGCACAAAAAGCAGTTGGGAATGAGAGATATGACAACATTGATGAAATATACTTAGATAACATCAGCTGTATTTCATAATATAGGACTAAAAAATAATAAAATAAATGCAACATTAACAATGTGTTTCTACAAGTTGCAATTCATAAAATATGCATACCGTATTTTATCATTTGGCTCAAATATTAATGGAAAATACCTATGTATTTATGATACAAATCATATCTATTACAGCGTCATATATTCTGCTAGAAAAATATATACATTTTAAAAACACTGATGATCATAGTATTTGAGCAAAAGTATAATAGTATATACAAACTGTTTAAAAAAACAAAAGCTAAAAACTGCCAAGTTTAATATTGTATTTTTTGTTTGCTTAAATTATTTCAAATATCTTACATAGAGAAAAAAAATGAAGTTTATTTTTGTAAAATTTGGATCATTCTTTAGAAATCGGGGAGTTTTCATACATAGAGTACTTACTTGATACTTACAATAATTAGAAAATATGTATTTGACTAACAATCTGCTTTTATTTAATTAATTTTTTTTTGTTCATAGCTAAGGTATGAAATTCAAAATAGGTTATAAATGAAGTTTTTACACAAAATATACATGTTCAATTGTTACGATCTGCAACTCTCTATATTGAAATAGTTTAATATTTGATTGTAAGTTAAAAGGGAAACTATATATGTATAACAAATTTATAAAAAGGATTATGAAGTTATAATAAGCAATTATTTATTATCAATGTTTGAATTATATTTTTCATTATATAAAGTTAACTCAAATGATGAAAACATCAAGGGATACCAAGAAAAATTGCAACAGTGCCTTTTTCTCAAAAATCAAAAAGACTATAGCCATGAAATTCACACCACAGTTGTATAATATAATAAAATTTATTAAAAAGAGAAATAAAGCATTTTTGTTTACTTTTCTTAGAGATATTGGATAAAACTGATTGTGAAGGATAGAAGCAATATTTTGGAGGAGGACTATTTTTTTTTAAATGTAGTTTGCTTTTCTTTATTTTTCAGTAATTTGTTTTATTCTTTTGCTATCAGTTGATATAACTTATCAAAATTAATTAAATATATATATAAATAGATATTGTAACATTACTAAAAAACAAGTTGGACCAAAAACCTTGGAAATTCTTATATTTGAATACTTTTTTTCCGGAATTGGTATAATATTTTTTTTATATAATATGAACAATGATATTTATTATTACTATGAATGATGAATAAATTATAAGGATATAAAAAGAGCATCCTTTTTTCACTCATTTTTTAGCCTAAAAAAGATATATGGAGTACATATATGGTATAACAGGATACATATACAGTAAAAGCATTTTTTAAATTAGTAAAACTTTTTAACAAGTTTTATTTTTATAATTTTCTTTATGGTGAAAAGTGACTTTGGTCTATAAACAGCACTCAGAATATTAAGAAACCATGCCTTTGAGAGAAAAACTGTAATAAGTTTTAGATTTTTTTTACATAATTTAAAGTCAAATTTCGATGGTTATGTCAAAATTTCATTCCCTGGAACTGTTTACTTGTGTAATTTATGATTATTTAGTGATAGAAATTTTATTGGCAAGGGTGTCGATTTATTGAAAATCACCACTTTTGACTAGAGAATTTGTCATGGTAGTTGTTAAATTTTCAATAAAAACTTCTACCTTATCGTTTCATACATTTATATATTTCAAGATTTTTTTTGTTTAAAAGACCTTAGTAATAATTAACTTTAAATATGAGCCATTGAATATATAATTTGGGCAATTTGATAACTTTTTAGGAATTTCATGGATGTAAATAAAAGTATGTATACGATTAAGGGATTATTCAACAGAAATAAGGTAATTTTTTTTTACTAAAAACCTTCAAGTCTTGCTAACATCATCAAAAAGAAATTTTTAAAACACGTGATTTTAGACAGAAAACTTTTCCTGTTTTAACAGAATAGATAAAAAAAATAATTTTTAACACAATTACTTACTTTCTTTGAGACACCAACCCATTTTATGTAAATTTTTGATTTTGTTCGATTTTCAAACAAAATAACATTCCTTATTTTTAGAAATTAATAAGGACTCTAATTTAAAAAAATTAGAATTTTATTATCATTAATTATACTATTAATTTATTACTATATTGGCAAAGAAAAATAATATCAAAAATCGTTTATTACGTTTTTAAAAAAACCTTTTGAATCCTATTGAAGAGAAATATAGAGGCTTAAAGTCTAATTACACCAAAATGTAGATTTCCTGGAACATTTTTAAACAGTTTACTGGATTAAAGGGATTGACTAAAACGATTTGAATTTATTTCAAATTCCGAATCAACACATGATAAGGGATATTGATTGCTAAAATAATTCATTCTATGAGAGTTACCCTTTAAAAAAAGACGAACGAGAAAGGAGGAGAGACGTCGGTAGACTCTCCGTAAATTTACTCTTTCTAAAAGTATATAAGTATACGAACTACATATACTTTGTGAGCACGGCGTATATATAAATAAATGCTTTAATATTGAGGGAAAAATACTAACTTCACTTAATATTTGTATAGGAAGCCTCGAAGTTTGCAGAAAGGAAAAATAATTTTGTGTTAATTCATTATCAGATTATGGTTATTTTTAGTGCTGTAAACACTGTCACATTGCATTCTCTACGCATGGTAAGTTAGGTATTGATGGTTGGTGTGTGTGTGTCTATAATTATATATATGACTTGCATAAATGATGATACATTGGGTACATTTAAATTATATTCATGCATAAAAACATAAGCATATAAGGGTAGTCTTTATTAAATTCCGAAGTAATGATCCATTATTTATGTAAGAACATACATATTAAATAGATATTTGACATGTCACTACTAAATCAAATATTAACAAACATTATCCTATTTCTTTTTTTACTTCATAAATAATATAAAAAACACTCAATATTCATAGACATATTTCACTCAATAATTAAACGTATTATTTCATTTATGAGACATTACTTGGAACTGAAAAATATAAAAATCTTATTCCTTCTCTTTAATTTGACTTATGAAATTTTTGTGACGATTGAGTGTAATTTGTCTGAATGTATTTGAATGATAATGAAAGAAAAATTTGAAATTTTCAAAAAAAAAAAAGAAAAAAAAAAGGTGTCGATTTTTATATCTTTGAAGGCGATGAGTGACCTTTAAATATTTTTATTTTTTATTTTCCATTGATAAATTAATTTGAATGACCAAATTATTTTTTTTAGATGGTAAACATTAAAAAAAATCATAACTTCCCTATCCTAATAATTCATTAATTTAATTTGATATTGATATTTCATTTAAAAATAATAATTTATTCAACTGAATACTTAAGAAATATATTGTTTCACGATAACAAAGCTGTTCCATAACTGTTGTATATTTCAAAATTCAAAAAATAAATGTGCATTGAACACATGTTTGCTCAACATGTACATTTTATTTACAACTAGACGATAATTTGTGTTTTAAACATTCCGATATGAGTTTCATTCCATGGGAACACAAAAAATTTCAAAAAAAAATCTTTTTTTTTTTGTATCATTTACAATGATTGATTTTATTTACATGCATAGATATGTATTAGTGGGTAAATATATCAGTGCATATCTGAAAATCATATATACATAAAATAAATTATAATTTTTTAAATTCGAAATTGATTGTCCTATGGATTAATTAAGAAAATATCCCAATAAACAAGAATTGAGAAATGAAATCATTTTCACATTTAATGTCAAATTACGCAATAGCCAGATTATTAAATTAATAAATAAAAGATTTTAAAAAAAAGTATAGACTGTTATTTAATATATGCCCAGAGCTTTTTTAAAAAATATTGTAATATATAATAGAGTTGAATTTTTTATATAAATATTTCTCTTGTTTTTTTAAGAAGTAAAAAAAGACAGAAATATAACATGTAAATCCATTTTTTTCCTTTTCTTCCAACATCTTTACTAACACTATATCATATGTTTGTATCTTCATTCATCCTTTTTTCCCTAGGATAAACAAACAAACCAATGAGCTTGAAATGTAGCAAGTGAATAACTGATTGTGTGCTTGGTTATTGGGTATATTCAAATTTGTTATTGCTTCTTTTAATAAAGTCATAGAATAGCAATATAAATTAGTGTTTTTTTTTAATAATGAACAAAAATTGGTTTGAAATTAAGAACCAAGAGACTAAATATAGTTATTAATAATTATTAATCAATGAATTGTAGATCCGAATAGTCCCATGGAGGACGCAAGTGGTCGAAGCATTTGATATTGAAATGTTATTAATATTTTACAAGTAAAATTTTATCAATTTTTCTTTTGCCAATATTAGGTTTGAGGCCTTTCATGTCCTCAATATATGAGCTTCCTTTTTATTGAAGGGTTTATTTTTTTGTGTTTTACCTTAGATGGCTTTGTGTTAGATGGCACTTGCATATATGTAGAGAGATATTAATTACAGTTTATGTCCTATGAAACTCAATTGAAAAGGATGCTTAAATCATTTTCAATATTGGATTTCACATTATAATGTAAACTTTAATGACTTGTATGTGCAATAAAAAAATTGTTTAAAGACTAAATGGGGAGACTAAAAAGAATATGTAATTTAGGAATCAATGTAGGTACATACCTAGGAGCTACATATGTATGTACACCTTTGTACTGTTATATTCCAAATCTGTTGTATTATGATCATAATTATTTTTAAGAATCATCCCATCGAAACGTAATGAATCCAAATTTTGAGGCTCCAACAGTGCTGACAGTTGGATGTTTTGGTATAATTTGCAACGTCATATGCTTAATTGTACTTCAAAAGAGCGAATTGAAGCTTTCCGTCCAATTTACAACACTTTTAATAGTTCAAAGTTTCTTTGATCTCATGTATCTGCTATTTTCCACTCCTCTCTTCAGGTAAGACCGTTACACACATAATTCCATGATAATATACATTCAATAAGTACGTAGTTACATATATACGATCAAAAACAATTTTAGAAATCGCAAAATCCATTGATTTATAGTTTCGGCAGCTAAAACAAGAAAGGGAATACCTTTTGATATATGTGTGTTTATGTATATCGTTAATATTTGATGTATGCATTTATATTTTGCTTTTTTTCAATAAATTTGATATCTGGTAACAAAATAAATTAAAAATGTCAACTCTTGTATTCTCCATCTGTTTCTACATTACTTGTTGTTTTCTGCTACCAACGAGACAAAAAAAATCAAACGCAAAGAATTTAATATAATATAAAGATAAAAATACTCATTACACACACTTAAAAGTATGTATTATTCATATATTAGTCTTCGAAGAAAAACTACCTAGTGTCTGCATGTTATATTACCCTTGAATATCACTGAAGAAATAAATTAGGCTATAAATTTTGTATCAATTTGATAGATAACTATTCTACTCAATCTTTAAAACCTTTTTTACTTATTATGACAAGCAATAGCAGTATTGCATGCAAGAAAATATAAAAAGGAATCTTCATTTACGCAAATTTATTCATATATTGGCTTCTGTTATAAAAGATAATATCCAATTATTACAAACAATTCAAAAAATTGAACATACGTGTGACACATACTGACAAGGGTTATTTTTAAAACGATGATATGGAATTTAAAGTACATATATTTGTACTTTAGGTGAAGTTTATATTATACTTATATCAACAATGCCTAATTTCATTTTTTTTTATTATGAGATAAAATGTTCCTTCAGCATAATAACATGATTATACCTACAATCACAAAATACCTAATGTGAGTTTTAAAAAAGAATGTATAAATGCATTATGTTGCCACCTGAGCCATAAATTATAACAAATTGTGACAAAACATAGAAATATAATTTTTCGCAACTTTTTATTCAACTTTTGCATCTTCTTTTTTTAAGTTACAAATATTAGATTATACGTATTTTTCAAGTCTCTTCTCACTGATAAATGTGATGCAAAGTAATATGATAAGACCACCTACTAGATATTCCGTCATACTGATTGAATTTTCATACCACTTATTCATAGATACACATATATAAGGGAGACCAGAGACAGTTACAATACTCTTTGCTTTTGACAAGCCGAAGTTGAACACAACGACCTTACATCTATGTGTTATTGATTAAATTTATTTATAAATTATAGCAGACTTTTTTTTTCACAAATACATTTGAATGAGACCCTTTATTAGTTAAAACTGTTCCCAAAAGTATTAAAAAAATCAAGTTTGTGTTAGAAATGAAAAAAATTAGATTTATTAATATATTTTGATGAATAAATAGCTTGACGTTATTGATCATTAAAATATAATAATGTTTATATTACAGATCAGTAAGTATTATAAATCGTGGAACGGAGAAATTCCCTTTTATTAACTGATTTATTAACACTCACAATAGACTTATTTATGATCCTAACTTGGTTAGTAATTATAAAAGCATGCTATATTTAAATAAAACGTAAATAAAAATTGATAAACAATATGGAGAAACTTGTTGCAAAACTGACCCCTTTGTACTGAACCTTAAAATATCTTAAATTGCTCCTCAATGAGCGAGTTTTAATTTTGATAGACTACGTCAAAAGTTAAAAAAAAATCAATAATTCAAATGGGTTGTATAGTTACAGTAAAATCAATGAAAAATTCACATCCTACATTATGACTAAAATATTTCCCCTCCTAAAAATAACTTTAATTCTTAACAAACAAAAAATATTCAATATTTCAAAAGAAAAGTTACAAATATGTTTGATTTCTCCCTCTCCCCCCCCCCCCCAATAGTTTTGATTATATTATACAACTGTGATTTAGATTTTGTGGAGCTTATACTTTATTTGGAAAGCTTATATATAGTTGCTTTTTTAAAAATTGACATTGTTTATTTCTTTTTTAGTTTAAAATTAAATTCTAATCGTCATCACTTTAAATGAAAAATGTGTTAGTTTCTAAAGAAAAAAGTCATTTTTTTCTCATCTGTAAGAAATTTTCTCAAGTTTAGAACAATATTCAGAGATATTAAAAAATGCTTAAATATTAATTTTTATTTTATGTTACCCTATTTTATTTTTCTTTATGCTAATTGATGAGTCTGAATCTTTAATTCGCACTAAAAAATGAATTTTTAGACCAAAATATCAGAAAATTTGCTTTTAATTTTTGTGTTATTCGATATAAAAACAAATATCCATTAAAATTCAATACAATAAAAAATAATAAAACAAAAACAATGTGGCAAATTAAATCATCAATAAATTTTCACATGAGGTGTGACACTTTATTTAAAATACATTTGTAGAATAAATGTTTACGACTTTCATTAACCTGCATCAATTTTGGAAGACATTGAAAATAATTTAGGTATTTTTTGTTCATCATAAAAAGAGAAATAATTTTTTAGTCTATTTATATCTGATCATTACTCGTCTACGAACTACAACGATATTGTATGTGACCATTTTGATCATTAGTTCAAAATTTGTGGTTAATTAAAAATACAAAAATAAAAAAGTACTTTCTCTATCATAGTTTTTTGTTAAATACCCCTGTTTTTGTATTTTCATTTATATATTACACATGAAAAGCTTAAAAATGTCATGAACAACTTTTTATTTAACGATTAACTTGGTCATATTAAAAACTCTGACATACATTTATTTTTTTAGTATTCCAATGCTTTGGCCTACCTTTTCCCAAAAGTATATGATTACTTTCATCACACCAAAGATTCTTTTTCCGTGTGTACAAATTTTTTTAACAGGTAGTACCTATAATACCATTGCTGTGGCTGTTGAAAGACTTCAAAGTGTTAAAAGACTCAATACTGATAACCATTTTCCGGTCAAAATAGTTGTAACAGGTAAGAAACTGAATTATATCTCATTGGAACTCTTAGTAAAACTTTGAATTTCATGTATAATAAATCACTTAGTGCATACATTATTTGTAGCCTTGTGTTCCAAAGAAAATTTCATTTCATTTTAGGAGTATTTCTTCTGTCAATCATATACAATATTCCACGGTTTTTTGAGCTCGAATCCCATAAAGAAGTGAAGGCAGTGCTTGTACAAATCAACAACACTGGCAATGTGGTTGCCGACTATACCATTTATAACAAAGCCGGCATAACTCTACGTCACTCAACATCTTACAATTTTAAATACTTTATCTACTATAACCTGATTTTTTCATATATTGTCATGCTCATCATTCCCGTCATATCTCTTGCATTCCTCAATTTTATCATTTGGAAGGAACTCAAGGTCATTAGTGCTCTCAAACAAAGACTCGGACAAAAGGAAAGGAGCAACGTCCGTGCAACTTGGTCTCTCATTGCAGTGGTTGTCCTATATTTCCTGTCACACGGACTAAAGCATTTTGTCAATACATATCAGGTATGGAGAACACTTTTCTAAAGGGATAAAAACAAAAGTATACATATAAACGCTATAATTAAGTGCACTCAAGTGTATACGAGTATCAGGATCGCTGAACCAATTTATAAGTGGGGGGGGGGGGGGGGTCGGGTGGAGTTGTCACATATTAGCCTTCTGCTCAAGTACCCATTCTTAATAGAGATATAAATATTTGTGCATATATACACATGTATTTGGTAGGGAGAGTGGATACATTTCAATATGCAGCATTTCAAAATCAAAGTGAAGTGTTTATCTTTTTATAATATACATATATATATATAATAATAATACAAATTATTTTATTTTTCTACATGAAAGGCTCCTATTTCATTTTTGGATTTTACTTTTGTATCTTTTGTCATTGCTTCTTTTGTGCACAAGTTCATAGTGTTTGCACATTAGCAGCGTATACAGTAAATACAAAAAAATATTATCACTATTTTTATCATTAGTAGAAATTGTTTTTATTGCATAAACTGTATCAACAATCCCTTCATTGGTTTTTTATTTATTTGCTTTGTTTATAGAGATATGTGTTATTCCATGATTTAAAGTACACATTTTTATAGAATTTTAGTCATTTCAATATGTTTTTATATAGTGTTGGATACGACAGTAATGAGAGTAGGTTTAGTTTACATTGAGACTTTATTGTTTTCCCTATATAGCTTATATAGCTACAATAATTGAGAAGTATGAGTACGTGTATTAGCGTATCCTCAAATACAGTTGTTATTCATCATTATCAAATAATATCGTATTGAGCATTTAAAACTTAAATAAGGAAATAATTGGCGTGCTCACCCCATTTCTAGTTACACTCCTCTCCATATTCAAATTCAAGGTGATTATCGAGATCATATTTGAAAATTATTTCTCATTTGATTCAAATACCTTTTTCGCCACGACAATCAATGTAATTTTATGTGTGCAGCATCTCTTTTAATTGTAATAATTATCTTAAATCTTTAAAAATTAATAATAAAAGTTCGGAAATTTTGTTGAGAAACAGCAGTTTTCTACTAAAGTTTGTTGAGTGAATATACATTGGACTTAAAATATATAATAATAACTTTTATTTGTAAGAATTATATATCACTCGGTAGTACTGTTCTATGTTCTGTCTGGGTTATATAGCTTCTTTTTTCTTTTTCTGAACTTTTTTTTTCTTCATACAATCAAGGTAAAGGAAAAGCATTTAGACTCAAAATGGAAAAAAAATTGATTAGAGCTTTACCTATTGACATTTTCAATAAAAAATCAAGACGATAAATATACTCAATATATGAGTGAACAATACACCCCTATAAATTTAATAAAATCTATACATACTAGTCATATCACATGACGATTTGCAGGTTCTACCGACTCTTAACCAAAAAGATCACTGATAGTGTCGAGTCTAAAGCAAATTTTTGGTGGTTATGATTCAAGTCATATTTTCGGGAATTTTTTGCAGTTCAAATCCAGTAATTATAACATGGGTCCAACGACAGATATTACCTAAATACATGGCTCTATCCATTTACAATTAACCTGTTTTTAAAATATTAAATTGAAAAGCCTCAAAATCATTATCAACCTGGTTATAAACAATCTCTAATGTGAAATTTTTAGTATATATGTAGACACTCATTTTTGAAGTTAGCTCATATTTTGATTATCGTTAATTCTCACGGTGGTAAAAACTGGGACATATGTTTGATTTGCTTGAAAACTTTTGAAACCATTTTCATACTTCAAATAGCAAAGATTTTACGTTTCCAGATGTACAACTTTTTTTTAATAAATTAGGGTTTTATCTTTATCCATCGTGTTTTTTTGCTAACATTAAGAAAAAGTTCAAGGATGAATTCCGATATTAGATAAAGGCTTTTCAATTTACCTTATTATAAAAATATCATAGAAATACATCTCAGCTATTTAATTGTTAAAACTTTATTGAAATATTCAAATTTAAAAAATTAGCAGTAAATTTTGTGACTTCTCCCGAGGGAAAATTGAAAAGTGTAGGTTTTTTATAAGAAATCAAAAAACAAACTCAAATTGTTTAGTTATACACTAAAATGTAATATAGTGATATCTACAGAGAATGTTTTATAGACTGTCCGTAAAAATAAATATCTCATTGTGGATAAAAAATGGAAATAAATACACTGGGAGGCAGGAAATGTCCTGCGTATAATGCGCATAAAACATATTTATTTATCTAACAATTTCCTTTCCTTTTTGCATAATTGAACAACTGATAACAAATATCTAACACATATTTTTCCTAAAATTAGATAATCTTAATTTATACTTTTTTGAGAAATTACCTGAATTTACTAAATCGGCTAAAATTCGACTAATAAAATAAAGACCTTTATTTTTCTAATTCTATAAATTGATTTTAAATTCATACAGTTATTTAATAGCATGGAAATACATATAAAATCAATAAATTGAAACATTAATCCTGTTGGTTCTCATCTTGGTGCTCAAGAATAGAGTCAGCCCGGTATCATACTTACATTGATCAATTTTACACTAAGGATAGTTTTTATACATGTGTAAAAAGTTATATGACCAATTTGCCATTTAATATATATATTTATCTATTCGAACTGCAGGTTGTGGAAGGCCTACGGAAATGCACAGATATTTGTTTTAAGTGGCCAGAATGGGTTAATCAGTGTACAACGTATAGTCACATATTTTTGGCTATTGGCTCTTCAGTTAACATACTACTATACTGCGCTTGCGATAGAAGGTAAATAAAATACTTTAAGTACTTTTTTTAAAACATTAAAATATTATTGAATTTACAGATTTTTTATTGTGGTACAAAAAACACTAAGAACATGGTTCATATGGCCAATTACGATAGACTCTGTGAGTCAATCAGGGATAGAACTTCCTGACAAATGCAATGAATCTCCAGATAATCTTCCAAATAGTTCCGACAGTACACATTTTATTCCAAATAGAGACAGTGATATTAGTTCGGAACATGATTCCTGCCCTGAAAAAATAGTGTCCGTCATAATAGAGAAAAGAATTTGTACTTAAAAGAACAAAAATAAATAAGTGTATATCATAACGAGTGATTTCCATGTATGAAGTTGTACATCATCATTCTATATTTGCATTCGTATTTTCACAAAAAAGCTTCACTCCACATCAATGATAAACGATTTCAAATTTTCTCAATTTGATAATTAAAATCATTCATATATTTTGTTATAACGTATTAATAAAACTAAATGGAAAAAAAAATTCTCCTTTTTTTGGTTATGATTAGGGATACAACTTTTGTTGAGTGGGAATGAAATTTGTGGTACTATTAATTAAAAAGAAACCCTTTGTTAACATCAGCTGTACATATTGTGTACAACCTTGAAGGGACAAAATATAATATTGTCCCTATTAAAAATTAGAGCTTTCAAAGAAACATCAATGTCTTTCCCAGTAAAAGGATAAGAGAAAAATAGCTGCTTGTATATAATATGTAGTAAAACATAATGACAGCTAAAGGTGCTCTCCTCCTAAACATATTTGCATCAAATTGTCAAGATTACCCTGTTAATATTTACATTCTTTTTATTTTTTACATACCGGCTGTACATATTAAAAGTAGTATTAATGCAGGGAGAATAGATATAATTAGATTATATGTACATTAAAAAAAGTAAAAATAAAAGTAGGGTGAAATTTTTTTAATTTTTCATTCTGAGGGAAATGTTTCCTACTCTCAACATTCTAATAAAGAATGAACAAAAAAAGAACAAAATCGTATTTCTTCTTTTAATCATAAAAAAGTAATTTTTCTCTAAAGAAATTCCATCTTTAGTCATGATTCACTTAGGAAGATCTAATTAACTAGAATGAAAGTAAATATATGTCAAGTATAAAGATTGAATCAATCAAATAGATCATTTTTTTTTAAACAAGGAACTTTTTTAGAGTGATATAATATGAAATATAAATTAATAATCATTATTACTTCTTTGTAGTTTAATTAAAATAAATATATATATTTGTGAGTACTTCAAATTTTGTCATTTGTTTATACATCAAGGTTTTTTTTATTATTTTTTTATGTCTATTTTGGCATAAAATTAATTAAACTTCAAAGTTATTTTTTAATTTGAACGATATCAATAAATGTCCAATAAGCCTTATTATCATATTTCCATATAAAAAGATATTGGTTTTAGAAAACCACAAACAATGGAAAATGTACTGATAAAATGATTTGTTAATTTATTTTTTCTTGAAAAAAATAAATAATCTACTCTGTTCCATCATTTTAATTATCATGTTTCTATATGTGTACACAATTATTGAAGATGATTGTTTATATATAAGAAAAATTGAGTTTGAAAGGGGTATTTCAGTATATTTTTTTTATCTCTGTGATTTACTGAAATAGCAACGATAAAAAAATGGTAAAACCAACATTTTTTTAAATATGTACATAAAAGTTCAGAAACTGATTTTGCTGTTTTTGCAAAAATAAATTTTTTTTTTTGGGTTGAAAATTGTAAAAGAGAAAATAAATTGTAATTGATATTCCTTCATTATTTTGGAATTCATCGATTAATTAATCCCTCATTTCACATGTACATTACTAATAAGTTTATTAAAATTGTATTTCATATAAAAGAATAAGAAAAAACCCATGTGTATTAGACCGAAATAACTGCACTAATTATAACTAGTTATAAATACTAAACATCCATATTGATATAAGTAGGGTTTTTTTTCAGTCTTCATATTAAGGAAAATATGTACATATCTGAGTAATGTATTTTAAATTAAAGTAATTGTGTAAATAAATAAAACTTTTGATTGATGGATATAATTGAGAGTTGAACTTTAATTTATATGTAGATAGCGTCTTTAAAATTGGTCATTCCAGTGCAGGGAACACTTTTTAACATAAATACTGGTCAATAAGAAGAGTTTTAATATGAATACACCTTTAATTGTCATTGATCAATCCAATAGATATTCAATTATTTGCATGGACATAAAAAATTCAATTTATTGGGATTATGCAACAGTCTTTTTGTGGATATTTTTTTTTTCTAAATTGAGAAAAAATTATTTTCAATATTCAAAAACCTACTTTAAATATTATTCTGAAAAGGGGTAAAACTTTAGGTAAATATACATAGGTATTCAAAGCTTTTACCTTGTCCCACATATTTAAAGTAACCGACTTAAAAAATTAACAGCCCTCTTCAGCTATTTTGAATCACATTTTATCTCTGAATAGAATTATAACAACCATTTTAACAATATATTCACTCAAATTCTTTTTTGGAAAGGCTCTGAATTATATACTTATGAGATAGAGTAATAATTTATACAATGAATTGTCCATTGTTAAATAACCTATATTTTTTAGGTATCTAGAATCTTTATTGGTCTTAAAAATTAAAACAATATTTTTGTCAGATTCGAAACTATGAGTACTATAGTGAGAATACTCACTTGTGAATTAGTGATTCCACAACCACAATCATATCAAAAGTTAGTGTAGTTAACTTCATATCTAGTGTATTTCATCTTATTTTTACAACTAAAATAACCATAAACTTTTGAACCTACTTACATTTTTTATTTTGTCCCAGATTATATATATATATATATATTTGTGAGTACTTCAAATTTTGTCATTTGTTTATACACCAAGGTTTTTTTTATTATTATTTTTTCTTTTTTTATTGTACACATTATAACCTAGAGAGGAGTAAATTCTCAATATTTATCAGTTTGAGCCTTGCTCTGTACGAGAAGTTTTTTTTATGTCAAACAAAAGTTGAAGTTTAATTTTTTCCTCATTATAGATATTTCTTCATTAGAAATGCTCTCCAAAGTATTAAAAAAATTAATCATTTCATGTAATTTTCTGTTTCTAGCTATTCAGGATCAATTTTTTATTTATTTTTTATGCATTTCCACGTTTGTTCATTTCTAAACTCATTTAAAGAAGTGTTAATTTGAACATATATAATTTTATAGAAATAAAGGGTATCAATGGGCCAACATTTCAGCTCCTCTTCCCGTACTAAAGGGAGAGGCCAAGCCAGCATTTGCCCTTTTGCTCTACGTGAAGGTTCTGTTTGGTTATATTGTTCTGTATTTAAGCCATGTATTACGTCATAGAGACTTTTAAGAGACATTTGAATAAGATAAGATCTATTCGTGAGGATACAAGCCTAGAAAAATTGTCAAAAGACAAAAAAGTGTGTATGTAATTCCCTGCCTGACTATTACTATTGAGAAAAATATATAAGCACTATGATTGAGAAACAAATTTTCTTAGCATGGTTTATGTTATAATAAAATTATCCGTAATAAATTTTATAGTTGCAATAAATCAAGCATTCTTGTCTTAGTATTTTGGTTTTATTTTTTCATATATTTCTTATTTTAAATTTTGTTTCCTAGTATGTATATACATTAATATATGATATCTTCTCGATGAAGTTTAATACAAGAGTAAATTTATTAAAATGAAATACACAGAAGATTAAATAAAAATATTAATAGCTAATGTAAGAAATCCTTGACTGTAGATTTCGTTTCTATTATGAAGTAATTATTCTACAACTTTTTTTTTTTTTGGTGAATTGAGAGAGGGAATTAATTTAATACTTATTTTTTCGTATTAAAAATTCCCTTTGGTTGAAATAACAGTTTATAAAAAATCTCTGATTTACAAATTTAAATTTGTATTTTTCCAGCCAATTTTTCGTAATTCCTATTACAGCTTTGATTTTTCATCTAAGAAGAAAAAGAAAACATATATATCAAATTGGTTCTTTTAAGACTTTACAAACAATTTTGTATTACATCATATTATTTATAATAATGAAAAGTTATATTCAGTGTAACAAGTATATAGATAATATCTTATTTAATAAATATACATGTACAGAAGCTAAAAATGGAAGAAATAAATTGCAGGATTAAGTAGCTTTAAAGGTACACAAAAACCAATTAGAAAGTAGAATCAAATTTCCTTTTTTAGCTTCAAGTCATTATCGCCTTAACAGGGTAATTATATTGAATAGATTAGTAAATCACTCAATTATTAACCAAATTTCTTAGAAGGCTTTTTTTGATTGATTGACTCATACATAAAATTTATCTAAATTATTTAAAAAATAATTATTTTCTTTATTTTTCACCCATCCTACATAGAATACAAAAATTACACAGACTAACCAAAAGAAGTAAATGAAATACAGGTACTTACCATAAAGAGTTTGTAAAAGATGAATACAAAAAGATATGTTTTGGATATAACTAATGTTATAAAGAAAGTGATGAAACTAAATCATGATTTGGTCTTTTCAAGTCATTTGCTGATGAATAATTCGACAGAATAATGCAAGTTAACAGTTGATTTAGGACGATTATGCGTATTTTTAAAATGTTTATTGATCATGTTAACAATATCAATTTGACCCATAAAATACTAAATAGACAAATATTTAATCCCAAAAATTATATTGTCTAAAATACGTAACAGGAGCTAAAACAAAATTCTCTAGAAATCTCTAAAAGTATTTTAAGACATACATTATTAAAATAGATTTGAATGAATCCGAAAAATGAAATAATAAAAAAATGTTTTCATCAAATTCATTAAGAGGTTATAAACTTAACAGAGATCGTCATTTTCATCAGGTTCATCTTTGTACAAAATTTAAAACTGGATGATTGACCTACATGATTTTCTAATTAAGTATCTTATAAACCATTCATTTTGTGACGTCAAGCATTTAGTGAACCAAATCCTTAAAGAACTTTATTCTCAATTCTTTTATATTTTTACATAGACCTTAAAAATTTATGCTTGAGAAGAACTGCAATTAAATCAATATGCATAATATATGAATGTCGGCAATATTGGATTGATAAATGGTATTTATATTGGTTATAATTGCAAAATTTGATGAGTATATTGTATATATCATATATATATATATATATATATACATATATATTAGGCTGTACAGCATTCGACTCAATCCATTATTTTGTTTGCACAATTGATAAAACTGTATAAATAGCAGCAAATCCTTTGGTGGAGACAAAATAACGGATTGATCCGAAAACAGGACAGCATATAACAGAGTTTAAAAGAGCTAATGAACCTTAGATTTCTATTTCAATATCCTATCATTAGACCTACTCTTTTTCCCACCATAGGACTCGTATCTTATGTTATGTTATACTTACATATGTATGTTTAATGTTTGTAGCGTATCAAAATACCACTTGTCTTGTATATTGTAATACTTGATTCTCAAACAGAAATATATCAGTATTTATTTGAGTCTAAAAATGATTGGAGCTCCAATGTCTCTTTGGGTTACAAATAATTCTGTCCCCGATATATAACAAATGCATAATAGCAAATATCAAGTGTGTAGAACCCAATAATAATATTTATGACCTATGAGATAACGAATTTCCATAAAACTGAATTTATATGCCGGACATGAATACAAAATTGTAAAAATGTTGTGAATGAGTCATAATCAAATGTACATAAAGTAGAACCACGGAACTCAACCACTTCCGTACATATTTATAGTTCGAGATAAAATGTCCAGAAAACTTAGCCTCTGAGCTCGAGCAATACCTAACCCGACTCCCATGACTTTTTAAAACAAAACATAGCAAGTGCTTTAGTCTTATAGTGCTAGTTGGTTATTGATTGTTTCTCGATGCTACTTCCGGAACGAATTAGCGTCGAGTTTTCATAGTTCTACGGTGTATTTATTTTTTTAGTACTACTTCGACAATATGTACGTTCCGCAAAATGTCATCGGGCAAGATTGTTTTCAACAAATTGTCCGCACATGTTAGTATTATTTTGATCAGATTCTAACTTTCCTCATATACATATTTTATCAATACAAACGATTTTAGCAATTTTTATGACCTATAGTTATTACATGTAAGTGCATTTACTTGAATATATTGTAAAAGGAATGATTATTCAGGTCTTACTCATAGTTCCTTCAGATAATTATCCTATGCGAAAAAAGTTAATTGATTCAATTTTACATCAGTTTATACAAAACTCAATTCTGCCAAAAAAGCAAAATAAAGTACTTTTGGTCATCGTTTGTGTTCGGATTAAATTTAATGAATTCATTTTTGTCTGAGGATATTCACCGTAAGTTTCATTTCTTTAGAGAGTTTTCAATCATCATTTGTTTTATGTTGTCCATTGGATAAAGTTTACTCTAAAAAAAAATTGGTACAAAATACATAATGATTTTATCTATATATCAATTATTTAAATATACTTGTACTCCTACTACTCAGATTCCTTATTTTTCCTCTGCAGTATCACCGTTAGTCTTATTAATTCATTGCTTAATTTGGTCTATAATTATGTGTACTTTTTAAATATAGATAATTATCCCTAAATAAACCCCCATTTTTGTCTTAAAAATACAATTCCTTATATTTTGTTTTTGATAAAGAGTGAAGGTCTGGTATTGCTCAAATAAAATTTAAAAAATATATAAATCAGAAGGTTACAATTGGTAATCTGAAGTAATAAATTAATGTGTTTTTTCCTTTGAAATTCGACTTTTTGCTTTTTGAAATAGTAAAAAATGATTGAAACCATATTAAAAGGTTCAATTTTGATTCACAGCATTGTTCAAGTTATGAGTTTTGACCCAGAGTGTATTTGACTTTAGCACCGCTGTTTTAACTTTGTTTAGTTATTGAAAAATGGCCCAAAGTTACTAAAAATATCAAAATATATGTATATTACATAAATATGTAATTTTTATTAACGAAATACGTAGAAAAACATGTGATTTTTCTAAAAATATATGAAAGAATGCGTACCTTTTAAGTATAATATTTATTCAAAAACTAAGGGAAAAAAATCTTTAAAAAAATTCTTCAATCATTGAATCCACCATATCAATTTTTTTTTAGATTGCTTCACCAGAGATTTTTGCTAACACAGTCTATAATTTCATAGTTACAAGTTTGGTTTTTATCCTTGAATGCTGTGTAATGTTTTCAAGGTACTATCAATGACTTTATAAGCAGAGGGAACCATTCATATAATATGCCAACACCACCCGAAATTATAAATATCGACCAAATGAAGCTAATGCTCCTCTATTTATTTTATTACTCTAAAAAAAAGCTAGAAATTGACTTAGATACACACCAGATCAGATTTTAGCTGATTGTTCTTGAATAAGGACAAACATTTTCTAATAGAAATACCTTTATCTCAATCAAATTTGTTAATGGTTTCAACAATTTTTTCAGCATACCAATTAGCTACCTCAATCCAAGTTCTCTATTCCATAATGACTTTATTTTCATTCTTCGACCAAGAGTCTTAAAAGACATTTTTTAAAAATAATAAGATCATTTACTTGGTCATATGAATCTTTTCTGGTTGAACTTGAGTATGAGTTCTTTATTCCTTACATTTGCATAGTTATATAATCCAGAAAAATGATTTTTTTTAGATATTTACGATACCTAACCATTACAAGAAAACCTAATCACAGTTTGATGGTTGGGGTGAGTAACCCGCTAAACCCCTACTCAATGCATTGTAGAACTATGCTTTCTAGTTGAAGAAACAAATAACTTTTGTCTGTTGTTTTATTGAGTCATTGAAGCCAGGAAATGAAAAAAGTCTTACTCTGTGAACTGATCCTTTCCTAGTTAATACTGAGAAGGTATGAAGTTATTAGAGAAATTGTTAACAATAAAATAATTTGGTCTACTTGAATTTACATCTTTGAGAAAGAAAATGGAAAACTCAAAACACTAAATTGAAGAATATACACTTGAGATGTATACTTTTTAATTTCGTAAATGATAAAGTACAAAAGTCATTCGTAAGTAAGAGTGACATTTTTCTACATTTTTCAGAATTAAAAACAACAACATTATTCCAAGATTAGAACGAGACGCAGGTGTGGTAAAACATTTTCGAAATCCCTAAACACTTTATAAACATTGTTATATGTTGTGTTTTTAATTTTCAATATAATTTTGATATGAGCATTTTGTTGAAGCCGTCATCTGGCTAAAATATCAACACATCAAAAAATCTTATACTTCTATAATTTTGAAAGACGAATTTTATGAAATCTTGTACGCAACTGGTGGGAAAACTATAAATTAAGTCATCAATTAATTTTTTTCACACGTCAAAAATTGGGCTCAAAAAAATAATTTATTTTATTTTTGGATTGAGTAGTGCCTATTTTAATTGGCTAAAAAAAATTGCCAAGATGTTATAACCATAAAACTTAGATAAGTTCTTTTATACATATTGTAATATCACTACATTTTCAAAAAATGAATGGTTACTTTTTTTTAATGACTAGGATGAGTTTCCCAAATTTTGACAATTTTTTGTGGGAAATTGAAGCAATTTTATGAAAATATACTCACTTAAAAAAATAGTAATTTTTGTGGATTAAGTAGTCTTATTCATATTTGAATCTTTAAATGTCGATACTACGAGTCGAAAGTCTTACTACGAGTGGAGTCGCGAGTTATCACTTAGAGTCCGCATTGAATTTAATTTTTTAAAAATTTGAGTTTAATATTTTCCACTTCAAGTACGAGTCAAGTCTGAGGTATCAATGATATTGGACTTAAGAGCGACTCAATTCAAAGTCACAAATCCAAGTATTTGTATAATTCGTTAAATCCTGACTAGATAAGTTTATCTACATTATTTTGATTAATAAAGATAGTTATTATCAAATTTATTGATATATTGTACTTTAAGATCTTATTCTTTAATTTCTTTTAAGTTTATTTTATTTTCTTTCTTTTTCATGATTAAAAAATAAATTTGAATATTTAATATGCACTAAACATCAAAAATCAAGAAATTTATCTGTGTCTAGAACAAAAAAAGTAATTTTAATTTTTCATTTTCGTATTATTCAACATGAAAGGAAATGTAAAAAAACAATTTTTATTACTTTTTATTTTTATAAAATTTACAATTTTGACAACCAGCTTTGATCAATAAAATAAATAAAATTTAAGTTATATTTAATATAATTTTTTTTTTGTTAATTACTCAAATATGTTTTATTTTTAAATTTGTGATTTACATTCTACTTAAATCCCTGTCGGTAAAGACTCGTCCGATTGGCAAAAAAACATAAAAAAAGATACTAAGGTTCTTAAATTTAGGTAGGGTTAGAATTGTCTTCTTTATTTTTTAATGTCAAACATCTTTTCAAAAAACGACTTTTAACTAAACTGGAAATAAAGAAAAATATTATGTGGTTTTTATACTTCACAATTAATAAAACGTATCTTAAATTGTATCATGGTTAAAAATAAATATTCTACTTTTTCTTACATAGCATAATTTACAGCTTCCATATTATGCGTCTCAACTTTTTCAAAAACCAAGTACATTTCATAACTTACCACAAGTTTTTAAAGTTAGAAAAGTATACCTACTGTCAACTCGATTTATAAATTTCAGGCCAAGTATACACACCTATTTGTGATCAAAGCACTTC
Organism: Lepeophtheirus nordmannii; assembly: GCA_963680855.1. NCBI lineage: Eukaryota > Metazoa > Arthropoda > Copepoda > Siphonostomatoida > Caligidae > Lepeophtheirus > Lepeophtheirus nordmannii. The sequence continues at coordinate 19,075,643 of OY804521.1, read as the reverse complement.
AAAGAAACAGACTTTGTTAATGATGGTGTGGTTCAGAATCATTGTCTCAAACAAGAGACTATTTCATTTGTTTTCCCAGGTATTTTAGAACAACTATGCTCACTCAGTCCGAAAAGAGACGAATAAAGATATTCAATCCCATTCAGATATTCCTGATTGTGATGCAATTATTGAGGTAATTAATATTAATATATATTACTACAATATATTTATGAAACTAAACATTTATGAGAAAATAAATACCATCTGAAAATGCATGTATATTGTATGACCTCTATATATTTGTATGTTTTTTTCTAGTATGTATACTTATATTTTGCCCCAAGATATATACAACGATCACTACTTCTCTTATCCACCTGATACAACACAATAATTACTACGTCTAAAATGCAATTGATTAAAGAGTCTATTAATTAAGGGAAGCCAAATTGAGGCCATCATTCGTTATCAGAAATTGAACCGGAAACTAAAAGATGTTCTCGAAGATTTACAGAAAAACAATTTATTATCTTCAGAAGGAGTAGCCTTAACACAATTTGAGGACATCGAACTTCAGACAGTGAATTGGTTCGTTGAAAATTGCGGAAAATCACATCATTGCTCTCCCATGCTGAAGGATTTTGTTTTAACACTTCACTTCTACTCAGCACGTGCTAATGAGTTTCGTTGTAATACATTCTTTTTGCCATCGACATTTACTCTTCGCTAATACATGTGCACCATAAAGTGTCTCCAAGGCTTCAAGACTTTTTTTCTTCAACTGGTATCATCACATAGTGGAAATGCCACGTATAAACACTATTCAAGAACAATTGATGATTTTTTTCCATCACATGAAGATTGTAATGTAGTTGCAATAGTTGGTGTTCATCATTGCTTCAAAAATGTCTATGGTGCTTTAGAAAAACTTCGAAAGTTGAATTGGCATGGGAGAGGAACAATTAGGGCGAGTTTGATTGTGAAATTGCATGGACTTCAAACTGAACACAGCTTTCCTTTTCTAATAGAACAAAATGCATTAGCATTACAGGCTATTGCGATCAACAGGGTTAGTCGTGTCCTAAAATGGTATTACAGTCCAGAGATTCCTGGGTTTCCAACAGGTGATACCTTTACTATGGCTGATTTTATTCTCCTTCATGACAAAACATGCAAAGGCACAGATCTACTAATTATGTCGAAAACATTTTCAAGGAATTTGAAAGTATTTATGAAAATCACTTTGATCAGAATGGGGTTAAAGTGACACTTTGAATATGAAAAACAGATCCTCTTATTATTCTTGGCGATATCGAACTCTTTTCGTTATTTGATATCACAACTGAATTCAATGGAGCTCTTATACATCTTACTGCATAAGTTGTCCAAGGATCATTTTCCTAAACAATTTCCTTAAAGAGTTTGTAAGTATTCCAAATCTTTTTCGGAACAGTATTCAAAGCTACTCAACAAAACTACATGAATACAAATATTGGCTAAGATCCAAGAAGACAATTCTTGATACATTATTAATAACAAAGAAAAAATAATATGAAATTTTAATTTTGTATCAGATACCTAATTTTAGGTAGATATCATGTTTGTTCATCATTAACTTTTTTTATTTGTTATGATTTCATTCATTTCATGTAAATTATTTCTTTGCTACAAGAATCAGTATGCAGAAAAAATTATTTTGTTCATAATAGTACAAAAAAACATACTTAGTCACGTATTTTATAAAAATACACACTGTATATTTAAATATATGTATTTAAATGTACATGTAATTTTAATTTACAAAAAAAAAACATAAAACAACATTAATGCAATAATTTGTTCAATATGTAAATGAATTTTTTTTAATTGGAATTTTAAATACTAATAAATTGTTTTTGAAATATACAATATATTGAATATTGTTGAAAACATTAATTTTCTAAAAATAACTGTTGATTGGACTCATCACTCTCATTTTTACTCATATAATTAATTAGATGACAGTGATGAATGTACGCAAGAAAGTTTATTGGAAGTATATAAGAATAAAAAATTAATAAATGACATTATTTTTTCAGCAAGATCTACAAATTAGTCTATTCGGCTACTTAAGAAACAAAATATTGTCTCTCTATTAGAGAACATCCTTTTTTAATGTGATAAGTGACCCGTGGTAAAAAGATACCACAAAAATAAAACAAATTTAATTACATGTTACACAGCTGAAGGATAATAATTACACTACTTTTAATTTTGTAATATTTTTCTAATTATTTCATCCATTTTGCCCTCGTTAATATCAATTAAAATGCTAAAAACACTTGCATGAATTCGAGGCTTGGAGAAGAAATTGCATTTTTAATTCAAGTAAATCTTAATAACATTGGTTAAATCATTAAATATTTATTTTTCATATAAATTTCTACGAAAAATATACATTATGTTAAAGGAGTTTTTAGTACCTAATTTATAGATGGTTGCATGTAAAATATAAGCCCTATATTATATTAGTAGCAACGTACAAAAAAAATTCGACGAGTTATCATTAAAAAAAAAGACTTAACAAATAAATTATATTCATCAAACCTCAATATAAATTGTATTTATTCTGATTGGACGTTTTTGAAACATACTAAAAGTACAAGTAATGAAATGTTAATAAAATTTGTGGTAAAGAAAATCCCAGTACACACAAATATTAAGGGTTTGTTTGATACAAGGGCTGAGTTACAGATATTGAATAATATCATAAGTTGTTTTAAGTCATACAAAGACTGTGAAAAAATATTCAATAAGACACTCTACGATTTTTTTTTACTGTCCCGCTTTATGGATAGTCAATAAGTTTTTATGATTAAATTTGAAGGAAACGTAGTCCAATATTTTAAAATCTACAATGTTATTTGGTATTTTTTTTTTTATTTTTTTTTTTTAATATTAGACTTTATTTTTTTTTAGCGAAGTTACATATAAAAATATATAAATAAACATTATAGTTTAAAATTAAATCGTAAAAAATTAAAGTCATTATCAACAAGTAAACAATCTAGGCATTAATGAAGTGCAAAATATTTTTTTGCGTAAAAATTACATAACTGTTAAAACGGTAAGAAAAACTTTAAAATAACAAACAACAAATACGGTAAATTAATTAAAATTATGTCTTTTAACAAAACCTTTATAAATACGTAACAATTTTTTAAAATCCTTCATTGTACTGTCGGAGAAATTAGGGAAGTAGCGAACCAAGTCCCCCGCATATCTCCACTGGGAATCAGTTAGTCCCGGAATCTTGATAGAAAGAGCAGAATAACGAGCAGCAGCAGAAATTTGAATCCTTCTTAATTCTTCCATCCCAATCGTTTCTCCCGACGTCAGGCGCTCCGCGACTAAACTTCTGGTGCTTGATAGTGCAAACTATATCGCTTTTGTTTTCGTCGATGCAGAACGGAGATTGGATGTAAGTCCGAACAGAATAATAGGAGAAATATTTTTGTCATTGATTCGGTCAATGTTCAGGCTGACAAAATCTCTCACGATTTTGAGAATTGGACAAAATGAGAAGGCATGGATGATGGAGTTGTACAGTTTCCCACAATCCTTACAGGGAGCGTTGAAGTATACACAACCCGTGGATATTTGGAACTGCGCAGTAAATCGTTTTCCATGAGTAAATTTGCTAATTGAATTCAAAATTCTCTTCTTTCACGGTGAAGGGAGATCCAAATCTTTTAAATGCTTGTTGACAATTATTTTAGCCTCTGCTTTGGTATCTGAATTAAAATTCAATCTTAGATGCCATGGAACCGGGATTAAGTGTTCTTTTGCGGCCTTTTGAAGTTTAAACCAAAATTTCCCGCATTTGAAGATAGAATCATTTGTGAGATCATGTAAAGTAAGGATGTTAGAGGATAGCGCAGTACTTTCCAATCTCTCTGGGTCGTCCAAATTCTTGAAAAAGAATTTTTTCTCTTTGTTTTGGCGTATTATGTCAACCGTAGAGGAATTGGAAAAACAAGGCATTCCTCTCCATATTATTCTCTGCATCCCGGCCAAGGAGGGGGGAAAATCTTTTAACGTCTTATTTGTCAAGTCAGTACCTAACATAATCCAATGATAGGCTGGGCTCGAAGCGAAATGTGCCCTCCATTCAAGCTCCGGGTTTTTCGATAGGTCTATTAATACTTTCCTATAAATAGTTGGAATTATTTTTGATAAGAGAGATAATCCTCCTCCTAACTGAAATTTCGGACGTTTAAGTGCCGGTAAGTAAGTTTTATAAAATAGCTTATTTAGCCATGTGTTTTCTTCCTTTAGAGGCATCTCTGCAATCCAAGGTATAGCAGTTGACCTGTACAATACAGCCGGAACAATACGGTAATTATACAGGTCAATTCTCATTTGCAAGTTCATTTTCCTCCATTGAGGAATATGTCCATCGACAAAGTTTTTGAGAGTTGTCCAGTTATTACCAGTTGTACCATTACGTCCCCAAGTAATTCCTAAGATTTCGACGGTGTCTTTTATTACTAAATCATGGAGTTTAAAATCCTTGTTTGGAACCCATCTTCCAATCGGGACGGCCACTGTTTTTTTATCGTTTATTTGCAGACCGGATCTTTCGCCAATTTTTTTGAAGAATTTCAATACAACTTGTATGCGTTTCAACAATTGTTTTTCTGATTTAGCTTCTATGAAGAGAGTTACGTCATCTGCGTACATATCTAATATATGTTTTGAAGTGCCAAAATTCACTCCAAAGCCTACATATTTTTTGATAACGTTATCGCTAAGTTCTTTTAGTCCAGCAGTGAATAAAAGAGGTGATGTAGGGCAACCCTGACGACAACTCCTCTTCAAAACAATTGCATCACTTTCCATATCTCTCATAGATATGGAAGATGTACCATTCAACATCTATTGCAATTACTACACCATAGGTTCCCTTGGAATTTACAATTTCGCATACGCTTTGTATATTTCTAGCGATATCTGAGATTTTTCTTCCCTTTAAAAAGCCCTTTTGGACTATTCCAAGCTTAGTATTTAATATGGGTTCAATTTTTTGAGCAATTATCCCTGAAAGAATTCTAAAACTCTCATTTAAAACCGTTATAGGCCTCCAATTGTTAGGATCCGAGAGAGAACCTTTTTTAGGAATTAGTGCTATTCGCCCTTTCATTAGAGCTTGTGGGAGCCTTCCATGACTTTCCATAAACTGTCCAAATTTGAGGAGGTATGGCACAACCTCTTTTACGCAGTGAGTAAACAATTTGCCGCTAATTCCATCTGGACCAGATGCCTTATTATCTCTAAAATGTTTCTTTATATGGTTGGAAATGACCTCTTTGGTAAAAATTGACGGAATTCCTTTCAAAGGACGAGGAAAATTCTTGCGCTCAACGCCGAGAATATGTTGAAATCGTTAGTGAAAGCAAGCTAGAATTTCTTTTTTTGTCTTTAATTTCTTTTCCATTTTCAACAATTCTTCGAATTTCCGAATTGGAACGATGCTCCTTTGTGGCGAGATCTTTTAGTCTTTTTACGTGACTATTCTCTAACTCGGTTTTTCTTTTCATCTCCAGTTCTTTAATCTCGGCAAATCTAAAGATATTAGCTGTGTTCGACGAAATAGAACGAACAAAAATTGGAGCATTGTTGAGTACATCTTCTAGATCCTTCTGGATTATAGATGCATTTTGTCTCTTTTTTCTGATGAACTTTAACGATGAATTTCTTACACTATGGTTAAAAATATTTACAAGTTTGTTAATTCCGGCAGAGGGGCTAAAATATTTTAAATCCTATTTTGAAGTTTAATTAAAAAGGTGGTGTCCTCAAATATCCATGAAGGAGTTTTAAAATGACCTTGTGGCTTAAAATAATGAAATTCTACATCAATTAATTTATGATCTGACGCTGGATGGGGGCGGTAGGAGGCATTTCTTATATTAGAAATAATCCTCGAAGATGCAAGGGCTAAATCAATACGAGAGGACCTCCTTCCAGCTCTCCAAGACACATTGTCTTCGGGGTTAATTTTTTTAATGATATCATCCAAATTGATCTCCGCCATAAGTTTTACTAAAATTGTTTGATTGGGATACTGATGTCTTGATTTATCCAAATCGACGTTAAGATCCCCAATTACTAAATGTGGATAAATATCTTCTTTACAATAGTTAATCATAGCTTGGAAAAAAGCCCAGTTTTTCTTATTAGGGCCGTAAGCATTTACAAGGTAAAAACCCCCGGCCTTGGTTGGAATAAAAATTTTATGCCATTCGCCTTCATTTGTATGCAATTTCACTAATTTGGAATGCTTGATCCTTTTAGATACGAACGAAATAATTCCACGATGTTCTCCGTCGCCAGTGAAGAAATTGTCGTAGTTTTTTGGAAGGCAAAAAGGACAGGATAAGGAACATGAGGAAGCGGCGGGAGCCCTTACATCCTGAAGACATATTATATCGGGTTTTTCTTTTAGAAGACCCTTCATTAGGGCGTGACGACTAATACGATCCTTACCTCCTCTCGTGTTTAAGGAGATTATTTTTCCTATTTCCAAGTCCAGCCTCTGACAATTACTCAAAGGGGGAGTAAAAAAGTCATCAATTTTGGTTTGAGTTTTCCAAGGCATAAAAAATTATATTAAGTTTAGAGGAAACTACGACTACTAGTTTTTCTGAGCCTTGCTGGGGGTTTGGTCTTTTTGCGGGGATAACCCCGTACTTGGAGTGACTCTTTTGGATATAGAACCGGATCTTGTTCTAGCCAATAAAATTAGATCAGAATTTAAGGGGGGTTTATTGGGTTTACTGGGCGTTTTGGTCAGTTCTTCAATTTTGGGAGAAGAACCATCGAGGTCAGAGATCACATTTTGAGAGTTTTTTGGTTTGGAAGAGATGACAGTCATGTTTTCGTCATTTTCTACCGGACTTAAATGTTCGCTCTTCTTTTGAGGCGCCGAAGAATTACAGCTAATCTCACTCCCAACGATTGAGGTCGAGTCTTGAGTTTGAAAAGTATCTTTTGTGCTAACAGAAGAAGTATTTATTTCAGGGACATTGACAATTTGTTCGTTATCTGAATGTAAATCATCATTCAAATCATAGTCCTCATTGTCCTTGCTTTTTCCTAACTTTTCAATATTTTTATCAAGTGATTTAGTTGCAATTCTGTCTGTATCCTCAACATTTCCAGAAGTACTCGACTCTGAAGATAGTTCTTCGTTAAGTACTGGATACGGACGAGGTCCGGCATCTGACGCATTTGTGTTATCAGAATCAGTTTGTGCAAGCGTTTGCTTTAAAGCTTTTGAATATTCTTGAATACTCAGTTTTGACATTGGAGCTTAGCTCCTTTGAATTGAAGCCTAATTAGGTATCCATCCAAAGGAACAATTTGTGGTATTTTAGATGGATCTGCAATAATATCAACAATGTAGTCCGCATCTCTCCATACATCCTTATAATATTTATACTTTACTTCAGCTTCTTCATTCAACGGATTTTTCTTTGGGTAGTGATTGACTACTTCACCCAGTTGTTTGAACCATTCAACTGCTCTAATTTCCTTTACTCTTTTAAACGTATTTATCATTGTTATTGATATTCGTTTCTTCTTCTCCATATTAATTTTTTCAACACCTTTTAATCTTAGGTTAACATTCACAATGCTACCTTCGATGTTTTTTACTTTATATTCATGTATTCTTTATAGGTCTTCTAATCTTCCTCTTATATCGATTGGAAATTTGGTGTAGAATCCTACTTGATTCATTCCAAACTTAGGGTTTGCTCCGGCTATTTCATGCTCCTTGAAGCCAAAAAGCATAGCCATATCATAAACATCAACATGTTTTATCCCTTCCACGCGAAAGGATTTATCTTAATTATCTTCTATCATAACGACGAAGATCTCCCACTTATATCTCTTATCCCAATCAAGAGCTTTTACTTCATTATTCTTCTTGTCCCTTCCTTCCTTAACCGCTCTGTTTTAAGTCATGTAAAGACTGTGAAAAAATATTCAATAAGACACTCCACGATTTTTTTACTGTCCCGCTTTATGGATAGTCAATAAGTTTTTATGATTAAATTTGAAGGAAACGCAGTCCAATATTTTAAAATCTACAATGTTATTTGGTATTACTAGGAATGTAAATAATATGCAAAATGCCGAGTGCGAGACTTTGTGGAGTTGGCTCTTCGAACAGGTCTTTTTGTTTTCCAAAGCTCCTATCATTTTTTCTTTATTACTGAGGGGAGAACATCTACCTGATAGTCAAGATCTCACATGAAGGAATACATGGATTAATGTTAATAAAGCAAATAAAATGTAAACAAAAAGGGCTCAAGTCCTCGTATAATTATTATTAGTTAAAAAATATATTTTCCTGACATTAATTTCCTACATTTTATCATAAGACAAAATGCAAGAGTAATTTAAGTTTGAGTGAACTTTACTTGTAAAGAGAGTGTTTATTATCATTCTTCTTGGTAATGACTTATTTCCTCATGTATTTTACCTTAAAAAAATGTCTTCTTATACATTTGTTAGTCGGTTTTATATTCTTATAGTGTATGTGAGATTATGTGAAGCTTAGTTTTTATAGGTTTTAGATTTTTAGGTCTTTAGAAGGAAATCCATTTTTAACTATAATGTTGAATTATGTTTTTATATAAAACGCAATTTTCCTTTTATGCATTTATTTTTATTTTTGAACATCCAATAATTATAAATAAAGACCTTGCTGTTGGGAAAAATAAAAAAAAGATTTTAATACTAATACACGTATTTAAAGTATCTAAATATAAATAATTACTAGATAATTTTACTCTTCCTTGATATGATAATTGGGATGTGAGAAAATTATTTTCAATTAAGATAATGGTGGTAACAAATTGTTTACTGATACAGGCATCTATTTTTTAATTCTATAAGGAAACATGTAGCCTAATTTTGGATTATTATTATATGTGTTTACTAGAGTTTACCCAATAAAAAATAATTACCTCAGACCCCGAATATTAATATGTTTAGAGATACAAATCAAGGAACAGTAACTTCATCTAGAACTGCTCCATAACGAGGTTGTTATAATATATGTATAATTATATTTATTTTAAACACTTGCTTCGAATTTTCCTTGGGGTGAGTTTTCCTCATACCTTATTCATCTGTTCTTTAATTCTTGAGTTTTCTGACTAACTGCAATCTTTCTTATCTTAACATTAGTGAATGAAACAGAAAAAGTATGTTACTCTCCTCTAACCCAAAATTACATATTGTGTCTTTTAATTATCATAAATTTTGTTACTTGATTGTTATCCAATAAAACTTGAAAAAAAAAAAAATATTGCTACACTGTTTGTTTGGGATTTTGTAAAGAATTAAAAAAATTTCAAAATTTCATATTTTTCATGATTATTAAGCTATGTTCAAATACATTCATAGGTTTTTGTAATTAAAAGGTGTTATCCTATTTTTGTTTGCGTTATTTAAAAAAAAATTAAAGATATGTAAAATAAATATACATATTTTTAACAGTAATAAATTAGTGAAGTATTAAAAAAAGTTATTTTATATTCGTTGGGTGTATACCAAAAAAATTTGAAAATGGGCCCAAAAAGCTAAAGTCCAGGACTCTTGAAAAAAAATTTACTGATTTGAAATTAGTGTACAAAATTAAATAACTTTTATTATACTTATACCCCTTAAGATTTTTGAAAGTTCAAATTTGATGACCAGTGTAATTAACTATATAATTTATTTAAATATTTTAATTTGATAAAAATATATTTAATCTATATTTTTTTATTGTACTGAAACTCTTTTTTAAAGATGTACAGTACATATTAACTTTAATTAGGAGCAACACCCGTGTCAGAAATGTAATTATATACCAAAATGAGTTGCCAACGGAAATAAATTCATAAATAGTCTATTTTGTTTCTTAGGAAACTTACTGAGTGACGATCAATTTTAAAAGTCAATAGTGTTTGACCAATACTTTCATACGTATATAAAAACATTTCTTTGAGCTCATTTTTATTCTTTGTATATTGAGATACTTTGTGGTCAAAAAGTGATTTAAGTAGATATGAGAAACAAAACTAAAAGAAGCTATATATTTTTCTCTTCAAAAATTAATTATTTACGGATTCTCAGTCTATAGCTAATGTTCTTTAATTTCTACTACTGATATTTTTCGATTATAGTAATTCATCATGAAAATATGCCGATAAAAAGGAATAAAAAATTTATTCATCATCACATTTAAAGCCAATTTGCTCATTAGGCAGGGCATCAAATTAGTAGGTAAGATAATTAAAATATTTTGTAGATTCGAACAAATATAATTGAAAGTTATATTTTATTAACTGGTACTTTTGCTTCTTTAAGAAGTAAAGAAACCATGAATATAAAAATCCATTATCATTTTCTTCCCTTATCTATGGATTTAAAGGTATTTTCCTTCAAGAAATAACATATAAATGATTAATTATAAAAAAAAGGCAATAGGGATTGTTTATAGCTCTTTTATAATTTACTTGCAAGGACTTTTATTTTCTTAGATATTTATACCTCAATTAAAAATAAACTTCCAAATAAATCTTTTTTTCATTTTTTGCATTTGGATCTATGGACCCTTTATTATTTTATCAAGGCCGATAAAAGTAAATGTTTAATTATTGGTGCTTTTTAATTAAAGCTTATAGTTTGAACACACCAAAAATAAATATCTTTTTAAAAAAAATTAAATATAAATACTTTTTGAGTATATTAAAAAGACAATCAATTCATTTATAAGCAACAATTTTTAGTAGCTTTTATTGGTATTAATGAAAATCTTTTAGATATGAAAGAACAATTTTTCTAACAGTATGAATTTTAGATTGGGTATTCTATGACAACTTTTTAAATACATAGGTATACATAAATTATTTGGCCCCAATATGGCATGTCAAACAAAGCCTATTCATTTATCTTTCATTAATAATAATCGGATAATCTTAGTGCAATTTACGGTACCTTTGAGGGATTTATCAGATGAATTTATTGATAGTACCAGAAGAGAAGCATAAGATAAGTTGACAAATACAAATGTTATCCAAACTCATTTTTGATAAAAAATAATATTAGCCTTCTTTTGTGTTGGCAGGTCTCACATGAATATTTTTTCTTGATTTTCATAAAATATATAAGTTGGAAATGCTGAGTGTTCAATTGAATAATAATACAATTAAACAAAATTGTATTTTTTGAAAGTTAAATAGACACAAAAGGCCTGATTCTAACAGTATCTACTAAATGACCTAATTTTTTATCATAATATTGTAAGTATCTTTTCTATACTTTGAATGGGATTGAATTAAAAAAAAGGTTCACCAGGGTACAGGTGTTGGTAAGTATGTACATATAAATGCTAAAGCAAAAATTATCTCAAAGAAACATTTATTTTTTGTCTAAATCAAACACAAAGTTAAAAAGATCCAAAGTCTAGACAATTTATGAAAACAATTGAAAACGAGGTCATTAGTTACCTCGTTGATTGATAAAATATTTTTTTGAAGTAACTTCAATCTTAAACTTTCTAAATCCATCAGGGTTTTAATTTAATTTTTTTGTTGCAATTTTTACGAATAATCTTCACTGTTGTGCCAGAGTCTTATGTAGACTGACCTTTTAAATTACACAACTGCTCAAGAGACAACTGATATTTACTCCCGATCTGATTTACTTGAAAGATCAATTAATACTTTTTTTGTAAATTTTTGGTAGAATTATTAATTTCTAGGTCTACTTAAGACAAAATGGAAGAGACGAGACAGACATTTCCTTTCCCCTACGAATAGCTTTATTAGCTAATTTAAACTAAAAATGTTCCTTTATATACAACAAGGGGAACAATACAGGTATTATAGAGGTCTATAACAGTTGCTTTTATCTGATCTTGCACTGAGACCCCAAATCCCTCATTCATTTTGGTACAAACCATTTTTATTAACCTTAGGGCCAAGTAAAAATAAAGTATTTCAATTAGAGATCTACAAACTTTCGGTCGTCCCTAATATTAGTATCACCCGATAAAAAAAATCATTTAGTGTTATTTTAAATATGGAATGTCTTGAAAAAAAAAAAAAAACTGGATAAATGACAGGCACAGAAAACTTTTTTTTTATTTCAAGATAATTTTCGTTCTTTTTTGTAAAGGAAAATTTTTATCATAACTGTATTTCTTGCATATTACAAAATGCAAGCCCCTTAGCTCCAACTTCACTTTTTTATCAGCTTTCCCTACCCAATTAGGTAAGGCCTGTCACCCATTTTTTTGTCGTGACCCACCTATTAAAAAATACTGGTCTATACAATTCTGCATGCTTAAATTTATCCCCTTGGTAAATTTATTGGACTTTTGAACGTATAGAGAAGTTCAATTAGCCTCTACTTCCCCATTTCTATCATATTAAACCCCAAGCACGACAAGCTTGTTGGTTACAATACAACTTACAACTCTTATACCGAAGACAGAATAACAAAACTCAATAGGGATAACATTGGTATTTCTTTCATTGAAGTTGAATCCAAATTTCATCTCAAACTTCTTTAAATACAACATCAGTACCTTCAATTTCCTGACTGGCCTCAATTCAGCAGTAGCCTGGAGTTATTTTCAACATAAATTTTCCTCTGCCTCTCTTCTTCTGTAAGTATTAACGATATCCAAAGTGAATAATCTCCAGAATATCGAACTTCCCAACAAAATTTTCTCATACTTTCCTCAAATTCGTATGATCTTTTTTTTACACTTCCTAACAAATTTTACCACATTGAAAGAACCAATCTCAGTCTTTTTTAAATAGTTCTAACAAAAAAGGTATGAAAAATTAGAACAACACTGTAATTGCTCGACTATTGTACTCTCTCATACGTTTCCTGCTCTTACGTCTACACCGTAACAAAACAATGAATCGAAAATATTCGATTAAAACTGATTTTGTTGAAGTTATTGCTTATTTCCTTGCTTAAACAAAAAAGAATGTATTTTATATTCTTGGAAAGTGTATCATGGTTTTGAATAATATAATACATATTCAAAATGTGCTTTAATAAATTATGAAAGTTCAAATGAAAATGATTTTCTTTTGTTAATTACAGTGCTTATGAAAGTTTATACCAAAAATTATAATTTTTATATGATCAAAATCCATTATTTTCAGTATTTAAATGTACACCAGCGAAGAATTAGGGCCATTTTGTTTTTGATAACAAACTAATTAGATCTTATGAAGCCTAACTGATATAATATGAGTCATATTATATGAACCACCGATGTATCCATCAGACCCTATTATGTAAATAGTGTATAAGATTTATCCTATTTATGTACCTGTTTTAAAGGTACATCTGTAGTTTTGTCTGTATCTAGGATTTTCTACTGCATATCTATGAAAAACAATATTTGAAGATTTTCAACCTAAGAAGAACATTTTATGACCTCTCAAGTCATTCAGAATTTAAAAAATAATATTCTTTTTCTTTTGACCCGAAGTGAACACTTTTTAAAGGGTGGGGGAAATTTGAGTTTTAAATATATGTATAAAGCCTTATTTTTTCATGTGACTTCCTTAGTATCTCAAATGGTACTATATATGTATATTTTTCGATGTATGACAAATATGTACGTGAGACATAAGTACTTTTAGACTACATTTTTAGTGTACATATAAATCCATTTTTAGTCAGTAAAAAAAGACATATTATAATAGAGGAACATGATATTGCATAAATCTATTTTTTTTAAATATTTAAATAATTCTTCAAATTAAAAATAAAGCTATGGAAGAAGTTTAAAAGAATATGAATATTAATCATACTGTCAGAATATCTAACTTTTTTTTTCTTTTTAATAATAATTAATTATTATTTAATCGAGATAACTTATTTCATATAATATTTTATACTATTAATAAGGTAATAGTATAAAAAGAAGAAACATCCATACACAAAACACACAATATTACTTTCAATCATTATTAAAAATTCATCAGAATGAGGTTGATGCAAAAAATACTCTACATAGGTTATAAACAAACAAATGACTAAGATAAATGGTATATGTAAAGAGTGAGTACAATTTTTATTTTCTAATGTAGAGAAATTTTTTAATATTCCTAACAGATCCTAAAATAGATTATATGCATAGATACATTCATTCTTATTTAATTGAGTAAATGTATTATTTTAATGGAATTAAACTCTATGTTTTGTTCATATGTAGTTAATATCTAGTTAAAACTTTTTGACAGACAAAAAACTTATTTTTTCTTTCTAGGAGTATGAATTAATGCTATACATACTCAATTCAAATACACATATGATTATCCTTATTATATATATAAATGCATTAGAAATGAGTAAAACTTATTTACGAGAATGTGTATTCATTCCTTAATACAAATAAATGAATCAATATGATAGAAATTACACACGTCAACAAATATAATTTGATAGTGTATGTAATAATTGAGAATTAATTTTAATTAATTTTAGTTTTTTAAATGTTCGATATTTTTACTATTTTTTATAGATTTAAAGGTCATTTTTAGAGTTAAAAAAATACAGAAATGCACTTAAAAGTTTATATATAAAAACTATAATTTTTATTTATTTACTTAAATCATTTTCACATAATTGAATAAGATTTATTCATTTAACTTCGAGATATTTTTGCTTAAAAAAATTGCTATCGGATTGATATTTCTACTCAAATAGATTCTCTAGAGATATTATTTATTTTCTAAAAATATAAAATGAATTAGTCATGCTTCATGTAAGCATCCATTACTTTAGAAATAAATTTATAAGTTTACTTATTTCTTGTTTCAAAATTGTCGCAAATTTACAACAAAGAGTAAAAATAAAAACAAAAACAAATGAAATACAAAATTGTATTGACTCGTGTTAATAATGTTTGGTGGTATTTTAACTCCTTTGTTGAGAGCTTCTCTGTAAATTAGGTTGAAAAAAAGTAATATTGATAAAATTGAAAAACTTCCTGTAAGTACTAATTGTGAGTTATGAATCAAGCAAGTTTTTTCCTAAAATAGATCATGAATTCGTGTTTATAGTATATAAAATAAATTTAATTTATTTGAATCATTCTTGAATTTATAGTAAGTATGTACATATATAAAAATCAATCACAAAGAATCCAGCTCTTAAAATTGATTTCCGATTGATGAACCTTTTTTATTTCGTATTTGTTATATATTGACTAGAGTTTGAGTTTTTTAATATTTCGCTCGTGATATGATCAAAAATTTCTTAAATTGATATTATTTTTTACTTGATTCAAGGAAAACACGCCATAAATCATATTACTGTTCTTTGATTTTAATACGCTAATATTTGGGATCAGAGTAAATCATTTCATGGTTTGTATTTACACTAGCAGCTAAATTTTTAAAAGCATAACAATTGATTAGACTATTTATTAACAGAGTAGTGACTATTTTCAGGATACTCTTTATTGCTTATAGGCTTAATACGCAAAACTTATTCGCAAATACTGTAGCTTATTAGTGATAATCAAGCAAAACAAAATGAAAATTTTTATGATTTTGGGTAAGTAGTCCTAAAACTAGACCATATCCAAAGAAGGGCACTCCAAATGTATACCCAGTAATTGGACGTCATAAGAGCACAAATATAATAAAAACTGCACCAGGGACTTGCTAAAATAGATGACAATAAAAAATTATTTATAGATTTTTGGATACTCTTTCAATTAATGATCTTATAATATAATTTGATACTACTTAGATGTACATATGTAAAGGTTTTGTTGAATTACTTTTCAAATGAATTTTCCGGTAATATTTTTAAACAAATGGACATATTATTAAGAGCTACCTAAATCATACCCAAAAATTCAAAATGTAGTGTTTTACAATCCTAATCAATCATATAAACACCTACATTTATCTCTCAAATTACGTTTAAAAAAAAAAAGTCCCAAAATCAGCAATGAGTTCACTTTTTCTAACAATTGGACTATTTTTTATTTATGAATAAGAAATTTATTAACAACAAAGTCACTTTTAGTGAAGTTTTCCGTTAACTCCCCTCCTCCTGGCCTCACCCTGAAATGTCAAAAATAAAAGGATTCTTCATCATTTTTTTATTTTTTTTGTATAGAGTTTCAAAATTTCTTAACATAAAAAATATAATATAATTAAATTATATAGGATAAGAAATTCTAAATTCAATTAATTTATAAAATATAACATAACATAAAAAGATCAAATGAGTCTTTAAAAAAATGTTCAATTATTTCGCTTTGACTAAGGCATTGGATGCAATAAAATTGGCCCTGATGAACATATTAGGCTGATTTGATATTACTTTATCAAATCAAACTTTATAACGTTAATGTAAAGTAGGGGTAATAGGGAAGAATACTGCCAAATCCCTTGTTTTAGTTGTAGGGCCATAGGTATTATTACAGAAGGTCATTAAAAATTAATAGTAAAAAGTTGCATGAACATTGTACCATTAATATGTGGCGTCATTTTTGCATAACTAGTCCCCAACAAAGGAAGAGGTACAGGGGTCCATGTGAGGGACCCACAAATTTGTAATGAAGCTCATGATCTCAGATACTGTAATGGAATAGAATAATATTACTTCTAGAGACAGACTGAAGAAACATTTGAAAACTCAACAAAGCAACTAATATCTGCAATAAGTACCATAAACAGACTTTTTTTAGTGAATGTATAATATAATTATTGTATTTTTCTTTTCTTTTTAAAATTATTTAACAATGGAATTCTATTATAGCAGAATCGTATTACTTGCTGTAATACACGCGCTTGTATGTATAAAAAGTCAATTAGTTAAAGAGTCAGAATTTGTCTGAAAGGTTCTTTTTTTATTATGCAAATACCAAATAACAAAATTTCGTAATTGTGAGCCCACTTTTGGACACAAATATCAATTCATGAGGGTGAAGGGCAGTTTTATGAAAAAGGTGTTACACACCACAATTATGCAACTTTTCATTTTTATTGTTTAACTAAAATTGGAGGAAACATTATCCTTTTGCTCCTCCTCCTCCTCCTCTTGGTTCGGTGACACTGAACAGTAATAAATAAATAATCTTTATCTATGAATTTTACGAGTAAACAATAATAATATTTGTATTTCTAGGAATGATTAAACCTCCATTGTCACAGCTTCTAATATGCAGTAGTAATTAATATAAAAAACCCTTTTAAGTAAATAAATTAGATATACTTAACTTATGAAAAAGTTGTCTTGGGAGTCTACACACAAATTAAGTAGGCGATATAGGTACATACATATAATTATATAATCTAATAAAAAAAGCATGGGTCATCAAATAAAGTATAGCATCTTTATAATTCATATTACTACTTTTTATATATCTACAAAAAAAAATTAAAACTCCGAACACGAATTTGATCTGACATGTGAAATAAATCATCAAAAAAGTACCGATTCATAAACAATGTTAGAAAAGGATTACAATATGAACATGAAACTTCTTTTCTTTTTTCTTTTTTTTTTTGTGGATTTGCCAGTACCTTTTATTCATTTTTTCATTTTGTAAAAATCAAAATTTGTCATTTTGGAATGCCAAATAAGAAAATAATGAGTAAATTTTATCCTTATCTGATCTTGCATCTATGTACATTCTACAGAGATTTGCTTTTACTTTTAAATAATTGCTTTATTTATAATGTATTTGATAAATAAACTTACAGGGTTCTTCAAGCGTTACAATTGTATTATTTATTAATATTTTGTGTGATTTCCAGCTAAGACCTCAATACACCCTTATACGAGGGTTGTATGGTTGAATATGCGAATGTTTTCACAGTTCATTCATTTTTAAAAATATTGTAAAAATTTAAAGAGTAGATGAAAATTTCATTCATACCGGTTCATCCTTTTGATATGGATAAACTGGATCAGAGGCAGCTTTACTACGAAAAACTGACAATCAAAATGCCTTGTTGGCTTACTCCCTCCCAAATACTAACAATGACGAGAGTTCATGATCTTGTTTCCGACCTCGCTCGTGGAGATGAAATGCTTTCCGAGACCCAAAAGTTGGTCAATGACTGCTTCGGTGTCTTTGCCATGAGTGATTTCCAAATATATCGGATTGTTGCCAAAGTTCGACCAGGAGAGGACCCATCAGATACCCGTGGTGGATCTGAAAAAAAAGGACACCTGAAATGATTAAGTCAGTGCGTCTAGCTGTGGAGATGAATCAACGTGTCACAGTAGGGAGCTTTCCTTTGGAGTATGACCTTTCATTGTGGACCGTCAACCAAATCATCAGATAAGTTCCTCGAACTCTCACAGAGGAGCACAAAATGAGAAGGAATTTTTGAGAGCTTGTTGGACCCATCCAGGCTATATAAAATCAATTGGGACAACTGACGAGTCTTGGATATCCTTTACCACACCCAAAAGCAAAGAACAATCAAAACATTGGGCACCTAATTGAAGTCAAGCTCCCATTAAAGCCAAGGTCATAAATTCATGCAAAAAAGAAAGATTACTCCATTCTTTGATTACTAAGGCTTGATATACAAACATTATGTGCCAAATGGCCGAACTGTTGACTTGGATTACTTTATCCATGTTATGAAGAAATTTTTACATCATTTTGGTAAAAAAAGATCATAATTGAAGGCTGGAAATCGGATCCTTTACATGAACAATGCACGTCCTCACACTTCCAAGTAAACTAAAAGTTTCTTGCATTCCCGTGGGATCAAGACCATATCCCACCCACCTTACTCTCCCGATTTGTCACCACTTGACTTCTTGTTCCCTCAAATCAAAAAACTTAAAAGCTTAAATAAATGAATGTTAAACTTTTTCTATCATTGACAATAGTTAATTATTATTATAATCTTTGAATTTAAATTTTGATTAATAAAAACTTTACACAAGGATTGAACGAAATTGATACCATTTAAAATCTCAAAATTCATATTGAATACATATTTCGAAACAACAATACACCTTTCAGCGTAAGTTTAACTCCATTTACTAATTAATAATAGTGCAGTTCCATTATAGATTCATTATTAATATTAACTATTATTAACGTATAAAGAAATGATTAATTTCTTGCAATAAAATGAATTTTCTAAGAATAATTTATCAATTTCAATTATGCAGGGCTCTTCTTTGAGAAAGTATGCAAGGACAATAATAGATGAATGAGGCCTTGCTTCATTTCAAGTCATTCAACCTTACATTAAAATTATGTGCTATATAATGAATAGATAGCGATGGATTGTTTCAATATTCGTGGATGCCAAGTCTTCCTTCCTTTCTTTCCCATAAAAAAATAGCTCTCCTCTCATGGTTAATTACTGGATTTGTTAACACCTTATTATACACCTCTTTATAATATTCATATCATTAAGGTGGTAATTATGGGTGTCGTGGTGCTATTTATTAAAAATGAAGAATAAGTCATTCCTTGGAGGTCCTCTTATCCGACCACACTGAAGTCTATGATGTCAAGGAGAATCCAATTCTTTTGAGTGCTAGACCAGCTGCCGTCGGATCTTTTTTTTTCCTTTTTTGTAATCGTAAGATCGTTATAGGAATAAAAGGGTTTTTTTTAGATATTTCTACCTTGGGTTTTGATATAGATACAACTATGAATGAAATTCAAATGAGAGACTCTTCAAAATGATCAAATTACAATAAATGAATGTGGATTATACATATAGAATAAAAATGAATCAATTTATTGTATTCTTTGAGAAAGTATGCAAAGACAAACTTAAGCTATAGTTTGTGGACATAGTTATCAAACAAAATAGATAAATGTCCCCTCAAAGAACTTAAAGAAACTTCATTTAATAACTTTCATATTGATATCTTTAAAGTATCAACAATTCTGAATATTGATTGGTTTAACTCAAAACCACTATTGTGAAGTTGATATCAATTTCTTACAATTAAATATAAATAATAATCCAAGAATGGCCTGATTACCAATTCATTTTGGGCCTTTTTTTTGAAAAATAGGTTGAGAGATACAAAGAAAGTTGTTAAGCGCTTAAAAAATAAATAATAAATAAATAGACCCTTGTACAGGAGCAGTTTTTATTATTATGTAAATTTGGTTGTTTATGTTTCTTCCAAAATGAATGACTTTCAGAATGATAATGTCACGCTAGACGTTCAATCTCTCTCTCTCTCTCTCTCTCTCTCTAAATATATATATATATATGTTATGTAATGTTGAATATACATTTGACAATAAATGCCTGTTATTTAGCTTCAAGTGCATATTTATACGTATACTTTTTTGTTTTATTTTTGCATTATTTATACATTTATATAGATGTAGACTTTAGCTGAGATAAAATATATGGAACGAAGTTTCAAGGAGATGAATTTATGTATATATATTTTTTTTGATAAGTTAAACAAAGTGCTATAAAAAAACATTTGAAATAAACTCTATTAAATGTACGAATGCGTTCTAAATGTCTTTTACTGTAACTTGATAAAGACTTGCCAAATATAAATATATGTATCATAGATGCATTTCTAATTTAACTTTTAAAGTAAGATTTAAGTGTATATAGATATATTTAAGTATAGAGAAAAAAGGCATTAAGGCAGATTGCTTATTATTAGAAATGTGCTTCTTTGAAATGAGAAATTGTATTGGGTTGAACATTACTATTTTTTCAAGTTTTTTACATGGGTAATATTATTATTATATAATTTGATATTTCTATATTTTAACCCTCTAAGGAGTTGTTGTTGAGATATAGTACATTGAATTAAAACGAAAAGTAAGTCCAAATTGAATATTAAAACTATGTGTTTTTATTGATAACATGTATTATTGCATTCCCTCAACAAAGTCTTCAGCCATAACTTGTTTATCCCTCAAGAAAGTCCTTCTAATAAACTAATGAATAAAATGAATTAGTCATTTAATTACTTTTTTGCAGAAGACTAAAATTATTTTCACTTCTACACAAGTTCATGGTTTATATGAAGGTCTACTTATATTTTGAAAGGAAGACATTTGAAATATTTTTTCGCTTTTTCCTCAATCACTCAGAGATGGTTCAGATAAGACAGATCAAATTTTTAGAACACAAGCTACTAAAAATTAAGTTAATTCACAGGTTTTTACGATTAGTTTCATCATTTGATTGTGAAACATCAAATGCTCTACAGCAACAGTCAGAACACATATTATGTACACATCTACATATATCGTAAACTTTAGTATGAAACACGTTGTTATTCAAAATTATCCCTGTGGAATACTTAATATCACTAATGTTATTTTTTTTTTAGTTATTTGTGACATGGGGCTGATTAACGATATTTTTCCCTCTATTCCCCAGATAATTTTATTTCTTTTGTACATATAAAGCAAAAATTGTTAATTCAAATGTTTCAAATGTCCTTTTTTTATAAAATATCTTATATTTTTCCATTAACCCATTACTACCCTCGATCACTTAAATTTGAATTTCATACCCAATATTTGATATGTTGTTATTTTTTAACTAAATACATGGGTGAGTGCGATCTTTGACAGCCAAATTTACTTCTTTTTTTTTAACTTAAATATCTCAAAAACTAAAGAACTGATTTTAATGAAATTAACACCATTTGAAAGTTGGATTAATACACTTTATTTTTTATTCAATAAAATTGCCGCTAACGGCAATGACGGCCTCGATCCTGGTATGGAATCTCGAGCATGTCTTGATGACGACGTCCTTCTTCAAGGGTTTGAACTCCTACGTTATTCTTTTGATCAGCTCCTCCTTTTTTTTTGCATGGAAACTTGTTAGTGTGTCACTCAACTGCACCCCGCACCAAATAGTCCATGGGGTTCAAGTCGGGGGAGTTAGGGGACCAGATGTTTGGTGGCACAAAATCATAAAAATTATAAGTAAGCCACTTTTGGGTAATTCTGGAGTTGTGGCATGAAGCAGAGTCCTGCTGCCACACATATGGACGCCCAGCAGCTACCTTATTGATCCAGGGTAACACATGGCTCCTCAGGACCTTCACATACCTCTTTGTTGACCCTCAATCCTGTCAGAAAGATGTAGGGCGGTATGACATGGCCCTCAGAGGAGATGACGCCAAAGACCATGACCGTGACCTTGGTCTGTATGACCCTGGAAACGTCCTTGGGACTGTAAGCTAACCAGCGGTTGTTCTGTTTGTTGATCTTTTTATCCTGACAGAAGTTTTTCTCATCGGAGAAAAACCAGAGCGTCTCAGGATCTATTGGATGCTTCAATTTGTTCAGCAGCATCTTGCAGTGCTTCAGCCGTCTCTCCTTGGCCTTGGCCGTCAAAAAATGACCCCTGCATTCAGTGACTGCTTCAGTGGTCCTGAAGCAATCCTTACACATTTTTTGGGCTGGCCTTGATCCAATCCCTTCATAGTCTCCTTCAGACTCCTTCAACTCTTTTCTGACCTTCCAGACAAAGCTCCTGTCCAACTTTAGGAAGTCAGCAATTTCTTGGTTATCTCTTCCGGCGCGAATCGAACCCAAGAACACTTTTTCTTTTCCAATCTTTTGCCACTTTAAAATCTTCGATTTCAGCCATTTTTTTAAAGATGAAGCCAAAAACATTCAGCTATCGAGAAAACAAAAAAATTAAGGCCTAACTGCAATTACTGCGTATCAGCGGGCGCCCAAAGTTTGTTGTCCAAGAGCGCACTCACCCTGTATGTATCAAAATATTTACACTTTCTTATAGTTATATATTTTCTGAAATTTAAAACAAAACAAAAAATACATAAAGGGATATTAAAAGAATCAATAGTTATTGAAATGATACAAGTTCAGCGACTTATGAGAAATTGACTTCATTATTACCAAAATATTGTTCCTTCAAAAAATTATTTTTACCCCTCAAAATGTCGGATTTTTAATTTTGTAAATAATCCTCATTATATTATTTGTGAAATTTTGGAGTGTGAATTTCATGACTATAGGTCTTTTGATGTTTGATAAAAACTACTTACTGGATAATCCCTGGTCTCTCCTACCAAGTTTTTTATAGACGATTGAAAAGTTTTTTTCTTGTCTTCTAAATTACACTCGTTAACCAAGCATAAATACTATTAATTCTTGTTCGTTTTGTAAAATATTCGTATACCAGAGCATTTGTAAACCAGGGTTCTACTGTATCCATTTATATACATATACCATATGTATTTTAAAAATGGATGTATATATTTTTATGTACGATAGTACCTGTAAGGAGATAAAAGATAATGTTAATCAAATTTGCACATAGTCACAATGTATTATAATGTAAAAATTTAGAGTTTCTATTTAACTAATTTTTGAACAAAAGTATAACACATCAAATGGAGTATAATATTAATTTACACAAATAGCTTTTCGTATGTCTGTGCATCCTATGAATAAATGATATGCTAACATATTTTGAGGATTTTTCTTATATTACAACAAAACAAAACATAAGGTTTCTTCACTTTGGATTATGAAAAGTTTAAGAAGTTTTGATTAATTCCATGCTACACACCAAAAAGATAGGATTAAGGATAAATGGTCTGTTTAGATGAACGATAATAGTTTTGATGAAATAAGATAGAAAATTTACTTTTCGTAAGATTTGTTCAAAATAAACGATGTCGGAATGTCTCATAGGAATCTTATAGATGAATTTTTTGAGATTTTACACGCTAGTTTTTATACCGACAAACACAATAAATTATAACATCGTTAACAATAGTAGCATGTTCACTCTCTTTATAGAAACAAAATAATCTGAATAATTGAGTTAGTTAGATTATCTTAATATGTTTTATTAACATTTCTAGCCTAGGGATATTACTAACTATCTTTTTAATTCAATTTATAAACTCCAGCTCATGCTAAAAAACATTATAAGGTAAATGTTTTATCATGACAACTACATACATACATATTTTACTGGATGCGATGCAAATTAAGTTATTACTAAGGGGAAAGCCATTTATGCATGGGGAGAGAATTAAAAACATAGAGCCAGGAGATAAGGGTTGGACAAGACTGAGTCAATCACTTCATCCGGCAAAAGGGTTCAAGAAATGATGTCACATTCGTTTTAAAAAGACATTTTGTGACGACGATATATATAGAAAAAAAAGAAGCAGAAAAAGGCCCAACCAATTCTTCCCAACTGTGAAATTATTTTTCATATAATAGCAGAGAATGGTTGATTTCTTCACAAGGACTAAATCGAGTTCAACCGATCAACTTTCAAAACATTGATAAAGGACAAGAGAAGTAGAAAAATCGAGACCTGACAAAAAAATAGAGTGTACATTTTTATGTTTATGCCGTTTCTATTTGAATATTTTACTAATCCTATGACTATAAATTATAATTTAATATACCCCAACTTCAGCTGAATTTATAGCACAGGCATAAGGTTTTAGATCTAATACTGTTGCATTATACCGAACTGCAAATGGAAACTACATATGTATGTTAAGTCATGAGTAACGTATACAACTTCTTTTTTTTTATAGTAAATAATTAATTAATTTCTGTTTGATATAATAAGCCCAAGGATATTTCATGGAATTAAAATTAAAGACTTAAGAATATATCAGAAAGAATATTTTCTATTTGAATCTACTATACATATTAGTTAGTGGATCTCTTGTGTAGATGGCCACATCTCCGATTTTATTAGACAAAATTAATTAAATGGAGTAAAATTAGAGGGTAGATATATGATATACATAGTTAGAGGATTCGCTTTTGTCTGGTTCAAAGAACGTCATAGTGTCTCTTAAACTCTAAAAAAATGTAATTAGATCAAATTACAACTATATTTCGAAGTTTAAAAAGAATTTTTTTGAGTACGTAGACTCACCGACGAGTTTAGTAATAATAATTATTATTATTAATCACTTTCTTAATCGCCATCCTTCTTTTTCCGTCACATCGTCGGTTTCTTTGAACTTATCAAATCAAAGGAAATTGTAAAATTTTACAAAGTACAGACATATAGGTTTTATTGATAATTGTTATCATTATTTTGGAGACATAGTTGTTGTTCATATACATAGATGTCCTAAGTATCCTTTAGCTTACATATATCACCTCACATCTATATTTTTAATCACTACCTAACTATATCATTTTTATTTTTATTTAATTATAAAACCATAAGTAGAAATCATTGATTTATAGATATATTTTTTTAAGTTTAGGCTAATTTTATGTAAATAGAATGTTTCATTATACATGTGTAATTTACTTGGAACATTGCTAAAAAAAACTTTAGGAAACTTCATCTAATGACTTTAAAAAGGAAAAACATAACTGATATATATATATATATATATATATAGGGACATGATGTAAAAAAAAATAGCGGTATTTGAATAAAGTCAAATTGCAATTTAGGGGATAAAAATCCCTATTAAATAGTGTTTTCTTAGAGAATTGAATATGTTAATTGAGATAGATGTTTAGGTAGACGCAAAAAGTCCTTTTGTTTGTAGGTACTATTATGACAATTCATTACATAATTTTCCTACATCAAAAAGAAGTAAGGGTTTTTTATTTGTATAAAGTTTGATTGTTTGTGCCTTCTTCAAAATAAACGACTTACATTATGATGATGTTACGTGTAAATGCTATTCATATTTAAATTATAGACAATCAATAATTCTCTGACTTCTTCATTCATTCCAATTTCTCAGGTTTCATAACAAACTTATTTACATATATTTAAATTCCTATTTTAAATTTAATTTCATGGCATTGTTTATTTTAAAAATTCATTAGAATGGCTTCCATAATCCATTGTTAGTTGTAAATACTTTAGACAATTCTTATAGTTTGTTAAAATTGTGCTTTGTTATAGGATATAATAACTCAATTTTGAATCTATTTGCCATAATAATAATAACGATATATATTTTTATCATGTTTATTCGACTAGGATATTTAAAAAAAAGCATCAAATAATCGGAAGGAACAACTTTAAGTAATATATTTGACTATCTTCAAGATCTCTTTTAAATACATATACACATTTTTAAACCTATACATATAAAAAAGAAGTGCAAAGAGACCGCGCAGAATGGTACACGACAAGGAGTCTAAGGAGAATGGTGTCTACTCCCATTGTTGTCCAAAGAATAGTCATCATTCTTTAAAATCAGCAATTATTATTCTTTCTTTAAGAATATATAGTCTCCTTGGAGTCATAGACAAAATGACGTCCTTTGAGCAAAGGAATGCCGAATCCTCTTTGCAAATCTGAATAAAGACAATCCTGCAGGGCAAAATCGATAAACCATATAAACACAAAAGCTAAAAGCTTCAAATCTTTTTATTATGATTTGAGGTAACGTTCTAGTAAACGTTCTAAGTACACCGATATTGTGGCCAGCCACAGGGTAGGTATACTAACATACAAATAATACAACCTCTAAATTTGATCTTTTGTTCTTCAGACACAACTTCCTTTACAAAAAACAGTGGAGCAATATTATAGTGGAATTCAACATTATTATACTCCTTCATATTAAATAAGTATAAATGTATGTACCATTCAAACCAAAAGTAGAAATATTTTATTTTCCGACCCTTTAAAAATCATTTACATATGACTAAGATCTGAATGTTACTACTCTTAAAAAAAAAATATTACATTCATATAGAATGAAATAAATGATAATACGCATTGGCAAGAGTAAGTCTTTGGCAAGGCTTATAAACCATATTTCCTAAACTATGAATTTGATTTATATTTGTTTTAATAATAGCGAATAGTAATAAGATGTGGAAATGCTCTGAGGAAAGTGGTTACCACCCTAAATCGAATGTTTATTCAAACTAAATATCAATCTCCATTGAATTCAATATTGTTTTCAAATTAATAAAATGGCAATGTGCATGTGTTGCTCCTTAGTCTTTTCCTTTTTTAATTATTTGAATTAAGTTAATACATACCTAAGACCTATGAGCTATGCACCTACTTGATTTTACATTGACAGTGTGTCACATAAAATTTCAAAAGAATAAATACAACAATAAACATTGACTTCTTCAAACATGACGAGTAAAGAAAAATATATACCCAGATCAAACAATGACCTCATTGAAGAACACAATGCAAGAAAAGATGACTTTTTGCTATAACTTATCTATGTACATAGTTTTTATAAAAGGACAAAGCATTCAAATTCAATTGACTTATCCATACAAACACCTGTGATACAAAAATAATAATAATAATAATACCAACAAAGAATTGCTTAAAATCCATGACATTGCTTCACAATAATTTCAATTGGTAAAAGGTATGCATGGAATTCATAGGAATACTATTTATTTTTAAAAGCGTGTGTTTGACTTCTAAAATAATTTTTCTACCTGAGTGAAATGTCTTATCTTTAAATACAACATATGTATATAAATATATGAGGAATTATAATTAAAATTCTTTAACAAAGAATACCCAAAGCAGAACACCTGCTCATCTTTCCCACAAATGAAGCGTAAACAACTTGTTGTGGGTCATGATTTGAGACCCTCTTTCTCTTCCAAATACGCAGAGTTAGGTAGATCTCCACCCCCATCATAAGAAAATGATTATTTTGTTGTTATTATGGAGCGATCTTTATCAGAAAACCATCAACATTGAGCAAGAAAAAGGGAATAATAAAAAATCCGTTAGAGGTTTTTCAGAACTAAGAAAACAAACATGTTTACATATTTAACAAGACATTGTGTAAAAAAACACAAGAGTTTGAAGTAAGAATGAAATGACTAATGGCCTATAATTATGAGATAAATGATTTAATTACGGGCAAAAACCCACACATACAGAGTAAGCTTTCATTAATATACCCTTAACAACTATAATTAGATATAGATATTGTGGGTCCTAATTTTGCAGTTCACAGAACCTAGTGAATCTTTGTTCAACAGTTCGTGGGTCATGGTGTTTCTCAAAAAAATAATGGGTGGTTATGATTAGGGTCTTTTTTGTGTGTGTGAATATGTACAAGTCACTGTTCTGATCCCATACTTATAAAACTGAACCGCTGCCTATTGAGTGTGACAATGAACAATCATCTTGAGGGCCCTGTTGTACATATGATAGACTTCGAAATAACAGAATAAAAAAGATTAAGAAACGGTCGTCTTTGAGTAGTAATATCCAAATGGACACCTCAGTGAATTGTGTCAGCGTCACCAAACTTCATACTAATTTAAAAACTCGTATCTTGGCTGTTTGCAAACTGGGTCAGACCCATGACATGCCCATTATTGACTCATTATATGTACATATATTAAAAATTGATCATTGAAATCCAATTTTCATACATATGTACCCAATGTTCATGTCAATTATAAAATAAAAACATACATTTCTCTATGGGATGTTGCTTCTTTTGGTTATGAAAGATAGATATGGGAAGAAACATGACCTACCAAAATCCAACATAAAAAACAAAGATCCTTTGACCTCTCTAGAAGGGGGTAAGTCTCTTTGTGGTTTTTGACCCGAGGATCATGAAGGTTAAAAAAACAAAGTAATCACAAACAATATTGTTTTTCATTTGACGGATAGTAGAGAAGCTCGATATTTGAAATTAATACATAAAAAAAACTCTAACATCCTCGAAGAAATAAAATCTTATTATGACAAAACCCAGCTCATAATTAACACATATTCGATTCTTTTCTTAACAACAATGACATATTATCTATTCAAAAGTTATGAAATACATTCATTTTTGCAAATTAAGCTAATTTAAATAATTAATATCATGCATTCATTTTTTTAACCTTTCGAATAAATATGTTAAATGATTGCAATTTTACCTATTTATTTTGTACATATACTTGATGACAGGATATGATGTATAGTACAAACCTAAATAAAACCTAAAAAGAAATATTTTTAAGTTCATGATCCCCCAAAGTTTAATTAAGCACGACTTCCTCCATAAAAAGACACGGTATGTACATATATAATTGAAAGCAATTGAGCTAAACTGAGTCAAAGGCAACATTCCTTTGACTAACTAGTAGCAGTTCAAACGATCACTTGTACGAGTGTCTAAATTACCCAATTTTGTTTGTAGGTTTAGAGCTTTTCTATCAAGTTTTCATTTGAGTTTTGTTGTAATTGTTTCGATTGCAGAGAAATAAATTCATTTCTACATCTATTATTCTATTTTAGTCTGGAGTTGATAAGTTTGGGCTTTGCCATAGTACAGTTTTTCATTTTAAGACTATTTTTAAATAATAAAATTCCTTATTTTGCGAGTAAAAGGTATAAAAAGTTAGTTCATTGTGTCTCAAACTGTACAAAACCAATAACCTGAACTGCTTGGGAGTATTGCTTTATTCGAAACCAAAAATAAATGATAAGTTTTTATCTATATTGACTCGATTATTTTTAAGATAAGGATTTCATCATTTGGTAAAATTTTGAATTCAAGCTTAAGCAAAGCTAAAATGCAATTAAAAATATTAAATTAGTTCGAGTTGAACAAGTATGTATAGTTATTTCAATTTACAGTGATGCTTAGAAATGAGATATGAATTAAGATATGTTTGTATCTCAATTCATATCCAATTGATAAATCAAATAATATTTTTCCTTTTTAAAAATTGCAATGGAGCTCAATATAGTTTGGCTCATATAAAGATAATAGACGAAAATTTATCATAAAGCATGTAAGATCGTATCTAAAGGCATCCTTTGAATGTTCATCATAATTCACTCAAGAGTCTAAGAATTACTCCTACTCATTCATCACACTGTGATGTCAGAGCTATAATACGTGCAACGAATCTCATTTTAGCCTTCATGAATAAACTTCCAAAAAGAAATTCAAAATGTTTTATGTGTATTTAATATGTCATGGAATAATACATCACAATATATGTACGTACGAATGTATAATCATAACTATGTATATGTATGCATTAGAACCCTTTCGTGCTATTATTTTGGTTGAAGAAAAACCTCATTTTGCAATGACAAATTATGTAAAGTTTATACATTTCTTTTTGATCATGTACATTATTCAAAAAATGTAAGACAATTACTTTTGTTACAATTTCTTTAGGTACTTATATGTTAAGTTTTTTTAGTTCTTATGGGCCTTTCCTTTCCCTTTTTTAAAAATTCCTAAATGACAAATTTTGAAAAGTATGGAAAATATTTTTACAATTTTCAATTGATGAATAGTTGAATAAATAAGAATATATAGATAGTGATTTTGTATATTTATTTGAACAATTATTTGATAAAATGCATACTATAATCAATAAGTTATAATATGTATTATTAAGCATATTAATTAGTTGAATTCGCCACATTTAGCCACATCCCCTTTGCGACGAAGTATGTATGCAAGAGCATTTATTTAGTCATGAAATCAGTATTATGACTCTTTTCCCGCCCTTACGGGTCCACAGATTCTTGTATGATTTTCAGGCTCTCCATAGCTGTCGAGAATCACTTTGTCTTCTATTTTGTTTTGGATTCACTGCCTTGCTCCATCATTTCTTTAAGCTGAGACTCCAAAGCCTCATTAAGGCTATTTTCGTCTATTTCTTCTTGAAAGGGGTTGAGTGCGAGGAGTTGAGAATATCTTGAGGAATGCACACTCCAAATGTTTTTAAGAAGAGTATTGATTTTAACAGAGGTTTTGTAGAGACTTTTCTTGATGTATTTGGATTGCATTTTGATTGTTTGTAATTGAAGTGTAATGAAAGATATGAAGAGAACACAAACACTGTCCACGAATGGAGGATGAAATCGTAAATGTTTATAGGGTGAGAGTAGTGCAGGGTTTATATAGGTTTTCCTTAATAGTTCGCGCTCGTTGTCCGGCCTTTTTACCTTAGGGGTGTATGTATGAATGTCAGTATCAATCCAATCCTCCCTCATGTGTTTTTTTACATAGTTCTATTTTTAAGTGTGGGAAAACGAGGATTTTAGGGGTCACATGTATTGTTGTTGTTTTTATTATTTATCTCAACTTTATTTTTTCAACACTCACAACAGAAAAATAACCCCCCCTCCCCCATTCTCATCCCTATAATTAATTCTTATTAGAGTTTGAAAGATATCATTATAAAACATACGGAGAGCACATGCGTTGTTGAAAACATGAGTACCAAACAATAATAATAATGATGGTAGAACATGAAATCAGAGCCTATTTTAAACTTGCACAAATTGGACATAGCAAAAGGGTTAATATATTGCATGAATATGTCCTATTTAATATGTTATATCTGATGTGTTTGCACAGTGAACATAAGAATCACTTTATTAAAATGTCAAAGGAATAGAAAAATATTTTTTTTAAATCAATACAAATAACTTGGCTGTATAGTGGTGTCTGCAGGATTGATTTTTTTTTTCGGATAGAGTGCAAGTAATATAAAAGACAATCATTCAGGTGGGTAAGCTCATAAAATTCATTTTTGATATAGTTCTTTTCTACAGATCTGAAACAAAACAGTCAACTGACGAACATAAATACGGGTCTGTATTAAATTACAATAAATAAATGTCAATTTTGGAATGACGTAGGTATATTCAGCGGTGCTGGAATGGATTTGTAAGTGGGGGGGGGGGGGGTGATTATGTACATACAACCAAAACTATTATATACCTAGATCATGAAACCAATTGCTTTCAAAATGGTTCTGGGGACAATGGGTCCATCATTAATAGTTTTATATGGGCAATTGTTCGAAATAGTCATGATTAATATTGATTTTGAATATCATAACCTCATTTTCAAATCAGGGATTACAGAAATAAGGTAAACTTGGCTGTTAAACACAAACATGGAAAAAACTTAGGTAGGGGAGGAATATAAAAACGTTCATGTATCTAACAATCAATGTGTCAACCTCTAATCAGTTACAGACATAATTTCTTCGTTCCTCTATCACCATATCCTAAAAATAAACTATATCGAAATACAAACTCGATGGAGCATTTTTGAAATAATTATGATTAAATCCAAAAGTTTGAGTTCATAACATTGATCAAATGATATTATAAAGAAATCCTTATCGTTAATTCATTCATTAGTGGAAATTAGTGTTAGTTAGTAATTGCCTCAATTAAATATTTATTTATGTAATGGCAACATGAATATTTTTATTTATTTAAGAATATTAACATAAGTAGTATGTAAATAAACGATAATTATATAATAATCATTTAGTTACTACCAAGTTACTATTGATATATTGATTCACTCTTCTAAGAAATTATATAAATGAGAAATTGATTCAAAAAATTAATTTATTTTAATGACATTGCCATATTTAAAGAAGAAAACGTACAAAAAGGAGCAGGGGATAAACTGTTTATATATATATATATGTATATAAATATAATTCTCGAATTTAATCTTAAATCACTCGAGGATTAAACGAATTCATCAATATCTGAGCGTGTGATTTCTACGGGGGTGAACAAAGAGTTCCTGTTGGGATGATCCGTCATCTTTTTATTATTATTTTTTCTTTGAATTTAATTATAATTAATTTTAGAAAAATAGAAATTTGATGTTCTATCACACCTCAATGTATCTATTCCAAAACAATTTTCAGGATGGGGTCCCTAAATAATAACACTTTTATGTAGTAAATTAAATTTCAATTAAATATGAAACACACAAAAAAATAAAAAATCTACATGAGGTCCAAAAGTTATTTTTCCATTTAGATATATATCACAAAGCAATTCTCGTTGTATCTCTCGACCTTTCATCCATAAAAGGCTCGAAATGTAATTTCTCTACAATTTTTACAGAACTTTTTTTTTCATTTAATAGTAGGAATGCATTAGTAGGAATTTAATGGTATCAACGTTTAGCATACTAATAAAATTGAATAATACATCTATTTTGGATACAAATTAACAGCTGATAAGAAAATATGTAGTTCATAGGAATTAGGTATTAGTGTTTTGGGGATGATATTGTGATGTAAAAGAAGGTATTTAGAAAAGTATTAGTCATATGGTAATATCTATGATGTGAACGTAAACTAATATACCTTGATACAAACAAACATGAGAAGAAGATGTTATGGTTTGTGATTTTCTTCCCATGCCTTGTATGTATGTACATATGTAGATGTACGTCATGTTGCTTAACGAGTCACAACTGTGATCTAATTAGATGTGTGAAGGATTTCATATTTGAATTGTTTGATGAGAAAGTTTACTCATCCAAAGTGCCGGAGTAAGATAATTTAACTATAAAAAATTATGTTCTATGGAAACATTATTTATACTTCGTGACTACGTTTAAATACTCTCTACATTAGTAGAAAAAAATAATATTTAGTATAATTTGTGAATATACAATATAGTACGGTGCAAATACTTATACCAAATTATGTATGTACCACTTATTCATAATACTATTAAAATCATTTATAGGGAAAATCATGATTTTTATTAAAATGTGTATTTTGATAAAATCATAATATATGTCTTTTCATTGCTAATAATATCTTGAATCTAAGATCAATAAGATATGACAGTGCGTCAAATTAATTCACATAAAATAACTTTGTTTACAAATACCTTTACAAATGCATGTACTTTTAATTGAATTAATAATAACTAGCCTTAAAACAGGGGCCTGTAACACGCCGTTTAGGGATAGCATTAAATTAGAATCGGTGGAAATATCAAAACAGTATCTTGGATATTCTTGGACAAGAACAAAACGACTTAGTTGACGTTCTTTTTAGGTCAAGTTACCCTTTGCCCACTCCAACTCTCTAATTCTCCTCGCTAACTGTGATGCTTGGTCAAACAAAAGGGACTCATGTTATATGCATACAGTATGTATATATTTATTAGAGAGCTGGTGGTTCATTTAAGTCTAGTTAAACTTCGAGTTTAAAATGAATATTAACTAAAAATGAAAAAAAAAAAAAAATTGAGATACGACTTCATTGAACTTGCGATCAAAGTCTTGACTCGTACTCGTAAAGAATGGTTTTGAATCGCTTTATTTAATAGTAATATGTTTAAGTACAAATACCTATCTCTGTATTTGGTGACAATTGGGATCATAAGAATTAATATTCTGTACCTATTATATTACATATGTATTAAAAAAAAGATCAAAAGAAGATACTGATCATACATAGTGATTTGACTCAAACTCTTAATGCCATGATTAATTTATGATGATGGAGAAGTATCCTTCCACACTTGATTATCTTGCTTTAAAATATGATTATTATTTATAGCAATGAATCAACAATAGACCCCAAAAATAAATAAAAATACCAAAATTTATTATGTACACACATCCTCTTTCCCCTTCTCCCCCCCCCCCCCAAGACTCATTTCCTAACATAACCACTCTCAAAATACCTCTAATTACGTCAAAGTGTCTACACACACAGGGTCATTTTCATACTTGGAATTCCTGTGTTTCCTTTTATGTATCATAATACCTACATTGTTGTGTCAAAAATATAAATGAAAACAATAAAAAAAAAAGAAGGTGGATAGGTATTCAAAAGCAATTTCCATTAAAAGTCAAAGACACAGCTGACAACCGGTGGTGTTGCGTTTTATCATATCCTGAAAAAGTAAGCAACATAGCTTCACTCACGAACGACCTATTCATCTTCACTACGCATTCCTTCTTTCTTTTTCTTTTAACAAAATAGCTATAGCTGCCTATGTATGTATACATATTTATAAGTAAAAGCAATGTAAATGGCTGCACGTGGTGTTTGCAGGTGCGATGAACAAATTTAAATTCTGTGTGATAGGATTTTGAAATGAGTTCTCACGATTTCTGTTGTACATATATATCATATATGTGTAATTCTACAATAATAACAGTAGACGTCGTTATTCCCGCCTTCCTCTGACCTGCGCACTCCGCAAGTCATCATAGGTGAAAAAAGAGAAGCGTGCGCAGAGATCTTTAGAATGACAACCATCCATGTACTTACATATGTATATAATATTGAGAAACTCTTTGAATTTCTGTATTCCATAATCATCAACCAAAGTGTGCTGACCTAACGTTAAATTAAAAACTGTTAATAGTTAAATATGCCTGCTATTTGTGACGAGTTATCCAAATCTAAATCCTTCGAGTATAGAAAAGTGATGAAACCTCTTTTGGAACGAAAACGTCGGGCTCGAATCAACCGATGTTTAGACGATCTAAGAGATCTTATGGTGGAAGCTCTACAGGCCGAAGGAGAAACCATTACAAAACTCGAAAAGGCTGATGTTCTCGAATACACAGTCAGACATCTCCGCAAACTTAAACGTCAGGGTCTTATCTCCAAAAGCATTCCTACTGTCTATACGGATCGCTATGTTGCAGGATATAGTGCTTGTGCTAAGGAAGTGAGTCAATTTCTTTCCTCTACACCTGGAGTAGATCTAGAAATGGGCTCAGAGCTTATGTCTCATCTTGGAAATTCCATGAGTAATAATCTAATCAAGCCACTCACTGTGAATACATCCCATTCTCTCAACAGAGAGTCGTCCCCATCTCCATCTGATTCAGATTATCATAGTTCTGGAGCACTTACACCCCCCGTGGACATTCCAATGGAGGTGTCTGTCAAGACTGAAAAGGTGTGGAGACCTTTCTAAACAAAAAAAAGTAGCTTTTATTATCCTCTCAACTCTTCTGTGATATTATACTAAATATTATATGTATTTGTTATGTTTCTTTGAAAAAGTAATCCAACCTATAAATTTACGTAAATTTTCGTGATACAAATATTTAATTTATTATGAGTAATTTGACAAATAAATTCTTTTTGTCAATGAATATATATTGAGGCGTATTTATTTATTTTGTTGGGTCAAACAGTTGAGCTTTCCTCTGTAGTAGAAATTTGAAGAAAGCTAAATAATGTATGGTATGTACCAATGTAAGAATTCAAGCAACGTTGTATTCCACATATTATATATGTGGTAGATACATAAAAATGTATTCATTTGAAAAAAAAATGATTCCAATAAAAAGTAAGATACTTTAGTCTAAATATGATATATTGTTATAATCATCATGTAAAAATTAGTAAATAATGCTTTTAAAAGGTTCTGACATAAAGTTCAATTTAATCTAATAGAAGATACATTCAACTTCAAGAAAAAACAAACAACATAAACTCTTACTGTGGTTTACCTACTAATATGTACATTAGAATTGTGGAGATACTAAAGATCATCAATTTTACACGCAGCCCTACTTTAATGAACTATGTTTGTTTTTACATACGGGCAGGGGCATTGGTAAAAATTAGAGAGATTACTATCCTTCCACTAAAATAGTTTTAGACACACTAAAGACAATTTGCAAAATTTTACCATCTCTTCTGCTCCCCCCCCCCTCTATGTCAACTTTATTGTTGATAAGTACCTGGACCCTGTGGTCATATGTATCAGGACATCTAATAAAAATTAAAGTAAAATTAGAAATAAATTAAGAAATAAAAATATGAATTTTGTATGAATCAACAGCGTATCTTTACCATAGAAAACAAAAACATAGGTGGATGTTTTCTTACCTAAAGTAGCAAGGGAGATTAATATCCAAACTCGTCGCCAGAATGGGAATAACTTTATTTCCAAAATAAAAAAAAACCGTGACTCTCTCAATTATAGAAGCATGCAGATTTATTCAGAGCATACAGTGATATAAGGGTTGGAAATAGGGACATGAAATAATTGCTATAATTAAAGAAAGAGGTATGCACCAGCCTAAAGGAATATAAGAGTTCACTTGGCCAAGAAGGATAATATATGTAGATGGAAAATACATATTTAAAGTTTTCACAAAAACTAGTACATATTAAAGTAGAGTTGGATGTTGCGTAGGGACACTGCAGTTTTCACTGACAATTAAGCAAAATGAAGCAGGTACAGTGGATCTAAAGTCTAATGTCTACTCTATAAGTTAGATATACTTATAATAGGTATTTAAACTGAAAGACATATTAAGTAAATATTATGCAAAAGCAATTGTGACATCACATACCTTGAATTATGTTATCCTTTATGTTTGGTTAAGTTATGACCTTTACAGATCCTGTCTCCACTATGTTCCTTTATTTATTGCTTGACCTCCATTGAACTTCTCAAGACTCACTCACCAAAATCTTAGGGTTGGATAGAACTGCTGGGCTAGAGTCACACCCATGCATATATGGACGAATGAATAATACACAAATCCAAATTGATACATATTTAAAATATAAATGTACATATATTCATAATATGTTGATTTGTACAATGTAAATGTAGAACATTTTATGTTTGTTTGAGCAAACATTTTGTGAACGACATATTCGTTATAAAAAAGCAGCTCAAAATATGTACAATTGAGGATATAGTACATATAATATATTGGTAAAAAATTATAAGATCAATTAGATTCACGTGTATTTCGTCGAACTTCTGACATTTTAAAATGAGAGCAAACAAACGCAAATAATTGAAAAAAGTTGATATTTGTTCATATGTTGTATGTTTGTACATAACATGTACATTAGTAAACAATATAAAATGAAATGTTTCCAGCTCCAATAAATAACATTTACCTTTAACATTCAACAAAAAATACAAATAAACATAATTAAACTTCTGATATTAATGTAAATAAGTGGTACAAATTTAACGAAATACCACCCACGTGTGACTTTGCGAAGACAATTAAGTAGACATTCAGCTGTGCACTATAAAATTAAATGTGATATGAGGGAAGGGATTGACATGAAGTTGGGCGGCCCCAAGATGAAAACACTTTATACAAGTACTCCAGTGCTTTGGAATTGTACTTTATCCCTTCTACTCAAAAGGACTTAAAATATCTACTTTAACAATTATGAAAAATAATTTTGGGCCCTAGAAAGTAATGTTTTTCAAACCTCTCTATTGCCAATAACTTTTCATCGAGTATCATTTATAATAATAAATATTGTCATGCATTCCTTTCACGAGTTGAAGCCAAACTTCTCAAAATTTATTGAACAAACTAATTTCATTTCATTAGGAGCAAACTAAAAATAATAATTGTACATTATCGTTTTCATTTTGGCTATCAATGGGACGTCATATATTCAAAATGAGATTGCAATCCCATGTAATTTAAGAGTATTAATTCTCCTTCATCGATTAAATAATTAAACTAAAAAATGTTTGTAGAATAATAGGTATAATAGATAACAAAAACAATGAAATCAAGTGCTCGAGACTCGGAAAATAGCTACTTTATACCATCCCTGCCTTTTTGATTGTTTTTATAATTTTCAAATAAATTTCTTTTATTTTTACACTGGGACAATTAATGTGTATAACAATTTGAAGATTTGAAAATTAAAGCCTCATTGATCAACACTGTAGAAATGCAAAATTGTCTTTAGTTTGATTCATGAATGTCTTTTTTTGGCTCTAAAATCAAATTCATAATTTCAATAAAAATACTCACCTTATTTATTGTTCTATGGGGTAATATCCTAATTCTGGCAGATGGTAATCAATAATCTGGCCAAACAACATATTTACATATCTAGGTATGTACTTACCTACATACATAATACAATTGTCTAAAAGTGTGCATACCTAAAGAGTCCAGGTGTTGAGGAACTCAAAGGAACAAAACGAAGGATATGAGTGACTAACCATGGATAGAATATGAATATAACGTATGTTAATTGATAAAAAGCGTCTTCATATTATTATAATATGCTAAGTGTATATTTCTCTCTAAATTCATATTATAGCTTTCATCTATTAAGTCAATATAGCTCTTTTAAT
Organism: Lepeophtheirus nordmannii; assembly: GCA_963680855.1. Lineage (NCBI taxonomy): Eukaryota > Metazoa > Arthropoda > Copepoda > Siphonostomatoida > Caligidae > Lepeophtheirus > Lepeophtheirus nordmannii. The sequence goes on along the minus strand of OY804521.1, from coordinate 19,036,749 downwards.
GAGGAAAATTGAAGATTAAATTATAATTAATATTAAAAAAGGTTGTGAAGATGTTATTCATTTGTTTATTCTTATGATTTTTGTGTCACACACATCCATTGTTTAAGGTGTGTTTAATTTATCTACTTCAATATTGTCTAGAGTTAAAAATATATTCTATTTTTTAATTACATAAATTTCTCACATTACAGATATTTATGAGTAACACTTAGACTTAAGGTTATTAAGACTTAAATATATTAATCATGGGTCATAGCAAACTTTCTTTAATAAATCTTGCTCCTAAATATATAAAAGTTATTTATTTATTTATTTTTAATTTATGCCATTAGATGAAGTTTTCTTAATATTTTTTGGAAATTTATTTTGTTTAGTAACTCCATATACGTATATGAATAACAACCACAGACACAACAAGGCATTGCTTTTAGTTCACCATAGTCTATAAGTAAGCTTCCATTGTACCACAATAAAAAAAAACAATGGGGCTTTCTGTTGATAATAATAAAAAAAAAATGATAGCCAAAATGACAATATTCCAAAAGTCTATACACAATGTGACAAATAGAAATTATTGTTTTCGTGAGTGAAAAAATTGTGACCTGATGAGGATACAATAATAATTGAAATACACTTATGATTAGTGTCGGATTATTTTATAGAAATATGGAATATTTGTAGTAAAAATCTGAATTAATACACTATTTGTCGTTATATTAACTGTAACTATCTGATTCGTGTTTACACACACACAAAAAAACAAAAACAAAAAAAACAATAGAGATTAATTCCTACTCCTACGAATTAAAATACAAGATACATTATCTCTCATTATCTCCTTCTTCGTAATGTCAATAAGGACAACAAATAAACCAGGTGAACAGCAAAAAAGTATGCTAAATAATATTTGTATATAATTTTTGAGAATATTTTTTTCATTCTAACTTTTTAATTGCTAAGTTTAGGTGTGACGCACATTAGAACATTCCTTTTCTTTGAAATATTTTCATCTTTGAATTGTTTTAACTAACAGGTGTTTAACGACTATTTCGTCGTAGTCTTCAAAATATTTATGTTATTATAATAATTAACCAAATGTTTTCTCTTAATTAATATGGTTTTTTAAAAATTCCCAAAGGGTTGAATATATAAATTGAATAAGTACAAACTTGAGTCTAAGTGTTTTTAATTGAATCCATTACTAGATCCATTATCTTTGATAATGCCCAAAATTGTTAATTTTTGATATCATGTTTTTTGTTAAAGCTTTTTCCTACAAATATTCCATTAATTCTGTTTTAAGCGTATATACATGTACATGTATATACGCTTAACAAAATTAAAGGAATTTGTGTTGGAAAAAGCTTTAACAAAAAACATGATATCAAAAATTACGAACAAAGTCTAATCAAGTCAGTGTAAATATTTGATTCGTGACATCAAATATTTAATAGTGAGTTCAAAACTTCATTGGAATGGAAAAGTTCTTGAATTTTTATTTAATCAAAGTCCTAATTTGAGTAATAGTGAATATTTTGTTGTCATCTACAAAAAGCAAAAATATAGACCCAATCATGTGAAAAACTTGTCAACATGTAACAAGTTTGGACATACTTAACAAAAATTCCATGGACATGTTTAATCGGTGTCGGAATTGGAACTTATTTGTAATAATTAGATAACACTAATAAACAACATTTTCGTGTCAGGTCCTTTGGTTAGTTTATTTGCTATTATGCCAAAAATTTAACTTATACAACAAAACTGTCGAGGTTTTGTAGACCAAAAAATAATAATAATGTGAGAATAAAAGGAATTAGACATTGATTTAATACTGTAAAAATAATTTAATATTGTCTATAAATGTTGCTAATTAAATAAAAGAAATAACTACTGATATAGCATAATTTCAAAATATATTGATATTTCATCATTAAAACGTACCTCAATCCCTTTTATCTTCGAGGTAGAAGCAGTGTCCCAATATTAGTGGATATTTTTGAATTTGCTCCATAAAAAACTGGACATTTTATGAATTTAGGTAGAGTACCCATACAGTATGGACATTACAATTGAATATAGGACAGTTGTTCCCCCAAGGTATTTTATTTTATTGTATATTAGATACTCCAATATTCTATGGTTCTTTCATTCGAAAAAAAGATTAATAAATCAAAATTAAATTAATAGCTGAAAAGTACCATAGAGTAAAATGAGATACTATAGATATAGAAATTGCAACTTTTACACAATATATTTAAAAGAAGACAAAAATCCAAACTAAGAACTATTATACTCTTGTTATAGAAATATAAATAAAATCTGGAACAATAATGTCTAATGCTAGATGCCCTTGACTAGTAAGCGTAAAAAGTTCAAGCTAACATTTTTATTCAATTTATTATTGATCAAATCTATCTTTGGGATTAATAATGTCGCAGTAAGGAAGTCGGTCTAGCAATGTGGTTTGAAATTAAACAAAATGAGAGAAAAAAACCTTTATTAAACCTTCTAACATGACATGAACAATTTTTTAGACAAGTAAATGAAAAAAAAATCATATTTCATTCCCTCTAAGCCGAGTTTTTTTCGGACTTTTTTGGCTTTAAAATAAAACTAAAGTAGTTTATTACGAGTATTGCTCACGACACTTCACAATATAAAACTACTATAGGAAGAAGGGAACAACTTTTCTGAAGGGAAGAAGGAGTCTCTCCTATCCCACCGGGATTTTTGCCTATACTTATAATACATTGAATAAACCAATTATATGTGAAAGGAATAAAATTTTGGTTCTTTGCAGGACACTTGTCTTATGTTTCAAACGGTCCGGATTCAAAGATTCTGTCTGGTTTATCCACAGAACTAATAACTATTTGGAGTATGTCTGTATTTGCTAGTTACTAAGGTGGACTCACACAAAAAAGGGGCTTGCGATTTAGATTTAAGTTGTAAAATGGGTTACATATATGTATATACTCTACCAAAACAAGTAGTGGGAATTGTTATACTGGACAAACGGTCGTAGTAGGCTGCCTTAGTAGAATGAATGTAGTATTGGCATAGTATCCTCGAATTCCTTACTTCTGGGAAAAAAGATATAATCTGAAGAATGGTTTTCCTTCTTTGTGTCTTAAATAAATCCTGCTTGCACATTGTTTAAACTGTTTTTCATTGAAGTAGGGAAGTAGAAATTAGCCAAGTGCGTGTTTGAATTACATATAGTACATAAAAATGTTGCTTATAATGAATTAATATGACATAAAAGGTATTTTTAGATTAGATAGTTAGCTAATAAAGCTATTTTCTTTGAACTATTATTAGTATCCTAAGTGAAGATTATATACTTAGCTATTATTACATATTTATCTACTCTTCATCATAACTTTCCTTTTGAACAAACATGAAGTAGAGATAAATATTTTATAAAAATAATATAAATAAGGAAAGCTAGAGAGACAATTCAATTGTGTATCAGCCTAATTATATATTAACCACAATTAGTATATTGATTTGGTCATCAAATCATCTAATAAAAGGAAACTTTGCATTCAGGCTCTTCAGAATTTTATGAAATTTAATAAACTTATAGATTTTGCATACTGCATATTTTTTTTTTTTACAAGATCGATTTTCGAGTTATTGAGTCTTTCATTTTTGCTATTTTAGAAAAAACTGCTGTTTACACCAAATTTCAAAAAGTCATATCTTCTGAACCTGTGCTCCAATTTTAACAAATAAAACTTTGCTGAAAAGTAAGTACATGTACCAAAAAGACGGTTTTTGTTAAGTACTTGTTTATGCATATTTAATTAGATTCATATTTCAGTTCTAAATTGCACCCTAAGAGATATGAAAATATATTTAAAGTATGATATTCTATCTGCGAGATAATTTTGATTTGAAATAGAAATGAGATACAGTCTGATACATATGTATATATATATACATTCAGTTCATTGTAACATAAAAAAAAGATAATTCAAAATTTATCAGATGATGCCAAAACGAGGAAGTAATAATGCTTTTTTTCCATTCAAGCGCTTAAAAATGAACAAAATGCATGAACAGCACTCATTTTTTGCTCAATACAAGGAGAAGTGAAAAAATTCCTTAAATTATTATGCCTATAGTTTACTTATTATATGCGATATATATATATTATAAATATTTTAAAATATTAGTGCTGAAATATATTAATTAAATTTACATTTTAGGGTACTCAAACGTCTCTTGGGGTCCTGATTCTTCATGAGAATTTAAAGATATTGCTGTATTTTCATTTATTTTTCTACATTTATTAGACTTTTGAGTTGAAATGGAATACCTTTTATCATCAATTTTGTTTATACTAAGAATCCTAAGACCTGATTGATCAAACAAAAATAAAATATGGTCGGTTTTATCCATTTCTGATCTTTTTTAATTTGGGTTTCCACATTAAGCACCATTTCAAACATTTTAGGGAGTATATCTTCTTTAAACTTCCCCTTCAGTATTTCTAGATTTTCTTGAAACCAGATTTTTGTGATCCTTTATTAGTTTTTAACTTTTTCTCTTGTATTAACCAAATATACAATTTAAAAAATACTTATATCTAATATGGCTTTTAAACACATTTGAACAGTTGAAGTAAAATCTTTTCGGTATTCACGCATAAAGAAGTTTCATCAGACTGCTTACATGAAGCATGATGCTAAATGCGTTTGATTTTAAAAATACTCCACTAAAGTTAATCAAAAATAAGGTAAAAAAGGAATTATGATGATATTTGTAAACTTAGTACACCTTCATAAACATTTCAATAATTTAAATTCTTTTGTTGACAAATACACTAATCAGAAACATAAATTTTTTTTTTCAAAGAGTAATTAGTAATTTTAGGGATAGGATGAAAATCAATAGACAGTGATCTACAAGGCCTCAAACGAACTTCATAGAAATACTTAATCTTAATAAATTGATTTATTTTTAATATCATCCAAAGATATCATAGCTTTTCCAACTATTAAGAACATTGCGATAACCAAAGTGATAAAAGTTCACTAAGCATTTCACAAACCTGGGATCCTCTTTATAACTTTAAAAATTTTCACTTCTATTATCAGCGATCAAGAATTTTTTGATAACTCGATTACATAGTTTATTTACTCATACTTTATGTATGAATTTATTAAATTATTAATCGTTTATTAATTACCATTAAACGTTTTCAATATATATATATATATGATGTTTCTTTCATTCTTTAAACTATCACATACATGTTTTGACATCCCTCACACCATGTACATTTAAGGATTCATCTTACTTTTATAATTTATTTTTAATAGTTTTGATTATTTTGTGCTAATTTGAGTTTCTACATGCATATATTTATGTATCATTTAAGCATATACATATATTTATTTTCCAATTCATTAAAAGTCTTAAATGAAAGACATGTTTCTTAATCACATACTATTATATTGTTTCAACCTAGTACTGAAAATAGCATCTTGTAGATTAGTAAAACGTCATGACAGCTGATGCTGCTTCCTTCTCAAACATTCACCAAATTGTCAAGGTTACCAGGTTGATTTTCTCTTTCTTTCTTTTTTACATATCAAAAGTGCATATTATTTACAATCCTAGACATAGACGTTCCTTGAGAGGGTACTGAAGGAAATAGACATGAATTTCTATCTACTACATTACATCAAGGATTCAAAGCTGATCATTCTTCAGTAATAAGGGAGGGAATGATCAAGCTATAATTATTTTGCTGTTCTACCCCAAAGGATCTTTTATTTGATTCATTTGAGCACATTGCTACGGAAACGGAGGATGCAATCATTATCCCCCATAAAATATGTTTTTATCGCAAAAGGGATGATTTAGGCATTTTCAACTCCTTTGCATGTCAAAACTTATGCACCATATGGCCGTGTTCTATACAAAAATTAAGGAAATAATGATAGAGCTTTACAAAAATAAACAAATAAATAACACAGCTTACAAACAAATAAACGATACAGTTTACCAGCTAAGATTATTTTTGAATTAAAAGTACTCTCTTTAAGGGCTCTTTTTCACAACACTAACTACCAGAGTTCCACAAAATACGACCCTCTATATCAATTCATCCGATCCACCGATGGTGCTTGAGTTTGTTTGTTAAGATATAAAGCTGTGATATTTAGATAAAATTTATATTACATTCCTAATTTTCAAAAACCCAATAAACCTTCACTTGTCTACTCTTGAATTTATGATTAGGATGTTATGATACAAATTTAAAAGATATATAAGGAGAAAATAGAGTGTCATTTTATCATTACTAGTTAAGATGAATTCAATTTATATAAATATATATATTTGAATATTGTGTATTTGTTGAAATTTTGATAGAAGCTACAGTGATTATACAACTTACATAACATAATATATGTGTCGTGTATAATTTGTAACTTGTATAAGCAGAATGTACAAATTGAAATTTGTATGTCACATAAACAGTTTTGTGGAGTTATGCGTTAATTTGTAATATATAACTGTAATAAAATGTTTTTCACAAAAATAAACATCAATTTATGAGATAAAATTGAAAACATAGTATGAGTAATTTGTAATAAATAATTTAATACTTATACAACAAATGTTTCCCAACACGACATAACGTATTTAAGAGTGATCCAACTTTGGGCACAAAATGTCTCATCGATAAATAATTTTCAATATAAAAAATAGGGAAAATTGCATCCTCAGTATTAAATTGAGCATACCATGGAATAATTGCATTATCAGTATCATCACAAATAAATTAAATTTGTCTTTTAAAATGATTCTCCTCATTTTTTGATTGCAACTTTTACAATCTGCTTAGTCAAGTAACGACTTGTACCCAATATAAATATACATAAAATCAAACCAATAATAATTAATTGACTATCTGACACGTGCTTGACATTTTTTCAATCCTCCGGCCCTCCACGAAAAAAAGTTTGGTGAATCCTATTCTATTTATGTACCTAATCTTATATTCAATTTGTAATTAGTTAATTGAGTTAAAATAAAATTATATTATAATGACTGTAGCATCATGGTTAATCACGTTAATTTCAAATCTATATTTTTTTTTTTTAGAGAATCCTAAGGTTTTTGAGAGATCGGACCCTACATTTTTAGATTTTATGGCCCATTTTCTAACTTCAACTTCTATTTAAGCCAAGGATACTCATTTTGAGCATTAAAAAATGTTTCAAATGGTTTCTTAATCCTTCTGCGTGCCACTACTTAAGTAGCTCTATCGTGTGTCATTAGTTTTTAGCGAATTTTTGCTCAAAATTGAATGGAAATTTACACACTTACATAGATGGACGTTTTCTTCTTAATTAAGAATTCTTATCGGGCGTTTGACATCTTGTTTGGAAGCTGTGGGTCTCAACTCTTTAATGCATTCCTTATTAATCCCTTTCATTTAATATTCAAGAAGTGATTTAAGTACAAGGGATTTGGTCGACTTTTGAGCCTACTTCCATCTCCTACGCCCCCAGGAGTCCCTATAGGCCATAACAAAGACTGGAAATGGAATTTGCATTAAATGCACTAACGAATCAACATTTTTTAATGCACAAAACGAGTATTCTTCAGGGCTGAAATTAAAGTTGAAGTTGGAAAATGGGCCAAAAAATCTAAAAAAGTTGGGTCCGATTTCTCAAAAACCGTCGGACTCTCGAAAAAAAAAAAATTTATACAGATTTGAAATTAACGTACAAAACTGAATAACTTATAACCCTAAGGATTTTTGACTGTTGACCAGTGTAACTATAAAACACAAATTGTTAATTAAAATAACATAACTTTAAGTAAATACTGAAGAAAATATCAATTAATTAAGAACGGAACAGTATCATTTAATTAACGACGATTTTGATGAGAATACATTTTGGTCTCTACTTGCAACAAAAATCCTAGGAAATTAATTTCTTTTTGTTCGATACTCGCTTTTGAGTCATTATGGTGTGATTTGCCTCAAGATTTTACAATTATGAAATAGGATAACGAACGGATACGTAAAAAAATAAAGAGAATTGACTTTTCAACCCATGGTTTTGATTTCTAAAATAATATCATCGTTCAACCATGAAAGAGGTTTTTAGACCGTTCATAGAACGACTTTAATAATTATTTATTATTTTGCTTGTAAAAATAAGATTAAGCTGAGGAAGGTATTGCTTAATAATATTTAAATACTAAGCATATTCATCTCCAATTGATTTCCCTTCAACATGTATTTTCAGGGTTTTCTATTTAGCCACATAATTTTTTTTGATTTTGTCTTACACGTAATACTTCCCCATTTTCTGAAAAGAAAGACAAATTAGAACTTAAAGTAGGGAGAATAACAATTTATATTGATTAATGTGTGAAATAATATTCATATGAGTCCAATATATTCTTTATTGATCGATAATGACGTAGAAATTATATTTATGTAACTTATGTTCATGAGGGATATGTAATGTCGACATGTGATTAATATTTATGTATTACCAAATTGTGTATTAAAGTTCATTTAAACAAATGGTTTGTTCAAAAATATAAATTCTTTAAATTTACAACTTTTGATAAAGGAAGAATACTTTCTTGGTTTATTAGGTAATTATTAATTTTCGAATGAGTGTGTGCCAATTCCAATAACTTTTGTGTTTCATAATTTATTAAATATTGCTCAATTCCTCAGATAAGTTATAATGTAGTGGAGGTTATTAGAAATTCATATCAACATATTCTGATAATTTTATCCACCGACATATCATACAGTCTTTTTTGCATTTTTCACAACTATTTTTCATTTATATCTTTTTTATCTTCATCTTTTCCAGTTTCGTTATTTTTTATTCTTCGGATGTTTTATTCCTTTGTTTTGACTTTTTTCTAGTTAAAGACATGTACAAAATTTCAATTTTGTCACTCTAGCTATTTTAGGAATAATTATTATTTTCTGATTGTATAATACGACTATATTTTTATATATTAATAAATTACCTTTTTTAGTTTAAACTAGTAAGCTTTTTTGGTTTATAGTTGCATATTGTATATATATATATATTTGTGTTCTTTTTGTACTTTTAGGATTCCAATATTGTTTTATTGATTTAAGTGTCTGTTGTATAAATTGTACACATTTGTCATTCTCTTTGCTTTCGATTCTCAATTTAGCTTGTGTCTTTTTATTCATTATTACTACTATTCTTTTATGATTTATCTTGATAGTGAAGTGTTAATTTTGATAATAAAAACTTAGCTTAGTGGCTCAACATATGAAAATTATAGCTGAGATAGTACGCAAAATCTACGATACAGTACAAAGTGCAGTATGATATCGACTGCAGAAAGTTCGTTTCGGTATACATGTATATGGGAAATTTTGTTTTGGAGGGGGACACATCTCAAGATTTGATGACTTTTTTATAAGAGATAATTCTTTATATAAATATAAAACTTGTACTGAACCAAACGCAAGTCCGATTCCAATCAATCAATTTTAGTGTAGCCATTTTCTTGATTTGCTTTTTTCAAATATGACCTAGACCTTTCCACTTAAAGTACATATTTTTAATACTGAAATCATTTTATATATAAAATGATTCTTCTGAAATATCTTTACAAATGTTTTTAAATATTTCAAAAGCTGCAACATGTTCTTTACTCTAAAAAAATTTATGTTATGATGGATCATAATTTAACAGATAATATTATAATTTTAAAATGGAAAATCTTTTCATTTGATTAATCATCCTCAAAAATAATTCGGTCATAATTTTATGATTCTACATTTTTCAAAGGGAGTTCTGTCTTCATTGGAGGAACACTTGGGGTCTTCGCATGAGATCATTTTTCTTAATACCTGAAATTTCATGATATGATATGGGTAGGAATGTGAATAATATGCAAATCGGGCATGTAAGAATAAAAAAAAGAGAAAATCAACCTGGTAACTCTGACAATTTGATGAATGTTGTGAGGGAAGCAGCTTGAGCTGTCATGACGTTTTACTGAGCTACAAGCTGCTATTCTCCTTTATATATACAAATGAAGACATCATTAATAAATAATAACATTATGTATACCATAGATGAGAGGCAGAAAATTAACTGAAATTAATGTCAGGAAATTATATATTTTTAACTAATACGAGGACTTGAGATCTTTACTATCAGGTAGATGTTCTCCCCTCAGTAATAAAGGAAAAATGATAACAGCTTTGGAAAACAAAAAGACCTGTTTGAAGAGCCAACTCCACAAAGTCTCGCACTCGGCATATTGCATATTATTTATATTCCTAGATATGGGGTTACTCTGGATATTGAGATTATCCTGGGAAGCATTAGGATTTTGTTAAGATCAAAAAATTGCCAAAAAAACATATCATGGTATCATTCTTAATGCCCTTTATTAAAAAGGCAGGAAATTGTATATAATGCCTGAGTTGATTGGGGGAAGTGATAATAATAATCTGCAAAATTGCCTTTGCTGATTAAGAAAATATTCATAGAAAAGTGCTCAGGAAAGGTACTAAGTGATGCTGAATATATTGGCGTTATAATAGAAAACTTTTTATTGAAAGACTCCAATATACTCGAGATATTTGATTGGTTATGCTAATTGATTAATAAATATTAAAAATTTCAATAAATCGAGTTTAATCTATACTCCTTTCTATTGTGGTGTTGTAAAAATTCAATGTATGGATAGTCCAATGAATGATTTAATAATTGGAAACTGATATTAACAAGAGTGTTAATTCAGTAGTATCATAAATCTAGCTTCTAACTTGTCATTGCGTTCTAAAAAAGTCGCATCCCTAACTTCTCTTCACATGACTTGCTCATAACAATTTATGGGAAAATATAATAGTATGTTGCTTTATGCCTTTAAAGTGTTGCTTCTCCTTCACTTCAAGAAAAATGCCTCATGAAAAAAGCCTTTAATAAAGAATCCAAAGACCTGTAATAACTAAATCAATTCTTTTGAAATCTTTTGTTAACCAAATTTGACGTGAGTGTATTGACACATACATAAATGTAAAAAATAATTGGATGTTCTCTTATTATTATCTTAGAAACGCATGATATGCTTATTAACAGTGTCAGTGATTTCTTGGGGTACCAAAATCCTATCATTATATGGAATTAGATTAGAACTTGATAAAAATTTGTGTAAAGATGGATTCCACGGTCTCTAAAGAAAACTATGAAGAAATATGAAGAAAAAGTCAATTTAACCATTGTGATTTTTGAACATAAAAACCTGAGAATCTCAGAATCAAAACATTTTGGGCAATTATATATGGGGATGAGTTAGAGAAAAGTAACATAGATTACTACTTATATGTGACGAATGAACTTACACAGGAGTACAAACCAGTTTGAATTCTAAGAATCAATTAATTTTAATAGAAATATGATACAGTTAAGCATCAAATAATATTTTGATCAAATTCGAAATTGAAAACTGCTGGACTGAAGTATTATCGCAACATTTCAAAAGTTATCATCAAACCTCAATAAATTAATATACGCCTTTATCTTATATAACTTTTGAAATAATGATTTCTATGTAGAGGTTTTCTTTTTTAAAATGCAGTAGTATGCCTTTACTTTAAATTAAACTATGATTTCTATCATAGATAATGATAAAATTACAAGTTTTGAAAGAAAGAAATTCTCTTCCAATGCATTTCTCATATTATTCGAATACATATACATTTCAAAATTTAAAAAAACCATTTTAAAACCTGAAAACGACCATCTAGAATCTATGCTTAATGTTCAATCCTTTTAGATAGTTTTTGTAAAATAATTCTTTATTATGATCGGTTATTCCATTTTGAATTAAATGATCCTCGTTTTGGATTGTAAATGGGCTAGAATTAGGACATATAATCGGACAAATTGAATAAACAAATATGTGGATAGATTTAGTTTAAATTCATGTATATAACTTTCTTTCTACTTAATGAAGCCTTTTGGTCCAAAATGTCCATAACGTTTTTGCAACATTATTAAAGGAAATAGTTTCAGGAGTCTTTTGAATGAGGCAAAAAATAATTGTTATCCTTCTTTTAAAACTTATATTCAAATATGTATTATAGTCATAATTACTACATAAAATATGTTAATAACAGTATCAAATAAAGCATTATTTTAAAAAGTAGTGCGTACTCTAATTATAATACGAATCAACTATTTCAAACTTTCATGTACCTACATGAAGTAGTTTCTATGTATTTGTGTTTAAATCCCTAAATTGATTGTGCTCTATATCAGGTTTGAACTTTTTGTATGTGCATTTGGATGCGGCTCACAGAGTTAACATATTACTACGTTCAATAAATATCGTTTTAAAAATATGCCTTGATTTCATTTTAAAGAGTATAAATTAATAAATATAATTATAAATCTACGGAAGTATTTTTTCGTATGCAAGCCACGCAACCTCAAATATTTACTTCATCAAATCCATTGTGTTGTAAATTTTTATGTTTCTTTGTCACAAAATCAAGGCCATAGCTCATTTTTTCGTGTTTTAATCGAAAAATTAATTATTTACACATTACATTTTTTTAAATTTGTATAGAAGGAAAAAACCAGGCTTTTTCATCTGAATTAAGATTTTCTCGTACCTTCATATTAAAATCTAAATATTTCCATTTCTTTTTTGTCACCTGAAATTAAGTTAAATTTTAGAAATTGGACTAGTGAGCTAATTGAGTTTTTTTCTCGGTCATGGAATGGATTAAACTCTCGTATAAGGATCAAAATGAAAATTTTTCTAATGAAAATAGACTTAAATTTTCAGTTTCATCTCATGATTGATAAAAGTGTCAATTTCCCTCTGCTGGTTGCAGTCATGAATATAATATTTTGTTTCTTTTTTCCATCTCATAAATTGATTAATCTATGGTCTTGCAAAATGCACTTTGTTATTTTGTTATTGAAACTTTGGATTACATACTTCTTCTTTTATTGCAATAGATCCCTGAGTGTATATATTTTATTATATGAAACTTAACTCAGTGAATGTCGAATCAAGTTTTCATTTCAGGGTCATATAAATTGATTCAAATAATGAAAATCTCGCCTGTTAATGGAATTAGTTGAGGGTTTTGAATATGTCTTTGATCCCATGTTGTTGTCCTCAAGTTCAGACATTATTCATATGTCTAATATTTACAAAATATGATAAAATCATATCTTTTTCATTCATTAAATGTATATTATTTCGAGTTCCTGACGTTACTTTGAGCATTGATGCCTTTTATACATAATTGACTAAATTATAATGTTGAATTAAATAATGGGCGTAAGGAGATTTGTTAACGACTTTTAGAGTTGACTTTACATTGGAATTGAATAAATATTTACCTAATGAGTTTTAGGCTCTATGTCTTATTCTTGTAGTCTACTGTGAAAGCCATTCTAGTGTGTGTTGTTCTCATTTGAAAGTTAAAATTCTCATGAACTTGATTTGGCTTAGAGGGGATGAAATCTTTATGGTCTCACACTTTTGAATTATATTAGGTAATAAGTAAATATAAAGTTCACAACACTCTTTCTTAAAAATATGCTTGACAGTGTAAATATACCCATTGTAATTCATTCTCTTTTAAATGATATCTTTATTAATTATTCTGAGGGCTTACAATATATCGTAATTAGTCCTTTGACACAGTATGCAATTTTCAAGTAACTCATACAAAGGCTTTATGTTCTGAATTAAAATTAGAAGTCCTTTCATTAGTAACTAATTCATAAATATCAAATACCATTATCAAACAAATAAAGAGCTTGTAATGTTCTTGAAACTTCCAATTGGTACTATCTTCAAGATGGTTATAGAGTGTTTTTTGCAGAGCTTTTCTATTCTTAAATGACAGCTCAGTTCGGACAAAAATGGAATGAAAAAAAAAAATTTGAACTATTCCTTAATTATTAAGATCTCTGAAGTGTTTTGAAATAAATATTTTTTAATTTAAAATTATATTTTTGCTTCTTACAGTCTACAGGTTTTTATTCATTATCTATTAGGACTATGAATTGTACATATTTTCATCTTTAAGTATGTAGTTTCAAACCTTGTTTTAATTTCATAAAACTGAGTTAAGAATATGTATATCAATACATTGAGTTCAAGTGTAGTTTGATATTCCCCTATACATGCAATTACTGATATAATTTGTATTGGGTACTATGTAGGCAGTGGTTGTATATATTTATATATAATTAATTAATTATATTTGTTTGTACACATGTAGGGGACGACAGGGATTGTTGTCACAAATTGTAGGAGATAGGCTTATTATTTGATCTCTTATATATGAATATGGATTGTATACCTATCAATATGTAGATATGTACTTTTTCTTTTCTTTCTACGGAAGAACAACAGTATTTAGTTCAATTTTACATTAATAAATCATTGATCATTCAACAATACATACAATACAATTTCCAAGTGTAAGAATGCTTGTAATGAATCTGTATTTGAATCAATATAGGGATAACTTCACCAAATTGTTCTCCAAACTTCTTAATAAATCTCAAGTGGCGATATGTAGTTCTTCTCTTACTATTTCTCTATTCATTTGTCTGGAAAGATTGTCCTGGTATCCTTTTTTATCAAAGCTCATGTTTTTGTATTTGAATTTGAGTAATATTTACATCAAAATGAGGATAAATATCATTCTGGCAAATGTTTAAAAAGTTAAATGAACTAACTAAGACCCGTAGTCACATCAATATTTATCATTTGAGAGACCTACAAAGTACAAGTCAAACTACAATCTTAGTTATATAATATGTACAATATTATAACTAGTAAGAAAATTAAAAATTATAATTTGTAGAATATGAAAATAAAATAAAATAAATATTCAATTTTTAAATAACATCAGTCATTAAGAGGCTGTCAAGCTCTTCGGATCTCTTTCTCCTGAATGGAGGGTGAGCTATTGAAGACTAATTCTTCAGATGCTCTCTTTATAAGAGGTCTCTTAATAGACTCAAATTTAATTCAATTTATTTTGTTTTGGGCCTTCCTCACTCCACTCTGCGAGTGAAGGAAGTGAGCTCGTTAATCAATTCCTTGTTTTTTTATTAAAGTTTATTTGATTGTTTGACAATTTGTTTTCTATTGGCCCATCCATTCGGGGATTTGGATCTGGAGAGTGAAACACACCTTTTGCATGGCGAAAAAAGAATAAAATAAAGTACTAAAAGGTCTTGACTATGTCAAACCGTTGTGTTTGGGGTTCACACCTTGATACGTCCCCCTTTTTATTCGATAAAGCTATTATTTTGTGTGTTCTCATTTGAAGGTTAAAATTCTCATGAACTTGATTTGGCTTAGAGGGGATGAAATCTTTATGGTCTCACACTTTTGAATTATATTAGGTAATAAGCAAATATAAAGTTTACAACACTCTTTCTCAAAAATATGCTTGACAGTGTAAATATACCCATTGTAATTCATTCTCTTTTAAATGATATCTTTATTAATTATTCTGAGGGCGTACAATAAATATATCGTAATTAGTCCCTTGACACAATATGCAATTTTCAAGTAACTCATACAAAGGTTTTATGTTCTGAATTAAAATTAGAAGTACTTTTTTAATTTACTTGTATCAAATATGTTGAATTATAGAGATTAATATCTTTAATTTTTTCATTTCTTTGGCGTGTAGATTATAACTTTTACCCGTCACCCCAACATTTTATAAGCCATTTTTCTATCACTATCTAAACCAAACAAGATTATTGCAGCGAAGAAAAGTTATTTTAATACAATTTAGATACATATTTATGTACATAAGAAATATCATTTTATTTGTTTTGAATTACAAAATATGACAGTAGTTGCATGGAAAAGATAGGACAAAAACTTTTTTGGAGATTGTCACAAATAAGCAGTCCTGCAGACTTGTGTATCCTCCAAACCCTTGATCCTTGTTGCTAACAACCTTTACTTCATAGTATCTAATGAATATACTGTAGCCTTTTTCTTGCACTGTACTGCCTTAACTATACTTTGTGCAAGTAAGTGTACTATATAACCTTCGACTATTCTTGAGGGATTCAGGGATATAAATCCTGTCGCAGTCCTCTACATCAGCTTCAAACAATCTCCAAAGTCTCGGTATAATATAATTGAAGCCCATTTGTACCGATGTTTGTCTCTTTAAAGCTTTGGCTAAGCTGCTTATAAAATGTAGGTCTATCATTCTCCTCTCAGTCTATGACCAAATATTAATGCAGCATAAGTATCATTCATGTTAGCTGATGGTGAGTTACAGAATTCAAACAAGGTTTTTCTAAATCAAAACAACCGGTTATCCGTCTTTTCTATTAAATTCTTCATACTCTTTATCAAGCTGGGACATCATTAGCAGATGTTTCAGCAAAATTATATGCTAATGTTATTAATTTGTGTTCTATACATATTATAACTTGTACACAACATAAAGGCTTATGTAATAAATTAGCCATAACTAAACTTGTATTATCTAAGCATTTAAATTAAGATAATCGTTCTATGAAGTATATTTGTATATATTCTTAAGTAAAGTCATAAATTGTTGATGAATTAACAATCAATATGAATTTTTTTAGCAATATACTCTGTGTGAGAAATTTCTTCCAGCAATTCACTCTTCTCCTCAGGAAGACACTCTTTCAAAAACTTTTTGATTACCGTTTTTTTATGACATTGGATATCTTCCATCCAGAGTTTTTATGATTTTTTTTACAAGGATAACTTCGACAAATAAAATAGGATAAAGTCCATACATTAAAAAGTCTAAAAGAAATTTGGTGATTTCGATTCTTTCGCTTGATGTTAATGAAAAGTTCATAACACTCCTTTCCATCAATATGATTGACTATAATAACCTGGAATCATTTTCCTTTCATGGAGACCTTTAAAAATAATTTTGAGTGTTAATTGGTGTTTAGACCAGGTTTCCTATTTTTAAGTTACAAATTTATAAGTTTTGTATTAAAACGTTATTAAAAGTCTTTGTAATGTTAACATATTTCACAAAGTTCAAATATATTTGCTAATCATCATGCTTAACAGAACAAACTCTATGTCATTTAAATGTTTAAAATGTAGTTTAAATCATACATGGTAACACATTGTAAATATTTGAGTATCTTAAGGCAATGTTTCAACTATATAAGGAAATAATCAGGACGAATGAATAACAACTCAGTTTTTTACTTTTTTTAATAGAGAAGTAATAATATATTTTATTAATTACATAGGAAAAATATCATGCTTTTTCACCCTCTAATTAAATTATATCAAAAAGAAAAAGAAGATTAAGATGAAACCAAAAGTAACAATGAATACTTCAATTTTTATAAAAGACTAGCAAGTAATAATAACAATATACGATTAATGATATTACTTATACTTCACATATGTTTTACTTCAATAATTATGGCATAATTCGACATTAAAGCTGATACAGAGCTGACCTTATTAGAAGTATTCAGCAAAATGTATGATTATCTGAAATATAAAAGAAACCTAGCCTTCGATCGATTCAAATTTGTACTAAGGAAAAAGAAACTGCAATGTGTCAAAATCTTGAAGCTGGTAAGACGAAGCAAATGAACGTAGTAAACCCAGCGAACAAGCAAGTAAATGCTAACATCGAGCATTCAAAAATTAGAAGGAAAACCGAAAACCAAAATTTAGTGTTTAGTAGAAGATCAGAAACCAAAAACCCTTTTACACTTTCCAATAATAACCCCTCCTTAAAAGCCATGAAATTAGTGTTAGAAAAGGGTTTCAACGATGCAGAGAATATGGTATTAAACTCAAACCTGACAAATTCAAATTTGGCCAATCTAAGGTTCGTTGGTTATATAATAAGTGAAGATGGTATTGGCTTTGATGAAAAGAAATTGGATGCAATAAAAAACTTTCCAAGACTAACAAATCTTTCTGAATTTCGAGCATTTATGAGCCTCGTTAACCAACTTGGTGGATTTTCTTCAGAAGTAAGTATAGCGACAGAACCACTTAAATCAAATCTCAAGAAAAAAAAAACGCCTTCTTGTGGACTCCCGAATGTGACAATGTGTTCCAAGACGTCAAAAATCTTCTTACTAGTTCTCCAATTCTTGCTTTGTTCAACCCTCTGAAGCCTACAAGACTCGAAACAGATGCATCCAGAACAAAAGTATTAGAGTTCAATTTACTACAAAAACATGAAAGTATTTGGAAACCTATAGAATGTGGATCACGACTCGTTACAAAAACAGAAGGACGATACGCTATGGTGGAGCCAGAAGCATTAGCAATCAAATATACCATTTAGCCGGCATTCTAACTTTTGAAGTTAAAAGTTATGCATCACTATCTACCATATTTAACACTTACTCCTTAAATAAAATAGTAAATGTCAAATTACATAAATGTGTAATATCAATTAGAATTGAGCGTGGAAAGGATTTCTTCAAAAATGATTAAACAACATTGCACTACTCTACAATTTCTATTTCTAAATTTTTTCCATTAACCCTCTGTAAAATGAGTTATATAAAAATTAATCCATTAAGAAGTTAATGTATTCAAAGAAATTGGTTGAAACAAATTCAGTGTTGATATTCCATGTATTTATGATTTCAGAAGAACTAGCTTTCGCACTTTCTGATTCCTCAAAAAATGAGTTTCAACCCCTAAATAATATTATGCTATTATTAATAGAATAGATTGTATATTTATATGTTATACAATCAAATTATTTCGATATTAATATGTAAATTAATAATAAAAAGTGTAAAATCTAGTTCTATTCATTGAACCCTCAATGAAGATATCCTCTCAAATTAGTCCATGGCGATGACAATATTACACAATTTCTTAAGGAGGTATGATGATGTAGTACAGCAGATGGTAAAAAGCAAGTATGTCCACGTTAAGAGACAAATACAATTATTGAATGGTTTTCCAACTAACCTATGTAGTTTATGTGTAAATACATTTTCCATGTTATGAACATAGAGTCTCTGAATTGTATATCTCTCCATAGCCAAGAGGAAACAAAATGTTGTCTGACAAAACCTACGTCTGGTAATAACAAATTTCAGTCTTTCCTATTCTATATTGAAAGTGGAGAATGACTCAAGACATTTTTAAGCATTAGTCTCATTGATAAGAAACTTCTTCACGGCTTCATTTAAAACAACAAATTTGTTCTCCAAAGTTATCTTGAGGTCCAAGAGAACAAGAAGAGTCACTTTTTATCTTTGTCTTTTTTCCTTGTCCACACTACAAAATGTTACATCTGGATGATCAATAGGTTGGATGTCAGCGATATTATTCACAGATGAGGATCTTTAGAGGAAAACATGGCGAAGTTCTCAAAAAAAATAATAATGGTGTCGTAGAATAAAATAAAATAAAGTAAAGATCGTCATTCCGGATCTGCGACTTAATAACCAAATTCTACCAACCTAATGTTTTGCTCCTTAATATAGTTTAAGTTTAGTCCTTAAAATATTTGAGAGGCATTTGCATTTTCTGAAGCATCATGATCCTAAAAAACACTATGAAATTAAACTATAGACTCTAGGCTATAATGTCCTGTTATTTACTTTTGGGAATTTTGATGAAAAGTACAAAAATTTCGGGTTGTTTTTATTCACGCTTATTTCTTATTGACATTACACAAATATAGATTAGACTTGCAAACTTATAAGTTCAAGGTCACCTGGAAAAAAAGGAAAATAACATAATTAAAGATGTAACAATGAGTGCATCCGGTGTGTAAAAATAACTCCTTTCCTTAATAGCATGAAAAATAATATAGTAACTATGAAAATCAGCTTATTAACACTATGAATGTAGCTGTGATAGCCTTGCTGCAGACTCATGACAGCTCTTTTATGACTTATAGTAATTTATAAAATTAAATTGATGTTTTATTAAGATATTATTGAAATCAAAGTTGTAGATATTACTTTAAAATTTCATAATTTGTATGAAATTATAAACAAAAATAAGTCAATAAATACTAAACTTTCTTCTGACTATGTAATTATCTTCAAGTTTTGAGAAAAATCGAAAATGGCTTTAAAAAACATCAAAACTTCAACGATACCTCAAGTACAACCTTACAAAAATAATAGAAACTTATTGTCATTGGACGACAGACTAATTTTATACAGATCAAGACTTATCATTCCTATGTCATGTAGAAGAGGTATCTACTCCACTCTTCACATGAAAGTATTACCAAAACCCACAATCGTCTATAATATATTGGCCTGGATTCAAGAATAAAATTGAACAACTTGTTCAAAAATGTAATGAATGCCAACTTAGAAAGCCAAATTAACAAAAATAAACTCTGAAAGCCGACGAAATACAAACGTCTATATTTGAATCTATTGCCTCAGACCTATTTACAATAGCTGGAAAACAATTCTTGGTTTGTATAGAAACTTACTTAGTACTCACATTAATTGAACAATACTGCATGGACCCTGACGCAAATAAAATAATGTCCACTTATAAAAAATGGTTATCCGACAAAGGAAATCTGGCGAATACAGTGGATGTGGGAGCAATACGAACCCAATTCATGTAGTTTTGCCATTGTTTTGATAGACTTGAGACACAGTGCGTTGTTTTGATGAAACAAAAAAATATTTCGCAATATGCGATCGTTTCTTTACAATTTCGGCCTTCAAACGCTCCAATAACGCTATATAATATTCACTGTTGATGATATTTCCCTTCTACAGATGGTCTATATGAATATTACACCACGCACATCCCAAAATACCGAGCCCATAACCTTTCGAGCCGATTTTTGTACTTTAGAGCTGTCCACTCAGATGACGATCGTTTTGATTGTGATAGATTCATGGTTTATCCATTGTCACATATCGATGCAAATCATCAACACGTTCTTGATGTTGGTCAACAGTAAGCAAACGCAGCACCCACATTCAACAGAACCTTTTCATAGTCAAATGCTCATGCAATATAAAGTCAACACGTTATTTTATTATCTTTACGATATCAGTTAACTCAAACAAAATCACTTTTCGATCATTCAGATCCGTTATGTGACACGGATCGCACAACGGCTCTCCTCATCGTCTTCTCTTCATCCACCTTCCACCAATTCAAATTTCCGCATGCATAGTTTTTTTAAAAGAACAATACAGAACTGAAACATCTTTCTAATGGAGGTGAGGGAATCTCCGCCTCTCTTCCTTTTCAAAAAGCTTTTAAAGATTATATAAATACTCATTATTAACTTATTTTATTGGGTTGTATTTATATACCTTGATCATGAATTCTCATATGATTTTGAGATATATACTGGATGTGAGAACAATTTACCAAGAGAATATGGTGAACCTGATCAAGGAGCTTATGCCAACAAAGTTGTACGATTATATCGCACATGTTCACGATAAAGTATATTTTGACAACTATTTTACTACTCTTGGCATCTTTTTTTATGTACTATACGATCGAGTAGAATTCATTATAATCAAATGATAATCAATACCAAGAGGAGAATGTTAAGAATACAACACTTTTATTGATGGTGTAGAACTAGCTCTTGTATCCTGTAAAGTAAATAAATTAATATCCTTAATTTCTACATTCTCAGGAGAGCATCCTATAAGAGAAGTTGAAATATATGATAAGATTAAAAAGATACCATAAAAATCAGTTGTTCTAATGTCATACTAAGTAATAAGTTTTAACAAACAAATGAGAGGGTTGATTTAATGGATAGCCACCTAGGCCCTAAAAAAATAAAAATGCTCTCTCATAAGTGATACTTACGGCTTTTTTACCGTTTCTTAAATATGACAGTTGTCAATGCTTGGTTGTTATCTCGTAAAGTGAATCCTCATAACGTGAAACTTACAGATTTGCAGGAGATATTTATTTGAAGCCTATATAATTGATCTTATATTATCAACATTGTATTTGATTCTAATTTGCAGAGTCAAGCTGCAACATTAATTAAATGCAATTTTTTCTAGCATTACTCTAAGTGATTGCAGTCACTCATGTTATGTCTTTCATCATTAAAACTTTTCGCCTCAGTATGAATTCTTGCTAGATCATTATATATAGTCTTATTTATTAGAAATAAATTTTAATCAATAATAATTATGTATATTAGGATACATCATTTGCCCCAATGTTTGAATTTCAAATTCTATTTCATCCTACAGTATTATATTCATATTACATCCTACAGTTGAGTGTATATCATTTGAACACAAGTCTTTACTCCATACTCAATAACAAAAGATACCCGAAATTAGAAGGTACATTTCAGTGTCTATAGATATATGGAACAGAGTCAACATTTGGTATGAAACAGATGAGCCAAAATTCTTATTAAAAAAAACATGAACGAGTAGAAACTTTAAAAACGAAAAGGATTACAAACAGACTGACAAGTCTTCAATATTTGATTCGGAATTAAAAAAATATACATATATATTTGACAGCCAAAATACTAACTATTAAATTTTATTTTCAAACTCTCGTTTAATATTACAAAGGTTTATATTAATATATAAAAATCATTTAATTCATATTTCAAAATACTAAAATTAAGCACATATATGTATATTTTTTTAGATAAACAAACAAAAAATTTACTTTACATTCTCTAATCAAAAAATTCAAAATGAAAAGAGAGCCTATGAACAAATAAACGTCTGTTCAAACATTTAAATGCAACCAGGAACAGTTGCAACATTTTACATATGTAAATAATCTATACTATTTGACCCAAAGATAAAAACCACTATATATTACACCTTTTAATGTAAATATTTTCCTTGGAGAAAGGGGATTAGCAGTTTTTGGCTCAAAATCAAAGTAACTAGATTAAGAATTATGCTCTAGACAGTATTCACTTTCAGAGCAGCATCTAATTTCAAACACATCAATACAAAGTCGATAATGTTCATTATTTATATTAAAGTTCTATATGTTTTTTTACTCCAAGCTTTTTTATTCATAACTTTATTAAATCACAGAAATATTGCATGCCCCCAAATAAACGTGTTTCATTTCCCTGGAAAACGTTTGCCATTGAAATTTGTTTGAATTTAAGAGGCACATTTTTGTTTACTTGGGGATATTTGTAGTTGTGTAGAATATTTTTTTAAATCTTTACACCATATATATCAAACAAATTTCTGTTAAAACATGTTTATTTTGTATGAAGAAAGAAATTTTTTGACTTACAAAATGATTGACCTGAAAAGGAAGTGTCACATGAAGAGTGAAGAAGTAAATTGTCAAATCAACATGAGTGACAAATTTATTCCATGTTGATGTCAAAAATTACTTTTCTTGGGATATGATTTAAAAAAGTTTCTTTGAACTGTATCAATAAAACTAGAAAATCTCTCCTTTTTCCCAAAATGAGATATTTTTTGATAAATAAGAATATATGTATTTATAATTATTTTTTTTATTTGAAATTATTTATTTAAAAAAATAAACTTTGGAAACACAATGGTTTTACTACAGATCAACCCTCAAAAATATTAATACAACTTACAAAATATCTTTAGGTTGGCCCATTCATTTAATAGATGCATTTAATTAAATGCTGCTCTGAAAGTGAATACTGTCTTGAGCATAATTCTTAATCTGGTTACTTTGGTTTTGAGCCAAAAATTGCTAATCCCCTTTCTCCAAGGAAAATATGTACATCAAAAGATATTTTGTATAGGATTTTCTATCTCTGAGTCAAATAGTTTAGCAGCATCCTCAGATACTGATATCAAGCAAGTTCATGAAATTCATTCTTGAAATAATATAGAAGCCACAGGTGCTCTTTATTTTTTTGTCAAATGGAATGATAATTTGTTAAAATTGGAAACGACATTAAAAAATAATTTCTATCACAAAAAAAAAAAAAAAAAAATACCGAGCCACGCCTTTTAGACAAGAGAAAGACAAAATGACAGCTCTTAGTACAGTGTGGGAGGAATGGGTAGTGCAACTTTCAAACCCTATAAACCCAGGGCCTTATGTCGGACTAGATTAAAGACTGGTTCACTCAAACAATATCTACCCTAGAAGCTTTTTTTTTCTTATTAAAATATCCCCATTAAAATTGTAGATATCACATACCTTAGTTATTGTATTGTTTTAATCAATTTATTACATTCCCATTATTACTTGTATATAAGATGGTTAATGACTTTTACTTGGTTAGTTACTTTTGGTTTGGCCCTCCACCATATTTTCTGCTTATCATTTGGCCCTTGAAGAAAACTAATTACCCACCCCTGACCTAAATGTATGAACAGACGTTTATTTGTTTCTCTCTTTTCATTTTGAATTTTTGATTAGAGAATGTAAAGTAAATTTTTTGTTTGTTTATCTAAAAAAATATACATATATGTGCTTAATTTTAGTATTTTGAAATATGAATTAAATGATTTTTATATATTAATATAAACCTTTGTAATATTAAACGAGAGTTTGAAAATAAAATTTAATAGTTAGTATTTTGGCTGTCAAATATATATGTATATTTTTTTAATTCCGAATCAAATATTGAAGACTTGTCAGTCTGTTTGTAATCCTTTTTTTTTTTTAAGTTTCTATTCATTCATGTTTTTTTAATAAGAATTTTGGCTCATCTGTTTCATATCAAATGTTGACTCTGTTCCATACATGTATAGACACTGAAATGTACCTTCTAATCTTGGGTATCTTTTGTTATTGAGTATGGAGTAAAGACTTGTGTTCAAATGATATACACTCAACTGTGGGATGTAATATGAATATAATACTGTAGGATGAAATAGAATTTGAAATTCAAACATTGGGGCAAATGATGTATCCTAATATACATAATTATTATTGATTAAAATTTATTTCTAATAAATAAGACTATATATAATGATCTAGCAAGAATTCATACTGAGGCGAAAAGTTTTAATAATGAAAGAGAAGCGGCTTTACACTCATTAAAATAAGTCTATAATTTATATTATTAGCTTTTATTTATGATGCAATCCTCATTCTTTGGTATGCAATTTTATTTTATAACTAACCATGAAGTATGTTAAAAGTAAGAAAATCGTTATTTTTCTTCTTTTTTTTTTACCATGAAGTTATGCTGGGGCGTCACTTATCTTCATTTTTTGGGAATTATGTAGCAACAATATCAAAATATGATTTTTAAAAGGTCAAAGAAATAACCATTTTCAATTTTTTATTGGGAATAGGTGAGAGAGAGGCCAGTTGGCGTGTAGGTTAACTGATCCATCCAAATTTTATAGTAAGTTTCTACGAGTTGTACTTCAGTACTTTTGTGGAATGACCTTCGATAAGTGTTATATTAGCTACGGCTTTTTGAGAGTGATGAGAACACCCAACCCTGAATCTTAATATATTTTCTGAATTTACAACTTCTGAGGATTTTCTTTCATTTTCATTAATTTGATTCTGTAATTGAAGTATTAAATTTTATTTTTAAAATATTATTATCTTATAGAAATAGAAATATTTGTGGTTATTCAAAAAATAAAATATAGTAACACTGAGAGATATCATGTGAGCTGATAAGGTGTCGACGCTTATATAAGGGAAGAATAAAGAAATTTTTATATGAAATTTTTGATTTATCCGAAAACAACTTTTATTGAATCAACAAATCAATAATATTTAGCATTCACAGATTTTGAAGTTGCCAATTGTTAGCGTTATTGATTTCCCTGAAAAAACAAGATCTAATGTTTTTAAATATAAAACAAAATCAAAAAAATTAGATGAACAATTCTTAAGTGCTTTACTCTTGAAAAACCATACCATGGTAGACACACAAGGTCCCTGTCTACTTTTTAAAATTGAAATGACACGTCAGTGCTGATATATACTTATTTTTTAACTTGACGTACCTCAAATATTTTTCATAAAGCTACAGGAACGAAAAATGAGGTAGAAAAATGTTTGAATCACACGTCAAATTTTAAATAACACTTGCCATGTTTGAAAATGTTATATAATACATATTTATGTATTTGATTTTTTGAGTTGTAGGTAAATATTACTTTTTTTTTGTTGTTGTTAGTTCTTGTAGAAGACACCTCTGGCCAAATAAATGATCTAGTTTGACATTAGTACTTAATGTTAAAAAACTTAAGCCATCATGAATAAATGAAGTTAAATTCTTATTTTCAGGTAAATAGAATCATGTTTCAATTGGATTATAGAAAATCAGTTTTGATATAGTGCAATAAAACAATGAAAGCTTTTTTGCTTCTCATTTCAGACGTTAGATAGTGAAATGTAACAAGCAATACTTCTAATGTAATATTCATAAAAAGTCCTCAAAAATGCACCTAAATGTATGACAATAAGTTTATTTTGTACGAAGATGTTCTTTCTCTCTCCATTTTGAATTTTTGGTTACAGGATATAAAGTAAATTTTTGTTTTATATATTTAAATAAAATATATGTATATTTTCTTAATTAGTATTTTGACTATGAATTAAATGATTTTTATATATTATTAGAAGCCTTTATAATATTAAACTAGATTTTGAAGGTAAAATTTAATAGTTAGTATTTAATAGTAAATATATATTCTTTTTTTTATTCCGAATCAAATATTGAACGACACGTCAATCTGCATATAACCCTTGTTTAAAAAGTTTTTAGCCATTCATGCTTGATTTTTGTTAGAAATTTACCTCTTGTATTGTGTAATAAACGTTAATTTTTTTTCCAATAAAGATACTCAGGATATATAAATACAATCAGCTCAGAGTTGGTAGTGAACAAATAATTTCAATTTAAAAGCAAGAAATATTTTTTATTTATAAAATTTATTCTAGAAATCGATCTTTAAGATATTTCAATGCCAAGGGCCTTAATATTGATTTTTACTCTGAACTATTTTTTTTTTTTTGATGAAATATAATATTATGAAAGAATTAAATTTAGACCTTTTTATAAATTGTATAATACATAGTTTTGAGATTTTCTTCCGAGTGTTCATAACAAGTAAAAATTACACAAGAATGTATCATTATCTCTACATTAAACTGGAATGTCCAACTGTTCTATTCCCCCATACGAAATATAATCTTTTTACATACTGTCCAGGAACTCATTAATAAATTCATGTAACGTCTGTCTTTTGCGGTAAAAAATTACAGAATTTTCTTCCATTGACTAATTTCTTAATTAAATTGACTCTATACAAAATATTGTAGGTAAAACGTGTGGCTCAATAAGTGACTTATTATTATTTTTAATTTTATTAAATCGATACAATTTAATAATAGAATATTAAATAATGTTTAGTCTTGTTTTTATTTATTTTTGTCTTTCTTTTATTATTTTTAATTTTATTTTATGTCCATTTTGAGCTGTTTGTCTTACAACAAGACAGACGTTACATGAATTTATAAATGAGTAAAAAGATGATATTTCGTTTGGGGGAATAGAACAGTTGGACATTCCAGTTTAAACAGACATTTCAAGGTTGATGTTCTCTTTAATTGTTGAATAATTTTTGATTTATGTGGCAATTAATCTTTCATTACTATCTCTAGATAAATTTTTACCCACCAAATCATAAAATAGATTCTAATTTCTTTTTAATTCCATATTTTCACCTCTTTTTTCAGTTTATCTCTTTACTTATACTTACCTTACTCTCTGTTTTTTTTTATTTCTTTTTAAGTTAGTGTAACTATTCATTAAATTATTTTCCTTAAATTCTGATTTTTCTTTCGAGGTTATGTGACAAAATATATTTTAATCTTAAAATAATAAAATTTATCATCAAAAATTCAAAATTTGACAACACTTTGTAATATTAAAATGAAAGTATAGAATTTTCAAAAAAAAAAAAAATATCTGCTATTTTTCAAAAGTACTAAAAGTCAAACCTGTAGATTAAACAAGAATCAAATGAAGTGATGATGATATTTATATACTAAGAGTCAATTTGACTCCAAAGATAATGTATGCAACAATTTGAGGATAACTGTACAAAAATAATTATTATTGAATAAGAGTTCAGAAAATTAACTCTTCGTTACTTTTACTTCAAAATTTTACATGAGCTATGCTCCATAGTAAATTTTACAGTGTTAATAAAATACATTTTGTATCATATTGACACTGATTTTTGTTAAAAAATATTATTTTAATAGATTACTTATCTAATTGTGAACGTTTTGGACCATGCTCAACTTATCTGCTTTTCTATAAATATCACTTGAGAAATTTATATTTTCATCGAGTCACTCCCATATGTTATCATCGCCTTATTTGACCCTTGTATAATTTACAGATATTAAATTTTTAGTATTTAAAAAAATAGTAGATAATTTTTAAAAAATCTTGTAGAATCATTTTATTTTACAAGATGTCGCCAAATTTTGAACTTTTAAGAATAAGTTTTACTCTGACAAAATTTTTTATTATAACCGAGGTAGGTTGTATTGACTCCCTGTTTTCATGACTGCAGTATAATTTTGATGTAAATTATTGCAATAATAAATTGAGTAAGAAAGTAATAACATGAGACATAATTCAATGATCTATAACAATAATACAATTTGATATATTTTTGTTACCTAACCTTAAAAGAAAAAGCAGAAACTAATGAAAATTATTTAATAATTTAATGAATAATGATACAAACTTATTTTTTTAACTGAAAGCAAGGTATGATGAGTTAGGAGATTATTTGAAATAAGAGGTAAAATAATGGAACCAAAAAGAAATTAGAAGCTTTTTTATGATTTGGTGGGTAAAATTTACCCCAGGGGAGTAACAAAGGGTTAAGAAAGTGATAAAATATAAAAGCATTTAGCCTACCATATACACATATGTACATTTTTATGAGCTTAAAAAATATATATTATAATAATTGACTCATTCATATATCTGTCTTTTACTGATGAAAAATAGTTACTATCAAATTTGTAATATCTCATAATATTCGTTATTTCAAAAATAATTTGCCATAAGTTACTAATTGGACGTATCTTAATCATTTGGGTTCCATCATAAAATTGACTCGCTTTTTATATATATGATTTTTACTAAATATCATATAAAAAAGTGCAAATAAAAACATTGAGAAAAAAATGCAATCAGTGTCATTCATCAGCTTATTTAGTTTTTGTATTCAAAAAAGCATGTTGTTTTTAGTATATTTCATTTTCATGAAATTTAATAATAAGCAAGGCTATCTCACAAGATAAATTCTCTAGATTTTACGTTGTTTCAATCAGGGATTCTCAACTGATATTATACTGAACCCATATTTCCTAATGGTCCTTTTGACACTATTTACTTTTATTGCCCCTCAAGTCTAATAATAATACAGTAATTTTTTTTAAAGATCAACCAACTTTCGTTAGACCTATACATTTGAAATTTTTAAGTCTATTGGTAAACCAGAGTTTAAAAAGATATGAAATTTATATATAACTGTATATGATATATACATGACTTAGGGGGTTTAATCAATTCGGTGATTTAGAAATGACACTTTTATTTTTACAAAAAGTTTGCTCCCATTATTAGTGGAGAGTTTAAGCCCGAACCAGTGTTGTTTTGCTACACATTACTGTGTAATATGGTTACTTCATAAAGATACTACTTTACCAAAATAACAATAAGTAATGTAACTTATATAAATATTGCAATTGATGTTTAAATAAAATCTTAAGATTTGAATATCTTTCATACGACTGAGTCAATTTCAGAAAAATGGAAATTTTTTTTAGAGCCACTGGTCTAGTTCATATACATTATTGATTAGATTTCAATTTAACTAAGCTAAAAATCACTCAAGAGTAATTATATATCTTTTATAATGGTATCGTATTATATATAATATCTTTCATCGAAAATACAATATCAGACAAAGTACCACAAATAATGTAACATAATACCTTCACTACAGTAAACATATATGCAATTTGTAAGCAAAGGTGAACATTTTTGCTTCTATGATGAAGTTTTTTAAGTGGAAAATATAAATACAATAGTTGAATATTAATTTTTATTATATTGACGCTTCATTTTTTCTCTAATTTATTAATAAAAATGAACTAAAAGGGTTCAAAATTTAAGTATTTAATTTATAATTAATAGATATATTTATAATGTTTCATAAATTAAGTCAAAAGACTTAAGTAATATGAAGGACAAATTCGATATTTGTTTCAAATGAATCACTTAATTTATCCCCTTACCATACATCCAATATCGTCATGGTAAGAAAAAATAATATATCACTTAACCCATAGATGTATGTCAATTTTATACAACGTTTGTGCATGATGGGGCCATAAACGATCACCATACATATTTTTCATATTGAAAAAATAATGTAATTATTTACTGGTTTATATTAATATTTTTTTTTAGTTTACTATGTTTACAAGTAAATAAATAAAAAGTTACGTAGAAATTTCTTGTTTTGAAAAGAAAGCTAAATCTTCATACTGACTCAAAATTATAAATGATCAATCTCTCTTGTTACATTAAAATTTTAAAATTGCCGAACTTATAATGAGCTGTAAACTAGAGTTCAACTGATATGGACTTTTGTGATCTATTATTTAGAGCATCAATAAAGTCGGGGATAAAGGACAGATAGTAGGCTATAACCTCGAATTAAAAAACTCTTGTTAAAAAAATTCCTTTCTTATCTCCTTTCGGGAGTGAAAAACCGATAAACAGTAGACTTTTATTTATATTTACCTTTGGGATTAAAAATAATTAAACAACAGATTAAAAATAGCCATACATAATTTTCCTGATCAACATTGCTACCATTTAAAAAAATAACATCCAATAGTTTCACTTTTGCTAATTTTTAATTTGTGGATTCAGTTTAATTATTTTTTTCCCAGTATGGCCACACATGGTTTGTGTTTTCAATGGTTATGTATTAAATAAGAACTATTAATCTATACTTCTTTTTTTTTTATTTAAGATAATTTTGAGGGAAATAAATACTGGTAACAATTTAACACTTCAAATGTTGACTTATTAATCTAAACTTCCCTAAAATTGGTAAAATCGATTTGTGAACGATAAGGTATTACTGATTCGGTGAGACAATAAATGTTACTTTTTGATAAATCAGCAATTTAATAACATCTTCCTCATTTTTTCCATTATTGAAGAGTTGGCAACATGTCAGCTGACTCTTAAATTAACCTTAAATATTTATATTTTCATTTAATATGTAGAATTGAAGAATTTAAAGTTAATACTTTGAGGTTGTATTTTCAAAAAGTAAATTATTGCTGAGGGTTGGGTGTTTCCATCACTCTCAAAAAGCCGTAACTAATGTCTCACCAATAGTTGTTTATTCCACATAAGTGCTGAAGAACAACTCATAGAAATCCAGCATGAATTCATAGTTAGAAAAATAGGTTAAAAAAATGATTATTTTTACTTTTGACATAGCTATGAAATATAATAGCAAATCGTTTAATGAGAAGTGCATTGTAAATAAAAGCTAATCATACAAATTATAGAACTTTCACTCCCATTTAATTCTTAAAAAATGTCACCTTAGTATAAATTCATGCTGGAGCGTTACATAAGATTAAAAGAAACATATAGGGAGTCGCTGTTGTAAATTTGCTCCTATGATGAATAACTACAGATCAGTAAGTACAATCTTTCCCATTTGTTCAACATGTGTCTAAGACTCGCATTTTGGCTTAGACTTTATCAAAAATATTAAACATGACTCGAAATTGTCTCTCAATGCTTGATATTTTACTTGGACATGAGATCAAAGAATTGAGGCTTGACTTGGAATCGTATTATGAATCCATAAATTTTAAATAAAACCGAGTAAAATTGATATAAAATTGAGAGTTGCTTGTTTAAATGAAACAAATTGCCAGCTATAATATTATCCTTCTGCATTCATATGTGCTCAATTTTATAAATCTTGAGGATATCATTGGTTTTTAAAGGGAGGGGGTATTTAACAATATATCTACGATTATGTGTCCAAATGAAAGGCATTTCTAAATGAATCAGAGCCCCAATGTCTGCAAGGCCGAGTCTACATAGTCATCTGTCGAAATCAAGTTTGATTCCACGTGGTTCCGTTTCCACAAGGCACCGAGTACAGTACGAGCTCATAAAAAATTGATTTGACTCCAAGTCTGATTGTTCACTTTGTGATTTATTTGATGAACAGAAAATAAAATGAATAATGACTTAAGAATATTATCTTTTCTATCGTGTCATATCCTGGAAGCAATGTCAATTTGTACTTAACCTGTGAGTTTTTAAATTTTATTTGTTTTAAATCAAAAAAATTTCCTTTTTTATCAATTCCTTTATTCGTTGTAATCAAGATATTGACAATCAATTTTGAATATAGCTTTGTTTTACTAATGTTAACAAGTGTAGTAAAAACGAACTAAATCAGTGAAAATGGATTATTTAAATAATATTTATTTACCTGTACACAAGTGTTATATATACATATATATAAAAATACTGAGAATAAAAGTAGTCAGTAGGTGGAAAAATAAATTGTGACAAAATGTTTGATTTGAAAGTCGTTTTCGTCATTTCCCTTCTAAGTATTTTTGTTCATGCGAACTATGAATTGTGAATAAATTTTTTATTCTTATTGAATAAATTGCATAAACATTGAAATTATACTTTTCCATCTAGGTGCAACAAAAAATTGTTTTTAGGAAACTGGAAGGAATCTAGAGCTGAGAAAAAACTTAAATTTTATAGAACTATAAGTATATGTTCATATATATGTATATATATATATATCTTTCAAATATTCTAATCGAATGAATTTCTTTAATTTAGGAGCTCCTCAAAGAGTAATACATCTAATTGAAAACAAGCGTTCCCGAAATTCCATGAATATAAAACCAACTACAAAAGGATTCATTATTAAATATTCGAGTATAATTCTTTTCTAATTTGACTGAGCTTTTAACCCATTTAATATTTTTAGTTAATTCTGTGGAAAGCAGTGATGTTGAATATGTATCAAGTAAGCAGGGATCCAATTTGTACATCAAATTGATAAACGGGAAGACAGCCACCGGAAATCATGCCTGTTTAGAAGACGCATACTACGCCAATTATAAAATATCTGCAAAGGAAACAATTGAAGTTGAGAAATACTTTTATAATAAAAAATTGTATGTCGAATACAAATATTTATATGCTGGTAAAAAAATCATGACTTATAGTACACAATATATGAGAACACAAATTTAACACCTTATGATATTGAATATTATAAATACTTAGCATATTATAATTTAGTTTGTTTTTGTACATAAATACAATTTATCCATCAACTATTCCATGCTTATTGTATTCATCTACCTTAAGTATGATGTATAATCGATTTTACCGTTGTTAAATCTCAACAATCAGTACCCGAGTTTGTTGAAAATAAGCAAGGATTTGCATGGTATCCATGTAAATAATTATGCGTTATGTTTCATGGTAAATACAAGAAATAGTCCCATTGAAATACATAATGAGAGGTAATCCTCCTCCATGCTCATTCCAGTCCACAAATTGACTCTAGATTCTCTTGACGCTATATACGAGATCAATTAACAACTTTTTCAAGATAATGCGATCTTAAATCTACTTTTTAAAAAACTCCGAAAGAGTCGAGATTCCACTCCTACTTCAAATTTTAATATTTTCTCATGTTCACTACAGATTTAGCTTTATCCTCCTTACCTTCTTTCTTTCTTTATTATTCAAAAGGTTAAATATTTATTGTACTTAAGTAATTTTAAGAGTTTCATAGTTTTACCTATGAGTAACTTTATATGTTCAATGCTTACTCAAAATTAAGTAATTTTCCTTGGACCATCTTGAAAGATATTGACCCAAAATTCTATAAAAGTTATTTTCAAATTTCCTGAACGTATTAATTATTATGTTAATATAATTTTTGAAGCAATTAGAAAGGTTATTCTTCTTGCATTGAATGACATAGATTATGAATCACTTGTAATCAAAAGTAACCCTTAAGTAGCTAATGTGTTGACTCAAAATCGCAACTAACAATTTGAAGATACTATTTTGTATTCCATATTTCTATTACTCTGTTATAGAGTACTTTCCGGATTCCAATTATCCTTGGGCATTTCTAGAAGAACCGCCAACTAATTTCTATTTCTTTGTGGTATAAAAACAATTTCATTCATTTTTATTGGTTAGTGATTTGTTAGTGAATAGACATGAAGATCCTTGTTGAACATTTTATAAAACTCAAACGGCAAACCAGATGAACCAGGTGGATATATATTTGTTATAAAATTTAATATAATCAATAGTTGGTTTAGCAGGAGGTTGTCATCGATTCCTTCAAACTTATTTGTGGCAATGTTTTAAATTTTCTGATGTCCAGGGTCTCCAATATTCTACCTATGCATATATTTAAAAGACCTTTATTTTTGATAAACACTGCATTTTCTCCCAAAACAACATGTCTTAGCATTTAAGTTTTTCTTTGGAATATTATGCACCTTCTTTCGTAATTTAATTTAGATTTGGAGATACAAATCAGTCGACCATTCTTGAACTAGTCTGTTCCCTTTTGAGTTTTATTCGTTTTTGCTAAAATTTAAAAGAACTTCTTCCAATTATATATTGACTCTACGCATATCTTTTGTTATTATAGATTTTCATTGCATCAATCAACCTTTCATCATGGGAGTTAGCCAATGTTAAAAAAAAAAAAATAGAAGTCCCCCCAAAATAACTAATTTCTACAAGATTTAATGCTAATTTCAATAATGTGTTTATATTATTAGAGACGATTCAGTCCAGAGAAAAAGCAATCTACGTTTAAAAAATATTATTTGTTTTGGGAGACGAATATATTCTTGTTTTTTCTTTTGTAAATTAGCAGTAATAATTCTATATAATTTTAAGTAGTAAGTATTTGCTTCTGGAGAACCCTTCAATTTGGGGCTATAAACCCCAAGGTAGACATAATAAAAAAAATATTTGTCAACCCATTTAATTTAAGTTGATCTTTAGGAATTAAATATAAATCAAGCCAAGCAAAATTTCCTAATTCATGAGGTGGGGTATAGAGTAAATTTTTTAGATAGAGTCACTGATCTGCTTCATCAGTAATATTCATTTGATTTTAATTTAATTAAGGAGAAAATTACTTGAGGTTATTTTAAATTTTTAAAACTCCGTGATAATAAATGATACTGTATTAAATATGGAAGTAAATAAATACAAAATATACCTAAATAGGTAAACAATTGACTTTTTATCAAATATTCAATCAACCTCAAGTGACTTATGCTACAATTAAATACATATGTGTTCAAATCTAAATATTTGTAAGTAGTTCCAAATATAGCTTGTTTACTATCAACCTTGAAATAATATATATTTTTTTCAAAGAAAATACAATATAAGAGAAAAGTACCAAGTAATGTAACACTTTAGAATAGTACATATCTAATTAGTAAGTATATGTTTTTTAAGTGAAAAATATAGATACAATTGTTGAATATTTTGAAAATTTATTATATATAATGGTAAGATTTAATTTTTTTATAATTTGAAAAAAAAAATTCGGTCAAAATTAAAATATTCAATTTAGATTTACTCGAGAAATATAAATTTCATTCTTCCTATAATAACAAATATGTACTTTCATACATATATTTTTTATTACAACAGTACCACCTTTAGTATGACAATAAAAAAATTGGAAGGTTGCGGAGTATTAACATGAAAAAGCGTAAAGCATCTTGTTACTCCTATTAAACATTGATGTTTATTTGGATCTTTATAAGGAAACTACCATTCATTTTTTTGGACCTAGTGATACTGACAAGAGCCTATTTAAGTTTCATAGATATAAACCCTTGACAAAATATATATATATAATCAAAGTGTAGTATTTATGTACTACTACTTGATCCTAAAACCAGAAATATGAATTATGATTTATATGAATCCATTTTTAAACATGAAAACAACATTTTTTAACTTAATTATTATAATTAGTCTGATACAAAATTTAATAGAATTTTCTCAATCGGTTTTAAAATTATAAGGTAAACATAACGAGTGTAAGTAAAAGTTCATTTTGATGCATTGAAATTTGTGCTAGAGAAGGGATTTAATAAAATGCTCAGATCTCAAGAACGGCTGACTTTAGCAGACTATAATTTAATATGCTTATATGTTTGAATTTTTGTACCAAAAATTGTCGAATTTTGAGACGGTTGGGTGATTTTTTGTTTATCTTTTTATGTATTTGATGTGGAATGTTCCATTTGAGAACAAGAAAGCTGATAGATTTGTAATAAAGTTAAATAAACTTTTATATATTTCTTGCAAAAATAATTTTTACATAAAAAATATTTTTGTTCCTTGTCTAACATTTTAGTTTAATTTTAGTAGTACTTGGTGCATTTATTACTTGTCAATTTTGCCTTTTTTGTTCAGTAAGACAAATTTTATTGGTTACATGCACTCTTATTGAAAATATATATTGATGTTGGAATTATACTAATTACAAATTATATCTTATATAATATATCTTTTTAGTGTAACGTTTTAACCTTGTTCATTAACCACGTTAGAAAAAGGATATTCATTAATATAATAAAAGATTTTTTTAGTAGTTAGTGAATAAATATGTATATGAATTTATGTACATAATTGTAAATACTTTTTACGACTGTATTTATAAGCCTTGTACCATTAAAATTGGAATTTTTGTTGAGCAAAGTTTATCAATATTGAACTTTTTAATAAAAAACATGAAATAAATATTTAAAAAGTGCATATAATGTTCAAAGTAAGGATGTAAGGACTCAGACGACTAAACAGAGATGCTTTAGTGGTGTTTATTATTTATATATCAATTTTAAGATAATATTGAAACAGAACTTTTATTAATTCCATCTCCATTCGTACAGATTTTATACTACACATACACGGTGGTAAAAACTGGAATATAGGCTTCATTTGAGGTCTCAAAACTTTTGAAACCATTTTCATACTCCTTATAGTCTAGATTTAATGTTTCCAGATGGGCAACTTTTTTTAATGTACAATTTTTGAGAAAACTAGGGTTTTATCTTGATCCATCGTGTTTTTTTGCTAATATTAGGAAAAAGTGCAAGGATGAGCTACGGTATTAAATATAGCTTTACAATTTATTTTATTGTAGCATTATGATATAAATACATCTCAGCTATTTGATTGGTAAAATATTATTCAAAAATATTGAAAATAAAAAAACCGATGGTAAATATAATATTTTGACTTTCCCCGATAGAAAGTTGGAACATGTAGTCAAAGAAGTACGTCTTTTATAAGAAATCAAAAGAATAGCTCAAATTATTATGTTATACGCTAAAACGTAATATAACAAATAAATATAAAAAATGTTTTATAAACTGTCCGTAAAAATAAATATCTCATCGTTAAAAATGAAAATAAATATACTAAAAGCGAGGAAATGTACAACGTTACGACGTACGGTTTTTACCCCCGTGCATACGTTTATAATTTTTGAGTTGTATTTTTATTTCTTGATATTCAAGGAGGACGCATCTAGTCAGATAAATTGTATGTTTTGACATTATAAATGAATTTTAAAAAACCTCATTCTCAATCTCTTATATGAAGAAATTACAGATAATAATATATTTTTAATGTATTTGTTAAATGAATAATGAAGCAGAGTTTAAATATGAAATATACTTAATCCAAATGTTTTCAAACAAACTATAGTCTTTTTTTGTTATAAATGCAAGATATATGTGTTTCATCTATAAGTGTTAGAAGCGCCAGTCCTTCAATCATAAACGTCTTTTAATGGACGTATAATATACAAAGAGTTGTTCTGGCGACGTATTTGATGCCTTAATGTCATTTTTTTTTATTCCTTTCCTAGAGTTTTGTAATTCCAATGACCCCGTATTCTTCTGTCTTAGTCACATCAAATATTGTGTATTCCTACTATTTTTGTTTTAGCAACAGTGAGTTAAATAAGGATAATGGAAATAGTTGTTTGAACTTTCGTATTGGTAAAATACCTTTATTAACTGCACTCATTCTAAAAGAAACGTGTACAAAGAGCATTCACATTCATTTTGTAGAAGAGCAGTCTACAACTCTTTGTTTCTTTGAGCAATGTGTCCTTTGGGGATATTTTTGTGAGTTCTGGCTTAAGAAAAAATAATATAAAATACATACACTAAATACCAACAATTTGTTGACGGTTGATGATTTTTACTTAGATGCTTAAGTTCTGTAAAAAGTTTTCTCACAAGTAACCAGTAAAATTTGTAATTACTCGAGTTTTTCTTTTTAAAACGTGTAATTACTGGGATATCTTATACTACATACTTGCAAAGGAGTAAAATTTCATTGTAGATTAACTATGTTCACTTAAATGATGCTTTCTACTTTTTGTGTTTTTAAGTAAATACTTGGCCAATTATCCAAAATACTTTGACAAAATGAGACTGTCAACTTTACCATGAGGATTTCATGTGGAAACGTGTTTTATAAGGATATAAATATATTTATTTGTTTCCCAATCCTAGTTAAATGTTTATGGGGACCCAATTTCGGTTTCTATGGCTTTGGAAATAATTTAAAAGAGAGTGAGAGAGGTTGTGATGACATTCCATAAAATGAATGATAAGGAAGTAACTATTTATAAAACCAATGTCAAAAGACGCATAACAAAGTTTGGAAAAATTGACAAAGAGACGTTGAGTGGGTACTGGGTTTCTGTTTTCAAAAACAAATACACTAATGAACAATAGAAATGTTCAGGTTCCGACTTACAATATCTATTCTCTTCATTGAATATTCTAGAGACATCAGCTTACCTACTGTATGATGATAGAAGAATAAAACCAACTATTGAAACTGCTGACAAAATAATTTGGGAGGGATTTTAAGTGAGATTGAATTGTATGAAATGACTTCTGATGTTGAAACCATATACTGCATATAATGCAGATTATACATTTGATGAAGACTATGATGATCATTTGCATTGCTAGATCCTGAAATATTCCTTCCCCGTCAGGATTCAATAATTAAATTGATAAAAGATAAGATAGGAAAAGGCCACGTTCAGAAAAAAGATTGGCTCCGTATCAACGTTTATAGTCGATTCAACTCCACTCAGAATATCACTTATTCCCCGACAGAAAACACAAAGGACTCTTAAAGATCGTTTTTCATTCTTTACGAATGAGCGTTCCACTGAATCTAAAGCCATTCTTAAAGTTCAATGTAATTGTAGACCCTAAAATAATATCAAAGCAAACTTTTGCCCTCCAATATTTTCTTTGATCTCCTTAACAAACCCCTAAAGCAGAAATTTCTATCCATAATAGAAGACTTTTTTTTTGATTTTCATTACATTAAAACAATGAATATACACTTCTTAGTATTGCTTCTATATTTCATAACAACTTTTAACTTTATTTTGAATCCATATCCATATTTAATTTATATAAATACATTAAGATTACATTAATTGATGGTCAATATGAATTTACAAAAATAGTAATATTTTTTCGATGAAATAAAATAATATAAGAGATAAAATTTATGCCCTTTCATGAATTGCGTAATAAATGGTTTTAACATTTTTTTTGGAATGTTCATAACGTACAAACATTGCACGAGAATGAGCAAATTCTCCCTACATATATTTCCTCATCATAGGATATTTTATACTTCACAGTTAAAAAATCCAGTTGTACCTTTCTTATTGATCAATTTGATATCAAAAACAGGTCTTTTATTATTCAAAAATTTTATAATACTCGTTTCAACAGAAAATTCTGAAAGAAAGTTACTGATTAAAAGCTTATTCATGTTTGAAGGAAAATATACTTGAAAATTTCATGTTGAATCCATCAAAAGTTAGATTAATATCCACCACATTTAGTGGATCCTTACTCTTAAGTATATTCAGTATCCATTGTGGAAGTTATACAATTATAAAGTTGCATTGGTTAAGAAAGAGCTAAATAATGTAAAGTCTTACTTATAGCTTTATAAAACTTGAGCCTATTGATACTAATGTTTTCTGTCCACTTTCCTTCAAAGAACTTATAGTCGCATCTTCATGCATGGATAGACTTCAAATATATTATTAAAGGTTTCAATAAAATAAAAATTCAACATACTCTCCCTTTGCTGTATGAGCAAAAATACTTTTTAGAGAAATGACAAGAATGACTTTTAAATTGAACATTTTGTCACCGGTTTAAATATAGGGGTATAAATATAAAAAAAGTTATTCAGTTTTGCACGCTGATTTCGAATATTCATTGAATTTGGTGATTTTTTTCTCCTTAATTAAATATAATATTTTTGTTTAAGAGCTCTTAAATTAAAGAAACTCACTAGATTAGAATGTTTAAAAGACTAATTAGTATGGACGAATACCTATTGCTTCATAAAACAAAAATTTATTTTCATTAGTTTTTTTTAATCCAAACTCCTTCAAAGACCTTTAAGTTGTACCTAAATAGTAAAGTAGATTTTGAATATATATATAATAAAATTTATTGAATAAGACTAAAAAATTTACCCACACTTTAGACATTGTATAAGCAAGAATACTTAGAAGAGAAATGACGAAAATGACTTTCAAATTGAACATTTCTTGCTACTGACTATTTTTAATATCAATATATATATATATATATATATATATATATATATATATATATATGTATACTTATATATACTGACGTAAAGATCTAGTTAGATACACTTGGTACATGTAAATTTATGAGCATTTTTCGGTTACCCATTCTCCCATTTTATATTTAATATCAAATGGGAGATATCGATAGAGATACATAAAATGATATGGATGTATAGACGTATATTCTTTCATATACATATCTAGGAATACTTAAATCAAAAAGTTGAAAGGGGATAGTTAAAGTTAGTGTTTTATTCATTGTAGAAGCTTCGTTCCATTTAGAAATAATATTTAGTATGATTAGTAATATTTTGCGTTATTTGATATAAATAAATGGGGCAAACATTACAGTTCAACAGCGACATGTGTGACAGATTAACAAATTTCCTGATGTCTTGATTAGAACAAGACTATGATTGTATTCATTTTAACTTCACTACTACGGACAACTGACTTTTTCTTGCCATTCATGAATTGTGTTATAAGAGCTCTGAGTTCAACAGATGAGGTATCTATACTAAGGATGAGGTTTTTTGACAGTTGTAAAATAGTACTACTTTTTCCAACTGATTAGGAAAGTTTGTCACTCTTATGGAATTAAATTAAATTTATAAGAAACCAAGCGGATTTAATTTTATTTCTTATGCAAATGTTGCAAATGAGGATGTTGCTTTGGTGAGATGGAACAACAACTCCATTGTTACTATTGCTTTAGCTTGTTTAAAAAAAGAATAAGAATAAGCGTTGTTGTCGAAAGGACAAAAATTCAAGTGAATATCAAAATCTCAAGAACTAATCAACCATAATATAAGATAAATTATGGGAGGTGTTTATCTTATAAATTGGAATATGAACAAGTAAGAGATAGAAATAAAAGAAGAAAACAAGGTGATGGGACAGTTTACATAGGAAACACAAAAAGATTTTCAAAACCTTTTAGAATTTTGGCACCAACTATCAATGTCTTATTTATTTGCTTTTTTGTTCAATATTTGTGGTTAAAATTAAGAGTTAAACATAATAATACAGAGAAACATCATGCTTCTTCCCCATCTCTAATTGCACACATGCTCCAAATAATCTATGTGGATATCAATCCCAAAAATCAATTTCAGTCGAGCTCAAGTTCATAACTCATCATATGTTTAGCAATCTGTAAATTTTAATGTAAAAAGAGAGATTGAGTGTTATTATTATTGATAATTTCTGAATAAGTATAAAGATTTATCTTTCTTTTCAACACAAGCAATTTATATGTAATTTCGCATTTATTGATTTGTAATTATAGTGAACTTATAAAAACATTGCTTTTTCAATCAATAACAAATTACATTTTTTTTAAAAATAAGAAATATATATATATATATATATATATGGGAGTAGTTTATGACCCTGTCCTGTGGAAATGTTTTTAAAATTGACTTGCACCTACGGGTTATGTGGTATATTACTTTTTCTTACTACTTTTTTTATACTCCACCTCATGAATTAGCAAATTTTGCATTGTTCCCTTCTATTTTATTCTCCAATATCAACTTCAAACATAAAAGTAATGAAATAAAATGGGTTGAAAAGAACACCTTTGTTTTATTTAATTTTTAATAGAACTGCCAAAAAAAATTGTTATCAATTCTTTGCAGTTTTTAGTCTGGAGTTACAAAAATCT
Organism: Lepeophtheirus nordmannii; assembly: GCA_963680855.1. NCBI lineage: Eukaryota > Metazoa > Arthropoda > Copepoda > Siphonostomatoida > Caligidae > Lepeophtheirus > Lepeophtheirus nordmannii. The sequence continues at coordinate 18,994,275 of OY804521.1, read as the reverse complement.
ACTGTACATAGCCCTCTAAAAGAGGATATCTAATTATATAAGCTTTCATTGAATTTATATTGCTAATTTACAGAAGAAAAACCTCGACAAAATTCATCCCCGAAGAAAATTTTTTCATTTACATGTACTTTTTCTCAGGACTGGATCGTTTCTCATAAATTAGCATTACATTAAAAAAATTTGGTTATTTTGTAGGGTAAGATCTGGGTCTTTTTCTAACTACGTAGAAAGTCAAACTTCTAAAAACTGTAAAAATACTTTAATAATGTAATTGAAAATGCTAAAAACCTGATTTGATACGAAAAACTACTCGTTTAAACCCAAAAAGAATACCAAATTAAAATATTTGATTTACAATCATGAATTTAAATAAATGGTTCTACATAATATTTATAAATTGCAAGATTTTCTATATAGGGCATTTTTCTTAGGGTATTTTCTTAAGAAAAACAAAAGATTACTCTCCATGAAAATAACTCACTCCAAAGAAACACATTATAAAAGCATATTTGAAAGTAATATTAGGTCTGCTTGAAGAAAATCCATGGTCAAAATTTAATTCCCCAAATCTGAGAATAAATGTGACTGGGATAGATTTTTATTATTGATGCCATGAGTACCCAGTATCTTCATCAATTATGTGTAGTATCGAAAAATGTTAAAGTATCAGTACTCTTATTTGGTTACAAACCTTATTGATATTTTTAATACCAAAACTTTTTAAACCTCTTCACTCAATAGGAATACGCTGACAAGAATATTTTCCACTCAATTCTAGTCGTTGAAGCAAATCAAACATCACATATTTATTAATTAAGCTAGAATATTAAATTACGAGTATCGTATTTGACAAGTTAGTACCTAACGTCTGAATAATAAAAAAAGGAATAAAAAAGAAGCTCTTGTTAATTTTTTGCTCTGTATCAATATCGATTTTCTTTTAAACACCAACCAGCAAAATAGAAAAGAGGTAATTTCCCAAAATATGTGTATTTAAGCATTGATTTTATAATACCAATAAATATCTTTCATTTGACCAGAGGTGTTATTTACGAAGATAAAGAAAAAAAATATATTTAGCTCAAAAAAATCAAATATCTACATATATATGTGTGTAATATATTCAGACATGACAGGTGTCATTTATACTTTGACATGGGATTTAAATATTTTTCTGCCTCCTTTTTACTTTTTTGCAGATTTATGAATAATATTTGAGGTACGTGAGGTTAAAAAATGGATTGAAATATATCAACACTGATATGACATTTCAACATCAAAAATAAGACGGGATTATTTTGTGTCTGTCATTATTTTAGCTTCAAAAAAATGTCCTAAGCTCAAAAAGCATTAACATGTATATTTCAGATTACTATTACATCGAGTATATATAAAAATGTGGGTGCAGATATCAACTTTTAGAAATCATGCATATTTGAATATTTAATACATATATCACTGATCAATGGGTTCCAGCTGTTGAGAACCAGAGAAATCTTTTATAGATGGGGGATAAGAGCAAGTGTTCTGCCTTAGCAACCCTCATTATAAACGTCTTAGTTCAATGTGGAATTAGATAACTGAAAACTCTATGGGGTAAATATTTGAATTTCAAACAACATTTACACAGCATTTATTTTCCAACACTTTACTGCAAAACCAATTATTTTTTTAAATTATTATAGTCTTTCATTTTTTCTTTTTGTATCATTTCAGTCTTTCTAGAATTTAAGAGGTGTTGTACATATTGGGTACATTTATATTTGCAATGGTAGCTCCATCTTGGTCTTAAAAGTGATTCAATAGATTAAAATCTAATTAAGGAAACTACAAAGACGAAGGAATAACTTTCATTATCAGATTTCCTATCTGAGAGGTTAATCATTAAGTGGAAGAAAGCCATTCTTAAGTATATATAGTCAAAGATTTCACATTTTATCAATAAAACCCAAACTACTACTCTTTTTTCCAAGCGTCAGCCATGTTTAGCGTTTGTCTGGAGCCTTAAGCTTTAAATCTTGCCCACCTATTTCAATCTAACTGCAATCATTGTATTGCAGCACAACAACAAGAAAGACTATTAAGAGTGGCTTGAGACATCCAAGTTCATGGAAATCATTAACAAATTTAGGAGCACTGTTTCTGTTTGGTTTGCAAGTTCTGGATTACAAGAAATCAGAGAGAAAATTTAGGTTTCCTGGTTATGTTTCATGGTTGGATATTGAGATGGGCAAAAAGTCATTCAGTATTGAAATTGGGAAGACTGAGAAGTTTGTGGGGGCCATGTATACCTCTAAAACATTGTATGACATGAAAATTGATATGAAACGATTTTCTTGATATATTTGTCCTTCTAATAGAATTCTAATAGCCTCGACTAAGACATTATGATGTTATTGATTAAGGAGACAGAATATTGAGGATACTCAATCACCATAAAAAAAAATTTCGTGTTACAAACTCCTACTGTAAAAATGGATGGTTAACCTCGAAGACGTTCTTGAACATGATAAAAAGAAGCTTTTTTCAATTCTGTTGATCTAGAAGGCCTAAAAAGGCCATTTATTGTATTTTACATTGCATACCAACACGAAGAACTCTCTATTTCATATACAGTCCCTATTCGTATATTTCTCAAATAAACTTTTTCATTAGACTTGTCTTCTTGACTATATTGTCTCAATTTGGTGAGAATGGTTATACCTTTTATGATTCAGCTCATCAACCAGCTGAAATAGAGAAAATCACATATTGTGGGCTTAGAACGAAAATGTATCAATAGATAAATGTCAAAATTTAAGTTTTTCAAAATTCTAATATAAATAGCTATGTTACATTTTTGTAACTTAGATATTACAAAAGATATTGAATAATATTTCGTTGCATTATTTGCCAAATATAGAAGATCATATATATAGTATATTAATAAAAGCTAAAAATCTTATTACATGAAAACAAAAAATTTAAGCATAATTGTAACTTAAGTTTGAATTTATTTATTTCCTTTTTTAATATAATATAATTAAAAATAAGGGAATCTTTTAATTTTATAAAGTTAAAAACTAATCCAAATATCAACTGAACTAGACCATTTAAAAGTAAATACTCTTTTGTAGATAATAAGAAAGTTATTTATACTTCAAATGAAAACCCTTTTGAAAAATAATAATAATTATAATTAAAAATTGAAACTTTATTTAAACCAGACAAAATGCTTAAAATACTTAAAAATGAAAAAAAAAGTTCCTTTACGTTGTTTTTTTGTATAAATGGACTACTCAAAATGAAACTAACTATAATCCATTTTTGATTTTCAAAGAATAAGTTTTCTTTTCTATGGATTATCGATTTTTTTTGTACTCAAAAATTGGTTCAAACTTATAAAAAGTGTAAAAATGCTCAAAAAATTCTCAAAAACCATATATAGTAGGAAAAAGTTTAGCTACAGATTCGTAATTAAAGTATCAATTAATACTAAAATTAGGTATGAAAAGATTTTCAAAATTTTTTTTGTTAAATGTACATTTGAACGTTTTTTTTTGTTTTTTTTTTAAATGTTTTCTAAAGTTAGTGGATATTTATGTAAAGCTGAATCAAAACAAATAACATGGTAAAATACTAAAATTATTTTTTTCAGAATAGCAAGAATGAATAATTAATTAATTATTATTTGAATTTTAATATTTTCATTTTGATAATCAAAACCTAACATTAACTTTAGCTTTTAAATGATACTTCAGTGTATATCCTTGAACTATGACTCCAACTGCTCGGAGGAGAAAACTACAAAAAATGGAAATCTTTCAACATAGGAAAAATAAATGGTTAACATAATGTATTTTAAAATGTTTTCAAAAAACAACCTTAATTGCAAACTTTATACTGAATAAACACAATAAATACTTATACAAATAACAGATTTTTGACTTTGAAGTGCAAATTTACAAAAATAAATGAATCAACCATTATGAAAATCGATAACAATGAGAGGTTACTAATTCTGTTCTTATGAAAATACTCTAAGGTACAGAAGTGAAAATATGAATCCAGAGGTTGTGCGTGTATATATGTATAAAACTTCCGTTTATTCATATATTTACTACTCTTTCGGCATGAGATTACTGTAAGTACACGACGAGCTTTTTTGTTCACTCGCAACCTCAACTCTCACAAGGGAAAGAAAAAATTTGGAAAAACAACTTCTGTTTTTTCCTAATTGCCAACTTTTTAATATCGGACACAGTTATTATTTAGATATACTATACATAGATAAATTCAACCAATATATAAATCAATCGTTAATATTTGTTTATTATTATATAATTCAAAAAAGGGCGCGTAATCCTTGATTTCATATATTTTATATATCACGTCGAGCTTTTTTGTTCACTCGCAACCTCGATTGACAAAAGGGAAAGGAAAAATTTGGAAAAACATATGGTAGCTACCCTTCTGTAATTTACTTGTTGCCAACTTGTTAATATTTGGTAGAATTTAATATTTAGATATACTATATATTTATAAATTCTACCAATCATAAACCAATCGTTACTACTTGTAATATTTTCAAAATTCAACATTATGATGTTTTTGATTTAGGAGACAGAAGATTGAGGATACTCAATCACCATAAAAAAAATTTATGCAAATACTTAATCTAGTTACATTGGTTTTGAGCCAAAAATTGCTAAGCCCCTTTCTCCAAGGAAAATATTTACATCAAAAGATATTATGTTATAGGAGTTTTTATCATTGGGTCAAATAGTATAGATTATATACATATGTAAAATGTTGCAACTGTTCCTGGTTGCACCTAAATATATGAACAGACTTTTATTTGTTTCTCTCTTTTCATTTTGAATTTTTGATTACAGAATATAAAGTAAATTTTTTGTTTGTTTATTTTATAAAAATATACATATATGTGCTTAATTTTAGTATTTTGAACTATGAATTAAGTGATTTTTATATATTATTATAAACCTTTGTAATATTAAACGAGAGTTTGAAAATAAAATTTAATAGTTAGTATTTTGGCTGTCAAATATATATATATATATTTTTATTCTGAATCAAAATATTGAAGACTTGTCAGTCTGCTTGTAATCCTTTTCATTTTTAAAGTTTTTACTCATTCATGTTTTTTTACTAAAAATTTTGGCTCATCTGTTTCATACCAAATGTTGACTCTTTTATAGTGATATTTATACACAAATAATTCTTGTCATTTTGCTTATAACCCTTTTTTTCCAAAGTTTTTAGTCATTCATGTTTGATTTTTGTTAGAATTTTACCCCTTGTATTGTATAATAAACGATAATTTTTTTTCCAATATAAATACTCATGATATATAAATACAATCAGCCCAGAATTGGTAGTTTACAAGTAATTTCAATTTAAAAGCAAGAAATATTTTTTATTTATCAAAATAATTCTAAAAATCGATCTTTAAGATATTTCAATGCCAAGGGCCTTAATATTGATTTTTACTCTTAACTATTTTTTTTTTTTTTTGATGAAATAAAATATTATGAAAGAATTAAATTTAAACCTTTTTACATATTGTATAATACATAGTTTTGAGATTTTCTTCTGAGTGTTCCTCTCGAGCAAAAATTACACGAGAATGCGTCATTATCTCTACATGTACTTTCTCATTATGAGATATTTTATAGTTTGTGGTAAGAAATGAGAGAGCTACCGTCCCATTGACTAATTTCTTAGCAAGTGAAAATGTTTTACAGAAAATTATAAATGGAAATTATGAAATAAAAGTTCATTAAAGGATGAAGGGAGATTGTACTTGAAAATTTTATATTGAATCCTTCCACAATTTTTGTTATACTAATCAAATTGTATGTGTACAAAAATTCAATTTTTGTAGTACACAATCTGGAGTTTTTAAAATAATGGAGTTACACCAATTAGAGTTTTGAAATGATTAATTAATATGAACACATAACTATAGCCCTATAAAACCTTAATTTATTAACATTACTATTTTGTAATCATTGAGTGGAAACAATTTATTTATAGCAATACGTTGCCATAAACCAGGATAACTATCAGTTGTTTTGACTTCACTGACAGGTGGAACTGATGAGTCATCAGACTTTTTACTGACTGCAATTAGAGTACGATGAAATTGAGTGCATCGAATAGGATTAATGTGTGAGTGTGTGCATTTCCTGAAGTGAACTGAATTTATCCGATCTATAATAATAGTCATTAATCCATAGTAAAAACCCTATGATATCTTAACGTGCAATGATAAATTAAAAAGTATTCATTCATTAATTCAACACCGTGAAAAGTTTAATTATTTATTACTCAGAAAAATATTCTTTAGTCAATTTCTTTAAATTTCTAACTTGAATTGGATTTAAAAAAATTATAATGCTTGAGATACTTTTAAAAGAAAAAAAATTTAATATTTTTGTGGCATAAATCAAGTTACTAATACAATATAATCAAGACACTCCATAAAAAAAGATAATATAGTATTCAGTGAGTACAAATACTTATAAGAACTTAAATAAAAGTTTTTTTTTTTAATCAATATTTTTATTATAAAGTAAAGAATTAGACTAAAAATTGAAGTTGCTTAAACGCAAACCTAAACATGATGGAGTTGCCATATTTGAAAGTTCCCTTTTCTAATTTCATAACTTTTTTATCCTAACTATATATGTAAGAATGAGTTGGTTAAGACATGTGAAATTAATTTTAAATGTCATAGTAGAACTTTTACGTTTGTTTTAAATAATAATAATAATAATAATCTATTAATGTCAATAAGACAAAAAAATTACATAAAATTTCAAGTATGGTCGGTGTCCATCTATAAAATGAAATGATTTTGTGTTATCACAAAATAACGGCAAATTACCTATTTTACGAAATTCAAGTTTATAAATACCTAGTTTTATGTTTTAGTACTTTTTGTATGTTAATAATACATGGATGGCTTTCAATTGGAAATACTATACCTTGTTCTGACACATTTTTACGGATTAATTGACGATTTATTTTTGAACTAAAAAGTTTTATCTATTATGACAATTAAACTTATGTTTTCAATAAATGTTTTTGACACATTTTAACAAAATGCTATGTCTCTAATGCCTTGTAACAATATTAAACTATATGAAATTGTAAGAAAAATGTGGTGTATTGTAAATATGAAAAAAATTTACATGTTAAAGTAGTATAATTCATTAAATGAAATAAATCATGATATTAATACAATAATTATGTGAGTCCCCTGATTTGGGAGAGACAAAAAGGATTTTTATGTAATTAAAAATAATTATACAACAGTCTAAAAATAGCCACACATAATTTTCCTCATCAGCATTGCTAACATTTAAAAGAATTACATCCAATAATCTAGCTTTTAATATTTTTTAAATTGTGGATTTAGTTTAATTATTTTTATGCCCCCGTATTGAGGTTGTATATTCAAAAGATGTATTATAGCTCAGGGTTGGGTGTTCCCATCACTCTCAAAAAGCCGTAACTAATGTCTCACTAATAGTCGTTTATTCCACAAAAGTGCTGAAAAACAACTCATAGAAATTTGCGATAAAATTTAAATGTGTCTATTAACTCATCCTCCAACTGGCCCTTCTCTCCCGTATTACCTATAAAAAAAATTAAAATGGTGTTCATCTTTGACTTTTTAAAAATCAAGTTCTTATATTGTTGCTACATATCACCCGAAAATGTTAATGTGTAACGCTACAGAATGAACTCATAGGAAAAGAAATAAGCAAAATAGGTTAAAAAATGATTTTTGTACTTTTAACATAGCTATGAAATAAAATAGCAGATTTCGCATTGAGGAGTGCATTCTAAATAACAGCTAGTCATACAAATTACAGAATTTTTTTTTATAGATTGTAAAGCCACTCCTATTTAATTCTTAAGAAATATTTGTATTTGTATGAATTCATGAAGTGTCACATAAAATTTTGAGGAATATATAAGGGATCGACTTCGCTATTGAAAATGTACTCCTATGATGAATAACTGCAGATCAGTATGTAAAATCTTTTCCACATGTTAAACACGTGTCGCATATTGGCTTGGACTTCTATTTAGAGTATGAAACAGGACTCGAAATTGTCTCTCAATGCTTGATATTTTACTTCGACATAAGATCAAAGAATCGAGACTTGGAATCGTATTATGAGTTCATAAATTTTAAATAAAACCGAGTAAGATTTGATACAAATTTAGAGCTGCTTGCTTAAATGATACAAATTGCCAAGTATAATATAATCTTTCATCATTCATATCTGCTCAATTTTGTTAATCTAGAAGATATTTAATTTCAAGGAGAGGGGGGAGAAGAAGTGTGTGTCTCAGGGGGGAGGGGGGACACCTAACAATATAGGTACAAGCTAAAACAAGAAAAATCTGTTCTGCTAATCAGTAAAATATGATGTAAATTTGAAAAGTAATAGATACGAGATTTTATACAATTATGTGTCAAAATGAAAGGTATTCCTAAATGAATCAGAGTAATGTCTGCATGGCCGAGTCCATATAATTCCTAGTCGAAATCAAGTTTGAGTGTACGTGATTCTGTTTCCACAAGACACCGAGTACAAGACGAGTCCTTAACAAGTAGATTTGACTCCAAGTCTAATTGTTCATTTTGTGATATGTTTGATAAATAGAAAATAAAATGAATAATGACAGACAGATATAATTTTTTCTATTGTGCCATATCCTAGTAAGCATTGTTAATTTGTGCTAAGTCCAAGGATATTTGAATTTTATTTGTTTTAAATCAAAAAAAATTCATTTTCTAACGATTCACATATTCATTGTAATCAAAATATTGACAATCAATTTTTAATATAGCTTTGTCCTACTAATGTTAACAAGTGGAAAAAAAACTAAATCAGTGAAAATGGATTTATTTAAAATATATATATATATATATATATATTGTAAATACATAATAGTATACATGTATTCATTCTCAAAGATACTGAGGATAAAAGTAGTCAGTAGGGGAAAAAATAACTCGTGATAGAATGTTGAATTTGAAAGTCTTATTCGTCATTTCCCTTCTAAGTACTTTTGTTTATGCGGACTTTAAAGTGTGAGTAAATTTTTTAGCATTATTCAATAAATTACATAAACATTCAAATTTTACTTTGCCATCTAGGTGTGATTTAAAGTCGTTTGTAGGAGTTTGGGCGGAAACTAATGCTGATAATAAACTTAAATTTTATAGGGCTATAAGTAAATGTCCATATAAATAAGTCTTTTTAAATATTCTAATCGAGTGAACTTCTCAAATTTAGAGGCTCCTCAAAAAGTACAAGATTTAATTGAAGAAAAGCATTCTCGAAATTGGATGAGTATAAAATTAATTCGTAAAGGATTACAAATTAAATCGTCGAGTATAATTCTTCTCTAATTTTGACTGGGCTATTAAACCATTTAATATTTATAGGAAATTCTGTGGAATTGAGTCTTGTTGAATATTCATTAAGTGAGAAAAAGCCAAAGTTTTTAATCAAATTGATCAATGAGAAAAAAGTCACTGGACGTCATAGCTGTCGAGGAACGATATACAGCGCCTCTTATAGAATATCTGAAACACAAACAATAGAAGTTGATAGAAATTTATATAACGGAAAAATGATAGTTGATTACAAATATTTAAGAGTTGGTAAAAAAACCATCATGTATCGTGCACATTATAAAAGAATATAAATTTAACACCTTATGATATTGAATATTATAAATATTTGACATATTATAATTTAGTTTGTTTTTGTACATAAATTCAATTTATCCATGTACTATTTCGAGCTTATTGTATTCATATACACCTAGTATGATGTATATTTGAATCTAGTGTTGTAAAATCTCAACAATGAGTACTCGAGTTTTTTAAATAAGCCAAGAAGTCGGATTTGCATGGTATCCATGTAAGCAATTATGCGTCATGTTTCATAGTAAATACAAGAAACAGTTCCATTGAATTACATAATGAGAGGTGATTCTTATCTAGGCTCATCCCCAGACCACGGATCGAATCCTTTTGAGCATACGAGATAATTTAAAAACTTCTTCAAGATAATGAGGTATTAAATTTACTTTTAAAAAAATGAAATCCCACTCCTACTTCAAAACTTAATATTTGTCTATGATCACATCGATTTAACTTTATGCTTTTCCCCCTTCTTTCATTATTATTCAAAAGGTAAAGTTTTGTTTAATTCAAGCAGTTTTAAGAGTTTAATTGGTTTATTTATGAGTAACTTTGTATGTTCAATATTTAATAAAAATTAAGTAATTTTTCTTGGGGCAATTTTCCTTTGACCTTCTTGAAAGATATCGACCCCAAATTCTATATAAGTTATTCTCGAATTTTGCGAACATATTAATTATTTTGTTAATATAATTTTCAAAGCCTATGGGAAGGTTCTTCTTCTTGCATTGAACTTCATAGACTATGGATCACTTGAAATCAGGAGTAACCTTTAAGTAGCTAGCATGTTGACTCAAAATTGCAACTTACGATTTTAAGATGCTAATTTATCTTCCATATTTCTTTTATTCTGTTATAGAGTATTTTCCAGATTTCAAGGATCCTTGGACATTTCTAGAAGAGGTGCTGACTGCATAGTTTCCATTTCTTCTTTGCATAAAATGTAATTTTATTCGTTTTATTGGGTGGTGTTTTGTTAGAAAATAGGGTTTGTTTGTAAATAGACTAGAAGATCGTTGCAGAACATTTTGTGAAACTCAAATGACAAACCAGATGAACCAGGTGTATATATATACTTTTTTTTTAATTGAATATAATCAATAGTTGGACTTTGCAGGATGTTGTCATCGACTCCTTCAAACTTATTTGTGATGATGTATTAAATTTTCTGATGTCTAGGGTTTTCAATTTTCCACTTATGTATAGTTAAAAAAGATCTTCATTTTTGACAAAAACTGCATTCTCTCCCAAAACAACATTCTTAGTATTTATATTCATCTTCGGAATATAATATACCTTCTTTCGCTATTTCATTTAGATTTGAAGATTCATATCAGTCTACCCTTTTTAAACCAGTCAATTTCCTTTTGAGTTTTATTCGTTTTTCTTAAAATAACTTCTTCCAATTATATTTTGTCCTATCAGTTTGGATTAATTTATGATTAGCTACTCATTTACATGCATTAATGATTTGTTAATATATGCAAATTCAGTATTATAATTTTGTAATTTTTAAGAGCCTGAAGATAAAATGTTTTTCTTTTGTAATGAAGAAATAAAGGACTCTAAGAATATGTTTTGTTCTTGTAGCTTGTCATTGCATCAATCAATCTTTTCTTCAAAAAGAGAAAGAAAATAGACCCCAAATCATAACAGGGGAGTTGGTCATTGTTAGTTTTAAGTAATTGAGTATTTGCTTCTAATAGGCCCTTCAACTGGGGACTACAACTCCCAAGGGAACCATATTAAGAATTTTGGAGAACCATGAGACAGTTTCGTAAGAAATGTAAGAAATATGTTCTTTTCAACCCATTTTATTTTATTAGAGGGTTTTCTTTTAAAAGTTAATCTTTAGGAATAAAATTTTAATGAAGCCAAAAAAATTTTGCTAATTTATGAGGTTTAGTATAAAGTGAATTTTTTTAGATAAAGTTACTGGTCTAGCTCATCTGCAATATTGACTTGATTTTAATTTAATTAAGGAGAAAATTACTTGAGGTTATTTTAAATTTTTAAAACTCCGTGATAATAAATGATACTGTATTAAATATGGAAGTAAATAAATTCAAAATATACTAAAATGGGTAAACAACTGTCTTTTTATCAAATATTCCATCAACCTCGAGTAATTTGTGATACAATCTAAATATTTGTAAATAACTCCAAATAAAACTTGTTCGATATACAATATAATACCTAGATTACTATCAATCTTTGAATAATATATATGTTTTTCTTCAAAGACAGTACAATATAAGAGGAAAGTGCCAAGTAATGTAACACTTTAGAATAGTGCACATATAATTAGTTTGTATATGTTGTTAGGTCGGTTATTATTATGAGCTGTTTTAATCGTATGTGAATGTTTTTTAAGTGAAAAACATAGATACAATTGTTGAAATTTTTTATAAAATTTATTTTTTATAATGGTAAGATTTTTTTTTTTTTAATTTGAAAAAAAAATTGGTCAAAATTATTTTTCAATTTTTAAGTCAAAAACTACGAAATTTTTTTACCAATAATTGGGATTAACGATTGCAAATTTATTCCAAAGTAACAAACCTAACAAAACTCTTGGTCTAGTAAAATATAAAAATAGGGTCGAATAATGAATGCATATACAAAATATTCCATTTATTCTTCAAAATCATTTAGAAATTATTATATTACTGTTATTATTTATTTTTTTTCGATAGGAAAATAACATAAAAAAGCGTAAATCGGCTTTTTCCTCCAATTAAATGATGTTTATCCTAATCTTTAAAAAAAATACCATTTAATTTTTTTGGACCTAGTGATACTTCTATATGTATACAAAAATCTGTAAAATTTTATTGACATATAACCTTGGGGAATAAAAATATTTCTAATGAAAGTAAGCACTAATTGATCCTAAAATCATAAAGTTGTTATATTGTTGAGCCCATTTTTAAATGTGAAAAATAAAAAAAAAACCACATTTTTTTTACTTAATTATTATAACTAGTCGTACACAAAATTTCAAGGTATATTCTTAATCGGTTTAAAAATTATAAAGATAAACATAACGACTGTTAGTAAAAGTTCATTTTGATGCTTTGAAATTTGGGCCAGAGGAGTATTTTAATAAAAGCTCAGATCTCGAGAACAACTGACTCGAGTAAACTATATTTTGATGCTTATAATTGTGAACTTTTGTATCAAAAGTTGTCAAGTTCTGTGATGCTCGTGCGATTTTTTTTTTCATCTTTTTGTGTATTGGATGTGGAATGTCCCATTTCAGGTCAAGAAAGTTTGTGAGATATGATAGATTTATAATAACGTTGAATAACTTTTTTATATTTCTTGCAACAACCATTTTTATACCAAACATATTTTTGTTCTTTATCTAAAACTTTAGTTTAATTTTTGTAATACTTGATGTACTTATTATTTGTCAAATTACATTAGTAATTAATCTTTATTTAACTGAACTACATCAAAACAGCTTTTTTAACCCATTTTAACACCTTGCTACAAAAAATGAGATTATTCCTCTCAAAATGTGTATTTAATAATATTTTTTCATTACAGTTAGGTTTTTTTATCATTCATTTCCAGTGTCAATTATATGTTCCTTATATGACTAGAGGTTTCCTCTGCAATAATTAAGAAAGAAAAATATGTACAAGTAAAATTTATACAGTGCTTGAGAATTTATATCCCTGTAGCTATATTACTGCTTCATGAGGTGAGTTATGAAAAACTCTAATATGTCAAGTGCCCTATAACAATCCTTAATTAAGAAGAAGTCATCCATCTATGTGTGTAAATTTTCATCCAATTTCGAGCAAAAATTTGCTAGAAATCAATGACTCACGGTAGAGCTACTTAAGTAAAAGCGAGATGAAGGATTTCAACTGGTTTCTTAATCCTTCTGCAAGCTACTAATTTAAAATTCAATGTAATTGTAGAATAATATCAAAGCAAACTTTTGCCCTCCAATATTTTCTTTGATCTCCTTAACAAACCCCTAAAGCAGAAATTTCTATCCATAATAGAAGACTTTTTTTTTGATTTTCATTACATTAAAACAATGAATATACACTTCTTAGTATTGCTTCTATATTTCATAACAACTTTTAACTTTATTTTGAATCCATATCCATATTTAATTTATATAAATACATTAAGATTACATTAATTGATGGTCAATATGAATTTACAAAAATAGTAATATTTTTTCGATGAAATAAAATAATATAAGAGATAAAATTTATGCCCTTTCATGAATTGCGTAATAAATGGTTTTAACATTTTTTTTGGAATGTTCATAACGTACAAACATTGCACGAGAATGAGCAAATTCTCCCTACATATATTTCCTCATCATAGGATATTTTATACTTCACAGTTAAAAAATCCAGTTGTACCTTTCTTATTGATCAATTTGATATCAAAAACAGGTCTTTTATTATTCAAAAATTTTATAATACTCGTTTCAACAGAAAATTCTGAAAGAAAGTTACTGATTAAAAGCTTATTCATGTTTGAAGGAAAATATACTTGAAAATTTCATGTTGAATCCATCAAAAGTTAGATTAATATCCACCACATTTAGTGGATCCTTACTCTTAAGTATATTCAGTATCCATTGTGGAAGTTATACAATTATAAAGTTGCATTGGTTAAGAAAGAGCTAAATAATGTAAAGTCTTACTTATAGCTTTATAAAACTTGAGCCTATTGATACTAATGTTTTCTGTCCACTTTCCTTCAAAGAACTTATAGTCGCATCTTCATGCATGGATAGACTTCAAATATATTATTAAAGGTTTCAATAAAATAAAAATTCAACATACTCTCCCTTTGCTGTATGAGCAAAAATACTTTTTAGAGAAATGACAAGAATGACTTTTAAATTGAACATTTTGTCACCGGTTTAAATATAGGGGTATAAATATAAAAAAAGTTATTCAGTTTTGCACGCTGATTTCGAATATTCATTGAATTTGGTGATTTTTTTCTCCTTAATTAAATATAATATTTTTGTTTAAGAGCTCTTAAATTAAAGAAACTCACTAGATTAGAATGTTTAAAAGACTAATTAGTATGGACGAATACCTATTGCTTCATAAAACAAAAATTTATTTTCATTAGTTTTTTTTAATCCAAACTCCTTCAAAGACCTTTAAGTTGTACCTAAATAGTAAAGTAGATTTTGAATATATATATAATAAAATTTATTGAATAAGACTAAAAAATTTACCCACACTTTAGACATTGTATAAGCAAGAATACTTAGAAGAGAAATGACGAAAATGACTTTCAAATTGAACATTTCTTGCTACTGACTATTTTTAATATCAATATATATATATATATATATATATATATGTATACTTATATATACTGACGTAAAGATCTAGTTAGATACACTTGGTACATGTAAATTTATGAGCATTTTTCGGTTACCCATTCTCCCATTTTATATTTAATATCAAATGGGAGATATCGATAGAGATACATAAAATGATATGGATGTATAGACGTATATTCTTTCATATACATATCTAGGAATACTTAAATCAAAAAGTTGAAAGGGGATAGTTAAAGTTAGTGTTTTATTCATTGTAGAAGCTTCGTTCCATTTAGAAATAATATTTAGTATGATTAGTAATATTTTGCGTTATTTGATATAAATAAATGGGGCAAACATTACAGTTCAACAGCGACATGTGTGACAGATTAACAAATTTCCTGATGTCTTGATTAGAACAAGACTATGATTGTATTCATTTTAACTTCACTACTACGGACAACTGACTTTTTCTTGCCATTCATGAATTGTGTTATAAGAGCTCTGAGTTCAACAGATGAGGTATCTATACTAAGGATGAGGTTTTTTGACAGTTGTAAAATAGTACTACTTTTTCCAACTGATTAGGAAAGTTTGTCACTCTTATGGAATTAAATTAAATTTATAAGAAACCAAGCGGATTTAATTTTATTTCTTATGCAAATGTTGCAAATGAGGATGTTGCTTTGGTGAGATGGAACAACAACTCCATTGTTACTATTGCTTTAGCTTGTTTAAAAAAAGAATAAGAATAAGCGTTGTTGTCGAAAGGACAAAAATTCAAGTGAATATCAAAATCTCAAGAACTAATCAACCATAATATAAGATAAATTATGGGAGGTGTTTATCTTATAAATTGGAATATGAACAAGTAAGAGATAGAAATAAAAGAAGAAAACAAGGTGATGGGACAGTTTACATAGGAAACACAAAAAGATTTTCAAAACCTTTTAGAATTTTGGCACCAACTATCAATGTCTTATTTATTTGCTTTTTTGTTCAATATTTGTGGTTAAAATTAAGAGTTAAACATAATAATACAGAGAAACATCATGCTTCTTCCCCATCTCTAATTGCACACATGCTCCAAATAATCTATGTGGATATCAATCCCAAAAATCAATTTCAGTCGAGCTCAAGTTCATAACTCATCATATGTTTAGCAATCTGTAAATTTTAATGTAAAAAGAGAGATTGAGTGTTATTATTATTGATAATTTCTGAATAAGTATAAAGATTTATCTTTCTTTTCAACACAAGCAATTTATATGTAATTTCGCATTTATTGATTTGTAATTATAGTGAACTTATAAAAACATTGCTTTTTCAATCAATAACAAATTACATTTTTTTTAAAAATAAGAAATATATATATATATATATATATGGGAGTAGTTTATGACCCTGTCCTGTGGAAATGTTTTTAAAATTGACTTGCACCTACGGGTTATGTGGTATATTACTTTTTCTTACTACTTTTTTTATACTCCACCTCATGAATTAGCAAATTTTGCATTGTTCCCTTCTATTTTATTCTCCAATATCAACTTCAAACATAAAAGTAATGAAATAAAATGGGTTGAAAAGAACACCTTTGTTTTATTTAATTTTTAATAGAACTGCCAAAAAAAATTGTTATCAATTCTTTGCAGTTTTTAGTCTGGAGTTACAAAAATCTACTGTACATAGCCCTCTAAAAGAGGATATCTAATTATATAAGCTTTCATTGAATTTATATTGCTAATTTACAGAAGAAAAACCTCGACAAAATTCATCCCCGAAGAAAATTTTTTCATTTACATGTACTTTTTCTCAGGACTGGATCGTTTCTCATAAATTAGCATTACATTAAAAAAATTTGGTTATTTTGTAGGGTAAGATCTGGGTCTTTTTCTAACTACGTAGAAAGTCAAACTTCTAAAAACTGTAAAAATACTTTAATAATGTAATTGAAAATGCTAAAAACCTGATTTGATACGAAAAACTACTCGTTTAAACCCAAAAAGAATACCAAATTAAAATATTTGATTTACAATCATGAATTTAAATAAATGGTTCTACATAATATTTATAAATTGCAAGATTTTCTATATAGGGCATTTTTCTTAGGGTATTTTCTTAAGAAAAACAAAAGATTACTCTCCATGAAAATAACTCACTCCAAAGAAACACATTATAAAAGCATATTTGAAAGTAATATTAGGTCTGCTTGAAGAAAATCCATGGTCAAAATTTAATTCCCCAAATCTGAGAATAAATGTGACTGGGATAGATTTTTATTATTGATGCCATGAGTACCCAGTATCTTCATCAATTATGTGTAGTATCGAAAAATGTTAAAGTATCAGTACTCTTATTTGGTTACAAACCTTATTGATATTTTTAATACCAAAACTTTTTAAACCTCTTCACTCAATAGGAATACGCTGACAAGAATATTTTCCACTCAATTCTAGTCGTTGAAGCAAATCAAACATCACATATTTATTAATTAAGCTAGAATATTAAATTACGAGTATCGTATTTGACAAGTTAGTACCTAACGTCTGAATAATAAAAAAAGGAATAAAAAAGAAGCTCTTGTTAATTTTTTGCTCTGTATCAATATCGATTTTCTTTTAAACACCAACCAGCAAAATAGAAAAGAGGTAATTTCCCAAAATATGTGTATTTAAGCATTGATTTTATAATACCAATAAATATCTTTCATTTGACCAGAGGTGTTATTTACGAAGATAAAGAAAAAAAATATATTTAGCTCAAAAAAATCAAATATCTACATATATATGTGTGTAATATATTCAGACATGACAGGTGTCATTTATACTTTGACATGGGATTTAAATATTTTTCTGCCTCCTTTTTACTTTTTTGCAGATTTATGAATAATATTTGAGGTACGTGAGGTTAAAAAATGGATTGAAATATATCAACACTGATATGACATTTCAACATCAAAAATAAGACGGGATTATTTTGTGTCTGTCATTATTTTAGCTTCAAAAAAATGTCCTAAGCTCAAAAAGCATTAACATGTATATTTCAGATTACTATTACATCGAGTATATATAAAAATGTGGGTGCAGATATCAACTTTTAGAAATCATGCATATTTGAATATTTAATACATATATCACTGATCAATGGGTTCCAGCTGTTGAGAACCAGAGAAATCTTTTATAGATGGGGGATAAGAGCAAGTGTTCTGCCTTAGCAACCCTCATTATAAACGTCTTAGTTCAATGTGGAATTAGATAACTGAAAACTCTATGGGGTAAATATTTGAATTTCAAACAACATTTACACAGCATTTATTTTCCAACACTTTACTGCAAAACCAATTATTTTTTTAAATTATTATAGTCTTTCATTTTTTCTTTTTGTATCATTTCAGTCTTTCTAGAATTTAAGAGGTGTTGTACATATTGGGTACATTTATATTTGCAATGGTAGCTCCATCTTGGTCTTAAAAGTGATTCAATAGATTAAAATCTAATTAAGGAAACTACAAAGACGAAGGAATAACTTTCATTATCAGATTTCCTATCTGAGAGGTTAATCATTAAGTGGAAGAAAGCCATTCTTAAGTATATATAGTCAAAGATTTCACATTTTATCAATAAAACCCAAACTACTACTCTTTTTTCCAAGCGTCAGCCATGTTTAGCGTTTGTCTGGAGCCTTAAGCTTTAAATCTTGCCCACCTATTTCAATCTAACTGCAATCATTGTATTGCAGCACAACAACAAGAAAGACTATTAAGAGTGGCTTGAGACATCCAAGTTCATGGAAATCATTAACAAATTTAGGAGCACTGTTTCTGTTTGGTTTGCAAGTTCTGGATTACAAGAAATCAGAGAGAAAATTTAGGTTTCCTGGTTATGTTTCATGGTTGGATATTGAGATGGGCAAAAAGTCATTCAGTATTGAAATTGGGAAGACTGAGAAGTTTGTGGGGGCCATGTATACCTCTAAAACATTGTATGACATGAAAATTGATATGAAACGATTTTCTTGATATATTTGTCCTTCTAATAGAATTCTAATAGCCTCGACTAAGACATTATGATGTTATTGATTAAGGAGACAGAATATTGAGGATACTCAATCACCATAAAAAAAAATTTCGTGTTACAAACTCCTACTGTAAAAATGGATGGTTAACCTCGAAGACGTTCTTGAACATGATAAAAAGAAGCTTTTTTCAATTCTGTTGATCTAGAAGGCCTAAAAAGGCCATTTATTGTATTTTACATTGCATACCAACACGAAGAACTCTCTATTTCATATACAGTCCCTATTCGTATATTTCTCAAATAAACTTTTTCATTAGACTTGTCTTCTTGACTATATTGTCTCAATTTGGTGAGAATGGTTATACCTTTTATGATTCAGCTCATCAACCAGCTGAAATAGAGAAAATCACATATTGTGGGCTTAGAACGAAAATGTATCAATAGATAAATGTCAAAATTTAAGTTTTTCAAAATTCTAATATAAATAGCTATGTTACATTTTTGTAACTTAGATATTACAAAAGATATTGAATAATATTTCGTTGCATTATTTGCCAAATATAGAAGATCATATATATAGTATATTAATAAAAGCTAAAAATCTTATTACATGAAAACAAAAAATTTAAGCATAATTGTAACTTAAGTTTGAATTTATTTATTTCCTTTTTTAATATAATATAATTAAAAATAAGGGAATCTTTTAATTTTATAAAGTTAAAAACTAATCCAAATATCAACTGAACTAGACCATTTAAAAGTAAATACTCTTTTGTAGATAATAAGAAAGTTATTTATACTTCAAATGAAAACCCTTTTGAAAAATAATAATAATTATAATTAAAAATTGAAACTTTATTTAAACCAGACAAAATGCTTAAAATACTTAAAAATGAAAAAAAAAGTTCCTTTACGTTGTTTTTTTGTATAAATGGACTACTCAAAATGAAACTAACTATAATCCATTTTTGATTTTCAAAGAATAAGTTTTCTTTTCTATGGATTATCGATTTTTTTTGTACTCAAAAATTGGTTCAAACTTATAAAAAGTGTAAAAATGCTCAAAAAATTCTCAAAAACCATATATAGTAGGAAAAAGTTTAGCTACAGATTCGTAATTAAAGTATCAATTAATACTAAAATTAGGTATGAAAAGATTTTCAAAATTTTTTTTGTTAAATGTACATTTGAACGTTTTTTTTTGTTTTTTTTTTAAATGTTTTCTAAAGTTAGTGGATATTTATGTAAAGCTGAATCAAAACAAATAACATGGTAAAATACTAAAATTATTTTTTTCAGAATAGCAAGAATGAATAATTAATTAATTATTATTTGAATTTTAATATTTTCATTTTGATAATCAAAACCTAACATTAACTTTAGCTTTTAAATGATACTTCAGTGTATATCCTTGAACTATGACTCCAACTGCTCGGAGGAGAAAACTACAAAAAATGGAAATCTTTCAACATAGGAAAAATAAATGGTTAACATAATGTATTTTAAAATGTTTTCAAAAAACAACCTTAATTGCAAACTTTATACTGAATAAACACAATAAATACTTATACAAATAACAGATTTTTGACTTTGAAGTGCAAATTTACAAAAATAAATGAATCAACCATTATGAAAATCGATAACAATGAGAGGTTACTAATTCTGTTCTTATGAAAATACTCTAAGGTACAGAAGTGAAAATATGAATCCAGAGGTTGTGCGTGTATATATGTATAAAACTTCCGTTTATTCATATATTTACTACTCTTTCGGCATGAGATTACTGTAAGTACACGACGAGCTTTTTTGTTCACTCGCAACCTCAACTCTCACAAGGGAAAGAAAAAATTTGGAAAAACAACTTCTGTTTTTTCCTAATTGCCAACTTTTTAATATCGGACACAGTTATTATTTAGATATACTATACATAGATAAATTCAACCAATATATAAATCAATCGTTAATATTTGTTTATTATTATATAATTCAAAAAAGGGCGCGTAATCCTTGATTTCATATATTTTATATATCACGTCGAGCTTTTTTGTTCATTCGCAACCTCGATTGACAAAAGGGAAAGGAAAAATTTGGAAAAACATATGGTAGCTACCCTTCTGTAATTTCCTTGTTGCCAACTTGTTAATATTTGGTAGAATTTAATATTTAGATATACTATATATTTATAAATTCTACCAATCATAAACCAATCGTTACTACTTGTAATATATTCAAAATTCAAAAAAAAGGCGCATAATACTTGATCTAATATATTTCTTATGCATCAAAATCATAAATAACAATAATACCCTTTTTGAGCTCATAACACGTAGGGTCAGCTGCTTTAAATCAAAAGAGTCAAATGATGAAAATCAGCTGAAGGGAGAATATATAGTGTTTTTGTTTATCCCAAAAAGCTCGTCGTGATATATCAAAATCATAAATAATAATAATACCCTTGATGAGTTCATAATACGTAAAATCAGCTGATTTAAATCAGAAGAGTCAATTGATGATAATCAGCTGAAGGGAAAATACATAGTATCTTTGTTTATCCCAAAAAGTTCATCTTGGTAGTGATGTGAAAAAAGAGCCAATTCCAAAAACACGCCTGAGATGATGTCCTAAAAATTATAGCATCTTTGAATAAAGGCAGAATTTTAGACAATTACACTTGGAAGGGCGGAATGTAGCTGTCTTTAATTTTGCTTATTATTAGTAGTCTAGTGGCAATAAAAATTTATAAAGGATAGGACCCTAAATTGGCAGCAACAAATGCAATAGCATGAGACCTGAATCATTTTTGCATGGTCTCAGACTTAACTAAAAAAAACCTAATTCGAATAACTTTCTGCCTTTTGTCAAACAAAGTTACTCAATACCTAATCAATACAAATAGAGTATAAACCATAATATGTCTTTGTTGGGATTGCACCTCAAAATACTGTGCTTATGATTTTATTATCTATTACTATTGTAGCTTAAGATGTTGCAAAACCCAGTTCTACGGATTAATTGATACAAAATTTTCAACATTCGAGAAATTAAATAGACAAATTACATTTTTAAGTGAAGTCTATAATTCATATTACACATTTAAGGAATATATAAATACATGTATATGAATATTGGCTACTTTTTTTACCCAATAATTTAATTATCATTTAAAACTATTATAAAAAATAGTCAAAAGTAACACATTTAGTTATCACTTCAATTTTTCAATCACAAAGAAATATTTCATAATGATTCTCTCCATTATATATATATCAGAAATGCTGAATATTGACTCCGAAAGGAAATTTGATTTTCATAAACAAATCCAAAAGAAATCCAAGTCATTTTTGTATGGACACGGTGAAAATGTACGTTGAAATGTTTCTCATCGAAATTTTGAATATTTAAAAAAAAAGTAATATTTGTCAGGGAATTAATTACATTGAAATCAATATAGTGACTACAATAACTAGTCACTAAACCGATTATATATATTCTAAAAACAGAAACAATAAAAAACAAATAAATGAAAAAAATGAAATAATAAAGTTCACGTAAACCAATATACACGAGATGAGCTAAACTAAAAAAACATCCCCTTGTCAAACAAAAACCCATCTTTGAATCACAATTGACGATTGTAGCATTTTCGTAAACACAAAAATTATTCTAGTCATTGCTTATCTTAGAAACGATATTCTTCAACTGGATGTATCAAGCATTCTTCTTTGTTATCTACTTTATCTACAATAATATATATGAGAGGCAGAAAATAAACTCAAAATAATGTCAAAAAATTAAATATTTGTAGCTAATAAGTCGTAAGCTAATATTATTATGGGGAATTGGACTTAAATTCTGTTAACATTCTATTTGCTTCATTAACCTAAAACTTGTACTTCTTTCGACCGCAA
The DNA here is from genome assembly GCA_963680855.1 of Lepeophtheirus nordmannii. Lineage (NCBI taxonomy): Eukaryota > Metazoa > Arthropoda > Copepoda > Siphonostomatoida > Caligidae > Lepeophtheirus > Lepeophtheirus nordmannii. The sequence goes on along the minus strand of OY804521.1, from coordinate 18,971,298 downwards.
GCCTTAAGGATGGGTAGTATATGGAAGAATTGCCAAGCAAATAATTGCTTGAGCCCTCCTCCTTGGGTGAAGTAGCTATATTTGACTCTAAAATTAGCCCAGTATATATACGCATTAAATCAATGTATATTTTTTATTTAGTACAAGATGGAAGCAATATAATAACTGTGATTAAGAAATATGATTTCCTTTAAAACTTTTAATGAATTCTAAACCAAATATATGCTTAAACTATGTATTAATATATAGAGAGAAAGTCAAATTAGCACAAAATAATTTCAACTCATTGTAAGATCAAGACTCAAATGTAAATGTTGTGAGGGATGTCAAAACATATATGTGATAACTGATAACTTAATGAAGGAAGGAAAAATCATAGATATATATTAAAACGTATAATGACCATTACAAAATTAATAAACGATTAACAATTAAATAAGTCCATACGTAAGGTGAGAGTAAATAAATTATCTAACCGAGTTAGTTTAAAATCCTTGATTGCTGATAATGGAAATGAAATTTTTTTTAAAGTTATAACGAAAATCCTGGATTAGTGAGATACCATCTAAATGAATTTGGGACAGAAACTTTGAGAAGGTTAAAAATTATATAACACGGTCAAAGTCGTAATCACGAGATAAATATTTCAAGTCAAGGAACGTAATTGAAGACAACTCTGATATTTTAAACTTCATAACTAACAAGATCAATACACTTATCTTCAATCAAGTTCCTTGATCAAATCTGTGTATTTATCCTGTGATTAAGAAGGATCGGATTTTTTACTACGGCGTTTGAAATTAAAGAAGTGTTGTCCATGATTAAGAAATAAGTTTAGCGAAAGGATATTTCCACCATCATGTCATGTTATTACACTTGAATTACTCAAAAGTAAATGTCTGCATGTGATTGAAAGAAACAAGAGATACATATAACTGAAGGAAATGTCAACGGAATATATATTTCACAATAGCAAGTTCTTTAAATACATAATTATTCCTACCATAAACTGTGACGCCATGAGGGTTCTCAATACGGTTAAGGGGAAAAGGAATTCAATTATCATCAGATAGAACTCGTACTCAAATTGGAGATTTACGACGACCATAATGAAAAGATTTCAGTAGTGGAGGAATTCAGGGAAATATCCCAAAAATCTAAAAGCCTAGAGTTAATTTAGTTAATATTTATTTTTTAAATTATTGCTTTAATTTTTAACATTTGATACTTAATAAAGCTTAAGTTGGTTATAAGAGCATTTACCAAGCCTTCGTTGGATGATTTTGATGAGACTATAGACCCAATGACAACTCTGATGAACAGAAGTTTCGTTCTTCGAGTCATTGCCTACTTATTGCAGGAAACGACGGATTTGGAGTAGTCCATTAAGGCAATGTTGAACTCTTTAATAAAAGGAGAATTGGAATCCCTGTCGTAACTCCAAACACTCTCATCTCCATTATCAACGATTCACTCCTGCAAATATTTTATTGAAATAATTGATTCTATTTTTCAGCGGAATATTAGACGTGTGACACAGATTATCCGAGGTCCTCGACATGAGGTAGATGTTCACCCCTCAGAAATAAAGGAATAATGGTAGGAGCTTAAGAAAACAAAAAATACACTTCAAACTGCCAACCCAAAAAAATCTCGCACGCGAAAAGTGCATGAAATTTACTACACAAATTATAAACATAAACTTATTTTTCATTCACGAAACCTTTGCACTACAATAGTAAGGAATTAATATTCAAGTTATGTTCGAAAATTGATGTTCATGTCTACAAGTCAGGAATAATAATTTAAATCATTAAATGCTAAAAGAACCATATTTGTGTTGAAAAATTCCAGACTCTTTTATTTATTTGTCTCTATTACCAACTATTCAAATAATATGAAAGTGAGGACATTCTTCTTCAAAAATGCTCTGTCGAACACGCTTTATCAAATTTGATTTGCCAAGTACAATTCAAATGTTTGAATAGTTATTCTATAATTATAATATGATTAAAGATAATATTAAAATTCACAAGGCAAAAAAATTTATTTATAAATTTATGGGTAAATTATTTAGAAAATAATTTTTATAAAATGTTTTGTTTTGAAATACTCAGACATATCCGAATAATGTAGGACGGTTGGTCCTACTAATGTTAAATAAATAAAATTTAAAAAAAATAAAATCTCTATATTTAAATGTAAACGTATCTATGTTACTTTAGAGGAAGGAATTCATGCAAAATCCTAGCATAGAATATAGAACTCTTCGCCATAAAATAAAAGTTGTTGAGCTTAATAATTTCACATTAATTTTGGTACCCATTTTTCTACCTCAAGCTAAGGCACTTGGATGCATTTTTAAATTTAGTTTAGAGGCAATTTTATTTCAGACGCTTGGTAAAAAATGTGTTTTTAACAAAAATCTTGACCATATAAAAACCTTGGCACTTTAAGTAGAAATATGAGTAACTGTTTCATACCATATATTAATTGTGTATAGATGTAAGTGACAGACAGGGGTCCATAAATATACATATATATGTATATATATACAAATCATAATTTCTCTGTAATGAAATGGAACAAATAACTATTCAATATTAAAATATTAAATGATATTATTTTAAAGTCATTAAGAGACTGGCAGATTCATTTGATATATTTCTTATTTTATTTGCTTATGAAACCATGAGTATTATCCTGATAATTAGAGTGTTATTAATTAATAAATAAATAAAAATCATTATAATTAGAACATGGTATTTTATTTTTGTTCTACAAAATGATTATTGAATAACTGTATATTTGTTTTTGTGGTTGTGTAGTTTTTATGGTTGAGTCTTAATTTTCAAACGTAATTACATATGATTATTAAACAAATTCTATGCAATACGAATATTTAAAAATGAGATCATATATTTTTGGGAAAGTTTTATTTTGAAACATTTATTTTGCGTATTTATAATCATTTTTGAGGTATACCTATTACTTGAATACTTCCTGAGAACAGTTATAATCTCATAAACAGTTTTAGAGCTTTTTTGGTTGAAACCCATATCCTCTTACATAAATCTTAGAATACACAGACCAACATCTCTCAATGTCTCCCAGTATGTATACTAGCTTAATGACAGTGATGGTCATTTTTTTAATTTAAAAATAAATTAATTAGGTTTAAAAATTGTATTGAGCATGAAAGTAATAAAAATATTTATGGAGCATGATTGATTGCATGAAAACAACATCCTTAGATCCTTCATACAATAATAGTAGGGGGATTGCATACTGCAATAAACCAGCTCTGAGGGATCTCGGCTTGAAAATGTTGAGAGCCTCTGTTTTTAGAAAAATGAATCTTTGAATCCTATACTAAATATAGATTATTGTAGATAAAGTAGATAACAAAGACGAATACTCGATACATCCAGTTGAAAAATATTGTTACTAAGATAAGCATTGACTAGAATAAATTTTGTGTTTACGTAAATACTCCAATCGTCAATTGTGGTTCAAAGAGGTGTTTTTGTATGACCGGGGGATATTTTTTTTCATCTGTCAAAACTAAAGTTTATGACAATATGACTATGTAAACCTTATTTTAAGTACAGAACTAAATGTACATACTTATAAAAAAGTACTGGATAAAAAAAATCAATGTTTGGATATCTCAGTGTATTCTTGAAATGAATATTTTATTTTATTATTATTATTTTTTTTAGGGGGGGGGGGTACTTCTACCCCCTTGGGCACATATTGTAATTCCAACAAGTTGAAAACTCTTATACATTAATACATTGTAATTTCAATCTTCTTATTCCGAAAAATAAAATTATTATTTTTATTTAAGAAATTCCACAGAACACTGTCTGAAAAAAAACAAAAACAATCTTACATATATTTACTCGTAAGTCATTGGCCATTATCTATTGGAGTCATATTAATGGAAAATTATTTTTGGGATTTGAAGAGAAAGAGAGTGGGTGGGAACGAGGATCTCCGTAATTAAGTTGTTATACACCTATGTAATACATGCAGTAATATTACGACGTAACCAAATATAGACACAGCACCGAGACAGAAGAACATCACAATAGTTATAATGTGAATCAACATTTTTTTGTTTTGATATAAAAACAGTTATGAATATAAAATATTATATTTCCTTTTTATTTTCTCATTCATGGAAAACAAGACAAATAATAACAAAAAAAAAAAATAACAGCAGATTTAAGAATGGTAATAACATTTCTAATAATTATCGTCATTATACTATATAAATGTATTTATATAAGTGAAAATAATAAAAAATAATTATAATATTCCAGTATTTACAACAACAATAATATTAAGGTAAAATAAAAGAATGATAAAAAGTTTTCTTCATAATATCTATAACAAGACTCTGAGCTCATTACAATAGAACACAACAACAGCTGATGTCTTTGACAACAGGTAATAAGATTATTTAGATCGAATGGTCTTTTGCTTGTTCATATTTGAGAGCATGAGGGATATATATGAAGTTAAGAGATCGTCCATTTTATAGCCTAAAGAAGTTTCACAGAGTAATTTTGAGCCTCGTACGAGATTTCCTATGGTCATGTGGAAGTATGTATTACCCGAAGACCAATTGGATATCCTCGTAAACGGATGTGTTACGAGAACCTCCTGTAAGAAAGGAATAAAAAATAAAAATATGGAATTAATAAGTTGAGAGAGAATATAAAACGTAATGTCAATTATTCTTACCTTGGTTTGTGGATGAATGAGACTAACTCCTTGTTTATTGATTGCAATAAGGAGTAATTCAGGATAATTGGGATCTGTGGTTTGTTTGACTTCAAAGAATGCAGAACCAAAGGTAGGCCACCGATAAATGATTTTTAGGAAGGCGATTTTTGCGTCTTCAGGACTCATTCCAGAGTCTTGATTGTATCGTTTAATGATTTCTCTCTTCCAATCCTGCGATGAAGCTGTTTTTAACAGATCCGAAGGTGTGATGCTCCTTAACATTTGCGTTAGGGATTGGAGTTCCTGTTTAGATTCCCCATATTTGACCCTATAAATGAGTGCTGCAAGTGTCGCGGCCTCCTCTCTTGTGCAACGATGATAGCCTCGAAGTAATTTTGGAAGTTCCTGGTGGAAATGGAAAATGATGTCAGCATTGCGATCCTTGCCTGGAACTGTATTCGTCCAAAGTTTTTTCATGAAAAATACTTGATATGTAAATTGAGGCGTGGATCCTGCAATTGAGAAATCATTCAATTATTATATCCAGAAATAAAAAAAATGTTAGCTACATTACCATCTCGAGTTGGACGAGCCTTCTTAATCCAATCCGTGAGATGTCGAACAAAGTCAAAGAAGAAATCTCCTTCAGGAACAGATATAACTTTATCTGCAATTTTAACAAAGAGGCTGAATCCCTCAGAGGATCTGAGATTCAGCCTTTGAGCAATGCTTTGACAAAAGTCCTTCGCCCGGGTGGATGAGTCCACTTCAAAAGCCTGTCCCAGACAAGAAGTTATAATTAAAAAGAAATCCATAAATATCATATCATTTTCAAAGACTTACCTCATCAGTGTCATCTGGAAAGTATACTTTGTGAAATATTTGTGTTGTTTTTTGTTGAATTGCCTCCACCTCGACCTGATGAGGAGGATATTTTCTTTGTCCATGACGTAGCGTTTTTTGGAGTCTTTGAATAGAGTCTAGAGCAATAGGGTGACGTCGCGTTCGCTGAAAAGCAGTTAACTCTTTCATTAGACCCTGACTACAAGCAAATAGACCCGTAGCCAACCACATGAGTTCCCAGCCTCTTTCTTCACTTAGGCGATTTCGATTGTCTGAGAGTTGCTTCATAATTTGACAATAGACTTCATCTCGAAGAATTTCCTAACAAATTAGATGATAAACATATCAGCAAGATAAAAAAATACAATTAAATGTCATCATAATGATAATATTTATAATCAAGGTCGATTCATTGCATCTAACTGCGTTTATATAAATATATCTTATGGACTTCACAGTCGTAACATTTAAAAAAATGACTAATAAGTGTAATCATTCACAATATGAATGTATAATAAAAATTATATAACTTGGCACTCCCTAATGAAGGATAATAATAAATAACGACCTTTTTGAACTTTAGCAGTCCCCAATAATTAAGTTTATACATAGCTTTAAGCTTTTTAACTTACATGTTTAAGAGGTCCCTCGAAAACTTGATCAGTGAGTTCATTTCCAGTTCGAGTCCTTCTTGAGGGTAGATCCCCCATATATTTGAGTATAGCATGAAATATGAGGCAAGCCTCATCCTTCATTTCATCCTTATTCATAAGTTTTTTGAGTAGCGGCTGTTTAATGGGCTCACGAGAATGTCTCCATAGTTCATCATTTGGACGGATTCTACGAGCTGAATTAAGAGTCAAGCTTTTACCCACGGTTCTCTTAGTATTTGGAGGACGAAAATGATCAAGAGCATAGTCCTCAAGAGTGTGTGGCTTTTCAGATAATCCGTCTGGAGATCCTCCATTGATTGTGCCTCCCATTCCCGGATGGAAGAACCGCCGTCCATGCTCGGACGGATCCATGGTAAAGAGAGCCTATTCAAGTAGATTAATTAGATTCGTTCTTTAAGAACTCTGTACTTATCATACATTTAAAAACATATCTAAAAGTAAACAAAAGCCAATGGCACACCCTATAATTAAGGTGTATAAAATAAGATGTGATATGAATTCACTTCCTAATTGCAGACATTAGAGGAGGGCTTGTTTATGTAATAAAGACATATTATTTAATTAAATGTTGGATTGAGTCAAAAACAAGACTAACAACACCTTTGCATACTTTAGGTTTTTGATGTGTCACAAACAGATATATCAGTGACAAAGTGTCTGTATGTGTAAATATATAGCATGTATTATCTATGAATCCAATGTATGTAGCTCTGCCCCCCCCCCCCTAAAAAAAATAAAAGTAGATATCAAGAAATATTTAAGAAAATATAAATGAAATTACATGAATGTGTAGCAAAGAACCACCCACACATGAGATGGAAATCGAACTCCGATCATGACTTTGATTTATGAAAACAACAAGAATTGTTTTTATGGTAATAACAATAATATAATAATTAGTCAAAGATATCATAAAAAAAAGGTAATGTAATCAACCTTCTATGTATGTAGGTACATTCAAAAAGAGTGACCGCTATCGGTTTTTCATTTATATTTTTCAAATGATTGTATCTACGTACATGAATTTTCCACTCTATTAACGCTACTATGACACTTTAATCCCACAAAGAAAATTTCCTAATTAATGAGATTCATCATCATTGAAGCATTAAAATCACGACAAATCTTTGGTCATTTTTAAAGAATTATGATTTCCTTCTGAAGGACAAATTTCTCTTTCAGTTATATTTTAAATACTAGGTAATTGATAATAACTCCCATGTCAATGGTTTGTAGCTACTTAAGAATTATCAATTTATAGAGAGAAAGTAGCATCTTTGTTAATCGATGTAACCAAAAATACATTTTCCAATAAAAGTACCGTAATGTTAACTAAATACAAATATTATAATAAATAGAAGATCACATATTTCACAAATGAAAACCGCAGAGACCACAACGTTTGTTCATGATGCCTTGCAGTAGATACAGTTTTGAAAGTATTTTTACTTCTTTTAAATAGAAAAACAAGTTGGCAATCCGCCTCACTGAATGCAATTAAACCCATAACTTAAGTATTTATGCATGTATATATATATAGAAAAATAATCCTTACCAGGATATCGTCGGGAGGTCGATTCAAACAAGGTAAAACGTAGCCAATTTCTGTAGGGAAATCACCCCTCTGATCTGTTCGCTCACATGTACCAACACACCAGCCGGAATTGTTTAGTATTCTTTCTCCAGAGTTTTCGTCATCCAGGAGAATCAAATCACCCTTATTGACATTCAAAAAGGAGGAACTTTCTGAAAGAATAATTATAATATATACAAAAAAAATTAAAAAATGGATTTACAAATTTAAGTCAATTGGTGGTAGTGTTTCATTTAAACATCTAGGTAATCCAAATGATATATTTTGACATGTGCACATGACGAATGTAATATATACTACCTGAGGAACATACATTGTTACGCTTTCTGAAAATATACCTACAGGACAGTGGGTTAAGACGGATATATGTATGTATATAATATAATGATGAAACAATCACCAAGGCACACTTCCATATCTTTTTAACAAAAATCATTGCATTCCACTTCTCAAGCACTACTTTCAAAAGAATCAATCAAAGTTTATAGATGTATACATACATTAAATAATATACATATATGTTTACCTCTCTTTCACCCCCCCCCTCCTTCTCCTTTGCTTCTAGGGACTTGTCAGAAGAAGAAGAAACTCACTTCCCAAGGTTTTAGAAATCACGGAAATGTAATTATATTGACCTTTATATATAAATATATATATATATACATATATGAAATGATTTTGTTTTTTATAAAAAAAAAAATATTACACACTCCTTAGAAATAAATAAATATATGTATGTATATATGTAGAGGGTTAAAACTTTTTAGATCTCATTTAAATGAAATGTAATACTTGAGAAATTGTGTTGGTTTAATGTTCTATTTTTTTATATTTAAAAAAAAATAGGAAATAAAGAGGAAGACAGAGAAAACATAAGAAGTTTCACTTTTGCTAAGAGATAATAATAATAATAAAAAAAACAATTATAATTAAAGTAAGCAATGATTCTTGAATACAAATGGTAGCATTCACAGCTCACAATATGAAGAAATAATTAATTTATATACATGCATGCACACTTTCATGAAAGACATTCAAGAAACAGGCACACAGGAAGAGTTAGTCTTCCTCAAAAAATGAATAATAATTTTTACATAGAACACAGCGTGAATGGAAGATTTATTCCAACAAACAAAGTTTCTAGGATACCTACATATGTATATACATAGATATGAATCATACATATTTCATAATAAATGAAATCCCCCAAAATTATGTTCCACATTCATTGAGGTGTACTCACTTATGCAAAATGTGATTTTACATAGTTATATTTATAAAAAATAACTGTTTGTTCTAAATATCTAAATATGCTCACTCTTACCTTGTGCCTTGTAGTCTTGTAGTGCAATGACAAATTTGGATCTTTTCTTGAGTCCCTCTAAGAAATAAGTGACTAAATCCCGAATATCCTCTGCGTTGGGACTTTGGAAAGTAAACTCCTCGGAGCGGATGGTACTGAGAGTAAAGGTTTGAGCAAAGGCTTTACTGCTTCTGAAAAAAATAATTCTTGAATTAAAATCCGAGCCATTTATAACTCCCATAGGAGGTTAAAAAAACACAAACACATCAAAGACATTGAATCCTAAAAATAGGAGAGAAACTTTGCTTCTTTTTTTTCTTTTTTTAAATAAAGGGTCGGCAAAAAGATAAAACCAGTTTCTCATGGTCAGGACATATATTCCACCTTCACAATTAGTACATTATACATATTTTGCAAAAATATCATAGGTAAACAGTTTAGTATATGTATTAATTATAAGTACCTTCAAAATGGCTCTTTAGCTGATCATGACAACACAGCAAATATTAATACTATTATTCAAAACCATTCTAAAGTAATGTAAGTACTATGTTTGAAAATTTTTGACACTTGACTAACTGCACACCACAATCACTGACGAACAACTTATGTATTACAATTTATCTGGTTTTTACTTCTTTTTTTTTTACCAACCAAGACTTATGTTAAAAAAAAAAAACATTTAGAAGAGGCTCGCCGGAAGGAGGATTTTCACTTTTTTCATAATATGATAAAACAATATATGTAATGTATGTATGTACATAATATTCCGTACGTACGTAATGTTTCAAAACTTCTTGAGTGTGTGCTTTTTTTATACCTTTTACGAAGGCATATATATTTATACTTTGTATGTATGTATGTATAATATAAGACGTTGATTTAGGCAAAAATTCCATTCCAAAGGCGGAGAGATCCTACCTTTCCGGGCCTGCCAAACATCGCTCCTTTTTCAGAACTTAGTAGTAATAATAAGGATCGGCCTCCTTAATAACATGCATGATGATGATGATGTATTTAAATATTCAAGGTTCCCCCCCCCCCAAAAAAAAAAATATATACTACTATATATACATATAGCAGGAATCTTGAGAGTATACTTCCAAAAATATATAGATTTGTACACGTACATACTATGAGATAAGGCATAAATGAAATACTAGTTAAATTTAAAATAATGAAGCAAAAAAAAAAAGAATGGGGAAATTACAATAATCATATATAAACACGATGTGATCACTAGGGACTCTCTCAACCTTTCCTCCTCGAAAAAGAGTTTGAAAAAAAGAAAAAAGATCGAAATGAACTGGTAATTAGCCTATTTTTCACAGCTGTTGAATTATACTTCAAATAATACGGCTTTATCTCACATACATATAAACACAAGTTCAAATCTTATTTGTCAGCTGTCAACTAGTTATGAGGGCGCTCAATGTTGACTGCCTCAACTCAAATTAGCCCTTCTTCAGCTGTGAACAAATTTCCTACGATTAAAAGAAGAATAGTTCTACAGTTGTTGGCAAACTACACACTGATTATGGGACTTTTCTTCATTTTGGAGGAAAGGTTGAGAGAAACAATCAAGTGTTAGTAGTAGGAAATTATTCAGAGATTAAAAAAAGGTAATACCAAGTTAAATAAATCAACGTTCATAACACAAATAAGAGGCATGAGTGGTAGAAATTCAACTCAAAAATAAGGTGTCCATTTTCATATTAGTGGTATAATTTCCAATAAAGTATCAGCACAAATACATACAGATTTCACTCAACCTCTATCCATCTATCTATATATATATATTATACAAGGAAAAGAAATTATTATTTTTAGCTAGATGATCAAAATGAGAATGGTCAAAGCTGCGAGAGAAAGTAAAAGAAGTAAAAAGTAAAAAAAAAGGAATATCTCTTATAAATTAAACGGAACTTCATAATAATGACTTAACAAACCTCTTTTTTGATGTGTTCTTTTCCAAGGCATATAATTGATTTTTACAACCAAATACATATATATGTAAATGTATAAAAAGAAATTGATTTCTTGAAAAGATATGTTCCCACAGTACAATAATATGAATAATATAATATAATCTATTCTTGTTTATATACATATATGATACAGCATATGTTGCCGATTCGTACATTATTTCGAATTAAAGTAGATTTCTTTTCTACTATGTGTGTATCCATAGATAACAAGTAGCAGTATGGACATTTGTACATACTAAATGTTTTATAGTCGTGAAAAAGAAGTCCTTAGAAAGAAAGAAATGTATTGAACTTATTAAGCTGTAAACTAATCATATAATCATCCCAAGATATCAAAAAATATATAAATCAAACTTAATGTTATCCATCTGCGTTACAAATATACATAGAATAACAAGCCAACAGTTGTTGGAATGTTTTTACCTTTAGAAACTTAAATTAAAATACCCATATACCTATATAATTAAACGGAGCATTTGAGTATCGAAAGCTGTTACACAAGATACACCATAATATGTAATTATGATTTGGCATTTAGTGTTCTTAGTGTGATCCATTTTTTTTCTTAAACTACATACAGGTAACAGGGACGATCCCTTATCAACATTTGATCATATCTCATTTTGTGAAAAATATTGTTTTTCTAAAATAAAGGGTAAGCTTTAGGGTATCTAATTATGTACAAACGTTATGAATCTTTTCTATACCTACATACAATGTCAAACGCCATTCTATAATTTAGTTTTATTAAATTATCAACTTGGAATTGAGTTTATAATTTGATATATGTCATCATCAAATATAACTCTTAAGATGCTCTTAACAAATACTGTTCATTTTATACAAAGTCCTTGGAAAGGTTTGCAGAAATTAATTTTGATTGATAAAAATAGGCAAAAGTTGAATAGCAGTTTCGAAAATTTTGTTGCGTTCTTTCTAATCCAAACATAACAATTTATATAACAATATATCATTCTCATATCTCCAATGAAAGACTAGAGAGATAACATGATTTTTATGGTATATGGCAGCTTGTGTACCCATCAATTTTTAATTTGAATGTTATGGATTGCTACACGTTCTTAAAAGAAGAGCCTGTACAACTCTTCGTAAGAATTTGGATGAGTTAAAGACCAAGTTGTTGGCTCAATAGAAATGGTTCATGATTCATACAATCAATTTCCTTACAGACTTAAACCTGTTGTGAAGACAAAAGGTGGCCATTTTGAATGAAACTTCATGTGATAAATAAATTCATACATTTTTATGTGTTAAGTTTTATGCTAATCAAACAATTAAAATATCATCAAACCCAAACAAACTTTCAACTAAAACTTTTTCTGTGGACCTTGTAAAGATTGGAATCTTCAATATTTTCCATACTGAGGAGGACTGCTGCAATGAAACACCTGCAAAAAACGAGGGTCATATTTGAATATAAGCAGCCTTAAATTAATCCATATTCGTATTTTTATAAGAGAAGGATTCGACTTCTAGACGATAAGGCATTCATTCATAAAATTTTCTTCTTGTTGTAGAAAAGGGGAGAGGGAGTGTAAACTGTCAATACTGTCTATGATGCGTATGAATTGATGAAATCCTTCCAAATGAGGATTCCCTACTTTAAAATCATAATATGACATTATGCATATGTAGATAATGATAAGCAATTATTTATAAATACAATTAAATGTAAGAATATCATACTCAACGTTCAAATTAGTGTACACACCATTTTGTTTTTTAAGTATAATCCAAAAGCCACAGCCTTCAGGAAACTTACTCACCTTCAACCATAAATATGTATGTAATTATAGATATAAAGTTCATTAAGGTATGTGTGGTGTACAAATCCTCCGAAAATAAAATATTTTATGAGGTCAGCCAAAAAGAAAGAACAATTTTTTATTATATAAACAATTTAATTGGTTCAAGGATTGTATAATATATGGATTTTAAGTTTCAAAACAAAGAACTACAGTCCCTTAAAAAAACTCACAATAGTGACCAAGGTCTCATCTTCCAAATAAGGGATGGGCAATGGTTAAAATAAATACATAAAATATATTCATAATCAGCTTAGTATAATGCACTAATTCATTAATAAATATCCAATGAGGCTTGAATATATACAAACAAATTAAGACATACATCTTTAAGGAAATAAGTAAAGTTAGACTTTTGGTCATCAAAAAATAATATTAATTAGGAAAAACAAAGCTGCCAACAATTCAGAGTCGTGTTTGACGTCGTAATTTTTAAAAAATAGCTTTTTCAAAAGATATACGTCTGATTGACAAAAATGAGACATTATTTATCTCTAAAGAAATTAATATTAGAAAAAGGAGAAATTTTTCACCGTAACAGCACTACTATTTCTTAAGATTGATCAATTCAACAATAAATTTCAATTCATATTTGAAATTAACTTGTTAATTATGTACATATGTAAATAAATATATTTTGGGTTGCAACAATTTTATAATATCATGTTTATTCATTTTTTTATAGAAGATTAAACTTTGATTTGAAATCAGTGAGCCAATTTAATGAATTTCCGTAGAAATTATGGCACTATTACATCTTTATAATTGAGATGTGATTTTCGAGATCAATTCTTGGTGCCAAGGCCAATTTTTGAAAGTTTAGGTTTTATCTCGGTGAAGACCAAGATCAAAACAACTAGATTAAAAAATTTCCTTTCCTACAAGAAACAAAGACATCTTTTTTCTCTTTGTCTCAATCCTTTAAAGTATTGGTATCGTTTTGATCTTATCTTGGTCTCAGGTAAGGTGGTCTTGACCACAACACCAGTTTGTACTACAGCAATGTTCGGATTTGATTAGTTTATGTTTTACTATGGTAAGATTTTTGCATCACAAGGACCTTTGTAACAAAATTCGTAGTATTGAGACCTCGTGTCTCGAACAGTCAAGTATATCCATGGAAGAAATAATTGTTCAGATTATTTTGGATATGACTCTATATTAAAAGAGCAAATAAAAGTTCCGACATAGATTAATCAAGGGTCTACTTATACTTTTAATAGACACATGTACATATATTGTCTATATATTGACACAACATACTTAATGATGTCAAACGACATTCAAAATTGTCATTATAAGTAGGTATATTTCAAAGAGAGTCAATAAATGAAGAAGAAAACATTTAGATCAAATATAGCTCAGATCTAAATGCTCATAGAAACTACCTATATGTCAATACATAATCAAGTCTAGAAGTAATATTTTGAGTATGTCCATAACATACAACAGCTCAAATAATTAATACAACTCGTGTTGAGAAATGTTAAATAATCCTAAAGAATAAAGATAAATCATCGTTACAAAACATTTATTCCCCATTCCTGATGATTTTTTACCCTTCATAATTCACACTACAACATAAAAACAAGTCTTAAGACGTTGAAGCACTATTATGCATCAATTGGAGAACTTGAAATATGAAATATGAACATGTTGAAGTGATTAAATTCCATAGTACCAAGTTCTCAGGAAGTGCCATGTTCTAGAAATCGTTTTATCTTATTGAATGAAGTGTCCCATCATTTTAATTGATGCAAATGAAAAGAGATTATTTATATCCCTCCAGAGGTTGTTGGAGGTAAATGATTTCTCTGTTTCAAGAAAACTATTCAGATAAAAAATTTGTTTACTAACAAATCCCTTCCCACACCTCAATGTAGAACTACTCCAAATTTGTTAAAGGAGGTGCATCAAAAGGACCAATATTCTGGGGTTTAGAATTTTAGCCTCCAGAGAGCCCTGATCTTAATTATACAGATTATTCTGTCGGGACTGTTTTTTTAGGAAAAGGTCAAAGGTAGCAGCCATTCAATTTAGACACCACATCGTTGAGATACAGTACTACTTAAACAATAACTAGATCACCAACACCTGAACTACCATACGAGTCTGGGTGGAGGCAGTCATTGAAGCGGAAGATTCTAGCATTGAATGAATTTAATCATTGTAATATTATGTACTAAATAAGTAATGTAAAAAAACCGAATCTTAAAGTTAAATCACTAGAATAAAAGGTTGAAACTTTCAATAAACGGAATTGTAAAGATAACAAATAGTTTGCACCTTGTATATGTTGCCCACATCTTTTTCAAATATGTAATCAAAACGTGAAAAAGAAAATTATCTGATACATATACTTATGAGGGTACACATGTAATCTCAATACAAACATCATAAATAAGTATATCTTAAGTATGAGTAACAGTGGCACTCTCTCACCACAAAAGTAGTTAAATGATTTATATGCTATTGATATTGAAACATAATTTCCCTTCTTAAATCACCACACTACTTCACCTTCTCCTGACCTTGATAAAAAAATCCAAAAGGAGTTCAAAACACTTAGATTAAACTACTTATGCAGCACTAGTTATTATTATATGCCTTTTTTATTGTATTCCCCTTCTGTTCATGAAATAACGTGAGGTAAATTATTATTAAAAGAAAATCAAATCATGCATATAAGGCATACTGGTATACACATTTTAAACTTCATTCCTTCCTTCCTCATTTACTTTTGAAATGTGGAGCCAATATTTTAGCATAAAATGATTCAAATTATATTTGTATATAATAAAAAGATTCATATATATGTATATGTTATATATCATATGCATATACATATATTAGCAAAATGTTCCCAACAGTGAATAAGCAATTATTTATTTATTTTGTGCAAGTCACAAAACCTAGTTCTTTGTCGTCACTATCTCAAAAATTCAATAAATACTAAAAACTTTCATGATGTTCCACATGTTAAATTGTCTATGCCTTGAATATGAATGAGAATAGTTAATAAAAATTGAGTGATACATCAATGTATAAATGTCGTTGTTTCTGTTTTAATAGAGAAACTATTGCAGTGATTTTGATTTTTTTTCCTACAACCTGTCCATTGTTTTACATAGATAATTATTTGTCAAAACAGCGGTTAAGTTGATTCAAAAATAGACAAAACGTCACATCACAATGATGTTCTAAGAAATTAAGTTACTTAATTAATTGTTCTTATCAAGTGTCTATTTGGAAACAAAGTATTACTCCACCCATGATTGTATGATCTACATTGGTACACACCTAACTACACTTGTTAATGACTACATGAACAAATAATTGTGATGTTTTATCTAGATGTGCAGACTCCCTTAATAATTAATAAAATGAACAATAGAAGCAGAAATCCATTCACATCTCTAAGTAGATATTTGCATGCATTGAGGCAAACAAAGCTCAATAGAGGGTTAAAATAAAAATAATTTTCATTAAAAAACGATAAATATTATTTAATTGCTTAATTAGAAGCTACATTGAATAAATACAACATAGGATCATATTTTATAATCAATCAAAACAGGAAGTTGTCAATTGATTTTATATGCAGAGTTAAGGAAAAAAACAACTTACTTTTGACTGGACACACTTGTGACCTCCGGGAAGGACAATTCCAACAAAACTTGTTCCTGATCATCAACTACATAGACCCCTGTCCAGTTCACAGCAATAATGACATCATTCTTAGGTAGATTCGGTCCTGAGTATCGGAAGGCCTCGTAGAAACGTGAAAACAAGAGAGGCCATTTGTATTTGGCATAGGATACAACATCTTCCTTCACCTTCAAAACATTCACTCGATCCTTTACATAGTAACTCTGAAATATATGTATACACAAGAATTCATGCTTACAGAAATGTTTGCTCATCTAAAAGGGAACTGTACCTTTTTGAAAGCCTGCACAATAAGCTGATGCCACTCCGTATGAGCTCCCTCTCTTTGAAGGCAATAGTCGGGTATATAATTTGGCAAAAGGCCCAATAATCTCTCTGAATCTAAATCTGTACCAAATTCTATATAGTACTGCTGTGCTGCAATCATTGCAAGATCCTCTTCTTTCTCACAACGATATTCTCCAAATTTGACACCGCGTACATTTTGCTGATAAATTAGATTCGTAGCCACAGAGTCTTCTGCTGGATCATGCCATGGAGAGAAAATCTCCTTTCTAAAAAATAATCTCCAAGGAGCATTTCTTTCTTGAGCCCCCTGTTCTTTTGCATACTGCTCACATTGAGAAATAGCATCGAGAACATGGTCTCCACCACTACCAAGGGAAGACACCTATAATTGAATATTTTTAGTGTTTGAAAAATATATATACTTAAAAGGCATAAAAAGGATCTTACTTTATCAAAAAGGGCAATGTATAGTGAAAAACCAAACTGATCCTTAAGACCAATTTTATCAGATAACTGGTTACATAACTCTCTGGCAGTGGTAGCAGAGTCCGCAAGTAGAGTCTTGGTATTTCCATCCATGAACGTGATAGGAAGCATAAGAGGCTTTTTTGACTTAGTTGCTTGTAACTCTAACCAACTTGGAGGCTGATTACGGGTACCATTATTGAATGTTCTTTTGAGGCGATCCTCACAGTATGGAGCGTAGCCTGGAGGGCCATCTCGAATAAATGAGCGAAGATGCTTCACAAAATTATCAGAGGGAGCGAAACATCCAACACAGAGGGACAAAAGGATCCAACCTCTTGCATAAGATGACTTGGAGGGATTGTTAGTCAATTGCTTACATATTTGGCAATAAATTTCGTCTCTAAAAATGAATAAAATAAGAAATTCACTAGGGATTACTGTAAATTAGTATACCTCAATTCAGCCCTAAGGATTCCATGACCTATGATGAAATGTAGCTTTTCCAAATTTGAAGTTGGCCTTGACTCCAACCAAGAGTTATAGGAGTCTGCCGTATACTCTTCCTCCTGAAGCTTTCTTTTTATCTCATCGCCCATTTTGTTCTTCCTTTTTAATGTTAAGGAAACAAGTTTATGACGGATGGATTTTTGCTTTTCCTTAATGGAGGAAGTTCCACCATTGACAATGAGGGGCACTCTTTCCTCTTCAGATACGTCCTCTCCATTCTCCATCATTTTAGCCTCCAAAAATTCTTTAGAACGAATGAAATTCCGCCCTAGAGTTGCAGTGACCTTAGTCATAACTGAAGTATTATCTTTGTCCATCGTGTGATATTTGGGCTCAGGAAGATCCTCCATAAAACGAAGAATAGTTATCCACAGAGCTAGGGCTGCAAGTTGATCTCCTTGAGTTTGAAGAGGAAGTAGAGAATGTTTAAGAGGCTTTCGACTATGCTGATGAGTAAATGTCCCTTGAAAATAGGTTGCAGCAAATTTTGGAAATTTGTATTCAGATAAATCCTCGTCGTCTTCGGGCGGTGTTGGGATACCAGATACAATGTCACCATTTGATACACTCTACAATTAAATAAATAAGAAATTACGATATAAAGATCAAATAATTTACCTTTGGTACAGGAAGATCCCGAAATGCACTAGGAGCTTGAGATTCACTCAAATTATCTTTTTGGTCCTCTAAGAAACCAAACATATCATCAACCACTGCAGAATCATCAACAGGCTGATCGGCCTTTTCTTCAGCATCCTTCATGATTTGCAAATTTCTTCTGACAAGGATTTCATTTTTCTTTAACTCCTCTTCCTCTTCTCGGACAAGGTTATCCATTCTTTCTTTAAATTTCTTTTCAGCCACTTCTCGTGCTTTCTTTTTCCCTAATTGTTTTTCCATCTGTCTAGCTTCATACTCTTTCATTTTAAGAGCCTCAGTTCTTGCACGATATTCAATCTGTGCAATTAAAGATAAATTTTTATCTTGTATATATATATATATATAAATCAAAGATATTTATTATAAGTGCATACTCTTAGTTTTCTGAATTTTCTCTGTGCTATGACTCTTCTGACATGAGATTGAATTTTAATGACTGCATTGAGTTTCCTAAAATATTCTTGTCTGACTAGGGCTCCTCGACATCTTGCTTGAAGACGAATGATATTCTCTCTTAAACGTTTGTATTCTTGACATAAAGCACGTGAACGTATCAGAGCTTGGAGCCTCATATAACCTAATCGCATTCTTTGGAATTTACGCTTTCCATCATAAGCACGAAAATACTTTTGAATAACTATAGCAGCAGCCTTTTTCTTAAGGAATAAACTTCTATAGTACCACCCTTTGATACAACGTTGAAGAACTAAGATTTTACGAGTCAACACTCTATCACGCTCTTGCTCAAGAAATAGATCTTGCGCGTCCTTTAAAAACACTTTTGTTCGACCTAATTGATAATCAGCTTTGCCTAAAGCACTCTGACAAATTTTAGCAGTGGCTCCGCGACAATTGTCCTGTAATTTAGAAGCAGGAGGGCATCCAGATATAAGAAATCGATATCGATCCACAAATTCTGTAAAAGTGTGTCTGATTGGATAACCCGCACGACGAATTCGAATTGTCTCCATCATACCAGAGTATCTCAGTTGCCGACAACAAAGTTCTCTGTCAAACATCTAAAAAATAAAAATAATAAATAAAATTATTTATTCATGGGAACAAGGTTATTCCTACCATTGGAGTTTTAAGTTCGTTGGGTTTAATACATCGAACAAAGAAGGGATTGCACATTCCCAATGTATTCATAAGAGATTCTAGTGATTTTTTAAACTGAGAGGATAATGTTGGAGCCCTTTTACGAGTTTCAGATCCCATGCTTAAATCCCTTGCAAAGATTGCTTGAAGGAACTTATTTTTGGAGTCATGAATTAACTGAAGAAGATCTGCACTAAAAGTGTCTCTGTTTTTGTCAAGAAATCCTCTAGTATCATAAAAAACGACACCAGCAAAGTGATTGAGTCCAAAGGAAGTGTTTATATCTGATTTAGGTTTCAGATAATTTCTATTTGAACCGTGTCTCTGGTGCAATTTATTCAAAAGAGTTTGATCATTGCCCTAAAATATCAAAATGATTGTATGAATAAGCCTACTAACTCTTTGTATGTTTTTTACCTTAGGGAATTTGGATTCCTCGTCAATGAGAGACATAATATTTAAAGGTCTTATGGCAATCAAATCAAGAGCTTCTTGATTATCAACAAATTCGATATGATGCCAATTGATTGCCTCTAGGTTATATTCTTCTTGCTCCAGTTTAAAAATATGACGTACAAAAAACTGCTGTAGGTTTTCATTTGCAAAATTAATACAAAATTGCTCAAAAGAATTGGTGTTGAAGTTTTCAAAACCAAAAATGTCCAAAACTCCAATTGCAGATCGATCATCAGATGTGTGTAGCTCTGGCTTAAAGATAGCTTCATTGATTTTTTTTACAATATGTATGAAAAGCCTTCCGTAAATCCCTTTTGCAAAGGCATCACGAACATCCTTGGATTGGCTCGTATTCAAAGTTGAGACCTGCAATTATATTTGAAAAATATTCATTTGAATTTATGGTTTTAAGTATGTATTCAAATAGGTAAGTATGTGTAAAATATTTTCATTTGTTCATGCATTTATATGGATAGTTCACATCTTTTTTTTTTTTTTTTTTTTTTGCACAGACGTACAGAAATATATTTTTAATGGTTTGTTGTTACGTTCAAACACCCACATTTGATTAGCATAATTTTCATTCATCCCACAGTCAAGAAAAATAGTTTTAAGTTGATGCAATAGTGGAAAATATTTTTTATTGATCAAAATAACCCATTCATCCATAAAATACTAATTCATCAACATACCACAGTTTCTCCTTGAGCAAAAATAGTCTTGGATGTCAGTGCATCAATAAGCGCCTGTTTATTAACACCCAAAATTGCAGCTACCCGTTCTACATTAGTATGTTCAGGGATCTCAGTGGCATCTAAATTAGAAACGACTTTGGCTTTATATTTGACATTTCCCATATGAAGAAGAGCCGCAAGTATTTTGAGTATATCCCAAATATCCTGATCCGAGTACATTAGCACCTTCATCGCAGATCTGATATCTGCAAATTCTGCAGCATCATCTCTACCATCACAAAGAGTGCTTCCTCCCTAGAAGCAAAAACATTAGACATCCAAGATATAGGTATTTGCATTTCTTTTTTATAGGTATAGAAACTCACTCCAATAAGATACTTATAATGAGTAGCATCTTTAAGCTCGAGTTTGGCTTTGTGCTCTTTGGACAAACCAGCCAACATACAATAAAAAATGTGATAGTTTCTCTCGTCCTTATTTTGATGGCATATTCGAGATTTCTCTAAAAGATACTGCTCAATCCTTGCTCCTTCGATAACTCCAGTTTTACTGAAACGGATATCGATGTATTTTCCAAATCTGGAGGAGTTATCATTGCGAACAGTCTTGGCATTTCCAAAAGCTAATGGCATAAAAACGTATATTTAAAGCAAGGTAAAGTTTGTCAAAAATAAATGTACAATGTATTTATTATGTACCACTGCCATAACATTTATGGATAATGATGAAATAAAACTAGCAAAGGAATTAGAGTCATAAATCAAAACCAATGTTTATTATTACCTTCCAAAATCGGATTCGCTTCTAGGATCTGCTGCTCAATCCATGAGTGTTTACCACTGATGGCAGCCAAATACTGAAGAATAAGTTTAGTGCTCTCTGTTTTTCCGGCACCAGACTCACCAGATATGACAATACATTGATTTTGACGAGTTCTCATCATTAGAGTATAACAATTATCTCCTATAGCAAAAATATGAGGTGGAAGCTCTCCAATCTTTCTCTCCTTGTAGAGCTTGATCTGCTCAGCTGTGTAGATAGGAAGTATTTGATATGGATTGACTGCCACCAAAATTGAACCCGTATAGGTCTGATATATGTAATGTATAGATAGAAACATTATGAATGGACATGCACCTATGCAGTACAAATGAATACTTACATAGATGAGATTATCATTATATCTTATGAGTAGATTTCTCAGAATCCCTGCCTCATGCAAATCACCCAAACTAATCATGTCTTCCACTCCTTGTACAGAGGTCGGATGCATTGCTTTTATCCTCCTTTCAGGAGTTAACCATTGTTCTTCGTCGTCATCATCGACAACCTATCAGAGAATAGAGAATGAGAGAAAAATTAATATAAGGCTTCAGGAGAGCATGTTTCGTTATTTCCTGTTGATTTTTATCATTAGATTTAAAAAAAAAAAACATTCATTTCATTCTGTAGGACGACATTTGTTTCCTCTTTGTAACCTATATATATATTTATATTATGTACTTATGCATACAAGTATAAGTTACGATTGAGTCGCCCACAAAGGATGCCCCATAGTTTAAAACCACATACATACACATGACCAATAATGAGTCATTCATGTATGTACATACATAGTAAAGATATACTTGAACTGAAACATGAAATTAAAAAACTATTAATCTCAGCGTAGGTGGACAATTTATATAAAGAACAAGAAAAAAAGTAGAAAAAAAACCCAATGTCTACTTAATCTACGGACAGATTTTATCAATAATTAGAAATAAAAGAGAAGGAATTCAAGATCAGGTAAGGTCAAACGAAAAAAAAAAAAAAAACACCTATGAGGTGGGAAATTTGAAACATTATTTTACATAGTCTATGTTTACATATTATTGCGTTAACACAAAATAAATCTTGAACAAAATCAAGAAAATAAGAATTTTCCCAATTTTTTTAATTATTTACTTCATAAATACAGCATATCCAATACTTCTTCATAGACATATATTCGTTGTCCATTATGTACTTTATATTCAAATTTATACTATGGACTGTGATACAATGTAGAAAGACCTAGAAGCATTATCTACCAATATTCGTTTTTCCTAAATTTCCCTTTTCCTAAATGTTTGAAAGTCAAAGAATTCTCCTTCCCCCCCCCCTTCCACAAGCAACACATTATTAACAGTTTCACTATACTTAGGTTTCTTGTGAAGGAGAGGGAGAGAAACCTACTCTAAGTGCTCAAAAAGCAAGTAAGGGGTTCGTGACCCACCGGTTGAGAACTCTCAGTCAAACGTCTTTATTATATTCTTAAGAGTTTGTTTGGCTCTAAGAAGTGTCTTTTTTTAAATATGTAGAATCTAAATTAGATCATATTACTTTTCTTTATTCGTGACAGGGAATTTTTGTAACTTATAGATGCAGATCTTCAAAAGGAAATGTAGGATAATCATGTAGGTGGTCCAATAATATGCAAAAATGAAATCTGGGCTCATTTTTGATAAAAATCATCCTTGATCTTAGTTTCTGTGCTACAAATATGAATAAAAAGAAATAAATTTACCTGAATTTTTCGTCCTTCTGCAGAAATAACTCGTGCTCCAATGGCAACATCGAATTCTCTTCGAGAAGTTGGCTCTATCCATATATAATCTCCCTATTTAACGGATTGGAAAAAAAATTATAAGTACAGGCTCAATTACGGGACTTCAATACAGCTGTGTCACTATATTTATCATTTATCCACAAACAAATACATGGTGTGACACATTACATGTTGCTACATACAAAAGAGTTGACCCCTCTTTATTTATTATATATTTACATCATAGATTTATGACAATTAAGACTTGAAATGTATTCCTATTCAAATCGAACACAATCAAATGGTATTTAATATTATTTTTTTTAAATGCAAATTATTTTCATTGCCATCAAGGAATAAAATCTTTATATAGTACGCCTTCACAATCATGCTTACCTTTAATGGAAAAAACCAAAAAATTGTCTATGAGATAGCTTTGTGATTACATGTATGTATATATGTATAAGTTAACAATAAATCAAATTTGTTAAAGGATTTCTTCCTCACATGGAGAAACGAAACATTAATATTTCCTTTAATTCTCTTTAAGAAGCCATGACATATAAAATAGCAGCCATTATACATATATATATATATATATATATTATGCAATGCTTGTATTAGGGAAAATAACTGCACTGAAGTGATGATTCCTTCTATTCAAGGAAAGAGCAAAGGAATACACACCTACATACATACATAGGCAAATATCATCATCATCCACTGCTTTAAAGTATAGAAGGATCCCTCCCCATTTGTACTTAAAAGATCACATTTCAACATTGGTATTTTACTTAGGTATGTATGTATATGTATGTACGACTCCTTTCTTTTTCATCATGTATAAAGGTCAAGCAGTCTTGCGCAATGAAAGTGGAGTATCATCGTCAATAAATAGAAAGAGAGAGAAATACCCCAATTATTACTCATGTAAAATTGTGTGGCATAGAAAATTTTGATCGATGAAGGACAAAAAAAGGCCATTTACCTTTATGTCCAATAACAAATGAGGTAGTTTTTAAAATAAATAAGTATACCTATAATTTGCTAGCTCTGATTCGAAGGAATTGAATACAACTTAAACGCCTGAGTGAACTCACTAAAGCACATACTGTGCGAAGATTACTCAAGCGGAGAAATATGTTTGTTCACTGACAATTTTTTTTGATTTTGATATAAAGGAAATTATGAGCTTTTGCACGATATACCTATCCATGAAGCATGGGACAGTGTAGAATGGATCTTTAGCTTCTTAATGAATAATAATGAAAAAGAGAAAACTAAAGTTGTGTAATGGCTATTATTTATAAATAGAGAAGATAATTGCAATGACTGGATTTTCAACATATTTTGCATATTTTTCAATGGGATTATTAAGAGCTCAAATTTGATATGTAAATACCATTGTACATAAAAAAATGAGTTAATCATTTGGAAAATCCAATGATTTTTTTTTAATACTAATAAAAAGATTACTCCAAGTCTTGAAGGAATATTCATTGACATAAAATGAGCAAAATAAAAGAAGAAGTTCAATTGAATCCCTCTTACCCTTGTCACAATCACCATCTTGCTTTCTTTTTAGACTACGTTCGTTAGAAGAGGACAGAAAGGCAACGGATATTCACTCTTGAAAGTAAATTACAATCCTATAAATCCTAAGACATTGTCCTGGAAAATAAATGAATAAAGTGAATAAGTAGAAAATTTTCTCTACTACATATAATATGTACATACAAATAAATGATTTAAAATTCTCTTGACCTTTTATTATTAGGATTCGTGGTAAGGATAAATAGATTTTTTTTTTCATAAAATGGATGGACGAACGGTTGTACACATAAGTAATATTTAAAAAGAAGAAAAAGTAACTTTGAAATTAGGAGAGATTTTTATGCTGTACATATATTATTCTATGGTATACCATCTGTTATTATAACTGCTTGAAAATAAGGAGAATTTTTATAAAAAAATAGAGAGTGGTAAAAAATTAACACAATTTTTTTTTTTCATACAATCATTTTTTTTACATTTAAAGAATAAATATTCAAATAGAAATTTACAGAATATTCTATTAGAAAGGTCTCCTTTTGAACAAGAATATACATATAAATAGTATATAAATGGACCTCTCAGGAATTCGTATGACTTTACAACACAATTATAAATGAGGAGGTCGAAAATAATACATATGTACATAGGGGAGGGGAAGAAACGACAGGAAACAGTAGAATTATATTACAACACCTGTACTGATGATACATTTGTCCCTTAAATACTCAGGGTGGAGTCGTACTATCATATGACTTGACTACCTTTATGCAACCAAGGATATGAAGTCCATCGATTTTTTTATTTTTGTGAAAAGTGCCAAAATAATGTAACTAACTAAAGTAAATGAAAAAATGAAACTCACGGCTAGATGGAAGTCACCCCTGAAAATTTTCTCATTTTTACAGACAACAAATTAACCAACACATAGATTATGATGAAAACTACGTGTAAAGCATAAAATATCCAACACTAAAGCAATGGAAATTCCCTTGAGCCACACTCCACAGCACAGAGAAATGTTAAAGTCAAACACTGGCTTCTTCCTCAGCCACACAAAAAACAATAACAAACAGAGATAACTATGTATTAAAAAATATCATGAAAAGTCCCTAGAACTAAGACTGATGATGGCAATAATAAGCAGAGGGTATCATTCAATACTAGCAGTACTACAAACAGCGGCATCAGTACCAGTAGCTGGATTTCACCTGCATAAGATCGCACGCATTATTGCTTTGACCGGGTCTACCTGCTACGACGTTGATTTTGCATCGGAGGTGAATCGTACCTGAGGAGAGAAGGAGAGAAAGAGGGGAACTTGAAACTTGCATGAGTAACTAGAACAGGCGTGTAACTACATAATATGTGATGTTAATTAATGTAAAATGTACAGTATATACAGTAGTGATAGAGAGAGGAAGATGAGTCGAGTGTTTTACTCACGGCCGCCACTGTCTCAATCCTCTATGGCAATCATGCTGATGATGAGGAAACACTTTATTTTCTCTACTCCTCTTAGACTAATCTCTAATCATGACAATTGCAAAGAGTTTCTCCTTCATGTTGTTTATACTCAAATTGATAATGTCCTTCTCTTACTGATAAGGCAATTAATAATCATATTGTATAGACTATACCCTAGGAAAGTGACTAGTGTACAATCTTAATGATCCATCATTTAAATCAGGTTACGACGAAGGGTCTATCTCAATTTCTATTCACCAAAACGAGATATAAAATCATGCTCAGGTTATCGTCATCATCAGAGAATTCCAATTTATTACAGACAATGATGGATTAACTTAAGTCATCAACATGTAGGAATTATTTTAATGAAGATGCAATGAATAAACCCATTTATTAAGAGACTCTTGCCTCCACACAGATTATTCTAATACCTATTTTATACATTTTCTCATTTGAAAAAAGTTTTGTCCCTTAAACCATATCATTAATAACACTGGTCAAAAAATTTGAACCAGCTGAAGTCCTTCTGCTCACTACTACTTAAGTAGCTCTACCGTGAGTCACTGATTTCTAGCGAATTTTTGCTCGAAATTGGATGAAAATTTACACATTTAGATGGACGATTTCTTCTTAATTAAGGATTCTTATCGAGCGCTTGACATCTTGTTTGAAAGCTGCGGGTCTAAGCTCTTGAATGTATTCCTTATTTATCCATTTCATGCAATATTCAAGGACTTATTTAAGTACAAAAGGTTTGGCCGACTTATGGGCCTACTCCGGCACCTTACGCCCCTAGGAGTCCTTTTAGGTCAAAACAAAGACTAGAAATTGAAATTTGCATTAAATACACTAGTGAATCAATATTTTTTAATGCAAAGAATGAGTATTTTTTTTAGGCTTTAATTGAAGTTGAAGTTGGGAAATGGGCCAAAAAAGCTAAAAAAGTAGGGTCCGATTTCTCAAAAACTTTAGGACTCTTGATTTAAAAAAAATACAGATTTTAAATCAGCGGGCAAAATTAAATAACTTTTATTATATTTATACCCCTTAGAATTTTTGACTGTTGACCAGTATAATTAATCATCGATTCATGAAATTAAATGGCTTAAAAACTCACTCCCCTATTAGGTAATAAGTTGAATTCTGATCTTAATTACAATTATGAGAGTTTGAGCTTTTATAGGTAACATATATGTTCAAAAGTATAAACCAAGTCTTTATTCGAGTTTAAAGTTGCAGTTGAATGAAACTTATATGAGACCATAGTTGCTGGAGCAGAGTGTGGGGTAGGCAATGACCCCTCATTTTTGAAAAAACAATAATAATGAAAAGTTGCTTGAATTGGTGTGTAATTAATATGCGATGTCATTTTTGTAAAGTTGTTTCGGCTCGTCTGAGAGGTTTGCCGCATAACGTTGATTACATATTACATTTATTCATGATGATATTACTAATGTAACATTTTTAACGATATACATTACTGTTGTCATGAGATCAATATTTAGGTACCAAAATTGGTATCGGTATTTTGACACTTTATTTATTAAAAGTTCGTTAATCCCTTAAAATACCCGATTATTTACTACACATTTAATATTATCTGGGTATAACGGACTCATATACCTTCATCATATATGTATATGTATGTATGTATATATATATATTTGGCATGTTTCATCAAATAGAATGTATTCATTATCGTTGATTGTTAAATAGATACATTACATAACTAATTATAGAGGAAGAATTTTTTTTTTAATTCTGTAATTCAGATTTTAAATTCTTTAAAAAACAAACAGAGGCATAAAATCTTTTTTCAAAAATAGATCAAATAAACACAGTGGTATTTAAGGGTTAATGACTATTTACATGCACTCACATGGGCATACAACGGACTTATATATTACTCAATGGTGCTGTACCAATTAAGTGTGTATAATAGTCTTAACAATGCTATGAAACAAAGAGTCAAAACGACACGTGATCAATTTTTGTACAAATTCACTTGACGAATTTAAATTTATATATGTACTACAAAATCAACACCTTGCAGGAAAAAAATAAGTATCATAGACAAGGAAATCTCACTCAGCTAACAGGTGCGTTTTGCTACTTTGTTTTATAACTTCATGTTTTAAATGCATCAGTACCCCGGTGCCACTATAGTGCCGGTATACCGAACAACACTGATATATACCCTTGGTATTTATTACATAATCAATAATCAACGACAATTGAAATTATGATTTGTTCTAGAGTGCCTATAATTATTATTCCATACAATGGCCAAGAAAGGGATGGATTCTATGTATTTGTTAACAGCAATGACATTCAAAGGCTAATGTATGAATGTCATGTATTTATGTGATATAAAGCCTACAACATATTTGGTCCTCAACATGATCGAAAAGGCTTTTTGTAATCAATAAAGATTCAAGCCTATGAGATAATAATATCAATAAACATATAAGATAAAACAATTAAAATATGTGTTTTTATGGAATATAAATACGATTGATCTTTTTTTTTATTATTCATGCTTGAACAAAAGGATTATTTTTTGACAAGGAAGGAAGGATTATGTTTTGGCTTGAGTCGAATTACTCATACCTATGAATATATAACTCTGTAGATCTTGTTTCATTTATGGTGCTATTAGCTGAAGTATAAAAAATATATCCGGATGAATATAAATCCGAAGGGTCGGACTTTTAGAGGTTAATGACTTCAATTTGATCTATGAATATCATGACTTCAGAAAGGTTTTAGTAGAAAAAGTATTTGTATAAAATAAATGTTTTGTACATCAATGATCAAGAATAATTTTTTGAATTACTCAATGTTGTTTAGTCATTATTTTAGTACTTTAGCACTTTTTGATGAAAAGATTCATTCCATATGCAATGAACAGAAGTTGTATTAACGTCTTTGGTGATCAAAAGAGTTCAGTACTGCTATTTTAAAATAATTTATTAAAATACAAAACAAAATTCTGCCTAAATGTATATAGTGACGGAATAAGTAACAATGCGTGTTTTAACTACATATTATATACTTCACATTGTCTCGAGATCAGACCTGGTAAGAATATATATATTTGTATCCAGAGAGTTTTAAACAATGTAATTACTTTATAAAACCAATGTTGTGTTCATGATACTGATTATTCTTTTTCTGAATACAGTTCAGATAACAAAATTAATTTGATAAGCTTGATATGTATAAATATAAAGTTAAAAAAAGTGATTGGCAGTTGTACATAATAAAATATATTCTTTAACATCAATAATGGTTTGAAGGATAACCTTACGATTATCCCAGATTTGAAAATTACATGAAATCCACAATTTTCAAAATGTTTTCTATTTGTCATGACTAAAACAATTTAAAAAGTGAGGTCTCAGTTAATTATCATATTTCTTTACATGACAACATTGCATTAGAGCCTATAATTTAGGCTTGTCAGGATTCCATCTTTTTTTAAATTCTAGAAACAGCTCATAAGCTCTATGGAAAAATAAAGAAATTTCATTGACCACACAAAGATTGTTCTTTTTGCGCTGAGTCAGGATCATTTGGTACAACTGCTTATATTTAAAATGAATAAAATAGTTAGTTCCTGAGATTAATATTACTTTTTCTTATAAAATAGAGGCAACTCGTATTTTTTTTTCAACAGTCGTGACTTTCTGACTAATAGATGTCATGTTTCTTACATAAAAATGAATCAAAGTATCACAATAAGAATATCTCTACTCGTCACCAAAAACAAGGAAACAACGCGAATTCTGAAATGAATAGAACTATGCAGCCTAACGAGGTAAAATGTAAACTTATTCCACGCAAATAAAAGTAGTAATAAATTAGTTTAAAATAAGGACCTGAAAACGACTTGGATCTCGTAGGGGCTAGAAACCTACATGACAATAACAAAGAGCTTGTGTAAGTTTAAGAATTGTGCAAATAATTGTAGGCTTTACATGCTATTAATTCTTAGTTATTATTAGAAATTCACGTTCTAAGAATTACGTAAAAGCTACATTTAAAAACAAGTCTATTGAAATGCTTTTATTTACAAAACAACACAAGGGTGTAAATATTTAATTTGATCAACTGAATATGTTTATAAGTAGTTAAAAGGCTTTGATCCAGAAAAATAAAGCTTTTATTTATTTATATTCATTCTTATGTATGTACATATATATTATTTTCATTTAACAAATAAATAACACGTTAAAAAAATGCTGGTCATTCTAAAATTAAATTTTATTTTCCATTCATTATTCCTGCGAAAGGTACTGTTAGAATACGTGATTTCTTTTTCCACCATTGAAAAATTCATAATTATTCTATTACAGTAATAGATATTAATGTTAATGATACATGAAATATAGCTGAAAATATGAATCAATATGAAAAGGGAACATTTGGGCATCATATAGTGATAATTAGTATATTTATACAGTCCTGTTTTTGTTTGGGATTTTTTATGACCATATTTGCTTCTATAACTGAGATTGTATTGCACTTTGAAACTCGTTTCCACCTCGTACGTATATGTATCTATGTTTATGTCTACTTGCTTGGTTACTTGTAGCCCTCCTTCAACTGGAATTCGATTTAATTATCTTGTATGAATTGTGAGTTGAGGTTGCGAGTGAACAAAAAAGCTCGTCGTAATTCCTTCTTCTTCTTTTTTTAAAAAAGGAAGGTTTCGAGATGTAACAAATATTCTCATGTTAAAATTTATTTTGTTTTTGGGGTTAAGATAATTAAAATGATTTTTTTATACATAACTTGAAACTTTTATTTGACTCAAAAATTGACTCAGACTTGTAAACTGCCTAGGTAGATTTTCAATAAAACCTGCTTATGAATCATATTAATATTATTATTTTATTTAAATCATTGATATGCACAAAAATATCGAATTTAAATACAAATATCAGGGTTTTTTTGTACTAAAACTATCAAAATATTACTTATTATCTCTCATAGAGACTTTAAAAAAGGGAGTTTAAAAAAACTATAAATAAAATTGTCTAAAATCCAAGATATTGATTTAAAAAAAATCAAATAGTGAGATTGGATAGAAACATAAAGGTTTAATTATAATTAATTAATTAATAATTATAATCTTTAGATGGCTAAATAGTGATTTAAATTAAAGGCAATCTAAATTATTATCAGTAAATATTACTTAAAAATATTGAGACCATAAACAATTTGATTTATAATTAGTTACCTTCATCTAAAATCATAATTATTTTATAAAGTTAGTAATTTACTACATATTATATATGTACATCATTGGATATATTTGATCATTTGGGATCAGTCGCTGTAATTAATTGAATAATCAGGGCATAAATATGAATTAGTTGGCTCACTGAAGGATCATTCTTAATGAAGTAAGAATGCATAATTTTTATATCTTTTGTATAAGTTGAGTAAGCACATTTTACAGCCCTGTACACGTCAATTATGAACATCTTTTAATTTTCTGATGAAAATGAGAATATTTTTTATTATTAAGATCTATTCTTAATAAGGTTGAAATACACTGAAATATACTTAATATAGGCACATAGTTTTAGTCATATGTATGTAAGTGAAATTATAATGATGGGGTAATATTGAGAAGTACGTCAGTGAAAATTTAATTTTATAAAGATCCTGTAGATATTTGCATATGGTTTGTATGTACATATACATGCATGTCAAAGGAAATGATGAAATATCCATCTATTTCATCATTGCATCATTTTTTACATGAACTGACTTTTATCAAGGAGTTCACGTTTTTGGATCTACTAGGACTTCAAAAAACTACATTAAAATCTCTGGATGATCAATATTTCTAAATAAAGAACATATACTTTGGTCAGATATTTAACTCAAATAACCTGATCATTCCACGTCAAATCACTTAGTTGAATAGTTATATTTTACTTTTACATAATTTGATAAAGTTATGTTTTACATAATACCTCTTAATCATTTTTTATTTAAATATTAAGAATTCCTGCAATCACAGTTCAATCTCTTAAACAGGTTTCTACAAAATAATTCTGGATAATTAATTATTTTTGAAAAAAATTTTTATATCTTTGAGTGAACTTCACTTCCAACATTGGAGTTGTAATGAGAACAAAAAATAGAAGAAACTTTTTAAGAAGCTCCAAAAAATTAATTTTTTTAGAAACTTGGATTAGTTTAAGTAGATACTTTTAATTTGATCTATGACCTTGAAATTGACTTTTTAGATCAACATTTATAAAGCCCATGGTGAAGTCAAATCTCGATAACTTATGCAGGGTTGGTGATTCATTTTATTTCCTTGATGATGTAAAAACATTTCTTTGAGATCCTTTATATACTTAATAACATCAGCTGGAAGAAGTTCTATGTCTAAGAGCAATCAAGATTTTGCTAGTACCGACCCCTATAACTATTCAAATATGTAAAAAAATACAGCGTGTGGGGTCTGAATTGATGAAAATCAATGTGAGACTTGTTATCCCTGTATTTAAATAAGGGATGAGCTATATAAGAAATCATTCTTGCAGATTTAAAGATTGATTTACTTATACATATGTATTACTAAATTGTAACTATGAGCAAGGTCAATAGTTACCCTTCTGTTGTCATTAATGACATTTGACTTACAATAATTTATTCTACATTACTTCAATGATAAAACTTGTTCATCAAATTCACTTTCTTAATTTACCCTGAATCTAAATGACTCAATTTTTTACCTTTTAGTAATGGTCTATATACCAATTGATTTTGGATTTGTTTTGTCTTTGTAAGACATAGTTGTATTGATGAAACCTATGTGATGAGGGATGTCTCAGGAGTGCCTAATTCAATGATATATTATTATGTTTACATTTTACATTTTTGGTAATGAAATAAGTAAATACTAATTATCGCGTATCATTTTTTATCATATGATTTCCAAATCTTTTGAAGACAAAAAAAATACTTTTATAATCTTATTTGTTTTCTGTTTATACTCAGGAAGAATTAAGGTCAAGGTACAAAAAACTCACTTTTTGAGGTGTTAGTCATAAAGCAGCAGTATTTAGGTAATACATGAGCTTCACTGAAATCAAAAGAATATTGATGTTTTTTTCACGTGGATACCGTTTCCATAATCCCTAGGTATTATCCATTCCCTAGTATATACACATATATATATATATATTGACCCAATTTATTCCTAAAAAGACACATTAAAATCATTAAAACAATTTCTCAATATTTGAAGAAAACAGCAATACACAATCATGAAACGAATGAATGTTTCAAGGAAGTGCCTTGTTATTAGATATATATATATATATATATATATATATATATGTTCAATAGTTGTGCTCTGACGACTTTAAATTATACAAAGTGAAAAATCGTAAGAATAAAAAAAGAACAGATATCCAATCACAGGATCCACCTCATCTTCAAAAACTGATATTTTAATCTATTAAGCTCCATTAAGTGTCATCGTATAAATCCTATGTCTTTTACTCATCAACATAGTGAAATCTTGGTTTACAAGTGCTCTCATATACAATTTTTGCCACACGAACAATGTTTTTTTGTAATGGCTTACGAGTGGAAACTTACAAGATGAGTACAAGTTTTCTACTTGTCCTGAAAATAGTTTGTGGTACGAGTAAAAATAAACAAATATTTGTATCTTATTCAAATAAGACTGAATATAATATTAATACCTATGAATATTTTTGGTCTGGAACAAAATAACTAATCCATGTATTCTTATAAAAACTATTAATTTGGATCGCAAACAACCTTTTGGACTCGTACATTGCAATACAAATGTACTTTAATGTATTTATTTATAGTAGACTGTTTCGTTTTATTGCTTATTATTTAAATAGTACGTACAAATGTAAGTGGCAATCAATATATAATCAAATTATTGCTACTACTTTAATGTTTACTTATGATTAAATTAAGTAAAAATTTACCTTTATTTTGACTTATTCTTAATAAGTAGCCTTATTTTGTAAAATAAAGTATCACATTATAGATATATCACTTAATAACATAGAGAAACACAATCAGAAACCCCTTTATATCCGAGTATGAATTAATTGAGCTCAAATGATTTTGCACTTAAGTTACATATTTTTTTAAAAGTATATATGAACGATTATTATGATTTAATAAGGAAGGTGCCTTTATAAGTATTTAGACATTGCAAATCTTAAGGAGACTCTTCTCTTGATATAATAACAAACATTTTTGCTTTTTAAACGCATGTGAACACATATGTATACCTACATATGTAAATATAATTAGAAATGAGGGATAAACATACTGATACCCTATTTTATCGAGTCACAAATAGAGAATAAAAATAATTGATATGTTTTAATTTTGTGTCACTATAATTGCAGAGTCTACTAAAATCCCTACCCCATTCAACCAAAGCATATCCAAATATTAAAAGAATTTTAAGAAAAGCAAATTTTCTTAGAACCCCAAATCTTCTCCAGCATTAATATTTCTAAAAAAAAATATGCAGCAATATGAGATAAAGACTAATTTTCTTAAAGAATAGTTCAACACTTATATATCTAAAGATCCTTTAGACATGTGCACAGGATCAGAAAAATAACGATTGTGGGTCATAAGGCTTTCAATTTATTGCAAAATAGACTCATGAATAAGGATATCTAAATCACCATTTTTTTTTCAACTATCGATTTTCTACTTCTTTTACTCCTTGTTAGTGCTCGGAACATTGATGGGTTGAACTCAAATTAGTAGATACAATAAAGATTTTTATGTGATACAACATTTGTTCTGAAAAGATTTTTTTACAAAAAATAGCACTTTTAACATTAACATACCTACAAAATCTAATGAAATTAATTGTTCGGAAAATACTTGTGATATCTACTCCACTTGAAAAATATATACATAAGTGTAAAGTAAACTACATAAACTACTAGGGTATTTAAATATTGATATATTCTAGATTATCTAGTCAATAATAAACAAAAGTATGTCTTCATTAAATCAATGACTAACAATTTTGTACTACAAGGGACCAAAGTGAACCAATATTGATAATTACCCTTAGGCTTACGTCACATTTCAAGTCCATTCATTATTAAGATTTATCAAATACATTAAAACTTAATGAATGTAATAAACAATAAAATATCAAATGTATTAAATGTTTGGTTTATGACCAAATAATATTACATAATGCCCAAAGTAAACATTGGAAAGGAGATCATTTTTTATCTGTTTTGTATATTTATATATAAAAGAAACATGAATTTTATAACACATCTAGATATACTCTGTAGCACATGTTTTGAGAAACACTCAAGTAGAAATTGTCGATTTTCCTTATTAAAAAAACGTATTATTTCAAAAAGTTTTTTTTTCGTGAAGGAACCCATAAAATAATTGAATCTGTTTATAAAAAAATATAACACACATTTGCTATTTGATTCAGCAAGGAATAGGTAAATATCGATTAAAAAACCTATGTCGAGTTAAAATGTTTGACTTTTTGAAAGAGCATAAATCCTGTAATAAGCCTATCGTTGACTCCAAATTGACTTAAATTAAAATCTTAAAGGGTTTATTTTCTTTCAAAAGATGTACAATAAGTCAATTTGGAGTGCACGATAGGCCTATTATATGTAAAACAATCTTTTTATGATTTGGTGGCATTAAAAAAGAAATAGTAAAGGTTGCGGTAAATATTTCAAAAGTTCCGATGATAGGAATATTTTTTAAATCTTTAATTTATTCAACTACTAAGGATTTCATGAATTTTATGATATAATAAAAAGTTAATTAGATATAATTACGAAATATTAATAACTAAAAATAATAATTTTATATTTTTAATTTCTGCTTGACACGTTTTTCAACATATTTTTTTAAATCTTAGTAAATATATTATATAATATTTTGTATCATTAATTTCAATATATTTATGCAGTTGTTCATTTTTTATTATTGAAGTTTAACTAACTAAATATCCATGCTGGGTTTACCAACTTTTAATCTATTTTAACACAAAGAAAACTTGTTTCATAAACTTTTATGTCCTTTGCAATGGTATTTCCAAAACATTAACAATCGCTCCGTATTTTTTCGTTAGTTGGTAATTTTTTACTTTTCTTTTGTTCCAAACGTTGATTGTTTAAAATCAAATGCTGTTGTTTGTTTGCGAACAATTATCTATTTTTAAAATTAAAAATAGTCCTAAAGTTGTGAAAAAATTGGTTTACTGCAAACAAATTTCGTCCTTTCTTCAGGTTCTTTATGCAAGAAAGATTGAGAAATGCATGGCATAATCCCACTATCATAAAAATTTACATTGTATTTTGATGTCAACTATCTATTTTCTACTCTTTTCCTCTTAAATAGAGTTTTTAACGTTAATTGGTTGAATAAGAGCTATTTTTTTACTAAACCACGAACAGCTATCTTCTATTTGATAAAATATAATTCCACAATTTAGATAACATATTTTGAGATCTTTTTTCTGTTTCTTTTTGGAAGTGATTATGACTTATTAAGTTGTATAAACAAAATAATAATATTAGTAATAATTTATATTATTAATTTCTGCTCGGGTCAGTTTTACAATATATTATTATACCTATGTAATTATATACTACATAGGAAAAGTTGCAAGGTACAATTCAAAAATTGACTTGATTGTGTTTTATGTATCACAACAAACTTATCAGAACATAAATAACGGAGCAAATTTTCAACTCACGCAACTTATTATTATCGGAAAATAAATTCCTAAACATTTGTGTAACTTTGGACAGAGTTTATGTAGATATAAAAGGAACTTTAATCATGTTACAGACATATTATAGTCATGATTACATTTAATGAGTCCTTTTGAGCAAGGATAACGATAGTACCTAATAAATAATTACCATATCAAATCGGATATAAAATAATCACATTGAAATTTCAAGGTCAATAAATATCTTCAAAATTTTGGAAATATCTTTCTTCAACGCACTTGCCTCACTAATGATGTGAAATAAACGACCAGGAAGATCAGATATATCTCAATAAGATAAATGATAGTATAGGGAAGAAAATCTTTTTTCCCTTATATTCTAACAAAATATTTTTAGGCATAAATCATTTTAAAGTTTTGAGGTTTTTTAAAAAAAACCGAATCCATTCAGGGATAATAAAATGAAAGTAATAGCCTTTCTGATGAACTTTTTGATTCATTAGCAATACATAATATATATATATATATTAAATACCAGGATTTGTACATAAATATATGTACATCTTTATGTCTAATACCCTTAAAAAAATATAAAACATTTTTAGAAGGGTTGAAACACATTCTTTTAAAGCCCATTACTATTATTAATCAATCATGGTTATGAGTTTGAGCTGTTCATTATAATGGAATGGTTTGAAAATGGTTAAATCAAATGATTAAAATAAAGATTTATTTCTTACTACGTATAATCTAAGTCTATAAATATATCCTTAATAGAAAATTAAATGTCTTTTACTTCGTTTTCCGTAATCAATTGCTCAAGGCTTCATATGTTTACTTGTATGCTGTCATTAAAATATGTGACTACAGCAAAGTATATCTTTCAAAACCTCATAACCAATTTTTGATTTCTCATTTTCAGAAGACTGTCAATAAAATGTTCATTATAAAATCAAAGTTCATGAGTAAGTAGGACACAAATTCGTATATCCGATCACATACAATATATAGAGAAATAATAGAATGACCAGACAACGTATGGAAAAAAATAAAACTTTTCATTTTTTAGGTAGATTGTATTACACTTGTAACATTAATTTTATTGTAATGTAAAAGAAATAGAAGTGAATTCACGTATTTATAAATAAAAAAACCATTGTATTTTAATGTATGTATTCCTTTCTAATAATAATGTATGCTATTTTCTTACATAGATGTGTCAAACTCATTACATTCTGTCTGCTCTCAATGGGGATAGATCATTATATAAATAAATAATTATAATTATGATTATTTTTAAAATAGTTTAATATATATTTAATCTTTTTTTTTTTTACAAATTTTAAAGTAAAACTAAATATTTTTGAATAAATATTGCAGAATTATCCCTTTATTGAATCATAGATTTGTTCTACGGTTCATATGTTTTATGTTACACCTCAGTTCAAAATTAGTCCACTGATTTCTTTAACAGGTATGATAAAAATATAACAGAACCCAAACAATGTAAAAAATAAAATTAAACTAAACCACGTTAATTTATCATAAAATTTATTCATGCGGTGTGTCATAATATTTTTTTTTTCCTGCAATATTTACAACAATTTTGCTTGAAATTGAAAAAAAAAAAAACTGAAAAGAAAAAAAAAGACCATTGTTCCCATTTGGGAACATTTTTTATAAATGTAAAATAAATGCATTAATTAATTATCTTCAATTTATATATCATTAAAATAACAAATGATCTTCACCATGTTTTAAAAAAATGGGATGTTTACCATTTCTATAAATTTATTGAATATCTTATTATGTGTTACGGTGGTAAAAACTGGGATATATGTTTAATTTGATGTTTTAAAACATTAGAAACCATTTTGATACTCCCTACAGTCTAGATTTTACATTTCCAGATGGGCAACTTTTTTTAATGTACAGTTTTTTTGGGTTTTATTTTTATCCATCAAGAATAAATTACGGTATAAAGTAGGGACTTTACATTTACTTTATTGTAACAATATGACAGCTACTTAGTTCTTAAAGTTTAATTGAGAAATAATCAAAATTAAAAATTAACAGTAAATTTTGTGACTTCTCCCAAGGGAAAATTGAAAAAAGTTTTACTTTGAAGTTAAAGAAGTATGTTTTTTATAAGAAATCAAAAAAAACAAAGTCAAATTATTTCGTTAAACACTAAAATAGAGTAATATTTGCAAAAAATGCTTTATAGATTGTCTATAAAGACAAATACCTCATTGTTAAAAATACAAATAAATGTACTGGAAGGTATGAAGCGCATTAAAAAATTATTTATTTGTCAATTTTCTTTAAAAATTTATGTTTTATGGTTTATAACCAAACATTTCTAACATAAGTACTCTTGCACTATGCCACAATTACCATAATATCTTTGTTTATTTTTGTGTTTATTTAAGTCTGTTGTGCAACTTCCCAAACATAACCCTCACAATGGTTAAAATAGCAAACATTTAAAAAAAAAAAAAATTAAGGGGTAAAAAAGTTAACCTTTGATCAAATAATCCCTTAGAATATATATATATATGTATAGTATTTAACACAACGATAGATTCTTGATGAACAAGCTCACCAAAAAGTATTTCTGCATTTTTATTAACTTTACTCTAGAGTTTTTAAAATCTTGTTGATTAAACAAAGATATTTACAATTTTTTTGCTCATCAACAATTTCAGTTTCATCAACAGCACTGAATAATTGGAGACAATGATCCACTAATACATTTATACAAGCTTTATATAGCAACCTTTTATCATTTTGGAAACTTTAGGAAATTTTTATTTCAAAAGTTAAACTTTCATTAATGTAAAATAGTGTATTGAGTCTAATTTTATAAGTAAATTTAGCAATTTTATTTTGATTTCTCAAAAGAGTATAAATTAAAATTATATAATTTTAGATATGTGTTAGATATCCTAGATATTTGTCATACATTGTTGAATGCTGTATATTAAGCCTTAAAGGATCAATTTTTAAAGGAAATTGGCAAATAAATAATCTGTTTTATAAAATGGAATTGACTACTCTCGAATCATTCGTTTATACATGTTCAAATAATATTAAGGAATATTGGTCACGTTAGTATAAAAAAATAATAATATATTCTTTACTTATAGTTACTTAGCTAAACAGTATCACTGATTATAACACAGTAGCTCAACAGCAAAAGTAATACGTTTTAACTGGTTAATGATATGAATATTTGATATAATCGCAAGATTTAATAAATATAACATAGTTTATTGGTAATAATTAATCTTGGATTCATATTTTAATGTTGTATAATAAGATCCCCCCCCCCCCACACTCATAGAACTAAGTATCTATTATATATATACAAAATAAAAAATAAACTACATTGATATGACAAAAGAAATAAAGTAGATTAATCAATAGCATTGAGTTTGTACTTACTGTTATTTTATCGTAATGTTAGAGACGGAGACTTATGAATCGCACGGTATATATATATATATATATATGAGGGTTTTTCTCTCGAGATCCCGTTTTCTCGAGATTTTTTGGAGCTTTACACTTACAGGAAATTCCCATTAAGTATTTCTTATTCCGGGAAATCCTGCATTTTATTACTTCATAATATAGGGTTAACTAAATTTGAAGTTAAATAAATATTAAAAAATCATTCGACTTAAAGTTTTTACGGTTTATGCTTTGGAAATGATGCAGTATATGATAATGAATGATGCTCAATGAAGCATCAAAATGTTCCGAGTATTGAAAAATTACTGCACCAATATATGTATTTTGTCCCTTATTTCCTTTTTATAGGACCCCCATCTTATGAGCTACAGTCTACACATGCATTATATATGTATGTGTAATATGTTGATACTTGGAAAAAGAAAATAGGGACTAGAAATCGATCTAAAAGACACACACATATAAGTGACCAAAGTATTGATCATATTTGTTTTTTAAAATGTATGATAAGCATATTATCTTCTTTTTATTATATAAAAAGTCATACTTCGATTGTTAGAGTATTTATTGTTTACTATCGTGATCTTGAAATTCCTGGAAAATTGAGAAATTCTAGTATATATATTTATAAAACATATATCCATATCTTTATATTTTGTAGTGTATCAAAATACCAAATGTGTTTATGTATCTATATTGTAATGCTTCATTCACAAATTGAAATATATAGGTATTGAAGAATTTAACTTTAGGACTCCGAAAATAATGTTTTAATTGTTTTGTTTACTTTTGTACTGTGATTCCTTACCTCGATTCATATATTTGGCCCTTTCTTTCAAACTATCACTCACAGTCTGCCTTGCATTGTGATATCATTTGAGAAAGTCAATTTTCTTAAAATCCATTTGGCAGTGGGTGCATTGATAGGTATTTCCCTAATTGAGTTTTTCGTATTAATAACGACATCCACTAATGCGGAGTACAATAAATGGACCATTAGAATGAATGTTTGGGACCGATTTGCAAAAAAATTTCACCAAAATGCTTTTACGACATAAAAGCATAAGAAAAATTGGGCTAAAAGTGAGCACCATTACCTTCATAAAATAATACCCTCCCCCCCCCCCTATTACTAAGTAGATAATAAGTCACTTACATATGCTCTTATCCTTTTGCACAACTTTGTTAATATAATAACTTATTTATATCAAAACCTGATACAATATTAGTTATTTGATTTTGAAATGTTACTATATTTTGTACTCAAAAATAAACAAAGTAAGGTAGAAAAATAAATTTGAATCTGGACCTTTCTATTTTAACTTATGTTAATTTAAAAGTTTTACTATTTCCAGTTAAGAGCATGGTAATGAATGTTTTATGATTCCACACAATCTGAGTTGAGACACATGAAATTATTGAAATTCAAATTATTGTTTATTTTGCAACACGGCGTTACAACGGAAGGGAAAGTTATCAAATAACGGCCTTAGTATTGCTGTTAATCCCATCCCTGATAATAAACAAGTAATTTTTATAGATAAAAATATAATGATAACACCAATTAATAGTTGATGATTAAATAAATTGGCTTGTGTTGGAATTACGAGTAAATAAGACGTTTTGAGGCACACAACTTGTAAAAGATTTATATTATGGTTCGTCCTTCGTGTATTCTTCATGGGTATATTGTTTCCAATCAGTGCCATAGATAAAAAAGACATTGGAATAATGAAGGCATTTACCCCACCAATAATATAACTATTATTCCTTATTTTAAAGGTCAGAAGTTCAATTTTATAACACTTCGAAAGGGTAATTTATTTCTACAATGTTTTTAACTTCCTAATTTCCAAAATGAAGGAAACTTTTGAACCATGTAATTCAAATCTTCATGAAATTAAATACCTACATATTTGCTGGAGAAGTTGCATCATAAATCTTACTATGAGACAAATTTTTAAGACATAAAATTTTTTTTTGTGATTAAATAAGAAACCTTAATTGTAGTGGAGATTTGATTTTTTATGTAGTAATAAGCATCATCATTTACCTTCTAAAGATGGGGTAGAAAAAAAGGGGGGGGGGAGGGAGGCATTGCAGCCCCTCTCCTTCATTATATGCGTATGGAATGTATAATGGGGTCAAAAGGAGAGTTATATCATAAATTTAAGAATTAAAGCGACAAATTAACCTGAAAGGTCATAAAGAGAATATGATATGTGAATTTAAAAAAATCTTTAATCCACTTCAATTAATCACAATGTATATATGCACATGTTAAAAGTATTGGTACAAATATTATAGTATTTGAAACTATTACAAACGAGGCATATGGGATCCCTTCTTGTTTAAACATGATGGATGCAGATGAATGAGTTGCCTCAAGACATAGGTAAGAATATTTGTTGTTTTTCTCTCACAAAAAAAAATATTTTTTTATGTGAGATTTAAATATTGTAATAACTTTTATATAAATGCGTCATATTCATGATGTAGTGAAAAACCTGTACGTAGTTGAAAAGAACTGAATGGGATCGACATCATTTGATTCATAAATATATTTATTTACTGAGAGGCTTTAAAAAGTTAAAATCATAAATTAGTGTCCACACTTTATAGCTTTAAAAATTACTCTTTAGTAAGTCAGTAGCGTTTATTGAAGACGAGCAAGTCATTCATGTAGAATAAAGCACCGACCTATTCATGTACCTACATTATCTGAATCCCATTTATTCAAGTGTGATCAGGGGCGTACTGGAGCGAAAATTTCCACCGGGCAAAGAGTAAATGAGGGGCACCACGATAAAGGCGCATTATGCTAAATCGAAGGGGCGCCTAGTAAAGATTTCAGAGGGGCGCACCGGTCATTGACCGGTTGACCGCCGGTCCAGTACGCCCCTGAGTGTGATACATCAATACCTATGTAGTGATGTGGTTCTCGAAACCAATTTTTTGAGGTCTTTTTGAGGCTTCCGAAAGTCTTGACGTCAGGTAAATTGGTATTGATCACAATAATAGCAATATCCTGTTTAGTTCAAATTTTATCAATTCAGATTTTTCAATTCAAAACAATTTAAGTAATCCACCATTTACATGGAATAAATAGAATAAAATGATAGTAGGTAGGACTGATTTTGTTTTTTTGTCCACAAAATTTCGGTATTTTTACTGTGCTAATAAGAGTAATTAATTATTCATTCATAAATATTGGAGATTCTAACAATTAATACTTAATGTGAGTTGTTGATCTTAAGGGTGTAAGACCAATTAAGTTAGTCGACTATTACACGGACGTCACAGATGGCACAAAAACCGAAAACGACGCTATGTTTCTAGGAAATTTCATCTATTTAGTTGCTTTAAAAAGGAGATATATAAACTATTTTATACAAAAAAGCAAGGGGTTTTATTTTTGTTATATAATTTTGGGTTTTTATGTCATCTCCAAGATGGACGACTTCTAGAATGATGGCCTCACGTAAAAATACTTTATTCAATGACTCATTGTCCTTACTACAACTGACGTTTCATAGTACCTATGTATGACTCATGTGTTCATAAACATATAAGTAGTTAGCTCCTTCAGAAGAACAATTAAAGTTTGATCAAATCGGATTTTTGAGTGTAGATTTGGCCATGATTCTGCTCCTCCTTCACCTGCAG
Organism: Lepeophtheirus nordmannii; assembly: GCA_963680855.1. Lineage (NCBI taxonomy): Eukaryota > Metazoa > Arthropoda > Copepoda > Siphonostomatoida > Caligidae > Lepeophtheirus > Lepeophtheirus nordmannii. The sequence continues at coordinate 18,927,000 of OY804521.1, read as the reverse complement.
CTTCATCTTATAGACTTATAGGTTCTTGTCTTTCAATTTTCTTTATCTTCATTGTATGTACTTATGTATCCATGTATGTATTTGTATTATGTGGGAGTATTCATTACTTTTGAGTGAATAATTCTTATGTAATAGCCTCTTAAATAATAACTTCTTTTTAAAGACTATTCCTAATAAAAGAGCAGATTATGAAAAAAGGGCTTAACATTGTACATGATAGTACATTAACATACATATGTATGGGCAGACGAAATTTACGTGAGAGAAGGGGGAATCCTTTATGCATTCACAATCAAGATCTTCTAGCTATCTACATTTCAACTGGAGGGAGAAGAGTGATAAAAACGTCATTCCATGAAATAAATATATCATGACGTCATTACTCTAAACTATAAGTGATCCATTTCTACGATGATACACTGCTGTATCCCCAAGATATATTGACCTTTATTAGTGTTCTGAGCGTCAGTTCAAATGATCACTTTGTTAAACTGTAAACTACAGTATTAGGTAATCTCGCACCAAACATTTTTGCAACAAGACATTTCACCGTAGTCAATTTTGCTGACCACATTACGCCCCAAAACAATTTTATCACAAGGTCATTTTGCCGAATTTCATTTATTAATGGGACTTATAGATTGTTAATTAGTGTATGTAGCTATATAAAAGTTCTTTTGATTTTATGATCATAATATGTGACTTTTATATTTGTACATAGATTGTATCAAATTTCCTTTTTAAGGAGATTTTGTCCCATCATTTCGATTCTCATTGAACTCACCATGAGTTCGAATCTTTTCATTGTATTCTCAGCTTCTAGGGAAAATAAATACTAGACAGAAAAATTTTCAAATTCTTCGGCTTATGAATTTGAGGACGGTGTTTGTCATCATCATCATAGAATCTCTATCTTTTCTGCAAACGACTTGTGTATGGATGGAAAGGTAATATTCATTACAGGAAACACTTATATGTTATTCTTAACTCCTTGTTAAACTGACTGTAAGAACTGTCAACCTTCGAATCTCTTCCCAACTCTTATCTTAGGTTTTTTTTATCACGATAATAAGAAGCCATGTTTGGTATCCAAAGATCCTATCTTGATTATCCGATCTCCTAACATGTAGCAAAAGTAGTCCCTTAGTCGGGAAAAGTGTGTCAACTACTAGTTAATTTTGAGCCTTTCATCTCTCTCTTTTTGAAAAAAAAGGTTGAAAAGTGCAATAAAGATAACGTTGTACCGAGTGACACGTTGTTAGGCTACTACTATGTATTTTTGGGCCTTTTTCTTTCTCTCTTTGATGGAAGGTTGATAAATACTGTAAATATGAATTTGAGAGACTCATTCATTATATACCTTGGTACAAGATGGATGACTTATAATGAAAGGATAAATGAAGAACCAATTCTAATACTATTCTTTACTCTTCACATCTTATAGCTTAAAATAGCCTGAGTCTTTCAAACTTTTCATTAGCATATTTCGTTTAATGCCCTCCTTCTAGTTGTTTGATGCATTTTTTTGCGCAACACAAAAAACCGCCAAGTAATTACGAGCAAATATTGTTTTACATTGAAGCATGACAATTCGTTTTGAGTGTTGCAATGTGCATATATACGTACAATTGTTCCTCCCCCATCTTCAAATGGACCATGGTTAAAACTGTTCAAAAAACAACAATAACATTAACTAACTAAAGAATTAAAATAAGCTTGCATGAGTCTTTTATTTCTAATATAGTTTATAGCCTTTAGTTAACTCTAACTACATGAGTTCTCATTTCAAAGCATAAATTCCTAAAATTGCAATGCATACAAATCATAAAATAGTGAGTGAATTCGACACTCACTCATTATTATTATCTACTTCATTCCTATCAATGACCGAAATATCATCGTTATAGAGAAAGAAGGAAAGAGGCTTTAACAGCCATAGAGATTAAAGCATATCATTACTTAAAAAAGTAAAAATGTAGTGATTTAGGGCATACTTGCTCCATTCATCTGTGGATTAATTTCAACACGTCTAACAAATTTGATCAATTTTTGTAGTTTAAAATATTGCTTTGATAATAATTTATACATGCAGCTAATTTGGATTATTCTTCATAAGTTCAAAAATTGGTAAATGGGTGATCGAATGAGACTTGCGTTATGTGCTCAATATCCCAATATTAAAAGTGGGTTTACGGCGTAAGGAAAGATATTCTTCATGCATCTTCAGTGTCACTTACCTTGAATAAAAATCATAAGTATGTCCCCTTGAATCTAAGAGCTAATTGAAGATACGTCACGACGGGATTTTTTTGTTTACTCGCAACCTCGACTTTCAAAAGGGAGAAGAAAAATTCGGAAATACAACTGGTAGCTACCCTTCTGTATTTTCCTTGTTGCCAACTTTTTAATATTGGACAGATTTATTATTTAGATGTACAATACAGTGATAAATTCAACCAATATATAAATCTATCGTTAATATTAAAATATTCAAAAAAAGCGCGTGCAATCCTTTATTTAATACATTTTTATATGTCGAAATTGTAAATAATAATAATACCCTTAGCGAGTTCATAACACGTAGAGTCGGCTGCTTTAAATCAAAAGACTCAACTAGTGAAAAACAGCAGAAGCGAGAATCCATAGTACCTTTGTTGATCCCAAAAAGCTTGCCTTACGTTGTAAGCCTTACGACATTTTTAAAGCTTCTTTTGATAAAACTTTTGTGAAGCGACATTTCTCATTACGTTGTATTGTAAACCCACTTTAATGCGCAACATTAACTTATTAAAACAATAAATTGTTGGTTATTTTTTGTCAGCTATTATTTTTATGACATAATTAATATTACAGTTTTTAGTGTTGTTGATCCAAATAATAACCATAACACCTATACTATCCAAAAAATCCGAATAAATGAATTGGAACGTAATTGACAACCTACTTGTTGATTTTAGACTTTTTTTTTTTTTCAAGAAATTTTATAGAAGCTTAGATATTTTTTTTTTCTTTGAGAGAGATTCCTGAATTATTGAAGATAAAAAAGATTTCTCTTAAAAGTTTTATTTATGAAGATCTATGTTGCATTTCGCTAAAGACCCGAAATCATATGATATATGTAATTTTTTCTATTGTGAGACTCTTTTTTATTCTTGTGTAGCTTGTCAATATAATTTGAGCTCAGTCGGTCAACATTCCAATCACTAACAAAAGAGACTAAGAATTAATAAAGGGAGTGTTTAATAACTTTGTTTTAATGCCAATGGGACACTATTTTAGTATATATGTAGCTCACACAAGATGTATGTACATATATCTACTTTTGTTATAATATTTTATATACAATATTCCATTTGTTCATGAAAGGTCCATATGAAGTATTTTAAACAAAACAATTTTATAATGAATTCGAAACCCTTTTAAAAAATGCAGGTAATTTTAACTTCGTCCTTCAACTTGAACATTTAGGATTCAAATCTATGTATACGTATCGACCATTTTATATTTTCAATGAGTAACCATGAAAGGAATAAATTACTATTTGAATAAAATATTCTCAACTATTGCAGAGCAAATATCACGTTCCCCTCCGCTCTCTCATTATTCCAAAAGATGTTAATTTTTATTATAATACTACAAACATAGAAACGTAGTTCATTAAATTAGTGGTATTTTGTTTGATATACATACATATATGCAAGGATTTTGTAAATTTTTTTTTGTAATTCAATGAACATAACTTAGAACGAATAAATAATCGTAACCAAGGACATGATGTGCTAGTGGACTTCAAAGTTTACTCATAGAGAATAATTTTATGTAGGATTAATGTGTCAATTCATCCATACTAAAAATAGATAGTAAAATATTTTAAAGAATATAAGAGCATCGAAGAATAAAAACTTGGAAAATATAAGGTACTTGCATGACTGAGCCATGGTCTTCATCTGACAAAAGGGGCATTTAAGGCTAAAGTATGCTCCATAGAGGAAAAAGTTGAAAATAATTTCAGCTGTTAGAAAAGTTGATTGGAGTAGGGAAATTAAAAAAAAATGCACGCCAAGGACATTAATCCGTACGGCCAAGTATTTCCATATTAAATCAAGAGTGACAGTTCTCTTTACATGCACGCTTGTTTTTACTATAATTGCACATTTATAAGACACACTTACACAACATTTCTGTCTATTTCTACGTTACAGCCCTATCTATTACTCCTTTCCCAAGCTGAATTTATAGTGCAAATACATTGTTTTTATGTCTCTTTAATGTTGTCCAATTATGCAAGACTGTCAACAAGACTCCTCTATGATATTTTTCTTTCTCCATCGTTGCAAGCAGTAGTTCATTACAAAATGAAACTTAATGAATTCAAAAGGTTGCACACCGATAACTTGTACTCAATTTTGATTTATTTTGACTATGTCAAAGTCATAGAATTACTTTACGTTTAAGATTTTTTTTTATAATCTGCTATTATAAATTTCAATATTGTTCTATGTACTTTTTTTTTAAATAATACAATACCAAAAAAAAAAAAAAAAAAAAAAAAAGAAGAGCCAGTAAAGGTACATACATATATTCACTTCATATTAATTTTACCTAATTCAGTAAAATTTTAAACACGTATGAAGCATTATTTGTGAAGATAGAAGCAAATTTTAAAATGTGCTAGATATTATATAAATAAATTTTCCTACTTTAACTCTACATATGTTTTAGGTATAATTTTTATTTGTTTTTTTTTTAAATTATAGATATCCTTAACAAGATCAACTAGAGATTGGCATGTCTTTATATCAAACATGAAAAGTCTCTCCCCAGCCCCCCCCCCCCCCTCAAAAAACAAAAAAAAAAAAAAAAAACACACACACACACAGAATATTTAATTTCTGTAGAGACAATGCATCCATTAAATTAGAACACAATATTCTGATTCTCTGTAGAAGTGAAATGTGAAATGTACATTCATACATAGGTTCCATGGAAATAAAACCAGCAATTATTTGTCGTAATATAATATATTACATATATTCGATGTGGAGCTTAATATTAATTATCTATATCAAGTTTTGTTTGTAGAGAACCATAATTATTAGCTCATAATTTTTTAGTTTAATTTTTTTTTGGTATAGTAGGTTTTATATATTATTAGTAGACAATCATGAATAAATAAGTCCGTAAGTAATTGGTTTAATTACAACATAATTTAAAGGTTTTATTAACATCTCTCAATTCTTGTATATATTTACATAATCAAGGATTTTAAACTGAGCCTCATGCAACTGATAATTGCAATAAAACCAATTTTATTTATTCATATGCCTACCTACAGACACAAAGAATCCTGTCCACCAACTCAAAAATATACCTATAAAACTAACTCCATTCAAGATAATATGGCTCCTAATCATACCTACAGCGACGGTATAAAGAAAGAAATATGATATAATGATTTGGGACATGGCATTGAATATGATCATAAATTAAAATAACAACAAAAATTTCCAGCAGTGATCCTTTTCGAGCTTTGAACATAAGTAATTTACTTTCATTATGGATTGTGTTAAAGCATGCAACTGCGCCTAAAAAAAAGAGGCAACTTAATGATGAACATCACTCCAAAGTATCTACCTACCTATGAGGGAAAACAAATGGTAATTGAGTGCGAGTGTGAATGGAGTATGTACCTGTATACACTAATTGCCTTGACAGAAATGAAAGGTACAGAGTTGTAATTGGAGAATCATTGAAATTTATTTATGTATACTTTGTAGGTACATACATACAAAGTATGGAAATTTGAGAATTTTATGAGCCGGAGAATACTTCCTTGAAGGTCTATACAACACTTTAAGACATGGAAATTCTACAGGATCTCTACATCATTTGTGGTATACATATATAGAGAGAGATGTATCATTTCGACTTCCCATCTGATCCTCTCTTAAATTTTATGTATGAATGTGTCCCTATCGCTCCTAATTTGAATATTTTGACTTACTAATATTTGGGATCAGGGGGAATTCCTATTAGGATAACAGTAGTAACAAATTTTTATGCTCAGTGGGTATGGCAAGGTTTGTCACCCGCCATACTTCTATCTTCAAAAAATAAAATTTAAATTGATGGAAAATTTGATCATTTTTCAATATGTCTCTAGAACTTTTCTTACCTTAGCTTTGGCTGAATTGATGCCATTGATCATGTTGATATCTAGTTTCTAATCCAGAAACTAAAAATCTGTGTCTTTTGATACTTTAATTTTCGAGATAGTTAATTTTTTCAATAGTATTATCTAAGTAATAATCGGACTGTGAATATATAGAATAGTTAAGGTACATTCATTTATTTTAAAATTCTTGTGATGAATTTTCCTTGAACCATCTTGATGGTATATACATCCAATGTTAGTAAAAATACAAAATACATTAATTAGCCTTAAATATCAATATTGGAAATTAGTTATCTTAATTTATGATATATACTTAAAGTTTTATTGAAGAAATTCAATTGGTAAACTAAAACTTCACTATAATATTATTGATAATGATATATTGTAAAAGGTGTTTTAAAATTTGGGACGTTTTTCAAGGACCTATAACAAGCAACTAGGTACTATATGGGACGGGACGGATACAACGCAAGTGGTATGAAACTAGTATTCAATGTTATTCATTTGGCTATTAAAATCAGCATGTTTTTATAGGAGATATCACGGGTTGCATCCAATTCACAAACTATAAAAATAAGAATAGAATTCATAGAAGACAAAGAAAATTCTGTATTTTCAGTGATGACCAGGGCTTCCAAATTTATATGAAGTTTTGGTGACGCTGACACCTTTTAATGATGTGTTCATTTGATTATTACTACTCTAAGGTAACTTTGAATTTATTTATTTATTTAAATAAATAGGTGTTTTATTCTATTTTTCTATTGATCTTTCAAATTAGGACGCAGAATGTCATGAATGTCAGTTGCCACTGTCGAAGGTTATTGTAAGTTTCGTAACCGAGGCGTGACTATTTCCATTTTTAATAAAATTTTGCATAATAGCCACCATGATCTTCGAAGCACTGAGCAAAGATCTATTATGTCCAATGAAACTAAATGATAGGACCCGTTACATACCCATTATTAACCAAACAAGGGTACTATTGATTTAATGCTGATTCCTAAATTGATACACCTTCTGATATTTCTGCTATCCATTAATTAATTATTATCAAAGTTTTACCTGTCAAATTTATCATATCTCAACAATTTTTAACACTACCGGTTAAAATGTTCAGATAAGATCTTCTATCTGTTCCAAAATTTGATCAAACATTCATTCATTCATTAAATTAACATAAAAACTTAACTAACACATTTTCAATTTAGAAATATTGTACATCTAATCTATGGTCAAAATCAACTTTTTTTTTTTTTTTTTTTTTCATAGCATAACCCAAAACTATCATAAAATAAGTTAATTCAACCATAGTATAGCTTTTAAATGATCTATCAATAAATAATGTTTAAGTTTTGAAGTGCTAAAATTGACAAGATATTATAATATCAAGTATGACCAAGTTCTTCATTTTAAGACATAGTTATTTTGATTTTGGGTATTTGTCTGAAAATTCCAAATTATTCATATTTGAATTACACAGTTCTTTTTGATAAACTTTATAAAAAAAAATTATAGAATAATTTTTTTTAACCTAAATTATTTAAACAAAGTCATGGGTATAATAAAAACCAAGTTGTAAAAGTTTTGAGACCTCTCACGACGATAAATTTCCAGTTTACACATTTGTCTATTTGTTCATATATATTAGGTGTGTAAATAAGTAATTCTATGGAATTGAATCCACCAGAAGCTTTAAATACCGACAACAAGCTTTTTTCAATGGGAGTACAAAATTTTATTTTAATTACATTCCAATTTTGGGAGTCATTTACCCTGAATGTTATTGGTGGTTGTCCGACCCAAAAATGAAATTTTAGATCTGTATCTCAATTCAATAATGAATTTTGAGATTATAAATAATTTGATTTATGACTATATGATATTACTATCATTTAAGTTCCTTTGATGGTTCTTCTTCAATAATCTCATTTATTATAATATAATATAAGTTATTAAGAGAATTATAATCTGAAAAATATTGTTAAAATACTTAATGAAAAAATAAATGACTGGAGGTAATAAATTAATAAATTCATGACATCTGTATATTAAGAAAATACTTGACTAGATCTTCATAATAATATTCTAGTTAAACAAATAGAATGCAGAAGTACTGTACTTAGAGGCTGTAAAATGGAGGTTTCAGAATACAGAAGGGTAATTTTAGTTTCCAACTGATCAATAAATTGTATAAATGTCATAATTATTTAGAGTATTTAGAAATATTTTATTATCATTTAAAATCTGAATCTAAAGACGTAAAAAAACATATACAAACTCTAATTTAAGTCATGTTCATTTGCACTAGTGAGCAATTAATAAATTTCTTCTAAGAATTTGACTACTTTTATAATATAAAAGTCCTAAGAATTTAAGCATAACTTATAATTAAATGGAGCATCAATTTATATCGAGTTGGTGCAACTAGTTTATAAACATAAACGTCATAAAATATCCCTCCTAAAAATGAGAATGAATTCCACAGGAAATTTTCATAATACGGGGGATAATAACGTAGATCTTATTGACTACTAATCAATTTCGAGCCTTTTCCTTTTTCTATGAAGATATATCTTAATGAAAGGTTGAGAGACATAATAAAGTTTAAGTTCAAATATATTCTTATTTTATATATCAACGTCTTGAGGAGCCAATTTGTAAACTTTAAAGATATTTCAACCGATTACCTCCCTCTTATTTCTTCTCTATGCTGTACCTATTTGAGTAAGACTAATAACTTGTTATTATTAGACTTTGAAATCTATCTATTCATTGAATGAATATATGGATGTATTCTTCAATTGATTCCATTGAACAAAGAAAAACACAGGACTCTACAGGAGGGATTGCAAATGGAATTGAATCTTAGATTGCAAAATTTGTACATAATTTGAAATTTGAAATATACATAACTATAAAATAAAATGATAAGATTTAACATTAAAAAACATTGAGAAACTATTCCATATGTATGTATATTCAAATAATAACCATACATCCGTGCTTGTATTTAAATGTTGGACTAGCTATTATTATTATTATTATTATTGTTCTTCTTTATTTGGAGGTGTTCCAAAGGAGTTATTGTAGAGGTATGTAAGGAGAACCAAATATGTAGGCATAAACTATAAGTAAAGCGTACATATATAAATATTTTAACCTTTTAACTTAATCAAATTACAATGTATGGGAAGTTAAAATACATCCACATCGGTCGATTAGATAATAATATAAATGAGTGTATCAAGATAAATATACAAGATTTTTATAGCTTCCTTAATAAATAAACATGTTATTTTATTTCATTAAGTTCATAATACTATGTACATATATAGCTACATTTTATATCATTCTTTCTTGAAATTTGAGACTCCCATGCCAACGCTCTTTCCTATGATCAGTGTATTGTTTAGATTCTTTGTACATACTATATAGTATTTACTCTGATTTATGGTATGTATCTTGATTTTTTGTCCTTGTATAGTACGTATACCTCTTTTTACTTATAAATATGGTCAACATAGGCATAGTTACATACAGTTATACCTACTACTAAGAGCCTCATTTTGGGGTCATGATCCAAAATATTCATCAAACGAAATGAGATCTTGCTCCTTAAAAATGTATGTATATTTGTCTCATTACCATTGGAAATGATGAAAATGTTTACATAGGTATTCACAGGAAGCTAAAAGGTTATAGCTTGTGCTGCATTCAGGTGCAGTTCTAAATGGAGGGTTTTTGAAGGACATTAAAGAGTTTGTATTTAAAGAAATTATATTAGTATTCATCCTATTTTTAATATTTATTGGGCCTTTTTATCGATTTAGGAAAGGCTTAATTTCTTTAAGCCCCTCTTTAAAACTGCCCCAGGTAGCGTTTAAAATCACTTTATACATGATGAAGTTTTAGTCTGGACAACAAAGTGTCGACATTTAGATACAATCATGTCTTTAAGGGTCGTACAAAGACAAAATCATGACCCCCAAAAATTGGTCTCGAGCCTAAACTGGTCTCTATAACTACCTACATCAGTGATTTTGTCAAAAGTGAGTATTGTTGAAACTTTTTGAGTGGTTAAAGCAGAAAATTTGCGCCAAATTCTTTCAAAATACTCAATAACCAAGTATTCCATAATCTGAGGTAACACTGTACTTAGCATTTATCCCCAAATCCAATATGTATTTGCTAAAAAAAGATATAGATTAATAAATGGTTTATGAATATATTAGAATGAATTTTGAAATGTAGGGTTTTTAGATAGTTTTTTAGAGCGTCATTGTTGTAATTTTTGATCATGCATTCAAGTGAACAAATACTCAGCTTAATTATATGGAAATGATGTCGTTTCAACAAGTTCTTCATATTCTTTCTATGCCTTGATTTGCTAAAAAGGAATTGGGATTATTCGAATTATTGATTCATTAATTTACATATTGCGTAGTTTTTTTTTGGGGGGGGGGGGGGGAAGAGAGGGGAGGGATAAATAATTGCAATGCCAATGGAATTTAAAAACCATTGGTGCCAAAAAATAACAGACACATGTATATCTATATCATATGATAATTACCATGAGTTTAATTCATTTTCAATTTTGTTAAATATCATGGGTACGTGAGTATTTTTAACTGCATATTTGAACACATACTTATAGGCTATTCCCTGGGAATGGGACTCTCAAGGATAATTTAATCAAATCAGAAATATTTCAAAATATACTTTATATTATTGAATTACTCGGATTTATTATATTAATTTTTTTATCTAATTAAAATTATGTAAAAAAAGTTTCTCTTTTTTCAAAAATATTTATTCATCTGAAAAAGAAAACAATTGGTGCATGCATAAAAACCTAGCCTGATACGAAGTAAAAATATATTATTTATTCGTAATTAACACATCAAATCTAATATATACAATCAGATATCTAATTTCAAGCCTCTTTTTATTAATTAGTGTTGAGAATCAAAGGTAAATTTGTGCAAGCAGGGTCCTGAATGCATTTTTCTGAAGGTAAAGTCTAGATATTTTTTTTTTGCTTGGTAGTTTATTGGCATATTCTTTAAATATCATCATTGTTTAAATTTTCCTGATAAAGCATAGAATAAAGGTACATAAACTAATCAAAAAACTATATATCATAATTTGGAACAATAAATCCAATTTAAAACATTGATGTGGTATCATATATCATTTATGTTGAAACCGGCAAAGACTTTTTGGACTTTATGCACATTCAAAAGTCATTTTTTGATTTCCAGAAACACTTTTGTGTATAGCATAGGAACTGATTTAATATTCGAAATTAATGTTTTTAAATATCACTTGACTTATATTTAAAATCAACAAAAAGTTCATCATTACACAGTCGATACTCAAAACGTTCCTACAAAAGTCTAAAGATGCTCTTTCATGTTTAAAATTGCTGTTTTTTTATAGTTCATTTAAGTCAAAACTGACGTATCTGTTGTTACCTTTTGTATTGAACTATTTACATTTGAATAGTTTGTATGTGCTTCAATTTGTGTTGGAGGTTTTGTCTGTTTGTTTTGTTTTCATTGAAAATAATCTAAATTTAGTTTTTGAATTTAGATTCTACCCCCTCTATAAAATCAATATGATCTATGTGTACATATTATCTATACCAATTTTCCAAAAAGGACCCAATATATGTATATCTACAAACATAAGTAGACCTTAAAATGACCAATGGAATGATGTAAAACAATTAAAATTACTTCCTACTATGGAATGATCAAGGTTTCAAACATACTATGGTTGAGTATTCCCGTCACGGTTTTCCCATTCTCTTCACCTCCTCCCTTGGTTCAATCTTATGAACATACAAATTTTTATCACTATTGTTATTGTTTGCTACGTCAATACATTAACTGCTTTGACGGTAAGGTCAAAGTATTGAATTGACCTTTTGATGATGTATTCCCTCAATCCCTATTGTTTATTTACAGATAGTACATGCTTCATATTTAATAATTGTTATTTGTTTGTTTTTCAAAACAAAAAGATGCAGTCACTTAGTTACACTCCACCAAGTGGAAAATAGAATTGAAATATGGACTTTGAAATGCATATTTGAATCTAACATATATGTAATAAAAATATAAATGAAACATAAGTACATATATCTAATTGTTTGGAAATTGCGCTATGGGACAATACGAATGTAAAAATGAGGATTATCATATTGAAATAAAACACTGGGTTATATACATACATATATCCCTACTATTATGTTCAATTAAGGATACATTCACAAATGCTGTGATTCCTTTTTAGTATTTTTGAATACAGTCATTATATTATATTTTATGTATGAGTCTATTTTAGTAGAAATAGCCTGTTGAAATTAATTCTGTTCAACCTACACAGCATTATTGATATACATACATACATATCTAAAGGACGGTTCATGGGTGGAAGCAAAATTCAACTTTCTGCTCTCTTTTTTCTTCTCCTCTTGGTTTTTAATAATAACATAAAAAGAGCTCAATGTTGTTTACTCCCATCAATCATCTGAACTTTAAGGATATTCATATAGGTAAATAGTTAAGAAAGACACAACAATTTTTTCATATCTGTTTGAGTAAAAATCTTTCAAAAAAATCCTTTAGATATAAATTTTATTTCAAACCTATTTCCAAACATACTTGTTTAAACAATTTATGCAGAAAAAAATCCTGATACCACTCATGAAATAGTATTAGTGATGAATCATTTAGCTGCAAAATTCTATTTATTTAAAAAAGTATGTATTTTTTTTAAAATTTAGTTCTGCAACATGGAGCTAAGGATTTAAAAATTTAAAATTTTTTCATTAGAGTTCTCTCAGAAGAGTTTTTACTTCAGTTTAGTTCAGTATACTTGTTTTACTTATTTTACTGATTTCATATTCTTCTTCGGTGTGTGCCAATCCCTACTATGTAAGTTACTAATTAGTGTTTGTTTTGATTATGTCTATATTTCTTTATAGATTTTACGTACCTATATTAACGTAGTGTATGGTTTGAATCCCCTCTTTCATCATTGAATGCAATTGTTTGTCTTTTTTTACATTATTACTTTTATGCTTTTTACAAGAGCATATGTTCATTACGTATATAATGTATTAGTTCTTTTTTGTTGTTAGATTATTAGTGGGTACTTCAACATAGGTGACTATTAAGACATTTTCAATGCATACTTTACACTCATCTGATTGATTTTACTGCCTTAATGAGAAACAGAGCTTCCTGTCACTGTTTTTCATAAATTACTCAAAAAAAAAATGTACATACATGTGTGTATAAACCTCTACCGGCGGTTCATGGGAACTTGGAATGTATTTGTCTTCCTTGAACGGATGACTGCGGTTTAAAAAAATATACATGTTTGTATATACATAAATAGGGAGATAAGATCCTTTTTTATATAGATAGAGAAATTCAGTGCCATGAACTGGAGGCTGTTCCTGCTTGCTCTTTCAGTGGAGTAGGCATATAATATTTTTTTTTTATTATGATGGATCATGCTTTCTTCCGGACGCGTTTCTTTTTCATCCTCCTTCTCATATTGCTCCATGACCACAAAGTATATATCCATGACTAGAGGCATGGGTAGCAATTAGTATTTTTTGGATTCAGTGGTTTTATTCCTTTAAAATATCTATGTATATATATGTATGCATATAATACATGTATTCTGATGGACGTGTGTTCTAGCCGAAAAGGTTTAATGCCCTCTATTCATCATGTCCCTTTTTCGAGGAAAAAAAGTGAACAAAAGGTTCACCTCTTCACTAGATTCAAATCACTTATTTTTTTTACTTTTTGAATCAGCAGGAGCTCTGGATCTTTAAAGAAATAAGGGGGGGGGGTAAAGATACAGACAGTCATATTTATTTGATCTTTCTTCAAAAGAAAATAGACATGAATGAACTTATTTAGGTACAGAAGAAAAATAAACCTACATGGAGTATTTACCAACATTCTCGGAAAATAAGAAGGAATAATAACAAAAAATACCATGCTTTTTTTAATATACTCACATTGGTAGGTAGTTTCATTTACAGTTTGGTCTCATTTGGGCAGACAAAGGGTGTAGTAGCTATATGGAGTTGGCGTGTCTTCTCATTATTGACTTTCTCAAAAGTTGACCAAAATCAGTTGTGTAACTATTTATCCTTTAGTGGCTTTATAGCTTTGTTAAGAAAAAGAGTAGGAAAAATCAAGAGATGACAAAAAAGTTCACAGTGTATCTTCATATTAGTGTGGGGTAACGCCGAATTGGATGTCTTAAAAACAAAAAGACAAAAAAGAATGCAACTTAATTGATTCCTTACAATTATGAAAATCACTACCAAACACAAAGTCCCATGATCCAATGATTTTTAGGATAATGATTGTAATAACCATGTTATTACTATTACAAATTTGTAAAAACAGCAATGGATGCACATGAAAAACAATTATTTAAAAGGTACACAAGACCATTCAACCATGTTATTATTCCCTTATCCTATGTATTTATTTTCCATCCATAAACAACTTGTTCCATAGATCTTAATGAGAGGAGATAAGGGCAACAATAAAAAATAATATCGAATCAGTAAGGGTTTTGTAAAATCCATTTTTTTAGCTGAGTTAGATACAAGTTACATGTACGAAGATGTACCTAAAAGCCCAGCAACCGTTGGTCTTTGAAAGAATGTGTGGCATGTCTCTAGGTATCTATATAGACACTTGGTATGCCGATGATAACTTCAAAAATAACTCATCTATCAAATCTATCATGAGAGATCAAAGTCCTTGGACGTTTCGTGTACTGAGTATCCTTGGAGTTGGGTGGTAGATCATCAATACCGTTTAACCCCTCTATCAATGTGATAAATCTGAATGGACATTTGTGTTTCTTTTTTTGGGGAGCTTTAGTAAGTATGTTTCTATTTAGCCATGTTTTTCTATGAGTTAAAATGCATCCCATCATTCACCAAAACCTTTCCTTCTATTTTTAATTAAAGGCTACTCCATAAAAGAATCCTTTAAAAAATGAATTGATATCCAATTGACGATATGGATTCACATAATTTTCCTTTTAATTTATTAACTCTATAAAACATAGGCAAGGTAGATATTAAAGCCCTTTATAAAAGACGAATTTATAGCCACCAAATACATCTAAGCGAATGAATAACAAAGAATTTATGGTTTTAGATAATATCATTCTCTTTTATTAATAAACCATCACGTAATGCTAAAAATTGATACCAATAAATATCTTTATTTAGAAACATAAGCGGTAATAAATTGAGGATATTATGATAAACCGATCAAATATCCGGTACATGAAGAGCTACATGTATATTGTATAGAATAGATCATTGCTTGAGCGGAAACAATGATAAATTAACTATCACAGGAAACATTTTAGTAAATAAACAACCAACAATATCTTGGACGACTCATAATTATCATTGTTTTTATCATGGTCGCTCAACAGATGTTTTTTTTTTGTATACATATAATATGTAATACATCATACAAAAAGTTGCTGACGAAACAACGCAATCTCTAAATTTTTTATTGCTATATGAATCTAGGTTATATATATTTAAATTACAACAGAAGGAAACTTATTTCTAGCTTAAGATAGGTTATGTGTCTATACCCGTCCTTTTAGATGCAAAATAAAATTGATTACATTTGTATTCTTTAATTCATTATCTTCTATAGAATAAATTATTCTGATTAATCCGTCGATGGCACCAGGAATTGCATTTAAAGGGTTAAAAAACCATGGTCATAATTAAAGTAAAGGAGTTTGATAATAAATATTCTATTTAAATAGCATATTGACGCGAAATCAAGATTTATGAATACAATTAAGGCTTTAGACTATAGCTCACATTCCTGTATATCTCGACCCCGTGTTGTAGTCAAGTCTATCTTACTGTACATAGATCAAGGCAATACTTTTAAGGATCAAGATCAAGAGTTTAAGTGATGGGGAGGGGGGGGGGGGAGAGAAAAAGATTGTTTGTTTCTGTACGAAATATTTTTTAAAAGGGATCGAAATCAAGACATTGAGGGGTCGAGAGCCCTATCAATTTTTCAGCCCACACCAGAAATTTAAATACAAACCCAATAATAATGATACGTGTATCTTTTTTTTTAAATATGTAATTGGAAATATCTTCTTGATTTTAGCTCAACATTGATTTGTTGTTGTCACATAGCATAAATATTATAAGGACAAAGGTAAGTAAACCCTAGTAACACAATTGTTTCTTCAAGCCTTTGTTCTTTGTATGTAGTAGACGACCTGATGATTCAAACTTTATTGATTTGTATTTCATCTGTTTTATACCTATATAAAGTATGTAGAAAAGTTGTAATAACTTTCAAAAGATGCTTTAAAACGAGTTTTGTTTCAATGTCATTTAGAAACATGTCGAAAAAGAATAGATGTTTTTTTAAAAAAAAGATTGTAGAGTTTACAAGTGTTGATATTTAAAATACATAGATATAATAATATTAATGAAATGTTTTTAAATATATGTATATAGAGTATCAGTTACTCACATTAAGTG
The DNA here is from genome assembly GCA_963680855.1 of Lepeophtheirus nordmannii. Lineage (NCBI taxonomy): Eukaryota > Metazoa > Arthropoda > Copepoda > Siphonostomatoida > Caligidae > Lepeophtheirus > Lepeophtheirus nordmannii. The sequence continues at coordinate 18,910,237 of OY804521.1, read as the reverse complement.
AGAAACATATTATATAGGTATTTATAATATGTATGTATAATAGATATTTCTGTTAAGTAATTAGTATTCATTTCATTTACAGTTAAACACCCCTACTTTGGATAACATTTGAGATTACTTCTAAAAAAATCCCTAACAAATGTTATCAGACATATACCTACATACATATATTTACATAATATCAATTAAGTATACGGAAATATAAATACTTCAAAACTGATTATAAAATCAGTTGGCCTAAAACTTTGACATTTAATAATCTGCGTAGTGGAACTATCAAAGTATATTATCGAGTTATATCTGTATGTTTTTCTCTCTACTTGAGAATTGGTCATATACTCCATACCTACTGGAAAGATTGAGCCAATTTTTTGCATGTAATCTATTTGAAGCATTGCAAAGGACATAGGATACGGGTTTTTTTTTTTGTCCAAACCCCAGGGCGTCTTTGTTGAGTCACAATGAAATTCCGTCATCTTTAGTTTATGTTATATTTTGGCATTTCTGTAAAAACTTGTTAAAATAGTTAGTTATACAAAAATGGGAACCATATAACTATACACCCTATCATCAAATTTGAGATGTCTAACTTAAAAAATGGGTTTTTCGGCCTTGACGAGCAATTATTCAAATCATTATGGTAATTTTTTGATCAAAAATTCACACCAAGTCAAAAAAAAAAAAAAAAAATAGAGGGTTAAATCAACAAATTTTTAAATGCACTGCAAAGTGCATAGGGTACGATGAGTTTTTATATAAATAATGTGGTTAAAATTAGCTGAGATCATCATTACAATATTATGAATCATAATATGAAATATATGTTTTTAAATTATAACAAAAAAGACAAATAAGTTTTGTCAAAACGTGATCTCATGACCTTAACAGTCTTGTCCAAAACACTTATATATATATTTATACTTTTTCGCCCAATTCTTTTTTCAGATAAATTATTGGATGAAATAAATCTTTTAAATGCTCTGAACGTAATATTATTTGGGAAAAAAATATGTTTCTGACTTATTCAAAAATAATAATTGTAATATTAAGTTAGATCCATTTTCATGGAATTTTATAGAAAAAGCCATACATTTAGTAGGAAAGTTTAATCTTTTCAGGAAATATGGAAGATTATTTGGAGGGCAAATCCCTCTCTGCCCTTCACCCAACGGCTTTGATTTCTCCATAGAGGTTTCAGTGATTTTTTGTTTCAGAAAAATCCCACTATGAAGACCCGATTTGTCCGTTAATAATTATTAATTGGAATAGCTCGTCATTATACATGTAGCTCATAATTTTTGTGCTTAATTATGTTTCATTATACAATAACAAATATCTAATCATGTGCATAAAAACTTACATCTATAAATAGAATATAAAGTTCAAGGTTACATACTGCCCACTCCGTATTATTAGTGGGTATTGGTCAAGCAGTATTTAAAATTATGTTTATATACAAACATTGAGTGATTTGTACAAGATTAAAAAACGAATTACTTTCCTTCATCGAGAGTATAAACAATATACAATAGAAATAGAAAATAATCTCTGTCATGGAAGCCCCATGTCATGATAAGTATGTTTACATGATACTTAGATAATTCTGCATGTGTCATGTGTGCTATTTATATTTATTCAAAATACATGTTTGTGTTTGATAAGCTGACGATTCAAATATTTAAAATGATTTTCTTCACACTAAAGTGCATTGAATATGACACGAGGTGCACTTTATTTTATTTTTCGACTTCAATTCCAAAAAGAGAGAGAAAAAAAGATCTAAGATCTGTTGATAGCGTGTTCATTCTTCCCACTGTTTGTACTACTCATCATAAAATAGCCAGAAACTCATTCACACAAAAATTTATTCGAATTTAATTAAATATCTTTTAAAAACCAAGTACTAATAATAAGGGGCGAGAGTAATTGACAAATCGAAAGTTGACAAAAAATAAATGCTTGCATAGTGAACTTTCATGTTACTGGGATAACACCAAGAAAAAAGTTTTGTTTTTAAAATAAATAAATTATAATTATCAATTACTTTGACGTAAAAAATTGAGATCTTAAATGGTAAATAGATAGTTTTGCACATTTTTTTTACTGCTATAGCTCAATTAAAACATCCCTTAGCCGGATGGAAAGATTATTTACAAAAGGTTTTAAAGGATCATTTTAATTGTCAAAGATGAAGAATTCAGTGTTTTTCAAATAGAAGTTTCTTTTCTATCTTTTTAAAAGTAGACAGACAATAAATAATAATATAATTTGATTTTTTTTTTCAACACAATAATCATAATTGTATTTCTATTTATTGGCAAATAGTTATCATAATCCATCAGATCTCACGATCCCTTTTTATTACTCTGAATCTTCTTCTTCTTTTATCTGAATGGTTTTATTAATCTCTCTTTTGAATTTGTATTTATACAATGTAGAAATGTTTACCTGAACATTTTTACAAAAATGGTTGATATTTTATGGCCTCATATGTTTCCATTCCATAAATTGGTTATGGAGTAATACCAAGGAACCTTGGATCCTCTTAATATTAATAAACTAAACAAAGGCTGAGTCACCATTGATACCTATATATGCTTGAACATGAGTCTTCAATCTAGGCTCCTAGGTGGTCCACAGAGGTACTAAATGGAAACATGTCAACTCTGTCATGATGAATCAAGGTATCAAATTTTTAATGGTAAAAATATTGATTTTCCTATACCGGGTTCAAAGATATAGACAATTCGAAAAATTCATACGAGTTGAAGATATTCGTTCAGTTTTTCCTCGGGCTGGAAAAGGTTGAATAAAGTTATGCTAGTAATCAAACCTGACGTGCTCAAATTTGTTCAGGCAATTTTAGTTAAATAATAAACAAGGTTTAGGTACTAAACTAATACATAAATATGTACCAGTGATGTAGACCACAGAGAAAAAGAAACATATAGAAGTCAAAGTCCTTACAAGATTGAGGCATCGACTTCATTTAACGACAGGAGTATGCTCAAGGGATGCAGAATGGATTTGTTTGAATAACATTTAATTTAATCAGCAATAGCTCGAATAGTCTGTGTAATTGGTTCTGGGATCATACCCAACTGTTGAGTCTAGACTGTTTGAGACTGTCAATACTGAAAATTTATATATAAATCATAGATTCCTGACAAAAAAGGATTGAAGTGAAAAACCGTACAGTAGTGAGACCCAGACAAATGAATCCAGAATAAAAGAAGTATTATAATTGTATATGTATATAAATTGTACATATAACTCCAGCTGAATTGAAGGCTCAGATAAAAAAAATTTATCAATTGTTACACAATTATGGCTAATCACCAATATTTTTGTTTAGACATATAATTGTCAGTATGGGTCAAGGTATCACCGTCATACTTTTTTTCCAGCTGTTTTGCTGAAGTGTATAATTAGTGATTCAGAGCATTATATTATTTTCATATTCAAACTTCAAGAGAGCGCTCTAAATTGTATACATACATACTAGTAACCGTCAGTAACTGATTTTTTGGAACCGATAACGATAATTTGAAGAGAAAAAAAGTGTAATAATTAATTTTAAAAAATTATCAGGTATTTTTCTTGTCACTAAAAGTTATTGATTTCGTATAAAAAAATAATTTGATCATATTTTTTTAAAAGTGTCGATCATATTCTAATAATTAATCAGAAAAATATTTTATCTTATTTCTTAAGGAATAAATATACATAATAACCTGAAAAACTTTGTTTGATTACCGATTATTCTCAAGCTATCTAACATTATACAATTTAATTGACCTTCTGGTATATCAATCGGGCCATAACACCCCCGCTACCTTTGCACAACTAAAAGTGTCACTTAAGCCCAATGAAGCTTAAGTATATTTTTTTTAGCATGCAGATTAATTTGTACAATTTATAGCCCAGAAAATGTTATATAAGTCAAAGGATCTCAACAGAGACAAAAAATCCTGGAAGGTGATTTAATATAATTATATTTAGAAAGTTATCTGGGACATTGTGGAAGGGATGAAGTGAACATACAAGATTGAGAAGCCCTTGTAGTTGAATTATGGGGTTTAGGGAATCATTTGTGACTTATTTACATTTGTTCATGTCAATCAATGAACTTATTACTCGTTATGGTGCTCGAGACATATTAAATAGTGTAACAAGACTTTCTAGGAAACATGACAAGGAAAGAGAAACAAAATGTTTAATCAACAAGTTATCACTGCACCATTGAACAAAATGAGTTATTTTTATATTCTGAAATGTTGTTTTTTCTTTTCGTGATGATGTTTTCTTTGTTAAAAGATAAAATAATAATATTCAGCTACAGTATGTTTTGTTGCAGAATTAGTTGTTATTTTCCCAAGTTGTTTGTCTGTTTGAAACCCGGTTTAGGAGGGAAAAAGAAGGGGGAGGTGAATTCTAGTAGGAGCAATTACAATAACAATAGAATTATTTAAAGAATGTGAGGAGTAGGGGAAAAGAACCAAAATGAAATTAAAAGTAATCAATAATAATATTCCCATTTTTTAATCATTATATTTTCACCTTTTCACAATAACTAGGTAGAGGGATGAAGATAAGAAAAAAAAACACGTGGATGAACTAGAGATCTTTGCTCGAACTTTTTGTGAAAAAAATAATATGGTTGATCTCAACCATATTTAATTGGATAAAATTGTAATTCCACACAAATAACTACACATTGAAGCAATAAAAAAATAATGATACCTATGAATATTGGTCAAATTAAAAAAGCTGGAATGTTACTCCTATTCTCAACCAAACCTCACTAAAAACATTCATATTTTAAAAAATATAGCTGGTCCAATAAAGGAAATACGACAATTCATAAAATAAATACACTAAAGACAACTTTAATTGAGTTGATTCAGTTTAGAAATAATTTGAAACTATTTTCGTTCGTATTTTCCAACGATTTGTCTCAGCCAAATATTTTTACAAATGTAAATCCAATGGAAATGAGTCAGACAATTTCTAGTTTTATAAATTAGTGATGTGGTTTTGAAGATAAGTCTTATTTTGAGATCAATTTTGAAGATCTGGGTGTTGTCTCTATCTCAATCTTTCAATGTATTGGTCTTCTTGTTACATCAAGATCAAAACAACTAAATTAAAATTTTGGTTTTCACAAAAACATCGATTTTTGCTCTTCGTCTTAGTTCCCCAAAAATTTGATCTTTTCTTAATTTTGGGTAAGGTGCTTTTAAACACACCACCACTAAAAATCCTGAAATTGAAATAACTTCATACTAATTATAAATAGTCTCAATCATAAAAAGAGATTTTTTGATATTTATTTTAGGCAAATGTCATCTCCAGAATAAAAGAAGCCTATTTCATTTTTTAATCAAATTTTTAATTTTTCAAAATTGAACTTTGCATTCGATTCACATTTAAGTTTTCTTTAATATTTCATTGCAGAAAAGATACTAAAACAGTCTAAAAACATTTTTTTTAAAAAGTTTTTCATAACCAGTAGTTAATCCAAATTTGAAATATCTACAATGTCAAATCTACAAAAATATTTTAGTCTTGTCCCTTATTGTTCATAAATTCTCTTTTTTTTTAAAGAACAATAAAAAAAATCAACATCTAAGCCAATGCTAAGTAATGGTTGTTTTTTTTTATTAGCGTAACTCCTCATGGTATTTTATTTTTTTATTTATGTATGGATTAATAAAAGAAAATAAAAACTATTGAAAGAAAAAAAATTCCTAAAAAATTGAAATTCTTGGCACAATCTCAACTGCAAAGGTCTTTAACCATTTCTAGCACCCTATACCTATAGGTGATTGACTTTCGCATTGCATGATGTGTCTTTTTTTTAAAACCTGGTCTACTTATGAATAACTTTAATATGTATTGGACTTTATTCACTTCGACAAATTTGATACTTTGATTGTTTGATACAACTAAAATTGGTGGTTCTTCAGTTGAGAACCCTTGCTTTAGACTAAAACAGAATAAAATTGTTCGCGTTTCTTTGAAAGCAGGGGTTTTTTCATGTGTGGGAAAGTACCCCCCCCCCCCCCTCACATACACCACAATTGCAAAATATTTTCTTTTTGTTCATTATCTCCTTCTACTGTTGGCTAGCTTAAGAAAAAAATTGCTTTGATCCCCAACCCCTTACCACCATAAAAAACTCTCATGTCTCCCAGGCAGCCCCCTCTTAATTTGAAAAATCGTTCATCAGAGTATTAAACAAATGATAATATATGTACATACAAAGGAAAAAGACATTTAAAACAAAATTTTCTTGTTGCGAAGTGAAATTTTATATAAATTTCATCAATCAAAAAATCAGTTTTATTAAAATATAGACATATATAAAGGTAATCCTCAAAGGTCTATATATTTTTTATTAATGCATTAGGAGCAATAAATACATCGCTTTAAATATCTATAAATATTATTTAATCTATTATTTGATAAGATTCCATCCATCAAGACTCGACGTCAAATGCAACCCACGTGGTAGAACAACTCACTTATACATATGTCTGTATGTGAGATCTAAGAAAAGTTTTTTTTATAGTTCATTAGTATTAAATGTAAATACAATGACTTGATGCACAAAAAAATAAAGGAATGATGATCATAAATTTATTAAAGGTTTATTGGGTACTTTAGAAAATAAAGTTTGGTACTTTGAACATTTATATTGGATTAAGGAAGGATTAATGTTCATATAAATTTTCATTTGAAGTCATTTCTAAAACCAATGTAGGAGTTGTTTTTCTCTATATAATGAAAGATATTAACTTTTATTTTAAAAGTGTAGTTTCTTCTTTTTTTTTCTTTTTTTTCAAATAATAATCTCATTCCCCATTGTTCCTTCTTAAAAAAAGAATCTGGAGTACATTATTAGCCTTCAACTGATCCTAAGGGATATAATAAAACTAATACTGTTTTCAAAAATTGATTTCAAATCTGTAATATTCTTTTTCGAGAGTCCTATGGTTTTTGAGAAATCAAACCCTACTCTTTGAGTTTTTTGACCCTTTTTCCAACCTCAACTTCAATTTAAGCCTAGAAGGATACTCATTTTGTGAATTAGTCTTTCTCCTCACATAAGGGGGATCTTAGGGGAGTAGGGGGCGGGAGAAGGCCCAAAAGTTGGCCAAAACGGTTGTACTTAAAGAATTCTTTAAATATTACATGAAAGGAATGCATACAAGAGCTGAGACTCACAGCCTTCAAATGAGATGTCAAGCACTCATTAAGAATCCTTAAGTGAGAAGAAATCGTCCATCTTAATGTGTAAATTTTCATCCAATGTCGACCAAAAATCCACTAGAAATCAAAGGCTCACGGTAGAACTACTAAAGTAGTAGCACGCAGAAGGACTGTAAAATCAGCTGAAATCCTTCTGTGCGTAACTGCGTCAGTCTATTGCATTTGTTTTTTTTATGTTTTTGAATGATGGGTTCAAGTCCCTCATAAACCAGTGGCATATTTGCTCCGTTGGAACCATCCTGGACTAGTTCAAGAAAAGAAAGGACATTATATTTTATATATATATATATATATATATATATATATGTCAATTCTGGAGTGAGTCCCCAAAAGGATTACTCATAATGACCAAAGGGTTGAAAGGGAAGGGGTTTGCATCTTGTTCATGTCTCTGAGTCTTCTTTTGACAACTATTTCTATATTTGTATTTTTTGTTCAAGATGGTTTTTGTGTTAGTTTAGAGTTTCCTGCCCTTGTATCTACATAGTTTATACCCTTTTTTTTTTTTTTTTGTTAAAAACCTCTTTAAAGTTTACTAATACATATTATATTGACCTACTTAGACATCAAGTCCTACTCATACCCGTCTGTTTTGTTTGTATAGAAGTATTTATCCAAAACAATAACAATAACGACAACAACAAAATTAAAATGGTGGGTAAGATTGGACTGAACACCTTTTTGTTCCTACATACTTACATTATTGTAAACAACGCACACACACAAAATATATATATTTTTTTTAATTGGCTCACTAATGAAATTCCTCCCAAATGAAAATTTTACATTAGCATTTTGAGGCAGTAAAAAAAAAAATGAAATGCCCATGTGATATACATTATATATCTGCAAGGCTTTTAACCTTATTTATATTTATTTATGTAATGGGTACTACTCTACAAATCCCTTTTCCCTGGATTAGTTAAAATGATTATTTAAGAGAATTCTAATATACTATGTAGGTAAATACTCTTCAACCAATTAGAAAATGTAATTTTGTTGTCTTAAAATATTCAGAAGTCTATTCATGACACATCTATTTTTGGGTCATATTTTTTTAAAATGTAAAAATTCATTAGAGAGAATTACATAGAGTCAAGCCCCATAGTAACAAACAACAAACTATTATTTTGTAGTCTTAGGATCCAATTAAAAAAATTAATTCAAGTGTTTTCATTTGATGGCAGATTTGTAGAAGTAGGTCCTCTTGGGTACATCAACAACCAAATTTTAAAATGATAAAAACTCTTGTATACTCTATATGCCACTAACATGTCTTCTATTTAATATGAACTCTATTACGTCAATGAAAACACTCTAAAGCACTCAAGGAGTATTATACAAATGTATTATGTATATCATATAATGTTGAAAATAATCCTAAACACAGAATTAACTACGGTAAAATCCTGGACTATCATACTTTGAACATTTTGTAATAATTTTGCTTCCAACTAATTTTAACCCCTAGAACCAGATTACGACTCCACTGCAGTTTAAAATGTACTAATATTAAAATGATGCATGTATTTTGTAGAGACATATACACAGATGTACTTTATTTACTTCAAAAAGTACACTGTATTTTTCTTGTCTGCTGTTTTTTTTTCTCTTACCGTGTCTTTCTTACATTGTACTCTTCATTGTATCTCTCAACCTTTCATGCAAAGAGGGAAAGAAATAGGGCCCAAAATTGTGAGGTGGTGAACCAATTCTACTAACTGTAGGACTAATCTACATTTAATTGGAGCAAATCGTCTATAGCTAATTCATGTGCAACGAATTAATGTTCAGATCACCAAAAGAGGCCAAATGAGGCTGAAAATCATTGTTATTGATGTTTAAAAGATAAATTTGTGTCCTACTCTTATGTAATACTATATTTGAATGTTGAACTCTTCAACACAGAAATTACCCACTAATCTGTTAAAATTGATTGTGTTATCTAGAACAGTTTGGGCATAATGAAGCAAATGACTAACAACATTTTTTTTTTTGATTTTAAGAGATAACTTTAAATGCAATGAAGATATACTTGATGATATAATACGGTGTCATCATTGTTTGATAAAAAAAAAGAAGGTGACTAATGAATGGGTCCTCAACTTTTTTCTGAGGATGGAAACTCCTTGAACATGAGACTATCAGAAGATAAAACTTGACATCAAAAGAACTTTTTCAGATGTGTGACATTTTTAATTTAGTCAATTTCATAATTAACACGATTAATTTTAGCAAATTTGATACCTTGATTAACTAATTGAGGAATTTACTGGTCCCGGTTAATTGACCCCTAACCCCTCATCGTGCTGAAGGGTTATGAGAAGAGTTGGGATTTGAAATATTTATTTAATTCTTGATATTTTTGTTCAGCTATAACTCGTAAATAAATGAAAGCTGTAGATCTAAATAGAAGTTGGGATTAGAAACACAGAATTTTGGGCATAGTAGCGATGTTTCTATATTTTTGTGATTTATAGCCAAATTAAAAATAAAACTTTAGAAGAGTTTTCTTTATTTATAGCAGCATTTAAAACAAGTCAAAATATGAGGAATTTGTCAGATAATCGCAATTTAAGTATTTCATTTATTCAAATATAAATGAGGTTTATTATACTTATTTATAGCTAAATTTTGAAATAAAAGAACTGCTTCATCGTCCATCCATGGCAGAAGTTATTTTAGAACAACAAATGTGATACTCAGTCTTTTCCTGCATGGTTGTTTTAAATATGTGTGAAGCCTTAGTATGTGATTATTACCCACAGCATTGAAGAAGAACTTAACAAACGACTATTATACTAAAAAAAAAACATCATTGGACAGAAGATCGAATATGGGCAGCAACAATCCTTTTTCAAACGTAATAGAAAGATTTTGAGATGCAATGAAAATACCCCTCCTTGTAAGATGCAATAGAAAATTTCTTTTTTCCTTTTTTTTCTTCCTTTATGTTTGTTCTTTACTATTCCTGGTACTGCTGACTCATACACTGACCAGGTAAAGGAAACACGCTTACATATGTACCTATGTATACATATACCATGTACATACATACATATACCTATATTATATGATGTATCTATGTACATACATAGTAGGCATGCTAATGAATAAATTTTTGCATCCTTAGTGAGCAAACAGCAGGTAACATCTCCACCACTGGTTTTTATATTTTAATGATTTGATTACTATTGTTATGTTCATTATGTTCCTGGGAAGCAAGTAGACCGTGACGGAATTATTGTTATGATAGTGCTTTATTGGGATTTTTCTGTCCATTCGAGGGGGAACAGAAGATAACTAATGAGTGCGCCATTTACTGAAGGAAATTGCTTTAAAACAGTTTAAAGTACACTGAATTTTTAAAGTTTTTTTAAAATTTGTGAATCTGTTGAATATAGCAACTCATCTTTTTATTATCATTTGGATAAAGCTATACATTGTTTGTTTCTTTAATTATATTTACCGACTTTTCAGCCAAGGATATCCACACCACATGACCTTAAATAAATGTGCAAAGAACACTTTTAAATCCATTTATTAAAACATTAATTAGCATTCATGCCGAATATTGTATATATTAGACTAATGTAACTCTGTTGAAATGCTTACGAAAAAATGTTTTAAAAATCTGCATGAGGTAAATACTTATGGCTTATATTTATAGGGCAATAATAAGGGGCTTAAAAATGTAATGAAGATTTATGTATATATATATTAATTTTACAAATGTAACGGAAAGAAATCCATTCCAAAATTAGATCATTATCTTTGTAGGTATAACTAATCTATTTTTTTTTATCAAATTAAGTAAGATAAATGATGTTTGAACCACAACACATATATAGATTTAAAAAATGAAAAATATTTATAGTCCCCCCCCCCCCCCCCGAACGAAAAAAAACGCATTAATAAAACCGGTGACGTAAAAATAATGACTTATTTCTTAATCAAACGCTGTCTACAGAAGTATTCACTTAATCAACAGATTCCTTGGCCTCAATAAATAAGTTATTTGTATGGGGAATCTACTATTCCTCCCTAATTTTGTGAGGGATGGAAGCTTTATACATACAAATAAGTACTTCTTAATAGCCCTAAATGATGGTGACTTAGCATTTAGTTAGGTAAATATATGATAAGAAATAAAAATGATGAGACATCTTAGATCTTAGAGATTTATGATGATTAGTATATTGAGTTAGTTTATCCATAAATCGTGATAAAAACATTGATTTAATGAAAATATTCCCTTATATAGCGATGCATTGTACCTTGATAAATTATATACTAGGGATCAAACGATGATATATCGGTGAGTTGATAAAATCAGCCGATTTTGGCAGTTTTAAATTAATATATTTCATTTTTCTTAAAATAACATCCATTTTTTTAAAATAAGAAACTAAATCAAACTATTGAAAATCCAAAAGGATATGTTAATACTTTTGGCCCTGACAACGTATGTGACATCATTGTTAGCTGGCATTTATTAGTTTAATATACTGATCATGAATTAAATAAAAATGAATCAATAATCTAAAAATTCTAGTATGTCACTTCTCCAAATTTTAGAAGATGATCTTCGGTGGTGAGTAATTTTATGTTGTTGTCAAAGTAGCCTTTTTCAGAACTTTTTTATTATTATTATTTTTACTTAGATGTCAAAAATTAAATGGAAAAAAAATTGACCAATTGATTGTTCATCAATTTTTTTATCACTAAATAATTGATATTGTACAAATTGGTCGAGCTCTGACACAGTCTGAAATTAGGTTATCAAAATATTTTTTTTTCAAGTCTTTTTGTATCGCTATAGGTTTGAACTAATTTTGGAGTTTAAAAAATATAAGAAAAATATAAAATGAAACTTAAAATTCAAGAATTTGTTGATATTTTATGTAAATTTGTCCAATCTCAAAAGAAAACAATAAAGTTAAAAAAATTATCCTTTTTAAGGATTTTGTTCGAAAGTGAATAACCTCTTGGATTTTTTTAAGGATCATATATACATATTTAATACTTGGACCATGATTTTGTATTATCAAAAGAGCACATGCCTCAACATTGATTCATAAGCAGGCAAATTTTGTAATAGAAACAACTAATATTACATATATATACATATGTATATCAAAAGGTGGATCAATCTTTCAACTTTAATTTATTTTTTACTTTTTTTTATCAAAAACATTCTAACATTCTAAACTTGAATAGACATTGAAGTTTATTTATTTTTCTTCTCCTGTTTATAATTTTTTTTTCAAAAATAATAACGACGAGTCCTTATCAAGACAAAACCATATAATCATTATTTTTTAGGTTTTTTCTTTAACCTTTAAGGAAAATTTTGTTTATCACGGATGATAAGAAATATATCCACGAAGCGTCTGGTAGATAAAACACGTTTTAATCCATACCACATTCATATAAATATGTCGTTATATTTAATTGAATCATTCGTTTAAAACCATTGACAAATGAGGATGTTGTTCAACGCATTCTCACGTAAAAATACATATATAAAGAAAATGATGAACTTCAATTATATTGAAGACCATTTGGTATAGAACATTTTCATAGACACCACAAATTTTTCTAATGAACTGGCTGAGAGCAATGCTATGTTAAAGAATGGTATTTAATTCATTTAAGTGAATAGTTTTCGAAAAACAATCCAAGGAAACTTCATCTAATTACTTCAAAGATAAATCAAATCAAATTTTGATGTTGGAGAAAGGTATTTGGTTTATAAAAAATAGTTTTTTGTGACTTTAATAGGCCAAATTTCCATAATTATGACGTCACATGACAACATCCTACTATAATGATATTAGAAAAAGAAGTATAATGACATCTATTCATCCAATATATCCATTTACAAAAAAAATAATAAGTGCAGTCATGATGGTTAATGAAATCCCCAAAAAAATGTCCCTTCAAAAACTTTTTTTTACATATTTGAAATATTGACCACAATGTATCAAAAAAAGTTATGGAATTTAAAAATAAAAATATATGTATTTGTACAAAAGTAACAAGCAGAGTTTGTTTGTTTTTCTTTAGACATTAATCATTGTTATTTTGAAACATTTCATTTATAACAAAGAAGGTTTTTAAATTTTAAATCTTTTTGGATGCAATTTAATCTTTTGTTGAATTATAAAAAAAAGTATTATTTTTTTTTTGGTTAAATGAGTTCAATTTGTTTGTTCGAAGTTACCTAAAAAAGCATAAATATACTCGTGTATTTGTAGTGTCAATATTTAATTTTTTAACGCAAAAGTACCTATTTAATACGAGTTATTATATAACTTTGAAGACTTGATTATAAACAACTTTTTTTTCTGAAGAAGGGGAGATAATAATCCTACAAATCCATAATGAATATGTAATGCTAAAAAAAATGTAAGGTGTTTATGTTTCAATGGATGTAAATTTTCGTCAAGAATTGAGAGTAGCAAGGAATGAATACCCACAGACATATATAGTGTGTAAGGAATGAAGGCTTTCTTTGAAGAAAAAATATGAAACTACGGTGATAAAAGTTCCCGTAAAAGGAACAGAGATTAACCATTCATTAAAGTGTTGTGAGTCCTATAAAAAAGTATCCATCAAGAGCACACCAATTTGTTTTGATTTTTTCAAATACAAAAGCAATGCATAATTATTATTAAAATTTATGTACAGTACATACAAAAAGCAGGTCCAGAGGGACCTCTGTCCTAAGGAATGACACCTAACCTTTTATGATCAAATCTAAATAAATTTAAATTGATTAATTATTTTACTTTCAATGAGGTATAATCTAGGCAATACAAAAACACACCTCGTAGACTTTCATTATCAGTTTAAATAAAAAGTAATTTGATGCACTTTAATTAATACAGAAGTCCCACAGATAATCAAATATATTAATTAAAAAAAGGCACAATTTTCAAAGGATTTTTTGTCTCTTATATTGAAGGAAAAAGATAGTTTTGTAATAATTAAGATTTACTTATTTGACGATAAATTTGTTTAATACTAATGAAGATGAGAAAAAAAACATAAAGTCATTCAGAACTAATTTTTACTATCTTTTAAGAACAAATTATATGTGATTCTAACTCCTATACTATGACTAATTTGTAATTTAAATAATTGTTTAATTCTTTATATAAATTTTTATTTATTTTATTTTTATTGTCTAAAAAGCCTCGTCTACGATTAACGTCAACTTTTGACGAAATATTATAAAATATCGTACTAATGTTCTGGCCAAGATCACCTTACCTTAGACCAAGACAAGATCAAGACTTTTGAGATATCAAGATTAAGACAAGACCTAGAGAGAAAAAAATGTTTTTATATTTTTTAGAAATTAATATTTTAATTTAGTTGTGTTGAATTTGAACTTGACAACAAGTCTAAGAGTTTCAAGGATTGATAACAAAAACTTTGAGAAGGTGAGAACAAGACCTTCAAAAATGAATCTCGAATATTACATTGTAAACTCTCATCATTATAAAAAAGATAAAGTATTTTGTAGTAACTATATGTTGTTGATAAGTGTTAAAAATGAAATTTCAGAGATGCCCCCTCCTCCTCAGATTTAAAATTTCGGAGACTTCTCTGTTTAAGTCAACTGGTTTTTTTTCTAAAAATTATATCAAACCGGTATATACATGCATACAGTGATTCCCTACTTGTTTCTATTTCAGTACTCGTGGATTCAAACATTTGCTGATTTTCTTCTGTCGGTCACAAGTCATTACTAAAATATAATTGAGCCCAACAATATATGTCTATATTCCTATCAAACTATATCAGTATATAATGTTTAAAATAAAACATGTAGTTTTATCTTGTGAGGTTAATTTTAATATAAAAATATATATTATTGTATATTCAAGATTTTCAGATAAAGATTAAAGGTTGAATCTATGTGAGTCTTTGTAGAGGTTAAATATATGTACATTTATTTATGCCTTTAATCAGGGTTTTTGAGTCTGAATGTCTAAAATTCTGATATTTGTCTATAAAGGGGGTTTACTATGTTGTGTAAATAACCAAAAAACTTAAATTCAAAATGCTTAAAAGTTTAAAATGATAAGTTATCTTTTTTGTTTGCAATATCCCAAAAAATAATGTTTACGATCATTACATACATATATAATAAGTAAAAACCTGCTTTTTTAGATATGCACTTATACAAATAATAAATTTATAGGTTTCTTGTGTCATTCATTCAAGGATTTAATTTTGTAAAGGCATTTTACATTCGTAAAAAGGATACTTACAGACTTCGATTATTAGATTTTATTTTTATGTCTACTTCTTGTTTTGGATAATAAAGAGTTTTCGACAAATTAAGTAGAACAAATAAGAAGGAAGGGACTTTGAATTTTAGATAGCAACTTGACATAGATAGAACCTTTATCGAAATATTCGGACAACTATTTTCTTTTGGACTCGAAGGTAAAGTACTTTGTGCGTGGTTACTCAAAAAATTTCAATGAATAAAAATTGTTTCTAATGGAAATCTAAGAAATATCCCTTGATAAAGTGTGTAATCAGATTCAAGTATTAAATGAATATTTTCACTATCAGTCATTGCTACTTTTATGTGAATCTTTGAAACGGGAATTTTGATAAAAAAGTTTCTTCCTTTAATGGACTCAAAGTTGCAATCAACCCAATATTTCTTCTAAAATAAACTCTTTAGATATTTTATTATTAGTTATTCATCCTATTTCTGAGTTCGCTCAAGGACTAAAATAAAAGTTAGTTCATCAGAGTTAATACTCATATAGAAAGGATGAATTTATAATCTTGCACTGTAATTCTTTTGTAAATGGTCTACTTCCATATGATCTAATAAAGTTTTAGAGTTCATCTTTTGTACGTTTAAATAAAAAATCATCAAGTTATGTGTTAGTTGTATAACATTTTCTCTTTCTATTACTTCACATTTACCTATTCATTTTAAAATTGTCTCACTTCTCTAAGAATATAAGATCACTATAAAAAAAAACTTAATGTAAAAACTACAGAAACCCTATTTGATATGGAAAAAACCTATTACAAGCTTTTAATTAGTTTGTTATACACTACTAGACCCAATCATCGCATATTCAACTTTCACTTTTATTATATAATATATAAGCTCTACCATTAATGATTTTTGACACCAAAAGCTCTCGCACATGAGAAAAGAACGTGTGTCAAATTTTTGTTTGCTAAAATCAGTCATTCATGAGATGTAGGGTCTTTATTTAAGTCCTCATCCAGGCCTAAATTTCTATGCATTATAAAGAACTATATCTTAGATCTGTTACCTTTTCATATATAATTTCAAAAGCTTTGACCAAGGAGTCTGACAATTTAAAAGTTATGTGTTGGTTCTCTAACATTTTCTATTTCTATTTCTTGAGTTGACAAAGAAAGTATAAAATTTTATTCAACATGTTTTATGAATTTGCTGTGTTCGGAATGAAAACTGTGATTATTTACTATATTTTAAATACTGGTCTATTTTATCATACTCAATAGACAAAAGGCCTAGATTGATAAAACTATTCTTATTTCGTCAATTTGAGTTCATAGTGATTCAAATACTTTCTTGTCTAATTTTTAATTTCATCAATCTCGCATTAATGCTTAAATTTATACATAAAACATATTAAAATATGGCAGTTCAATTCTTGGATATTGTACATGTACATATGTTCGAAGATTTATAATACTTATATACAACCTTGGCCACAATGAGTCAGGCACTTTGTTTTTGTTTTGTTATTTTGTCACAGCATTCTTACCTCTTAGAATCCTACATAATCACTTCTTTAAAAAAATATTTGCATATCTCTACTTAAATATGTATGTAACATTTCTTTATAAATATCCGATAATTCGTCTACATTATTTACATATAATATAGCACTCTACCAAACATGGGCATATGTATTCATTTACTTACTTACATATATGGGTAGAGTTAATAGTCACACATATATGTATTCTACTAGATACATATAAAGTAACTTTGTCAATTGACAGAATTGATTTGAACTTTAAAAACTTGTTTAAAGAAAGAGCATAGAAATGAATTTTAAACACACTAGAATTACATACATACGTATATTGTTCGAAAAAATTACTGATTCAATTTAGAATCAAACTACATTTGCATTTCAATTACTCTTATGCTGGAACAACACATCTAAATCAACACGTTTTACTTTGAAATAATAAATTATAACCACAAAAGGCCTTTAATCAATCATTTGTTTTGTTTTTCTTTGAATGAAGGATTGATTTCATACTACATGGCGTATTACTAATTAAATAAAGAAACATGTTTACATCAGAGCCTTGAGACAATGCTTCATGAATTTTACAGTAATTTTTTGTCTTATACAATTTGTCAACTGAAGTATTTTTTAATCATTTCCAAATTTCATGAAATTTCACGAAAAGTCATCTCAAAAACTTTGGGCCTTCAAAACACTATATAAATATATATTTAATGAAGTCATTTTCCTCTAAATCCAACGAAATATGTTATAATCTATGAGAACGATCTATGTACAGATCCTCCTTGAACGAAATGTTGAATGGCAGGCATGTATATTCATACATTTTTTAACATGCAAAAAAGTGAATTGCGAAATTCGCATAGGAATAAAAAGGGGTTGGGAAAGTCGGATCAACATAATGGAAACAAAATAGAGAATTATGTAATGACTTCAAATTCAGAATTAAATTAAATATACATCAAATCTTTTTTTTTTCTAAAAAGTGTTATTGACTTTGAGGGTTTAATCCCAGGGTATTTCATCCCACATTGATTTTTGTGTATTCAAACACACTTTTAATCCTACAAAGCATGCACCTACAAGAGTATATATGTATGTATGTTTGTATATAACGACTCAGGTTGACAAATAATATGGATTCGAGATTATTATTTTTTGTGTGACTATTACAAATACTTACCTGTCTTTGTTGTGAATATATACATTTATATTCATATCTGGTGAATCTATGGTTTTTCCAGGTGTGTGAATATAATGAATCAAATACAAAACAACAACAACAAAACCGAGAATCACTCCTTTACTGCGAAACATTACAAAAACTATGATTAAAAAATTAATATTTATGTTGAATGAATCATTTCGGGGAATGGCTCAAACTATTGATTCTCTTTAACTTTTCATCATTCATGCTTAAATATTGCATAGAGTATTTTTCATTTTCATTTGGCTAAACACTATAAGATCATTTTATTTCGTTAAAATTTGATTACAAATTGTATACGTTGGTTTGCCACAATTTTATTCCATCATTACAGAACATAATATTTTTTGGCATAAAATGTAAGATCAATTTTATTAAAGACTACCGTTTTAACCCAAATGCTTTGGCTATTCATAGGGTATCATTATAATAACGGATGTTAGGGGCTCGCTTGGTAATAAAAATAGGGTCCATTTAATTGGGGACAAGGAGTTATGCCCCTTTTTGCCTTTGATGCTATGATGTAAATACCATTATTATATTATCTCTCAACCTCGTATGTTAAATTGGCTCTCGATTACGTATTTCTTATGACCCATGTTTTGTTTTGTGAAATGGAATAAATAATAATTTTTGAGAACTTACTACTTTTTTACGAATGGAAGACTTTGGTCTTTTATTCAAATATAGCATACCCTGGTTTTTTATTTGGGTTAACACAGTAGTGAGAAGGTGGACTAGTTTTATAAAGGCAATGTAACATATTGAAGACACTAAATCATATAATTTTTTTTAATTTAAAAAAAAAGTGGGGATCGCCCTTTTTTTATTAACACTGAACTTGTGTCAAATTTATTCTTCTAAATATCAGGTTTGTATAAAATAATATTGCCCCTTGATTCAGTGCTTCCTCTCCCGATCCAAACTTTTCATTAATGCAATGAAATTTTGTTGGGCGTTTTTATCTTTTCTGAAATAATTTTAAAACCATTTGATATGAGTCCCTGTAAATTTGTAAGAAAGATATATATTTTTAACATGAATATTCTAAATATTACGTACTAAAGAATATATTTTATTTTATTTTTTGCTTATGCTTGTTAAGATTGTGCAAACTTGTTGGATGCTAAAAAATTTTTTTTCAAAAATCTTACAGTGATATAGAACAGACATGTTTCATTAAATATATATATTGATGCGTCATACTGTTTAATGTAATAATTCAACTTGGATTTGTATATCTATAAACGAGAGTGAGCTGACAAATTCGCTGGTTTGTTCATGAATTATAAAATCATATATTACACACGATTATGTAAATTGAGAGGTTTAAAAATGTATTTGTAAAGCCCCTCTCATATCGCCTATAATCACCATACATGCATTTCTTGTATCATTTTTAGAACATTTGTCAGTGTATTTTTAGCCTAAATGTAATTTTTTTTATATAAATGGCAATATGCTAGTTTTTAGTTGATTAGTAATTTATCGTAAGTATTTCAATCCTAGGGACATTAATGTACATATATATATATATATGTGTCATTACAAATGCATAACTTTTGATTAAAAGGTAGAATTATCAACATCCATGATTTATTTGTTATTCAAAAACATATACATAAATACATACAGTATATTTATTTTTCACATTATAATACTTACATAGAAATAAAGTGAAAGGCGGGGTATGTACCAAGGCTATGAGTTAATTAATTGTGAAAATAAGAAACAAGAACTGGCTGGGAAAATGTACATATACATATGTAGATTTACTATATATGTAAAATGAAAGTTGTTTGATGAGGTGTCAAAACAATCATAAAACGTGCTCAAGATATCAAAAATTGATATATACTCAATGATGTAAAAATAATCTCCCTTAAGGTTGATTTCAAAAATATACATATATCGGTACAAAGAATCTTTAGAATCAACTTTATCGTTGTGTGAGTAGCTGTAGGATATTTACCTTAAAGCTGTAGATACACGGCCATGCAAATGAATAAAAAAAAATACAATATTGAATGCTTGCATGCTCAAAACGATTAATGAACTTGTTTGACTATTAGTACAACCGTAGATAAATCATAACGATACATTTGCAATTGGAACAAATATATACATTATGGTGACAATTATTTTTTTCAAGCCATGGAACAAGGTTGTTTAATGATTGGCTAGGTATTTATTTGATATATGTATATAAAAAAAAAACTTATCAAAATTACACATGAGGCATACTGCTACTTCAAAGTAGGCATTTTCGATTATTCCATCATAATAGATATAATAATAAATCACTCTGTTTGACATTTGAGTCTATGGAATTGTAAGATTTATTTGCACATATGTAAGTAATTCAAAAAAGGCAACGTTTTTGTAATGCAGATTATTTTCAAGAAGGAACAAAGTAGATATGTTTGTAAACACATACATGGCTTGAATGCATGGAGTAATTAAGTGGAGTAAGTTCCAATTCAATTTATATCAATTATTTAATTAATTTGTCATGTATTGGGCTAATTATAAGCTACATACATACATGGAAGTCATGCATCTGGGCATGTTGCATCTACACAAATTGTTCATTGGTTCCGTTCATAGTACAAACGTATAGGTATATACATATGTACCATGGCCACAATACAATTAATTATCATACCTGTGGTTTGAATTCAAAAATACCTACATATATTTAGAGGGGTCTGATATGAATTCGTAGATCCTTTTACATAATTACTTATAATATGTACATCCATTATACCATGTAACCATGCATTTTAACATAAATAAACAAAAAATGCAGTTGGTGGAACTTAAACGTTATACTTTTCATGTATTTAAATAATATTAAAATCACTCTCAATAAGTTTGTAAAAATAAGTGGACAGTTATCTATATACAGACCGCTGACTAACTCTTGGTTGACCAAGGTCAATAAAATAAAAACATGATTTGTCAATAAATTTTGTCTTCACAACGCTATAGAGCAGTTTTACTGACGTCACAGCGACGTCGTGTTGGGGACACATAATTATTATATTTGTTAAACAAAATGAACAAACTTCCAAGGAAGTCTTCAGAAAATTTCATCTAATGGCTTTAAAAATGAAAAAAAAATACCTAAATACAATTTGAACCTAAAGTATAACAGTGATATTTGCGTAATGGCTAGACTTTAGCAATTAAGTTTGTTCTAAAGCGATAAGGGACCAGCAAAATAGAATAATTGGAGAAAAATATATGATCCTTGTCAATGTAATATTTAATTTATTGGTTAGACTATGTAAGTTTTAATGTATAATGATGTAATAACCTATTTTTAATACATAGTACTTGAGTTTGTGAAATATAATAGAGAGGGATACATATTTGATTCATCGTAAAGGTTCAAGTCCTTTTATTTACAGGTCCCATTATGGCATCCAAACGTACGGTAGCATTTCACCATTTTTCTTAATATAAAAGATATTTTTATAACATTTGAATGTTTATGCCTTCTCCAAGATAGTTGACTTCCATATTGATGATGTCACGTGTAAATACTCGTTTGTGTATTTTTTCTGACGTCATGGATTGCAAAATAAAACAAAAGGGACACTATTTATAGTTGTTGTTTTAGATACCGACTGTTGGTAAAAATAGAATGAATAAATTTCGAAAAAAAATAAAAAATCTTTACATAAAAAAAGTTATATAATTAGGTTATTTATTGATTCTTTATGCCTCTTTCAAGATGGCCGATTGTAGAATGATTCGTGACGTCACGTAAAAATACTTTATAATAAATGTGCAAAAAATAGAACATTTGAGTTTTGCCCAAAGAACAAATGAATATAGGGTTCATTTTCTGGTATATAGTCAAAATTGATTTATAGCTCATATTTAGTTTTATTAAAAAAATTATTTTTGGGATTCATAACCAAGCCATAAAAACGCCAAACCCTAATAAAATAAAATAAAAAGATCCATTTATCATCTACCTATGTCTTAGGAAGTGTAACATTCAATACTAATCATACAATTATTATGTTATTTTTTTGCAAGAACATTATGCTATTATCTAGGCCTTTAAAAATATCAACCAATGATTAATCAATGATTTTTTACAAGAACAAAGTTATGTCCATTGCTTTACCTATACAAATGAACAAACATGTCATTATTCTTTGGTATTGTTATTTCTTTGCTATTTATTTTTGCACAACCCACTTGGTAAAATAAAAATATATTTAAAGACGAATTCCTAATCTGCAGTTGAAAATAAATTTAAATTTATCAATATTTTCATGGAAAAATATTTGATTTGATTTTTTTTCTTTCTTTCGTTTTTATCAGGTAACTTCTTATCACTAAAAGAAGAAGAAGAAGAAAACACCCACGTTTCTTTAATTTAAAGAATTTTTGATATAAATGACCTTTATATGCTGTACATATCTGTGTAAGAGTTTTGTTTGTTTTTTCTTAACTAATGACAATATAGGTAAATATTTTATTTAATGCTCAATGTGTTCCCTTGTATACTTACTTATAGTATATAGATACATAGGTATATTAATTTAGACATAAGTTATTGAAGAGAAAGGGTATATAGATAAATGTACAATGCTATAAAAATGTCCTTCGTCATCAATAGTTGCATATTTATTTACGGATTTAATACATATATTATAGATATGCTCATAATACCTAGTTTTATGAGAATATGTAATCCATGTTAGAGAATCGCTCGTAAACAAAAATGGACAAAGTGAATTCATAACTAATTTATTGATATTGACGAACTATCTTCAGTAATATTTTTTGTTCGTAGAACCTTTCAAGCATATAAACAGTCATGTAGTTCAGTTATTTAGAATTTGTTCCAATCACACGGAACACCCAATTAACTAATGAATCTCAAATTAGTGGAATCTATCATTCTTGACGTACATTAGTGTATCTTTGATTTTATTGCGATTTAAAATTGAATGAACGTTACCTCACTCCAATCTTGGTTATAACGTCATCAAATTAGATATTCATGAGTCTATAAATAGGATCCTAACAAAAAGGTAGCTTGTTCAAGTCGTAAAAAAAGAGTTTAAAATAAATCATAAACCGAGTGATTTACAAGAAAATGAAACATTAAAAAATCTATATTTTTTTATTATGCATGGCTGTAAAATTGCCCAATATGTAAATTAAGTCAAAATAATGGTTAAACTATATTTTGACTGCTTCTTATCTTGTTTATTTTAATTTATATGAAGAGATCTTAATAGGGTTCTAAGTTGTGTATGTGTTGGAGGGAGGAAAAAGCTAGTCATGTATATGACTTATATTGATGACAATTGTACCTCAAAAGACATCAACTCTAATACATATGTATTTTTATCAGCTGTCTATTTGTCTACTCTTAACCTACATTATGTTAGCTGTCGATTTTTTTACTATTATTGTCCCTTATTGGTGTTTTAAATGTTGATTGTTAATTGTTAACTTGAATTATCTCTTATTAAGATCTGTGAATCATTCCCTACTATCAAATTAAGAATATTACAAGAGTTAATATGAATTGGCTAACTCTAAACTGATCTTAAACCTCTTTTTCTTTCTTTTTTGAAGGTAAATTGTAAGAATGGTATTGTGTCATAAGTATTACTTTTTTATACAATTTGAAAGTAATTATTTAACATAATTTGAAAGTTAATATTTAATTTTTTTGGGATTCGTAAAAGATTTAGAGATCAACAATAGCAAAAGCACGTTTGGAGGTTGTATAGCTGTAATTTCTTTCATCTGATATTATGTATCCACATATGTTCATACCAAATTTATTCGCATTCATACAAACGTATGTGCATATGATAATGTCAGTTTCAAAAATATTTCTAATATTTTGAGTGTAATATTACAAAAATATGTCCAGACTTTTCCTAATATAGTATTCTAAACTTTTTTCTACCTCATATAACCAATTTATGTCATTGTGAGTACAGAAAAGGTTTGAACTTGTAGGTATTGAACTGAAGTTTATCAGATGTAAGACACACTCTGCTTGTGTTAAAAATAAAACTTGATTTTTTCACATGAAAGAGTGTTAAATGACTTTGAGGAAAGAAAAAATGATCGTGGAATTTCTAAGTATATAGAGGTGTATTGTGATTTCTTCCCCACTAAATAATAATTAAAATCATATTTTCTAAGAAAAATAATCATAACTTTTTTTTTACTGTTGAGGTTATTCACTAGGTTTTCTTTTACAAATAACTCCCCTAACATTTATGTTAGAACCCATTTATTTTTTGGAGAACAATGCAATGAAATTGCTCAAGGTTTTATCCCAACAACAAAAAATTTATCCGTATGTTTATGTCAGCTGTCGATTTATATATATAATATATATATATATTTAATATGATAAGTACAAAGATATTTTTTTAAAGTTTTACATTGATTGTATATTTCAATAGGATATTAAGGAAAAATTTTCCAGCAAGTGACTTGATATCTCAAGTCATCCCAAACAACTAAATATAAAGGTCTATAACTGACCCAAATATATCCATGAAATATTGAACCAATCATGAAGTTAGAAAATATATTGGGAATATTTCATTATTTTTGTCCCAAACTGATTTTGTGTTCACGTACCAAGTTCATAATCTATAGATAATGACACAACATGGTAGGCAAAGTAAATATTTTATTATGTATTTACAGGGTGGTTATAAAAGTTTCCTTTACTTGAGTTATACGAAATTTTTTGCTGATAAATTGTTTATTTATAAAAGATCCACACATGACCACACCATTACAGCTGGTTACATTGAAAAATGATGCTGTGTTCTTACAATTGTTTGACCATTCATGTGTTTGAAAACTTTTATGTGCACTCTGTATTTGATTATTATTAATGATTGAGGTATCAAGATAAAAAATACGTATTTGATATTTATTTAGGACATTAATATAATTATTTATTCTCAAAAGCTATGAGTTTTAACATATTACTTTTATTTGTCTTCAATGCATATCGAAGTAAATTATGATTATCTGATAAGGTTTAGAATTTGGCATCCATAGGCTTAAGAATGGTACAAAAATATCTTTGTTTGTTAATTTTTGTTTGAAACACTGTTGTCTTGCCTTAATTTTCAATTTCCTTTAGCCGCATTATCAAAATGAACTAACTATATTATATTTTGTGTATTATTATTTTATTTTCAGATACATTTTTTAAATGAGTAGCCTAATATTGGTTTTTTCAATTATATATACCTACATATTCATAAATGATTTACATATTGTACTTGTATACTAAATATTAACATCCTTCCATATTCATTCTTTGTGAATTATCTCAGAGATGAATAATATTTGAAACATAACTAAAAATTCTAATAATAATTCTAAGTTATTAATATTAATATAACTATCATTCAATCTGACCCTGATCTATGTTAAAATAATATTAGGAATAACAAGTCAAAAATTCGGATTATATTCTCATGGAAATGAATAAGAAAGTACAGATTTCATTTGTCAATAAACTTGCATATATGTAATAAATCCGTGAATTGCATTATTTATTTAATTCAAATTAAGCAGCAAGGAAACATGATGTGTAATTTACATTAATGCTCAGTAAACAAACAAAATAGATCGAAATTTTTTGTATGTACTTATGTTTATTTAACATTTTGATCAAGTTTCATATGAGACTGGAAGCCTTATATATGAAAAATCCATTAAATTTTTTGAATAGAAATTAAAATAATTTGATAATGAGAGCTTTAGAGCTCTCCAATATCTTAGATGTTCTTTTATGAATCATTGTGAATTTTAAGGTTTTGGCACAAGAAAAATAATTATGCAGAAGGAGGGCCTGTTTGTAAGGCAACGGCCTTACCTTTTGAGAAGTATGATTTATCTTCTGAAATTCTAAAATAATTATGGATATTTTACAATGTTTCTTATACATTATAGTATTTTTTTCAAGACCCTGAAAGATTTTTTTGCAAGGATATATTATATTCATTCCCCTATGTACATACATATGTACATTCAACAATAATACATAGCCTTATACGAGAATTTACTAACATATATTATGTGTATATAAGTGACTGATAGTATTTATATACATACATAGGCACACATACCTATATTATCTCTTCATGACCCTATAATCAACATAATTCATGGAATGAAACGAAAACAAAAAATAACTCAAGAGAGCTTCTTAATTCAAGGCTCCATTAAATAATGATACTCAATTAATATCTACAAAGTCTGTACATATTCCAGTTTATAAAGGTTATTGTACGGCTGCTGTTGTTTTTTGTTGATATTTTATTTGTATATAGCTCCTTACACGGTTCATTGTGAGCACAACGTTTATACATATGAACATGGATAGACCTTGTATCATATCGTTATAATAAGTTGTTCTGAGATATGTATCAGGGAAAGAAGATCTTTTTAGGTCCATCACGAATGCATCATCATTTTCACTAATGAAATAACGCAAATTAAAGGGTAGTTAGTGCATCTTGTTTAGAATAACATGAGAGGAAAATAAGTGAAATGGAAAAACCAGACTTGAATTTAGTAGGAATGAATATTTATATTTCTTTTAAATGGGATTCAAATCAAAAAGATCCATATAAACATATCCAGTTAACCATGTAGTGGTCATAACTTTCAGATTTGGGAAATTAAAGTACTTGTTAATTTATAAGAACACAAAAATCGAGGATTTGCAATTTCTTACAAAATCAAGATTTATGAAATGTTGTTTAGAAAATAGGTATCATTTATTAAAACAAAGCAGGAGAGTAGCCATTTCTACAGTTGATTATCCAAAAGTTATTTCCTCCCTTTAGCACCTCTAAAATTACAAAAGTAATTATTTGAAATCTGTGTAGTTTCAGCACTTTTTGATGACGCTGAAACTACACAGATTTCAAATAGTTACTGGAAGGTTCATAAGTAAGAAAATACTGCTCAAATCGATCATTCGAAATCTCAAGTATCAAAAATGATATATTCTGCGTTGGAGGGATGAATTCAAGTCTTTGAAGTGGATCTTCATAATGTGAATCTTATCTTATTAAAAGATGAGAAATTTTTCATCAAAATCTTGCCAAATAAGAGCAATAATCAAATAATGATCCAACTTAGTAGTTGGTGGTTCAATTTACTTCTGTTTTATTTACGTATATCCAAATCTAATTAATTTAACAATTTTCATATGATTGTTAAATTAAATTGAGTCCATTTTGAAGTTAGGAGTTATTAAATAGCCAAAAGAAGAAACGTTAAAGATGAGTTTAGATGGATCCAGGAGAAGATTAATCCCATAGAAAAGTGGTTTACTTAGAGCCTAATAAATCTTATAGTTTATTACTTTTAACTTGATAAAATCAAGCAAAGGACTGAGATTATTGATATTGGAAATATTTTATATTTAGACGACGATTTAATGCGTTTTGTCCTTGAAAACAAAACCTGCAAACTAAGTTCACTATCATTGACGAATTTCATCTGTTAATCATCCATTTATTTGTTTGGATGTTGTTACATTGGTATGGACACATTTACAGTCTGTGGTTTCATGTTTGTTTGATCATCTGTAGCTCTTCACTGAAGTTTGAATGGTTCGTCTACATGATTACATCCTATGTACCAAATAAAGCCATAAAGTACAAAAAAGCTTTTGGTTTGGAATTACTGTTTTTCTGTGTGCGTGTTTAATAACCATAGCGCATATACAAACAGAAATAATAAAATTCCAACACTTTTGTAGAATATTAATGATTTTATTAGTAGAGTAAAGTGAAGGAAAATGATTATAATTAAATATTGAGTCTGCTGTCCATGTATGTTATATATACATTATTAATATGCCAAAATTCTAAAAATGAGAATGTGGAAGCAAGAATCGAGGCTACAAATTTTCCTGATGTGGATATAAATATTTCGAAAAATACGCAAACAAAATGGATTTTGAACAAATCTTAACTTGTACTACAAGAAGGTTGCATAAGTTGAAATAAAAAAAAAATCGATGAAACATTTTAAATAAAAAGTTTATAGCTTACTTGTGATGAAGATAATGCATTGATGAATGGAAATCAATTAAATGCTCAATAGATGAATTGTTTTTAAAAAAAATTAATGGCAATTAATTAAATTGGTTTAATTTGATTGAAAAAAGTAAATATTCTTTATTAAGAACAGGGTCATTCTTTCCAGACTGACATTACAAACATAAAAAACATAAAAATCAGTAATATTAATAGGGGAAAAAATGAGATGATAGCATCAATTAATATTTTGTAATTAAAATAACTGTTATTTTTAACATAAGACGTACAAATCTCAACTTGTAACGACATGTAATCATAATGAGTCTTAAAAGTAACTATATGGCTAAATATTATTTATAGTTATGTCAATGATTAAATAATGAAGTCCAATTTGTTACCCCATCAATTTAATAATTTTACAATGTAATTGAAATAAAATGAAGTTTTCAATCCCTTTAAGCAGCATTTCATATGTTGTAGCTACAAGGGCTTACTTATTTGATTTTTTCTATTAAATTTAAAATCAACATATGTACATAAATGAGATTTAATTTATCATTTTTGCAATCGAGAATCAATCAATCCCAATGCATTTCATATATTGTATCTCATTTAATATACTCCAATTGACACATTGTATATTTGCTAATTGTGATGCATTTATAAGCAATTAAAGAGATATTATCTTAATTCACCCCCCCCCCCCACCTCCTTCCAAAAAAAGTTATCATTTATAACGAGAATACGTATACAAAAATGAAAATGCTGATAATTAACAAATGATATTTTTTTTATTATTTAAGATTTTATATTATTTTTAACTGAACCAGAAAATGGGTAAAATATGTGTTAACTATATGGGCATTAATCGTTCTTTAGAATAAGTGTGTGTGCATTCGGCTTAAAATACCCTGCAATAGACCTTAATAATCAAAAATACATTGAACTTACCACAAGATATTTCAACTGACCATGAATTTATGTGCAACTGTTAACTAAATATATTTCATTTGTTAAACATTTATATTATGGTAGAACGGTTAAAGGAGAAACTAGAAAAATATCTAAAGTATTTTATGAAATGAAACGGTTCATGATGGTGCATTTGTCACTATATGTATGATTACGGTCAGGGGTGCAATTACCGGATTTCTCCAGGATATGCAGGCATATTAAGAGTTTTTTTTTTTTTTACTTCTCTAATAATCATATCATTTGCATATGTACAAACATCGATTAAATATAGAAAATGGTAACTCAAAACTCAATCCCTCATCTCTTTGCTACACCCTCTAGTTATAATGTGACCCAATTTTGCACTATATTTAAAATGAAAAACTACTTTGTTAAAAGATTAATATTAATTTTGTGATAAAGTAAAACCCTATTATTATTATATTTTCATAACAAATAATGGAAAAATTGGAATTATTCAAAAATATCGAAGGGGCGGGATGCTCAAGATACTCTCAAAGTCTTATCTTTAAAAAAAAATTAATATGTCTAACTCATAGCAATCTTTATTAAATCTTAAAGCATTTAACTCTGAAAGAAAACTAAAAAAAGACCGAAGTTTGTTTTTAGTTGGCCAATTACGTCACTCTAGGCAAATGTTGGGATAATTTTGATTCAATTCTAATGATATGAATTGCTTAGTTTAGCAGATAAGGAGTCAGGACCATAGAGAAAGAAAAATAACGAGGATTCATTTGGATTTTGGCATGATAGCACAATCTAAAATATGATGTCTATGCACTCACTTCAGCTAGGAAAAGGGATAAAAATAGAATTGTAAAGATGTATTCAGGTTGAAATATCAAAATATTATTCAAAAACAAATGTGACGTCATCCATTGAGCATCTTTTGAACATACCCCTTTTTTTAAATGAGTCTAAATAACTCAGTCTTGCACACACCTTGTCTTTTCCACTTTTATTTATTTACTTTGTTCTATGTGGTTTAATCTTATTTGTCTTCTATGGAAGGAAAATACATAAGTTGTCCATTGACGTGTTTCTAAATGAAAACGAGATATTACTCTTATTCAAATGTTTTTGAGAAGCAAGTCAGAGCACATATTTTTTCAATTAAAGCGACTAGTCATTTTGCCTCTAATGGATTTTGATTTAAGGATACGCCCTTAATGCTTTCTTTGAGTACGTGGAGAAAATGCTTGAATGATTATGAGTACCTCATTCATTGATCTATAACACCTTTTTATTTTCATTCGTTATGTATGTTCCTCATTCATAGAGAGAATTTCAATGGGTCTTTTCATTTTTATTTTATTTTTTACCTTTATATGTATATATATTTTAAGATGAAAATTTAGATAAGGAACTGATTCTATTCGTTTCTTGTATTTAAATAATACGTACATCAGCTCTACGAACATACATAAAAGGAATATCGCAAAAAGTAATCTTGTGTTCATTTTTATTCGTATTTTTCTTCGAAATTTTATGACCATGAAGCTGTCAAAATATTATTAGTACTAATGATAGAGACTTTATCATTTTCCCCATGTTTAAGTAGAGTTGTAAATGTATAAATCATCCCTCACATAGTATCTATCTACAAAATATAATCAACTAATTGAATTAAACTTGTGCTGAAATGTGTAAACCACTCATGACCAACACTCTAATTCTTTATATATATTCAAATTGAAATTCGAGGTATTTATGTAAGCAATATCAAATTTCTTAGGGGTAGGCCACATATGTACCTATGTACGCTTAGTACATTAGAACTTAAAATATGATAAGGCAATTGTAATTATTTGTATAACGTTCTTGGAGGAAGTTAAATATAGTTGTAATTGTTAGAGTATTGTGGTCCTTAAATGATGATACTTTTTCACTTTAAAACTAATTTAAGGAGTGCTCAATGGGCCGGATATTACAGTAATTATGAACAATTGAAATAGTAATATATATTTTAAAACAAGGATCAACAAGAATACAAAAGAGATGGAGTCCCGGGAACATTTTTCATAGATATCACAATTCTAAATAAAAGAATTTATAAATCCTGAAATTGATTCTTTAAATATAAGATTAACTAGTAAAATTTATTGAGAAGCGGTGTATCAGAAAAGCTGAGATCGCAAGATTAATCAGGAGCTCACAGGAAAATAAAACTTAAATGTTCGATAGTTATGGACCATCTAATGCTTAGTGGCCCCATTGCATTACATTCCTTGCTAATGCAACTTTACACAAGTTATTATGAAACATTAATAAATTGTTTTTTAAATTATTATTGTAGGTAAATAATAATGGTGACATTAGGTGCTAATAGGTCAATTTTATCGATTCAATAATATTTTTTTGTTTAATTTCATTTACTTCTATATAGTCCAGTGATTTTGTCGAGTTTGTCATAAAATAAAAACGGAGGATGAATACAGTGTTCTATAATCCGTAACCTTTAGTGTAAGCAAGGGAACCATTAGTTTTTCATTTTTTGGACTATGCCAATGATTCCAAGTCAAAGCTGATATTTTCCCCAAAGTCATATATCTTAAAATTATTATCACAATATTTAAAAAAGTGTCTGGAGTTGACAAAATATGTCTATTCTTAGAGTGCAAAACAATGGAAGGAACAATTTTGAACCAAAATACGTACCAATAGGCATCCAAATAGACTAATTTAAATATTTATTTTTTCTTCCAAAAAGGATATTTGTAAGTATTCCAAATTTCTAGTGGCCACGTTTGAAAAATGTGCGGTCTAATCTTAAGAGGTTACACATATTTGGAAAGAAAACAATCTCCAATATATATGGTTACGTATACTTACATACCTACTACATATATGGTTAAAGCACGCCCCATTTAAAATTTAAAAAATTTTATACAAGGACTTATTTATTTAACCTTTAACCCAGAAATTGACCAAGTTAAAGTATATTAATCATACTTATTACGAATTGATATTGTACACTTGTTGATATTATAAAGTTTGTTAACTCGTTTTGGAAGTAGAATATAACTAATTTTACGAATTTGAGTCGTTCATATGATGTCATGAGATCCTTATTGGACTTGGACATTTGTGATCTGAGACTTGACTTGAAATGACATGCAAGAAAAGTAATTCAAGTCACGAAATATTAGTTTTTTTTTGTTTTCGTTTTATTTCAAGTGAGTGTGCTACTACAACATAAAACAATGTGTTGTTCTTTGTTTCATTCTACGTGGTCATTATCATCTGGGTTATCAGAATGAACACCTACGCTTAAAATAACGCCAGGAGGTGATGTTAATCGAATATATATTTCATTTTACTTGACTGAATTCAATGAGGGACCAATCATTACTTACATCATAATTTTTTCTAGGATTCTTCCCCCCCCCTTCCCCCTCCTCATATCATCCACCATCAACATTTAGCAACCCCTTCCTTTCCTCAAGAATAATGACGTAGTTAGTGATCCATAAAGACATTATTTTACACATGAAGAACCATTATTATTTGATACAAGCTATATCGACTGTGACTCTAAAGTTACCATTCTTGTTTTGACTCGGTCTAGAGATCAAAGACCTGAAACTCTTTTAAGAATGACTAATTAGTGATTTCATCCATCTAATTTGTAAGTTAGATAAACATGTTAAAGGATTGGAATTTGAACTAAATATGAGTACATCGCTCAGTGCTACGCAAATATACGAAAAATGAAATGAGTGCATTTCTGCATGGCTGTTTTCATTCCTGTTACTTAGATAAAACAAAAAGTATGATACCTACATGAATGCAATGTAAAGTTCGATTAATTTATGGTCTCCATAGTTGGTTTTATCAATAAGAAACAAAAATCAGTATTTATTTTTCTCGTTTACATGCATGATTTGCCTATAAATTAAAGTGAATTAGTGATCTAATGGCGTTCATAAATACACAAAGTACAATGGCATTTGTTTAATTCAATTACAACATACAAAAAAAAATGGAATTTAGCTCATTTTATTAAAAATTGTCATATTATTAAATGTGAGTTCCATATCAGTCTATTATTATAGATATCATATTTGAGGCTTGACTTAAAAAATAAACAATGGGAATACTATCTTTTGTGGTCCGATCATCATCATTCATCAATCATACGTACATATATAGAATCAAGACCACTCATATGTAAATAATATGAATTTCCTTGAGAATAACAGTCAAATAAGTGCAAACATTAGGTAATAAAGTCAATGAAACAAATATATGGTACAATCTTCTTTCTATAGTTTTTTTCTTCCAAGGAGTGAATCATCCCAATACCTAGATCAAATTTCTTCCTTATAATTTTAATAAATTTGTTTATATTTAAAAACCCAGTGGAATTCAATAATATTTTACGGATCTAGATAGTTATTTGGTTTATCTTTCAAAGGTAATTTAATAAAGAGAAATGTCCTTCAGATATTAATCAATCGTTAAGCAATTTACATAATTCAATAATTATCCGATGTGCCATCTGAATGTTGTGATTTAAAAAGTATACTAAATTAGACAAGGCTCCGGAATGTAATTATTGCCAACTTTAAAAACCTTTTAACTTGAAGACTACATTTTACATACCTATGAGGTGCGTTAGAGCAGTATTGAAACTGATTTTGTAATAAACGAAGTTTTTTTTTGTTTTTTTAAACATTCAAAGTAGTTCTCTTGAGCAGCTGTACACCGGTGGATTCGTTGTTCCCACTCTTGGTAGTTATGCTGGAAGTCTTCAATTGGTATGGCTTTTAACTGGTTGGCCCTAGTCTTTTGAATGTTCTACAGAGTTCCAAAATGATGACCTTTTACAACATGTTTTAATTTCAGGAAAAGGAAAAAATGACAAGGACTATAAGTCCGAGTTTCAACTCCATACAGCAAGCACATTATTTTTGACAGCACCATTAGTGAAGTTGTGTTTTTATTGTGTGTTACAAAAATGAACCATTGGAACTTAGAGCAACGTTGTGCAATAAAGTTTTGTGTTAAACTTCCCATGTGTTCTTCATAGACCTGTTTTAACTTTTCAAAGGTCACACTTGCAGATTTACCAAGTTTAAAACAAGGAAGATATGTATATCCCTGATACCTAGAGAGTTGAACTGAAAACTGTCCAGTACACTCGAAATAAGTTGATGAGTTTGTGTTGGTGATAAATAGAACCCTGAGGTGCAAAAAGACCCGAACAAAACGGAGGAACTGGTTAAAGATCTGTATCAAATAGGATCTGCTCTGCAAACATTACAAGATGCCATGTGTCAAACCGGTCGATGGCATGACCAATAGAAAACTGTGACGACCTAGTCATCTAAGATGTATGATCTCTTAAAAGCTTCAATATTATTTACTTGGATTTTTCTTCTGAGGATACATTGAGGTACATACCAATAGACGTCCTCACATCACAAAGGAGTGTCTAATCTCATACACCAAGGAAGAGTTCAGAACGATGGACTAAGACATCTTCATTAGGATATGCTGCCACTGCAGAGTCAAAATTGAGACGTTTTCAGCTGTTAGCTACTCCTACATTAAATGATTTCTACTTTTAGTCAAATGTTTTTTGTTTTTTCTTTAGTTAAATAAATATCTTTAAAATTGAACTAGTTGTGCTATCTTTAATGATGTGTTAAAGTTGGTTACAATTACATCACTGCACATCCTGTATAGAAGGATATGACAAATATAAGTATCTTTGTACAAATGGAATATTACAACAAATCCCTGAGAGAGATACAAAAAGTAACAACAATTTAAACAAATATATTCTTAGATATTAACAGATATGTTAAAGTAATTTCCTAAGTTAAGACGTACTATTTAGCCTTCTTTCAGTAGCTTAAATGTAGCTCAAATATAAAAAATAACCTTGTCCGATTAAACTATTTGAGCAAACCTTAAGAGTAATATTTTATTTGAAGGTAACCAAAAAAACACATTTTATCAAACTGCAGTGCTGTAGCTTTGGAGGAAGAAGTTGGGTCACATTTGATATAAAACTCACGGCCCCAAACATAAAGAATCCCTAATTCATGTACGTATATTTTGTTAATGTTTTTTATGTTCATGGATATCCATCATTTTTAAAAAGTTTATACCTGGTCATGCGTAAACCAAAGGAGAGATAAATTCATTTATTTGTTATTTACATTTGAGATTTTGACCCTTAGTCCAAGTTTAGTCCCAAGTCCTTAACTCAAGTTTATGTTAAATCACGTCAAAATAATAGGGAAATTAATTTTTTAGAAATTTAACTTCCTGGGGTTACATTGAACATGATTTAAGAATTCGAAATAAAAAAACCTTTTACCATTATATTAAGACGAATGTACGGGATGATAAGTTTCTACATATTTGGACCAAGTACTTATTTCTTGAATAGAAAAATTAAATATAAACAACTCTTAAATTATGATAAGTGTACAACATCTCTAAAACTTTTAGTAGCATAAAAAATCATCTAAATTTATATTAAATATATGATTGGAATTATTTTCTTTTAAGTCTTTTCAGGTTAAAAGGATCAATCCTTAGTCACCGATGTTAAAATTTTGGTCTTAAATTAATTCTTTTATTATTATTATTACTCAAAATTATGGATGTCCTTTAGCAAAACATAAAGAAAATTACTGAATTTTTAATTCACATTAAATTATAAACTATTTTTGTCATTAAATTGTATGAGATTATTTCGTTAAAACAACGAGTTCATTGAGTCTCAGGTGTTGTTGCTCTTATCCAAATTTGTCTGAATGACAGATAATTTGCACATAATATATCATCATTAAACATATTATAACTAAGTATTCACAGTTTGGCCTAGATTTGATTTAACATATGTAGATATGGAGGAACCCTTGTGACATAAATTCATTCAGAACCATATTTATATGCACATGTTTACATATTACATATCTAGTTATGCATGTACGTATATGTACAAGGAAATGAATTAATAAATCAGGAACTCGTTGCTCCTGGCGGATTGTTTTATTCAGTTCAAATCTTGTCCATTGACCCACAATTATACAAGGGTACATGTGTGTTTGTTTCTTTTCAAAGAGTAATTTAAGCTTCTTTTTTTTATTATTATTTTTAGTGTTATACAAGTATGTATGTATAACAAGTCTCAAACATTCAAGAGAGACAATGTTATTCATGTAGGTATATGTACACACTTAGGTAAACTCATATTTATCAGTAATACACACAATATAATAATTGGTTTTAAAAGCAAGTCAAGGATAAATAAACAAATATATCTAATGTTTGCTCCTTTTAATATCCTTACATATATATAGAAGATAATTGGCAGAACTCCTCTTTCAAATGGATATAAACATATATGCACATTTTACAAATACTACATATATTTGTCTGTTTCTTTATAAAGTTTCATTTGCATTGTGTATGCTCAAAAAGTCAACTGTAAAATGTGCAATGAGTTTCTGTAGGTATATAGGAGAAACTTAGCCAGTTGCGACAGGTCCTTTTTCAAACAATAAAAAAACTATAGCCATAAAATTAGCATCACAGTTGTTTAATATAACGATAACACTCGTCAACAGTCAAAAATCCTAAGGGGTGTAATCAAAGTTATTCAGTTTTGCACGCTAATTCCAAATCTGTAATTTTTTTTTTTTTTTTTTGAGAGTCTGACGGTTTTTAAGAAATCGGACCCTACTTTTTAAGCTAATTTGGCTCACTTTCCAACTTTAACTTCATTTTAAGCCTAGAAGATTACTCATAATGTACATTAAAAAATAGTGATTCGTTAGTGTGATTAATACAAATTCCAATTTCAGTCTTTGTTTTGACCTAAAGGGACTATTGGGGGCGTAGGGGACGGGAGCAGGCCCAAAAGTCAACTAAATCCTTTGTAATTAAATAACTTCTCTAATATTACATAAAATACGGAATGTATTCAAGAGTTGAAACCCACAGCTTTCAAACGAGATATCAAGCGCCCCATAAGAATCCTTAATTAAGAAGACATCGTCCATCTAAATCAGCGTTTCTCAACCGGGGTTCCGCAGACGGTCTTTAAGGGTTCCGCGAGAAAAATGAGATTATATAAGCTATTACACTTTTCAGTCTTTTTCTACAGTGTGGTAAAATTTTGTCACCAGAATTTTGACTTTTTTTATAGTGACCTATTGCTAAGCCAGGCTCTTAAGAGAACTAAGGAAATTTAGATAAGATGAGATATAAGATGAGAAAGTATGGTATTAATCATTTTTTGCGCAAGGGTTCCGTGAGACATGGGATATATTTTGAGGGTTCCGAAAGGGAAAAAAGGTTGAGAAACGCTGATCTAAATGTATAAATTTTCATTCAATTTCGAGCAGAAATTCGCAAGAAATCAATGACTCACGGAAGAACTACTTAAGTAGTAGCTCGAAGAAGGATTTCAGCTGGTTTTTTAATCCTTCTGCGCGCTACTACTACCACCTATTGTTCTTGTTTTGTAGTAGCTCTACCGTGAGTATTAGATTTCTAGTGAATTATTGATCAAAATTGAATGAAAATTTAACCATTTAGATGGAAAAAAGCTATAAAAGTAGGGTCCGATTTCTCGAAAAATGAAATTCTTGAAAAAAAAAAATATTACAGATTTGAAATCAACGTTCAAAACTGAATAACTTCTATTATACTTATACCCCTTAGGATTTTTGGAAGTTCAAATTTGTTGACTTGTGTAATTATTGACAAATAATATCAGACATTTATGTAAGCTTTATCAGATATTGAATAAAAACTGATCTTGAGCGGTAAAAGTAATTTTTTGAAGGAACAATATTAATATTAAATAATGAAGTCAGTTGATCATTGTTTTCGCTCTAACTTATATCAATTGAATAATTGATTATTTTGCTATCACTCTTTGTTTTTTATTAAAGTTCAAATCAAAAAGGTTGAGAAGATATTTGAGTAAGTGTTACGTTCGATACAAAGGGATCAGCTACAACAAGTTTTATAAATGTCCCTGTATCGTTTAATTCTTCTTTATTATTTTGAATTTTACGTTTCATTAGAATACACCTATTGATTCGTATAATGAATGACCAAGTCAGTGTCTTGAAGAGGATCTTGAGAGTGCAAGCGCACACACTCTGAATGAAAGTCAATTTCTCAGATCTGCATACTATAAATTACATAATAATGATGCCTAAGTAAGCCTTAAACAGTTGAAATATATAGGGGGTGTCCACAGATACAAATAGATTCTACAAGTTGCATTAAAAAAAATGAGATGGAGCATTTTAAATGAATAATTTACAATACAAAGACATAA
Organism: Lepeophtheirus nordmannii; assembly: GCA_963680855.1. Taxonomy (NCBI): domain Eukaryota; kingdom Metazoa; phylum Arthropoda; class Copepoda; order Siphonostomatoida; family Caligidae; genus Lepeophtheirus; species Lepeophtheirus nordmannii. Next base: position 18,871,585 of record OY804521.1, on the reverse strand, counting down.
TATAATGATTGACAATCATTTGGTTTATATAATAAGAATATAATTTTTAACTTATCTGACGAATAATATTAGATATTTGATAAATATTCTACCACACGTCATTAGAAAATTTGAAAGTTACTCGTAAATAAATGATTTATATTGTATCACATTTTTATAGAAACAAAGTTGTGTCAAGCTGTATTTTGATTTATCAAATCTTGCAATAAATATAATCTACGAATCCAACAGTAATTTTAATGGTTAAAAATGAAATGATGTCATCAATTATTAGTTGGTAATTAAAAGTGATGGGGTTATAATAAAATAAGACTTAATAAGACGAACAACGTGCATTTCATAGTCTGCATGTACACAACATATTCATAAATATTTACATTTTTTTTAATATGAGAGTTCTAAATATATTGATTTTCATTTAAAGACGAGAAAAAATGAACCTATAAAGCTGGGAATCGTATTTAGTTTTACTACTTAAACAATTGATCATAATTTGGTAAGGTCGAGGATTTAATTTATGTCCTACATACTACATCTGGAAAACAAGGGAAACTAATCTTGCCTGCGAAATAAATCAAATAATCAAAATTACTTTTTTTGTCTAAAAATAACAAGCTTTAAATTATGTAAATTGACCTTCAATTTGACAAGCATTACGTTTTACAGGCCTTGATAAAATATAAAGTTGAAAGGAATAGAGTGTGTATCATGCATAGAACTATTCATATTGTAAGTAACTTTCTTAAAGATGCTTATTATGAGTCAATGTGTACTCTGAGATAATGATTTTATTTTATTTTCATTTTCATAACCAGAATGTGTTTTCAATAAATAGAAATGCTGATATATCAAGCTTTAACGACATATTAAACTAATTAATAAAACATACAGACAACCTTAAAAAGGCAATTTTATAAGAAAAATAAATATGAACACCCATACACAATAAAAACAAAAAAACAAGAGTTACTTACATATAACTGCTTTTAAAATATCTATGTAATTATGAAGAATGTTACTCACATATCTATTTCTACTCTGCAAGCGTGCAGAGGGTCCATGAATCACCACTTATTTTCATCAACACAGAAGTGATTTGTCAATAGAATTGTGTCAATGACTCTGGAGGGGTCTGGGTACATATTATACGAGAGTGATTGCTATTGTTGTTATGAACAAAAGAAAATGACTTCTCACCATTGGTTCGATTGTAAGATTTTTAATTCAATTTATTCATACCCAAAAGTAAAATAGGAGAAAATCTTAGGCGAAGTTCTCAAGAGAGAAGTCTTTTTTAACCCTTTACTACGAACAAGAAGGAGTAATATCAGGCTGTAATAATAAAGACACAATCTTGTTGGTACTCAATCAAGGCAACAAACAATACTTAATGGGTTTTAGATCTAATTTTATCAATATTCATGTTACAAAAAAAAAGTTTTTTAACTTTGAGACACAAATTAATTCATTTTTTGTAAATGAAAAATTATAACCAACTTTTTATTTCGCTGCTCATCTTAAATAGAAATAATTATATAATTTCAACAGGAGCAATTTTTCAATCGACACGCAGGAAAATCTTTAAAAAAACATTCCATACGGGTTATTAAAGTACATACAATGTAGGTAGACATACACTTATTTAACTATTTAACTCATAGTTATCTTTCATACATAAGAATCAAGCATGGATGTATAAAAAATGCAAAGATTTAAAAAAAAAATTATCATAATTATAATGCTAGAAAAAACTTGACTCGAACAAAAAATGTCAGAAAAAACATTTATTAAAAAATTTAACTTAATTTTAAGATTGCTCTGACTTATTAACCCTTATGGGCATTGCTGATATATCTTCATTATCATTTACATAAAGATAGGGTTTAAAAAAAGAAGACCACCCTAAGGAGGTCATTTTAAAAGTAATAATCATAGTTCTTTGCATCATTCTGTCCTTTAGAGAGAATTAAAAAACCATATTTCATATGGACATCAGCCTAGACAATATAAGTATATAATATGTAAATATTATTATAGGCCTTGATGATAGGATATAATTAGGCCATTATATGAGAAAATGGAGGGTTTTTTTATTGTATATTATTATATGTATGAATAAGAAGTTTAATTGTATCCTGTTGAGGATTTAAGATGGATAATTTCAGTGCTTGCTCTCAAGGTTTTTCTTGTTCTTTTGGTCAACTGGCTCAAAATAGTCAACGGTGATTATTTGGCAACTAACGATCTTCATTCATTTCTCAACCTATCTTACAAAATGAAATAGAAAATACACACCCCAATTTATAAAGTAGTTAGCCAAATACGACATTTGACTCATTCATATTTGATAGTAGGAATATTCACAATTTACCAAAATTTAATTTTAGTTCGAAACATCATTTTCATGATATTAATAAAAGAATCTAATTGAGCTACAAGGAAATTAACCGAAAACATGTTTTCACAAGGAAAATAAAAATACAAAATAATCAATTGTTTTTTGTTCTATAATCTATTGAACCGAAATAATATAGCAATACCCCCTTATTGTTCGGATTCGATCAGTTTGGATTTTACTATAGTACAGTTATTAATATCCATCTTTTTTAATAAAATCCAATTTTACATGCAAAAAAAGGAATATCATTTTATTAGCACCGACAGTCTCAAACAATCTGGCATATTCTCAGAATCAATTATCCGGACTCTTTGGCTTGTTGTTGTAAATATTAAAACTAGAAATGCTTGACTATGATATTTAACTTATATTTTAAAATATTTTCGGCAAATTTCCTTTCGGTAAAAATTTTTTGGTATATTTTTCTATAAGAGTAGACAAATAAACAACGGACAAAAAATACATATTAAATAAAGATGTGTTGTGGGAATGTCTTTAAGTTGATTGCTTGTCATTGTACTGTTATTGTATTTTAACTACATTTTAATGTATTAAGACAACATGATCATAGTTTTTGTATGTATATCTCCTAACATCATTCCCCATTTTTACACTTTATTAACACATATTGACAGTTACCAATAAATTATTTTGACAATCTTTGCAATTGGCAAATTTGATAGTGAGTTGTATTACGAGTTACGACATGTTACTTCTCATTACAAGGGTATTTGTTAGATAGAGAGCCAGGTGTGATGAACTACAGAGCTGATTAAATTGAGGCACATGTGAAAACTCCTTCCTCTGTATACTATAATGGGTATGCTGGTATACTATCTACCTATATTAATGAGAGATCATCAGAATAAATATATACATATACATAAAAGAGAGACACAAACACCTGGAAGGTCGTATAAGTGCATACCTTAAGTTAAAGTCAGTAAGTCGGTTTTCCTCTTTTTATCGACAATTCAAGCAGCAGCTGTACAATATAACAATAATTGGCAATGATATATTTTTTCTCTTGAAAAATGTCAGTTTTCTTTCAATGTTATATGTATAAAGTATAATTTACATGGCGTTTACAGCGACATCTGTGTACATTAGGTATACCACATTTACTAAAAGCAATGCATTTTGTGATCCCACATTGACAAAATTATCTAATATTTTTTTCTAATATTCAAATAACAAAAGACTCCATATATCGTTAAATGTTCATTTGGTTGTACCAAAAAAAATGTTATTGTTTGGGCTAAAATCTACATGCTAACAAATTTCATCCAATTCTGAGTCGTATGAGTAAAAATCTTTGGGCAACTTGATATAAAAACAACCCTCAAATAAATTCGTGAAAAATTAAATTAGCAATTTTATTTCACTCTCAGCCTTTTCACCAAAATGAGAAAGGAAATAGACACTAAATTAACTGGTAGTTATCCATACGCGCTGTTATCTCCAACTTTTTAACTGTTATTATATATTCAATGGTAGAAATATATTCAAAAATTTAATTAGATTTCGGCAAATTAACTTAGAGGATAAAGAAATCAAGAGCTGACAAAAAAATACAAAGAAAATGGGCATTCGTTGTCCCTTGATGACATATAAATTATGAATCATGAACTTTTGTAAATAAACTACAAATTAAATAATAAGTCTCTAATTCTAGCAAAATATACCGCATAAATTAATTCCTAATGAATTTTGTATAATAATTTGATCCCAAAGCTTTTTGTACCCACTATCCCCTTCTTAAAAGTTTGAAATCCAAGTTTGGAATAAGTTTCAATTAATTACTGATTATGAATATCTTCATATTCCAGTTATTTCCTATGAAAATAAATATTTTAAAAATCCTACAATAATTTGCTATCCGACCCACCGGTCAAGAATTCCTTGTATAATCTTCTCACACAATTTTTTTTAATACTAAACGACTTATTATTTATAAACATACACATTCAAATAAAATGTATCTTCCTTTAATTGTGATTGAAGGCCTTTCAATGCATTTTATTTTGCACATCTCAAATATTAGTTTCTTAATAGTTGTAAATGAACTTATTAATCTGATTTGTTTTACAATTATATACCTATGCACGTGTCGAGATTTTTGTTTGAATGCCTATGATTGATCCAAATTACCTATTTTTTAAAAAAAAATTGAAAATATACATTTTTAACATATGTATGTTAAAGATTTAGATTTCTACTAGTATTAATAGACATATGTTTAGCTATTACCTTATAAATTAACAAAGCTTTAAAGTCTGATATAATGGAATATTAAATTTGTTATGTCAGAATGAATTTGTACTTCAGATAATGAGTGCTATAAATTAATGTGTTCTATGGGTATAAAATTATATTTGTACGAGGGTATATAAATGTCAATTTCAAGTTTGTGGAACAAGACATTGATTCCTTATTGATGTACATATATCAATGTAACGTATATATGTATCAACAAAATTGAATTCCTTGGCAACACAAAAAGGACTTAAAAAAGAAAAAAAACATGTTTGAAGAACATTCAAACAAAGAGATCCTCTGTTGATTAAGACACATTTTGAGCGCAGTAGAGTCTGCCTAGAATTAAAACAAAATTACTTCTATTAGGCTATCATAATTTTCCGGCAGTCATATATAAATATCTTGTAATACTAGCCACACAAAAAAATTCTTAATTTTCTTAAACAATGTCAAGGAAAATTTGTCACAAAGATTTGAAATTAAAGACATGTATTTAAAGAACATTATTTTCTGGATTAAGTTTCTACTCTTTAATTTGAATATCATGGTATGCCAATATTCGGGATCAGAGGAATTATTTTATTCAAATCAAGGAACACTACTAAAAACCAGAAATACTCAATAATAAGATTATTAAAGTATTTATTTTAAAATCCTTTCCCGCGAATTTCCCTGACACGAGTCAAAATATTTCAAGGAAAAATGGTATTTAAATGTAGAAACTTGCACAGAAGAAGCTTTTTGGTAGATTCCATGTTAGTCACAAGTCTTAGTTCTTCAACTTTTAACCTTATGTTTTTTAGTAAGGGATAAAAAGTTGGGAAATTGACCTAAGATCATATGGAAATAGCAAGAAATATTTTTATTTATTTGCATATAGGAGCTAAAAATATTGGTTGTCAGATTGAAAAAAGTTCAAATAATTTCTTAATAGGATCAACGAGATAAATAGTCCCTTATAGGTATGAGTAAAATTCAAAGTAAAACAATTAAAGAGCATGATAGCCTAAGGAATATTTTTCATTTAAAAAAAAAGATCATATGATATATGGTTTTTCTTTTTTTTGTAGGCTTATGTACTTTGGTGGTGGGGCGTTGATACATGGTAAGATTTTTTGACTATCTCTTAATTATCCTCTGATATAAATAATTATATATATGTATATATATATTATATTGGATAAAATCAAAGATTATTTATTCAATTTTCGACTGTTTCGTTATAATAAGTTATGTGTCTAGACATTTATTTTTTGAAATTAAATAAGATGTTAAAACCTTTTACAAAAATATACCCACATATTCCCATATAATTTCCTTGACGTATAGAGGAAGAAAATATATCCCGGATCATTTTTCAACCCAATGGACCTGCAAGATCGTAAATAATTAAGTCAAGAGGACTACTACGGAAATTATTGCATTGCAAAATCAACGTTGCGTTCACGATACTGGTAAATATTTTACTATTAAACATAGCTGGAGACTCAACTTCGCAACTCAGACTTATGTGGCACCTAGGACTCAACTTCAGACTCGGATTTGAGCTCAAAGACTCGACACTTAACTTGTGAGCAGCTTTGCTATTTAAACAGTTTGGGAGGAAGGACGATATTGGACAACTACCATACAACTTTGTCTCATCTTTCTTTGCGTCCTTTTGTAAAAAGGTTGAGAGATGAAATAAAGATTATAAAGTGTCACAAAAATAAATCTATGGGTAACAGTTAATAAGAAGCGGATTGCTGCAGAGTAGTTATCTTCTAAAGTTGTTTTCACTATATAGATTATAAGTAAGTCATTACAGCATAAGTGTTTTTAGAACATTCCTTCCAAGCGAGACTTGTTATTGTTCGAATAATGATGCTCTATTTTTCAGATAAAGTCTTGTTCCTCTTGAAAATACATAAGTATATGGTACATATTTATCCAAGGACAAGGAATTCCCGGAGGCAGATCGAATGTTATGCTTTGTATTTTTGTTGTTAAGTCAGAGTATCATGAGTACATTAATAGAAAAGTACTTATATTCGTCTTCATTTGCTATGTTACATGTTTGAAGTATGCCTTTAACTTTAATTTAATTGTAACATCATTGAGTTCCAAAAGAAATAAAACCTACGCTTACTGAGTGAAAAGGGTAGATGTACATACATGGATACGTAAATTCAAGAAGTTTAAACTTTCTTATTTTTTAAATACAGGAATAATTGATTTAATACGGGAAAAAGTTGTCGCGAAAATTTATAATAATAGAAGGAGAGAGAAAGGGATCTGGTATTCAAATCATGACTGCATAACAATTTATGGAGGTATATACATATTGTGTCTTTTGGATGCTTGAATGAATATATAATATAGTATATGTACACACACATGTCCTTCGATACATTATGTAGGATTATTTAATCGTCTGATCCATGGATAAACGCAAAACACAATTCTTGAATCATTCTTTGTTTCTACTGTTTTAAAGAAACATTTTTTTATTGGCTCAAGGATTCTTCCACCTTCTTCATTTGCCAGCAATGTTTTTTTATATATTTTTTAAATTGATTTTTTCCCATTATTTTACCCTCCTTCAATTCAACTTTGGCTGCATGATTATATTTGTATAATATGCATACTGTAAGTCATTAACCATTTTTATATCCTTTACAAAGTATCTTCCAACTATAGTCTTAAATAAAAGTTATATTTATAAAAATGTCATGTATCCACGTATATAGTTTTTGTGAACCTTTTGGCACTGTCTAAGGAACTTAATTGGCCACAGACTGTTCCAGTAGTAGAAGGAACTTTAACATCTATATTTTATCCCTTCTACGTTACATAAAACATATCCAAAATTGGATAATATATATATGTAATATGCAAACTTGTCTTGAAGAAATTGCAGCCATACTTCAGGTATTGTATGGCAACTTTCAGTATATCTCTAAACCTTTCCTACTAAAAGAGGAAGGCTAAAAAACCAAAATAATAAGGTAGTATCTCAAATACGTCATTTTTCCCAATTCTAGGGTTGTTCTTCATTTTGTAATTTGTTCAAAGCTAAACAATATATCATTAAGGTTCATAATAATAATAAGAGCCAAAAGCAAAGTGATAAACAGCAGACAAAAGTATATATAAAGGATCGTTTTTGTGGGAATAGCAATTTGAGAAGTTAAATGATATTATAATGAAACGACTCAAATTGCCGTTCTAATGATTTGAAAGATATTTTTTACTTAATAATGGTAGATTCTAATTGTTATTTCTATAAAAATGATATTTTTTAAAGCCCTCCAATCTTGCAAAAATTTTAAGCAAAATATTTAATTATAATATGACTCCATTATATAATTTGTTATAAGAGGTCAATTTTAACGAATAAGATTATGATGAATAAAAAAAAAGAATGAAGAAAATAATGAAGCTATAGAAAATGATGGGTTTCTTCATTATTTATGAAAAATAATTTATTTGCTCAGATTGAGCAGATTTTTGCCATATGCAAAAATCTAACTTATTATTAATAGGTGGAGAAAAGTTGGAAAGTTTTGGATGACGGACTTGAGATAAATTGTTTTTGTTTTTTTAAATTATGTAGATCTTTTAAATGGTTATTCCTGTACTATATACGTCGGATGGTAAAAGTTGCAATTTATTCATAAATAGGTTCATCATAAAAAGTGATTGGATGATGAATAATGCAAAAATATAGGTGGAGTCATGGAGCTATAAAATGCTCTTGAGTTTCTAATATAAGGTGAGGCATATAGAATAGTTTTTTTTTTTTTAATACAAAATCAATGGATAAGGACACAAAACCATAGGCATGACCCTATGAAGCGTCAGTTCCGAAAAAAAAGGTTGATTGCTTGAAATTTGGTGTTGATTTCGATTTTGGCATGCTTTATTATAAATTAACTATAATTACTTATTTATATAATAATGCATATATATTGGGCTCCATGCTGTGTTGGGAAATATTAATTTGTATAGTCATAAGTTAGACAATGCTCTATTGAAAAGTAATTTAGCTATATTACTTATTACAGAGAAGAAAAATTAATCATATTGCTTTACTTAAGGTATATAAAGATATTTTTATTATCTTTTTGAATTATACTGTGATACTGTGAATTATTTTAAATTGAAATATTGAAAGTATAAGATTTCGACGACAAATTTGACAGATTTATTTATTTGACAGGAGTATTATCTCTCTCTTTTCTTATATAATGACCTCATTTTTTTAATAAAAAACAATATTCAATAACACATTTCAACAGCAAATTTGACAAAATATTCTTGATATGAGAACAAATATTTCGTCACGATGCTTATTACCAAGATTGAACATTAATCAAAAATATTACTTGTAAAACTATGTAATAACGTTATTTTAGTCGTTACGAGGTAAACTAATAATATTACAGTAATATATTACAAAGCAACATATTACTACATAACACTGGATACATCTCACAAAATGGATTTAAATGTATGAAATTAGTAATATAGTAACTTGTCTTGATATGTATACATACTACTTTGTTAAAACTTTTTTTTATGCATGAACAAGTTAAAAGAAGGTATAATAAGGAAGGACTCTACAAGAAACAAATCAATAAAGTAATTACATTTTAGAAGGACAACAATCCATATTTAACAACAATAAACACATGTCATTGACGATAAAATAAAAACTTGATTCCAATATGACTCAGCAATATTATTTTTTGTATATATGTAGATAAAGACTTTTCATATTATCTTGACTGAAGGTTTCTTCAAGTGATACACTTTGCACAATGAATTCACACTAAATATCTATATATTAAATGGTATATAAATTCTGATCAAAAGGTTTAAATAAAGTAATTTAGAATTTAATGGAGTCATTATTCACTTCCTCAAGTACAAAAAACAACGACAAACTTCTATACTAATATGTAATTACTCAATTAGAAGGTGTTGATCGATGGCTCCCTTGGTCTAATTAGTACATTGTCTACATGTTTCATAACGGATACTCAAATGATTATGTACTTATATGTGTAATATTCAGTTCAAAATGACTTACTGAGTCGTTGGTAGTGAAATTGAAAGGATTTTTGATGAAATAAAATTTAATCATTTAATTATCTTACATCGTTCAAATAGCAATAAAAATTTAAAAATAATAATAATATTGGAATGATTTCTATCTATTGAATTTAATATATATAGTTATCCTTATTTTTATTAATTGGTCATAGAAATTGCTAAAATTTATTTTAAAATAAATTGCTAAATTGCGTGAGTGATAAGCTCATATAAAGATATAAAATTATATTTTCAATATATGTATACTATATCGATTATACATAATATATTTGGCAAAAATTAAAAACAACTTTATTTTTCGCTTATAACATTGACTCATCCAACAATAGTTTATGGGGCAGTTAAAGCCACGTAAAAAAGGTCTTTTACCTTTAAAAGTACATTGTTATTATATTAAATCTTTGCTGTTCATTGTTATAGTATCTTATTGTGTATATATTTGATAATAATTGATTATTGTACAACGTATAGTCATTGAATGAGCTGTTACCCTAATTAAGAGGTTCTTTTTTTTTGTTGATTCACGGTGTTATTTAAAAAAAAAAAAGAGTTGAACTTGGGTCATTCACGTACATCATCACGGAGAACCTATTAGGTAACCTGGTAGGTAGTGCAGAATGCAAATAGACTTCATATAATGTCAAACTGTGCGAAACTCTTAGTCATTTCCTTGCTACAATATATAGGGTGCTACTTCACAAACATGTATGGTAATTACATAGTTGTTTGAATCATGATTGGTTGAAGTCAAACTTGTTATGATGAGAACAAAACCCTACTTTTAAATGAAGAGTAGTCTCTAATACGAAATCTCTATGGTACGTATCCCTTTTTACAACAAAAAGAGAAGGAAATGCTCTTGGTTGTAAGGTAATTCTTCTCATTTGAGTATGTACAACTAATGAACGTTCAGAATAGCAATATGGGAAAGAGAAGAAGAAAAATGGTCCATTAACAAAAGTATTCTGAGACAATTTTCATGTTCTGTAGTTGGGAAAAACGGGCAATGGATCTTGGATCTTGTTTTCTTTCACTTATTGAGAGGAGAAAAGGTTGAGAGAGAGAAATAAAGATGGCATTGTGACAATTTGGGTGTTTGATCATAGGAGAAGAAAAAACATGGGATAAGAATATGGAAGATAATGATACAACAACAATTGATTTAAAAAATCACTCAAACATATAGGATTTATATATTATTTCCCCTATACGATCGTTACTATTACATATGTATTACAATTGCCATACAGTAAAAGGGAACTTCCGTGGGAAGGATTCGATATTTAACTTTTTTTAAAAACTAAGTATACGTATGTATAACCTGAAAATTAAAGTGTAGCAAAACTACATATAACTCACTCCATCATCATTACATATTAGGACTGCTGAATACCAAAGATGTTATTTGTTTGATCGAATACAGTACATGCACAAATTTATGTCGATGAGTCATTAAAAAGAATATAATTCATAATTATAAAATCGTGTTTGAATTCTATTTGTATGCATAAAACGTTTAAGGATTTGATTTGATAAGGTACGCGAAGGAACCAAAGGACACATAATCTTTCAAATAACGCTCTATTAATATAAAATAAAAGATGAAGTGTGAGTGAAAAGGATGTGGATAAGGACAAAAAGTGATGATGGCCTTTTGTCTTGTATTATTGTCTTGCTCAAATAATTTGCATATATATGTTGATACTTGGTCATAGATCGAATTTTTCAATCTCTGACTATGGATCAAATTTTTTGAAGAAATATTATAATAATGAAAAAAGGAGACTCTGGATAGAGTATCATAGTATGACGATTCAAAACTAATTTATTTCGATCAGATAGTAAGTAAAAAAGACATTTTTCTTAATATTTCAGTCACGGTACAGAGCATTCCCGTGAAGAGATCCTATAATCTGACTATATTAAGGGGAATGATTTTAAACTGATTTTTTGATGGCCTAAAACTTAAATTATGGCCTTTTTTACAGGTTGAGGAGAAGTATTTAAAAATATATATAGAAGGAGCATAGGTATATTAAAAGAGAGTAGAACTGAGTCATTTCAAATCTTCATATTACGTCATCATATTCATGTTTGCTCATTTTAATATGTTTACAATAGATGCCTTCAACAGATCATTAAAAAAATTGGTCCAAATTAAAGTTTTAGATGAGATGGACCTTTTTAGCTATTTTGATCCAAAAAAGTTATAACCTTTTTCAAGCTGAATATCTCAACACTAATTTTCACATTTGAGCACTTTGCATTTAAATAGATTTTAATATTTTCTAATATTTTAATAATTTGTACCTAAGTACAACTATTGCAGATAAAATATGGATGGATTTATTTACATAATATGATGAAGATAAGGCTTAAGTTATTATGCGATGATTCAAGTGTTTCTTTTCATTTTGTATCAAATCAAATCACATCCCTTTCCAATGATGACGTAATCTACATAACTTGTTTGGAAGCACCTTATTATTTTACCTTAATTAATTATAAATGTATAAGTCATAAATACATCAAAATATCCTCACAAGTCCATTGTACAAATATAATGTTATAATTCATATTTATTATATCATAGAAATTATTATGAGTCGAAACATTTGTTTTGATACAAAATGCTATAGTTATAATTACGTCATGAGTTCTACCGTACTGGTTTGAATTTAGACTTGACATTATTGTCACGATGACAAAGTCATTAAATGTGAAATTAAGATTTGTTAGAGTTAATTTGCCATTGGTCATCAACAGTTAGAACCCTTCTCAGAACTATTATATTAAGGATCAAGTGCATACAACTATGTATGTGAACATAAATACATATATGTACTGATGTTGCTCAGAAATACAATGGACATTAACATATTTTCGAAATAATAACGGCATAATAGTTCCTCGTTATTTCTAGGACTACATAGAATTATGAGAATTAACTAAATACTCCACTTAATATTTAGGCACATTATATAGTTGTCGAGTTCAAACGTTGCCTTCACATCCCCATAGTGGGAGTGACTCACTCCGTGAGTGTATGGTGATCCTCTGATCCATAAATTTATGTCTACAAAAGATCATTAACAAAGGATTGTTTCTCTATTATTATGTATAAAATTATAAGTATATCCATCTATCAGGTGCTTGAGGCAAAGAATCTCAGGTAGAAACTCCCTTGCCCGTTTTAATTGTCTTAAGTAGTTAATTAATTTTGGTTCAATTCAAATGTTCGTATTTTTTTATTATTATTATTATTTTAATTATGATAATCATATGCATAGATATTACATAGATGATGATTTATTTAAGATACATCTATTCTTTATATGATCGTACCTCATATTTCATCTCTTTTAAAAAAATTAATTTGATGAAAAGTATTATCATTCTTTTTTCTTAGATATAAAAAAATTCAATCATGAATTCCGTGATAATAAAATACAATTTAAATTTTCATTGTTGACAACATGATATGTACTTAAATATTATATACATACATACAGTATGCATGTATCTAACCCACGTATAAAATAATAATATTTATGCAGATGAATAGTGGGATTGTTGCATTCATTTGCAAATGAATATAAATGAAGTGGAGTAAAGGTTCAAATATCATCATCACTATCATTCAACTGCCCGCTAATGACCCAACTCATATTTCCACACCGGAAACGTTTCACATATGGTTGTTAATTTATGGATTTTGATATCCACCACCCTTGATAACATGAGCCATTATCTATCGTTCATTGTTGGATATTTTGTGACTGTATGTACAAGCAATTGTATTTGTGATTCAAATATCCATGTATAGAGCTCATTTTGACAATGATATCATTAGACATAAATATATTATATAATTATTTGTCAAGTCGTAATGGTAAAAGTTAAAACAAAATAAAAATGAAACAAAATCTGGAGGTTATGTATTTATAAACATATATGTACATACATACATAGGTCAAATAATATTTGTATACTTTTTCCAAATATGAAATGTAATAAATTAGCAAAAATTACAACATACCTTAAATCGTATACTTATGTACTTATCTGTCTCTATTTATGCCTATAAGGTACACTCCTGTTTTTGATGTTGAATGATGATAATTTATTCGGATGATTTTTAACAATGGTGAAAACGGTTATGTTATTTGTAGGGGGCATGAAGATCGATTTCTGTGTAAATATCTCTTTTGTCCCTTGTTTATAGGAGTCCATATCAGCAAAGATTTATCATTTGTATCATCAACTCAAAGAGATATTTGTTCAAGAGAGTTGTAAGGTTATAACTTAAAGATTAAATTGCATTTCTGAAGGTGCATATATGTATATGTATACTCGTAGGTATAGAGTGTTTGCAATTGACGTCATCATTGTGAAAGTCGACCATCTTGGGGGTATAAATAACCCAATTTTATAACGATAAAATCCCTTGTTTGTTTAAGATTTAGGGAAATAATGAATTAGTACTGTGCATTTAGATGCCACAATGGAGCCGACAAATATAAGGTAATCCTACATTGCCGGTCCCAAATCGATCCAGCACAAATTTAATTGTAACGGTTTAGAAGCTATTAATTTGTTTTTATTTAGATATCGCTTTTATTATTTGCCATTAATTGTATTCAATACATAATTGTTTTGTTTTTATTCATTTTTAAAGCCATTTGATGAAGTTATTTAAGTCTCCATTTTAAATAATAAATTTTTCAGCTATACATCCCCAACATGGCGTCGCTTAGATTTATTAAACAATCTTTAACGGCAGTCAAACACTTATCAAACCGCCCTATTGATAGATTAGAGCCTCAGTCAAGAAATGAAATCAACAATCTTGGAAACTTAAGCAAGTACATTTTTAAGACCAAAAACTCAACCTTTTATATAGCTGTTTATAGTTGGTAGCATTTTTAAAACTTTCAAATGAAGTTTGCATAATTTTTTATAGGAAAATTTGTTTACTTTGTTTAATAACTAAATAATACATCAATAGCATTGCCTCCAAAATGTATTATGCGCTCTGTGACGTCAGTAAAAAGGCTCTATTATCCAACTAATTTCCTTACATTGACATGAGTCTAAAATGATATTAGAAGGATATTGAGAAGTTATAACTCGATAAAACTTATTTATATTTACAAAAGTGTTTCGAGGAAGTAATATATATGTACATTCTCTAAAAAGAGTATCTTAAAGTTGAAGGATTCTCTCCTATATATGAATGTATCTATACTTTTAAAGTCAATTTGGATAAAATATTTCTTCATGTAACCCGAGAATACTTTCTAATGTCGCGTGCTTATCTTCCTCAGTTTAAGTACGTCTCTCTCTCTCTCTCTTTTAAAGAATGAGTCCTGCTTTTAGGTGAATCATTAAGAATATGATCATATAACTAGACATAGACATAAAAAGTGAATTTCTTTACTAATAAGTCTTCCATCACGCAAAATCGTACTTCAATGGTCATGTACTGCCATTACATTCATTAACTAGAAGTTATATTATAATATGACTAAGTTAAATTCGTCTCGCTTGCAGTCATGTATTATTATTTTTTTTAACTAGCATCGACTACGGTTATTCAAGAATAATTAATTAATGGTATAGAAATAATAAATTCAAAATGGAAAAATATTTTTTGGGGTCTGCATATCTCGCATATTAGTAAGATAATTCATTATTTAGGTGCATATACTTATACCTATATATTGGATTGTACAGTTTTCCATTTGTTTGAAGTAGCCTTTGCAATCCCGTAAATCATATCAGATGATACAGATCCGTTATTCCATTCCAGTTTGATTATATGTAAAAAATGTTCAGTTTTATTGAGTAAAGTGGTTTTTGTACTGAATTATATCTTTTCTGTTGGAGGATATTAAGAAAACACTCTCTGCAAAATTTAAGCTCCGCTACTAGCAATTTAAATATGAAAACGGACATTTTTAGGTCAAAATTAATCATTATTAAATGTCTTGTCCAAATGTTAAAGAAATGAGCCAAATAATATTGCTATATTATACTTTTTTCAGTCTTTATAAGCACCTACTTGAATAAATAAATAATAAAAAAAAAACTACTGAGTACTTTGTCTTCAAAAATCGAAAATATATTGCCTTAAATCACACTAAACATTTTCATCCATTTTCTCATTTTTATTCAAATAGTTGCTTATTTTACTTTGATCAATAGAAGAGGGAAAACTATTGTCGTTAAACCCATCATAAACACCCTAAAAAATTTAAATCAAAATTTATTATATCTGTTTTGGTAGATTAAATCCTATGTCATCATAAAATTACATTCTTTTGCCTATACTTGCTAAATAAGGACGGTCCAGGACGTCTGAAAATAGTACATCTTGATTATAAAATCTTTCAAGAACAATGTCAAAAATACCATGAGGGACCAGAAATTTTGGAAATAGGATTTTCTTTATACCTTATACCAAAAAAAAAAAAGACCATAGTGCAGTCAAAAAAATAATATACATAAATATGTATTTTGTTCAGTAGGGATTTCGGGTTATTAGGAGCATATGAAGTCATATCTTTAAAAAAGAATCTAATATATTTATATTTATAGAAATAAATATTGGATGATGAAATGATAGGACTTTTCTCCTTGGAGTATCTTTGATGCCCTACTTGAACTTCAAGATTAGGGAGATCATAATTTGATTTTCCAATCAGCGTCGGTGTTAAAGTTTTGAAACTCATATTACATATTAGTAAATTCATGTTTTTAGAAAATATATTTTGGATTTTGTTTTTTTAACTCTAATCTTTTTTTAAAACTCAGATATATCATGAGTTTATATAAGAAAGTATCCTGATAGAATGTTTTAAAAGAGGACATATCTGGGAAATAAAGAAAAAGTTAGTCATTCTACTTGAAATGTGTATTCGAGTCACACGATTTAAGTCACTGGACTCAAGTTGAACATATGACTAGTGATCCATGTACTCAAAACATTATCCCACTAAATTAAAAACTCAAAAATATAACTTTTTGTCAGTGGCATATATCTCTGTTTTTAATTTTTGTTAGAGTTATTTTACATTTTTTTTGTTGTTGTTGAACTCGAATAAACCGTTCTAAGCTGTGAACATTTATAATATAAAATTACGAATAGCCCAATTAGGAAAGTTTTGCCAACATCCATTTAATTTCATGTCTATTTTTTAAAAGGAAAGGTGGAGATCAAGGGATTAAAGATCACTTTTTGTCCTATTGAGTCAAGTAAACAAGTTCCTCCCATGTCATGACTAGGGAGGGATTTGTTCATATGACTCGAAGGTGATTTGAGAATGATTCAGAAGCTGCTTTTTTTTGTGACAAGAGTCATAATTTGGCAAGTCCTATTCAAAAAACACATCCTTGTCAGATCTTAATGTTCTGGATGATCCACGCATTTGAAAATAAGAAAAACAGAAGGAGTGACTTTGTTCTGTATGCAAAGTAGATTTCCATCATTTCAATGTCAAATTGATTTTAATTCGAAACGAACTGGATGAATATTCACTTTATTATTATTATTATTATTACAATTTATAATCAAATCGAAAAATAGATCATAATCATAATGTCTCTTTCCTCATTAAGACCTTTTTCAGGGAGGGAGGAGAACTAAGAAAGAATTCACAATAAAAAAAAGTTCATCAAAATCTAAAGTTTACCTGTTGCAACGACTACTCCAAGTACTTAGGTACATACATACATACATACAAATATCGATGTACGTTCCTTTCAAGAGTCATTAGACCATAAATTACTTACACGTATTAGTAAATTAATGGAAATATATTTATATGTGTATAAACGAAGTAAAAAGGTAGTCACACTACACTCTAAAATCTCACGTGTCTGGTACCATACAACAAAGAAATTATAGGAAATTTATCTTCTTTTTATTATTATTTTCTTTTTAAAAAATCTCAAGAAAATCAATTATTCCAGGGGTTGGTTCCCATTCCTCCTCTCTTTCTCTCTCTCTCTCTCATGCCAACTTATTTTCAGGGTTAGGTAAAGCCATGTATTTTCAGTATTAAAGCCAGAAAAATAAATATTAATAATATAATTTAAAAATTAATTTGTGAAAATGAGCATTTGAACTATAACTAATGGTAAACGAATAAATAAGGGAAGCGTCTCACTATTTTTTTGAAAGTAATTTGTAGCTTTATGGAGCCTTAATAGGTTAAAAATAGTAAAAAATCTTTTTATTAAAAATAGTGTCATCTTCGTCCCAATTTGCGTAACAAACTGAGAGGGGTGTACTTACTTATTTCATTGTTAAACAAAATGGAAAAGTTTGCAAAAAAATTTTAAGGGCACTTCATCCAATGGCTTTTGTGATGTTGAAGCGAATCCTTATAAAACTGGATTGTATATATATATATATATACATATAAGATTACCAACTTCTAGAATGATGGCATTACATGGAAATGTATTTAGTAGAACTATGTTTTGAAAATAGATCCGACTCTCTCCATATACCCATGGATTAACTAATAAACAATGTCAATTATCAGTCAAGCAATGGATTGCGTTAAGTAGCAAAAAAATGTTCATTCAAAAATAAATCCTGACCAATACTATTTAAAAATGCATAATGTGTTGATTGTATCCTTTTGTAAGCTATAGAGCGTTATCTTTTACATCACAGATTGCATAATGAACACCATTTTGGAGACACAGTTATTGGGATACTTATTAAAGAAAATGGAATCAATTTAAAAAATCTGTTGGAAACTTGCTTCTTATGTCTTTACAAATGAAAAAACTAACAAACTAACTTTTGTATTGGAGCAAGGTTTTTCCTTTTTGGGCAAATATTTTGGTCGTTCAATGTCATTTCATATGGTTGACTTCCATAAAGATGACGTCAGGTGAAGATGATCTATACTATTTGAGTAAAAGCAACACATTTCCCAAAGGCCCAAAATCAGTTGCTAGTTAGCCAATTACTTCTCCCTACTTTGGGACTATTCTCATTTAATGCAAGGATATTTTTTTAAAATGGAAGTTACCTAGGAATTAAGGTAACTAACTCCATTGAATTTGCTTGCTTGAAAAAAAATTATTGCACATGTACATAACAAAAGTATGTAAATTGCTCTATTATAAACACTTAGTGCAAGGGTAATTTAAAGGGATTTTGATTCATTAACAAGAGGTAATTTATTGTTATTATTACTTTGTAGCCTTCACATACATTTATAAAACTGAGGTGCATTTATATACATACATTAATCCTTGTGATAGAAAAAGCTTGAAAAATAAAACAAAGCGAGGAAACCGTCATTTGTGCTTACAAATAGTTTATAAAATGAAGGTAAATTTATATAAATAAATGTTGGTGATGGCAAAAATTTGAAAAACAAAGCCAAATCCTAATCTTGCAATTATTATATAGAATGTGCTTAAATCCAATTTTATGAATTATGAAGCAAAATGCTTCTTCTTCATTAATAAACTTAAGTACTTTTCTACAATTCTTTCAACAGACTCCAAGCTCCAAAACTTAAATAACTACATTTAAATCACACAAAGCTACAAGGTCTAATGCCTTCTTCATACAAACCACCTATTAGGAGAGTTCAAGTTTATTTGCATGTTTTTATACAAATTTAGATAGGCATTAAGCCAAGTGAATAGAAAAAAACATTGATGCAGAATATGTATGTTCATAAAAGTAATTACAAACTTTGACGTACGTTCATTAACAATTTTTTGATTAAATTAACTACTCCTTTTAACAATGAGTAGTTTTCTCTTATTAAATGATCTCTGGGCGTAAATTTAAAGTGCATCTTTATTAAATGAGTTTGTGGAACGAACTACCCCCGTATTACAAACAAAAAGATAATTTTGATTTTATTCTTAAATGATAATAAAAATAATGGAAAAAAAAGTTGATAAATCGACATTGATAGATCTTTAATTACTTTTTAGACAAAAAAGAATTTTAAATAATATATAACTCGACTTATAAAGTGCATAAAACATTATTTTGTTCCGTGACTGAAAGTTACTGCCTTTAAATCTATGTACTAATAAGTTTGTGCTTTTTATATGGTCGTAAGTATGTACCAATACTCTGTGTTACATTACATTTTGAGTCGTAAAAACGTATTTTTCAGTCCACTAGAGCACAAAAACGCTCACCATTCATTTTGTAATGCCAATATTTTTATATTTAGTACGTTATTAACACCTTTATTACATTTTTTATCCAATGTTTTGAACAGATTGTCGCTTGTAGAATCAGCATTGCGATCCAATTTTCTTTTTATTATTTTGATCGATACATCTTTTAGCCTTTTCTTCAAAAAGCCAAAGAAATAGTACTTTTAGTACTATTTAGCTAATTAAAGGACTAAAGCCATACTTTATTCAACTCTTAGAAGTGCAGTTACAAAGTAATACATATTTAATAAAATATAAAATTATTTTACAAAATTTCGCACTACTAATCAACCGAAAAAGGGATATTTGTGGATTTACAAAGTGTTTTGCATCAGTTAGTAGTTGTTAAACTTGTTGAATTCCTGATTCGGAAAGAGTTATTGTTACATAAGAAAATTCATAACTTAGTAAGGTATAATCCAAGTGCAGTTGGTTGACATACACTTATGAAAATGAGGTCTTTAATATTTCATAATATTTTTAGTCACATGCTGTATTCCCTAATTAAAACTAAATAAAACTAATTTACTATCAGTCTTTGGCTCTTATTAGTGTTACGAACATTGATCTCTTGAATGGTTGAATAGTTGGGAAGAATGACATAATTGGCCAACTGCCAACCAACCAACTAACTTCGGCTCTTTTTCTTTCCTTTTTTAAGGAAAGGTTAATATCTCTATATCTAATGAACTTTGATAATTATAATTGGTTTAGTTGCTATTGGTATAACTTATGGATTTGTACAACATAAGCTATGCAACAACTTCTTGTATATTTAATAACAACTAAATTATAGGCTATTAAAAGTAGCCAAGGCATAGAAAGGCCAGACTTAAATTGTCCACGGCACAGGGATGTTATTTTTATTTCGATGTGTTTGTATGGCAATTTTATTATTCTAATGAGGCTTCTAGCCTGCCTCACTTCTAAAATTTTAACATTTTTTAAAAAAATTCACGAACTTTGCTTCCTTCTACATATATCCCCTTTACTTTGGTCAATGACATCTCTCTAAAAAAAAACTAAGCCCCTTAGAAATCATGAACCACTATACCATTCATTTTTTCAAAACACACGGTACAAAGAACTAAACAGGATTTCATCATGGTTTCTACCGAATCGTGTGTACTCGTATGTATGTATGTATATACATACTTAGATAATTGGGACTCTTAATTACTCCTTTTTTCGTGTTTTACTTTGTTATTTTTAACCCCGTAACTTTCTCACACTTACATATAAAAAAATCATATGAGAGAGTCATGAAAACGTCATTAGCTATTATATCCATCTCCAACGACTTCTATGCTGATGCTCCCCTTAGAAGAAGAAAATAAGATTATAAAGTTAAAATAGCTTCATCCACGGGAAAATAATTCAATTTATGTTTCCATCACCTGAGGTTTTATTTTATTTTATTATTATACATGAGAGAGAGAGAGAGAGAGAGAGGTTTTGTTGACTTTGTACCCTCTATTATTTATTTTTATAATAAGAAAATTGGTTGATAAAAAGGACATTTTGTTTTTTGTGTTGTTTGCACATCGACACTATATGGATATATGTATTTTTTTGATGTCATGTTGAGCTCCTACTTTATCGAATGCCAAATACATAATAAACAAATGAAGCTATCGTCATCTAACGGGAAAAGTTTATGTTTTTTTTAATTATCTAATACTTAAAAAGGATGGGAGATATACCTACATAGGTACAAGGTGAATCTAATGTTTCTATCTCTTAGAAGACAAAGAGGGGAAGGTGGGTTGATTTGATTAAGATAATAAATAAAAGAATTATCATCATTTCTGCATTTCTTAATTGTTTGATTATCCACATTATTGTTATTACTATAAATGCTTTTAACTATGGCATCAACATGATTTATGCTCAAAAACGTATAATAAAAATAATGCTGAAATAGAAGTACATATAGTATTATATGTGGGCACATAATGTCGGAGCCATCTCATAGTAATTAAAGTTTTAAATACATATATTGCAAAATAAATATCCGTTACCGATATTTTATTATTATTACATATTTATGACGTTCTTTTCTTAAAATGATACTTCCAATACATACCAGGAGATATAATAAGTTCATTACTAATGAAGTAGTCAAGACCATCTAATTTAAGACTAAAACTTTGAGAGACTTGCATTGAAACAAGGCCAAGAGAAAAAAGGTTAGATTCTGTAAAAAGGAATGTTTGAATCGAGTTGTTTTGTGTTTGTTTTGATGATAAGACCAAGAGATTCTAGACTCAAGACCAAACATTTAAGGCGTAGAGGCTGTGATAAGACCAATATCAATTTTTTGAACCACAGTATTCATATTACCTCTCATTCTTTCTTTTAAACAGATAAAAATTTAAAAAATTAGTTGGTAGTTGGCTAATTACGTCAATTATTGATTTGATTATTTTTGGCATCAAATGTTTTTGGCACGAATTGAATGCATAGCACTACACTAGATACAAAATAATATGAATTTGAACTGTAAATTGATAAACAACATAGATATAATATTTTGCTGTCAATTTTTTGACAAGGTGAGCAAAAATTTAAACATCAATGAAAAGAATAGATTGTTGCAATATAATGCAATTGTTACCCTTGTTGTTTCTCTTTTTCAAAAACTTGCAGTGTTCCTTCGTTTCAAAAATTCTCACTAACTATTTTTTTAAGCATGAAAAAAAATCTCATGCGGATTGACATTCTGAATGACATTTTCCTTAAATATTAAAAATTCAATCAGAGCATATTTTGTATGATTTATATGTATAAATGATCGATTAATTTTTTAATTTGACTAAAAAAACATACATACAACACTTGATATCCCTTGAAACAGCTTTTAGTATCTCCAAGGGTGTAAAAGGATCCATGTTAATAACCCTTGATTTAAGTAACAGTTGCTGCTTAACCAGATTTTAGTAGAGTTAATGTTTACACATGTTCCCACCCTCCCCGATGTTAAAATCAAACAAGGCCGTTATTGTTGATTATAAATCTCTGTTTGGTATTTTTTGTCTATTTTAGTACTTTGCTGTACTTCCCAGTACAATTTCCTCACTGTTCCTGAATAAATTAATTGTTACCCCAAATTGCCAAATTGTACATTTTTTCAAAACAGAAACCCTGGATACAAAGTCGGTTAGAAATAGATTGAAGTTGTTTCCATCCAACATATTAAGTAGTTTTTCAACCATAATGAAATGTCTTAGGGGTTTTGTTTATAAGCACTAAAGGTTTTGAAGTCTAAGGGTATGGATCTAAGAAATTTGTTTTTATATATATTCATTAAATAACTGCATTTCTTTGTTGAAAATCTATGTAGACCAGATAGAAGATATTTTAATTTATTTTAAAATATATTCACCAAAATAGTTAGGGCTAAAAAAATAATTGATTAAAAGATACAACATTAATTTTCGTTTCAAAAGTAAACCAATGTAATTTTTTTATTCATTTTCAAAAGAAAAAGAAAATTAAGACTCGAAATTAGTTTGATGGTATATCAATTACATTGAATGCATTCTACATATGTTAATGTTCTACATAAAAACAAAACTTTATAATTTTTAAATTCCCTTATGGTATGCACATAAAGGAACAAAAATGTAATATTCAACTCTTTATATCGACAGAAAAATAATTAATAATTTCTAAGTTACATATCTGAAGTTGTTCATTGGTGACATTTAATTTATATTAATACGTTAATTGTCCCTTCTTTTTCTAATCAATTAAGTGAATTGTATGATATCGTTTATTGATTATTTTCCTGTTGATATCAAGAGTTGAAAATTATATTTTTATTCCTTCATGTTCATATCACAGGGTGATTAATAAATTATAAAATTATGTTTATAGATATTGTAATATATAATATACATAAATTGCGTGTATTTAACAACAGAACATTAAAGAACTTTTTTTTTGTTATTATTATGATTAATTCAACATAATCACCAAGGTTGCCCTCTACAAATGTATAATTATCGAGTTTTAAATTAATTGCACTTTTCTTTGAAGCTTGTTTATAAATTTTGAAACAGTTCGCATTGAATTTCGGACAGTTACAAGCATTAAATTACAAGAAAAAAATTGATAAATCCTATACCCTATTGAGGTAAGTAAAAATGACTTGATTAATGATATTATAGATTTATTTATTTAAAGGATGGATAGGCAACCTTAGTTCACTTGTGAGCCAATTTATGTTTTCAAGACTGACTGTGGGCCAAGAGCCCTAATTATATATTTACAAAATATGTATGCATACATAGTTTTAGTTATTTTATAATAACTTTTTTTTATATTATATGATAATTATAGATTTCAATGGTCTCCGCGGGCCGTAGGTTGCCCATGCATGATTTAAAGCATAGGTCTTCCAACTTTCTGGCTGTCTTATTGGTTTTTTTCTTTTTTTTTTGGGGTTTTTTAAAAAAGAATTTTGATTGCGTATTTTTATCTTTATAAAATAAAATTTTAAAAAATCGTACCGTCCTGAAGTTATCTCAAAATTCACGTATGCACAAAATTCAATCACATAACTAAAAAAAACTCCATTTTTCGTGATTTATACTCAACACACACACTGACATACAGTTATAATATGTAGTTTCCTCATCCAGGAACGTACCTATATTCATGTTATGGGCTTTAACTATTAATACGGAAGCAAAATATTTTGTCATGTAAAGTACATATATATTTCAAAATAGAAAAATCATAATTCCTTTTAAATTCTACGAAATGACAATCAACATAAAAAAGATAATAACATGCATGGACAAATAATATAACATATGAAACAGCTACATAAATTGATCACGTTTTTTTTTTTTTTTTTTTTTTGGGGGGGGGGAGGGGAGTCACAACAAGAAGAGCAACAACTACGGAAAAAGGCCATGGAGGAAGTCCTTATTTGAACTATAATCAATTCATAGTGAGTAGAATCTCCGTCATGACGACATGTTTAACCTCTAAATAAGGTAAATTATTCTCAAAAATACATTTGTGTAATGTTGTCACTGGAAAATGAACACATTGATTTTCCCATTTTTTGCAATTCCAAAAATTGATGAAGCAGGGAAAACATCACTGAGAATTGAAATAATTTGATATTAGTATAGTCATCTTATTTAGAATATAGTGTGTTGCAACAAGAGATGGTGATTTGGACTAGAATTTGTCTTTTGAAGACTTAAGACCTAACTTGGCCTCAAAATCAGAGAATGTATAGGCTCCCAAGCCAAGTTTTGAGACCGGCATTTATAAATTTTCTCACAATTATTTTAATTTCAAAGTACTTATTTATATATATATAAAAAAAAAACTCGATTCAACTCATATACATATATTTTACATGAATATATTTGCTATGATAGATAATAATTTATGCATGGTCCATATAATTTTTCTCTTTTCTATGCCCACCTTTTTTGGTACGTACCAAAGTAATAATCCTTATGTCAGGGTTATTTTGAAAAGTGTACTTGTGGTCAAAGACTTGAGACTCGATATGGGACTAAAGATTTTGTACATTCCTTTAACTTCTAATGTAGGGACTGTCTCCAACCTCTGGTTACAACTAATGATACGTTACTTCATTATTGTGACCACAAATATTGCTTATTTTAGAAGAGAATTGCCACTTTTTATGAATAATTTATCTTCAAAAATTTCGTCTATTGTTCAATGTAATTACTATGATAATAGCGATACGAAAATCATGGATGGAAATGTTGAAGCATTAGTTGTTCAAATAGTTGAGTCTATTAAGAAATAGGTTGAAAGTTAATTATTTCATTCCACTCCTATCTAAATAACTTTTATTAATGAATAATTGTTTTGCTAAAAAAGAGTTGAAATAGAAAATTTAAATATGTTTATTCGAATGTCATTGGTGGACATTTCAATAGTTGCAAGCTTGAGCATACTTTATTTCGCAGTTGCTTGAATAATAATTATTAAGTACATACTGGAATATCTAGTGATGAGATTATTATTGAAGTGTGTCACTTCTTTTTTTTTAACTATGTCATTTTTTAAAGAAATAGAAAAAATAAATTCACCAAAAGTCAACCTACATACCATTTGATTATATTTAGTGTGGTTTTGTGAAAAACTTATCTATCTACCTATGGTTGTACGTCAATATCATGAATGTAAGTATTTACATGAAATAAGGCATCAATAGTGGTCCTATTTGGGTCAGTCAAAACAAGTTTTTTTAATAGTTGCTCCCTTGGAAATTTGAGTTGATGGAAGAGCTGAAACAAAGGAAAATGATTCATTCTGAGGTCTAAATTCCACGATACATAATCAAAAGAAATACCAAATAATAAATGATATATACCTACAATAAGAAGGAAAAAGACTATGAAAGAATGAATGTAGAATAAAAATTTAAAGCAAATCTAATTGAGTACCCAAGTTATTCTCTAATAAAAGAGCCCCCATATAAGCATACATATGCACACATATAATCATGTGAATATATGGAAAATGTATCATTGAATATAAAATTATTTTAACAAATTGTCAATTAATGTATCAAGTCGATATATTTATTTTAAAAAACATTAAGAAAGATATTGTGTACATATGTATAATACAGAATGACCTATATAAAAGCTACTAATTAGCAAATGATTACCTTTTATTTTTGTTCTATCTAGACTCAAGTTTTTTTTATTTTTTAAAGAAAAAAATTCCAAAAGTATATGGCAAAAAAGCAAAAGACATCACTTTCTCTAACTTATGTATCCTTAACAGTTTAATAATAGAGATATTTTCACAAATTAATAAGGGTTGATTCACTATCAACAAATCAACGTTCAACACAGCTGACAAAAAGAATACAGAGCATTTTCATGCAATATCCTTATTGTGGTATAAATAATCAAATACTATAAAAATAAAAATCCCAATTTCTTTAAAAAAGTTTTTTTCATTATATTTCAGACCCTAATAATATGTATTAAAACTATTCTATTACATCATCATACATTCACATAGTTTGGCCAATAAATTAAATATTACTTTTGTACTGAACATATTTTTTTCTCCAATCAACCTACTTTACTAGTTTTTAAAGCATCTTGAACAAATTTAATTGTATAAGTTTAGCCATATTCATTTGAATATATTCAAAAATCACAGTTTCTTATGAGCATCAGATTGTACTCAATAGTTTTGGTCTTTTTTTCTTTTTTAAGGCATTTCATGAAGTTACCTTATGATTCTTTGAAATATTATTTAATAAATACATAAACTACTTATGTACCTTCAACATGGTGTTCCCTTCAGTTAGTTATACAATCTTGACGATATTAAAAACGCTCTATAGCAATTTTTTTATATTAATGGGAGAACCCCCGTTTTGAATAGAGTCTTTTAATAAAAGTTATTTTAAAAAATAGGTGCGTAAATATCCGGAACTATTAAACATTTATGAACATATTTAGTAGTAGATACAAAGTAGGGATCCTTAAATTAGTGTTAGTGTTCCTATCACTTATATGTGAAGTAAATGGTATCATAAATAAATTAATTAAAACCCTGTTGTTAATTTACAGAAAAAATCGACCTCAATAATAGGTTTCTGTTTTTTATTCTTAATGGACTCATGCTCGTAAATAATTGTTGGTTTGTTATTATTGTTCTACCTTGTGTCAGACCCCCGACGACCACCCAAAGAAGTAAAATTTTCTTTATCTGTCAAGGAAAGGATTTTTTTTCTTCGTTGATGAAGCAACGTTTCTTTTGTGAGGAGTCAACTTCTTTTCATGTATATACAACATAGATAGATAAAATTGATTGCTGTTATTATGTTGTGAGTAGGATAGTATGACTGACTGAGTTTGCTGTAGGGAAATCCTTTCAAAACTTTACACAACTCCTATTGTACAGCTGACACTGGGGTGGCTGTTCTTTTCTTCTCTACAACATTGAGCTTTGTGGTTCAAAATTCGTTTGAAAGACTACATATTATTAGCATATATATATATATATGTGTTATATACTAAGTAAATAGTATAAAAATAAATAAAACATTAGTTATGCAACGGTAAACCCGTATTGATAAGAAAAGTCAACCCCTTGTTTCTTAAACAATATATCTTAATATATATGTATCTTTGTGACTCAATGCACACATTGTTGTTAAACTAGTGTGACAAATATCTTAATTACACACAACAGAAAAATGGGGCAGAATTACAGTTGGTGGGCATGTACTTATTCCTTATATGTACTCCCTTAATGATTTCTCGAGTGATTCCCTTGGATACATAATGATTTGATTGAGTGTTAAATTCAAGTTACTCTTTACAGTTGATACAATTCACAAAGTTAGCCGTTAGGGAGGTATGTATGCATGTATGTACGTATCTAAGTTCCGAACATCCGGCCGATTTTTTTTATTTTATTTTATTCTTACAGCACATGTAGATATTTCACAAATGTCTGTTAAAAGAATAAACATGATATTTAGTCTTCACTTAATCCGATTTGATGATATTGGTCGCTTAAGGAATTTATTTTTTCTAAGGCAAACAAAATGATTGAAATGGTGTTAGATGCATTTGATTCCATGATATTTAAAGGCAAAAAAAATCAAGCAATTCTTCAGAATACATATTTTGACTCATGTTAAAGGAATTGTAGTAAGGGAACTGTCTCCTGTGATCCCTTTGTCTATACAAATTTACAAGATTTTATGTTTTATATATACATAAATATATCAGCTTCTTTTTTTTTCATTGAAAAAATATTCCTTTTATCATTGGCAAATTGTGCCCAATAATAGATAGATTTATGACTGGCAATTGATTTGAATGTTATTTATAAGTAACACTCATATTATATGCATTCAATCTTTACTCCGTAAATCCATGTTGGTCATTTGGTTAAATATTGACAACACATTTTTTATTAATTGTTGGGTAATTTTTTTCCTATGTAATACACATTTTCTACATTGTGATGAAATAAAACAGGGAATGAATAAAAAAATTCTTAAAACTCTTTTAATTGAGTGGACTAATTTAAAAAAATGTATTAAGCTGATCTGTTGAATTTCAAATATCATGTCTTTTTGAAACAAAATATGTTCAAATATACCTTTTCTCATAGAACTGTTAATTGATAAATTTCCAATGTTTTCTGATAGTGACTTGTCTTCTCAATTATAAGGAAACAACTAAAAGCTCTTTTTTATCTGTTTAAACTTCAAGTCTTCTGATATTTTGAAACTATCCTAGAGACATAATTTTAAAGACTCGCAACAAAAAACATGATCAACAAAATTCAAAATGCCAAGAAGAAAGTTAATAACTATTTATAAAAAATACTAAATATAAAGTGGATAAATAATTATCCAAGATGAGGGATTAGGATATTTTATAGTCTGAAGGAACCATAACGCAGAGCAGAAGCCTACAATGAAAATTCATATCGCACTTGGGCCTATAGAAAAAGCGACGTCAGACTCAACTTGAAATCAAAGTAAACAGATTAAAACTTGAATAAGTCATTTGAGACTCTAGACTTATAAATATCAATTTATTATCCCCCTTATAATCAATCAGCATTTATCTTTTTATCTTATGATTATATTTTAATATTGATGCAATGACTAAATTAAAGCTAAAGGGGGCTCGGTCTCTAATTGAACTTTAAAATTTGCCTATTTAAAACGCATAAGTGTCACAAACTTTCACACATGAACTCAAGTACATTTGACCTTTATCTACATAGTATGGAATTGTTTTACGTACATTTATTGCATTAATCAACATGGTTCTATTGTGACTTCAATTATATAGGAAACTGTAAATATATGATATTTAGTTAAATATCAAGTTCTTTTTTTTTACTTTAATTTTGCTATCAAATCTGTTATTATCGTCTTTACCTTCACATATGTATATAGGTAAGAAACAAAACAAAACAAAAATAACAATTTTTGAAACAGGATCAATCATTATTGTATTTTTATTATTTTTACAAAATGTATGTATTGACAATTTTCTGTGTGTGTTTTGTTGATTACAAAAACCATAGAATGGTTGTTTATACGACTTATATACATACAAATATTTTTTTGCACATTTCAAGGTTGATGTTTGTGAGTGATCAAACGTGTGTATTTGTGTGTGAGAGATGCAGTCATTATTACTCCTCCTCTATTTCTACTGACCTCATTTTTGAAGGAAAAATAAAACAAAACAAAAAACACACACACAGATTCAAAACCTAAGAAAACAATATATATAATTTCTTTTTTGAATTGTTGTCCCATAGAATGACGAAGTCTAAAAACTAATGATCTCCTTCCCACAAAAACAATTTCAATTTATTTTCTTGAATGGTCCTGAAAAGTCTCAAAAACAACAAAAAAGTCATAACCTAATGGATTTTCATGTTAATTAACCAGGGTTTACAAATTTAAATAAAAATATTATTGACTCAAAGAGTCGACTCATTAATACCCTGTATCTTTACTTAATGATTTTATTTTGTTGTATCATCTACGTAAATGGACATTAGTTCACTACAACCCTCAACTATCCACATTTCGGATGATCAAAAAAAAAAAAAAAGAAAAATCTGTTTCATCAACTATTTTGAAGACATTTTGAATATATGTCGGGACATTTTGATAAAATTATTTAAAACTCACTCAGATAGCCCTGATTATCGTTTCAAAATAGAACGTGTTCAGGAGAAAAAGGACGGCTCAATCTTTCGAACATCTTGTCGTCACTGTATACATATTAAGCCCTTACTCTTTTTATGATCAGAAACGACCGTCTCAAAAATTAGGAGAATCAGTTTAGTAGAAATGACGTCACATATTGATAGCATCATAATCTTACAACTTTTCATCGTTATTGTTTTCAAAAAGGGAAACTCAGTTCCGGTGCCACTATATGTATGAGTATTTCCTTTCTTATTGATAACACCTGTGTTATCAATCTAGATTTTGTTATAGTGCCTACATACGTATGAGGTTATCAAATTACAAATGTTTGCAAACTTTTGGAGGTTACCTGAGTGAGTTTTGGGTGGAGTCATTTTTTAACAAGGGTCAAATATGAAAAAGATCATTCCGTATTCCTTTCACAACTTCCTTTCAGCCATTATTTGTTTGCTATTATTTGAGGATTGAATATTGTATTATTTCAGGGCGTGTATTATATGTACATACAATCATACCTAAGAGAGATCCAAGAGTAAACCCGAAGCAAATTATCGGAGTTGTTTTTTTGTGAGCTAATTATGAATATGTTCATTTTCAAAATTGGTGTGTAAAACATTTGGTTGATTTTAATATGTATTAAATATTTTAACAAATCAAAGATTATGTTTGCATCATCTATCATTAGATTCATTTTTATCTTTAAAATATGTTTAAATCCATGAAGTACAATAAAATTCTAAAACGCCTATTTTTTTTAAAAAATTATCGTTTTCAGTAAAAAAAATTGTCTCACTTAGAACTACAACAGTAGGCCTACCATTAGACCCTTTCTTCAATGTCTCAGATGAATAAGTCACTTCTATCTATTCATGTGTGATTAATTAATTGTTCAACAAGTTCCTGAAGCTTTTAAACTTTCCAACCTATTAAAGTATCATAATAATAATTTAATTTTGTCATAAGGGAACAGACTATTACATGGATGGGATTTCTGAAGGGCATAAAACAGTTTGTAAATTATAATAAGGTGTCACGACACATGACCTTTGTGCACATAACGAGTACACAGAATGAAAATAATTGGAACATCATGAGAATTTAATAATATGTATTACCTATGTCAGTACGTCTACCCTGGTAATTAAAACCATAAAATCAAACCAAAATATGTACATGTCTGAACTTATTAGGCGTACGGCCATTGATACAAAAAATAATGAGTAAATTTTTATTTGTAGAGCCATTCATTCTCTAAATTTTGTCATACTATGTACTATTAGGAAATTTAATGAATGTAAATTTTAAGTTATTGATTTGAAATATTGATAAAGTCCAGTAATGTGTTTTAAAGTCCTGTATGCTAACAATAAAATCAAATGCAATCAATTAATGGACTTTATACTATGTGAAATTTACATTTTATAGCCACCAAATGAGCACATCACACATATTTATTTATATCATTATAAGAGTGCTAATGACTATTTTAGTAGGTTCATAGAGACTTTTGCAAAACAACAAAATGTAATTTATATTATTTTACATTATGATATGTTTTAGTTGACAATTTATCAAAAAATGATTATTATTATTTTAAAATGGGCGAAAGCTTTCAACAGAACCTTTTATGGATATTTTCATCCAACATTTAAAAACTCTGGGAAAAAAAAAAACTTACAGCAAAAACAAATTAATCCATATTATGGACTTGGCCAATTACATTCTTGACATACCTCTTCGTATCATAATTGTAATTAATGACAACGAAGAATCAAGTTCACTATGTGTATATATACATACATACATACATACCTAAGTTGTATGTGAACTGTGTGGCCAAAAATATTTTTTTGTATAGGAGGAAAGCGGAGAATTAAATATTTTAAACAAATACAACAAATGTTTGATACTAATGATGATTTTGTGGAGGTCGACATTGTATTAGATTAATACTTTTTTTTTCGTCAAAATTGATCTTTAAGGAGAAATGTGTGTGCTAAATCTCATAATATTTATGTATATATATATATATGTCAATCAGAGCCATTTAATGAATATTAACTATCATCAAGTCACACTTTTTTTTTTTGCAAACTCAAACTGTGAAATGACTACATTTTGTAATCAATGCATAAATGCCTCTATATTTTATTTTCCAGCAAACTTTTTCATAGCTGAGCAAATCTACAGACTAAGGGGAAAAAATTGTAACTTCTACTGTCCATCCTATTCACATGATTTTCCACTCACCACGTGCAAAAGGATTTTTGGAAAAGATAATTTTATTAGAGTAGTTTCTCACCATTTTCCAACTCTTCTCCAACATTTGTATCTTAAAAAACCTTTAGATATTTGCATAGAGCTCTTAGAGAACTACGGGAAGAATATCAAACTATTATTTAATAGAATAAGGCTTCTAGTAAATAGTGTAATACATTTATAAAGGATATTCTTATTTTATGATAAGAAAGCCATGAAATCAAATTTGATGATACAGCTATCAATTTTTGACAAAAGTCAAAATAAAACTTTCATCAATTTTCCCTTTATATATCATCTTATGACAAAGTTTGGTCAATTAGTCGGCTCATTATAACTTATTGTTAATTGACATTATTTTAAAGAATATAAACATAATTGAAATCCTGAAGATTGCCTTCTATATTATAAAAAACGATTATTATACTATTTAAATTAATATAAAAACAAATCCTGTATTGAAAAAATCAGGTGATTATACGGATATTGATTTTTTTTAAAATGATTTAGACATTGATTTCTAAAATTTATATTGCTCGATCTCAAGTTTGGATATTTTTAACAAATTTAAAAATACGAATAAAATTTGTCAATCCTGGTGTAATAGCCAAATTATTTTAATCCTACATTGTTAGTAAGATAATAAAATCAGCTGACACTACAAAATTGTGACTTATGATATATGATATAATAATTCAACAATTTTAAGTGAATTTTGAAAATATATGAAATAAAATTAGCCCGTAAATATTTTTCGTTTGTAGTTTTTAAAAACAGTCAAAAAAAAATGTCTCGACCCAAGAATCGTTTCTCCTAAAGAATGATAGTTTACTCTTTAAAATCAAGGTTGAATGAATTTAGATATAGGGTATTTAACTTTTTTGGAAGGTATAATCTATATCAATTTGAAATCCAACTTTATGTAACTTTTAGTTATATGTATTCTAATCAAATAAGAATCACAATATAGACCATATACAGAATAATCTTTAAAACTCCCAAGTGGAATTATTTGATTTTTGCACAAAAAAACGAGTCCAAGTTGTCTAATTTTCGCAACTCAAATATCTTTCTATTTAAATTTTGTATTTATTCTATCACTTTATCATGAATAGATATATGAAAAAAAGGGATTCCGGTTTTTGAACAAACTTATTTTCGAACCCGATTCTTAAACAAATTAAGGATATTTTTATTTTTAGTACAAACAAAACCAAAATCCCATGAACGATAGTGAATTAATATTTATAACTTATTTAAGTGCTGATTTTTTATTAAAACTTTGATGTATGTAATTTGTGATGTCATTCACAACAGACTTTTTTTATTTTTGAGACTTGCATGTAGGACTTGATTGCAGTGGACTATGATTCAAAATTAGAACAAGCAAAGTTCTAGATCTGCTTGGGATGACGTCACGAACCTAACATTTGCCTCTTAATATATTAAATGGAGGGGAAGGGGGTCCATTGTCCCCCAGCTAATCCACCAATACTTATACGCACATGTAGAGTGCTCACAATAGTTTGAAACTCATAACTATTTATACTCAGTTCGTATCACAATTGAAATATCGAATGGGTACAAAATACAGTCATTTGAACAGTTATGATTTAAACCACAAAATGAGAGAGTAAAATCCCTTCTCACTCCATGAAATCAATGGTTTTTTGCGCTTGATAAGTCAAAGGGGAACAAAGCCCCTTTGGTATGGTAAATCTACATATTTGAGTCTATGAAATATACTTCCCATTATTTGACGAATTAGCATTTAAATTATATGTAATTCATTTGAATATTTATAATTGTTAAAAAGTTAACAAAAAAATGAATGGTTTTATTTTTACTCCTTTATTCATCACTCGAACAGAATCTTGAAACGGTTTTTTTTTTCTCTCCTCATTAAAAAAACAGTTAGTTGAGTATTCAATATGTGTATCTATTATTCTCTCGATTGAATGTAGCTTCTTTTTTAAAAAAAATCTTTCATCACTATGACTTAAGCAAAAAGGTTTTTAATTATTAAATATTGTATTATTATTAAATGTTAATTTTGTATGAGTGCCCTTCGGGAACTGTCTTGGGGAAGTTTTCTTTATATAATATATATATATATATATATATATATATATATATAACAAAGTTGTACTTTTATTCTTTTCTTTGTTTTAAGGTAGGATGGGAAAAATTAGCCTAACGGAAGTGTAGAATCGTTATGTTTCTTTTTTAATTTCCTCTTGTTATTTTTGACTGTTCATATCAGCTAATAAGGTGATTTTTCATTTTATTACAAGGGGGTTTTGTAGGCAGTTGATAATCATCAGCTGATGTTATGTTGATATTGTAGTTATACACATGAAAAAGAAAATCAAATCTTTTCTTTCATTACGAAAATTGTGTTAGAGACATACTCACAACAACGGAAGTGAGAGGTTATCCTTTATCCGGTAAGTTTCTATTTACATCCTTTTGCAATAGGAGTAAGTATACATATATTCAATCCTTATTCTACCAAATAAAGAAATGAATGAGTGTAGAACACATAAAGTACTGTTCGTATCTAGGGGTCGAGATCCAAACATTCTCTTCATTCTTCCTAACTGAACCTTACATTTAAGACAAAGGATTTTTTTATAATCCCAGGTATTTCTTCAGGTAGAATTATCTGAATTATAATAAAAAAGTATCGAATAGTGAATGAGCCTCAGAGCAAAAGGTAACTGGTAGGATTTCTCTTCCAGGATCTCAAAATTCCATTTTCTAGGGGTTTTACACATATTAGAAATTAATTATTGCATAATATAAGATTCCTTTATGTAATCGATCAAATGAAAAGTTGAATACATATTCATGATTAAATTGAGATAATGTTTTTAACAATATACGTTGTGCAAATGATATTGTATCTATAAAAAAAAAGTTGCTAAACGAAGCACAATTTTTTATTTATAAAATACCCTTTTTATTCTTTGTTTGGGATATAATTTATGTTTTTACATATCACCTAGATGCTTTACAAATGTATATTTATTTAAACTAAGTATAATTTAACTATTAAGTTTAGTCCTATACTATTTGTTGATTCTTAGTACAAATATCTTTCCAATAAAGTGAACAAATATTGAATTTTTCACGAATGTATGGACAAGACTAGCTTAAAATTTATGTTTCCTTCATAAAATATATATTAAATTACTTAAACTTCACCGTTTTTATTATTTACTATGTTATCCAGGATTTTGCTAAAGAAAAATTTCTCGGGACATGAGAAACTTCATGTAATAAGTCACTTGTTGGCAAGAATAAGATTTAGCCTTATACTATTGCACCATTACTATTCTCCAAAGGTATTAAATAAATACTCCAAGGACATATTCAATAACTTATCTTACATTGTCATGAATATCTTGATTTTGAATATTTGAATTGTTACATTTAAATTCTGTTGTTTACCCAATTTTAATGTGTAAATTATATGTAGAAGGAACAAATGGTGTTAAAAGGTACAATCAAAGTTTTAATCAAACAAAGAAATTGATCGACCTTTTGATGATTTTTAATTAGTTTTATGTATGGCATCTAATTACGGAGGTAGTCCTTATACAATGTCGGAAATGATGTTACAATATACAAAGAAAAAAACCACTTCGTATCACAAAAACGACCAAAATGAATCATTTCGATCTCTAATAATCTCTATCTACCGACAATTGAAAGGATGGAAAGTCAGAGAATGAGCTCGTATAGATATTTACCAAAAGTATGGACTCATTCATTTGATTAGAATCCATTCACTTGAAAGGATCTGCAAGAAAACGAATATGAGTCTCGAAATATAAGTTTATATCAGTATTGAAGTAAATTGATCTTAGGCACTCAAATTTTTGAGAATCTACTTCAGAAGTATTTAGTTTAATTGTCATTGTCACCAGAGTTATTAGTTCAAGCATTTGTGCTCAAAGTGATCTTAGTAGCTCATGTTAGTCTAAAATAATATTTAAATTACTTAGACTATAATATTCAAATAAATAAAGGCCTTATTTTAGAAACAAGGACACTTACTATTTGGGATGAGAAAAGTCAAATTATATTTGTAATTTGATTCTTTCTGAGACTTGAGACTTTACCGATTTACAAATCAACACACAAAGTCTTGACCTTCAAAGACTTGAGACTGAGCTTGGACTTTCAAATTAGTGACTTTGTCGTCACACCTCTGATATCCACACGGAGTCCCTATAAACACACATAGTAAGATCTATCGATTAAATATTGATTTGTGTGCGAAATATTTTGAAGAATTCCACTCCTAGTTGAATACATCTACAAACTAGCGAAATTATTTTACAGACCTGTCAAGTTAAGAAATTATTTATTTATGATTTGGGGTCGATAACCCCCAAATGTTAAAGAACTCATATTTTTTATCAATAAAGGAAATTTGAAATCACTTTGAGGAGCCTTGGAAAGTTCTTTCAAGCCTCATATATGCATATATATATATATATATTTATTCATTTTTAAAACATTCATGTTATTTTCCAGTTGTTTTAGAAAAATGCATTAGCATTGAAAATTGCATACACCTTATATAGACTTATCATTCTAACGAGTTTAAATAATACGTACATATAAATTTGTCTAGAGTAAACAACTGTTTGTGACTAGACCTTTCTATGACACACGAATGAGTCATCAGCGAAAAACTCTAGGTACATATAATATTAATTAATATATTCACACAATATGTAAATATACGAATATTGCTCTGTAAAAAGCCAATATACGTATTGTGCTACTATACCCAGCAAACGGATATTGTTGACGCAGGTGTGAGAAAAAAAATATATAAAAAAGACGCAGATCCATAAAGCATCATCTATAACTATAACAACTATACAAAATGAAAGACAGAGCTACGTACAACAAGTTTTTACATCTGCTTTATTAAGTAGCAGCAGCAGATGCTTTGACATTTCACTCTTTGCCATGTATGTATTGTTTATCAATATACTATGTTCTAACTAATGTACATGAAGTGTGTGTCTATGCAATGTACTAATACACGCCTCATTAATGCTATCGGTATTTCTTTATCAGCAGCTCATTTTAGATGGTTAATTACATGTTATTTTGTGATTGTATGTAAAAACTTTGATTTGAAAACAGAAATCAAAAACAGAGTAATATCTGTACCTATTTTGCAATAAGCAGAAATGACTTCCCTTAATTACTTTCTCCTCTTAACCTCATCGATTGAGTAAAATGTCAGTCTTAAACATACAATCTAATATATGAATGTGTATGCATGTATTAACTCCTATCGTCAAGTTCCTTAAATCGATTAATTGAATAATTTTTTCTAATATTTACAATTTTCAAAACTTAAAAAAAATTAAGACATAACTAATTAAAACACTAAAAATGTGCACTTATATAGGAAAATTAAATATATATAATAATAACTATTTAAATACATCCATTACGGTGCAATACGATACGTTAATTACCGTATTTATTGATCCGGCAAAATCTATTTTTCTTTTTTTTTTGGATTATATGCCTCTCCAAAATCATCAAATCTATTAAAAATATATTGAAAACCAGTGCTTCTAGGTGAAAAGCTCTTTGTCCTCTAGTATAATTTCAAAAACAGTTAATAAAAAGGTATTTAAAAATAATATCTTTATAAAAAGCTTTACTTTCCCCTACCCCCCAAGATTTGAAATGGGATTTTCACAGTTGACAGTACCGAATAAAATCTTATTATATTGATTTTATTCAAATTCCGCTCATTTTATTTAAAAAAGCCATTATATGAAGTTTTCCTAAGACTTTTTTGGAATTGTGTTCATTCATGCTCGCAAGATGACTCAGAAATACTAAGTCTCAGTAAACAAACTGCAAAGTAAATGACAGTCACAGCTCTATTAACAATAGGGCGTGGACGTCATTTACTTGGCAGTTTGTTTACAAAGACTCAAAATTTCTGAGTCATCTTGCGTACATGAATATTTTGTGAGTTTGATCAGTCCTTATTGACTTTGAGGTATAACGCATGAGCGTTGTTGTCTTCATTGCTCAGGATTTTTGCTCCATTTTGCAACTATCTGTGTTTTGTCTTTCACTAGATGTTTCTTTGCTTATTATGTGATGTCAGTGAAAACTCTGTATTGAACATAAATGTACCTTTCTAATAACAATTCTTCACAATAAGTTGTATTGATAATTTTGAAATCCATACATCAGAACAATCTTGTTGTAGACTCTCTTGGACCTTACTAAAACATTCCAAACATTTGTTCTTTTGTGATACTTTTCGATAACATGAGTGTCATCTACCAGAACTCTTATTATGAACTTTTTTAACACTTTATTTTAGTTCAAAATTATTTCTATATCACTCACCTTAAATGGCTATTTTAAGCAACATGTTCTTAAATAAATTGTTTTTGCATTTCAAATACATTTTCTAAATGTTGTAATACCACGTATAGTTTAAATTTCCTTTGTTTAAAGTTCCTATAAAATTTATTGAAGAATAACAAATAATTTGCAGTAACAAATTGTATGTTCTTTGTGAAATTATTATGGAGTAAAATCATTTCTTTTACTTAGTTGATCCAATAGCTAATATTAATTCATATTTAAACTCGAAAAATACAATATAAGCACATTTTGAAGTTAATTCCTAAATACTTTTATATTATTAAAATAATCCTGGGTCAGTGTTTTTAAAATTGGATCCCTTAGAAGTACGATTGATATTCCATAGAATACTTATATTTTTTTACTATGAGTTATTTATACTAGTGAAGAAAAGCACTCCTGTCATGTGACAAGACCGTGGTTAATCCCAATTTTTACGAACGTAAAAAAAGTCCTTTAATGATTGACGCATTTTTTGTTTTACTTTTTTACTCCCATCTCCCAACCTCAGTTTTGAAATGCCAACTACAATAAATGTGAATTCATTCCGTCAATATATGTATAATCTTTTCCATCCATGTGTAAACTAATATTTTTGTCGAAAGACTAATTCTGGAGAGGAGTTGGAATATGGGTCAAATAAAGACTTTTTTTTTTTCATACAAACTCATTTAGATATTTGTGTATGGGCAGAAATGTTCGGTTATATAAAATTTCTAGTTATCGGTAAATACATTGAGATTGTCATAAAGGACGTTTAATAAATTCTGACTAAGTCTAGAGAGTCATAGAGTTAAGGTCTTGAGGCAGGCTTCCTTGTATATGACACTGGCTCCTATATATACTCTTGCTGATCTGAATACCAAGATCTGATGTCATTACTAAATTTAACAGGAGCTCCGAGTAGCAGTATCATCCACCAAAATCCTGTTAAGAAAAGCTAGGTTCTACAAATCTACTTGTTGACATTGACATCAACTTCCTCATATTAAGAAAATGAGCACAAGGAGTTTAATTCATTTATGTTATCTAAAACAAAGAGTTTTTATATTCCATAAGTGCAGTCTATATAGAGTCGTGTTTATAGCAACTCAATAATAGAAGAATGATCTCTCCTATTTATTATCATTGTAAGGAGGAGCTTGTCATAAAATAATTAAAAAAACACTGCTATAGGTAATTCATCAATGATAAAGTTTTGCACAATAAACAAAAGTATAAAAAAAGGATGAAATTTCTAATGCAAAATTATCTTGCAAAATCGTGATTCTTTTTTTTTTTTTAGTATAAAGAGTCTTATATAATTAATTATTTAAAACACTACGAACATAAATATAAATGTTCATAAAGGAGTTTCTTACATAATTTGCAAATAAAAGAGACACACATACATTCAATATGATCAACTTTTCTGCAGATTTCTATATTTAGGTAAGATCTCATAAAAAAATTATATTTTTGCATATCTATCTACGTATGAATTTTATGGACATCCCTTGATTGTAAGAAAATAAAGAATTTCATACATAATTCTAAAGAAGATGACAATATCTTTAGACAAATATAATTTCATATGTATATGGTCACCGTTTATCGATAGTCTTTCTCATGGATACTCATGGAATGTTCATGTTATATTTGGTTAGTGATATCGTAAAATAATTTAAAAGATCACTGATTATACATATATTATGTTTGTATGTAGGTATGTACCTCATAGCTTGATATATAATTACTGAAGAGTAAATTTGTAAAAGACACAAAATGGAAATAAAAACCTGTTAAAGCGTCGTATTTTATTGCCCATTTTAAAGCATGATTCATAGATTTGAGAGGCTACATATTATGTAGGTGCCTATGCATGTATACCTATATTTCAAGCACTCATAGTGTGCTTTTAAAAAATTGTTTTTCTAGTCCAAAATGAGCAACATGCCATATTGAAAGAATTTAACACTCCCCATTTCACTTATTCACCCTTCATTTTGATAATTCTATAACCAGAAAATATATTCCAGTTGGTTATGTGATGGTCCACCTTTAACTGTCCCCAAATGATTTCGATAACTTATCGAGTTATTGTCTTTGCTTGGACTCCGCCATGACAATTTTTGAATCTCCTCTAGCCCAAATTATTGCAATAATACTATATATTTACCGATCAGACATTGATTTGGATTTAAATCAGTCAATCGTGATGCCTTTTGATTGTCTTGAAAGATGTTTGATCCCAAACTAGAAGATGAGAAACAAAATCATTAACTTTTGTTATTAATAGAATTAACGTAGAGGCTATAAAGCTGATTTTAATGTATATTGTAGATATTCATGTCTAAATAAACTTAACTATAATATAACAATTATTCAGTTTGAATTAAAGTTTTTACTCTTTTTGAATTTGAAAGATTAGTCATGAGCACATTTGCACTTTGCATCGAGCAGCCGTCATAGAAAGAGTTGCTAAGGGTACTTAAAATTCAAACCTACTTTTATCTTCAATACTAAGCTAACCCAGAAAGAAATTGATTGAAACCCTATCCCTCAGACATATGTAAAATAGGGAAGGTCGTAGACAGTTAAATCACTTTTATACTTTTTGCTCCATTTTCAAAGAGCAAGAGACAATCAAGCTTTTAAGATTAAGATGTTTTCTCCTCATTTCTAGCAATTTTATTTCTAAAAGCCCTGTCACATAGCTGGAAAATGTTGTACGTCGTACTCAAGGGACTTGAACATATTCCATAATACATATGTGCATAGACCCACTTCATTAACCAAGTAGGAAATAAAATATTTTTTGCCACTTTTTTGTGGGTTAATAAGAGAAATGAGGGTAGCATATGGCTATAATCAAGAGCTAGTGGCATATGGAACCGTTGCATTCAATCACAACATGCTCCTCTACGTACAAATAAACTCATCAATATCATACAATCTCACAATACAGATGAACAGATGATCAATATTGATGAATGTACTTACACATGTAAACTTTACACTACATACATACATGTTTATGTGGAGGAAAATCGAAGATCATAACAATGACACAAAGACCAGAAGAAACACACAAACATAGCTCTAAAACTTATATTTACATCTATGTCTACAGGAAACTATAACAAAAGAAGTTGGGGGATTAGAGTGAATAGTGTTGTGATATAAACCAGAGCCATACCCACAAACAAATATCATTATTATAAAAATATAATATGACACATAAAACTTAAAAAGTTATCTCAAATTTAGTTTGATTAAGAGGAGTGGTGACACAAATGTGGGTTGTGAACCTCTTATACAGGAGTGCTGCTGATCAAAAGTAAGTAAAAAAGTCTTGCTGAATAAATTTTATTATTAGGTGATACTGATGGATATAATTATTTCAGAATTCAGGGCCGACCAAAAGACTGTCCATCTAAAATTAAATAACATGGCTCGAAGGATAATAAAAATGTTCCATTGCAATATGACAGCAGGAAATTATGTGTTTTAGTGCAAGATCTGTTGAAAATCACTGATTTAGAGTCACATTACATAAGTCATAGGTACTGTTATAAAGTGTTGTGCCTTAGTGGAGTTGAAATGCAATTGAAATTCAAGAGTAAACTCTCCAAAAGGAATACACTTAACAGACAAACATCAAATATTGAGTCTTTAAATACCCTTCAATTTTGTCCCACAAAATCGAGTAAAATATAAAATGTACCTTTTAAATTGAAGTCAATGGACTCATTTTAAAGTTTCAAGATACTTCTTAAGCTATAATTATGGTCTATAGTCAGTATAAATACCTAGTTTCAACCTTTTTATGAAAATGTTCCAAAGATCTTTTGTCTACATGTTCTTCCATAAATCATGGGATGAATCAATTTTCTCTATAATTGAATCCTAGTTGAAACTGGATTTATATCCTTGAAAACGTGATGATGAAAGTTCAGATTCAAATTTATACTTTATTATATACAGATAGATAAAAGTACACATCAAAAAAGTCAAAAAACTTATCAAGTGTCAAACAATAACAATTTGAAACAAGGGTTTGTCATATGATTACCTACTTAAACATAATTAAAAAACAATATTCATACCCCATCAAATTGAATTTATGAAATGATGTCATGTCATTTTGATGAGCAAAAAAAAAATATGTATATATATATGT
Source organism: Lepeophtheirus nordmannii (assembly GCA_963680855.1). Taxonomy (NCBI): domain Eukaryota; kingdom Metazoa; phylum Arthropoda; class Copepoda; order Siphonostomatoida; family Caligidae; genus Lepeophtheirus; species Lepeophtheirus nordmannii. The sequence continues at coordinate 18,828,049 of OY804521.1, read as the reverse complement.
CCACATATGTAATTGAATAAATATATTTACCCTAAAATAAACATGATGTTGGATCAAATCACAAAAAGCTCAAGTCTCTACCTATGAGACATGATGGTTAAAACTACATACTATGTGAAAATTGGGATTTTTGTATTTCATGTTTTTGCAATTTATATATTTTTACAAAAATAGTTTTAATTACACTTCATTATAATCAATAACATAAAAGTACTTAAGAGATTTTTTTTTCCTTTTCTGCATTTATTATGTATTGAGTTTCGTTTGCACTCATTCTTCAAACAAGAACCTACTCGACCTACGAGTATGTGTGTATAATACCTATTTTTTTTATTTTTTTTTCATTAAAGCAATAATAATAAATAAGTATTTGGACGCTAGAGGCTTCTTTTTTCTTTTCTTTTTTTGTATTTTTATAAGCAACGTTTTTTTATAAACAAATAATAAAAATAAAAAGACAAGCAAAAATGATAAAATGGAATTTGGGAAAAATATTTCTAACTTTTTTTTTATATTTATATTTTGAGAAGTTATAGTAATAATTTGTGGGTTGACAAGTACAAATTAGTAAGGAATAGATGCTGATACTATTGTATTAACGTGGAACAATTTAGATTTAACATATTCTTGTAGTTAACCGCGGATTTGTGGAAAGGGAGGAGTGCTACCAGATGGGATCACACATGCTCAAAATAATTATTACATAATAAAGTAATGCAGCAGGTGTTGTTCAATAATAATAATAATTAAATAATTATGTCAAAGTTTGCTATAAACAAATAATCATACAAGTTATAAATAATTGTTTAATTAAGGATATAAAATAAACAAGCAAAGACTTTAAAACCATGAGCCTTGAAATTAAGTCCTGATTATATAAAAAGAATTTTTTTAAAAACCATTTTGAATATATTTTCACTTTATCCCTGGCTTTGATCCATTTTTGTCGGTAACGGTAAATAATAAAATGTTTGAATGAATTCGTAAGTAGAGAATCCGGAATGACTCAGAGCTCTGAAAAAACTTGTTCAAAAATATATTTAAAATATGCGAAAAATATTTTGCCACAAATGTATTGTGTAAAAGAAAATTTAGTATCCTTGATGTACATTCTTTTTCAATTAACCTCTTTGTGAATCCATGAACACACATAGGTGCAATCATTTGAATAATATGTAAATCTATAGACCACGATACTCCGTTTTGTATTCAAAATATGTGTGATATCATGATGGGGCAATAACTTGCAAAAAAAAAAATATTTTTCGATGTTTATTTTATATTTAGGTGTAAACATGCCAAATTCACTCTCTAGCAATTTGCATCTCTTTTGCGCAAGGAATAATTAATCCCAGTTTGAATATGCAAATATTTAAAACAATATAAATATGTATATATCAACTATACTACCTGATTAAGTCTCAAATAGGTAGATAAATAAATTAAAGATATCAATGAAAGTGAGAAGAAGCTCCCCGACAAACATGTGGTAGATTAAATCGGGGAATAAATCAGCATTTTTAATCAAATACTTTATTTTAAATTAACATTTAAAAAATAAAACAAAGACTCAAACTTTTTTCTTACTGTTTCTGCCTGATTGAGATCAGACAGATCAAAAATTAGTTTGACTGATTCCTTTCTTGGTAAATTATACTCATTTTGTTTTCAATGACGACGACTCCATCAGCGACAAAATGTACAAAATCCCTTTATGAATCTGTCTAATGACAAATAAATAGTATGCAAAACTCGAGGCGTATTATATGCAATCACATATAAGGATATAATGAATAAGCCTCTATGTAATCGTAACACCATACACTTGTAACAGTTTTTATTACGAAGTTGTTATGTAGAAGAGGACCATACAGGGAGTAGACTACATATAACTTGAATATTGTACATATATGTTTTTGACAAGAACGTATACAGTCCTATCAAGAGTTATCACGTATCATTTCAGAACCATGGCTCTGTTCCATAACCATAATTTGTTTATTATCTACGCACTATGTATTTCTCTTACAACTCATAAATTATTTATATCATAGATCAAGGAAATATTTTTTTTTTTTTTTTTTTTTGTATGCTATGATGATGTCCATATCGTATTTGTATCAAGGGTGTATGATATGATAATGTGTTGATCATCATTCAAAGGGCTATGAATAAAGGCACTACCTGTTGAATTAGCAAAGAATAAATAATAATATTCATAATAACTTGAAAAGTCATAGAGATACCTTGATGGAAGGAACTCTATTTATGAATGTAACAATGTAGAGTCGTGACTTCATTACTATGTAAATATTTTTTTATTTTTTATTTGCTTACTATAGGTATAGTATATGTATGTATGTATGTATGTATGTATGTATATACACATACTTAATCTAACAAATTAGTTTGAAAAGATGTGCTTTGAATGAATCTGTGACAATTTCTTCACAAGGGAGAGAGGAACGAAGCTTTATTTCATGAGACTCGAAGGGTAGGGGAGCAGTCTCTACACTATGTTTAAATCAACCCTACCCCACCTTTTGTATATATATGTAAGAAGATACAGGGAAAAACAAAGGTATTAGTAATATTCCATGGAAATCAGTGTCAAAGAGTTTACATAATGCAGCAATATTCCGTTTTGTCGCAGTTTTGCAATAGTTCATACGCAGGCTATTAAAAAAGACATCAAATTCCCCTCCAAAACAAAATTTTTATTATGTACGTGTACTGTACAACGGTTTTTGGTGTTGCGTCCCAGTACTAATAGTAATCTAATAAATTCTCAACTTTAGGGAATTTTATAGTTTTGTTCGTTTCATTAATTATCTTATTTTCCCTTATTACTGCTATTTTATACAAAATATTAATTTTATGATTGCCTATTTTTTTTAAAAAAGCTTCTAAAATGGATTGTTTTGCATACTTATAAAATACTTTTATCCTCTCCTTTATCAAAAGTTTACCAACAAAAGGGGTTTTATATTTGGATGATTCTTAAGGATTTTGAAAGGATTCCGACAAAAATTCAAAGTTCCTTTAGATATTCCAATTTTTGTATCCAGATATTAAGTAAATGGATATTATGCTCATCTAGAAGCAAATGAGATGGAAAATCCAAACAAAAGCAAGAGAAGTAGAAGCTAAATGATGGAGCTTGATTGTCTAATATAAAAAAAGAAGATTGAAAGGATTATATTCCTTAATTATTTCATCGTGTGTAACATAAGACCTGACGCATTTTACTACTCAGTTAAGCAATGTTTGTGTTTTCGAAAGATTAATATATCAACATCCATGTTGATTTTTTCATAATGTGTAGATCATGATATAATCAAGAGTATTTAAACTTATATTTGAAGGAAAAATAAAATTAAGTGATAGCTTCTGACATCATGAACAACATTTGATAAAACATAATAATATGATTACAATAACTCCCCATCGAGATTCTAGGAAATATTGAGTGTATAAAAAGCCATGTGAGGGAAAAAAGCATTACGTCATTAAAAGTCAATAAAATGATAATTAAAGATGACGTATTGTCATAGATTAATCCGTAAGTAGTTTAAAAGGACTGTTTATTAAGCATTTTTTTCGAGTAGAGTCTCCAGTACCAGATTCGATCATCATCAAATTTAAAATTCAAGCATTCATATAAAAAGATAAATACTCAAAATATTGGACAATCACAATTTGAAATAATAATAATAATTCTGAGTTTTGTTGTAAATCCTGTCACTTAGAGTTCAAGTCGAATATGAAGTCGCATAATTGTGTGCAATTTGAATTCTAGTCCATCAAAACGTGTAGCAACTTCAGTGGGTAAAAAAATATTTTTAACAAGTATCTTTACAAATAGATTTTAATATCCCCATTTTGAATGAAGAAGGGCGCTTAAATAGTAGGAGAATGGGTGAATGTATTCCTCTAGGATTTTAACTGGGAAATATTGTATAATATAGAATCATCCTCCAAGGCTTTGACGCAAAAAAAAAGCAAAATAATTTGAACATAAGTTGATTTTTTTTATTAAATACATATTTGTAGCCATATTACTACTAGTTCATCCATGCCAAATATATTGTTTTTAATTTTAATGTCTTCATACATTATTCACACTACATTACGTGAAATTCTATTGAAATAAATAAAAAAAACCAAGATATTCTAAATTAAAGCTTCTTAACAGACGACCCACGGGACAAATACAGCACGTGAGTGGATTTTTTACGAACTTTATGATCTTTCCTAAGTAAAACCATATGTGTTAAAATGAGCACGTTGTTGGTAAAAAAATAATTCTATGATGTCGAAGGCAACTGCCCTTATGTCTCAAGCAGATTTAGTTTTAATTAAAAACATGAAAAACTTCGTCTAGTTAATTATTTTCTTATTAAGTCAAAAAACCTAAATGTGCCACTCGGTGTAAATCCTAAAATGTTTTCTGAGAGGGGGGGGGGGGAGAGATAAAAAACTAAAATAGTTTGAAAATCACTGTACTAAAGAATCAAGTCTCTTTGTACGTTTTTTTAATCAATGATTCACCACAAAATTGCTACACAAACTAATCCAACGTATCAGGGCTGTATTATTTATTGTTTTTTTAAGAAACTATTTGTAATTCAAGATCTTCCTTCTAAAGAACAATTACTGGATAAACTATACATAGGTATGTATGTATTGTACATGTATTAATTTCAAAATAAAACGAAGAAGGGGTTTCATAGTCCTTAGAAGAAGAAGAAGAAAAAAAAAAGTAATTTAAAACTATGGAAAAATTAATATTTTAAGCTCTTTTACAGATGGTCCCCTCAGTTAATCCTCTCCTTTATTCTAAACGAAAAATAATCTTCTTCCATCATTTTTAGCTCTATTATCAGCATTTTAAAGAGTTTTGTTTATTTAAAGTACATGGAATAAAATTAGGTAAGTCGCAATGATTTCAAAAAATTCAAAACAATCGCAGAAAAGACATTTGTTTAGTGTATGTTCTACTCCGAATTTCTGACTTTAAATTGTAAAAGAGAAGCTATTGTACTGTGCTTTGCTCGTTTCAATAAAATGTTATCATTTATAATGTTATGACCAAAATTAAATCATAATTAGTTCGCCCTTAGGGAGAACAAAATTATCCATGTAAACTAATTCAAATGAAAGCTGAAATGTTAAGAAAAGTGACCATCTACTTGAAAATAGTGACCACGATCTGGTTTGAAAATATGTTATCTAGTGTTATCAAAGACCAAAATTTTCAAAATTAAAATAATCTATGAAAACGGCAAATAAAAATATAAATGTATCAATCGAGAAATGTCTCACGAGTCCTTCAGAAAAAAAAACATGTGGTATGTCCTATTTATTCAACAAAATTTATAGTTTTTTTACACATTTTGTTCCTTTAAAAAAAAATGGAATAAAATTGACCCCCTTAATAAACATTTGGAAGCAGCCTCTATGTTTACAACATACCCATCTAAATAAAATCATTTGCAAGATGCTCAAAAATTATACAAAAGAAGATTACATAAGAATGTTGCATTGGTCAACAACAACAACAAGAAAAAAATCAAAATCCATGTAACGATATAAGAAAATGTGAGTAAAATATTATCCATATACATACAAACATACATATGTACATTCCAACATACATTTTTATTTATTCGAGTTCAATAACCCTAAAGATATATGTCTATATAACATACACACATACATACCTTTGTAGAAGAATTATACAAATGGGTAGTAATCCTTCGAAGTGTCTCTTCATAGCAGCTTATGTAAATAATTAAATCGTTTTAAAAATATGCTAATTTATTGTTTTGTTTTTAAAATAATAATATTAATAGTAACGGCGATGCATCATGATATTTAAAGGTTCGTTAGTTTAAAACTTACTTCAGTTCCAGGAACTATTTCTCAATCCATGACAGTCAACTTTAGCAAACCATGGCGGCGTTCCAACAATTTAATATAATACACACATAATAACCATGTTCGAGTACTAAAAACAGATGTAAAAAGTTCAATTTAAAAAAGTTGTTCGTGTGGGAGGTGAGTTCCCGTGGCTCTCCTACCAGACCGTCCTTAATGTAAATATAAACTTCTAGAAAGTTGGGAATGTGGATGTAAATACACAGATTGAGGGACCTATGCAAATGGAATCAAGAGAGATTTGTTCTTCCTCTTCTCTGTTTTTCTCACCTATTGATGATAACTATAGTGGTGTAAATTGATGGAATCCCGACGATCGTAAATTTCTTGTAAATCATGACAGTTGGCAACCCTGCAATTTTCATATCATATCCATTGATACCTTAGTTCAACTTGGAATTATATGTAGACAAAAAGATATTCACATTTTATTTATTTATTTAACTACTCGCAGGGATGCAGATGCTATCATTCCATTTATTACAAATGCGGACTCGAACATTTAATACGCCACTAATAAATACATCGGTGCATAATATCAATCTGTGTAGGAATTTTAAAGCCTATACATGAATAAGTTAGTTTTGTACAGCATAAATTTAATAAATCTTGGGGAGGGGGAGGGCATCCTGGAGTAACATAGAATATTGTGAGGATATGTCCCCACTTCCAACTGCATCCAAGCACATGGTTATTTATATTTGAGGCTTTGCAGAGATTAATTCGATTCCTTTAGATATAATTACTTCGTTGCAACATGGGAATGAAGTTACAGGTGTATTGTTTTTATATAATTATTATTTATTTTGGCTCTAGAAATGTTATCACTAAACATATACAATTTCAAAATGTTTCTCCTTAGAAATATATACTGTTTTATACAAAAATATCTTAATCAATATTCAATCAAAGTATCAAAATCACAGCAAAATATTTATAACTAAAAATAAATATTTAGACAATATTTGTATAATGACGTTCATTAGAAGCTAAATAATAAACAATAAATTAATATCAAGTTATTCCCCTAGATTTGCTTTCGACTGTTAAAACACAAACCCTTACAAATGTTGTGTCTCTATTTGTTTATATTACACTTGTTACAGTAGTATCAATTGTTAGAGGATGGGATCCGGATGCTTCCTATATTTCATTTATGAATTGTCAATATCCTCTTTATACTGATGATTCCAAGGATATCAGCATAGGAGTATTTAAAAGTACATAATATATAATATGACTTGGTTCTTTGAAATATGTTAGTGTACATATTTGGTTTGACCGTCTTCATACAAGGCGTTTTGTAAAAAAAAAAACATAAAAAGTAATTTTACTATATATGTATATATTTATGTAAATTCCTTCCAGAAATTATTTGCATGAAGAGGTTCTTCTTCTTCTTTCTTTTTTAGAAGGGAGGTCCAACAAAGAGTAATGTGAGTGAGATGCAACATACGTACAACGGGGTAAATGTGATGGTTGTTAATTATAAAAACAACCGAATGAACACCCACGTTTTTGGGCGTACTCTCTTTTTCCTCCTGACCGTTGTGTCTAGCAGCTAGCAAGCTCATGACGTATACACATACATAACAACCAATAGTTATTAAAATACATAATATATAAGTTAGATAAATATTCTTTGTATGGAATAATATGTTAGGACTTAAAAAGCATATTTTGTAATCATTAATGAACCAGCTAATGGGTGAGCCAAACATACTTTACCAAAGGCGTATAATTACGCATAATACTATACTTCAATTACAAGTAAATCAGGTCTTTTAAGAAGGGGGGGGGGGGGTTATTATCATTATTTTTAATAAGAATTTTTTTTTAAGGATGATGCAATGCGTTTGTGCCATGGTGATATCATATCACTATCCCTAAACCTTTCATCCAACATAAAAAAGCCCGAAATCAGTTGGTAGTCAGGCAAGTATTGTTGGACTGCCTAGTATTCTTCATTCGGTTGAAAGAAACTCCATCCTTTTATCAAAAGGGGAAAAAACGATATGAAATAACATGGCAGTCAGCCAATTTCTGCCATCTGTAGAATTATTATTCATTTAATAGAAACCAACTGTTTACCACCAGTAGCAGCCTGGCTTGACTTTCACAGAGAGAGCCATGAATAAATATATCTACTTCTAGACTATAGACTTAAAATAAAAAAATTGCACCTTACTTTCATTCATTTTTAATATTAATCTTTTTCTTAATACTTTTTTTTTCAGTTTTCACACTTTTCTAAAATATGCCGCCCCTTTAAAATATACAGGGCTGTAGTTCCACTGCTATACTGCCATTGTTCACTACTTAACAAGGGCTAATTGATGTTTAAGCAATCAATGTTCAGAACACAAATAAGAGATTAGTTGGAGTAGTAAAAAAATAAACAAGTGAAAAAGAATAATGTGTTTTCACTGACGTCACACTAAATGGCACCATGTTGGAGAAGTATCTATATAGAGTTGATATACTTATTAAATAAAATGGACAAATTTTCCAACAAAAACAATATTAAGGAAACTTCAAATAATGCTTTTAAAAAATAAAAAAGGTTAAACACCTGTAACAAATACAACTTAATGTCAAAGAGAAAGAGTGATATTTGAATAAAATCAAATTAGTACTAGGTTCTGAAAATTCCTACTAAATGGCTATACTTTTACAATTAAGTTTGTTTTGAAGGAATTAGGGACCATAAAAGAATAATAATTGTAGAAGAATATTTTATCTTGAATGTGTGAATGTACATATAGTGATGTAATAACATATTTATAATGCATATTACTAGGGTTTGAAATATATTTTTGATAGAGGGTAAAGTTTTAAGTTCTCTTATTTGTCGGTCCTATCGTAACATCACGATTTCCTTCATTTTAAAGGAAGAAAAGATTTTTATTCTTATAAAATTTAGCTGTTTATGACTCTTTTAAGATGACCGACTTTCACAATGATGACGTCAGGTCAAAAGTGTAATGAACTAAGGCCGTCTGACAAATAAAATTTTGCAAGCTGTTGCTTAACAAAAATAGCAACTCCATGTATTGGTACAGTTAATAGCTCTTAGCTAATAATATTATGTATTTGCTTACAAGTGTTACAATAGGTTTGATTAATGTTTTACCAAATGAATTGGATTTGTAGCTAGAGAATAGTAGAGTAAAGAGGGGCACACTACCTATGAGTATAATTATATATAAACGTTTTTCCATTTCATTATTTATCCACGAGGCCATAGGAAGGAGTCCAACCCTTTTCTATTGAAATAGGCTTTATATTCATCTATGCATAATATGGAATCATGATGATGATAGGAGCATTAGTTAGTATCAGTCATATAACCCTCATGATTATAAAATAATTTATATTTTATTGCTTCCGGCTCGTTATTAGGTATAAGATGAACAAAGTGATAGAAAGACTACATATGATTCTCCACCCTTTGGACTTCTTATAAGAATATTATGGATCTAATAAATTTGGTGGGGTGAGTGGATGAATGTATAGATGCTCGTTCGGGTCTGAGCATCTCCGGGGGGAAATAAACGAATAAATGTTTATAATACATCGTAAATATAGAATATTATTGTTTATTTGTATTGGCTCATAAATGAATATACATTGATGTATAAATATGTTGTGACTCTACGAAAGAACAGTCCAATGAAGTTCTATGCAGTTGAATAAAGTATTATTTTTATTATATATATATTTACTTTTTTTTGGGGGGGGGGGGGAATGAAAAAATGGCTGACCAGGGGTGAAAATAAGTCGATTCATTTCTATGTACCACTGAAATATTCATTGGAGGTTCTTTGTACCAGCAAAATGTGAGAAAGGCTGTTCTTGAGATTGATTTTGGTCTCAAAACCAATTTTTGAACATCTTGGTTGTTGGTGAGGGGACCATGAAGACAAAACAGATAAAGACCTCAATCAGAACCAGTCATGAACGTATTTCTGATGTAAAAAATAATCTACTATTAGTCATAGTAACAGCAAGAATTTAAAACTACTTTTACCCTGCTAATAATCTGATATCATAAACGAGATATAGGAATTTTCTATCAAAGTATGAAAATTTAGGTTTGTGTCGCTTTTAATTTAGATCGAAGGATAATCGAATCTCCATTACATCACGAATTACTACGTACGTCTTTTCTACAGTCTATACTATCCTAGGTTATCCTTCTTTACTCTGAGAAGTCCTTCTTTTCAATGTCCTTTCCTTATATTTTGATGTACTTATGAGAGTGAATTTTTGATGCTCCAGGATTAATTGATACTGAAACGACATTTTGAAAATAGCAAACAAGATTGGCTTTATATTCAGTAATTATTAGTTTATATAGACGTATATACCTAAAGCAGCCATCATTCTAAGATTTGCAATTTTATTCCATATATAAATAATCTCGGTGGATGTCACATCTTACATCCACTTTGCTTCATGTTTATCATTTTATGACTACCAGTTGCACGTTGGAGGCTTGAAAAGAAATTGAAAAACATTTTGTTTCTGACATAAATTCAAATCCTACAAGGAAAAAAAGAATTCTTCAAAAAGTGATGAACTTTAAAATAAAGGACAAGACTTTTGTACATCGTAGCCATTTGAGATTTTTGACTAAGATATTCGAATAATTACCTGGAGTATCAACATTTTTATCAAATATAGATTATTAATTTTGGGAAATCATGCTGGAGCTCCACGTATTTTTGTTAAAATTCTAAATAAACTTAGTTTCAAATCCAAAAAAAATATGTTTTCTTAAGAAAATTAAAAAAAATCTTTTTAGAAAAAAGATTTAAAAGTAATTTCAGTTGCACAAATTACAATCACAACCCGAGCTTGGTCTTAGCCAGTTTTTGGATCCGGTTAAATTTCCCCAAAACTACCATTGGGACATACTTAAGAATTGATCAGGTATATGAATTGTTTTATGAATTCGGTAAATAGCCCTAAATAGATGATAATCTAAGAGCTGTGGAGATAATATAACGTAATAACTTTTAATTTTGGATCATGTTTCTTTTTGAAGGAAATGTTCAGAGATGAAATGAAAATCGACACCTGTTGGTCGCAAAAATAAATTAAAAATTCGATCTTTGTTAATGCCATGAATAAGATTTTTTGTTTTTGTTTTTCATTCTTTAGTATTGCAAAAAAAAATCTTTTAAATTATATTTCAATTATAACTAAAATATTGTTTCTTTAGACTTTGTTTGAATATGTTTGTTTATTTTATTAGGATTATCTTATTAAACTGTATCTTTTCACACGTATGTATCATCACATCCGGTTTAACAAGTGATTGTAAACACCAATTTAGAACATGGGCGCCGGAAGCATGGGCCCAAAGCGCCACTGTCCCCTCACTTTTTGGAAAACAATAACAATGAAACGTTGCAGAATCATCGTATTCTCTATAATCCGTCCCACTCCCCCCCCCCTCACACACAGACACACTTGTGAATAGGTTTCGACGCCTCTGATTTGGACATCCAAGAACAAAGGGACAAGTGCTCAAGCACTTTTTGCCTTCCTCTCTGCATGAACTTCCTTAGAAATACGTATTTTTACTACAATCATGATGGCAATTATACTCAATGTAGCTCAATGTTTCCTGCATCAGTGTCCCGGTCAAAGGTGAGATTGTTTGATCTTATTGAAGTTCCTACATTCCTCTTTTTCTCTATTCAAAACGGGACCTTGGCTTAAAATATCTCGCTAAATAAGCATCTCATAATCTGAAGTATCCATTCAAAAAAAATTAATAATAGATCTTGAATAACTTATGTAATAAAGTGGATGTTGTCTATTTAGTTGTCGAATTGTTTAGATATTGAGAAACATAACTCAATGTTGTGACATAATAACAATACTACTTTAATTTTTGTTTTAATGACCTAACATCAACTACAGATTTGCCGAATCGTGAAGGAATTCAAGTTTAAGGGCCCTTACTCTTACTTCGGTAGGATATCATGCTTTTCGGATTTCACTAGGCTGACGTTTGTTCCTGGCTCCTTTATCCTTATACATAAAATATTTAGAACCTCCATTATTCATTTGTAGATATATAAATCTTCTTATCCGCTTATATACATTTAAGTCATTTGAGATGAGGACTTATAAGTGCTGTATATAAAATAAAATAAAAAGAACAGCAAATGGTTGACCGACTTTCCAAGTGGCATACCTCATCAAAAGAGAGACTAATGTCTATCAACAATATTTAACAATATTCATCACTAGAAAAAAAATGCAAATGATGAATATGATAATTAATTCAATCCACATTAAATCAATTTATTTATATATTTCATAAATGAAATATTCATTCATACATATTTAAGTGTAAGAGTGAAACAAAGGCACAGAGTATCTATATATACATAGTATAGTAGTGTCTACTTATGATTCAATCCCTCCTACAAAGAAGATAAGTAGTCGTATTCAATAAACTCATTTCTTTTATCCAGAGTCGTGGAAACGCCCGTTGAATGCTTTTAATTTAAACTGTAAATATATGTATTTTTTTTATTATGTTTTATACTCTTTTTTTTAATTAAAGGATCATTTGACGAATATTATTATAGTTTTTTAAAAGAAAGAATTATGTATGTATGCATTAAATTAGGGAATACACCTCTTACAAACTAATTGCTGTACATAGATGTGACGTCATACATCTGTTTACTTACATAGTACCAAGATCACACCCAAGGACTTTAAAAGGATTGGATGCTCATACACATATGTGGCCCTTCAACACAAAAGTACGATGTTTTTATAAAAATTACATTTGTATTCTAAAACCAATGATTATCCTTTATTTGGTTCTAAGTTAATTCTCCAAAGGGGCTTCAAATTTCACTTACCTAAAGATCGACAAAAATTTTATTTTAAAGACCATAATGGAATCAAATAAAGTTACACAAATTAAATGAAGACTCTACATAGACCAGGGTTATTAAACTTTCATGTAAGTTTGTTCGAGTTTTCAGAAAATAAGTATTGATTTGTAATTGTTGTTAAATATATACTTCAATTATTATAGAATAACTCTGCTCTTTCCTATGAAATTCATGGGTATCTAATATTTTTCCCGAATTTGAATATGCAGTCCATAATTGGCCAAAATATACCAATAAAATATGAGGCTGTTTGTTCGCGTGTCATGGAGATTTGCTCTATGATTTTTATTTCATATTGTTTTATGTCGACGCATCACATATATACACATAAAAAAATAACTATTCTTGGATTTTATATCAAAAATTTAATAGGATTTGAACTCTTCTTACTTGGGTAGCTCGTAAATCATATCAAATCCCCCTAATTACTCTTTTAATAAAGATTGGATTGACATGACAAATTAAAATTAATTTGTTTAGAATAAACGATTACATCAACTAGTTTCTGTTTTTGTTTTTTTTTCAATTCTCATCTCCCTATGGATCTAATCAATTATAAAACTAATGAGAGGTAGGAACAGAGTATGGATTGTATATATACATACTGTAAAGGTAGCTAGTGGACACTAATTATAAATATATTCAAAATTTGTCAGATGGAAACAGAGGATAAAATAAATATATATATATAAACAATATGTATTTAAATGTTCAAGTATTGTTGAAATTGAAATAGAGAGTCTTAATAATATATATATTGCTCACGAAGTACTTATCTACCGCCACCCACTGTGCCATCGTAGATACCTAAGTTTAAGAAACATTGCTACAAACAACAGAAATGGGGTGTGGAAAACTTAGTAGTACTCAATAAAACGTTTTGAAAATAAAATAATAAGAAAAAAGAACTCCAATAATAATATCTTCACATAATGAGAAAAAGCATTATTGTATTCGAGATCCTGATTAGTTTCATGAAGTGATAAGCAAAAAAAGAATTGTACCTCTGAATGTATGTATACATATTTTAAAAGAATCTCTTTTCCTTCATTTATGTAGATACATAAATGATGACTTCGTTCCCTCGTTTAGTATCTACAAAGGGGATTGTTTTGTAAGGCTCAAAGAAATAACAAGATAATATGTAATATTATACATATCAAATCAATAGCCAAAGTTTTTCAATCCTCAAATTGAACATCCAATTAAAAAAAGTTTCCAAATAAAGGGAGCACTTGAATATAAACAACTCCACTTATTTATAGAAAGAAGTCACGTCTGTCATTGATTAAGATAAATTATAATATGCAGTCAATGAATAGTGCGTTTTTACTTAAATTCATCAGTGTGTGTTAGTTGGCTATCTTGAAAGAGTCATAAACAACTAAATTTTATAAGAATAAAAACCTATTCTTCCTTCAAAATGAAGGAAAATCGTGATGTTACGATAGGACCGACAAATAAGAGGACTTAAAACTTTACCCTCTATCAAAAATATATTTCAAATCCTGGTAATATGCATTACAAATATGTTATTACATCATTATACATTTACATAATAAATAATTAAACAGTCAATAAATTAACTGTAATTTTTCTGGGATAAGGTTATACAACTTTGCCGGTTGTAAATCAATCCAGGACAAAATTAATTGTTAAGGTATAGCCATTTTTAATTAAATTATTAATTTTATTTTATTAAAATTTCACTCTTTGGTATCAAGTTGTATTCAATACAGGTCTTTAGTCTTTTTTTATTTTTAAAATCATTAGATGAAGCTTATTTAATATATATATATATTATTTTTCCATTTCATTAAATAAATATCTCAACTCTAGATATGTCTCCCAACATGGTAGGACAATTCCTTTTATAGATAAATATTATTTCGTGTACAAGTTCTAACAAAAACATGAGTTAAGATGAAGCATTTAAAATGAAGAATAGGCAATGCATATTTATAATGAGGATTCTGTATTCATTGAGTTTTCAGTAGATTGTTGATTCATCAATCGTGTCATGCTTGACTTTTTTGATGAAAATGACTAATTAATTCATATTCTAATGTTCATGGGTCTACTGTTCTTTCACTCGTAAAAGAGTAGTATACTAATTGATCAAAATAAAATAATAGTAATCAATTAATAGCTGCTAATTTATTAAAATGAATGGTTGTTATAATAATGAAGTAAGACGTTATGAGACATAGAAATTGATATTTGTACAATCTCCTTGTACAAATCATAATTTCTACAAAATTATAATATATATATTTTATAAATAGGTATTACATAAACATTAATAAAAGTGACGTCATTTTGACTGTTATATAAATGTTGACATAATCTTTTAGATTAGTGTCTATGAATTCAGAACGTTATTTCACTTAACTAACATACAAATGTACTATACACCAACATTTTTATCAGCTCATGAAACTTCCCTAATTTCAAATTTCTTACTCTTGTCTTTTAAAATTAGGGTCTTGAATGTTAATTGACTAAACTCGAGGTTGTCAAATGTCCTGCTATTAAATATAGAATACAATACAATATATCAACATTTGGTCAGGAATGTCGTAGTAGGCTAATTGTATACATGCTGATATCGAGCTTTTTTGTTATTTTTGAAGGAAGGGTCGTGATATGTAATAAAATTTCTTCTTCATTAGAACTGACTATTAGTTGGAGCCGATGTATTTTCATCGCAAATTTGAATCGTCGGTTAGATTAATAAATGCATTCTACTCATTTATAGATATGATGATAGTACTAATTAACATGTAATATAATTAATTATGATAAGGTTTTGCGATACTTATCAGAGCCTTAATAGATGGTTCATTATTTCTAAAGTTTGTTTTGCTTCTATATGTATGTACGACTAGCAAAGGAATCACTAATTTCTTTTTCGTTTAAGAAAAAACATTAACACAAACAAAAAACTTTAGATAAATTATTTTCGATTAATTTTAATGATTTACGATCTCTGTGTATGCTGTTGTATTTATTATTCAAAATCCTAAAAACTCACTCTTACAAAAACAACAACACCTTCAGATCTTTTCTCATGCCAATTTTGTTTTTGTTTTTATTAGTAGTCTGAATGGGTCATAAACATACATACGTGGTACAAATGGATTTAAATTATAAAAAGAGTTAAATATCAACCCGGAGTTTATTTTTTATATTATTGTTATTTTCATTTTTTTTAAATGTATAAAGATAAAAACTTCAATAACCATATAAATAAATTCCTTGTGACTCCCTTAAATCTTAATCCTTTTAAATTGAGAGGTAGAACCCTCACCATGAGTTAAACGATATAAAAATTGAAAAGCTGGGAAAATAAAATACATATAATTCAATTTAAATGTACATATGTATGTACAACTCTATCATGGGGTGTCTTAGCAACCAACCAACCTCATAGCAGTTTTTTGTTATTTTGTTTTATAAGATACACACATGTACATATCTTTTCTTTTTGGCCTGTTGTTTTAATGAATATAACAACAAAAATAATAAAAAAAGAAGAAAAGAGGGTTGAGAACGTCATAGGTTAAACACAGGTGTAAAATACTCAAAGTATATGTGACGTGACCTACAGAGGAAAAGAAACGTTTTGTATTTCTTCCATGTAATGAACTCTAGTAAAAGTTTAACATCATGTGTACGAGCACATATCTCCTACATTCACACCCCTGATTAAGAACATATTTTTCTATAAGCAGGGGCATGTAAACCAAAGCTGACCGCCATTCCATGAGGATTGTGATCAACGTGTCAGACTATTTTCAGGATATGAATATCAAAAAATAAGAAAAAGAGCAGCAGCTAACAAAAAAAATGCGTAGTAATTCTTTAGATAATAAGGATACCATTCTGCATAGTTCACCTTCTTGTTAAAATGTGGAAATATTTGGATCCTTCCACTAGTATTCTATAGACAATAAATGAGATTGCCGTTGGCCATTAAAACAACTCATTTTTTACCTCTTGAGTATCTACATACATGGGAGTAGACACGTAATTTCATGTGAATCAAAGTACTAAGGGAATGTATTCTACATATGTAGTAATGACCCATACTGCTACCATGTCCATTAGCTTATGAAAAAAATCAACAGACACAAAAGTGATGTCGAAGAACTACATAATAAGAAGCATGATATCTTGTTAAATGTACATATGTATGTAATTTATAACTAAGAAATACATAAACAGTATAATTTAAGCCACATACATATCTCTTATAAGAAGAATACATATTTTATATAATATATTAAAAGAAAAACAGAGAACCATGATTTGACATGCGTTTCGTGCTAACCGCAGGGTGAGAAATTGTATCCACAATATGTTTTATATGTGTATTTTTCAGAAGGAAGTGACAAGGAGAGAAGGAGGAGGGGAGGAGAAGAAGAGGCTCATGGTAAATACATATAATAGAGTTCGTTAAAATTAAGTTCGAAAATAAATGTTCTTATAACTAGCAATCACCTATCTGGGAAAGACTTTGGGGGAAATAATTAATATTATTAACGACGATTTCTAATGAAAGGATTGAGTCTGATGTGTTTTTTCCTAGTAATCAGTGACTACAATAGTAGGGTCTACCTATAGACAATATCGACACATTATATGTACATATGAATGATGTTCGATAAATACCTTACTCAGTGGATAATTATACACTATAATTATCCATTTGATTCATTAATAATAACTAGTATAATATGAACTTAGATACATACCTACATATACATATATAACATGTATATTTAATCCAGGCGTGAGAGATAACATAAGTCAATATAACAAAGTCCAAATGAGAGTGGTTTTTTGTAATGTTTCTAAATATAATATTATGGAAGCTAAAGTCTAGGGCTTAGGTATATCAACAATTCTTCTCTTTTATATAGAGGTCATGAATAGAGTAACTAGCAGGGGTTAAAACTGTCTTGGAAATATTTCCCTGTTATAACTGGGGGAAAAGCTGGAACACCTCTTTGAGAAGTACATTTGTGACACCCTTTGAACTGTAGTAATTAGGCCTCTTTTTACACTTTTTGTTTGTGCAAAAAACCGAATGAAAATTTAAATCAAGCACTCTCCTGGTGACCAGATTTATTTATTCTCCCTTTATTTACGGAGTTGATTGCGCTAGTTTTTAGCTGAACTTCTATTATAAAAAGTTAACATTTTCCCATTAATTAGTTACTGAGAAGAAGGGAGTATTTATTGGATTTCATTTCGGAATTTGTTAAAAACCCCTTTACAATACACACTTGCCATGGTAAACCAAATATAATGTTTCATGCTTCATTTGTTGATCATTAAATGTCATGCGAGTTGGTGCATGAGAGAAATATAACGCTATTTTATATATTTGTTTGTAAGTAAACTTTATGATATGTTGACTTCTTAAACAATCGTAAATATGACATGCTCTAATTTATATACATAATTATAATTATTGATTATAGTCAAAAATACTTTTTTATTTGGAGTACGTTCATCCTTAGTTTACAACAAGAAATTGTACCATACTTTTTAGTATTTGTGAACTTACTACCAGATATTTTAAAGTCTGTAGATTAATTAATCATTTATGACGACATATATTCTTTCCCATATAAATAAATAGAGCAACAAATGAAAAATGTCATTCTTTTATCATATAGCCATATTTTGTAGTGAATGTAAATAGATTGATATTTAATGTGAC
This sequence comes from Lepeophtheirus nordmannii, assembly GCA_963680855.1. Classification (NCBI taxonomy): domain Eukaryota; kingdom Metazoa; phylum Arthropoda; class Copepoda; order Siphonostomatoida; family Caligidae; genus Lepeophtheirus; species Lepeophtheirus nordmannii. The sequence continues at coordinate 18,809,449 of OY804521.1, read as the reverse complement.
AAAGAGTGATGAAAACGTAACAAGTAAATTGTTTTTAAATTTACTTATATAAAAATATTATATGCAGTAAACATGGATCTTGAAAATCATGATGAGTATAACTATGGAATGATCCTTACATAGTATATATTATATTAGAAATTTTCTATGATATTATCATACACTAGGAGCTAAATAGTTTTGGAAATTCTAGCCCATCTGTTTTTGTATATTTGTAGAGTTATGTTCGTTTTTCTACGAATAGCCAATAAATTACAAAATTAATTGATGGCTTCATCAGATTTTTGACATGTGATCCCTTTAAGACACTGCAAAGAATATAGACTACTTTTTTCTGTCCCAATGGCCAGGGCAACTATTGGGCGTCTGTAAATTCAGTTATTATTATTATTATTTTTACTTCATGTTATACTCTTGGCATTTTATTAAAAACTTATTTTATATAAAAATATTGGCCATAAATGTTAATTTTCCATCCTACAAAACCATGAGCTTATAATATAAGAATACTACCTTTCTATGTTAAATATAAATAAATGAATAATAAATAAAGTTATACTACAATTTAATTATCAGAAAAAATAGAAAAAATCATTTATGAAATATATATGTTTATCGAAGTGATAAAGTCAACTATTTTTCAATGTACTAAAAAGTGCAAAGGGTTACTGCAAGTATTTACTAATATATATATATTCGAGTCCTACTAACAAGTTTGTCATCTAAAGCTTCGGTCTGAATCGACTTTTTATTTACTGTTTATGACGTAAAGTTATTTTAATATGAGCAACTATTGCTATGATGACATCATATGATGTTTTATAGTTGCAACAGTACAAATGTAGTTGTAATGAAATGTTACTCAAACAACGTTATAACCAAATCATTATCAAATCCGATGTATTTTACGTCAGTTGTTCGATTTTCTACTTTTTTTGCTCCTTAGTTGTGTTCTGAATGCTGATTGATTATATTTGAATTAGATGTTGTTACATTGTGAACAATTTCCTACTCTTGAATAAGGAATAATCCCTCGGTTTGGAAGAATTAGCTTACTAACAACTGATTTTTTTTTATTTTTAAGGATGAAAGACTGAGATACAATCCAGATTGAATCTTTGTGTTCCAGTTTGAATCTATTTGTTTCTCTATGAAAATTGTTTTCATAATTTTTGACTTACAACTTGAGACCGTAGTCTTGAATAAACATCTGTGGTCAGAATTAAAATCACTTGAAAATGGGTCAAAAAAATTATGTCTCGAATTGAGTCTCAAAATAAGTAGTAACAGAGTAATATTAATAGTAGATGTCATGAGTTGTCATTACCATTTTTTTAAATGATACACAAAGAACAATCCATTGCTTCTCATTTTTTCTTCCTATTTAAATCCATGCTCAAATAGTCACTTCTTATATGGAGCTTTATTCGTTAAGGAGGCTTTAGTAATGAGTATCTTCTTCATGAGAAAAATAAATTATTTTACAATTTAAAAAAAAAAAAAAAATAGACATATTTTGCCGTACAAATTTGTACATAGAGCAAGAATACTTATTTCATAACTACAATAGCTCTTACATTCCATTTAAGGTCTTATATCCTTGAAATTCCTTCTTTCCTTCCTTGCTTGTTACTCTCTCGTACATACATATTATATATCTCCTCATTTATCGATAAATGTTGGTGGCATAATGAAGTGCCTCAAAGACCGTCTTTGAATATATAACTATTAATTACTTTTCTTCCATTGTTTCTTACTCCAACGTGCTTGTTTCTCTTTCATTTGACTGCATGTAACAAATACACACGTACACACAGTCATTCTTCAGGGTGCGAGTCCCAGTTTTTGTTTTGGATGCCTTGAGTGTTGTTTAAGGTAGATAAATAGCAAGTCTTCTTGCTTTTATTACTCCTACAAGATCTTGGAACTTGCAGTCAGAATCCACGTTAGTCTCATTAAACTGCAACTTAAGACACAACTACGACTCGAAATAAAGGATACATACTTTAGTAAGATTTCAGGCTTGCATGAGATTCACAAATATCCTTTATTTTAAATTATTATTCATTTAAGTTTATTTTTATATGAAGGACATTGATGATGACTGAATTATTGTTGGGGACTCGACCTCAGAAATTGGCATCGTGACGCATTGAAGTCTCATTAAACAGAGACTTCAGGCTCGACTCTGAGTTGTTGGGAAAAAGCTTGTAACTTGACTCAGACTCAAGCTCAAACAGAATTTCAGACTTGACTCGAAATTGTACAGAATGACTCATGAACAGCGGTTCGAACTCCTACAATGTGAAGTCAGTAGCCATTCACATCATTACAACTGGACACATTAATCATAATTACCATCGAGCGATATTTTATAGGTGGAAGCTCAAGATTAGTTTCGAGCTTCTCACCAGCGGATGTTGCTCGTAATGAAAGGATTTACTGTAAAACATACATAGGTACAAAAAAATAAGAAGAAGAGATGAACCGTTAGTAAGATTGAGAAAAACAAAAACATCGATAGAAGGAGGAACACCACAAAAGATTCTATGAGCAGGGCCCATACATAGGGGGCGGAAGTAGACCCTCATATACATATGTATGTAAATATATACCTATGTAGTTTCAATATGTTATTGAGCAAGTGATGGTAGAGGTCTGAATGGGACCACACTCTTTTTTCAATGTGTTTAACATACCATGAAATATATGTACATGTGCATAATTATAAACTAAAATGAGTTAATCACTCAATTTGACCTTCTCATTATATGTAAATACATACATATATACATGTTACATGCATGCAAGACAATGTCCCTTCTCCAAGAAGTAGTCATTTATCGTACATAGAAATAGAGAAGATGCTGATGATGGAGGAGATCTTTTAACCTTTTATTATTAGGAGGAAGGAGGAGACGCGAGAGACAAAGAAGATTACAGAAAATGTTTCTCAGCCTATTTTCTTTGAGGGGGTTGAATTAAACAAATAAGACTTTTTAAGGATAAAGAGTTGAAGAAAAAAAAACTTCAACTCATTAGAGAAAAAAAATAAAAAATAATTATCGTTATCGTCATAAGAGAAAAACTAATCCATTTAGTGATGGATTGGACTAATTTCTTTTTTCTTTCTTAATTCAACATAACCATCACAAAACTGGTTTAAAAAGAAAGATGACCCACATAAAGGTTGTACCTTAGAAGGAAAGTATTCAATTAATGGATTCACAAATATCATTCTATAGAAAAATTTCACCACTACCGTGTGGCAATGCCTATTATACATATACATTGCCACCCAAAAATAAAAAGTTTCACACAAAGACTTAATACATATATGTACATAGTTACATTTATGTACGAAAGTATTGGACCCTCCCCTATTTTTTTCATTACATAAATCATCATATTTCAATGGTCTACATTCTTTGTGTGTCCAGTATAAGCAGAAAACTATTGTAAAACTTTTATTTATAATCACAGTTAGCAATCATTTTTGAAGCATTTTCACCATGTTCATTGCAAGGATTTTTAAATATATGTCTCCAATAGCCCATACGAAATATATTTAGTTCATCAAATTTCTTAAGTATACTATTAATATATGTATAGCACGAATCCCTCTATTTGTCTGTTAGTTAGACTGAACATCACTGTCAGCCAGGAGAGGAGGCAAGGTAGAGTGGACTAAGGATAACTTGAGCCTCAAAAGGACTTGACTATGTCTCGTTAGTCTCTGAGTTTGCTCGAGATCGTTGGAGGCTGATTTGAAGGCCAAAATGGGGTTTGTAAGATTATGAGGCCAAATTTGAGGTTGACTATGAACTCAAAAGTTTCAAGAAATGATCAGTATTAGGCGTTCGGGTGAAGTCAAATGACCTCCACGTGGTTATCCAAGATCAATAGAGGATTTTTGGTGTTATTTTCCTCAATCATTGCACAATGTTCCATTCATGTATGTATCACAGGACACCGTTTTAAGACTGGTATACTACAAGGTTTAATCCTATGGCGTTGAAACTAAAAATGCCAACCATTTACAAAATAAATGAAGTAAATCAAAGTCATTTAAGATAATTTTTATATTCATCTATTAAAGCTATTCGCGAGTACGTGTTCAAGTCAAGCCTCGAGTCTTGAAGCACATGACACGAGTATTCTCATTTCGATTCTGAGTCAAGCCTTAGCTCAAAGTTGGACAAGAATTAAGTGCGACTCAAGTCCGAGTCATGAGTCCGATTTTCCAACTCTGCACTCTTAACGGTCATTTTTTTACGATTCTATGTCAAGTCTTTAGTTTTTGAGCTCGAGTTCAATTCATGTATAAAGTCTAGAACTTTGAGTTCGGGTCGAATTTTAAGTCATAGTTTAGTGAAATTTAAGCACAAGTCATCATTTTTGTTCTCTAGTACACATCTGGTTCATCGACTACTCCTTCGAGACAATTATACGTACTTATTAAAATCACAAAACTCCTTGGTTATGCTTAGACATGAGCAAAGTGTTGAGATGTCGTTGAGTTTAAGGGAGGAAAAAAAATATCAATTGTTACAAGTACCTTGATAGTTCGAATTCAGTCATCTCTGTATCGTTGAAGCAAGAGTTTACTACAATTATAAGTAGCTATTGTGTATTATTTAATATTGTCAAATAACAATCAGCAGATAAAATGCAGAGGTAACAGATAGTAATTGTAGGCACGCTTTTTTATCTCAACAAAATGTTCATCACTTGTTATACTAGTGTTTCAGTTTGTATAAAAAAATTAATGGGTGCCAGTAGTAAAGTGTGTTATGTCCACCAGTATTGTTAAAAGTCATCAATAGGGAAGCTCATAAATATATGTATAGCAGAAAACTTCTAAAGTATTCACAATCCCAACCCTTTTAGAACTCTTGGAGCTTTTTCATTTCGTGATGGATTTTTAAGAAATTAATTACCATATGGTAGGTACGGAGTATCAACTTATTATACATAGGTACATATTGATAAAGGTATTTTATAGAGTCTTTGAAAGGATCATCAACTGCTCCTTCATCATGTCAGACGTGGGCGAGAACGTGTACCAAGTGGATGGGGTTTCTGAGTGAATCGCCCATAACAGTACTAATAATAAGTACATAATATTTAAGTATATAGAAAGAAAGAAAGAAAAAGAATTGATATTTTAGTATATTCTGTATGACTTTTATGAGTATGTATATGTATAGGCTTAAAATTATGTATAAATTTAAATGTATTCATTCGTAATTATTTACTCTCTTATTTTAATTAAAAACTCAGATAGCATCGATTAATTATTTATTTATTCTAATTAAAATTGATTTTTTTTCTACACTATACACATAATATGTATAATCAATACAACGACATTAAATGTCTAAATATACAAAAACAAAAAAAACAAAATGATAAAATTAATTGATGAAGTTATATGTATGTATAGTGGTTAAAGACATAACGGATATACATACATACTTTAAATAAAGGCTTAGTCAATCCCAAAGAGACAATTAGAATATTGTGATATAAACTTAACTTTTACATAAGTAATGTATAATAATGATATATGTAGGTATGATTGAATATTAAAAAAAACGCACACAAAGATATGGATGGAGCTCTATACTTACCTCTTTTATAGCAAATTTGTAGAGTGTGAAATTAAAAAAATATATTTTATTGCCTAATATACGCCCTCTATCTCTCTCTCTCTCTCTTTAAAATGGTTCAAATTCTTTATTATTAGGATTTATAGGTAGTACAATTCCTATTAGTATCTAATGTACATATATTATAAATTCATGCCTACTATATGAGGGGCTACAACACAAAAATAAATTGTGGAGAAAAATACTAAACAAAGAAAAACTGATTTATATTTTTAGTTCCTCTAATCAAATACTCACAATTAATTTGTGATCTAAAAATTGAAATGTAAAGATCAAAATTTTAATAAAGTGGAGTCAAACTTTTTCATAACAATTAAATTCAGCTTTCATTGTTGGTAATTTTCGCTCTAACTTCTTCTTTCACTTCTCCAAATTGTCGCTACAATGTCAAAACTTAAATAGTCATGCATATTTTTTCTTTATCTATGAAAGTCAATAGTAAAATTCACATTCTGTGGCCGTTTCTTTTCCCTTTGTAAATATTTATTATATCATAATTTTAATTTACATAGTAGACAATTTTACTTCATTCGCTAAAAGTTCTTCCTTTTATAAATTATAAGTCAGTTTGATTTTGTATGTGCCTCATATGTATGTATATACCTATGTAAAAATCTGAGGGCCAAAATATGTTTAGATAGCCACATGAACCTTTATATTTATTCATAATCATCTTTTACACTAAGAAGTATAATAAAAATAAGGAACATGTTCCTAATTATAACTACACTCCTCTGTTCCCTTCAAGTAGAGGAATTATTATTCATAATCTCGAACTTTAAACTAAATATGGAGTTCCTTTAGGTAATAGCAACATAATAATAAATTGTCAATACAAGCTCACCATCTTGATCTTCAAAACCGCAGAGAGGTAAAATTATACTTATATACATACAGTATATATATATATATATATATATCACTTAAGAATTTAAAAATAAAAATAATCAAGGCTTCACCTAATTAGCTTCTCTATAAATTATCAGGCACGTATGTATGTTTTAGAACTAGGCTGTAAAAACCCATCAAAACTGATCATAAGAAAAGGGAACACCCCCTACTTATTGATACCCTTAAAAGGCGTTCAAATGTGTACGTACGTATGAAGGTCCTTGAGGATTCTTAAACAAAACAAAAAATCAACAATTCAACTTCTTTATAGAATAATAACTATTTGCTCTTGAAAACAGGATAATTATGAATTATTATTATTTTTAAGGTGGTGCAATATATGTACTCCTTCCTTCAATGAATCATGGTGCATTCCTTCCATTATTCAAAAGTTTTAAAGCTAATAATAAATGGGCCTGTGAATAAATGATTATTAATTACATACATGTATTACTCTGGATCACCTTAAATGAATATATATATATATATATATATATATATATATATATATATATATATCATTTGTACTACATTAGTGGTCTGACAAGACCATAACCAAAAATTGTGATATAAATTAAAATGATTTTTTTAACTCTAGGTTCTGACAACAATAGCAAAACATTCAAGGGTCGAGACCAAGACCAAAGTAATAATTTGAGGGATCTAAATCGAGAGGAAACAAATAGCTAAATAAATGAGCCTCGAGACTGATCTTGAGAAATACACATCACTAATATGTATTGTAAATACTAAGAGTGCCCATTTGACACAACTTCCTATTTTGAATATGAACCTATGCAGGCTCTACTCATGAGCCGAATACTATTGCATTTAATCTTTATCATTTGTAAATATCTTCTGTTTCAATCATTATGTATATATTTAAATACTAGTGGAATTAACAGTTTTTTCAGTTAATGAGTAGTCACAGAGGAGTATTTTGGAAATGAAGATAAAATGGGTATACATTGGGATATAAAGGCTGATTTTACAGTTTTATATTGCTCTAAAATTTGTCTCAAGTTGCCGGTTATTATTGATATTTTTAAAATAAGCCAAAATTCACATTTTTTGTCCAGAAACATTGAAGTTAAAAGTTATTAATTACTCAACCATTGAAAACCCAAAAATTGGATATCCTTGATATCCTTGATTTTGCATATCTTTTTGACATAAACAATCAATTTAATTTAAGGTGTTACTTTTAATTGTCATATGATTTTAAAAAAATAATAAGGATCATTTGTTTAACAATATAAAGTTTCATAAAATTATAGGTGGGGCCACATTGGTCATCCATAAGCTTGAAAAGTAAATCCAGAGTTTACAAAATTTCAGAATTTTAAAAATCAATGATGTAATTTCTATGAACTAGGCAATCTGCTTTGTTACAGTATTGTGGAAAATGGCCATGCTAGAGTATTGCTAATTAATGTTTATTGGGATCTTAATAGTAATTTTTTTTTTAAATTAATCGATTATCAGATATTAGTTTTTCAGCCTCTAAATAATTGATATCGAATTCAAAAAACTCATATTTGTCAGATTCAAGTAATGACGAACAAACATAAATTCATAATTTTTTCAGTTAAGAAGGTCTTTCTCAAACTTTTTTATATCAGGATGATATTAATGGAGATAATAAAAATCTCATAGGCACCATAGAAAAAAAAATTCTCGGATAACAGGAACATAAATTTTAAAAAATATCTGACTATTTTTCTGGATTCACTAATGCACTAAAGTATAACTACGATGAAAGATAATGTGAATAAAGTACGGAAGTTATGTTCTTATGTCCAAGTACATCTATTAATATGTATGACGATCCGTACAATGTAGCATCATTATGGAACCAAAACCAATTGAATGTTTAAATTAAATGTTTCAAGTTCACATAGTTATGTAGTTAGATTAAACGTGACACTTTATTTTGAATTGTGCTTAAATAGTATTTTAGAAATATGTGTTTGAATGAGGGCACGTAATGACTCAGATGGACCTTGCCAAATTATTGCACATGCCCAAATATTATGTAGAAGATGTCTTTCAATCATTTTCAAGGAAATGACAAATATATGTATGATTGTAATTATGTATTAATTTCCCTCCTGGAAGTTATTCCAGTTTTTTCTTGATAGGAGTGATATGTCATGCATATGAGTATAAGAAATAAAAATATTTTGTGTTGTGAATCGCACATACTTTTGTAGAGTCTAATTATTTTACAAATTCATTTCTTCACCTTCTCATAGGTATCTATGTAACATAAAAGAGAATTCAAAGATATATATACAAATTAAGCACAGATATACACCAAAAAGTCAGTATAATTGTCTTTATAGCAACAGTCATGGAATGGATTTGTTAGTAGAGGGGGCAAAATTCTATAATTTTGACGTCTTAAGTCAACTATGATCAAAACTATTATATAACTAGATCACAAAACCTCATTTTTTCAAAAAGAAGGAGGGAAGAAGGCCCACATCAATTACTTCATAGACATTCCAGACTGTTTGAGACCCTTTTCAAATGTACATACAAATGTTACAAATAGTGGATTTGTATTTATAAAAACAAGGCTGAGGAGTCAGTGTCAGAAGTTTCGACTCCGAATCCTGTTCGTCGAATATAATATTTTAATCAAGTCAAATAATAAAATGCCTAATAGCTTGACTAAAATAGAAAATAATATCCCTTTTATATATATAATATATAAAAAAAGTAATTTAGAAATTTCGTATGACCTTGAGGAGTCGTAGTCCTATTGCTGAAAAATCCTCTGAATCCTACTTCCCAGCCCTATCTGAAAATGTCACGAAATCAATAGACATACAAGCCTGGAATCATCAAATTTGGACTAGACAAGGTATTGCTGTTTTTGGATGTACTTATACTCGTAGAGAAAACCTTGATTAATTATGAAACATCAAATGTACAAGCCGTACAAATGATTAAAACTAAAAGATAGTTTTTTGGGGGGGTTTTTCGGTCAGTGAGTTTAATTACTTATGTTTTTTGCAGGGTTTGGACAGTAATTAACAAATGGAGATAGAAGAAAAAAATAAAAAAAATAGGGGAAATAAAAGTAACTCAAATTGCACAAATTTTAATTATATATCTTTGAAGAGTATCTTTTGAGTGAATATAAGTAAGAGCTAAAAAGGTTATAATTTTTGTTTTTTGATGGATTAGAAAACTTCACTTAAGGATACACAAAATGAACAAATTATTCTGCAAATGTGTATGTGTATGGTTTTTGTAGGATTTTTTTTTGTTCCTTCCCCACTTTCAAAGCGAAAATGAAGTCGCTCAACCATTAATTATATTGGGTTTCACAACTTTTATTTTTATTTATATGAAAGTTGAACTTCTATAAATCAAAAAGGAAAGGAAATCTTTTAATTTAATATTTGACCGTACATACATTCATAAATGGACTTAAAAAAAATAAAAAAATAATATTAATGAAAAGATATGAAGTCGATAAAGATTTCAATAAATATAAATGGATATTTTATCAGTTATTTAAAAAATCAGTGAACTACTTAATCGGTTCATCGATAGAAAAATAAACCTTCATATTAATGGTTGAAATCTATAATATTTTAAAAATCCAGTAAGTAAATGTCCTATTTGGTCTGGATTGTACTATGTAATATGGTTTGTTATTCCAAGACTCTTTTTGTCATATTTACACGACAAATGAAAGCTAAAAAGGTAGGGTCCGATTTCTCGAAAACCTTAGAACTCTCGAAGAAAAAAAATATTACAGATTTGAAATTGGCATGCAAAACTGAATAACTTTTATTATACTTATACCCCTTAAGATTTTTGACTGTTGACCAGTGTTATGAGACATGTGACTTGAATTGAAAAACTTTTACAGGACTTGAGACTCGACTTGACATTCGAGTGACTTTTGGACTAGAGCTCTTTGACTTGAGAAGACTTTCATGAATGGTGTATCATTTAAGTATCAAAATATCTATTTTTAATATTAAAGTAAAATCTTTTTATCGTTGGATATTATTTTTTATTATTATTATTTATTTTTTTTTTTTTTTTTGTGAACTAATATTTATTTGTATTTAATTTCTCTATATACAAATCTTTTCAACAAACTCTGATCAAGTAAAATTTTCTCAAAATTTTGACGAATATGATTTTTTTAAATTCGAATGTTATGGTGCCATGATTTGATATCAATTTATAATGACGTGAGGCTTGAAAATCAAATATTTTGCTACACTTGTTCTTCAGTGATGAAAATACTTTCATGCAGGAAAAATGTTTGGATTGTGAGCTCACTAAGACCTTCAATACATCTCTACGACTAGTTAACTATTGAGGAATAGTTGTTATAAAAAGTATCGTCCAAATAAGTTGTTTTTTATTATTTTTAATCAATAGATTTATTATTAATACTAAACCAAATACTGCTCTAAGATGATCTCAAAAAAAAAAAAACTAAATTTTGGAATTTGAAAGAAAACTCGACAATCGATGTTGATACAAATTCTTTTTTTCCCCTTCTTTTGACCTCTTTTATAAGTATTTAAGTAAATTAAATATTTTTTCATAACAATACTTGACAAAAAAAAATAAGATTTCTACATCATCATTCAAATAACTCATTGGATCGTTATGATGTGCTTAAATAAATATTTTGTCAGTTTCTATTAATCTAATTCCTATTTGAGATACTCTTTTATCTGTTTGAATTCCATCTCATCCATCTATGAGAATGTTGATTATAGTGTTAAGAATTAGATTTTACATTTCAATGAGTAGACTCCATTTATTTACTACTAATGCTGTACTCATGATTATTAATTTTCTCTTATTGTTTAATTAACGACCTATATACAATATTATATTCAAAGAGATGAAATTTTGTGTAACCAATCACAGATATCACAATCCATATATATATCATACTATTCGAGACACAAGGTTTGTGTCAGTTTTTCAGAGCACCATATCCGAGTCCAAGATAAGTATATATTTATAAAATGAAAATTTTAGGTCTTGTTCATAAAAAATTGACCAAGATAAGGCCAAGACTTTGAGGAATCAATCTTGCAACTATACCTAGACTAACGTTGTGGCCAACACCATTTCACCTGAGATTAAGACTTTAAGGATCGAGAACAGAATGGTACCAAGAATATAATAGATCGAGGATTAGGACAAGAAAAAAAAAAATTATTTTTTTGTTTTTCTAGAAAAGAAAATTTTCAATCTAGTTGCTGGTCGAGACCAGGACCTTCAAAAATTGATTTTGTGACCAAGACAGATCTCGAAAAACATATCAACGAAACCAATATTTTGAAGGAGTCGAGACCAAAATAAGACCAAGACCTTCAGAAATGGGTCTAAACATAGACTCATACAGATCTTGAAAAATGCAATGAAAAATTAATTTCATAGCACTGAATAGTGGTTTTGTTCTTGACCTCTCCTAGTGGATTCTAGTTTTTAGTTTTTTTAGTGAAGGAAAATATGAATCTAAAAACTTTGACAATGATATCATGACTCATACCAAAGGAACTAGATTCATGTGTGTATATATATATACATAAAACTAATAAACATATCTCTTGTTCTTGAATGCTACAGACCTATAATGGAACACTTCAATGTTTGACATAAAGTGCTAAGCAGAATAAAATGTAAACATACAGTATGTATACGAGATTTACATAGCACTGTATTTTAAAAATAGATATATTCAATTGATTAAATATTTACCTATCTTCTTGTTTAAATACCATAAAATGAAATAAAAATAAGAAACTTTTGTGAGTTGTTATTCGAGCCTCAAATAAACAATAAAATTAAGAAATATATATATTAATACTATGTACATTTTTTTACCTATGAAAACAAAAATTAATTATTTATTTTTGAGATGGCTGTAAATTAAAAACAACTATTTATGGCAATCTACATTGGTACGTAGATAGAAGATAATATGTACAGTCAAAGAAATTTTTCTTTATATAGGTATTCTACATATTATAATAAACATTGGATCCTATTTATAATATGTATGTGTATAAGTTTACATTATAATAAAATATTCATGCAAGTTAATGATTTTTATTTGATTTTTAATGAGAAAATTGCAAATTCGTAAAATAATGAGAAAAAGTTAAATAGATTCTTATTCATTTATATTAGAGTATATTAGATATTTGAATCTCATTTACCTATTCAAATAAATATTTTTTTTGCCACAATTGTGTACATCTATGTAGGTTCATATATTGTATTAGGTTGTTAACATTACAAACAAGATGTGATTTCTTCTTCCAAGAGGAATGAAAGAAAAAAACACGTAAGAAGAAGCAAAACCTTAGCCAATTCTTCTAATTAATTATAACTATAGGTATGTAAACTTATTATATGTCAATCAGCTGTAAATGTAAGGAATTTTCCTCCTCAATACTCCTTAGAAAAAGGGAATGCTAGCATGTTTTCAACCCTAATATGTAGATAAAATGTGCTAAAAATAAATTTATATATATATTATATCCATAAGTACTTTTATCGAACATTCATCACAATTTATGATATCCTAAAAATAATATCAAAAAGTCTATCACATAGCAGAAACGACATGCAGAGAAGAAACAATGTGTGTGCAAGATCGAGCCATTGATCAGTGGCGTCAATTCAGCCACAGCTAAGTTACTTGTGGCAGAATACAGGGACAAAGCAGTCATTACTCAAATAACTTTCCCATCGAATTGATGAATTTAAATGTTTTCCAGGGGACCAAGTACAGTGGCTGCTCTGCCTAACTGACGCCAATGCCATTCAAATTCACCTGACAAAAGAGTTATTCAGTGGATGACGTCACATTTGTTTTTGAATGGTTTTTCAATTTGAACCTAAGTTCACAAATTATATCTATTACCTAGCGCTTTCCCTTACTGAATTTGTGAGACAAATATCAGATTTTAGATTGCTCAAATACATATAACTGACAATGGAAACCCATTTGACTCTTTTTTCTATAATTGTACTGTTATTATAAACAATTCAACTTCTCATTTATATTGTGACTTATATATATATATACATACATATGATATTGGGTTTGTTATATTGTAAATATTATAACATGCTTCAAAATTTCAATCTCCCTCTATAGCTGTTTAGATTGGTACATTAAGCATTATATACAAATAATCATTTTAAATACATATGTATAATAGGGGAGAAAAATTCGTAGAAAACTTCATGAAATATGGTTCCATGGAGTCCATTATTAGTTAGATTATCCATCATCACTCGGACTTGTAAAAGACACCGACAATCGTATCTTTTTTTTTCCTTCACGATTTCGGCTTTTGTATTTGGAAAGTATGAAACAAAAAAGAAAAAGAAAAAAAAAGAATTATCAGAGTAAGGATTGTCTATAATTGTTACATAAATATGTTTGCACGGGAAAAGGGTTCGAACTTGTTTATTATTTAGCTATATAATATCTAAATATTCATGGTGATTGTAAACTAATAATGATATCAGATGGAGTTTTTTTGTACTATTCACTTATTATAACTTGATTTTTGTCCTCCCAAATTAACTTTGATAAGAATTGACAAGATGAAATGTCAGTTTGTTGTTGTTTTGCTACAATCAATATATATTAAAAAAAAGTATTTTGAGAGTTCATCTTTGGTGGTATTTCCTCTATATATTATTATAAATCCATATGATGACTGAAGTTTACTTCAGTCATATATGTATAATTACATGTCTCTTTGAACCCCATTATTTTCTCATTTGCTATAAAAACATCAATAAATATATATTTTATATTATACACATTGTAGGAGCAGCGGGGTGGTTCTCTCACAAACTACCCCTTCATCAGTTTTAATAAATAAAAACAGGGTTGCTGGTTGCCATGTTAGAAAGAGACGCTCATGGACGGTGGAGTTGTAGTAGTGTGAGAAGAATCAAGAGAGGGAGGAAAAAAAGAAAAAAAAGTTTTACATCTGTGAAAAACTAAAACACACATGAACCAAAACTACAGAGAGTTTTTCTCTTATTAGTATGTGAATATCCACCTGAATGTGAAAAGTAAATTATTGAAGTAATAAAATTTAATTTGCGCCAAGTTATGTTATTTGTTTCGATTCTATAGCATTGCTACTTCATACAATCTTGTCTTTAATCTATAAAATGTTTTTGACATACCCTTGTACGAGTATTTTACAGCAATTTTTTCTACCTTTTTGTTTTTTTTTCGATTCCACGGAGGAACAAACGCTCTTGTTCCTCCTCCTCCCCCCCCCCCCCCAAAAAAAAAAAATAAAGAAAGAAAGAAAAAAAAGCGCGGGTGGGAGTGCACGCTTTGAGCGTGTGTGTGTGTGCAGAGAGCAAGGTACACTTTGAAAATGATTAAATCCTTTTTTTTCCTTCGTTAGTTAGTTGTAAAAACTGAGCGCGAGGGGTGTGTGTACGTCAGTGGTTTTTTAAATTGATCATAAAAGTCTCCGTGAACTTGTTTTGTGTAAATGTATCCTCAAAAGTGTTAATTGTGTTTTATTTTTTTATGCATGATTTGTCGGGAATGAATTAGGTGAGTGAGTGGCATAGTGTTGTATCAGGTTGATTCAATTATTGATTTCTTGATATTTGAGCTCACTTTGAGGAATGTCTTTTTATTTGTTGTTGATGTTACAAGTACTTTGATGTTTGTTTCAAATAGACGTTCACTTCTTCTTCTTCTTCAACTCTTATTTACATTTACTTATTTATCAGAGTGACCAAACTTTGTTATGAACTCAACAACATACCTGGGCCAATCGTATTTTATTAACTCCAATTTTCTTTCTCTCCGCTTTCAGAGACCTCAATTGGAACTCTTTTTAGTTATATAAACCCACTAGGAGCATGGCCCCAACACCCCTCATAACTAAGGGTAACAATACCCTTGCACGCAAATGGCGAAAATTGAAAAAGAGATGCGCTAGTTTCTCCTCCGTGGATGCCATAGGTGCACGAACACCTTCCCCCTCAGGTCGTAAAAGTGATATCCTGGATCATAATCAGTCCGCAGAGGATGAAGAGGACGGCATGTCTCCTTCCTCGAATTTATCTGCTAAAATTCGCAGTAAATTGAGTCAGTGGAACGACGATATTTCCACGATTCGACGGAAGGGCAGCGATCCTTGGTGGGGTTTTCACAACGGAGACAACAATAATGTGACTCTGAACGGAGTTAAAAGGTAAATAAATATATATATGTGTGTGTGTATATAAACGAAGCGATTAGTGAACCATGAGGGTTATGAAGTATGTAAATAATATTTGTAATTTTGTTATTCCATTTATAGAGATGTAGTTTCAAGAATTCTATGGAAATATTCATGTGTATTTATTTTTTCACTTCATATACTTCTACAAAGTGTCATGTATCACACTTTATTATTTGTTTAAGTAAAACACATCTGCGTTGTTTTATGATGCTCATGTTTCCATGGTGGAAATTGGAGGCAGAAAGTATGTGCTTCCTAGCATTTTTTTTTTTTTTTTTTAATTTTTTCTATTAATAGTGGTAAATATCTTGCATTTTGATTTTTACACATTTTTTTGTCGCATCAGATACAAGTGTTTTTATTATTCATTTCTCGTGAATTCATTACATAACCTTCGAAACCATTCAATTTGTATTAAATGAATGGATATATATTTATAGTTATTTGAATATATATTTTTAATTAAATAAAAATTTAATGTCCTATGTAATAATGCTTCGCGAGGCAATATGACTATTTAAATAACTGTTTATAAAGATATATATAATATTTCTGGGTTTTTTTAAAGGTATACTACAGTCGTCCGAACATCGAGTCTTAAATACCGTGATGGAAAGGATGATGAAGACGATGATGACTCGGAAGAAGACGAGACCGAAGATGGCGATGATCTTTTTGTTCGAGCCTCTCCCATTACTCAAAATTCCTCCTGTGTCCGCTCTGCTGTGATTAGCAGTACTAATCCCTACTGTACAGCCTCTAGAGTCGTAGGGCGATCCAAAAAGAATAAGAAGATGGTACCTTCATGGGTTGTTGATGACCCTCAAAAGACTTATAATCGGAATCCCTCCTCTCCCACTCCCCCGCCTGTTGCTACATCATCTCCATTGAAAATTTTGAGCTCTCCAGCATCTTCATCCTCCTCGTCGTCACACCAGGATCAGGACTCTGGCTACGATGGATATTGTCCAGATAAAGACTCTCCTGATAAATCAATTAGTTCATGTGAAGATGGTAGCGAGGAGCTTTATGGGAAATTTCGAGTGGGTCGTAGACCATTACCCATCTATGAAAAACCTTTTGGAGGTCCTCTCCAACAAAGTTTAGTGTCTCCGCTATTAAATGGATCTTCTTCATCAACAGAATCTCATATGGGTCTATCGAATCCCAGAAACTCCTCTCAGATTTGCCAGGCCACTGTCGTCAACCTAGTCAAAAAAAAGGAAGATCTATCTGCTCCTCCACCTCTACCCCCACGTCCTGGCGTACCTCCCAAAGAGAATCACTTCCAACACAACTGTAGTTCACTTCCTCGTAAAAGAAGGATGAACAAAAAAATAATGTATGAAATAGCTAATCATCAAGGGGATTTCAATGGCGAACCCTCCTCGTCTAGATTTGGTTCAATGCAGCGTAATGAACGTGTTTTATCTCCTCCTAATTCATCGGAATCTCAAGAGCCCAAGGTAAAGAGGTCCCCCCTCCCTCAGCTTTACTTAGAATCCCATGCTTTTAAAATAACTTATTTACAGGAATTGTCTCAGTTTTGTACAATGCCTAGACAGACCAAACAATTTACTATCCAGACCGTAACTTTCGAGAAGGGACCAGGAAACAAAAGTCTTGGATTTTCCATTGTTGGTGGAAAGGATTCACCTAAAGGATCAATGGGTATATATGTGAAAACAATTTTTCCTACTGGGCAGGCTCAGGGAGTTCTTCAAGAAGGTAAATATCTCTCTATGTGAGGGAATATGAATCATGTCTTAATATTTGCTTATGTGTAAACTAATTTCGTTGCAATTTCCTCTTTTTTCCAGGAGATGAAATTTATTCAATAAATAGTAATTCCGTTAGTGGAAAGACTCATCAAGAAGTAATTTCCCTGTTTAAAGAAATCAAAGTTGGTACTCTCGTCATTACCCTTGGTCGTAGAAAACCAAAATCCTAATAACAATTTCGTTTGAACTTTGTATTTCCCCTCGGTTTTTTTGTTTCTCTTGTTTCCATCACAATAGTGATGAATGATACCTTATAGTTTCAAATGGAAGTTAATATTATTTGATAATTGTTTTTTTTTTCTTCGCATTATTCATTTATTATTATATATACATTTTTCATTTTGTGATAGACTGTGTTTTATTTTAATGTATAATTTCAATGGAATTCGATTGAGCTTTACAAGCTCTACTATAAATATATAATTATATATTCATTTCATGTCATTAAAAAAGTTAATAAATGTTTTTTTTAATAATCCTTCTATTTGAGTGTCATCTGCTTTTAATGTTATAATACGTATGATGAGTCATTCTGCAAGGCGAGTATTGTTTTGCTCAACTTCAATGTGGGGTCTTGGCACGAGCCATGTTAATCATTTGTGTCTGATAGGCAGATGGCCATATCACATATGAATATAATTGATAATAGATAAAAGTGCATATTGAGGATGAGACGTGTTGCCTCAATGAGTCGAGGGTGCTGACTGCAGAGGCAAAACTCAAGATTTAGGTCAATACGATCATATCAAATTTGTAGCTTGAGTCAAAGGATCGAATTAAGGTGCCTTTTGTCCTCTGGATTTGAATGTTCATAAAGGGTAATTTCCTTATTTTATCTGATTAATTGAGAGGATTTGTTTGTCCTTAACTAAACTCTGATCTTGACACTTGAAAACTGTAATGCAAGTCTACAGTTCTGGTTTTGAGTACCCATGATTCAAAGATTATATGTAACTATGACATATTCTCTTCCTTCATGACTAATGCATATATTTATTTAATCCATTTCCTAATAGCTGTGATTATATCAATGACAATAGAATGTCAATTTTTACATGAATATATATATAATAACTTCGCGAAGGATAACATTGTCTTGTTTAAATCCGTGAGGGGTAGGCCAATTGCAATACTTGTCTCAAAGTGTGTGCATACTAAGGAGGAATTTAACTCTTGATTTTGCAAAATTCATAAAAAGATGAGAGACTTATCTTTTTTTTAACAGGTGATTGAGCTGTTTTAATTACACTTTATATTCTGCATAACTGGATTTTATCTTTTTTCTACCGTATCTATGTATATAAGAATAATTAAATAACGCCTACAGTTTGATACATTCAATTACTTCTCTATGCATATATATATATATTCCTACTTCTATTCATCAGGAGACAATGTTTCGTATGTAACTACATATTACAATCAAACTAAAAATAATGTGTAACGAGCCACAATAATAAGATCTAAAATTATTATAAGACTCGTAGAACATCATTTGAAAATAAACTAGACACAATGTTTCAGACATTATACGTAAATTGCATTTCTGGTGTATTTTAAACCTACCTTTGCCTCGCAGCAATGTCACGTGTAGAGTAAGCCTGATGAACAACAATGTTACATTATTTGAAAATATCGTAATAATAATTTTCTAATTGTATGTATTTCGCCAAAATATGGGTTAAGATTGTATATGCCAAATTTTAAACATTTTATCATCTATTCTTACTTTGATTGATTTATAAAAGGGACATAAAAGGTTGCGATATTTTTTATACTTTAGTTCCGTATAAAGTTTGAATTAATTATATAATATTTATACAATATGTACATACTGTCAATAACAATTTTTCTCTATCTTATCAAAAAATAAATAAATACCTTTATAAGACATTATTATTGTACAATATTATTGATAATAGTTCATAGTTTCTAAATATTAATAATTTAAATCCTACGATGTGTGATTACTTTAATAATCAAATCGAAAATACTGAACTTTGTTGATAATTTCAATATTAAAAGTTGGAACCAGTTTTTTGACAATTTTCATTTCACATTTTTTTAAATAACGCTCGACAATAGTGGCTCTCAACTGGTCTCACACTAAAACCCATATTTCCCCAAGGTTATATCGTTTTGATTCGAGACTTGACTTCAAAGAGTACTAAATCACATGCATATTTATGTATTTAACAAAAAATGTGAGAAGATCTTCTCTGGCCTCGGTCTACCAACGGTTTGGTCTTGCACCCTACACGTCTCGGTACCAGTCAATATGGTCTTAAACACAATCCTAGTTACACTTATGGGCTTCATTATATATATTCATTTCATAATTCTTTGAAGGAATAAGGGTTGTTACATATGAATTCCTGTACTTTGGGGTCAGATGCATCATATTTCAAATTATTTTTAAGTCCAACAATTATACCAAACTCAGAATTCATTCAAGTTATTAAAAATGTTAATGCAAGTTATTAAATTTCATGTGAATTAGTTCATTCCAGACTTACACCATACTTTTTATTCATTAAGTTATTAAAAATAATTGCAGACAAATATAATATATATTAGATATCATATTTTTATAGAATAGACATATTCTCACGTATTAATGTACAATAGATTTGCAACTCTGCAATTATTATTTTTTTAATCGTTGCAGATAATGTTTAAACTAATATTTTTTTTTTTTTTTGCTGACAGCAATTATAATTTGCTTATTAAAGATATCAATAAAAATAATGTTCAGACATTATAAATTTTCCCTCATAAATGAGAAAATTTCAATAATTTTTAGGCACATTGATTAAAGCATCTCACGCTTGTATCTTCATTGCATCAAGAATTAAACATAAATTTTTGTCAACTGTTGCTTTGGCCTCCTCACGACAAAAATTTATGTTCACATAAAACGTACATAGACTGTCAAAAGGGAAAGGCAAATTTTGAAGAAAAACAAACTTATGGTAGCTTAGGTAAACTTTAAGATGCAAAGATACCTTGGGACAGGTGAAGAAGCATCAATACCCTCTTAAATACCTTCTAAATTACAATATCTAGAGTCAGCTACTTTAAATTTAAAGAAAGTCAAGTGATGAAACCAGTTGAAAGGACATTGTACTTTACAACGTTATCCCGCTATAGTAAAAAAAAATTACAACAGTGTTTTGAACGTTAATTGGTTCATTTGTTAATTTGCAGTTGGAAAGAACTGACTAAATAACAACTGATTTGGGCATTTTTTCCTTTATTCTTATGAGAATAAAGGTTGCGATATACAACAATGATAACATCATTCCAAAAAGCTCGATGCATTTATACAAAGCAATTTATTGCATTTCTCAGCCCTTCTCCAAAGTGAGCAGGAAAAAGGTCCGAAATTGTATGCTGTTAAGTAAATTATGTCAATCTATTCAACTATTCGACGATGTATTCATTATTTTATAGTAGACATATGTACGTTGCTTGACAAAAAATATTCGAATTTATCGAATTAATATTAAGAACAGTAATAATGAGAGTATGCAAACCAACAGGTTGCAAAAAAAAATGTATTGGTAATATCAACTATTACCTAATATTCTATAAAAATTAATCAAATGAACTCAAATTAAATTTCGGTAAACTTTGAATGTTCTTACTATCAAAGTAAAAATAGTACAATAGTCAGGGAGAATGACGTAATTGGCAAATTACCAATTGATTTCAGCCCTGTTTTACTTTTATAAAAGTTAATAGATACTATGCATATTTCCTTGTGATAACAAGGGGTTATGTACTTTGAATATAAGGCAAAATGTTCAATCAATATTTTAACATTTTAAATCCATTGAATTAATTTCCTATGCAATAGGCAGACCGTGGTCCAAAATTGGACTGGGAGCCAACAATATAATTTGTGAGGGAAAAATGATTCCACTTATAATTAGTGGACCTTTGACTCCCTCAAAATTTGTTTTTAGAACTTTTATAAATTTAATTGAGAACCCTTGTCCTATAATCTAAAGTATTATATTTACAGTGAAATTGCCTTCAATTTATTTTTTCTTAACTCATTTAAGATTAAGAATACTATAAAAAAAGAAAATTACAGTAAGAAGTTTGATTGGCACTGAGGTATTTACAGATATGTTCTTTCAAAGTGTTTTAAATTAAGGAAAGCTTCAATTATGATTAAAATGTCAATGAACTATAGTTATTGGATTTAAATCATTGACAATTTGTAAGTCAATGTATTTGAAAGAATCAGTAAATTATAATTTGGGTATAGTACCTACAACCATCGTATTTATGTACGTTTATACATGTATGAGGCGAGCTATAATTAATTATTAATAAATTATGATTATTGATAATGACGAGTTTGTAATCTAATATTCGACATTTCTATATTAACAGTCCAAATAAAACGTACGGGAAGTACTAACATATGGAAAGAGGATCCAAGTCGTATTGCAAATTGTATATCAATAAAACAATCCGAAAAAAACATTTCTAGATTTAATCAGGGTTCAATACTCCTTGTCATTCTTTGAAGAAGCCAATGAGAAATAATTGAGAGCAGGCAGAGGAAGATAAGGGAAGAGTATTATACTCCAAATTTTATAAAAAGTAAAGCTATATAGTTTTATTATGTGTTCCTTTGATCAGAAAATGTGATTTTCTTATTGCGAGTATCCTTTCTCCTTCGAGAGGGTCCCTTTTGCTTTGTCACTCCACTTAAAAAAATATTCTCCACATCTGAGTAAAAGTAGTACATATTAATAGCATCATAAGTTTCATTCAGGGATGTACCAATATATCAGCTGACTTTTGCCTCATTATTCATTAAATAATGACATTGACCGATTAAGCTTTTTTCATAAAAAAAATGTTAAAAGAATTCTGTTAAGGTATCTCTAAAATTTCAACAATGCGGTCGTTTTTTTTTTTTTTTATCAATTGCTCAAATGACATTTGTACTAATTTAAGGAGCGTGAAATAAAGAGCTATCAAAACAATTTGCGATTTTAAGTGTCTAAAGGCTTTGACCCGTCAATGGCTCGGTCTTGAAACCTTGAAGTTTTATTGTCGTTGTCAAGACCAAGATCATAGCTACTCTAATACAGTTTTCCTTTTAAAACAACTAAATAAAACAAGATCAGTTCTTTTCCTTTATTTCTAAGTCTAGGTTGAATTTTCTACACCCTAAGACACAATTTTATTTATTGTTCTAGATTCTTGGTCCTCTTGATATCCCCCTTCCCTCAATGTCTTGGCACAGTATAGGTCCCTTGTAATGTAATCTTGAGCACTATAATAAAAAAAACATTCATTCTGACCATTCTCTACAAGTATCGACTCATTATTTGACAATCCCATGGTTCCTTACGTTTACGTAAGAAAGCATTATATACATATTATGGTATTACATCATACAACATCGAAAGAGGAGTACATATGTGTATTGTGATTCCAGGGAAAAGTCATAAATCAATTAAATAACGATATTATTTTCATGCATTGTATGTATGTTATAAAAATTTGAGATATTGATGAAAAGTTTATTTAATATTTTTGTTTCTCTGTACTTTTTTGCAAAATAATAAAAAGTATATATAGGAACTAATTCAAATGTGTTCACCAAAGATATAAAATAAAACAAGTTATAAAATTAATTGGCAACTTTTTTTGTGCACATTAGTCAAAATTCTTAAATTTTATTTTATTGAGTTGCTTATTGTGTAATTCAATAATATATAACCATTTCTATAATTTTTATACTAATTAACTAAAAAACAATCCAAGCAAATTGTTACAATCATTATCTATTTTTTTAGAATCAAGCTAAGAGTACCTAAGACACAAGATATTACTTTAAACAATATATGAATGATTTAAATTTAAGGTTACATATTTATGTTTAATTACAAAACATAATAAGATTATTCAACTAAAATTATATGTATTCCAGTTGGAGAAAATTTCATGGTATGAGGATTCAGAATTAGCTACTTTTGAATTATTTTATAGAGTCGTGATTTGAATCTGCTAGTTAGTACAATCAAGAATCAGTAATTACAGAGTTAACAGACTTATGTGGAAATTTATTATGTAATTTCTTGGGTTTTTTCCCCAGATTGAGGAAGATAGAATAAAGATAAGATCGAGTTGCATGATAACACTATTTTACTTTAATAATTTAGTTGGAAAAAAAATTGTCTTAATTTTTAGTTAAATACACACAAATGTTTCGGCAATTTTTCACTCTAAATTTATGACTAAATTTCTTCAGTAAGAGTCCGTTTTATGGAGGAAAATAAAACATTACAAGAGAGTATTTACACGAATAGAAGATTCTCAAGGGATCTTCTACATCCTCATTAAAATATCCATGAGATTTTTTAGATAAAAGGTACTATATAACTGAATTTAATGGCTTGACAAGTGATTTCATACTTTTAAAAAAATCTTCAACCATAGACACAATTTTAGCTTATTGTCTTAGTGTATTGGTAGTTTTATGCCATTACACCAGTAACTTATGAATTATCATACCAATATTACCAATTTACAAAGTTTGGAGATATTTTTTAATAATTGGCAGATAAATTAGTAATGTAATAAATAAGTACTTTATTATGAAAGCAAAATCCGTCTAATTTGACAAGTGTGAAGTCAAGTATGATCTTGTTCATTGGAGCTAAATTATTCTTAATTATTCTTCTAATTCTGTTATTTATGATCAAAATATACTTTTTTTTAGATAAAGCGTTTTTCTTCGTGAATTTTTATATTTTCTCATATTGTTTAGTATTTTAGTTTATAATATTGTATGAAGTATAAAATATTCAACATAAACTCGTATTATATGTAAATAAAAGCTATTTATGTTTGTACACAAATATTAGTAATGTTAATTCAAATTATTTAAAGAGTTTTCATTAAACACAAAAAAATAAGGAGTAATGATTTAAAAATAACGTCACGGTTTAAAAATATCTGTGCTAATTTTTTTTTTTTTTTTTAATATTTTTTTTGTTTACCGAGTTCATTTTTTGCAAATTCAATAACATATAAATATTTATGGTTCATAACTTACACTCATATAAAATATGTACTCGTGAATACAATTAAAACATAACAAAATATATATTATTTATTTAATTAATATTAATTAATGAGAATAATAATAATAACAATCACTAAATATAAACATGATCGTCGCCATTTTGTAAATACATAAAGTAAATACATATTTGAAATTATATTTTTTTTGTGAACTAATGAAAACTTCAAAAAAAATACAAAAATTACTAAACAAAACAAAAAATTCCAATATTTAAATCTCTCATTCAGAGTTCATTCTGTGTGTGTTTTGCATATCTTAGTATGAAACGACTCTTCCAGGATTTTAAAACTGATTTCATATCATTTGTAAGTCAGGCAACTCCACTCAAAAACTACCTGCTTAAATTTCACAAGTCTCTTGAGAGACAATTACTTTATAAAGGCAAAATCTCACGTTTTCAGGTGTTCTAATGAACCGGTTGAAAGAAATAATTGGATTAAAGCTATACAAAATTAAGGAAAGACTAGAAATATTCATCGAATTAAAATAATCTTGTGGCAACTTCCTCTCTCTGTTTTCATCCAAACTATTGACAAAAGTTGTTATTATTTAAATCAAAGAAAAAAAAAGGATGGAAACTCAAACTCTCCATCCACATAAATGAAAAAGGGCTAAAGTTAAAAAATCAAAATAAAATATGAATTTTGATTAAACTGTTTAGATTTCATGGAAACTTGTTGTCCTATGTAAAAACACATTGAGAGAAGTAAAATTCTGTAGAAGTAATTTTATTTATAAAATGACACATACCTTTGTAAGCAAAGCAAATAAACAAGAAGCCAAAGAAGGGAGAGTTGATACACGCGTACTCTCCCTTTTATGTAATAAAAACAATTTCTAAAGATGGTTCAAATATATTTTTTTTGTGTTAACAGTAGTATGCTGCCAGTGTACAAACGCATTGAGCTTGTTGCACGAAAAGAACAGAAACAAAAGAGACAGGAGCAAAATCCATAAACAAAAAAGGCCCTTCTTACGTAGAAAATTAAAATAGTAATAGGAGCAGGAATACATAATTCAAAATAAAATAAAAAAATCTTTATCGTCAAATAATAAATATTATTATTATTTATATATAGTATGGAAAGGTTCATTTATATAAATACTTTACTTTTATTTTTTCCTGAAACAATAGATTAGAATTTGATTAAACAAACTAAATATATATATATATATATATACTTTGTAAATGCTGTGAAGGACGTAGAGATATTAATTTTGTTATCAATGATAACTTCAAATTTAAAAAAATATAAGAAAAATATTTGTATATATGTATTTTTAGAGGACATATAAAATTAATAAATGCATAGAACGATTAATAATTTAATAAATTTATACATATAGGGAATAGTTGATAGAATATCTAATAGAGTGGACTTAAAATTCTTGATCGCTGAAGATGGAAGTAAAAATGTTTAACTTATATGTTTCACTAAATACGTCATAACGAAGTCAATGAGGTCCCAAAGTTTTAACTTAAACTATCTTAGACATATGTATACAAATATGTTGGTATTTATATTTCTAACAGCTAGAACAGGAGTTGGCAAAGTTCTTCTAAGGAATTGCATTACAATTATCAACAGAGATTATCAATTTGTAATTACATCTAAAACTTCCATATATTCCGATTATACTTTATCTAAATTGAGTAAATTTCAATTTTCGTTCTCAGAACCGTTTTTTTCTTTTTAATTTCAGAATAGTTGATGTCTATTATGTATAACTCATTCTCTTTAGTTGCAAAAATAATCACAATTTGGTAACAAATTGTGGCAGAGGTCTTTTTTTAGTGAGCATATCTCTTAAATATTATTTTTTCATCAGTATCAAAGCTTTAAGCTGCCACAGATAAACAACATCATTGGGAATATGTTTATACTTTAATTGCAAGTTTTACTCTTATTAATTATTATCTTTAAACTCACTTACACCAAAATATGGCAGAACTCACTTCATTCTTCTTCTTCTATATATAATATGGTATATAATTTGACTTAACTAATTACTTTGAATCATATTGCAGACCCTTTTGATTTAGGTTGATTTGGTTTTTAAAAAAATAATTATTTTTATGTAGAACATCCATGTTTCTCCTTTAATTCAAGATATCACAAGGATAATGTCATCCTTTAACCAAAACTAAACTGACCAACTCATTTAAATACTCAAAATAATTAATAAAGATATCATTTAAAAGACAATGACCTGTAGGTAACATAACAACACTCGAACTCTTTAATAGAATGATTACAATTTGTATTATAGGCTGTCAAGCATTTTTTGAGTATGAGTGTTGATGAATTTGGTATTATGATTAAAAATGTGAAACCATAAGGATTTCATCCTCTCTAAGTTATTACACTAAAATCAAATACGAAAAAAAAAAGACTTCTTGAGTCAGATCACATTCATGATAATTTTAACCTTCGAATGAGAACTACAACCAAAATAATAGCTTTATCGAATAAAAAGTGGGACGTATCAAGGGGTGAACCCCAAACACAACGATTTGACATAGCCAAGACCTTTTAGTACTTTATTTTATTCTTTTTTCGCCATTAAAAAGGTGTGTCTCCAGATCCAAATCTCCGAATGAAAGGGCCAAAAAAAAAAAAAATTGTCAGACAATAAAATAAACTTTAATAAAAAACAAGGAATTAATTGAGCTCACTTCCTTCACTCGCAAAGTGAAGTGAGGAAGGCCCAGAAAAAAAAATTGAATTGAATTTGAGTCTATTAAGAGACCACTTATAGTAACATATATACGATTAATGACAATACTTACACTTCACATACGTTTTACATCAATAATACTATTGTTGGCATAATTTACCGCAATGTGTTATTTTGATAGTGACATAAATCATATCACCTGGGGGCTCTCTTCAAGAGCCTCAAAGCAAGGATACATACACTTGGTCTTCTCTCTGTTGGTCTCATGTAGACACAGCCCTGTACGATCAAATCTTCAGGTCAAATTCCCTTGGAGTTCCCAATCCCAAGTATCTCAGAGCTCTGTCATTTGCAATACATGTAGAAACAGGACTGCGTGCTTCAACAATAAAATTTCTTAGAGCAAGTATCTAAGAACTGAAGATCATGGAATACAATGTAACTCTCATTGATTAACGAGGGTTACTCAGCGCAAAGAGTTGAGTTTGTGACGTTTAAGATCAAGTCATTTTGAGTACATGGATGTGGTGGCACTTATTCCAGCTGCAAAAAGGAATGCACAATTTATCTACAGCCAATACACTCCAATCATGAAAAAACGAATATCAAATTGGGTTCATTATTGTGGCTGCTTCAGTTGGCAACCATCCAGCCAACATGAATTTCTACTCTAAACTTCTTGGTGGTGGAGAGCTTCAGACTTCAATACCACACAGCAACAACAAAAAGGTGCATCTTCTCTTTTATCCTGTCAACAATTTCAAGAGCATTTACAATTGTTTTAAGAGGTGACAGTACTTCAACATTCTCCTGGACCGTCTCAGTGTCAAATCATCATTACATGCAAATTAAAAAAAGGTGATTCTTATGGTTAATATAAATTACTATTTTTATTCTTGAATCATCTGTAATTATCATATCATCTGTCATATTTTGAATTATATCATATTATAACATAAATACCAATGAAATTTATCTTTGTTGACGAAAAATAATGGTTAATGTAACATCTTTCACCATAGAATACGGCTAGAAAGAAGAAATGGAGTATATCATCATTATTATATGTATTGTTTACTGCACTAACATTTATCAACTTATCAGTTTTACGCCTCACTTTAGAGTGCTTTTTTTAAGATTAAGGAGCACTACTTAAATGTATGGCAATTGCCACCCTGCACAATAATTTTTCATCATTCATCAAGCTGTTTTCCTATTGCTTTTGATGTAATAATTCTTATTGTATATCATAAAAGTTGCGATAGTATCACACAACCTTTCCTTCCATTTTGGTTGAAATTTTTTTTTTAATGCTAATATCTCTCGAAAAAGTAACTTTGGAAAAAGTTAGTTTTAAGTAAAATATTTATGTTCATATCATAGAAAATGTTTCATTTGTTGACATCTTTTAAATGTTTTCAGCCATTTTCTTGAGTTATAGACCAGGTAAAATAAATAAGAAATTTAAATTTTAAATCATTATAAAAAAACTAATAATAATAATATTTTTTGTTCCTTCAAGGTACAAACTATGATTCTAAGGGTAAATTTTCAAATTCAAAAAATGCAAGTATCTAAAAACTTAAAAAACCTGTAAAAAAATTAGCAATAAAAAATGCATTATAATCTGTTAAAAAAACCTCATGTAATACAAAGTTCCAAAAAAATTGTTGCCCACTATAATTAGTTCGTGCCGTTTTGTCTTATTAAAAGACAATGTATAATGCTGAAAATATAACCATATCCTGTAAATGGAGGTTTATGGGGATGCCATAAAAAAGGTAAAAATTGACATGTCTTCATGCTAAACATCGCACTGGAGTATGAGTCATATTTTTGGCGATTTGCAGTTTAGTGTGAAAATAACTCTGAAATGATAATATAATGTGTTAATAATTTCACACATAAATCGCACCCCCGGCCAAACTATGAAAAAAAACTGTGACTTATATTCCAAAAATACGGTATTATATTTATAAATCATTTTTGTTCAATATATTTTCCACATTTTTCTTATATTCATTTGGTTAAAGAATAAATAACCATTATAATCTAACTATTACTGAAGAATATTCTATATTCAAAATAAGGTTTAGTATTTATTGACTTTTAATATTATAAGTCTAAAAAAATCTGATATTAGTTGTTAGGTCCTGATTGTGTAAAAAAATATTTATTTGCATTTTTGACCTATATTTGCATTTTGAGGCCGAGAATCTTTTTGAGGATCCCTCTCTTAAATAAGACCTCTCCTTAATCTAAACCAGTAGTTATTAGTCTGGGTTAGGTGAGTCAGTTTCAGAGTTCGGAGGTTTGGTTCATCCCACTCGTATGATTCGTGACATCACACTCTGGTTGGCCATCATTTTTTATTTTTCCAACTACGAAGTGTGAATGCATGTATGGAACTTGTGATGTTCAGTACCTCCAATATGGTTAAGAAGCACTGATCTAGGCCAACTTTAAGATCCTGAAGGAGAACAACACTCCGCTTGAAGAAAAGACTGCCTCTTGTCCAGGGATTGCCCATCATTCAGAAGATCTGTGAGAGCCAAGTTTTCCAACAAGCTGGAGGAGATCCTAATGAAGAACCCAGCTTATGAGAAGATACATTAGATAGGCTCATTGTCCTCTTTGGAGAGCGTACTTGGCTCAAAGGAGGATCCCAATATCGTGTGCTTCAATTACACCCTGTGGACTGCGAGAGAGTCTTCAGCATCTTTTAGGACAGAGTACTGTTTAAAGAAAATTGTACTTTCAATGGCATTTTTATACCAAAAAACACCCTATTTTGCTGTATTTATTTGCATTTTTGGCCTTTTTTTTCTACATTAAATGCAATATTTGGACACCCCTTGTCATCAACCTGCAGCAAGACTATCACAGCCACATTCATTGATTATATTAACAGCAAATAAGCTGGCTTCCATGGTTACCATACTATTTTTTGATGCTATAAAGAGAAGAGACTTTTTTTTACGGGACCGGTAATTTTTACCGCAAGACATATCACCATACACAATTTTGCTGGGGGACATTTCGCCCCACAACAATTTCACTACAAGGTCATTTTGATGAATTTTATTTATTGATAGGGCTTATAGTAGGTTAATTAGTGTTTGTAATTAAGTAGTTATTTTGACTTTATTATCTTAATATGTCATTTTTACATATATAATTAGTACCAAACTGCCTTTTTAAGGGGATTTTACCCCTTAATTTCGATTCTTATTGAACTCACTATGATTTTGAATCTTTTTGTTATAAACAGATCTTCTAGGGGAAATAAATACTACAACAAATAAAGAAAAGCGTCCAAATTCTTCGATTATGAATTGAATATTCGTCATCATCATTATAGAGTGTCTATCTTTCCTCAAGTTGATACAAGCTTTAATTAGTCAGATATAGCTTTTAGTGATATTCTTCTTGTCCTCATTAAGAATTAATATTCTCATTAATTATTTACATTAAAGAGGCTCTCTAACATAACAAGTATTTGAGTACACCATGAACCATTTATGAATAAATTTGATTTATTGTAAATCGTTCAAACATAAAAAAAGATCAAGTTGATGAGCTTCTTTTAGAGAGAAATCATCCCTCGTAACTCGATGGACATGTACCATTATATTCCTTTTGGCTTCAACATACGCCTTCTACCAGTGGGACCTTCCAGGTTACCGATTTCCATCTTTAAGAACTTGGGAATCAGTGAATAAATTGTCCTTCTATTCCCCATGAGACATTGAAATAGTTAAGGCTTTGGTGACAGCCTGTATTTCAACTTCATGGCTACTTGGAACTGGATTCTGAGCTCTACAACTCACATTCAAATTTGGATCATCAAAGTACACCCCAATACCACGAATTTGAGATTTAAAAGATCCATCAGTGTAAACTTTTACGAAGCCATCTCTTGACATGGAGAACTTAGTATGTGTTAGAATTAATTTAATTAAACGAAATGTCAATACTCACCCGTGTTGTACCGTCAATATATAATCTATTTAACTGTCTATATCAAAATATATGTATACCAAATTTCTGTGATAAATAGGGATTTAAAGATTAATATAAATGGATGTTATATATACTGATTTTTAGTTTACATACCTAGAGGGAATTTTACGTTACGCTTGGCTTGAAGGCATTCACACAAAGTACGTAATAAATAGAAATGTAAAAATACGCACATCGAGTGTGTAAAAATAAGCCCCTCTCATCAAAGTACGAATGGTTTGAAATTTGAAAAAAAGAAGTACCAATTGTTTTTCTGTATTTAATTAAGTAACTGTTATATTTCTCCACAAAAATTGTATCCTTGCTTATAAGTAGAGATGTATTAATGAGTGCATCCGTCGTGTAAAAATATGCTTAATGACATAGAAAGTGATATGATAGCCATAGAAGCCAGCTTATTTGTTGTCGATACATCTATAAATGTAGCTGTGACAGCTTTGCTGCAGGCTCAAGACAGCTCTTCTTAGACTTTTAGTAATTAATTAAACTAAAATGATGTTTTAGAAAGATATTATTGAAATCAAAGTTGTAGGCATCATTTTAAATAAACAGAAAATTTTCCAAATTTTAAAATCGGTCCATTATTTTTGGATTTATTGATATTTTTATTAAAACTTCATTATTTGTATTAATTTTTAAGGCAAATAAATACTAATCTCGGCTCTGAATATATAATTAGTTTGATAATAATGGTTATTTATTCATTAACAAAATAAAGCTTTAGATTTTTAGATATTTATATTTTTTAAAAACAATGATTGAAGAATTAATAAAGATATTTATAATTATTATACTCTTTCTATAACTCAAGAAAATGGCTGAAAACATATTCAAAATGTCAACAAATCAAACATTTCATAGGATATAAGTATAAATATTTTACTTCAAGCTAATTTTTTCCATAAAGTCACTTTTTTGAGAGATATTAACATTAAGAAAGTTTTCAACCAATATTGAAGGAAAGGTTGTGTGATATTATCGTAACTTTTATAACAGATAATATATATAATATACACATATTAAGAATTATTATGTCCATAGAAAAAGGAAAACAGCTTTATGATTTATGAATGATGAAAGAATATTATGTAGGGTATCAACTAACATGCATTTTGAAAATTACTAGCACACTTTAAAATGCGCCGTTTTTAACATCTTTATTAATTAGACAAATAAAAAAAAGGGGGGGACTTTGTGGGAATTAATCATTCCCATGAGATTCATGAATTTTGGTAACATAAAATATCGGAACAAATATTAAAATTTGAAAGAATTTTCACCGGTACCGATCTAAAATAGATATTAAAATTTTTGGAACATATATAAGAACTCTGACTTTGATCCGATATATCGGATTATATCTAGTTTGAACTACATAGTATCATAATAGTATATATTATAGACTTCTTGAACTACCAAGATACAAATGGATACCCAATGAAGAATCTCTAATGATCTTCCTTATTATGAAAAGTAATAGATATTGTTTGAATCCAAGTTTAGTAGATCCAGTTTTTCAAAAATAAAATTATAAAATTTCATATTAAGGAAAATAATTACAGGCACAATTTAACTTTAATATATGTAAATACACATGTTTAAAACTACATTATATAACTTCATTAAAGCAAATAAAATTCCTTCATTTTAAAGAAAACCTTGCATAGTCAGACTTGTCTGGCCATGTCCGGTTCCCTTTCACATTGAAATGAATTACTGGTAATTTCTACAAATTTTTATAAGCACTTAAAATAAATTGAGAACAAAATGAATTTAAAAATTGCCTATATTTCACTCAACAAGAACATATTTCATAATTAACATAGTTGATTTCAAATGATTTAGTAATAGCTGAAGGACCGTATTAATAATAAAAACTATTAGAACAACAAAGGAGCACCTTGAATATTGATCAAGCTTCCATTTAAATTCGCATTTCCCCTATCTAATAAATTAAAAACAGCTTGTCCAATATTATTTGCATTAAACCCTTGAGCATTATTAATTCCAGCATTTGGATTCTTGGAATCCAATGCTGCATTGTCAATATTTAAAGAATACACCAAGACTCCAGTATTGGCCAAATCTGCAGCTGCTGACTTAGTAATCATGTTCAAGGCAGACTTGGATGCACGGTATGCATAAAATTGTCCATTGTTATTCGCTGAGATAGAAGACAATCCAGAAGTTAAATTGACTACCAAGCCACCAGCTCCCATACCATTAAATGCCTGTCCAGGTTCTCCAACCAAGATTGCTCCACTATTTTGACCTCCAAGACCAAAATGGGCAACAGTATTAAGGTTTCCACCAAGACCTTGACTTTGGGCATGTAATTGCCCTTGGTTTTGTCCTTGATTTTGTCCATAGTTTTGACCTTGGTTTTGTCCATAGTTTTGACCTTGATTTTGTCCATAGTTTTGACCTTGATTTTGTCCATAGTTTTGTTCTTGATTTTGACCATAATTACTGAGGCCCTGACTATTGGCACTAGTTGCATCTGAAGGTCCAGTTAGGGCGGTATTATTATCAGCGTTATTTAATCCAGCATTATTTCCAGTATTGTTTCTTGCATTATTAAGTCCAGCATTTGCAAGATTACCTGCACCACCAGCTACTTGAATAGCTCCTTGAACAGCACTAGCTGCTTTAGCACTATAGTAAATCATTCCTCCAGCTCCAGCACCGGAAGTTGAAATTCCAGATGCTTGAGCTCCATTCTGTAATTGCTTCGATAGAGCCTTGATCAACATCAAAGGAGATACGGCGTTAACAGAAAAAGCCTTGATCATTTGTCCAGCATCGACATTGTTCAGGTTACTATTGAAATGAAGAGCAGCGCTATTGATCAAAGCAGACAAGTGTTGAACTCCTGCATCATTAAGTTTCTTTTGAACCTCATTCGCAAAGTTTCCAAAATTCTTGAAATCCTCCAAATCCAATTGAACAGTTTTGACCTTAGGATTATGCCTTGCAATATTATTCAATTCAGAGTTATGAGGATTTTTGGCAGCAGCAATGATTAATGCAACATTTTGCTGGCCTTGAGCTTGATTAGCTAAGGATTTCACGACCTCGAGACCAACTCCAGAGTCACTTCCAGTGATAAGGATTGATTTTGCGTTTCTACTATGAGGAGACATTTTTTAATTGTGTTTGATTCAATATTCAAATTAAAACTGATACAATTAATGATAATTAAGTATTAAGAAACCTCGGTTTTTTATAAATAGAATAAGCAAATATTTATTTTCTTTTGAAAATGTTACTATTTTCTATAATTTTATTTTATATTTTTTTTAATAACAATAATTAATTATTGTATATAATGGTATTTTTATAAATAATTTATTTAATAAAAGTAATGGTTTATATTTTTTATGTTTTAAATTGTCTTATTTTATGTTCATTTATATCATATACTTATATCGTATCAATTGAGAATGTAACTTTGTTGTCCACTAGTCATTTATTATGAGTCTATGTCAAGGCTCAAGTCATGAATCAAGTCCTTATTGTCAATTTTAGCGACAAAAAAAACAATAAAAAATAAAACATAGAGACGAAAGGGTGTTAAAAGTTTCAGTTAGGCAGATTTTAAATTTTGCTCCTGGAGAAATGGATGTCGCAAGGATAAGGAGTAAGTTTCTTATTTTTTGGTTATAAACTATTTCTTCGAACCCAGTTATTACATCTCTGCTATTTCCAATAACATAAGCTGATTTATTATTACATAATGAGAGTAAAAGATTTTTTACCTCATTGATATTCAAAAAATTAATAATTCAGTTCTTATCAATATTAAACTTCAATAACAAATTTATGAAAATTAATCTATACAGATTTATGAAACTTTAAGAAAAATAATAATTTAAGATAAAGGGTCTTAAGCATCGAGTGTTACTCGAATCGGAACCTTTTAACTTCGAGTCCCAGTGGAGTTGTGAGACTTTTACTCACTTTTACTTTACGATTCGAGTTTAAAGTCCCAGTTTAACAAGAATTAAGTGAGACCAGCACTGGAATGTAATCATTTTAATTTATAGACAAACTGTTTTATACATACATTTCTGATTCATCAATATTTGTCTATATAAATATAACAGAACCGTATTGTAAAACATAAAAGGATTGAAATCGATAACTAATTTCAAAGGACAGATTCATCAACTTAAGCGAAAAATTTAATAACTTTTTTAAGCATTTTTATTAGAAAATCCTTAAAAGAAGGTTAAATTGGATTTTTAATTAGAAAATATGTAGGGAGTATATTTTTATTGGCTTCGAAACAATTTTGGAGTATATAAAATATGACCTCAAAATGGAATTTTGTTTGATATATATTCACGTGGCTTTATTATTATATGATAACAACGACAAAATACTATTTATGTATAATTGTACAAACGTCAAATTAAATTGTCAACAAGAATTTTTCATCAAAAATGATGTTATTCACCATGCATGACTTAAGCTTGTGCCCCTCCAGATGTAATAGAACTTATTGATTCTCCCTTAGCTGATTTTCATCAATTGACTCTTTTAATTTAAAGCAGCTAACTCTACATGTTATGAACTCAAAAAGGGTATTATTATTATTTATGATTTTGATAGATAATACTATATTTAATCAAGGATTGCGCCCCATTTTTTGAATTTTCGAATATTATACAAGTATTAACGATTGGTTTGTGATTGATATAATTTATTAATGTATAGTATATATTAATAATAACTCTCCCCAATATTAAGAAGTTGGCAACAAGGAAAATACAGAAGGGTAGCTACCAGTTATTTTTCAAAAAAATTTCCTTTCCCTTTTGTGATTCGAGGTTGTATGTTGACAAGAAAGCTCGTCGTTAAGAATTATTATGTCAAAAGGAAAAGGAAAACAGGTCGATGATTTATGAATGATGAAAGAATATTATGTAGGGTTTCAACTAACATGCAAGAACTACTCGCACGTTTTAAAATGCCCCATTTTTTACATCTCTAACGATATTAGCGAGATTTCTTGGGATTGGTACATTGAAATGTACTTTTTGTTTTCCAAAACTGATATTCTTTTTCCTTTATTACAGGGAGGTAGTTGTTCTCCCCTCAGTAGAAATGGAAAAATGACAACAGCTTTGAAAAACAAAAAGTACTGTTCAAGTGCCAACCCCAAAAAATCTTGCACTCGGATTTGCATGAAATTTACATTCCTAACCATAGCAATATCTCCAAAATAAACACCACTCGGCTGTATTTATGCAATACTCACGATTAAGTACGTCTGGAATTAGAAAAACAAGATTTGGATACTTACAACAAGTAAGTTGATCCAAAAAAATGAGATCATCACTCCCAAAGAAAATTATCTATTAAATAATCTTGTAAGACGGTTGGAACATTTGATGTTTTAAGGAAGTACACTCAAATGCAAATTATGAAAAAAGAATTTATGACGGTAGATGCCTTCCTATAAGCTTGACTTTTAGAAAAAGGATATAATTTTGTTGTGTAAGAATTTGACATGCTTAACTCTATACCATGTCGGAGTAATTGAGCAAAAAGCAATAAGTGTTTCGACTGTATTTGGTCTCCCTTACATGTTAAAATATCCTCGTAAATTTTTCAAATTCCATCTAAATAATGAATCTCTAA
The DNA here is from genome assembly GCA_963680855.1 of Lepeophtheirus nordmannii. NCBI lineage: Eukaryota > Metazoa > Arthropoda > Copepoda > Siphonostomatoida > Caligidae > Lepeophtheirus > Lepeophtheirus nordmannii. The sequence goes on along the minus strand of OY804521.1, from coordinate 18,772,362 downwards.
TTTTAATATTTAAGCATTAATTTTTATTATTATTTATTAGATATACTAAATGTTCTGTTTTTGTATATAATGTGTATTTATTTTTGATTTAACGTAAAATTACAAGTGATATACAAATAATACTCTCAAATTGTATATAGTATGTTGTGTCAATAAAAATAAGTATAATCTTGATAGTTAAATAGGTATAATTAGTAATATATATTTGTAACTTATTCGTAAATTTCAAAAATTGTATCAAATTTATATATAGTACTTTCAATATTTAAATGTCCCACGTAATTATATGAAACGATTAATTATTTATGATAAAAATAACTTAATTTTCCATTCTTCTGAAATTACATAATATATTTATGGTATATAAATTTTTATTTTTTAATATAGTTGAGGCTATTTTAATTACAAGAGTGTGACGAGCTGATTAAAAAAGTTAATGAATCAAAACAACAGTAACGACAGGTTAAAAGCGCCTTTTTCAATAAATTGTTTTGTCTAGTCACCTTCAATAAAATGAAAATTTCTATTATAAACTCCTAAGTTGAAAAATAAATTTTTCTATGTTATATTTTGGATTTAAACAGAAAATATTTTAGTATCACAAAGTAAGAAATAAGTCGAAATACTGTGTTTATATAAACTTCTGTTTTATTTTGCTATCAATAAACTAATAAAAAATCTTTTTAATTAAATAAATATAACAAATAACTTTTGAAAGATGTCTAGAATAAAAGAGGTGCACCTTGCACATTAATGAGAGATCCATTCAAATTGGCATTTCCATTATTTAGTAGATTATAAATGGCTTGAGCTAAATTGGTGGAGTTAAATCCTTGGGCATTATTGGCATTTTGATTGTTGGGATTGTTTCCTTGTGTTGTAATTCCTTGAGCATTATTAATTCCAGCATTTGGATTCTTGGAATCCAATGCTGCATTGTCAATATTTAAAGAATACACCAAGACTCCAGTATTGGCCAAATCTGCAGCTGCTGACTTAGTAATCATGTTCAAGGCAGACTTGGATGCACGGTATGCATAAAATTGTCCATTGTTATTCGCTGAGATAGAAGACAATCCAGAAGTTAAATTGACTACCAAGCCACCAGCTCCCATACCATTAAATGCCTGTCCAGGTTCTCCAACCAAGATTGCTCCACTATTTTGACCTCCAAGACCAAAATGGGCAACAGTATTAAGGTTTCCACCAAGACCTTGACTTTGGGCATGTAATTGCCCTTGGTTTTGTCCTTGATTTTGTCCATAGTTTTGACCTTGGTTTTGTCCATAGTTTTGACCTTGATTTTGTCCATAGTTTTGACCTTGATTTTGTCCATAGTTTTGTTCTTGATTTTGACCATAATTACTGAGGCCCTGACTATTGGCACTAGTTGCATCTGAAGGTCCAGTTAGGGCGGTATTATTATCAGCGTTATTTAATCCAGCATTATTTCCAGTATTGTTTCTTGCATTATTAAGTCCAGCATTTGCAAGATTACCTGCACCACCAGCTACTTGAATAGCTCCTTGAACAGCACTAGCTGCTTTAGCACTATAGTAAATCATTCCTCCAGCTCCAGCACCGGAAGTTGAAATTCCAGATGCTTGAGCTCCATTCTGTAATTGCTTCGATAGAGCCTTGATCAACATCAAAGGAGATACGGCGTTAACAGAAAAAGCCTTGATCATTTGTCCAGCATCGACATTGTTCAGGTTACTATTGAAATGAAGAGCAGCGCTATTGATCAAAGCAGACAAGTGTTGAACTCCTGCATCATTAAGTTTCTTTTGAACCTCATTCGCAAAGTTTCCAAAATTCTTGAAATCCTCCAAATCCAATTGAACAGTTTTGACCTTAGGATTATGCCTTGCAATATTATTCAATTCAGAGTTATGAGGATTTTTGGCAGCAGCAATGATTAATGCAACATTTTGCTGGCCTTGAGCTTGATTAGCTAAGGATTTCACGACCTCGAGACCAACTCCAGAGTCACTTCCAGTGATAAGGATTGATTTTGCGTTTCTACTATGAGGAGACATTTTTTAATTGTGTTTGATTCAATATTCAAATTAAAACTGAAAATTCTAATGAAATGTATTTTTTAAATCAACTTGCTTTTTACAAAATAATACATAAATTAACAAATTTGTAATTTTATAAAAATTAATAGATTAATACAAAAAAATCAAAACCTTATGTACCATTCAAGGTAATTATAATGTATTCTCAATATTATCATTAAATTTTGGATATGATAGAATCTATTTGTTATTTATAATTGGATGGACGTTTGCACATGTTAAATGTCAAAATGAAGTAATTTGTATGCTATTATTTGTAATTAGGAATGTGTTAAGTCATTCTTTTATAACAGTAATATCCCTGTTTGTTTGTTGGTTTTTGGTTTTTTTTTAAATAAAACATTGTGCATTCTACAAAAGATTTATATATGTTATATGTATATTTAGATAAAATCCTGTATTTTTGTGTTATTTTTTTTTATTCATCAATATTTTTATATAAATACTTATTTACTGGTTTTGATTCCACCGCTTATGAGATAATTTCACAATGGTCATTGTAAATTTTCAATTTTAATGAAGTTCGAGCTCCATTTGATGATCTCCAAATGAGACTTTCCGTCAGATTTGATATTTTCGAGAAGTTTATGCCCTGAGACGCCCTTTATGTATTGAGAGCCATCATATTTGTCTACACGCATGAAAAAAAAGAAGTCCATTTTATTTTGTATATATATAAATTTCGGACCATTGACTTGATTTTAATTTTAGAATCCCTTGATTTATAGATGCTCTAATGTTTGTAAATACTTTATCCTTTCATTTCTGTCATACATGGTTATTTATGGTTATAAGTGTTTAAACCCCTACCTATTGTAAATATGTAGTTTTTGTGAAATTTTTAAATATTTTGTTACAACAAATCAACTGTTTAAAAGAACATAGTGTATGTACAACAATTTAAAAAAAAATGTTTAAAAACTATTGGCAAAAACACGTTTCAAAATGTCTCTCCGAAAGAAGTCAATACACACATATAATATGACGTCAATAAAAGAACTTTCTTCAACAGAAATATTCTTAATGAATGAAACTACGTCATTTCTTTATTCGAATGGTACAAAGTATGTATGTGTATTGTCATAATACCATCAAGTCAAAACAATTATTTAGTGAATTTATATTAAGGTCATTAATATACATTTGTGATATTTATTCAAACAAACTCATCACCTATTATTAAAAATTCAACTCCAACAACCTTAAAACTTAAAAAAAATAATGTCCATTCATAAAAGCACTTATATATTTTTTTTAAAAATGACTATTTTCTACAAATAATAATCAGGGTGAGCTCCCAAAGTTGAACTATTTATTATTGAAAATTAAATCAATTTTGTATATATTTACTTCAAAAAGATTTTATTATAACAAGCTTGAGTACTTTGATATTTTGTGCCCAACCTTTTTTAAGAGTGAGAAAACCAGAAGGCAAGTAAAAAAAAATATAGAATAAATATTTCCTTAAAGACTTTATTTGCTTAGAGTAGTTGTATAGATACAAAGATATATATAAATAAACATTTTAGTTTAAAATTGAAACCCTAAACATAAAGTCTGATCCCCAAAAAGAATAGTAACCTATATAGTGAACATATCTAGTTTAACAAAAAAATAAATAAATAAAAACATAGTGGGTTAAATGAAAGAACAATACACATTATCTTAAAATAGCAGTTAAAAAGCTATAATCAAAATAATAAAAAACAATATAAAAAAAGTCTAACAAATGACATTAAGGGGTTGGAAGACATGTTTTTTCAAACTTACTAAGGATGCAATGAAGCATTGGTTGTTCTAGAAGTGAGTCCAAATAAAAGCAATGGAGTAATAAATTTCTCCTGTACTCCTGCTATGTTTAAAATAGCTATTTTACTCAGTAAATAAAGAGCTGGGCATTCAGCAAAGGCGTGAATAACTGTATTAAATACTTTTCTACAGTCCTTGCATGGTAAGTTAAAAAACTAACTTCTACTTTATCAATAGTGTTCAGGATTCTCTTCTTTCAAGTTTCAGGTAGGTTTAAAACTTTCAAATACTTTGCACATAATTTTTCGGCTTCCTCCTTATGCGTAGATCTACAGTTCATTTTTAAATGCCACGGAACAGGTGTCAAATGCTTTTCAGCTGCTCTCTTGAGAGGATAAGTAAATATCTCACAATCGAAGATTGTGTCACTTAAATAATGTAGGGAAATAATACCCTTTGATGGGGCTAATTTATAGATTAAAGATTTCTTGGTTCTAAAAGTTTTTTTAGATAAAATTTCTTACTACAATTAAAAGGAATTCACAAGTGATGGACAAGGTCTTTATAAATACGAAAATTTAAAAAAAATTCGATAAAACACTTAAAACCACTTAAAAAAAGGATCTTAAGGAGCACAGAAGTAAAGATCTCGTCTTAATAAATAGCTACAAGGTAAATCTATTTTTTTATATTGAAAAAACGATTTAAAAAAATACTATTGGGATTGAGCTCACGTTCTCTATATCGCCCATAAAAAAATTGTGAAACTCGTACAGCCCTAAAACTCCTATTTTAGACAGCAATGCTGAAATAAGTAGAAACGAATATTTGAAAAAACAAAACTTTCCAAAATTAATGTTCATAATATATAAGTCCAACCCACTACAAAATTATATTTTCCGGAGAATACGTTAAATAAATCGTTATTAAAATGTTTCTGAGCCTGATTTTGTTGATGAAAATAAGTCATAAAAAGCCGATTAATAATAGTAAATGAAAAAATCATATGACGTCTAAGTCGTAGTATAATAATACTCGTACATATCTAACTATATTAATGACATTAATTAAACAGAATAATCTCTTATAATATACTCTTCAACCTAACAAATTTTCTTTAATTAATTAATTATTTGATTTTCAAATGATATTTATTATCAAGTAATCTGTTGCTATGTTAAAAAGAATGAAATCTCTGTGTTTATAAAATAACAATAATAAAAATAAGTTAAATGATCGTTTAATTGTTCAATTTATTGTTTTCCAAACAAAACTTTTATATTTCAAAGATATACACTTCCTGATTTGAAGAATAATGCTATCATTTAATACGTAGAAGAAATTAACTGATCAAAGTACAATAATGATAAATACTAGACATCCTCACTTGTTATATTCCTACATGCTTAGATTTCAGTTAACCTCTAATACATGACCAGTTTTGATCTAGTAAAGTTTCTTCAAACTAAGTTATTATGACTCCTGTATATAAATCATAGAAAAATATAATACAAAAATATTATTGTTTTCAATGAACTCTAGCCATGTTGTTTGGTAAGTTTTTCCATAACAAAATATGCAATTATGCATATTTTTCAAACATAACTAAACAACAATAAAAAACAGGTTCTTGTTCTAATTGTCCACTAATGTATTTGGTACCAACGGCATAGAGCATATTCATGAATAGGGATGGGCCTTTTGTTGAGGTGAGTGAACGTACCTGCAACTATTATCTGGTACTTTAGAATTTTATGAGCTGGTTGTTATTGGACAATATTAAATAATACTCAATAACTTATCAAAACTCGGGCCCAATTTCTTCATATAACTTCATTTGAATTTCAACTTTCGATTATTTTTTCTAATACACATCTTCCTTGGATTTAAGACAAAAACGTACTCTGAAAATATTGGTACAAGGTACTCAGTTTCGTTATCTACAAAATATCAGGTTTCGAAAATAATTTCTAGCACTCTACTAGTTGATGGGCCCCATGATTTTCAATAAAAAAGGTGCCCCTTTTTATAGAGCACTCGGGAAATAAGATAGAAAGAGAAACTAGAGAAAGAAACATCCCTCGAGGGCCGATGGGGAAAAAATTCTACGGATTCACATCCATGCTTCTGACTCCGGCTCGGGATGGAATAGAATGTGACCGGTGCTGTGAGATAATGCAATCAATCCCATGAATTGCTCCAATATCGGGATTTATGATCCTGAGTTCCTCCCTCCGGATTCTAGCCCAAATCAAGGGATCCTCTTAAGTTTCTCCGAGTCTGAGGGGTTCCAACTCGTGAATTTCAAATGTTTCATCCTCACTTTTAATACGATCCCATCTAATTTAAGTTAAAAATAATGGCATTTGGGACTCTTCCATTTCAAAATCTATACTATTGTGATTATATCCTTTAACATCGTAATGGAGAGTTTTTCATGAGTTCTTTACACTTTTCATTCTACTAATTTATATCTATGTCACAAATTTATTCTAAATGTAAAAAATGAATTCATTGACTTAAGTTATGAAAAAAAATTCAATAACTCGATAGTTCATAATGGTAATAATGATAAATAAATGCTCGGTTCTTCTATGATATAGGGACCCACTTTTGATTTTGATCTTGTATTTTATCTGTCTTATTTATATCTTATTTAATGTGTGTGAATCAAGTTGTATTGTGATATTTGTCGTTATTGGTTTATTAATCAAATTGTTTATAAAAAGTACATATTGTATGTATTTGATATTGTAATCAGTTGAGTTTATTCAATGAAAGAACTTGTATAATGTATATATATTCAATTTTTGTTTAATAAAGCTTAATATTCTAATATTTTTTGTTCTTTATGTACTTTAATGTGCTTATATTTTTGAAATAAATACCTCTTTTAGATAAAGTAAAATAATATTTACACTATTTGGTTTCTATCAGAGTAATTATCTAAAAAATTTTACATACATATAATTTGAATATCTATGAAAACATAAGCTCCAATAGAACAATATATGATTTAAATAGAACAAATTTAACAAATATTTTTTTCATCATTTTACCAAAGTTATTAATCATCTATTCAACATCTATTTTGGATTCCTTAAGTCTGGATTTAGGTCAAAAAGAATTCATTGCCCTTTCTATGTTGGAATTCAAAATAAGTGCATACAATGTTCAACCTCTGAAAAACAAAACGAGCTCTCTAATTACTCCACCTTCTTCAGTAGGAGCTGATTTAAAGTCCACATGCTTTGATTCTGAACTCGATTACTATTGCTCTGTTAATCACTTTGTAATTTTTAGAAGAGTATTTGTTTTAAATAGTTACGATAAAAAATAGAGACTTTATTTGATAATATGTTTCCTTTATTATAAAACGGATTCATTAATAATAAGGGGGGAGAGGAGGGTGTTATTTTATGAAAGTTATGATATTCACGTTTAGTCCACCTTTTCTTATGCTTTTCTGTCTTAAAATCGTTTTGGTCAAAAAAAATTACAAATCGGTCTTAGCAAAACAGCCAGACTGTTTGGAACATGTGCATATTTGGAAAGAAAGGACCAAATATATGGATCGTAGTATCACAGCACGAAGGTAAAAAAAAACCGATGAAACAGCTCTTTTTGGAATCGTTAAGCTCAATTCTTCATGAGTAACATATAAATTGAAAATTGGGAACTCTGATTCCATGAGTTATGTTTGATTTGACTAATAAAGACACACTTAGCATGTATACAACATCAATCATCATCAAAATTGTATTTACTAACATTAAATAAGGGCAATAGTCGAAATTTCAAAAATTATGGGTCATAGAAAACTTGAGAATCGTTTGTATAATTGATGAGATGTATCAAATGAAATTTTGTTCTTAAAAAGTAACACAGATCATGCGATTTTGAGTTTAAAAGACAGCTATTTCAAGACAAATCTAAACACAAATGAGTGGAAGTTCTAGATCATAGGCTCTGAGTCAAATCTAAATTCATAAAAATGACTGAAATCCAACAACACTAGAGAATTATTGCACATTTTTGGATAGTTAATGATTCCCTGACACGATGAGTTGAGGCACCTCGAACTCGGAGAGACTCCAGAGAATCCCTTGGTTTGTGTTAAAATCCGGAGAGAGGAACTTAGAATCGTGACTCCGATATTGGAGGAATCCATACGATTGATTTCATTATCTCGTGGCACTGGTTATATTCTATTCCGTTCCCAGCCGGAGTCAGAAGCATGGCGAATCCCATGACTTATTTTTTCCTATCCCCTCGAGTGATGTTTCTCTTTCTATCCTATTCCCCGAGTGATCTATGAAAGGACGTACTTTTTTTTTATTCAAAACCATGGGACCCATCAATTATATAGTAGATGGCCTAATTTTTTCTCCTCTCAAAGTACACAATGTCTTTTTCTTTCTTTTTTTTTTTGGTGAATTAAAATCTATACCATAAGATGGAGCCAATTATTGGTCCATAACGTTTAAATTGGGGTGGTACAAAACATCTGAAAACACTCGATTTTAATCCCAAAATTACCATTTTTTCATATTTTATATACTAGTACCCTCTCAAAAATTTATTCAGGCTCATTAAATTAAAAATGACTACTAAAACTAGGTTTAACACTACGAATTGCAATGAAAGGCATAATGGGTTGTATGAATGATACAATGGATAGTGCTAAAGTATGTACAGACTTGATTGCATTTTGGTTTTTCTTTCTAATAAAAAAAACATTCATTCTAATATATATAGTGCATAGAATGCATTATAATTTTCGCAATTTAAAGATTATTTGCAAAGAATATGAATCACATTTCTAAAGAATACCTAAATATAATTTGAAATATCCATATATTTTTTTATGAAAGAGATGATTCCATACTGTAAGGCATTCATGCAAAAATAAGTATATACAACTTAATTTGTATAATTTACATACATATAAATAAATGTACGTTCAAATGTGGGTAGATGAATAAATTAATTAAATTATTTAGCAAGGTAATCTTAAAAATGCCTTATAAAATTATAATTTTAATATTATCCTTGTACTAATACTAATTTGAAATATAGAAAGTTCTCCTCTCTAAGACAATATTATACACATTATCTTCAAAATCCTATTTCAGACAGCTGATCTTTTAAATTGAAAGTACCACAAATCTTGCTTCCACTTTCTCCTCATGCTCAACTAAAGTCCAACCCCTAATCATAGCTATCTAGGAACATGACTTTTGTATAGAAAAAATACAGTTTTGTGATTGAAAAAGTGAAAAGGCAAAGTACTCATTTTTAATAATGTTCATTCCTTGTTAAACCATTAAATGAGGAACATCGACCTCTAAAGGGAAGAATGAAAAAATTCAAGCCAACATTAGATGTGGATTTTATTAAAATACATATCTATGACATAAATATACTTAATATATTCTTCCTTAAATAAAATTGTTATAAATGTTGAAGTTTCTCCTTCATATAGCAGTAACATAAATAATATATTTCCTCCCCTCCTAGATTCATAAATATAAGCAGTTGATATTAACTAGGGCATTAATTTCATAGTACCATAAGTTATTACTACTTATAATAATAATTATTATATCTAATCATTCTAGTCTGAAAGTTGATCATCTATTGATCTAAATTGAGATACTCTGAATACAATTAAACAATATTAAATAAAGAATAGACGAACATTTGTAAATACAAATCGTTCATTGCCTCAGTCATAAGTTAAAGCACTTTCAGTGATAATTCCAATAAAACAACTCCTTATACAAAAAGAAGAGTTAGAAGAAGATTTAAGTGTGTAACACCATGAATAGCTATATTACTTTGGCAATTAAGAAATATGTTGTCAATGTTTAGAAAGATAATCATATTTTCAAAAAATGGAAGTAGAACGTTGATTACAGTTAGGAAAACACTAAGAGAGACTTAAAACATTTAAATAATATGTATGATATTTTTGATTAAAGAGCAATTGATTGACTTAAGGACTGAACTACATTCCTTGATAGAAGATAAATGTATAAGACACGAAAATAAAATTAAAGAAATTAAAATGTCATTGAAACGAATCCAAGAAAATCCTCAAAAAATAATTGCTTACCACCAAATAAGAACTAAGTATAGAAAAGGCAATTTCGTAAGTAAGGAGAGCACACATGGGTACACAGTGAAAAATTAACATATTTAAACTTTAAAATTGAAAATTTCATTAATAAGAAGAAATTATATACTTACTGTTGCTTATTGGAACCCATCTGGTGAGGAATCAGAGTCAAATTATAATAATGCAACAGATTATGAAATTTCATGTTTTTCATTGTGTGCGGATATGTTAGCCGGAAATTTAACATTTAAAATTACATATCAACATAGTAGATAAAAATATAAATTGCTTGAGTAATTACAATGTACTGTAAGCTGACTAAGACATATATTATTACTTCAATTATTCACTTAAAGGTTATTTTAAATCTAAAATCCATGTAGATCCTTCTTCAAGGATAGTAAAAGATTAGTGACTATGACGTCATATTACATATATATCATAGATATATATGTATTAGAAATTGGCAAATTCAAAAAAATAATAAAGCTGTAAGTTATCTACTTTTTAGCAAAAATTGACGTCTCTACTACTGACAGCGCAAAAAGGATATAATGAATGTATCTAACACCTATTTTAGTGTAACCATATATGCATCCTCCCATTCATTATTGGGTAATCAGCAATATAAATGATTAGATAAAAATACAAAAGGTCTTCATTATTCTCGAAAATATGATTAAGTATATATATATCATAACAACACAAATAACATATAAAATGGCTTCTTCCAAGACAAAAGTATCTCTAATGGTATACTGTATATATGAACTTTGCATCCCTCATCCTTGATGAAAATCCTGGTCCTTTTCTTAATTTATTTAATAGACTAGAAATTTCCATTATGAAAATTCTTGTTTTTTAATGACACATATATGTAAAAAGATAAAATAAAAAGTAATGAACTCATTTACCTTTAATTTCAATATTGAAATATTTATTTAATTATTTACTAAATAACGTTGATTTAAAAAACCGAACATTGTTCTTTCAATCCTTACAAATGCATCAGTAACTCAACGTCAACAGAACAATAATATCTAATAAAACAAAAAAATACAATAAATGTTCCTCCATGTTCGAGGTCAGTTATAAATAAAATATATTTGGATAATCAACAAACACGATATGGACTATTTTACTTTAAGTTTGATATGTTGCAAAAAAACAGCATTTAAGTGCATATACAGAGATATTGTAAACATAAAGGATTCATGTACTATGTATCCTGAGTGAAAAAAGGAATTATTCTAATATTAACGACTGATGTTGACAAATTGATCGGAGAATTATGCATGACATGATAAAAAGTATACATTGTACATTTTTTCTTTTGCATGAATGCTTGAATAACAATTTAATTTTAAGTGTCTTTGAAATGCATGACTTGTAATATAAGTTTTTTTTTCATACTTATGGGTAGAATAAAGTCATTACATGATACTGGATTCACAGAACAATTAATATCTTGAAACACTTCTGAAAGAAAAAACTACAACTCATATTGTTAAATTCTTGTAAATTAATTATTATAATATAATGTTAAAATATTGTATTTTTAAATTTTTCGAAGAGAATAATACACTTTAGACATTAATTCACTTCGAATACTGAGTTTTATAAAAGTCTTTGCAAACTTTCTTATCTTGATAAATAGTAAAATCTATACATAAATAATAAAACTTTGGAACTCGACTGCCACAGTATTCACCCTATTCAGAGAGTTTGACGTAAAATGTCGAAGAAACCTTATCTCTGTGCTCCAACAAAACTTCAGACTCAAGTAACTTTTGTAAACAAAATACAGTTTGTGCTTAAATAACATCCTGGAGGTTGGTATTAATGTACAATAACCTCTTACGAAAAGAGGATATTTTATGTAAAATGAGCTCAATATTTTATGCTGACTCCAAAATATATTGAATAAATTTTTAAGATTGTGTCCATCAAAACATTTACATTAACATATTTCGAAAGAAATTCTAATCGCTGAGCATATCTCAGTAACAAAATCATTTTTTATTCAATTTATTTGTCAAAAGTAAATGTCCATAAATCAAGTAATCTATATTTTCAAGGGTTTAATCATTTACAAATATTTCATCTCGTTTTGTGTTTCCTAATTGACGATTTTGCCTTTCAGGAAAAAAAAATATATTGATAATAATTAATAATCAAGAAACTTTTGCAAATTACTGATGATTCTTAAACAACCTGTAATCGGTCTGATTACCTATATGTGGAAATATACTTAAAAAATTGTCGGTTTTCCATTTTTAAAACTTTTTTTGCCTGTCATTTTTGATGGTTTTTGACCCATTTTACCATTGAAACTCTTCAGATGAGAAAATCTGTAAAATTAAAGTATGGAGTATTTTAGTCAATAAATCACAATTAAACTATTCCATTAAGATATTTGAGTAAATACAGTTGTATATATTTCCATACTTTACCTATAAGCATTTATTTTGATTGTAAAAATATGTGTTTTTCACAATGAAAAAGCTAAAAAGGGATTTTTCTCTATTTATAACTAAAGTAACATTATTTGTTAACTCTATTATTTTCTTATCAAATAATCTTATCCTTTGATAAATATTAGCAATAGTTTAAATTCTATTAACGTAACGAGAGGAAATTCATTTATAATACAACTTTTGCGCAAATTTTAGAAAGAGAAGTCAATTATTAAGAACTGAAATTTAGTCTAATTATAATGGAATCTCTGATGACAAATTATATACATATATGTTAAAATAAGACTAATTTTGTACAAGTTCTGTAAAAAAAAGTTTTCTTCATGTTAAATAAAAATCGAACCATATCAAAAAAAAACATTTTTAATTTAGAAAGCTTTTCATAAATAGATGGGGTAAATCATAGTGTTTTAAAAAGATAAATAGGGGAAGGAAGGGAGAATGGTTACACCCTCTCCTCTTATTAATGATGGATAATTTTATCTATGAATTCACTCATTCATAGATAATTATGTATTGTATTGTGATTCACAGTGATAAGGATGAAATAGACGAAGAACACATTTTCTTGTAAAAACTGATTTTGAACTCTAAAAGTAAAATATCGAAACGAAGTAAAAAATTTTAATTTTGATTAAACCATTAGAATTGCATAGAAACTTTTTTTCCCATGTATAACCACATTGAAAAAAATAAAATTCGATAGAATTATTTTTAATAATAAAATAACACATATCTTTTGTAAACAAAGCAAATAATCAGAAATCCAATGAAGGAAGAGTTAATATAGATGCCCTTTTACTCAGTAAGAACAATTGTGTTGATAGGAGTATGCTGCAAGTGTACAAACACAAAAGGAGCAAAGTCAAAAGAGACAGAAACAAAATCCAAAAAGGCCCTTTTTATGGATAAAAATTAAATAATATTTATTATTATGTATGGATCATTATTATGCTTTTCTTTATATTTTGAAATGGTGGATATTGGATTGTATCAACTCTCCCTCATTGTAGAGAAAATTGGTACTTTTAACAAGATATTGATTTACAATTTGCAACAATCAATAAGTGAAACTGATGTGGTTTTTTGCATTTATGTTTGTTATATTATGTTTAGGCTTTGTATATCACAATTATAACTTATACGTGTATTTCTCTCTTGAGATATTTGTATCTTCAAATCTTCAAAGTGGTTAATTTCAGTACGGTTTATTTGTAAGAGTTCAAAAAGAGTTGAAAGAATTGACAGTATTCCATTTAGGGAGCTCCATGACATGTTTCTTTGAATATTTTAAAGGTGAATTCACACATTGATGAACGTCATGCAAAATTTGACATCGTGTAAAATACTGTACATAGTTAAATTTGAGAAATAATAAGAAGGTAAAAGTTATTACAACTTTTGATACGACAGCAATTTTAATCTTATGTTCGTCAATGTGTGAACCCGTGTTTGCTTTCGCAAATAAAAATATATTTAAAGTCCTTAAAATTATATCCTTATGAGAGTTTTAAAAATTTACGACATGAACGTGAAAGAGATGGATACGAATCTTGATTAACATATAGATTTTCTATATGAGAAGAAAAATTTCACCTAGCAATTGTTGCGAATTAAAAAGTATAACCTCAGCCACAACTTATATTTTATATTCTATATATATATATATGTATGTATACACAGTGGTAAAAACTGAGATATAGGTTTCATTTGAGGTCCCAAAACTTCTAAAACCATTTTCATACTCCCTATAGTCTAGGTTTTACGTGTCCAGATGGGCAACTTTTTTTAATCGACAGTTTTTGAGAAAATGATGGTTCTATCTTGATCCATTGAGGATCCAAGGAGGAATTACGGTATTAAATAGAGACTTTACAATTTATTTTATAAATAACAATATGGTAGATATACATCTTAGCTATTCAAGTATTAAAATTTTATTGAGAAATATTCAAAATTAAAAAATTGATAGTAAATTTTGTGTCTTGTAATATTCTACAAAAAATGAATGAATAATGAATAAATTCACCAAAAGTATTTCTGTATTCTTATTAACTTTACTTTAGAGTATTTTAAATTTTGATGATTAAAGAAAGACATTTTCAATTTTTAATTATGCAATTTCATCAACAGCACTTAATAATTTGAGAAAATAATACATTAATACATTTATATGTACTTTTTCTGGCAACATTTCATTATTCTGGAAACCCTAAAAAAAAATTTTACTTCAAAAATTAAACTTTAATTGATGTAAAAAGTCTGAAAAAACTTTCAAAGTCTTAATAATATACCTGAGATATCAAATAGGAAAGAGCAGCATTTTTTAAGATCCTTTAATATGTATAATGCAAGTCATTAATAAATATTACTTTAATAATATTAGGTAAGCACTTTATACTTGGGAAATAAATATATATATATATATATATATATATATATATATATATATATATTATGCTAGGCCGCACACATCCAGACCTGGTACCAAGTGATCACTACCTGTTCTTGTCTATGGCTAATAACTTTTATGGTGGAAAATTTGCCTCAATAGGAGCTTTTTGCCAATGGATAGAAGAGTTTTTATGAGAGAGGCATAATGGAATTACCTTCAAAATGGCAACAAGTTATCAAACAAAACAATACATATTTGACCTAAATCGTATCTTCTAGAAATAAAGCCTTGAATTTCATGCAAAAATAACTGATTTTTTTTCACATCTTACATAACTTTGATATATTGTATCAAAGTATTGGAAGGAAAGGCAGTCCAAAAAGGGTGTCAAATGTATCCCATATCTCTCTTATATGGGTGAATTGATGAATCTAAAATAAATTGCAAAGTGAAATGTAAGTACATGTAATATATCTTCAAAACACAAAGCGACATTCTTTTCTAACTCTTATTTGAGAAAATAGAACAAAAAATAAATAGAGAAAGTCATTGCTTGAATGATCGTTCCAAATGAGTACCTGGTACTAGGTATGGCAATTAAACAACTCTCTAATGTCTTATTGATAAATTTTGAGAGTTGTTATGTTGTAAAAATAATTTGACTCAAAACGAGTTTTTTGCCCTTTTATCTACAAGATACTTTGAAGAGTGCTTCACGTATATCCAGTGAAGAAATTTAAATTTGATTGATAAACCTTGTTAAAAATAGTGGTTTCAAGCAAGGTTAATAGAAATGCAACCTTGGTTACAGGTGAAATTTGGAGTCTTAGCTTTTGACTCTAAGGTTTGCACTCTGCCAATAATAATTTGTTACGTGATAATAGCTGTGTAAACCTTGTCGTCTTCCCCCCCCCCCCAGTGCATAAAATAAGATAAAATGTACGTCATACCATATGTCATAGAGGAATCTAATTTGAAATGAGTCAAACTTTCACAAAGTATTAATTAATTATCAATAACTTAATATTTGGCTTTATACTATGGAAATACCTTCATAAGTGTGTCATGTATGTAAATTGAACACATGTGAAATAATGGAATAGGTTAGATATGCACTTAAAGTGAATGTAATATTTACATGTACACCTAAATGGAACAATCCAGGATTAAACTAAAGGTGATTGCTTCATTTTAGGAGTCAATCATGATTAAATATTCGGTAATCCATTAATTAGATTTTTATATAAGCTTGGATACCGGGAATAAATATGATTGATATCAAAAAAATAAAAATACATGGATTGACGTCATCATTAATTTGAATGAAAAAGAATGGATAAGTTTTAAGATACATAAATTTGACAGTAACTTATTAAAAATGAATTCTCTATCTCGATAAAGAAATCTTCATAATAACCGAAGGATCCGGATTAGACAATGTTTGATGAATGACGACTTCAGTTATGAGTGTATTGTACACGTGTATTCATCTACTTATCCAAAAGAGCTATTAGTCATAACTTAGTCATGCCCTATTTATTATCATATACATTTACTAATTCAAATTCTATTTTATAGTGTTAAATGACTTTTTCATAGTTTTTAAGAGCTTTATATCCATTGACTTTCATTAATATACCTACGTATATAAACTTGGATATGTATGTTAAGTATACATACATGTATTATTGTTCATAAAACATGAATGGCCTTATTTTTAAAATATACAAATAGAACAAAGCTATTAAAAGTCTAAATTAAAAAATACAATTAAAGTTTGTCAAAGAAAATATTCCTACGTACATAATGTACAATGTATTGTACCTCCTTATTTATTTTCAGTCTTTTGTTAATTTATAATTAGCTACGTCTATGTATGTACGTAATTAGGTCCTATATTTCATGTATTTATTGCTTGAAAAAGAAATCAAGACAAATTTTAAAGTAGGTTGCGTAAATAAATAAATAAATAAATAAGAACCTTATGTGGGATTTAAAATTTCTGCGGAATTAAATAATAATTTTAAATATGAAGGTACGCATTTATAGATGAAATTGAACATTAACATTTTTTTAAATCGGTTACTGGCAAATTTTAAACATTAAATGGTGTTTGTTGGCCCATGGATAAGTAAAAATACTGTATGTATAGTAAATTTTTTTAAAAATCCGTCAAAATTATGTATTAGATTTTCTCATTTCCCGGGCAATTCCCATTCAGTGAGATCCTGAGAAATTCATAATAATAAATATAGTGAAAATTAATATAATTTATTATAAACATATTATAAGAAGAAATCATACATTTTAAGCTAGTCTTACCCAGAGTAACATTAGCTCAAAGCATTCACTTTAAATACATACATTTGTGTGAATAATTACCAGTTACAGGTGCATGGCTAAATACAAAAGTTTATTTATACTTGTTAAAATAAGTCCATATTTATATAACTCATCTAGGTAATACGTAAGACCCATTTACTTAAAAATAGCAACTTCTTTCATAGAAATAGGAGTCAAATCATAATTCTCCAGAAACATTAATTAAGTCCTAAATACAAGACTGAAGAGTGTCTTTTATAATACAAAAAAAACGTCACCAAGGATTTGAAACATTTTGATGATTTGTTGGGCATCATTTTTTTATCGATGAACATAGCGTATCATTTACAACAGCATAATAAATTGTCCACTGTATCTAAAGGTTTATTTTACATTAAGAAATAATTGGATGCAACATTGTTAGGGAAAAGAAAAGGTATAAATCCCTAAGAAAACGGGACACTGGAAGAAAAACCCTAATATATATTCATTCGAATAACAAGTAGTTTAACTTTTTATTTAAATCAAAGTTGTATCGTCTCTAGTATTTGGTCCATGGTTTCAGTTGGCAGTGAAGACGTAGTGGATAATTAGAACTCATCCTGTTATAAGTCCTATCCCCAGATTATTTAATTTAACCCCAATTTGTCTCCACAGATTTACTACATTTAGGAAACTCTAACTATTCCTTGAGTCATAAAATTTTGCTCAGGACTTGTCACTCTTAATAAATAAAACTGGATTATCATAAATAAATTTAATAATTTTTAGTATTGTACTATTCTATTGTGCGAGATGCTTATGTTTTACTTATGTGTAAAAAGCGTTTGCCAAACCCTAATTTGCTAATATCAGCACTTCATGAAATATGAACTCTTTATTTGATTTATTGTTAAGCCCTAATACCTGTTTGGTAAAAGGCGATATCTAGTATATGACAGAGAAAATGGGTTTCACTGCTCTCTTATATATGTAAGAATGACCTCCAATTTAGAAGACCTAATTGCTCAACTGATTTGGTCCAATATCTTGGGCATACTTTAAATTTGTACAACTACAGTATTATTTTTTAAATAATCTTGAAGGAAATGTCAAATAAGGGGGTATCTACATTTAAGAGGGGCAATCAAATATAGACCCCGTTACTTTAATTCATTAGACCTGTCCTGCTAAATTTTATAAATTATAGTTTTTCTCGATCACGGGTTATATTTACATCTACATGCATATATGTATTATTTTTCAAAAATAATTAATTTATCTTTACATTAAAATATATATATAACCTAATAGTTTTCTTTTTAATAACATGACAATTGAAAGAAAAGTTTCATAATATGATTAAACTTTTTATTTATCTATTTAGTATGAATAACAAATTTTCTTTATAAAAATGTTTGCTTTCTTGGTTTCCTTGGGTATTACCCTCTACAATGTTTACATTCATTGATTTTCACTTTGTTTATCCTTCAAATCTACTGTTTTTATTATAAAAAATGAAGCAGAATGATTAATTAATTAGACATCAGTTCTCTACTCTTCATTCTTTTTCGTAATCGCTCCTTGTGAAAAAAGTTATATGACCCATATCTTTGCTGAACATAGCACACATGGTTCACGTTTGTTTTCTCTAGACTATGTTTGGACTTAGGTCGTTCCTACATGCTTGAGACACGGTTTTTTACAATAAAACACCCTGGGTTATCCATCTCTGTGCCTACCAGACAAACAGTAGCAAAGTAATCTTTTAGAATTGTATACCCCTCGGAGACTGTCAATTTTTATTTCTAAGAACATAATTGCTACATATAATAATTTAAAAGTCTGAAAATTACTTTTAACTACGTATTTTACGTAGGGGGCGGGCCTTCTCTAGCAATAAGAACAAAAAGAATCAAGTCTGGACGAGCTATTAAAATATTAACTCTAAATTAAGATCACTCCCTGATATGGATGTCGGATAATATTTTTTTATGAATCTATAATTTGTTCTGCAGAGAATTAATTTGAAATTTCATTCACATTGGTGATCATAACTAATCAAAGTAATTTGAATGCAAATGTAGTGATCCCTGGAGAGTTCTTTCACAATTGTGTCATCAAAAAATTTCAAAACAGGGGTTTCTACGGTTTTATTATGACTAATTATGAACTTGATATATAAACAAATTTTAATTTGGATAACTTTGTATAAACTCCATCTACCAGCAAGGATGTCAAACTCATCGTGGTAGCCTCAAAAGGTTCAGATGTACATAACTAATGTAGGCGTCAATTTGTGATTCTAATGTTTCTTCTATTGTACTATTTTTCAAAAATACAATCAAAGAACCTCGTTTTCATAATTTCTATACAAACTAAAAGTCAGATGATACAACTCTTTAAAAAAAAATAATATGTATCTAAATATTAATCCCATAGATTTCTGATGTTACAACCATACCATAAAAAGAATATCAATATCTTAATAAAAACAGCAAAATATATATATGTATACATATATATTGGAAAAATACTCAATACAAAATAAATATTCCTATTAAAACTTTTCTCAGAACTATAAAGTATATATGTATGTATGTTAGATTACATATGTTCGTTGAGTGAATATGTATATTAAGGAAAACTACATACAAATCTCTCATAACTTGACATATAATATGAAAAAAGTGAATTATTCAATTTTGACCAAAAATATCCAGTTATTTAGTAAAGATCCTAAAATTATTAAGGATATTCTTTTCAACCAGCAAATATAGTTCTTAAAAAACTAGGAGTGTGTAATATACTGAAACATATTATAACTATCCCATTGTACATTTAATTTGACATTCAAGCAATATTCGATCCATTCAATGAGTAATTTATTAATTACATCAATAGTGGAGTTGAAATATGTTTTATTCATTGATCTAAGGATCCATTATGCCTTTAAAAGGAAGTATGGGAATTTAGTAGTCTGATGATGTTAAATGATGTGAAATCTGATTCATTTTATGAATCATTTGAAAATAATTTTAATGATAAAAAAAAATAAACTCTGGGCCCAGTAGAGATTTTACTCGTTATGAGAGTCAATTTGTGTAATGATTTTAAAAAAATATGTTAAAGGACATATTGTTGGGAACAAAAAATAATTAGTCATTTAATATATAGAAAGAGATTTCCAGAGGGGTAGATATCAACCTATCTGGGTCAATGGAGCAATCAATTAGGATTGGATAAGGAATGTATTGTTAATTCTAGGAGTGAAATTACTTTAAAAGAGGTGAAAACATTCCTCACTATTGAGGCAATACAAAAATAATACATAACTGTATGAAAAGTAAATACAGGAGCTGATATTTTTTTAACCATCCTGGAAATATAATTTAAAACAGAGGTTCTCAACTGATCTCGTATTGTCATCCGTATTTTCCCCGTGGTTGTTATGCTGGTACCCATTTTTATTTTCTTTCAAGCCAAGTCCATTTAAAATATACTTTTGATGACGTCACAGTACCATTCAATATTAAATTATTTTTTTCACAATGGAAAAAAAAGTCAATAACTAATATTCTTTTTATACATGTTTCTACATGATTTATATTTTCTTATAGTTTCTTGATTGTGAATGAATAAATAATTAATATAAACAAATATATATATATATATTAACTGAATATGTACAAATAACCTACGTATCCAGTTCTACTAATCTACACTGTATAAAAACTCTTAAAACTGGATAGAAATCAACATTACACATTTCACAAAAAATATTTGCTAATTTTTCAATGGTTTGCTCTAAGTGTACCAGTTGCAGAAATGCCATTTACCTTCTGTAATCTCAATTATCTTTGAAAAAATTGTTCATTAATATATAATTAGAATCTGGAATATTTGGTAACTTTTATATAACATCCATCAATTCAGAACCACCAAGACCAATATCTTTGTTGTAATTGTTATCAGTTCCGGCATAGGAATAAAATTTTAGGTCGTAGCCTAATGAAGAAGCAGTATCCAAATTTGAATGGTTTGCTTTTAATAAAAGTTTTTTTCAATGTACGTCTTGTACATAATATGGGACCATGGATCAACACTTACATAAAAAAATTGCATGAAAATTTCCAGACAACTATCATTTAACATCTAGAACAGTGGAATGTTAGAATTCCAGGTATCATTTAACAGATTTAAACCTAAAAAGGCCTAAAAATACAAAAATCACGAAAAAAGATAATTAAGAAGCACCAATCCTTCTGTTGCCAGCATCAGATTAAACTGAAGATAATTACGTTCATTGTTAAGAACAAAGGAATTTCAAAATGTATTATTTAAAGATTAGAATAAAATGTATAATGTATGTATACATATATGTACAATCATTTTTACAAGTTGTTTTATTTGAGAAAATTGGCTGACTCCGGATCTGGCAGAGTTCGAGTAAGGAAGTGATTATTACTCACTAAAACTTTAAATAATCACCAACTTTCGCATATAGT
Organism: Lepeophtheirus nordmannii; assembly: GCA_963680855.1. Classification (NCBI taxonomy): domain Eukaryota; kingdom Metazoa; phylum Arthropoda; class Copepoda; order Siphonostomatoida; family Caligidae; genus Lepeophtheirus; species Lepeophtheirus nordmannii. The sequence continues at coordinate 18,750,730 of OY804521.1, read as the reverse complement.
TTATTTTACCTACATAACAGAATTTAATTCATAAATTTTTTGTGTTCATTTTCTGGAAAAAAGAGTCAAAATATTCAGTTTAAATTGACACTGGAAAGATGTAAGCTATGGAAACCAATAAAGAATTGTATTTTGAAGAAACTGACAAATTTTTAAAATTTATTTCTTGTAGCAATTTTTTCCATAACCACCATTTCTCCTCAAAAACTCCAAGTTTTTTTTTTTTTTTTTGATAGAAATGAATATCAGATCGAGTTACATACAAGTCAAAATATAGAAAGCTCTTCAAATTACAAATCCATGTACATAGAATTGCTTAAACGACGAGGCTTAAATAGAAGAAAACGAGCCACAAGTCATTAATATAATGCATTTGTCAGGGGGGGGGGGGAGAAAAGTATGTAAAAATCAATAGAAAAAAGTCGATGGAGAGGAGGGGGAGGAGAAGTTTAAAGACTCCTGATCTATTTCCTACAAAAGATACTGAGAGGGTAAGAGTATTAGTGAAAAATATTTCGAAATTTCAATATTAAGCCACATCTTCTCTACTTTCCAATTTGAAAATGTTCCTATAAACAAATGAGTTATCATTAGATATGCAATGGATAATTAATAATTATGTGCTCAATATCTAAGTAGGTATAATGATGAAAAACCAAATAGTGCATGTGCATATAACAATAATCAATTACTAATATTTGCAAAGTCAAGCGGTTTTATGTTTAGGCATGTACATACATACATATGCATGCAGACAAAAGAGGCTTTATGAATCAAACTGAAATGTTTAGTGAGTAGTAAGGCATATTACATAAGTGCATATGAGTCAACTTTACAAGAAACCAAGTTTATCTGAAATATTTGAAAAATGAGTTAGAACTGCCATCATATTCTTGAAGACATTTTCTTTTGTTTGTATTAATAGATTATTTCGATTAATTAAATAATGACTCGAATAATTGCAACTTAATTAAGGGGAAAAAATAACGGCCACAATCAAGGATAAAAAACATCTGGTGTTTATGACTATGCTGTTAATATTACTATGATTCATGGTGAGCATGATAGCAAATTAAGTTGATTTTTAATAGTCCTACAGCAGATGATGAACTGGTTTTAGCCAACTCCAACTAAATAAATTTCTGGGGTTATGAAATAGATAGACGTTCTTTCAGGGACCATATCGGCTCCTTGTGTAGTCGTGACATTAATCCGGTTGTTTTATTTGATAGACAACAATCCTTGCTTTCTTGATTAAAAGTGAGATTTTAGCAAAAACCGTGTGCAATAGGTCTTAAAATGACTCCGAAATATTTGACCGTTATATTTATAATGTAAAAAGACTGTAAAGTGGATTTTCTTCTTTTCAATATTTGAAAACAAACTTGCTTTCTTGTTGACTTGACGCATATGTACTGCTATAAGCACAGAAAACCGGGATTTTTTTTTTTTTTTTTTTTTTTTTTTTTTTGGGGGGGGGGGGAGTGGATTCCGATAAGAACAAATGGTTTTGTTTTTAAGTTGACACTACTTACACTGCTATTTGTACCTAATTACAGGTGTTAATTAGTGTTTGAGATACGTGTCCTTTTGTGAACAGCTAAAATCGAATTTTTCGGTTTTAAAATTTCTGAAAGATGATGACTAAAATGCAATTTAAAGGAATGTTGTTCAAAACTCAAAAAGTTTAATTGAATATTCTTTTGATAATTTTGAGAATCTGTGGTTTATTTCTCGAGATACATAACCTATTATTACTCAAGAAACCGATCATCCGATTTTCTATTTTTATAGCATATCTAAACTCAGCAGTGATTGTTCTGTAATCATGGAATTAAAATTTTTTTTTACTGTTATTTGTTTTGAAAATTGGAAAAAAAACCTGTTGGCACATGTGCATTCCATCAGGGTGGGAGGACTACACTGAGGGGAATGAAATGAATTTTGATTATTAAATAATTTCGATATTTTTTGCCCATAGTATATGTACTATGACTGACATTATTGTAAGTTTGAGTGCCTACATACATATATGTAAGATGACTAAGATTTGCTCTTTCTATACTAGCATTAGTTATTCATTATGTATATACTATACACATACATAGAGTAGAGTAGTTACACGGAGGAAACTGAGAAAAAAAAAGAGAAGAAAAGGAGAAACTGTGAAGGACTGAGGAGTACAACATAGGCCGAGAGGAGTGTCTTCATCCCTTCACTTACTTACTTACTTACTCACTCACTCACTCAGTATGCTAGTACACACAATTTGTGTTACTAAAATGAGAAGCAAGTAGTTCAGAAAGAGGGAATGGGATGGAAAGCCATTGATAAAATAAAAAATAAAAAACAATAACTGAAGACTTTCTCTCTTTTTCTTCTCTCTTTCTCTCTCTTCATAAAAGAAAACCATTTCTACTACGACAACAACAAGAAGCTACAAATAAGTTATTATATATTTCTTTTTTTTTCGGAATGAATGGCAGTTCCATTTTGTGCGTCAAGTCCATAAAGCCTCCTTAACATACATTCAATTGAGCATTTAACATGGAGTGACGACTACGAATGGACTCGGGTATGTTTTTGCTCATTTAAAATTATCATTTTTATAAATAGTGTAATCAAATATCAAGGTAGTTTAAATATATTTATTTTGGTTTTTTTATGCAGTAAAAGTGTTCCTTGACTTTATTTTAAGATTCCTCTTTTTCCGTTCACTTTGAAACAAGAGTCTTTTAATTGTCTAGAAGTGAAAGCATTGCATCCATGACACATAGGTATGCTATTACCTTTAAAAGAAATACAAACATTCAAAAAATAAACAGCTACATACTCGGACAAATCTAGAAAGCATTGTATTTACTTTCACTTTCACTTGCCTCATACAAAATATCATGAAAATGGAATGAAAAGAGTTGCAGTTAAAAGCCTCAAGCAAGTGCATTTCATTATCACATGCATACATATTTGTAAAGTTACTTCAATATTAAGTTGTAGTATTAGTAAACCTCCCTCCTCATTGCAAATGTCTTTTTTATCATTTCATAATACTATGTTTGTATTCAAACAGACGTTGAAAGACTTCATTTGACGACTGGCAAATATAACACATGCATCATTTAGGAGCTAAATATCAATAAATGGCTTCCTTATTACTTTCAAGCTAAACTTTGTTAGTGTTGTATTGAATTCTATGCACATATATTTTATTCATCCAAATAACAAGTGCTTTTGGTGTCAGACTATTATATGATTTGTAATTTTCCGCTCTGCATTTTTTTTTTTTTTTGCAAACAAGTTTTGTGATTGACTATGTACAATGCAACAAAATTTGTCTATGCATATATGGTATGTACATACATAGTATAATTGCTAATTCAAGGTTATGAAAATCAAAAAGAAAAAAAAGTCAATTTGATGAAGAGTGTAAATATTTTGATTTTCGCTTTCTGATAAATTTTCTTAAAATGTATTAAATAAATAAAATAATCTTTGAATGTTTTCTTGTATTTTGTTTAAGCTCCGAAACTTACGCAAATTATTGAGGAGGGAGAAACTGACGAACAAAAACAGGGATTTCGGAGATCTTCTATAAAAGTAATGGACCATGGCTCAGATCAATTCCTTCCAGATACTTCCACTAATCAAGGAAAAACAAGATTTCTTGCTAGGCTTTATATCGATCAAGATCTTGGCATTATCAAAATGGTATTGAATAAAATGAATCCATTAGTTAATTATATGCACATGATTATTTTAAATATTTTTTCAGGGTGAACGGGTCTTATGGAACACTTGGCTGGGTCCTCTTTGCATCCCTGTTTTCTTCTTCCTCAGCGACTACGTGAGCTTCCTATTTGTTATGGTTTTTAGCACTCTTTATTTCTTTCAACTGCACGCTCAAATCCATCGTCTTTCACCCTCACTCACTTGGAAATCATATGTTCCTCTAAGATCCGTTTCCCGACTATGGGGTCTCATAGCTGAATGTCAGAATCCCTTGATCGCCAAACCTCTGGTAACCTGGTATGCAAATACTTTTGGTTGTGTCTCAGAGGAGGCAGAATTTCCTCTTGAGGAGTATCCATCTCTGGGTGAATTTTTTCGTAGAAAATTAAAGCCTGGAATTCGTCCATTAGAAAAAAATGCGGCCATTGTGTCTCCTGCTGATGGAGAAATTACATTTCAAGACGTCGTGAGCCCTTTATCTGATGATGAGGAAGTGCTTTTACAACAAGTGAAAGGCGTTCGATATTCCTTCCGTTCCTTTTTACATGAGAAAAATGGTCCTCTTAGTTCTCTTATGCATCCAAATAAAAATGTGATGTATCAATGTGTGATTTACCTATCTCCAAAAGACTATCATCGTTTTCATTCCCCTGTTGATTGGGTCGTTAAAAAACGAAGGTAAATAACTTTTAATTAAGTTTTCATTTTGGTTGAGCCACATCTTAATCAGTCAATTTATTCAAACATGTGTTGATTTGATAGTTCTTCCCCCCCCCCCCAATTTTTTATCCAAGGCAAGGACCAATCAACTCCTTGCTGACATGGACAAGCACTTTTCGTTCTTCTTCTTAGCAATTTGTTTAATTAGATTAATTTGTACGCATTGCCTCATGATCATACATAAATGTTCAAGAAAATTACACTGCAATTAGCACAAATTTAAGAATAATTTTTTTGTTTTTACTCTTTAGGCACGTCCCAGGACAGCTGTTGAGTGTGAATCCTGAATCATACTGGGTATCACGCCTTCATTCAAATGAAAGAGTTGTATACCTCGGGGAATGGGAGCATGGATTTTTTTCATTATCAGCCGTAGGTGCAACTAATGTTGGATCTATACGATGTGACTTTGATCCAGACTTACTTACCAATGAAAGAAGCCTCAAGAGACGGCGAAAACCAATACCTGATGAAATTCATTTAAATTCAATAAAATTTAAAAAGGGACAAGAATTTGGTTATTTTAACTTTGGTTCTACAATTGTACTCCTATTTGAAGCTCCCAAAAAAGAATTTGATTTTAGACGTATTTCCAAAAATACTCCAATTCGTGTTGGCCAAAGATTATGATGTCAAAATTTGTGTTGTTTTCGAATCATAGATACATATATTTATTCATGTTTTTAAAGAGTGCCAAAAAATAAACCATAATTTATAGGACTGTCTGACTTAATTATTGACCCATCAGGGACTATTTTCTTTCAAAAACTTGATCCTGGTATGTGAAAGGCCACTTGAGCTCCAATACAGAACCCATTAGGATATAAATATTGGTTATATCAGTAACATCAGGAAATAATGATATTTTCATCGTATCTCTTAACCTTTTCTATACAAAAAGAAAGACAAATGGCCTCAAATTTTAAGTTAGTTAGCCAATGGCATTACTCTCTCTAACTGTTGAACTATTTAATAGTATACATAAGTGTTATGATATACCGGTGATATAAAAGTACTTATGGTGTATGTAAAACGGTGCAATAATGTTAAGTTGATACTTTAACTGATACATACGTCATAAAAATATTGGGACTCCTTATGATTTAACAACAACAAACATAAATATATTGGTATCGTGGCGACAGCACTGGTAGAGGTATGCTTACATCTAAATAAGATTTAATTCGAGTTTAAAAGATCCCTGTCCAGGACACTTATAAGATGGAGGCAAGGGTAGATATATAAACATCTAACAAAAATTATAAAATAAATAAAGTATCGTGTAAGTGAAATCAAGCTGTGAGAAGGATGGGTTTGAAGGAATTTTAAATATCTGGTAAAAATTAAAAGTATCCTATCAGCTATAATATCAAAATGTATATTATACCTGATAGGATACTTTTGATTTTTACCAGATATTTAAAATATAATAATAACTCAAATAGACCAAATATTGCAAATTCTAATTATTTTCGAAAATTCAGCTTAAGAACTTTAAAGTCGAAAAAAAAAAATATTTGCTAACTAATATTATCATTACTACTATTTCAAATAATGTGCATTACTTCAAAACCATCCTCTTCACAACTTGATTTCACTTACATTGATTCATTTAAAAAATCTCTTTGAAGAGTAAATGATGATAAATTGTACATATATAATTAATTATTAAAAAATTATAAGTTATAAAAATTATAGAAAAATCAAACACGAGTCAAAGACATTTTTGTTCTTTCGAATATAGCTCAAGGCCCCCACTATTGGTAAGTAGTAGTATTGGATTAATCGAGTGATTCAGACTCGAAAGAAAAACTCGACATTACTAGAGTTGAAAAATTTATACGCATGGGTATGTAAATTCCATCTAATTTCAACTCAAATGATCAAAACTCGAGATATTTATTGGAATAATCAAATTCTACATGTTTCTTATAATATTTAATTAATCACTAGTCTTGGCAACAGTTTGTGAGGAAATGGAGAGAGCAAGTTGCCAGAAGATTCTTTTAATTCGATGAATACTTCTAGTCTTTCCTTACTTTTGTAGAGCTTTAATACAATTATTTCTTTCAACCGGTTCACGGGGTCACCTGTAAACGTGAGATTTTGCCTTTATAAAGTAATTGTCACTGAAATTTACAACCATTAGCTTTTAAGTGCCAGACTTACAAATGTAAGGAATGCAGCGATCAATCTATTGGTCAATCTATATCCTCAAAATGTGTTCCAGGATGATATGAAAAAGAGAATGAAAAAAACTAAAAGAATGACGGCTCCTCTACACTTCACGCATGAAAAAATAATGTGTTTATTACCTTATGAAGCTATTAATACGAATAACAGTAAGTACACTGAGTATGTTTTAATTAGGAATGGGAAAAATATGCAAAATGCCGCGTGCGAGATTTCTTGGGGTTGGCTCTTCGAACAACAGTACTTTTTGTTTTCCAAAGCTGTTATAATTTTTCCTTTATTACTGAGGGGAGAGCATCTACCTCATAGTAAAGATCTCGTATGAAGGAATACATGCATTAAGGTTAATAAAGCAAATAAAATGTTAACAAAAAGGGCTCAATTCCTCGTATAATTATTATTACTTAAAAATATATAATTTCCTGACATTAATTTCAGTTAATTTTCTGCCTCTCATCTATGGTATACATAGGAATGTAAATAATATGCAAATGGGGTGTGTAAAATAAAAAGAAAGAGAAAATCAACCTGGTAACTCTGACAATCTGATGAATGTTGAGAGGGAAGCAGTTTGAGCTGTCATGACGTTTTACTGAGCTACAAACTGCTCTTACCTTTATATATACAAATGAAGACATCAATAATAAATAATAACATTACGTATACCATAGATGAGAGACAGAAAATTGTATATTTTTAGCTAATAAGTCGTAAACTAATAATAATTATTACGAGGACTTGGACTTCAGCCCTTTATTCTTAATATTGTATTTGTTTAATTGACCTAAATACTTGCATTCCTTTCGATGGAAGCCTTAAAAATGGATAGTATATGCAAGAAGTGCAATCCAATTAGCTCCTTAAGGCCTCTTCTTCCAGAAAAGGAGCCAAATTTGGCTCGAAAATTACCCCAGTATACATAAGCGCATTCAATCAATATCTGTTTTTTATTCAGTACTAGATTGAAACAATTTAATAGAATGTGATTAAAACTTTTAATGAACTCGATACTAAATATATGTTTAAAATATATATAGAAACTCAAATTAGCACAAAATAATTTCAACTCAAAGTAAGATCATGCCTCAAATGTAAATGTTGTGAGGGATGTGATAATTTAGTTAGTGAAGGAAAAATCATATATATATATATTGAAAACTTTAATGGCAATTACAAAATTGATAAACGATTAACAATTTAGAAAATTCATTCATAAATTAAGAGTAAATAAATGATCTAACCGAGTTAGCATAAAATCCTTGATGGCAGATAATGGGGATGAAATTTTTTAAAGTTATAACAAGGATCCTATGTTTGAGAACTACCGTCTATATGAATATGGGACAGAAGCCTTGAGAAAATTAAACATTATACAATACATTCAAAGTGATACTCACGACATAAATATAGAGATTTATTTACAAGACCAAGACGCTTGTTTTCTTGAATGTCCAACTCAAAATTGTTTTAGTCAATTTCATGTTCTATATTCAAAAATCCGATCCTTCATACTACGGAAATTGAAAGTAAAGAAGTGTTGTCCATGATTAAGAAATAGGTTTAGCGAAAGGATATTTACACCATCATGTCATGCCATTACAATTGAGTCACTCAAAAGTAAATGTATACATGTGATTGAGAGGAACAAGGGATACATGTAACTGATGAAAATGTCAACAGAATCCATAATTTAAGATAGCAAGTTCTTAAAATTCATAATTTTTCCTATCGTAAGCTTTGACGCCTTGATTGTTCTTAATACGATGAAGGGGATGAGGGATTGTCAGATGGAACTTGAACTCCAACAAAGTAGGAGATATACAATAACTATATTGAAATTATCTCAGTAGTGAAGAAATCTAGGGAAACATTCCAAAAATCTTAAATCATACAGTTAATATAACTGATACCTATTAAGAAATTATAACTTTCATTTCTAACATTTAATACTTATTATGGTTTAAGTTGGCCATTAGAGCATTTGGCAACTCTTTATAGGACGATAGATTTGGAGAAGTCCTTTCGTCCTTAAAACGATTACCTACTCATAGTAGGAAACAAGGGATTTGGAGTAGTCAATAAAGGCAATGTCGAACATATTGATGAGCGGAGAATTGAAATCCCTGCCGTAAATCCAAACATGTTCACATCGATAATCGATGATTCACTCCAATAGGCATTTTATTGAAATAGTTTATTGTTTTTAAGCGGAGTATTACACGTGTTACACAGATCATGCAAGATCCTGATTATGAGTTAGATGTTCTCCCCTCAGTAATAAAGGAAAAATGATAACAGCTTTGGAAAACAAAAAGTATTGTTTGGAGTGCCAACCCAAAAAAATCTCGTACGCGAAAATTGCATGAAATTTACATTCCTATTTATAACACTATATCGTAGCGGAGTATTTATACAAGCTAGGTGCGTAACTTCTCTCATGCATAAATATATTAATATAATTAATTAGGAATGTAAAAATTATGCAAAATGGGCTTGTAAAAAAAAAGAGAAAATCCACCTTTGACAATTTCAATTCGTTTTACTGAGTTACATTTGCTATTCTCCATTATGTATACAAATTAAAACATAAATAATAACATTATGTATACTATACATGAGGGGCAGAAAATTAACTGTAATTAATGTAAGGAAATTATACATCTTTAGCTTACAAGTCGTAAACTAACAATTATTACGAGAACTTGAGCCCTTTTTTGACATAATATTTGCTTTATTAACCAAAAAGCTTGTAATCCTTTCGACTGCAAGCCTTAAAAAGTAGTACATACAAAAGTTGAAATACACTTTCCTTAAAGATAAGTTGCGTTTCATGTGTACAAGTTTTTTTTCTTGGTATGTAGCAAAGGACTTCAGATTATTGTCAAAGAATATCCAATCCCCGATGACTCTTATGAAATTTAAGCTTGTAAAACTACAACATCCAAGATTTGTGTGGAGGACTTGTTTAAGAATTTTAAAGATGTTTTTGATGATGATAAAATGTTTAAATCTATGAAATGCAATGTAAAAAGAATACTACAGGAAGACACTAAGCCCTTTTGTATTAGTGCTGCAAGACCAATAGATTATGGGTTAAGAGACGATACAAGGAGGGAACTCGATTCACTAAAAAGGAGTAGAATCATCGAAGAGGTCACAGAACCAATGGATTGAGTTCACCAAATAATTGTCATCGAAAAGAAAAATGGGGTAGTTCAGTTATGTGTTGACCTACGAAAATCAAATGAATTTGTTTAAAGATCCAATGTTACAAAGGAGTGCTTCCAATTAGAGCTTGAAGAGAAAAGTCGACCGTTAATTTGCTTCATTACTCCCTGGGGAAGATACCGATTCAAAAGATGCCGGATGAAATTAAATTGTGTGCAAGATATATATGATCAGTTAGAAGATAAAGCAATCGAAGGATTGAAGAATGTAAAAAAGCTCAGGGACGACATCATCGTATTTAGATCCAATTTTAATGATCATATTGAGGATGTGAAGAATATGCTAAGGAGGTGTCGAAGCTCGGGTATTACTCAAAATTCAAATTTGCTAGAGAAGAAGTAAATTATATTGGATTTGTCCAAAACTGGGGTAAGAATAGAAGATAAGAAAGTGCTATCCATACGGAACTTCGCTGTACCTACAAACAAGAGGAGGAAACCAATTAGGAGGATTTATTACAAATTTGGGGACAAAAGTGGTCCCTTTAAGAACCCTTTTGAGATAAAATGGCCAATTCATCTGGAACACTGATCATAACGAGGCATCTAATCAAGAAAAAAAAGTTCTTCAAACACCACCTCTTTTAACCCTGGAAAAGAAACTCGCCTTCTCACAGATGCTTGAAGGAAATATGGACTGGGGTTTGTTTTACAGTAACAGCTTGAAGATAATTGAAAACTCAATCTGGTTCAAGGTTCATAAACGAAACTGAACACCGTTATGCTATGGTTGAGTTAGACCTTCTGGACGTAGTGTGGGCAATAAAGGAGATGAAGTATTATTACTAAGTTATGAATTTATTCTTCATGCAGACTATCAACTGTTGGTTAGTATTCTTAACAATCAAACTCTCGATATGGTTGAAAATCCTCGCATTTTAAGACAATCTGGTTCAAGAGGCTACATACAAGATGGTATTTTTTTATATGTAAGGCGGATAGTTATTCCAATAAGCTTACGTGTGTCAACATTAACGTCCAACATGACAAAAGTTGTACAAACTAAACGGAGAGCTCGACAAAAGATATATTGGCCACAGATTGACAATTACATTGAAAGGAAAGTTAGTTCATGTGATTTATGTCAACGATACTAATCATCGCTAGCTAACGAGGATGTTTAGAATGGAAATAAACCAGTTAATCGTACATTTGAAGAGGTGTCATTGGAAATATTTCAAATCCGGAGAAAATATTACTTATCAATGGTAGACCGGTATTCTGGATATCCATTTGTGTACCATTATGATAGATGTCCCTCAGCAAAACTAGTTTTGAGATCGATTATACCAACTTTTTCTATGTTTGGAATTCCTTGTAGATGTCGATCGTATGTTGGACCTCAATTCAAATCAAATAGGTGGAAAGAATTATTAAATGAATGGGGAATAGAGGAAATTCTATCAAGTCCTTATCATCTTGAAAGTAATGGGCATGCTGAAGCATGTGTGAAAGCAATGAAAACATTAATCTAGAAAACGGGAAATTGTTTCTTAGAGCAATATTAGAGTGGAGAAATACACCTAAGATCACGGAAGTAGCCCAGCAGAAATTATGTTTGACCACCAAAATCAGTTATTCCCACTTTACCGACGAACATAGAGAGTTAAAGATCCCCATCAAATTTGGAATGGGAGAGGTAGAGAGATATGATAGTAAGAAAGCTAAATTATTACCACGACCAAAATACAAGAGGACTGAAAGATATTGGACATAATATGAAAGTGATAATTCAAGATAGAATGATTATGTTATTGGATGATGTGAGAACCGTTCTAGGAAAATACCAAGACGTACAAGATCAAGTTTGGGAGTTGTTATAAGAAACTGCAGGTTTATCAGGCCATACAAGTCTATTAGTTTTTATGAATGAAAAAAATTTATTAATTGAGTAATAATTACACAGGTCAACGAATTGAACTTTCAAAAATCCTAAGGGGTATAGCTATAATAAGAGTTATTCAGTTTTGCACACTGATTTCAAATCTATAATTTTTTTTTTTCACATCTACTATAGTCACGACGAGCTTTTTGGGATAAACAAAAATACAAAGTATTCTCCTTTGAGCCGTTTTTCATTATTTGACTCTTCTGATTTAGAGTAGCTGACTCTACGTGTTATGAACTCAAAAAGGGTAGTAGTAATATTTATGATTTTGATATATAAAAAATATATTAAATCAAGGATTGTGCGCCCTTTTTTGAATTTTTAAATATTATAATAGTAATATCGATTGATTTGCATATTTGTAGAATTTACCAATATATAATATATCCAAATAATAACTCTGCCCAATATTAAAAAGCTACCAGTTGTTTTACCAAATTTTTCCTTTACCTTTTGAGAATTGAGGTTGCGAGTGAACAAAAAAGCTCGTCCTGAATATTATAATAATTATAATAGAGTATCTTAGCGGAATATTTATTCAGCTAGGTACCCAACCTCTCTCATGTATATAGATATTTATAATATGACATGTAAGTACTGATCAGTAAATAGGTAAAGGCTTAGATACATGACAAATATAAACTGATATAATTCATACAAACGTACATTTGTATTATTACTTTTTAACTTTTTTATTCAAAAAAACTTTTGCCTAAAAATGAAAAACATCACCATAATTTTAATCAAATAAAACAAGGTAATGCATGTGCACTTTTATAATATTATAAATATTATATCATTAATTATTAGGGAAATATGAATGCATTTTTTGTGTTTGGTGTATTTTTATATTTTGGAACCCTGACACAGAAATTTTATCTTTAATTTGGTAGTTTCAATAAATGTTATTGGGGGAGCCCTGAGTTTGGGATGTATATATTTATATTTTTTATGACTGCGGAATGTTAAAATAGGCTCAAGTAATATCAACACAAAAATTTCATTATTCTTTGACTACATCAAATGTTTGAAAATAGTTCCATATATATAGATCCAGTTTGTTCATGGTTACAATGATTTTTCATCCTTTTCAGCATGCCAACAAGCTGTCTCAATCCAACCTCTCAATCCCAAAATGACAAAAGTAGAAAGGAACTCCGTATTCGGAAAGCTTTTATTTTTCAATTCTTCATCTTCTATTCACGAGTTTAAATAATTTACTTCATCATATGAGTTTCTGACTAACTTCACAACATGATAATGAAAATTTCTTAAGTTACAGTTTTTGTGATTTGAACTTTGCAAATCTGCTCAGTACCTTCAAACTACTCACTTGAAATCGTTTATAAGTCTTAAATGTAAAGAATTAGCAAAAAAAATTCCTCCCCAATTTCATGTGTAATATATGTAAGGGCCTTTGCACACTTTATCATTTTTGGGACGACTTTTTGTCAAGTATATTTTGACTAAAAAACAGTTATGATTACAAAATTACACGCTTGTAACATCCTCCATTAGAATAAACAATCGTTTTTGCATTAATCTGTCAATATAGTCAAGAATTAATGGTGGAAAACTAATCTTATATTGTCATCACTTGTTAATTTGTCACTGATTCAGACAAAATAATATATTATTCAAGTTGTATGTATATGACAAGGTTAAGATTATTATACACCAATATATAAATAAATTTGTAAATTTGTACATGGGTCATCTGATTTCACTTACACATACCTACAAAAAGGTTTTCTTGAATATACATGTATATATAATATATTTTTAAACACATAATATAACAAGTAAGAAAATTCAAAATGATAATCAGTAGAAAATGCAAAAAAAAAACATAAATAAATACTCAATTTATAAAAATCCTCAGTCATTAAGAAGCTGTCAAGCTTTTCGGATCTCTTTCCTCGAAATGGAGGGTGACCTATTGAAAACTTTTTCTTCAGATGCTCTCAAAATAAGAGGTACTTTAATAGACTCAAATTTAATTTAATTTATTTTTTTCTGGGCCTACCTCACTTCACATTGCGAATGGAGGAAGTGAGCTCGTTAATTAATTCCTTGTTTTCTATTCAAAGTTTATTTTATTGTTTGATAATTTTGTTTGTTTGGCCCTTCCATTCGGAGATTTGGATCTTGAGAGTGAGACGAAAAATGGTGAAAAAAGAATAAAATAAAGTACTAAAAGGTCTTGGCTATGTCAAACCGTTGTGTTTGGGGCTCACACCTTGATATGTCCCCCTTTTTATTCGATAAAGCTATTACTTTGGTTGTAGTTCTCATTCGAAGGTTAAAATTATCATGAATGTGATCTGACTCAAGAAGTCCTCTCTCTTTATCTTTTTTTTTTTCGTATTTGATTTTAGTGTAATAACTAAGAGAGGATGAAATCTTTATGGTTTCACATTATTTCACAACACTAGTATTCAAAGATATCTTTACAGTCTAAATAAATAATGTATATGTATAAATAGGTTTGAGGGTTGATCTAAAATGGAAACATATTTGTTTTCAAAGGAATATTTATAAACATGAGTTTTTACATACATGTTATGAGTACTTATTGTCATTGTATTGAGGGAACTTCCAACTTTTTAGTAACTCAGTCTTGGGAAATATTACTTGTTAGTCATAAGTTATTTATTACATATGACTCCATTAAGAGTCAAAAGTAATAATAGTGTACTTTACTTTAAGCTACTATAACCTATCTATACCTTTATACCATAGATTATAGTTGTATATTGACTTACTTATTATTAATAGTCCATGAATAACAGTAAAGATGTAGTTATCATGGTTATTGTGATTGAAAAGAACATTTAAATACTTTTAAACTTAAATTTGTTCTTAGGAAAAATTTGAATAAAGTAATGTCTTTGGTAGAAAATATTTTTTTCTGAAAACTAAGTAAGTTTTGGCTATGCTTTGCTTCTTTTATGATATGAAGTGTGATATATGTATTTCATTATGTTCATATTAATATTTGTATCTATCTATGTATAAGTTTCATCAAATTGATACAATATGTAGAAAGAAAATATGATACAAAGGTTTAAATATGTAGATACAAATAGCTTCATTTCACTTCAGTTAAATCATATTATTAATATTAAATCTATTATCTCTTTAAAGATTTATCTAAGTGATTCTCAAATGTATGCTTCTCATTCTTCTTTTAATTTATAAATCAAAGATTATTGCAGAAGCAATGTTTGATTCATACGTCTATGAATAGGGTCAAATGTATTTCTGAATTAACTGTGCATTCATATTTTGAAAATGCATATTTAGGTGATTTGATAATTATTATTATTGTGGAGGAAATATTATAATATGCTTGTGTCATTACACATAAAGAGTCTATACCGATTATGATTACAATTTATATACAAGATAAGGGTTTATGTAAATATACATATGTAAATTAAATACAATTTTGACCCAAATACAGATCATAGGACGTGTCAAGCAATTTATGTAAAATGAATTTCTTAATACTTGAAGTGCTATGACATCTTTAAAACTTTGAAAAGTTTGATGCAATTGGCTATCAATGCTCCTTTCATAACCTGGTGAGTCCTTAGTCGACCTACATATTTCTAGTTCAAGTTTTTTATCGTTTAATCATTTTGTATCATTTTCCAACTTCAGAATTTCATCGAAGAAGTCTAGTATATCATGAACACATTTAATATGTTTGGGAGGTGTATTTGCTTCCCCTTAGTTGCTATGTGTGTAAATTTAAACGTAGGTAGAGCCATTTTTTGGATTTTTTAGTTTTTAACCCATACCTTAATATATGCTAAATTACAAGAAAAAAAAATGAAAATGGTGCCGTCAAAAATGTCCTTTTTTTAATTTTGATTTGGCGTGGAATGACCCGTAAGTCAATAAATACTACCCTACATATATGGAAGGGAAGCATCACGAAACCTCGTGTATTCAAAATGCATACATACATAATCATGCAACAATTTTTTATGTGACAAATTTAAATACAATCGGTCATATATATAGTTGTTTCAATGTGGGATAATTTTGTTTTATCTCGTTCAGTGTTGTTGAAGTAAATAACTATTATCGTTAAGTTAAAGAAAAGTGAGATATGTAGCATGGAGGTATATCTACAAGGTTACACAATATTGATAACCGATGCATATATATTATGTTAGATAGTTTAAAAATACAAAGTCCTTTAAATTGGGATAATTCATTGATAAAGCTAGGCTTCTAACGAAGATTCATTTTTTCCAAGAAAAAAAAAAATAGTTCATTTTGGTAATCAAATTTTACAATTGAATGATTCATAATATTAGGTGAAGTAAAAAGTTCTGAGCGTATTTTCGCTTTATTTTGACAATAAAATTTGAATTACCCGATATAGATCAAATATGCACTGCTTTGTTAGATAACTTTTGTCCATTTTGAAAGCAATTTCATAATTCTGCGATTGAAGAAGTCTTCGTCCATATTGGTCAAAAACTTGACCTGTTCATTTTCACAAGCTTCTCTTGAGGAAAGCTTTGTACAATCAAGAAAATTTTGCAAATGCTTGAAAACGTGATAATTGCTTGGTGCAGGACAAGAATATACAGTGAGTCCGATAGAACCTCCCATTCAAGCTCTCAGAGCTTCTGACGCGTCATTACAGATGTGTGTGTGGCCTAGTGTTATCTTAACGGAATACAACACCTTTTCTAATGGTCGATTCTGGTCAATTTTTCTGCTTCAATCTGGTCAGTTGTTGACAGTATAAGTCCGAATTGAGTGTTTGGCCCGATGGGAGTTACTCATGGTAGGTGATTCTATTCCAATTCTACAAAACACAAAGCATAACCTTCTTGGCCGTTAATCGTTTGAGCTACTTTACTGTGTTTTGAACACGATCTTTTTCGGCTGTTGTTCTTGAATGAGACCTCTTTTTCATCGCCAGTCACCATACAAGACGAGCTTTTTCGTGCACTCGCAATGTATTTTCCTTGTTGTCAACTTTTTAATATTGGACAGAGTTATTATTTAGATATACCATACATTGATAAATTCTATCAATACACAAATCAATTGTTTATGCTAATATAATATTCAAAAACTCAAAAAAAGGGCGCGCCCTCCTTGATTTAATGTATTTTTTATCTCTCAAAAGCATAAATATTAATAATAATAATACCCTTTTTGAGTTCATAACATATTTATAGAATCATCTGCTTTAAATTAGAAGAGTCAATTGATGAAAAACAGCTCAAAGGAGAATATATAGTATTTTTGTTTATTCTAAAAAGCCTGTTGTGATACGCTTCAAAAATGGATCGATTTTGTTACATTTCAGCAAAGAGTTGCCAACATCGATTTGGTCAAAAAGGTTTACAAAACTGTAAATAAACTACTTTTTAAGTTTAGACTTAACTTTTAAGCATTATTTAAGCTTTTTTTATGCAATGTATTCATTGTGAGATATATCTCACTAAAAATATCTAGCGACAAACGCTCAGAACTTTTTACTTAACCTATTATACTATTATAAGTATAACACTAGTAGTAATTAAATAACTATGCTACAAATTAAGCTTATTTTATATTAGAATTGAACTAATAGGTGTATACAGGGGCGTAATTAGGAATGTAAAAAATATGCAAAATGCCGCGTGCGAGATTTTATGGAGTTGGCACTTTTAACAGTACATTTTGTTTTCCAAAGCTGTTATCATTTTTCATTTATTACTGAGGGGAGAACATCTACAATAGCAAATACAATGTTAGAAAAGGGCTCATGTCCTCGTAATAATTGTTAGTTTACGACTTGATATATAATTTTCTGACATTAATTTGAGTTAATTTTCTGCCTCTCATCAATGGTATACTTGCTATTGTTTATTATTGATGTCTTCATTTGTATATGTATATAATGGAGAATAGCAGCTTGTAGCTCAGTAAAACATCATGACAGCTCAAACTGCTTCCCTCTCAACATTCATCAAATTGTCAGAGTTACCAGGTTGATTTTCTCTTTCTTTTTATTTTACACACCCCATTTGCATATTATTTACATTCCTAGGCGTAATTTGCATCTTTGAGGCCCGGGAGCTGATGTCCAATCTTCAATCATAGATTTGTTTTTAGAAGAGTAACATTTAACAGTATGCCTGAGCATGATATAATTTAATATAATAATTAATATACATGAATGCCTCAGATTACGAGTATATGGAACTACAAGCCCCGTTTTCAATCTATATTACGAGACGTCATATTATTTGTTTTAGCTTGTAAAATGCTAGCTTTTAGGAAGCAATTTTATTTTCTGTGAGGTGATCTAAAAAAAAAAATTTAATTTTCTCAAAATTTACATATTTTCATAAACTGGGAGAGAGACGGTTGTCTTAAACGCCTTTTGGTTCCTATAATTATTTAAGCCTATGTTTAGTCACTCTTCTAAAAAGGCATATCCATTTCACTACATCAGAGTTCACGAAAGCGAGAAGCATTCAATTTCTAATGACTAAAAATGTTGATAATAATAAGTTATTGTCATCGAATGGTAGTAAAGTTAAAGGAAGATATTTGTAAATTTTGCTCTAGAAGCATATGGAACTCTACGATTTTAATGATAGTTTTGTTAGGGGAACCTTGATTATAAAATCTAGTTTGATAACGTATTGATAGATCTGATTTGTTTTTGTTTTTTTTTAACCAGTATGTTTAAAAATTTGTTAAGAAATGTAAATTGTATGTGTTCATGAAACAAAAAAATGAAATAGGAAATCAATCCTGAGTAAATAGATACATTAAAAATCTTAGAAACCCTATAAAAATATGGGATTCATAGATTAAAAAATGGATTAGGTATAATCTAATTGAACATTCTAAGACAAATGTTTGCTTTAAACATAAGAATTGTTTTCACAAAGCTAAAATTTAAAAACGTTGTATTAGCTCTTTATTAAAAACAGAAAGTTTGATGAAATAAAGATTTAGAAATATTTCTAATGCCAGTCATTTGTAGCATGAATTCTTCATATATTGAGTATCTACCTAGGTATAAAGCTCTTTTGTATTAGTCTTACCCAAAGTTAATGTAAAGGCGTACATGAAATTAGATAATTGAGGTCATAAAAAAGTCCGTCATGTGAATCTTTGTTTTTTTTGTTTCCTGGAATTGACGTCACTAAGTTTACGTAAACACACAATTTCCATAGAAATATTTTTACTTCATATTTGCACTTTACTTCTTTTGCGTTTTGACTTAATGAGGAATTTTTTGAGGAATTTCTTTGTCATGCATGCTGCACTGTAAATTCTTTTTCGTATCATTCTTCAAACGCATCTTTTTATTATTATTGTTGTTGTCTTAATAACGAGGTAGTTGTAGAGTCATACAAAGTGTAGCTCATTCTTCATTTATAAATGTTGAGGTAGTATAATACCAAATCTGCAAATATTAAAATAATATCAAAATGTTCAGTTCCAATACTTTAGCATCGTGTAAAGTTTGGCTGGGAGCCAGATATTTTCCGAGCTAATACGTTAAATGCAACGTGATAAAAGCTCTTTTCATTTTAAACAGTTCTAACAATACACCTTTGTGCATCATATCTGATACAGGAGTACCATATTGTCGACTTATGTATGTCCTTTGAAAGATATGTGATTCTCGAGATCGGTCTTCGCCTCGATGTCAAAACCAAGACCAAAGTAACAAAATTTCATTTTTCAAAATAAAAAGAATCAAAAACATTCATTTTTTATCAGAACACTATCCTTTAATAGCATGTTTCAAGTTGAAATTCTTACTAAAAACGAATTTGATTGCATTGCAACTTTACAAATACTTAATTTACTGATTGTTGATTGATTTAACTGACATTTGCTTCATTTAAAATTAATGAATGATGTAAAAATGAGTATTATAGCTACTACGTATCTGTAAAATAAAAAGTTCCGACTCTTTTTATAGTTTTTTTAATCACTTACTCATTGAATTAAAGAGAGTGTAAGGAATTTGATAGGTAGGTAATATACCCAATGATAATTCATTAATTAATTCTATTTTCTAAATGAAATATAGAAATACAAAGAAAATATTAATGTCCTGCTGTAAAATTCATCTACAAGCATATGCATTTATGAGAATCAGGTTTGAAGCAGTATCAGTTACATAAGGCAAGTTCATTTTAGTAGTTTGAACAAATAATATTATTGGATTATTATTATTATCTGTGCAGAATTATCTCATGATGTGTTTTGAATCGGAGTAGTGAACATTTTTAAGCAGAAGAAGGTCAAAATATCAACAGCAACATGCAAAAAGAACACTATGTGCTTTTCTTATTCTTAGCCATTCTGGGAAAGGATTAAAGAACGCGTTGAGTGCTTTCGTATCACACAAGACAATTTGATATAATAATATATGTACATATTTCAAATCAAATAATGTGAATAAGAATTCGTTAATTGAGAAATTGTAAGTCAATTCGTAGTAATACTCGAATAAAATGACAAAAAATGGCATAGTAATAATAATTAATTTGTTGGAATCGTGTGACTTATGAGGAGTCCTCTAATTTTCACTACCAAAGACATGCCTTTCAATACATAAACTTACTGCGAATACGTCTTTTACTTACTAAATTAATAATTAATTCATTGATAAATCATATGAAATGATGGAATTTTCTTAATCATGATTTTTTTTAAGAACATGATGTACAATTAATCAAAGAAAGTTATTTATAGAGAAAAATAAAATATGTTCAATGCATCTCCGATAAATTAATTATACAACCAACAAATTTCATAATTAATCGTCATTTCCTCTTCCTGTTTGTATCCTTACTATGAATGGAAAAAATATACTAATTCTTTTGACCAATGGGATAAGTTAGTTTTTATTGAATAAAAATCAGTCTAGCTAAAACGAGACGTCTTGATTCCAAATTTTATATATTTATATTTATTTATATTGATGTGAGTAACGTAAATTTATCTTGAGCTGATGAAATGTTGTATATACATTATATAAAATAGACAAACTCTGGATTGACCAGTTTTCAGTATTTTTTTTAGTGTTTGAGTAATCTAGGATTTTTTTCATTGAGCTTGTTACTGGTATATTCCTATATTTATGAAACATCTAATGAATATCCGTATATTTTTTATTGAAAAGACACAAAATATAAACTCATCATTGATTACTTTATTAACAAATAAGATTTTAGCTACAGAAACAAATACAATTGCTAGGTAGTTGAAAGGTCTAAAAATTATTTTCTTCTTGGTGTTGATACAAATTACATTTCTAAAGATGAATATAAATTATATTTTATAGCTTATAAGTTATAAACTAATAAACTTAAAAAGAGGGTATAATATAAACATGATTGGACTCTCACTTCAACGGCCTTGAATCGAACAAAAATATATAATAGATATTATGCTCAACTAAAATCACAATATGGAGACTCATACGCGATTATAAGCCAATTTTACCAAATTTTATCGAAACATCAATTAATTTTCTAAGAACGATCCCTTTGCCATGGGATTTATACATACACAGGCTTTATGCGCATGAATTCAATCAATATGGGCCTACGCCTCATATAACTACTTTACTACGTTGGACTTTTCCATGTGGAATTGATCGTAGATCACTTTGAGTTTAATGACCTTTATGACGATTATGCCATCAGAAATGACTGTAATACTTAATACTTGGCTAATACTCACTAATAAATACATCAAGTATAGGTGCATTTGCTGCAAAAAAATAAAAGCTTCTCTTGACCTTGAATTCCTTCAAGAACAACAACATGAGTAAGCGACAATTATAAGTTTATAATTGAATTGAATTGCTTTAATATCAAATGTTTATTTATCAATAAAACCTTGAATAGTAAGGAACGTACTGAAATGACTGAAATTATTCAAATTTTATTACTATTTTTTAATTATTATTTATTACTCTATTATGCCACCTTCGAAATGCATTATTTAATTTAGGAATGAATCAGTTGCATTTGTATCCAAGATCTTAGGGGGTGGGGGTGGATGAAGGAAAACATTATATCCAACCTTTGAATGCTACTTTTTAAGGGTCATGTTGATTTGGAAATTTCCATAGGGCGAGCTAATTGGTCTATAGACGATAAAAAATAAGGATCTTAGTTTGAAAATAAAGGATCCTAACAAAAAGCGAACGCGTCATAAAAGCTGCAGTTCAAGAAACATGAAGCGTACCCTATTGTAGGAAATTTTTGTAATAGATGTGAGAGAGGCTACATATTTCATTATATAGAGGGCGCGAACTCTCGATCGTTCTTCACAGCTAGTGTAAAAATATTACGCATTTAGTAGTCTGCACCATACGTTTAAATTCAAGAATTTCATTAATATAATTGTTAGTTGTTCTCTAAAGGTGCATCAATTATGAGGTTGACAAGTGTGTTAAGAAGAAATTTAATCAAGTTATTAGATCCTGATGTATCACAAAAACTGGAGCAGTATGCCAAGTTTACACCATCCCCCGTTAGTATAAAACATTTCCTGGAGCACGGAAGGAAAGCTTCCAAAGAAACTTCTTATTTTTTCATGAGAAAGGAAATACCCGTAAGATTAGCCAATATAATTAAGGAACTTGAGCTCATCCCTCAAGTCCTTCAACAACAAGTCTCCTTTTGTTTAATCCAAGGTAATTTTACCTTACTACTCACAACCTCTAATTAATATAATAATTATTTATATTTTATCAATGTTTTTAGATCTTTATGTCCAGAGTTTTCAAGAATGCCTAGAATTTGAAGTTTCTTCAAATAATGATGCTATACATGGTGCTTTTAAAGAGGCTCTCAAAAAAATACGTGCACGTCACATTGATACCGTCCCCATGATGGCTGATGCTCTCCTACAAATGAAGGAACAGGCAAAAGATGATCTCCATCCGGCTGTTGAATCTCAAATTCAGTATTTTCTCAATCGTCTCTACATGTCTCGTATTTCCATTCACATGATGATTCATCAACATGCTCTTACATTTGGAAATGAATGCACCAAAAGTCCAGACTTTGTTGGCTGTATCAATCCCGAGTGCAATATTATGGAAATAATAGAGGATGCATTTAATAATGCAAGCTTCTTGTGTGATCAACACTACTCAACTTCAGCAAATAAAAACGTTACGGTCATTAACACAACTTCCTATGGTGATCCTGATAAAGTCATCTTCCCCTATGTTCCTTCACATCTCCACTACATTTTGTTTGAGCTCTTAAAAAATGCTCTACGAGCAACAATTGAAACACATCAAGATTCTCTTCTAGGAATACCTCCCGTTGATGTCCTTGTTGTCAAATCATCATGTGATGTTACAATTAAAATATCGGATCGAGGAGGAGGCATTCCGTATTCCAATACGGATAAATTGTTTCAGTATATGTATACTACAGCTCCCAATCCCTCCTTGAACGATTCTCTGTCTCAAACTCCTATTGCAGGACTTGGGTACGGTCTACCTCTATCAAGACTATACGCTAGATACTTTCGTGGTGACGTTGTTTTGGCCTCTCAAGACGGGTATGGTACTGATGTAACCGTCTATTTACGAGCTTTGTCAGATGAGGCATATGAATATTTACCTGTTTATAATCATATGACCAAACTTTTGTATGAAAAACCCAGACCATTGTCCTGCGATTGGACAGATCCTACTGCATCTCTCGGATCCTCCAGAAATGCTAAAATTAAATTCAATAATGCTAGCCACTATAACAATGGCTCCAATTTCAAAAACAATAACTTCTAAGTAATTTTTTTGCACTGCCAATATAAGTTTTAGAAATAGCATTGACTTATCATATTATACATTCTGTAAGAAAATTCATTTAGATAATTTTATTATGTTACTCCTCTAAATAAATGTTCATTCTTTATATAAGTTTCTCTTACTTATTTTTGCCCTGCTCAAATTGGAGAAACGTCGGTACATGTGCATTGCATGGGGGGGGGGGGGGGTGTACTACGTTGAGGGGGAGGAAATGAACTGATGGTTAAATAAAGATTTTTTGATTCCCATATCGTATAACAAGCATAACTCCTCATCCCACTCCCCTAGAATTGGACGGAATCGGATTTCCTATCACTATCTGAGGGGATTTTTTTTGCGGATTGATGCGATGCCTCATAATTAATTCGAGAGTTCTAACAAATTTCCCTGAGCATAGCCGTATGAACAATTTATTGGGCGATATACATTAATTGATAAATGAATAAATATAGATTCCATAATAGCATAACATTTTATTTGTGTAAGTGCAACATATTAATAATATCATATTAATCGAAACAGACTGTGTCAATCACAATGTAAAAGAAATAAATCATAGTAAAACAATTCACTACTTGAAGTAGTGAAAAAAATAACAATCACAAAAAACAAATAGTCCCCGTAGAGCCTTCTTGCTCAATAACTGTCTCCTATTGTTATTAATAATTGCATGAGAACTGTATTACGAAAGTTCAATATAATTAAATGTACAATGATGATGAAAATTCATTTGTATAGGCTTTGTAAGTATGTTATAACTTTTCCCCTTGAATTAAATCAGGGTCATATGCATCTTAAAACGGATAAATTAGGCAACGGAATAAAAACTTAGATAGAGAAAAGTAAGCCTAAGACCTTTCTTTTTTTTTTATTTGATGATCAAAGAGAGAAAATACATAAACAACCCACAATCATACCTTAATTAACCGCAAATATCAGTACTAAATTGTAATAATTACAAAATTCTATGCAAAAAAAGTAAAATTAAGTTTTAAAATATTCATAATTTAGATCCTAACTTCTAGGCCCAAATGGAGGCACCTTACAAGCCCAATCCATAGATATTAATGCTATTCAAGGTGTCAGTATCTTACTTTTCTTTTTAAATAGCAGAGTGGGTTGAAGTAGGCAATTATTAACTCACGCTAGAGAGAATAATTTAAGACATTCTCAAATGGCATATACATACGCCATAACATAATTTTAACCAGAGAAATCTCAAACTTTCAGTTACTTCAAGTTTTGACATCTCGTTCCTTATTTCGCTTGATACAATTACGAAAGGTTTTGACATGTTCGATACGAATCCCTTTAAACAATGAGAAAACAAATTGTAGTTTCAACTTAGTAGTTTTGTTTGTTTAGAAAATGCAACATACCGATTAGTTTAGCTAACTCAATAGGATTAACATCCATATCAAATTCTTGAGGGGACAATAAGGTGACAGTGCGAGTAGAGCCGAGTCTAGTAAAGTAATTGCAACATTCAAGAATTTCAAAATAATGCCAAGCTTCTTTATTTTTTCTTTTAGGATATTTAACATCCTCCAAAGCGGTGGCTTCGTATTTCTTCTGAGCACGAAGCCACGGATTACCTATAAATGAGAAGTAAATCTAAATGATTTTAAAAAAAAGTACATTTATTCCGTTACCTTCTTTAAATTGCCATTCGAGCCAACGGATTGCAATCCTAGCTCCATTATTAGTTCTTTTCATAGCATCTAATTCTTGAACAACTGGTATAAAGAAAAAACAAATTGATAGTTACATACACAAGTAACTAATTATATATAAGACTTACCAGCATTTGGAATAACAACAGTAAACTTTTTTGCTGATACTATATCTTTTATAGTTCTTAGATGCTTGACAATGGCAAAATGATCAACAATTATATAAGGAGAAAACATCTTTGAATCTTTTTCTTCGAGATTTTCTACTTCTTGCTTGAGCCAGAGTTGAGCCATACTTTGCATCAATGCATTTCTTTTCTCTTCATCTGAATTCACGACATCGGATTTAACCTTTTTTTCATGAGTAAACTTAGGCTTTTTCTTTATTTCTTCGAGCCAGTTTTTAAATTCAACAAGTTGTTTTATTCTCACGAGTCCCAAATCTATGTTGTCCATATAAATAAATCCTTTTTTCCAATTTGAATTGTTGGAGTGATAGGGAGAAAACAGTTTCAATCCTCTGGTATAAAAATCCTCGATCATAATAGAACCAACGTCTACTTTTTCAAAACTTTCGTTAATTTGTTCATTTTCAATGTACTTATTACTATTCGGAAAGTTGACAAGTGTGAATACTCTATTCAATCTTTCCCAGAATATCTTGGAGTGTTCATCTGTCTCTATAACAACATCTGGAGATGCCATAACCCATAAACAAAGTAGTCTAATACAGGAAGCTAGACTGTGATCTCCTAAAGTTTTGGCAAGATCCTTAGTTGAGCAAACCACACTAGATTGTTGTATAACAACGTCATCATCTTCATCCTCTCCGTTCAATACATCTTCCTCAGAATCTGATGAATTCATGAAATTATCAGACAAAATAAAATCATCTTCATCACTTGACATTGAATTCGAGTATTCGTCTTCGGATATGCAGGAATCATTATCATCTACAAATTCATCGGATTCATTTTCATCCGTGCTACTTGTGTAACGATTCCTTTTTCGACGAAATCGATCCAAAATATTTTTACTTGAATGTTTTTTTCGATCATTATCCTCCTGAACCTCATACTCATCTTTTTTGTTCTCATCCTCAATATCTTCTTCATCCTCAATGTCTTCTGAACCAAAAAGTTCCATTTTCAAATCCACGAGGAGTTTAAAGATACAGTGTGAAAACAAGGCAAGAAGTGCAGCTCTAGCAAGTGAAATAAAGGATGGTTTTGCATCATTTTTCGACTCCATATATTGAATGCCAGCAATCAAAAAAGCAACTGCATTCATGGCTACTTCCGACTTTAATTCATCTTCTTCCTTAACGACACGAAGATAAAAATACGTTAAAACTCTTTGGCAGACCTCACTCAAATCAGAAGTTTTGGTATCTGGTTCAAAAAGAAAGCAACGCATCATGTGAAGTAAGGATACAACAAATATTTCTGTCTCTTCATTTCCTTTATCCTCCTCATTCAATTTTACGTATAATTTTTCATTTTTTGTTAGTAAATTTTTTAAGTTTATTTCAGCTCCATCAAAGCGTTCCTCACTCATTACACTATGAGAAAATAAATATTATAGAGTTCAAAAATATATGTAGGAAAATAATGTTAATCTTAAAAATAGAAGAAGAGAAAGATACCTTCTAAGATAGTAATAAGCAGAAGGGAGTCCCCAATATTCATCCTCTGATAAACGGCCTAGTTGGTTATAGGGCATCCCAGACTTATAACTCGAGGCCATGAGAGCTTGATGATAATATCTTCGTGCTATATTAAGATAACCCCCACAATTCATTTCTCTAAAATAGCGAGCCAAATCCCCAAGGCACAAAAGACACTTGTAGAAGACGGTTCGCGTCCATTCCTCTGAAGATTTCTCCGAGGAAGACTCTGAAAATAGAGAGATAAGAGGGTGGATGAGTCAACTGGATGAGTCAAGGAGAGTTTCAAGTATTACGAGAGAGTTGTGAAAACCCATGGATTTGACTACAGTTAAAGTCGGATGGAACAATGCCGAGTTTGGAAATGATGCCCTGATAGTGACTAAAGCCCCTCCAGATCAAGGATATGACTCTTGACCTCTCCTCTGTGTCTAATTCATCCTTTTTAAAGGCGGACTTGAGAGTGGAGTAAAATCCCTTTCTCCAATAGAGATCAAAAGCCTTGAGGCCCCATCCAGACGGATCCAGTTCCATCAACTTAGAGGCTGTCTCCTTTAATTTTAAACGGTAAATCTCCATTTCGCAGCGGAAGAGCCCTTTGAGACTCTTCGCCTCGGATTGAACAAAACGATCCATTCGTCCAGATATTTCACCCAGGGTTTTACGAGCTTTTTCCAATTCTGTACGGCGACGGAATACGTCCCATTGCTGAGGATCCTCTTCCTCTTCCATTACTTCTATTAGAATCCTTGTTTCTAGTATTTTTAATAGAGATAAATATAAACTTTTACGTTTAACGAATTCCACTTCCTTTTTGAGCTGAAAGGAAAAGAAACAGAAACAACAACCTCTCCTTTTTTTTAATAGCCAGTAGCCAGCTAGTTCATTCAAATAGAGGATTTGAATTCAAAATGTTAGGACAAAAAGTAGAATAATCAGTTTTTTCATTGTGGAGGTGGAGAGGAGAAAATATTTCCTTCTCTCTATCTAGGATCCTTCTTGATAATTGTATAGCCTTTATATAAATATACATAAATGTAGAATATAATTATACATTCATCAGGCACTAAAAGTTAAATAATATTACTCAGTAAAATTTTCATCTCCGCGTCTCAAGAAGTTAAACACATCTCCAAAGCTGCTCGTTAAATGTATTTTTGCAATTTGAAAATATACTCAATAAATTCAGGCCAATTTGTATAAGTACATATATATTCTATATTAATTATATACTTGATATCAATTTTAAATACTACAAAAAATAACAAATATGTATGACAATGTATTTTTTATAAAATAAATACAACTTATAGCTAAATATACTAGCCAAAAGAAGTTGGTACCCCTGGTAGTAAAATGACTAATTTTATATCACTATCATTCAGTCCAGCTACAAAAATATGTGAAGTGCCACAGTTATGTGGATAATAAATATTATACTCATACGCTAATTACTTATAGTTATAATATATATACATAATTATAGTCATATAAGTATCTCTGTTTTTATACAATGTATCCATATGCAATGCACTAAATGTAATAGTGTAGTTAAGTTTTTAGATCTGGGGGGGGGGGGGGATGAGATAATTAACTATTCAAGATCCTATTAAATGTAGTTATCCTATGTTTTTAAGGACCTTTGGACTCGTAAACTTTCACCCTAAAGTATACAATAACTATATGACATTTATGTCCAAAAAGTTAAAGCCTTGAAATCTACATAGACATTTTATCACTCTTTTCGTATAATAGCTCAACTCATCATTTTTAAGCATTTGTAGAGAATAAACAAAACTGTTTTGAACTTTGAGGTGGTAGAGCATATTGTTTGAGCTCTTCCCGAGAAAATAGTTCGTTTTACGTAGGGGAATGTCTGACTAATTCTCGTTGTGAAATTTGAATTTGTATGCAGTGATTTCATTGAGAGCACTATATGTAGCATTGATGAAATTGTAGTAATTAATATCCCTCTATTTCATAAAAATAGATAAACTTAATTGCATCTGTTAATTTAAGCCCTCACGTTGGGGATGAATGTTGAAATATTTTTACTAAATTTAGTTGCTTAAAACATAGTAATTCTAATGATTGTTCCTATGTGACAATACTTTTCGAGAACCGCTGCCATATTTGAAAATTATGGACTATTTTGTTATTTGATCATCATTCTTTGGTAGACAAGAAGTTTTTGGTTTCTAATAAATTATTGGGATAAAATATGATATAATATAATTATAAGCATACGCCAATATTATGCGTGTGAACTACGTATAATATACATATTATATTATGTATATGTCATGTCTATTATAATACGGTATCATTAATTTATATTAAATTAATATAACTACGATGAAAAACCTCTTAAAATCGTTGTACCTCAATTTTGGACGAGTATGATATGAGGGCTTGAATTTCAATATAAACAATGGCTAAGAATAAGTAATACAAACTCTCTCAATTTTAAACTTTGGATGTATAATTCCATAATTAAGAATTCAGCAATTTTTTTATGTATTATAAGAGTAAGTCAGAAGATTTGAACCATCAAATATTACTCCCTTATTACTTCCTTGCCCTTCTAATAATGCAATGTCCTTTGAAGTCAAAAATTAAATGTTTGATATATTATATATATGTTCTCCCTGAGATTTCAATTTCCAGCACCCAAAGCTTTATAAAGCTAATTAGACATCGATTTTCTTATGGAATAAATATTATTGAAACAGTTTATCCGTTCCAAAATGACGTCATAGAAACCTTTTCTGATGTTTTTTAACATAATATCCTGTCGCTGCTGCTATACGTATATAACTAAGTAGTATTGGTCCAATCCAATGGAAAGCTAGCTACATAATTTGATATACAAACTGACGACATTTCAGCTGTTTTTATTCTTTCCTAGACTATCAAAACATATTAGAAGCGTGGTGGATTTGATTCTGCTGTGAAACATGACGGACGCAATGGAAACGGATGATTTGGTTACCTCCATTCTCAATAAAAGTTCTAAGAAGTCTCAGGGGTTGAGTGTACTTTGTCCTGAGCGTCCATTGGATCAAATTAACGACTTGGGCAATCTTTTAGGGTTTGAAGCCAATGAAATTCCAGGGGACCCTGACGAAGATTTTATTAAATCTCGTACACGAGACAATCTCCAGGTAAGTGAGAGATCTCTCTCTCTCTCTATTTAGACTTTCATCCTATATTTCTATCTGTTTAGATTCTCATTAATGAGCTTTGGAGTTTGGAAACGGAGCGAGTGGAGGATGCGATTGTGGTGTCGCTCCCTCCTCCCATATCCAAAATTCCTCGCGAGAAACCTGCTCCCAAGGAAAAACCCTTGACTAAGTGGGAGTCGTATGCTAAAACTAAAGGAATTGTGAAGAAAAAGAAGTCACGGCTCATTTGGGACGACGCTGTGCGGGAATGGGTTCCACGTTTTGGATTCAAAAAGGCTCAAGCTGAGGTGAAGAAAACATGGGTAATGGAACTCAAGGGAAATGCTCCTGACTCTGAGGATCCATTTGAAAAAGCTGCTGAAGAAAAAAGAGAAAGAATTGCAAAGAATGAAATTCATAGACTCCGGAATTTAGCCAGAGCTAAAAATGTCAAAATTCCATCTGTTCGCGAAGCTGTGCTGCCAAAAACAACTGCACGGAAATCCTCGGCTCAAGAATTGAGTCGTGCAGCTGAATTAGCTCAAAAATCAACGGCCTCTCTTGGAAAGTTTCAGGAGAAATTATCCTCCAAAGTAGAAAAAAATGTTAAAAAAGTTCAAGGAAAGAAAAGAAAGTTTGATGCTCTTGTGAATAATACGGAAAAGGATAGGAGCCTCTCTATTTTGGAAAAAATGGATAATAAGAAATCCAAGTTAAATGTATCCAAAGCTGTTGGAAAACAGATTCATGCAGAAGAATCAGAGCGCTCTGCTAGCAAGAAAACAAGTAAGGGTGGCAAAAAAGGTGGAAAGAGAAGAGGTAATTTTTCCAAGGGACGAAAAGGGGGAAAAGCTGGTGGCGGCCAAAAGGGCGGAAAGAGGTGATGATTCAAATTGAGATTATGTCTCTTGGGTTGATACTCATCTCATGCACTACATTTGCTTTGTTATTTTGAATTTCTCATATGATATATAAATATATTTTTAATGAAATGCTAAGATTTAGTTTTATTTTAATCCTTTGCCGTGTGGGGGTCATTTTAGAATCCGTTTATATATGTAAAGGACTTGATTTGTATTCCAACAATTTGACACATTTTTGTACTTATTTCATAGTAAAAATAGCTGTCTGTAGAAGTCGGTATCCACTTGGAAATTTATAATAACTGGATAACAATAAAGCTGAGAGATGGAAATATTTGTGATACCGGGGCAGTGCCCCCCCCCCCTACACACAAAAAAAATGAGTAATAATTATTTTTTTTAATATACAACTAATAGTTAAAAAAAACCTAGGCTTGAAGTAAGAGTTGGAAAGATATTCGAAGGTTGACGTTCCTTATAGATAGCTTAACAAGGAATTAAGAATTACTTATAAATAAGTGAATCCTGTTATATATTCAGTATTACCTTTTCATCCATCCATTAGTCATTTTCAGGAAGGATAGAGATTCTATGATGATGATGACGAACACTTCTCTTTATTCCGTATTTATTTTCCCTTGGAGCTGAGAATACAACAAAAAGATTCGAACTCACAGTGAGTTCAATAAATATCGAAATTATGGGGTAAAATCCTCTTAAAAAGGCAATTTGATATAATTTAAGTACATGAAAGACACATATTAAGATGATAAAATCAAAAGAACAATTAGATAGTCAATTACAAAGACTAATTAATTAACAATAAGTCCTATTAATAAATAAAATTAGGGCAAAAATGTTTGGGGCGAGATTACCAGTCACGTATATATAATGATCATTAATGGTCTTTTTTTATTTCTTGCTCTAATTTACCCTATGTTACCTACAATCAACGATTTCTTGGTCTGACTTGAATAAATTTGTCCCCCAGGATTTTGGTGCCTATGTTACCATGACTTAGTTTTTAGCAAATTTTAGTCTAATGGATAATATCCAATCCAGTATACAAAAACCATGAAAATGTTGATCCTTTAGAGTATGAGATTTGTATTCAAACAAATTGCTATTAGTAAAAAAATGCATTCAATATTTATTATTGATCAAATGCTATAAGTAGTTGCCTGACAAATTTCCTAGTTATGTATACAGCAATATCATGAATATTCTGGGTAATTGGTTTCTTAGATATACTTGACTATCAACATTACATTCTCTTCACATATAAATGATTAAATTATTAGAAGGTTTTTAAAAATGAAAAATCGTACAATTGCTGTATTTCATTATACATATTTCAATTATAAATTATCCAAAATATTAAATTTAATTTTATTGTATGAGTTGAGTTTTAATTTCTTAAAAAGTTAAATATTAAAAATTGAGGATGCCAACGATACAAATGATTGCAAGTACCTTATCAGCCGCTGTCATTGGTATGACCTATATATATATAGGAGGTTCACTTCCTTTTAATCATCTATCAGGTAAATTATATCTGAAATGTGAAATCATACTAATTATAGAAAATCCTTCCTTAATTATGGTTTTTAAGATTGTCCGCATGAAATGTTTGTTAATAAGCATTTATGTGTCGATTGCAAAACTTTTCAAGATGCTTTAGAATTCAGTAAAAACAGACAGTCTTATGGTAGTACGAATATTAATACCGTGTTCTTTGGCTCGTCAAACTTTGAATCCCGAGAAGGTAGCCGGGAGTTAGAGTGCGTTAATACAAGTCCGTTGCGTGCTGTTAAATGCACATTGAGTTCCAATAACTGTTTTGAATTGGGTAACAATTGTATTGGAAAACATGCTGTTTCAAATGGGCACTTATTTTACAATGATGTATTTTGTACTTGACTACTTAGGAACAAAATATCAAAAGGATGAAAACTACTTTACCTCGTTGAAATCATTTAATTCCTTAAAAATAAATGTTGATAAATTTTGTGTTAGTTATATTACATTTCTTAAATGGTTATTTGGCATCTATTAAATCAATCAATTATAAATTGATTGGGAATTTTGGAATATAATTTTTATTACATCATGTATATAAACTTATAATCAAATGAAGACTGAGGCTGATTAACTACCCTAAAGATTATATACTTATTATATCATAATGTGTTAAAGCCAATAAAAATAATTCAATACAGGAATACGTACCATGCTTAATTTGAATTCGATAAGTCCGAGTTTCGCTATAGTACGGTTTTTCATTTTTCTCTTCAATAACATCCAGTAATCTACCTATGAAAATAGCAAAACTATAATTCGTAGCACAAACCATGTCCATGATTCAGTACTGTAGAGGCTTATGGGTGAAACTCCTGCACCCCCAAGTATTTTTATTGGATAGCTAGAAATTAACAACACATTAACTAATCGTTAATTCAGTAATTACACTCGTCAACAGCCAAAAACCTTCAGGGGTATAAGTATAATAAAAGTTAATCAGTTTTGCTCACTGATTTCGAATCTGTAATTCTTTTTTCAAGAGTCCGACGGTTTTCGAGAAATCGGTCCCTACTTTTTTAGCTTTTTTGGCCCATTTTCCAACTTCAACTTCAATTTAAGCCTAGAAGGATACACATTTTGTGCATTAAAAAATGTTAATTCGCAAGTGTATTTAATGCAAATTTTATTTCTAGTCTTTGTTTTGATCTAAAAGGACTCCTAAGGGCGTAGGGTAAAATCTTCAGCTGATGTCAGAGTCTTCTTCTGTGCGCTATTACAACAGTCTATGGCACTTGCTTTTTATTAGATCTACCGTGAGTCTTAGATTTCTAGCGCATTTTTGCTCAAAATTGGATGAAAATTTACACACTTTGATGGACGATTTCTTCAAAGTTAAAGGCTCTTATCGGGCGCTTCACATCTTGTTTGAAAGCTGTTGATCTAATCTCTTTAATGCATTCCTTATTAATTCATTTCATGCAATATTCAAGGAGTTATTTAAGTACAAAGGATTTCATCGACTTTTGGGCCTACTCCGGCACCCTACGCCCTTAGGAGTCCTTTTAGATCAAAACAAAGACTAGAAATGAAATTTCCATAAAAAACACTAGCCAATAATCATTTTTTAATGCCCAAAATGTGTATCCTTCTAGGCTTAAATTGAAGTTGAAGTTAGAAAATGGGCCAAAAAAGCTAAAAAAGTAGGGACCGATTTCTCGAAAACCGTCGGACTCTTGAAAAAAAGAATTACAGATTCGAAATCAGTGAGCAAAACTGAATAACTTTTATTATACTTATACCCCTGAAGGTTTTTGAAAGTTCAAATTTGTTGACCTGTGAATTATTATTATGAAACAAATCTGAGGAAATATGAGAAAAAATAATAACTCATATATGACAATTGACAATTGTTGATAACAAGAAGAACATAAACTGGAGTCTGGAGAGCAATAAATTATTGCTCCCCAGACTCCAGATTAGATTATTGCCAATAATCCCATAACAGAAAAGAGAAACAGAGGAGAAAAAGAGTTCGAACTTTGTGGGCGTGAAAATATATACAGTAAAATTATACTCCAAATGATCTATGCTTTGGGCCATAGAAGAGTCCTACCCAGTCCAGACTTAGTGTGATGTTTACTCTCTAGTAATCCTAAGCTTATACGGCTAGGATAGCTTTTAGTTTAAGTATTCTGCTCTTTTACTTATGGATACATTATCTTATATTATTAATATCAGTGTGTCTTGGTATCTCAATAGAGAAGTACGCTCACTTGTATCGAATACTCATTGTTCAATCTAATAGGTAAAATACACAACACTTAGAACATGTATGACCATTCTGGTTAATTGGTGATTTGAATAGATTTTCTCTATCCACACACTTCCTTCATTATACTTGATATGTCTTTTCTCCGGAAGAAGATCTCATCCCCTTTAATAGAAAGGTTGTGCAGATGTCTATGACAGTGACTCTTGACCAATGGAATCATGCTTTCCTATGGATTGGGCTCTTGGATATAAAACAGGAACCTATCACTGCCATTCAAATACATTTAAAAATTATCTCTTTCTGGATAGGAAATTATAAACCAAGAATATACTTTCTATTTTTTTTTAAATTACTATTATAAAAATTATATACAAAGTTAGTTTCAAATCAAATCAAATACAGCTTTTAAAATCAATACATATGTAAATAGACTTATTTACTATATATGTGCTTCAAACAGAAGTAAGAAATTAGTAATGTCGCATCTTTGATGGCATTTTGTTTCTTCAATATCCACTTGCTAATTAATTATTGGAATACTAAATATCAATAACACAGGTCAAAAAATTTGAAATGTCAATAGGATATAAGAACAATAAAAGTTATTTAGTTTTGCACACTGATTTCAAATCTGTAATTATTTTTTTCGAGAAATCGGATTCTACTTTTTGAGCTTTTTTGGGCCCATTTCTCGACTTCAACTTTAATTTAAGCCTAGAGGGATACTCGTTTTGTGCAATAAAAAATAATGATTCGCTAGTGTTTTTAATGCATATTCCATTTCCAGTCTTTGTTTTGGCCTAAAGGGACTCCTGGGGGCGAAGGTGACGGATACGGAAAAACAATTAGAAACAAACTTTTTGGCATACATAAGTTTGACGAAATTCGGATACCTCTCGACTGAAAGTGGGATATTACATGAAACAAGCAATTTAGTTAGGTTAAACACGAAATCAGATGTGTACCTGAATTGTTGTTAATACTATGTTAATTGAATAATTTCAGATTCCTCTTATGGCATCAGCGGATTGAATGTCTCATGATCGGAAATATCCTCATTATAGAAGTCGTGAAATGACATAGCCGGCACGTCGTTACACGCGTACCCTTGTCGAATTTCCAAAGGTTACCACCTCCATTAAGGCGATCCAGGATCTCGAATTTAATCCTTTAGCGTTAAGTTAAGGGATATATAATCAAGGGGAGGAGTTTATTTTTTGCACGCCGAATCCGTGCATTTATGAGTCATAATTTGTGACGTACTTTGTGTGAATGCCTTTTATCTAAGCGTAACGCAAAATTTTCTTAACATATAAAAACTAAAAATTTACGTGATCATAAACTAGTTAAAAGAAGTAATTAAACGCTCCAACTTTATACGAAATAAACTACTAAATTATAAGTCACTATGGGTAAGCAGTGGGATCATGACTTCTGGGATAATTGATTGAATTTAATTTCGCTCTATAGGTTTCACTAAGACAGCAGATGGTTATGTTAAAGTATATACTGATGGATCTTACAAAGCTCCAAATGGTGGGATTGGTGTATTCTTTAATGACCCGCAATATAATGTGAGTTGTAAAGTGCAAGATCCAGTAAGGAGTTCCAATGAAGTGGAAATACTGGCTGCCACCAAAGCCTTGACAGAATTAAAGAAATATGGGGAAATGAAGGTGAATTTATTCACAGACTCTCAAGCTTTTAAACTTGGTAATAAGGACCCTAGTAGTTCACACTGTTTGAATGCATATAACAATGCCAAAACGGGAATGGATATTCATGTTCATCAAGTAGGCCGGGATGATCCCTCTTTAAAAGAAGCTCACAAGCTCGCTTTCAACGCTGTTTAGTTAGCACATGTGTATTTGTAATATTGTAAGTTAATGATTGACAATAAATAAGTTCCTTGATATTATAAGTTGAATTCGAATTGGCTCATGGTTTATTCCGATGGTTGACTGCTTCTATTGTGCGGACCATATTTGATTATATTTAGACTTCTTTACAAAACGAGGAGATTCTGAAAGCTTTTACGTAACATGTGAGCCACGTTAACATACGGTTATTGTAAATGATAATACTCGACACGAAGGCTGAGAAAGATCTATCCTCTATTGGGTAACGGGTGAAGTAAATTAATATTACAATTGGTTTCTCGTATGCTCATTTAACAATCCAATCGAGAATATTAATTATAAGTATTAGCTTTATATAGAGGTAGCTTAAGAAATACGTAATTGATTTGAGGATCAGTATTCCGGAGGGGTCAAAACGTAAATTGATTTGTTATAAAATATAATTGGGACATCTATTTTTTCTTTAGAGAAATCATGCATGTAATACCGTAATACATCATGAACGAACCACCCCCCAAAAATTATGCTCAAACACTCATGAACTGAAAATGAAATAGTTAGTACCGCAAACTTAGGAATGTAAAAAATATGCTAATGGGGTACGTAAAATAAAAAAAAAGAGAAAATCAACCTGGTAACTCTGACAATTTGATGAATGTTGAGAGGGAAGCAGTTTGATCTGTCATGACGTTTTACTGAGCTACAAGCTGCTATTCTCCTTTATATATGTATACAAACGAAGACATCAATAATAAATAATAACATTATGTATGTATACCATAGAAGAGAGGCAGAAAATTAACTGTAATTAATGTCAGGAAGTTATATATTTTTAACTAATAATTATTATACGAGGACTTGAGCCCTTTTTTGTTTACATTTTATTTGCTCTATTAACGTTAATGCATGTATTCCTTCATGCTAGATCTTTACTATCAAGTGGAATTTCTCCCCTCAGTAATAAACGAAAAATGATAAGAGCATTGGAAAACAAAAAGTACTGTTGTTCGAAGAGCCAACCCCAAGAAATCTCGCACGCGGCATTTTGCATATTTTTACACTCCTACGCATACTATCTAGGTGCGGTTGTGGCGCCAGTAGTGATGCAAATATAATTATGTATCTTTTAAAACACCCTACATAGATTTAGAGTTATCAAAAAATATCTACTTACTTATTTTAATTTTAACCGTTTTTTTGAGCCGTTAAATTAAATATCAAATGAAAGAAAAAATAATATGTTCCACATTTATAAGGAATTACTTAATAAAAATGATGATGGGGTGGGGTTACTAAGAGAAAATAAAGAAATACATATTATTTGAGGCGAGTACGAGTAAGCTTCAGATAGTTTTCGACTTTGAGAATGTTGAGTCTTTTTTTTCGAGTTTGAGTATTAATTTTTCCACCAAAACTATGTATCGTTAAAAATGTATAATATAAATGTGATGAAGATATATTTTTATCATTGTTCCTGCAATTATACCCTTCAACTGGGTATACTGGGATTTTCTGGATCTTCTATTTTATTTAACAGCTTTTAGTACCGTTGTAATTGAAGCTCATTGCCTGTACTTTTGAGTTTGCAACTTACACGTCCAACCAAAAT
Organism: Lepeophtheirus nordmannii; assembly: GCA_963680855.1. NCBI lineage: Eukaryota > Metazoa > Arthropoda > Copepoda > Siphonostomatoida > Caligidae > Lepeophtheirus > Lepeophtheirus nordmannii. The sequence goes on along the minus strand of OY804521.1, from coordinate 18,712,516 downwards.
AAAATTTATCAAAAAATAATAATGAGGCTAAAACTATACTAATTACAGATTATATCCGATTGAGACTCCAAACTAATGTTGCTTGGATTGCAACATTATGCTTCTTTTTTTTCCTCCAACCATATATATTCTGACAAGTTTTTCTTGCATTCCCATTGATGTCCACGAGTGCATGAAATAATTTACAAAATTTATTAGGATCTTTCAAATTGTGTATCATGTACATAATTAAAATGGATAGATAATACAATATTTTGAGTGCCTTCATGCTAAGCTATTGATTAAAATTCCCTTGTTTTGGCCTCAGTATGATTTAGTCCTGTTGCGTCACATTGATATACTCCGTTTTCACTGACATAACATTAAAAAAAAATCCATGTTGGAGCATATGTACATATAGTTGAAATATTTATGTAAAAAGCAGATAACTTTACACAGATAAACCTTTAGGAAACTTGTCAAATAGCTTTATAAATGAAAAAAGGCCAAACAGAGTATTGAATACAATTTGTCAGTTACATCATTCTTTGATTAGATTAGAAAAGTCCTCATGTGAGTAGACGACAAACCAATACTGACTAAAAAATTAAATCAAATTTTCATATCATTAGGAGTGATCCATACCGAGATCTGTACCATGGAATTGATTCTATATTTGATCCTATTATTAACATGACTTAATGATATGTGATTATGAATGATTGAATCATCACATTTTCCATCTTATATGTAGTGTACAAATTGTGTTTTTGTACATGGAGACTGTAAAAGTATAACCCAAAAATATGTATTCTGACGGTGAATTATGGATGAATAACACTACTTGAAAATGAGGATACTGGGCAGGTTACATACTTATGAGCGATAATCCAAAGGTCTTTCATTCATAAATATGCGATAAATGTCTATTTTAATTAGTGTTTCAATTAGGTAAATAATAAGTTATGAGTCGTACAAATCCTAACTTGTACGATCCGCTGATACAAGTCACAACAGGTACAAAACGTGTACTCAAACTAATATCTAACATACATTAAAAAGAAATTATAATTAGGTAATTCCCGACTTGTAGACGACATTCAACTATGACACTCTAGCAGATGGCAGTAAACTTATTTTGCAGTAACACTCAAAGGGGAGTACTTTATGTCCAGACAAAAATGTGTGTTTTTTTATGAGGGGGGAGGGGAGGAGACAGTAAAGTACTTTTGAAACAATCAAGAGTGTGTTTTATTTACAAAAATAACTATTTCCATTATTGGCAATGAATAATGATATAGAAAAACAAATTATTATCTGAATATTAATATTACATATCCGCAATAGTATTCATTTTTGAAAATACAGGACCCTTCTCACGTTCAAATTACATATTTACAGGGTGTAAGCGAAGTTGTTCAATATTAATACATTGTAATCCAATTTCTTAACTTTCGCCAATCTCATTTGAAGCTAAGAAATATGATATGATATTGAAATTAATGAAAATTGATAAGCGGCACTCTCCTAGTTGAAGGGTCCCATGATTTTGAAGAGAAAAGGGTACGCTCTCTCATACAGGGAGCACCGAGTACTCAGGAAGTAAGATAGAAAGAGAAACATCGTAAATGCACTGAACTACCCCTCCTCTTGATAGCATCAAAAAAGATATGGTAATCATGGAAGCCAGCTTATTTTCTGTCCTTAGAATATAAATGTGGCTGTGATAGCCTTGCAGCAGGCTCATAACAAGTGATGTCCAAATATTGTATAAACAAATAGAAAAAAAGGTCAAAAATGCAAATAAATCCAAGGGAATAGAGTGTATTGGGGTCTTCCTTCAAGCCAGGTACTTTCTCTGCAGAGAGCACTGAGCCTATCTTACGTATCTTCCGATAGGCCGGGTTCTTCTTTAAGATCTCTTCCAACTTTTCAGCAAACTTGGGAATGGTCAAGCTCTCACGGACCTTCTGAATGATGGACAAGAGGCAGTCTTTCTTCAAGCTGAGTGATGTTCTCCTTCAGGATCCTGGAAGTTGGTCTTGATTCAAGTAGAGATCTTCGGTAAGAGAGGGATCCACTAAAAGGTTCTTGGCCTCAAAATACAAAAAAATGCAAATTAATCTCCGCATAAAATAAACGACTCATGTCAGATCTTCTGAGACTTACAATAATAAAAGTCAATAAATTCAAACTTTATTCTGAATATAGAATTATCTTCAAATTTATAGTTTGATAATTATGGTTATTCATTCTTTAACAGAACGAACATAAAAAAAATGATAAAAATATATTTTACAAAAATGTTTAATAAATAACCTTTGAAAGAATTAAATTTGTATTAGCTCGTGATTCCATTCATTTTTTGCAGATTAATATGGAGTCAGATTAGAGGGTATCTCAAAATATTCGTTTAAACAAGATCTTGATTGCTAATTGAAACTTCTTTTTTTCCTCATTCGTATGAATGAACATAAGGAGAATAACACACCTAATATCTACATTGTATGAGTTTCTTATTTCATGGAATCCTATGAATGGCTTTAAATTTTTTTTGTATTATGTAAGTTTTGGAGTGAAAATATGAATAAAAAAGAAATTATGTGTATTTATGAATGGGGTGAAGTCCAATGTCTTTTTGTAAGTTTATTTATTATTAGAAAATATCTATTGATTAAAAAAACAAAGATAAATGAATGACATATGAGATATTCAATTTATTAATACGACCACAAAAGACATAACCTAGAATATACATATTAATTTATAACCTTCTAACTTAATACAACTCTTTGCTCTGTTTTTTATAGCATAAATACAATAAAATCAAATGTTGTCTAAAACAGGGACTCTCAAATGATCCACGTTTTTCTTATGGTCATGAAGCTGCAATTTATTTTTATTATCATTCAAGCCAAGAAAATATACAATATTCTATTCATAGATTTATTCATTCTAAAGCTCGTCTCATATTTTAAATACATTCCTTATTAATCCATTTCAAGTAATACTCAACGAGTTATTTAAGTACAAAAAAGTAGAGACCGATTTCTCGAAAACCGTCGGACTCTTGAAAAAAACAAATTGCAGATTTGAAATCAGCGTGCAAAATTGAATAACTTTTGTTATACTTATACCCCTTAGGATTCTTGACATTTCAAATTTGTTAACCTGTGTAATTATTTACATTTTGAAGAAGCTCCACGCCAATTGTTAAGAAACACTCGTCTAAAATTCGTTACAGTTCAGATCTTTGTTTAGTGCAGGGATATACTGGGCCTAAACTTCACTCTTTTTTCCTTCAAAGACGAAAAGTGCTATGAGGGGTTAAGAACGGCAATTAGGAGGACATCAGGAATTTATTTCTCAAATGGAACACTGGTTTTTACTCGGTTAACTGCCTTGATGTATGCTCCGGTTATTGTGCAATGTTTATATCTGGATATTTATGTGGAAGGTCTTCCAATATGATATTATTAATATTACATTATTTTATGTAATCACTACATTTTAAAATATTCCACTGTATGCTTGAAAGTTCATTTATGTTTCATTTATACATATATTATAGGAGCATACATTTATAACATTTACAAATATGAGAATTTTAGATTATGAGTTAAGAATATAGCTATTATAAGGCATCACAGCGTATTGTTGAATCGAATCCAAGAGCCAGGATTCCTTTAAACAAATTGCTTTAAGCCCATCTTCATATTTACCAATTATGATCTCTGCTGTTTTAATATTTAACGAAATTCTCCCTCCTGCCAGTCGAATAATATAGCCAACATCTTTTGAGGAAAATGACGACTTTCGACTCACATGAATGCTCCCCAAATGAGATAGCAGCTCAGTGCCACACGAACCAAAATCAAAACGTTCAATTCGACGTAACTTAACTGCATCACTGAAGTCAATTCTTTCGTATGGTGTTTCTTCAACCAGGTATCCTTTCTCGAGGGAGGTCAATATCCAATCCTTTGAAACAATCCAACAGCCATGAAGAACTCCACGCAAAAGTTCAAGAGTTCTCTGTGTGGTTCCATCAGAGCAACAAATGACGTGAGTCGTTCTCGAAGTAACTAAATCACTCCATTCAAATCCAAAATTATGAATAATTTGTTTGATGACGGTATAATCATCAAATGTTCCTAAAGAACAAACCATATTACTTTTACCCCCTCTAGAAAAGCCGTTTTTTCGAAGGGTCTGGCTCAAAATAGAGGACCTTTTAACTTCTTCTTGAAAAACTATTGATGATTGAGTGGATATTTCTTCATCAAATTTGATACAATCTGGAGGAGACCCCTGTAGCCAAATTAAATTATCTCTTTGTCGTTTCGAATTATCCATGGGAGTCTCATTCACTCGTGTGATTGGTTCATATCTATTCCCACGAGCAGAAGTCCGTTTTTGTTTTACCTTTCCAACCGGTGTATCCGGAACGATTTTGAAATTCATGATTTTTTTAATGGGAAAAGTGTAATCTACTTTATTATTCAAAAAGAAATTGAACAAAAATACCTCTCTTCTGACAATTTTTAATTGAATTTACTATTCAATTTAATTGAATCATTATTAATCAAAATGGCAATTGATTAATGTAATAATCACACTCAAGTTTTATCTAGATGTCATTCATAATAAATATTTTCTTGTATAGACGTTATAAATTCTGCAAATTAAACAATCTTTGAGCTTTAAAAAATTAATCAACATGATTTATCTGTTTCATCTAATAATACTTATATCCTAATTTTCTTAAATTATATTTACATATTAATTAAGGAAAATTTCAACAGAGATGATTCCCTTAAGGGAGCTCTAAAGTGTCTCAGTTTTTAATGAGGAAAATTACGATAAATCTAGTTCTTTTAAATAACTTTTTTCAATATTATGGCCATATATTTTTTCAATCATAAGATTTATGAGTTGTACTATTTATAATTCTTGTCACACAAAATATACCATTTTATATTAATATATTATATTATGTATAATATCTTTAAAATACGGAAAGGTGAAAATGAGGTGAAGGTCTTGGAGCATACAAAAAGTAATAAATGCATTTCTGTTGTTTATTTATTCAAGTTCAATGCAAGAATGAATTTATGGATCCAGGGATTGTTCTTTGAAACAACTTTCATAGTACCAGATTTTGGTAAAAATCATATTATACAATCAAAGAAGTTAATGTACTTATATATAATGGAATCCTGAAACTTGACCGCCTTAGGACACACTTGACATTTTTTTATTCCATAAAATAACAATTTTCTAGTACGAAAATAAAAAGAACTTTCAAAAATAAGTAACGTTTTATGCTATGGGAACAGATCTGTATTAATATATATAACTCAACATAATACGTTTTGGTGATGAGCTCTCCAAAATATCAATTGAATATAAATTTATAAAGGATCCTTTTAAAACAAATAATAATTACACAGGTCAACAAATTTGAAATGTCAAAAATCCTAAGGGGTATAAGTATAATAAAAGTTATTCAGTCTTGCACACTGATTTCAAATCTGTAATTATTTTTTTCAAGAGTCCGACGGTTTTTGAGCTAATTTGACCCATTTTTCAACTTTAAACAAACGTTTTGGTCAACTTTGGGGCCTAATCCCGTCCCCTACGCTTCTAAGACCCCCTTAGGTCAAAACAATTGATCCTCTATTTCTGAAATTGTATTTGGGATTTTTGAAACGATAAATTTCATAGTACATGACAGATTCAGATATAGTTTTAGATTTAGTATGGAAAACACATAAAGAAAAGTGAAGTTAGGTCACTGATGAAAAACGTAGATTGGTCTGTATTATAATATTATTCTGAGTAGAATTTAATTTTACGTACCTGCTGCGTTATTAAAGACATGTCCTATGAACTAAAAGACTTATGGATTAAAATTAAAAGTGCAATATATTGTTTTACATCCTAATTTGATATGTAGCTTCAGACTCATCACAGTTTTTCTTAGACTTATAGTAATAAAAGTAAGTTTATAAATACTAAACTCTGTTGTTAATATATAATTATACGAGTTGACAAAATTTCAAATTTTATATTATGACAGGTTTAAATGCTGTTTTAATTATTACCACAATTTCTTTTACGCACAAAAGCACAAAAAAAATCGAAAATTGAGCTCAATTATTTTATTTTGTGATCGCAGGATAATTTTTACTAAATTGTGATTTTCGTCTGGTAATATCAATTCAAACTAAATGTATTGGAGTTATGTTGAGATTATGTGATATTTATTGAACAAATTCCGAGAATTAGTATATTTATTTATTGATACAAAATTCCGAGAACAAATGTTTTTAGAAATGTAAGTACCGTATATTTCTGCGCATAAAACGACCCTTAAAGTCAAAAAATCACCCTTAAAAATTGTGGGTTGCCTTATAAAACTGATATAAAAGTCAGACCTTATATAGTATATCATAAATTCATATAAAAATTGCTCTAATTTTGTACCTCGTCTTATCTGACGGTCGCCTTATACGCTGAAAACACACGGTATATTTTATTGTTAGAAAAGAAATGGAATATTGATATTTGAAGAATTTTATTTAATATACATACTTTAGATTTGAATGCAAAAAGATGTATTTTAAATTTTCGTTAGTATGTAGTCTCGGTTATATAAATTTTACTGAAAATTATTTATTTTTAGCGTCAAAAATGCAAAAAATAAATTAATAAATAAAGCTTCTAAGAGATTAATCTTATTTTGTTGATTTTTCAGCATTCAATGTGAATTTTCTCAAATATAAAAAGAGGTACATAAATGTGCATTATTTTTCTATAAAATTTAAAGACATTTATTTACAATAAGTTTTTATGCTTCGTTATCTTGCTACTTTAGTAGCTCTACCGTGAGTCCTAGATTTCTAGTGAATTTTTCTCAAAATTGGATGGAAGTTTACACATTTAGATGGACAATTTCTTCTTAGTTAAGGATTCTTATCGAGGGCTTGACATCTTGTTTGAAAGCTGTGGGTCTCAGCTTTTTAATGCATTAGTACTAACATAATATTCAAATTTTTTTTTAAAAAAGCACAGAATCCTTGATTTGATATATAGTATATATCAAATTCATATATATATAATAAGGATACCCTTTTTAAACTAAAATAGTCAACTGATAAAAACAGCTGAAAGGAGAATGCATATGTAGTATTTTTGTTTATCTCAAAAAGCACGTCGTGAAACTAATTATCCTATTGTCATCATCAAAAAGGAGTAACATAAGTGAGGTGATAACTAATAATAAATTTTATAGTTAATGAAAATAAAAAAATTGGATTGAGCATAGGACTGTAAGGCCCTAAAAACATTAGTGGTAATACATTATTCTCGTTAAAAAATTATAAAACAGGCAGTTGATGTAAAAAAGGGCCCTAAATCTGTCGTTCCATAACTCATAAGTCTCGCTTCCATCTTCTCTGCGCACTCTACAAAATTACTGAGGTGGTCAAGTTCTGGGATTTTACTGTATATAGAAAAGAAGAAAATTAGTTTGGATGGAATCTCCATGATGATTTGTTTTAACTTCGTTTATACAGGTATGTACTCAAGTGATTTATAGTTTAGTTGCTTGGGTTATTTTGAAAAGTTTATTATAACTATTTGAATGGGAAATGAGTTTATATTATATTATTTACTATTTTATTCAATAAGAACGTCAAATAAATACTTAAACACATAAATATTTTAAAATTTACAGATACGATAAACATATCTCAAGTATTAGATATGAAAAATCTCCCTTTGAACTAAATATTATTTTGCTTATTATATGTTGGTATGTATATATACATATTAAAAATAAATCTAAAATAGTTATGCTTTCAAAAAGTCTACATATTCAACTATCTTTATGAAAAAAGAGATACAAATGTAAATATACATATGAAACACATTTGAACCATCTGTTTTACATAGAACACCTCTTTCCCTTAGATTGTATCATTTTTCTTTATATTTTGACTACAATAATAAAATGCCTTTTTCTAAAAAATTTAAATTTTCTTAAAAATAATTTGAAATTTGAATCAGTAGGAAACTGCTTAGTTGTTGCTCATTCCTCAGTATTAAATATATTCATTTCTAATCAAATACCAAGCGATAGGAATATCCTATTCCTGATGGGCAATTTGTAGAGAACAAGGAAAAGGCGGGTGTGACACCTATGGTACTATTGAATTATTATAATTAGGGATGAGTAAAGTTGTAAATCCTAAACATTTTTTCGCATGCAGTGTTCTTTGTGGTTGACAGTTTATACATGATTTTTTATTTTCCATTGTTGTTATAGTTATTCCTTTAATCTTGAAAAGAGAACATGTAGCATTAATCACGCATATTGGAGAAATATACATCAAACATTCATCAAACTGCAATGGTTACCCAGTCAATTTTTGCTTCTTTTTTTTTTTTACATACCAACAAAGCTTAGGATTTACAGTTGTAGGGAAAAGCATTTTCTGATACTGAAGGTTTTGAATTCTTCCTTTAGAAGTCAATACTTTTCCTTCAACAGTCTAAAAAAAGAATGAACATAACTTAAAAAAGAGCAAGAATATCAAAATGAATGATACACAGTAACTAATGAAAACTGAATTGAATTAACTAATGAGAATTTGAATTGTTAGAAACTCAGGAAAAGGGGCCCTTTATTATAATTAACATGGATAACTATTGAATTTAAGGAAGGAAAGAAAAATAACAGTTGGTAATACTTAGGAATGTAAATCATATGCAATTCGGGCTTGTAATAAAAAAAGAAAGAGAAAATCAACCTGGCAACCCTGATAATTTAATAAATGTCGAGGGGGAAGCAGCTTGAGCTGTCATGACGTTTTACTGAGCTACAAGCTGCTATTCTCCATTATATATACAACAATAAATAATAACATAGATGAGAGGCAGAAAATTAACTGAAATTAATGTCAGGAAATTATTTATTTTTAACTAATAATAATTATACGAGGACTTGAGCCCTTTTTGTTCACATTTTATTTGCTTTATTAAACTTAATGCATCTATTCATTCATGTGAGATCTTTACTATCAGGTAGATGTTCTCCCCTCAGTAATAAAGTAAAAATGATAACAGCTTCGGAAAACAAAAATACCTGTTTGAAGAGCCAACTCCACTTTTTTATGACACGCCCGAATTGCATATGATTTACATTCCTAGTAATACTACTTTGACAGTCAATTTTAACTCAGTTCTCTCCACGCCTAGCATTTTTTTGAGCACTCGCACGACGAGCTTTTATGTACACTCATAATACCCTTCTGTATTTTCCTTGTTGCCAACTTTTTAATATCGGACAAACCTATTATTTAGATATAAAATACATTTATAAATTCTAACAATATACAAATCAATCGTTTATTCTATTACAATATTTAAAATATTTTTGAGTTAATAACAACTAGAGTCAGCTGCTTTAAATCAAAAGAGTTCACCAATGAAAAACAAGTTAATAGAGAATCAATAAGTTTTATTACATCTGGAGGGGCACCATCTAAGTCACGCAACCCAATGTGATGAAAAATATCATTTTTAATGAAAAATTCTTGTTGTCATTTTTATATGACACTTGTACATCAATAATATTTTGTTGTTGTTGTTATATATTAACAATATCACGTGGGTATTTAATTTGAGGTCATATTTAATATCCTCAAAAATATTTCTCAACTAATAAAAATATACTTGCTGCATATTTTCAACTTAAAAACCCAATTTAACCTTCTTTTAAGAGTTTTCTGACACAAACTTCAACATATGATTAGTTGATAGTCTCATCCAAATTTTTATAACTGAGATAACTGATGGGATATCTTGAATCATCCAGCTATTATTGGTAAGAAAATTTGTTTTTTTCATTGCTGATATTAAAAAACTTTCCTTAAAATGAACAAAAATCAGTAGTGTCTATTAAAGAGTTTTCGTTGTTTTTTTTCGATTTCAATTTTAATGTATTTATTTTATATTCACAGAATATTTTATTTGAATGTTGAACAAATGTTTTTTTCATATTTGATTGATGAAGAGATTATGAATCAATTTGTGTGCAAACCTCATTCTTTTGTTGATTTTTTCCTTGTAAAATGAGCGTAATTGGAACTTCCTATGTTTATATCTTCATATGGAGGACAAATAAGAGACTATTCATTTTTTCAAAAATGTTTCTGCAGTTTTTTAAATTGTGCAACATATCAAAAAATGGATAAATTCCTTTAACTATATTGATTAGATTCGGTATAGTAGCTGAAATACCTCTTTGACATATAAATGCAAACAAGTATCAACTAATCTTACATTCTGATGATCAATTGATGAGATTAGGTGTTTATATATTCTTTTAGATAAAATAATTGAAATCGATAACTAATTTCTAAGGACAAACTAACGATTGATTTGTGTATTGGTATTATTTATCAACATAAAGTTATATGTCCATAGAGCGCTTTCACGTGACGGCATCATTGTGGAAGTCGGGATATAAATAATCATTGCCGTGAATTATGATGTGTCACAATGATACCTACAAATAATGGGACTTACACCTTTAACATCTACCAAAGATATTTGTCTCATGTCTTAATATGTTTAAAAGTTTGTTATTAGACCAATATACATATACTCAAATTTATATAGGACGTCCAGCCAATAAATTAACTGTTACTTTTGTAAAGGTAATATATTTTTTTTGTCTCAATTATCCTACTTTACTAGTCCTACATCAACTCCGAACAAAAATAGTTTATGAATCTAACCATTTGATGTGAAATTTTCAGTATCTATTCATTTGATCTTTCCATCGAACTATATTTATGTTAATACTGGTGTCTGGGTTTTTTCCATTTTTAATCAATTTGATAAAGTTTCCTGACAATTTTTTTTTGAAAATTTGTACATTTTATGTACCTCAAATGAAACCTTACATACGTAATATTCATTAATTCAAAAATTAAAGTCCTAGACGTACATTGAAAATACAAAATTGAAAAAATGTTTTAAGTGACATTTGATTTGCATAGAAAACAAAAATTTGCATTTTTGACTCGAATAGATAATGACAATTTTTTAAAATATATTTTTTCGTAACAAATTGATGATTAAATGCACCTTACTTTTTCATAAATACATTTTCTTAAGCATTAATTAATTTTGAGCCTTAAAGTAGAAGCAAAAAGATTTATATGTAAATATAATTAATGGAAATGACAGAAATTGTTGCAAAATGTTGTCATGTAAAAGACTGACTGTTTGTGTTGTACGTATTTAGAAAAAAGTGCGACCTCATTTATATTCTAATAAAAGACTAAGCATATTTAAACTCCAGGGCTATAAATCCTATTTGAATTTGCAAATTTTGTAAATCTATATTTGAATCATATTTTGAATTCTTTTTTTTTTGCCTAAAACTGTGTATTTATGCTACATTTTATCTCATAAAAATATTATGTGGAAAAAATAATTAATATAAGAGACTAATTTGCTATATCTAGATAAAGTGTATTATCTTATTTTGTTTTTTGACTGTTTCTTAATGGTTTCATCTGGCCGTTTTTAGAGTGAAATTGACTTTTAAATGTATTGAATTTTTAAGGAGTTGAACTGATATTAGACCATTGAGGAAGAAGCATTTTAGAGAAGATTTAAAAGATTCTCGCTTACATTAGTCGAGGGTTTTACTTAAAATATATGGTAAAAATATGATTACGATTTTCTTCCTTAAATAATATTGTTTAATGTTGAAGTTTCTCCTCATTATAGAAGTAATACAATTAATATACACCCCCTCCCCCCTCATGTATACAGACAGCTGATATTAGCAAGGGTATTGTTTCAATTGTAGGATAAGTCTAGCTCTCGCCTTCTCATCAGTGCGCAATAGGTCTTAAAATGACTCCGAAATATAGATTTTCTCCTTTTCAATATTTGAAAAAAAAACTTGCTTTCTTGTAGACTTGACACATATATATATATATATATATATATATTGTTAATGTTCACATTTTATGTACTATCTGGTACCTCTATTTCATTTTATTGCCTGATTTTGATTTTTATAATATTAAAAAATACTTAATAACTGATAAAAACTAAGAAGAGTGAAGCAAATTTGAATTATCAGAAGTTTAGGAGAAGGAACACACTTTCTTTGGTATGATTACTAAATAATCGGGGATTGAACTAACTATAGGTGCAGCAAGTTGTCACTTCAACGATACAGAAAAGTCTGAACTCAAGATGATTATCAAAGCAGTCAAGATATCAACTTCTATTTTTCTTTATTTCCTTAAACTCAACACTCTCTCTCCATTTTGCCCCTTTCCAGACTTGTAACACCTCTTGGATTAATTATAATAATAATAAATTTATTTATAGGTGTTTGTTTCATATTTTCTTCAAGGTACGCACCTTCCTCTTTGCTATTATTTAATATATTTATGTTTTTCTTACCAAGACCACCTTGTAGAAAAGATATTATTCCAGATCCGACAGTACTCGTTATCTTTTTGATTGTCCTCCTGAGGCCATATAGAGATCTCATTAACTGGTAAGGGGCTCATATCCTTATCCATGTAGATTTCTTTTTGTTTTTTACAGACTAAGTTAAAACACTTAATCATATGACAAAAAAGAAGCTAATAATAATAACTTATTAGTAATGAGTGACTGAGAGAGATGAGTTTACAAATCAATAATAGCTGACAAAAAATAGATTAATTTTATATTTATTGCTACGCAACGAAAAACATTGTAATTCGTTTTCGTTTTTCTTTTTCATATCAGATATTGGATTTGAAATTCAATTTTAATTGTATTTGTTGGTTGATTTATGGTATACAAAAATATATTATAGTATTTTAAAATTAATCTTATTTCCACGATGTCATATTAAATGCCCATATAATACATGGATGCCCCATGTATACGAGTAATTCTCAAAATTGGCTTTGAGTGTAGAAGAGTGTGAACCTTCCATGACTACATATTCATACTCAAAAACGTCATTTTAGAGCAAAGGAAGAACTTTGTTCTTCAACAATTTAATATAAAGTATTGATCCTAACTTCTTCTGAAATAAAAACTTAAGGAGTTTGTCGCCCATCATCAGTCATCCTTTCCCTACCAAAAAACTTTGTTCTATATAGATGTTATTTGAAACACCCTTGAGGTTTGTAAAGAAAATCTGATCGTTGTTTTTCCCCATTTCATACAGCCTTGACAGTAAAAAAATATCAAATATCTTTTGAAAATAGTGTCTTATTGAATAACTACGTAATTTAAATCTCTTTTTAAACTCTCTTTGCTATTATAGTCTCACTAGAATGCATTCAAGTCCAAGTCAAGAGTCTTTGAATCTCATATATCTTGATACTATTTTATCCTATTTCAAACACTTTTATTAAGATTCCGTGTAAATCTTCTTTTTGACCGTATCTGTGGGTGTTCATACGGTCAAGCAACTTAACTAGTGGAGGTTGCGTGACTTTGGTAAGGGTAGTAAACAAATTGAAAAAGTTGAATAAAGAAGGACAAGAAAAGACAAACACACGGTACATATGTAAAATGTAAATGCTATATAGATTATATTTACATAATACAAATTATATTTTAGCATCATGAAGGAAAGAATTGGGTGTCCGTGTTTATTTGTTACAACTATAGTATGGACCTACAAACTTATATATGTAGAAAAAAATGTAGTTAATTGAGGTTAATATAACAGTTATAGTATTTTATTACCTATGTGTACAAAGAATAGTCATTTAATAAAGAAATAAAATCCGATCAGATCATAAAACACTTTATCCCTACAACACCCGTTATTATTCAAGATCATATTATCCTCTTTTAAGTATCCAAGTATGTCACAAATATTTCAAAAAATCAAAAAAATCGAGTCAGAGGCTGAAAAAACATTTGTTTAGTTTACTTTTTCCTCAGAGTTACTACCTTATCTTCAAAACAAGTGGAGTAGTTCCAATTTTGCGAGAAATTTATGACGTCACCTTACCAGGACTTTCAATTGTTTGAGACAAGCTATTATCAGGGATACTTCTGTCGTGTACACTCTATTTTCCTATTACTTATGATTTGACAAAATCAAATCTAAGATCGTTTGCTCCTTGAAAGAGACACAATTGCACATAAAAAAACGTGAGGTCCACTTAAGAATAATGACCATGACTTGGTTTGAATATGAGACTAGGGTAATTTAGAAAACCAAAATTTTCAAAATGAAAATAGACTATGAAAACTGCAAAACAATTCACAATTTAGTAATCAATAATTGTGAAATAGATCTTGAGGAAAAGTCTGGTTAAACATGTAGTTTTTCAAACATTCCCTTCCTTCAAAACAAAAACGGTCGGAAAAAGACCCCCCCCCCCCCCCGGTGAATAAACATTTTGTAGCGCCCTCTATACTTAAAACATGTCTACTTTTAACGAGTAGAATTTAACACTGTTATTGGATTGATAATATTATCTCGTGTTCTAGTTGCGATATTATACAAGTTACAACTTGTATAATATATTACAGGGATTACAACTCTTTGATATGTTTAATATCTACAATCTCAAAGGTGTAATTTCTCATTTTTTTAATGAAAATTACTCATTAATAAAATATGTTATTTTACTCATTATAAAATATATGTAAGGGTCTCCTTCATTCGTTAATAAGTAATAAATAAGACATAACATTAATCGGTATAATTGGTCTTTTTTCAAAATTATATTCATTATTTGTTAAGCTGTTAAAGAAGAAGCAAAAAAAAAAAAATCTCTAAGGGAAGGTTTCAAAGATTCTAGCCAACATTAGTCGAGGATTTTATTTAAAATATATGGTAAGAATTTGATTACGATATTCTTCCTTAAATAATATTGTTTAAATGTTGAAGTTTCTCCTCATTATAACAGTAATGCAGTTAATATACACCCCCCCACTAAAAAAAAGTCATACATACAGGCAGATAAACAGTACATATCAGTTATTACCACTATCTAGGTAATCCATTTTAATTAAGTCATCTCGGTGTCGTTGAGTTTAGAGCTTGCTACAATTATAAGTAGACATTGTGTATTATTTGATATTTACAAATAACAATCAGGAGATAAAATACAGGGGTACTAGATAGTAATTGCAGGCATGCTCTCTCACCTCAACAAAATACCCATGCCTAACCATAAGTTTTGCTCCCACCTTCTCATTATTCTCTCCAAAAGTTCCATCTCTAACCATACATACTCCTCAAAGCTATAAACAAAGTCCATCTGTTAGCATCGGGAGATTTCCTTGGCTACGATACAACTTTGTAGAATTCACCTTGAATAAAAAAAATGAATTAACGAATTGAACTCATTCAAGTTGCTTAATTAGTTGTAGAGTAATTTATGCGCACCACGACGAGCTTTTTACTATATATTTTACCTTCAGCTGTTTTACTCCGTTGACTTTCTTGATTTAAAGCAGTTGACTCTACGTATCATCAACTCAAAAAGAGTATTATTATTATTATTATTTATGATTTTGATATTATAACCAAGGAATACGCGCCCTTTTTTGAATTTTTGATTATTATACGAGTGCTAACTACTGATTTTCTACTTATAGTGGTAAAATTTATTAATGTTTAGTGTATTAAAATAATAAAGCTGCCCAAAGTTAATAAATTGGCAACAAGGAAAATACAGAAGGGTAGCCACCATAGGTTTTTCCATATTTTTCCTTTCATTTCACAATAAAATGAAAAAAATTAGAGGACCCTTTTAAAAAATTTAAAATTTACTCATCACTACATAATGATTGGCACTCAAATATGTAATTGATAAGGCTCAATCGGAAAGAACTAAGGCTTCATTTTTGATCAAGTACCCAGGATATTTGATTCTTTAATTTGATTTGATTAGATCATTTAATGCCCTAAAACCTTTTTTATATGAATGTAATTTTGTTAATCTATGACTTGGTGTGTCGGTTCCTTTCAAATCAAATTAATGAACCCTTTGCTTAACGTCAAGAAGTATTCATTAAATTACCTATGAACTAATATAAGTCAAACAATTTTTTGGAAAGGTATATAAAATACATATTATTTAACACACCTACTAGCAGTGTCTTTTAGAGCACAATATTTAGTCATCACTCATCACATATTGAAAAATATATTCATTTCACTCCTTCACATAATATGTAAAAAAATAATAATACATTAAATTTATAAGGATTGTTATTCTGAAAATAAATAATATTTCAAAATAGAATAAAATGATTAAATACATTTTTTTATCAAAGCTTTAAGAGCACATTTTTAATGCTAAACACTTCTTTTAGGTTAGAGCGTATAACTAATGGAAATAAAGTCAGTTTTTTTTTACAGAAATGATAAGAGTGTAAAATAAAGTAAAAAAACCCGACAAGAACGTAGTTTAGTGGAAAAAAAAGTTGTTTATCTTCTTTGTAATGTTCCAGAATAATCACATGCTCAAAACAGTAGAAACTATTATGTAGTTTTTTGAGTACAAACGTCTCAAAAGTCTCAAATATATGTATAATACAAAATTGACTTTTGAGTTGATAATTTGAGATTAGTTTGGATTAATGTCAAATCTGATGAGAGGGTTTTGATTAATATTACTATGAAAATTATTGAGATACCATTATTAACTTCAGCCACTGGTATGTCATGGCACCCCATCCTGCTGCCACAAATATCCCCCAATATGATAGTTTTTGTCAATCCAGGGCTTCATGACGTCCAAAAGCACCCAAATATATCCCTCCGTGTCGACTTTTGGGTCATTCAAGGTGAAAACATGGGAAATCATTTGTTTTCCCATACTTGGAGATGACCCCAAGGATCATTATCAAGGGCAAAAATTTTGTCCTCATAAAGAGAATGACGTCTTTTGTTGATACTATGATCAAAAAATAGCATAGAGATGACTAAATATTTATGTATTTATTTAGTGAAACGATTCTTTCTTATTAGTTGTACCCTTTTGTCTTTTATGACACATAAACTAAACTTTCCATGTGCATTCCTTAATTAAATAGATACAAAGAAAAGGATTAAATGTGTTCGGCGTTCAACAAATTGATATACCTATCCAAATGAAATAAAATCTCATTAAATAAGTGTCAAAAAATAAATCATTAACTTAGTGTTGACTGCATCAAAAATGAGTATTACTTCATGAAATTAATTAAAGCAATAATTTATCCATTTACTTTTTTAACATCAAGGGACAATTTTTAATTAATGTTTAATTAAGAACAACTTGATCATGATTAATTATGTACACACTTTGTTTTGCTGATTCATACATAATATCCTTGCTCTGACTGTTAATCAACATACAAATTCGTTTTCGATTCATATTATTTAAAATAGAATTTCTGACGTGAAACTTTCTTAATTATTTATAATCACCTTCTCAACCTACTTACCAAAGATTAAAATGTATGGAGAGATTCACTAAAAGTCAATGTTACTTTAATTGCTTATAAAAATGAAAGAAGGAAAGGCTTATAGATAGAAATGGAACTTTTGTAGAGAACAATTACAATTTTATAATTCGAAAATGAAAAATGGTGGGTACTCTTATTCTTTTTTTAATTTTGAATAAATGTATAAAACAAATATTATTTATTGAATTATATATCCCTAGAGTAGTAGCACACTTGGTTTCATCCTGCATTTTATAGATAGTTGATGTCCACAAAGGATCTTTTATCAATTGTAGAATACTTAGAACATCATACATCAACAAGCCATAGCTTTAATTTTATAATACAGGGGTCTTCAAGTTGCAGCCCTCAGATCGAATGAAGGCCACCTTCATATATGCTTAATGTGACATAAATAATTGTGTTCTAGAGCAAAGACCTTGATTAAACTTGTAAGTGTATGCGTATTGTATGAGTTGAATCAATTTCTGTCAACCATTTGATTTTCTTGAAGTTAATAGAGATGCAAAAAAAGAGCCCTTCCCGGCAAGCGTCAATTACTCTAAAATCATGTCAGCTATTAAACTGTTGAATATTATATATTAATATTGGTCTCAGAGTTGGGTGATTCCACTTGAAAATTAAACATATATTTGAAATTAGTATAAATTGTATTTAATAACATTACCATATTTGTTTTTCCACTACTCGGGACTAATCATCCTTCATTTCATTGTGATGAGGAGGAAAAATGAGTCAGCAATGATGTGATAACTGAATCAGATATATGTACGTCTCTTTTTCCCCATAAGATATAATATACTATGAATATATACATATATAAATATATAATATTATTTTTGAAAATCAAAATTAAGATTATTTTTATGTCAATAAGTAGATGTATAAATTATGAAGCTTTAAATAAAAAGTAAAAAGAAATCAATATTTTAAGTACACATGAAGTCTATTTTATAATAGAGATAAAGAAATGAAAGATACATTCTTAAAAGTCTAATAATACATATATTTATCCAAAATATTTACTATTAATTAAAGATAATAAATTATTCCATAAGGTGTGTTATATCACATCCCTCCATCATCTATAAACTTTAAACTGATTTCACATCAAAATTTATAATGAATTAACTTTTATCATTCCTTAGGCCACTCAAATAATTATTTTGAGCATATACGACATTTTAGTGTATGTCAATGAACAAGAATTATGTATACGTGACATGATAGCCCTTGCACAGAAATATAGAGTAGTATAATCAAACCAAATATTTCCAATCATTTTGTACTCTTATATTATACATAAATGAAACTTTTTCTCCCTTCCATTTAATTTAAATTGCTATAAAAAATAATCAAAACACTGATTTGAACATTGAAACAAATTTTATGCGTATGTAGATCACCCTTTCAGAGCAAGTAGGTATCTGAGTAAGTAACAGAGAACATCAGTTCGTTAACTATGTAAACTACTAATTTATTTGTTCTGTAATTTAATTAATTGATTTCTTTATTTGTGTGTAGGGTTTGAAAATGTAGAATGGGAACTCAGAAAGTTTTTTTAGTTTCTTACTTATGTATGTACATATATACACAGGTTAATAAGTATTTATGTATTTACAATTTAACTATGGATATGTTCTTTATAGGCCATATAATAAACATATACATATAACCATTGCCTGAGGTTACTAAAAAAACCAAAAAAAACAACAACTATTGCCCGTTTCTATATATACATATTATGTACATATATTTCATTTGTATGTATTAAGACAATTTTCGTGATTATAATAACTCTTATCATGTTTTATGGTATTATCTTGTATACAGTTGTTCTTTTTTATATCCTTGGTTGTAATGTGCTATTAACATGGAATCTTTTGTATAATAAATACCTATTAGAGCCATAAAGAACCATCAAATTCTGCCTTCTTTCATGTATGGAGCTCCAATGATAAATTAATTAGGTAAATGAACCTTTTAAATACTATGTTATATGTTTGTATGGGTGCACGAAGGATTGCCCACAGGAATAGGGCCAAATGAAAATTGCCAGCGATTTTAATATTTATGCAGTGATTCATTGATCGATCAGTCCCATGCAGAGATGGTTCTGACCCATCCAAGGATCCTTGAATAATTTGCCCATCAACCCTCTTTATTACCTAGATACATAGAATTTGAGCAAGTTAACCATGGGAACTGAAGAGAGATTAAAACCACTCCTGCCACTTGAAATAATCCCCTATAGAATCATCTATGCTCCAAGTTAACGAGTTGCTTGGTATATAGTTTGGGTCCTGATTCAAACTAAAATCCAAAATCCCCATTTCAAGATCCATAAAGTATACCTTCCAAAATGACACGTCAGGTCCACGGGTTGTGCAGAATACCCACTGCATGGTCCATAATGGCAATTATTACCAGGTCTGTCACATATTATAAAAGTTTATTTAGTATATTACATACTAAATCCGTGTGTGATGAGACAAGATTATAATCTATCTAACTACTTACATACACCTATTACGTAGATATACAAGAATATAAAAGTTTTTGGATGAAAATAAAAAGTTGTTTGGTAATGTATGTATGTATGTATGTACTTCTTTTCTAAGATTAAAATAAAATAGTTTCATTGGATGTAAAAGAAATTTATGAAATCTTTATGGTATAAAGGACATCACTATATTTAAACATGATCTATGTATACATATATTATGAAGAAAGATTTTCTACTTTTATGAATTTAAAAATGCTTCAATTAAAACCGCAGTGAAGCAGTGTACATATATGTTAAATACTATATTAGGAGATTATGTATAGAGTATAATATGTAAATTAGGATGGCAATCCATATGTAGTTTTTTTACATTTTGTTGCGTAAATTAATGTAGTAATTGACAAGTTAAAATAAAATAACAAAGTTAAGAAAGTTGACTTTTATTTTTTGAAAGTTTCATATTCCTAATTCATTATTATCATCCAAATATATTGAAATATAATGTAAATAATTATTTTATATT
The DNA here is from genome assembly GCA_963680855.1 of Lepeophtheirus nordmannii. NCBI lineage: Eukaryota > Metazoa > Arthropoda > Copepoda > Siphonostomatoida > Caligidae > Lepeophtheirus > Lepeophtheirus nordmannii. The sequence goes on along the minus strand of OY804521.1, from coordinate 18,691,988 downwards.
TTTTAAAATGAATAAACAGTTTTTAAAATGTATTTTTATCAAGTTTATATGCAATATATTTTTAGGTATGTGTCAAGTCAACAAGAAAATAAGTTTGTTTTCAAATATTGAAAAGGAGAACGTCCACTTTACAGTTTTTTTTACTTCATATATATAACGGTCAAATATTTAGGAGTCATTTTAAGACCTATTGCCCACGGTTTTTTTCCTTAATATCACTTTTAATCAAGAAAGCAAGGATTGTTGCCTATCCAATAGAGCAGTTGAATAAATGTTACGACTGCACAAGGAGCCGATATAGTCCCTGAAAGAACATCCATCTTTTTCATAGCCCCAGAGATTTATTTAGTTGTAGTTTGCTAAAACCAGTTCATCTGTTTAAGAATTATTAAGAATGAACTTAATCCACTATCAAAGTAATAGTAACTACATAGTCAGAAATATAAGGTGTTTTTTATTCTTGATTGTGGCCGGTATTTTTTTTCCTATAAATAAGTTGCAATTATTCGAGTCATTATTTAATTAATCGAAATAACCTATTAATACAAATGAAATAGAATGTCTTCAAGAATATGATTGCAGTTCTAACTCATTTTTGAAATATTTCAGATAAAATTGGTTTCTTGTTGACTTGACACATATGAAAGGAAAAAAAATATACCGTGTATAATGCACATTTTTTCTTTTTCTTTCTTTCATTTGATAGAAAATATTCAGCAATGATTGCAACAAACTGTTATATAATTTCATTAGAACGATGTTGATCTTTCATTTATGACTTGTTTTGATACATTATAATCAAAACTTTATCCAAATTACCTTGTAATTTGAACTAATTATTTAATTGTGAAAGGAAGGAAATATGTTTCCTTGGATAATTAGACATTGAATTAAAATAATTAATTTGAATGCACTCAGATGACTACAGATTGGTCAAGACTTGTATATCATGTTATCGATCTATATACGTCTGAAGTTTTTTTTTTTTTAAAAAAACTATACTAGAGACTTTGTAAGTAATCCTTTTGCCAAATTTTCCTATGTATATAATTATTATATAATAATTATTAAAGAATGACTCTTTTAAAAGTGGTATAAAAGAAACCAATAAATAGAGCTTGTACAGTTCTTGAAATTCCCAATAGATACTATCTTCAAGATGATAATAGAGTGTCTATTTACTTACCTTTTCTATTCTTAAGTGACAATTCAGTTAGGACAGTGATGCGTGCTTAGTCACCGGACATGATGGATTGCTTTAAAATGTCTTTGCTCAGAGATCGATTTCAGTCTACAAAATGATAATTTCAACAGTTGAGTTTCTTTGTTGCGAGACAATATATCGAATTATGTTATCGTATAGTTCCATCTAGGAAAGTAAATCAATGAGTAGTACCCTGCTCCACTATTAATGTTTGTATTACGTTAATGAAGTTAATATTGGATTTTTATTTTTTGAATATGAAAAACCGATTGAAACAAGAGTTAAAATGGAAAATCTTTGGATGTCTGATTGTAGGAAACATATTCAAAACAGTACAACTTTTCGACATTTTTGTTATTTTTATTGAATTTTAAAATCATCATTGATTAGAGTTGTAAAAAAAATCGATGTTTCTTTAAAAAGCGTGAACGATGCAGTTGAATATGGAATTGATTTCATTAAAACCTGTAATTACATTATGAATTACAAAAGATAAGCTATGAACAATTTATTTTGCATATGGATTGTTACCCTAATATATATTATATATATATAATATCTACCTTGTTTTAATTGAATTAACAAGGTAAATTCAATGGAGGTAGCTTAGTCGAATCTTAGCTAACTCTATTTGGACAAAAATTTACCACAGGTTAGTTGTTTTGCCACTTTGTCAATTGCAGTTTTGTTTCTCACTACCTTAAATTCTTATTCTCATGGGTGTTGGGCTGGCTGTGACAGGATAAAAATTCTAAAATTTTAAATTTTTTTGCCCTAATTAATGCAAATGAAAGATTTAAAATACCACAAAGAGGTTTTTGAGATAATCAAAAATACCCAGTATTATCCCTTCTGATGTAAAGCAGCTGACTCTGCGTATTATTAACTCAAAAAGGATATTATTATTATTTAAGATCTTGATGTATATAATATTAAATCTAGAATCGCTCACCCTTTTTAAAATTTTTGAATATCATACAAGCATTAATAATTGATTTGTATATTGGTAGAATTTATAAATATATGTATAGTAAATTTAAATAATAACTCAGTCCAATATTAAAAAATTAACAACAAGAAAAATACAGTATGGTAGCTACCGTATGTTTTTTCAAAAAATTTCCTTCATTTTTGAGAGTCGAGGTTGTAAATGCACAAAAAAGCTCGACGTGTACGCCTTTAGTCATCTTTAGAAGTTCATCGTTTTTAATACAAAATTTTGGTTATCTAAATGCAGTCTGCTTTAATTTTAATCTGAATAAAATAAGGTTGACGAAACAACGAACTAACAGTCTGTTTTATATGTATAGAGATGATAAAATATTTCATACCAAAAATATATTTTATTCAATGTGACTTGTCAAAACTTTATAGATTGCATCCGTTATTTTTTTTTTCAAATAGGTTGTATCTATACTTTAAAGCTATTGACAAAAATACCCCCCCCCCCTCCCCAAATAATACTCAATTATTTAAAATGCATTTTTTACTGTCATTGGTTATTTAAATTAATTAAATTTATCAACACAAATTACAAGTTCTTTTGCAGTTTCTTCTCATAAATGATGACCGCCTGCACCATGCTCGGAATCGTGGGCAGAACCTATATCGATCTCTGCAACTCGTTCCTAGAGAATAGTAAAAACATTACGTCTTGGATATGAATAATATATGTCTGTAGATGTTAAATACCTCCGTTACATTGGTAGGCTCTGTTCAATTTTTGAACATCCAATGATGTCATTCCAACCCTGTTCCCTAAGAAACTTCCACCACGAATAGGAGTCATAGTGCTACCTCCATTTCTTGAGAAACTATCATTTTTAGAGTATAAAATAAATGATTACTTAATTGAATTTGAAATGTCTCACGCTGTCCTTGAATATTGCATGACGGATCTGTAATCATAAGGAAGTCCTAATGTTGTGGATGTCATTCCGTTAAAGCAATTAGAATAGGGTGTGAGTCTTCTAAAATTACACTGTGCTATATTTTCTCCAGATGCTCGGGCTCGAGCAAATTGATAATAGAAATTAATAGTGGGTATTATATTGCTCCAAGTCACTCGAATAAATCGATCCCTATCGGGTCGATTTTGTTCATGTAGAAAACCAAGTACATGAAAAAGTTCATGAATAATTGTGGATTGACCCTTAGAAACAATTTTAAAAATACGATTATTTACAAATACACAAATTTTGGTCTCACCATGCAGCCTCTTCTGTTTAAATTCACAGTAATACTAGTTCTAAATCGATTAAATCCTATTGCAGAAGCAAAACAGCCACGTCCATCATTTCTAAACTGAACATAGTTTCTTTGACGACTTCGAGGTACGAACCTAACGCAAGACCTTGCTTGAACTGTATTCATTGCTCTTCGAATCAAGGATCTTTCATTAGATGTAAATCTAGGTCCAAAGATATAAGGTACTTGTTTATTTGGCCAGAGATTGTTGCTACCAAAAATGAAATTTCTGGACATCATTTCAGCCTTATTATGCTTGTCAAGCATCAAACCTCTACATGCCTCTATTCATAATGAAAACAAAAAGAAAAAACATCATTAATTAGTATAAATAATATCAAACCTTTTGTCAATATTTCAAACCTTCAGCCTCATAAGACGGAATGAGGACAGAGAAAACACTCAGGAGTAAAAGATAAGTAATCATATTGGACAACTAATCTATCGAATGAGAAAGATCTTAATATATATATATACTCAGTCCTTAAGGTAACAAGTGTATTTCTATGGCTAAACATAGCTATGACTAAGTACAAATATATATTATATATATATTATTTTTTGCGATTTTAAATCATTAGACTTTATCAAAAATAGTTATTTTTACAGTTAAATTTAAGGATCCACCCCCCTTTTAGAATTAATATTATGATTTATATTTATTATATGTAACTAATTAATTTACAACATATAAATATAAAGTGAATACCATTTTTTGAACCAAAAAAGTAGTCTTTAAATAAATGTATTTCATTTTGACATTGATGTCATCTTATACTTTTAAACATGAAAGTTAAAAAAAAAAAATTATTATTAAATTTTAAATATAGTTTTATTTAAACGAAAATAAAGTTTTTTTGTTCAACTGATTGTTGTCAGGTGTAGTATTTTAAATCACGTACATATGTACATATACTTTGGATAATTATGTTATTGTCCCTCATAAATACAAGACGCTTAGCCTTATCGTATGATTAAGATAGATTTGACTGGATAATTTGAGGTACAATAAATCAATCAAATCCTCTTATAAACATAATCATCAAAGAACGGAGAGTAGTATATCATTCATTCATTACTTTTTTATGACGCAATTACAACTCATTTTGATATTTTCAATTATCTCCTCACTTCAACATTTCTCTTTAATTTCAATCAAAATCCTTGAACAGATATAAAGTAATAACTAATTAGAGCTAGAATTTAGTTGCAATATTTTTGATTTAAAGTTGTCAAAAATTAAATTTTGCATATGCTCCTATACAATTTTGTCTATCTGGCGGTTTGTTTAATTGTAGAAATCTTAAGAGTTAATTCTAGTTATGGTTCATTCCACAGAAGGAAACATGCCGCAACCTAATGATGTTTCACAAATATCAAAGTATATCATTATACTTATATATTTATGACTAGTTCATGAAATTATGAGCTGAAAAACAAAACAGAAAATACAAACTCCAAAATATTTCTTGTTAAAATATTTATGAAAATTAGTATTGAAAAAAACAAATCAAATAGGAAATTTCAAGAACAGAAATGAGTAGCAAGCGTAGATACACATACATGTATTGGTAATTTGTATTTTGGTTTAAAATTTCTATAAAAATTAATATCAATAAAGTCTTTTGTATAAGTCTAATCTTATTCCTATTTCAAACATATGTAATTGACTATCAGAAAATAAACGTGTTAGACATCTGTTGAACAAAAATCAGCTTCATTCATCTCCATTTGATTGAAATTGATTATACTTATACAAATTATCTAGTCGTTAGAACTCCTCAATTTATAGACATTTGTTTACAAATTGAAATACTTACTAGTATTTGTTACAAGTATTTTTTTCTTTTTCTTTTGTAAAGATAAAGATAGGAACATATATTTACAAATTCGTTTCTTCTCGCAAAACTATGCATTGATAAATAATACATTGAGATACCCATTTGCTGGATTGAATCTATCTATATGCCGGTTTTAACGTATAATTTTTCTCATGTTATAATAGTGTTGCTTCTGAATATTTAAAGACCTGGCTTACTTATGCAGAAGCTACCTGTAGACAAAATATCGAATTATGTTATCGTATAGTTCCATCTAGGAAAGTAAATGAATGAGTAGTACCCTGCCCCATATTAATGTTTTTAATGTTTGTATTACGTTAATGAAGTTAATATTGGATTTTTATTTTTTGAATATGAAAAACCGATTGAAACAAGAGTTAAAATGGAAAATCTTTGGATGTCTGATTGTAGGAAACATATTCAAAACATTACAACATTACAACTACAAAAGATAAGCTGTGAACAATTTTTTTTTCAAATAAATAGTTGAACAGCATAGAGAGAAGCTTCTTCCATACAAAAAGTCTAAATAATCTAGTAATCCATTTTAAAAATGTAAAATTTTATACATTTTTTTACTAAAAGCTACAAACTAATATTTGCAATTAGATTTTAAGGTATATAATGATAAAGAAATGTTAAAGAAACTTATATAGTAGACTGCTTAAGTAGGATAAAACCATTAGAGGTATAGTATAAAATATTCAATCACATACATACTACATAATAAGTTCAAATTACAAGATAATTTTGATAAAGTATCAGAACAAGTCATATATGAAAGATCAAAATCGTTCTAAAGACATTATTGCTGAATTTGTTTTATCAAATGCACGTTATACACGATACGTTTATTCATTCTCCTTCCATTTTGTCCTTAAAGATAGTAGCGCGCAGAAGGATAAAAAAACCAGCTGAAATTCTTTTGGACGATACGACATGAGGAAATACTTCGTGTCTTGAAGCTTTGTCAAGCATCTTTAGGCTTACAATTGACGCACGTAAACAAGAAACCTGTAATAAATATTTGTACATAGCATAATTGACTACAACGTTACATTGAAAAAAAATACCAGAGTAGGCAACAGTATGTACAAATAATGTGTACGCGCGTCCATTGAGCTCATAGAGTCCAATACATACTTGATGAAGCTTTAACCCTTCAATGCAAGGTGTTTTTGCCTAAATATGTCGTAAGTATATATTTGGTTTTTTCTTCACAAAATAATAACAACTTATCATTATGAAAAAGCCTGCTCATTTTCAGTCCTATGGAATAGATTTTTCCTCATAAGCATACTGGATCAATTATGGAGTTATTAGATTTTTGTAGAAAAAATTTAATTGTACAAAGAAAGTACTTTAAATTTAATTAATTCTTTATTTATCAACATGAAAAAAAGGAGTAGAAAAAAAAATAAAGATTTTGTTAACCCGTTAATTATATTTTGCAAAAATAAGGTTTGTTCCATACCCGGCACAACACGAGTTAAGAACACTTTTATTAATTCTATTAAATATTGCAATATATGGGACATACCGATTTTTGGCTAATTAAATCGAAAGTAGAAAGGCTTTTTTCTAACAAAATAATAATTAATAACTACGCATCAGTATATTATAAAGAACGGCAGGCTCATTTTCTGTTCGTGTGAAATTAGCATAGTGGAACAGTTATCTAGTTATTGGATCCTTTTAAAAAAAAAATTAATTTTATAAATTCAATTTGATAAAGAGAGTACTTTAAATTAAGTTGGTCATTTGCTTATCACTATGATATCAAGTGAGCAGTTAGTTAGATATCGTAGGAGGAGTAGAAAAAAATAGTGCAATGTCGTCAACACATCAATTTCATTCCGCAAAATTACGTTTCAGAACACCTACCAACAAGAAAAAATTGTCAGAATAAGAAATTAGTGATTTATTAGATGATTTGGCAAGTTTAAGCGAAGCCGAGTTTGACGATGTAAACGACGACTTGGATAATCATTCCCTCCTCCCTAGAAGAGTCAGATGACGAAAATGACGAAACCCCCCTTCCTTTAGAAGATAATACATTGGATATTCCTGGAATTAGCTCATCTTCTAGTACATCTTTCTTAAAAGCATACAAAGGGCTCTTTGCGAAATGTTATCTGGTATATTTTAAGGTATATAATGATAAAGAAATGTTAAAGAAACTTATATAGTAGACTGCTTAAGTAGGATAAAACCATTAGAGGTATAGCTTGAAATGAACAGAGAGTAAAATAAAATTCAGAGGCTGCATTGACATTCCGAATGAGAATATGGAATTCAAGACTCCTTATTACATTTTCAGGTTCCTTTTTTAAGATGAACTTATTGATATGATTGTCAAAGAAAGCCAAGTGTATAGTTATCAAATTACTCCCAGTAGAGTGATTGAAATATATTTCAGGGACATCATAGTATTTATTGGTGTATTTATGTGGTACATCCATTTACCTAATACTAGAGACTCCGGGTACAAAAGTATTAACAATGTTATAATTCAAGAAACTATGTCACTGAATAAATTTGAAAAAATATATATTTATGCATATTTATATTTTGAAAATGACGAAAATTTTATACGTACTGAGAATCAAGATATATTATTCAAGCTGCGTCCTGTGATTGATATATTTAAGAAAAATAAAATAGTGCCTCGAGAAGAATGTTTATCTGTTGAAAAACATGTTTGTTCCACAAAAGCTAGAGTATTTCTGAAACAGTAGCTTTCATCGAAGCCTCATAGGTGGGGACTTAAACTTTATGTTCTTTGCGGAGTATCAGGATTTTTCTATGATTTTGAGATATATACCAGAAATGAGAGCAATCTACCAAGAAAAGATAGCGAATCTGATCTAGGAGCATGTGCCAACATAGTTGTACGATTATACCTTGAAAAAAAGGTTTCAACTATTTTATTATCCTTGGATTACAAATTTTTCTTACTCAAAAAGGGCATTTGTTCGTTAGGTACTATTCGATCGAATAGAGTTCCTAATAAAAAATGATAATAATCAATAAAAATGTACAATCAATACCAAGAGGAGAATCTGAAGAATACAACACTTTTATTGATGGTGTAGAATTAGCTCTTGTATTCTAGAAAGACAATAAATTAATAACATTAATTTCTATATTTTCAGGAGAGCATTCTATTACAGAAGTTCAAAGATATGGATAAGATTAAAAAGGCAAACATAAAAATCAGTTGTTTTAACGTCATACTAAATTATAACAAAAAATTTATTAGAACTTTATAAATTTTAAAGCAATGTTAGAAAAAAGAGAAAATAAAGTGAAGTTCAAAGCATATAATGTCCTTTTCTTGGTTCAGAAATACATCTATTTACTATGACAGGGAGATAAAAAAAGTATCCCTCAGTACACGTAGTCACATATACGGGACAAAGCTATTAAATTATCTATAATCACATTTTTCAATTTTTTTTTTTCATAGAATGATTAAAAAGACATGTCTAATCCAATTTTAAAGGTTAAAATTTTTTTCACCTACAACTTAAAATTAATGCAGTGAAGGGTTAAGACTCTACTTACGTCGCATTGTAAACCCATTTACCTTTATCAAAAAGACCAAATAACAGTGAATTGCGTAAAATATGAACTTAACGGATCAGACTAGCAGAAAAGAAAAAATCTTTTTTATTGATATACTATTAAAAATAGAATAGTAAATCAGTTTAGAAGAAAAACGTAATTGGTTAGCTACCATCGAATTTTGGTCCCTATTTCCTTTTCTTTTTGGAAGAAATGTTGAGAAGTACAATGAAAATTGCAGATATGTGCTAATAATACAATTAGAACACACATAACAGTTGACAAAAGGATACATTTATATATATAAGTGGGGTACGTAGCGTTGTAGGTACTCGAAAGAATGTTCATAATATCACGACAAGCATTTTGGGATAAATAAAAACACACTGTATTCTCCTTTTACTCGATTTTCATCATTTGACTCTTTTGATTTAAAGCAGCTGACTCTATGTGCTATGAACTCAAAAATGGTATTATTGCTATTTATGATTCTGATGTATAAAATATTTCAATCAAGGATTGCGCGCCCTCTTTTATGGATTTTTAAATATTATAATAGTAATATCGATTGATTTGTATATTGGTAGAATTTACAAATGTATAGTACATCTAAGCAATAACTCAGTCTAATATTAAAAAGTTAACAACAAGGAAAATACAGAAGGGATAGCTACCATAATATGTTTTTCCAAATTTTTCCTTTCCCTTTTGAGAGTCGAGGTTGCGAGTGCACAAGAAAGCTCGTTGTGATATTGCCGTGATCAAATAATAATTAAAAAAGTTACCAAATGTGTACTTTTTCCTTTTATTCAGAACTGTCTGTGAGTTCTTAGGGTATCTATAGAATTTAATTTCACTTCCAAACTTTGAGATCAAGTCGAAGCTTTAGACGAGATTGAGTGAGAGGAAAATGTGAAGTTATGAGTTATGATGAATATTTGTTTTGTGTCCACTTTTATAACAATAAGACAGTGGCACATTACATATAGTTACACTGACTACCTATAATTTAGATTTTATAAGGTCCTTTTTAGGTTGTATTTAAGCCCCTGGTTCATTTATTGCTCTTCTATCAAAGCATTTAGTTTATATAATATAACTTTTCCTCAAAATTCTAACTCACTCACTCTATAATTAGCTTTAAGTAAATGAAAGCTCAAATCGAATCAAGTAACTATTGTTCCAATAAAACTATTTTGGTCAGTGCTTTTATTTCTTTTTTTTTTGTTCTCTTCAGGCCTTTGTTATTTTTATGTTCATTATTCGAAAGGAGAACAACATTTAATGCTTTTATTTTCTGCGTATTGCTACTATTTTAGAAGGTATGTAATAACTGCCTTAATTCAAATAATAATTATAATTTTCCCTCGATGAGAAGAGCCCTCCATCAAACAATAGTGTCACATAACAGATCAAATATTTTTTGAACATAATATGTATGTGCAATACACAATTACAATTTGCCTCTACATGAATTACCATAGCCGTCATATTGATGACTTATAATTTGTGTTACTTTAGAGTGTACTATAATTTGACCTCCTTTTTACGCTCAAACGGTTATTGAATTTACGATAGCAAATCATTTCATTTTTGTTTTATTTTAATAAACTATGCTACTTAGCACTGTCTTTTTCCATTTATTTTCTTATGACTCATCTGAATTTATTTAATCAAGAGCATAAATTAAATAATGTAAAGAGCAGGAAAAATATTTTTGCATTGAAATAAAGTGTATGTATTAGTCCCCATCATAGGTAATATTAGGCCCATGACATTTGAATCAGAGTCGTCAAAAGGACGGTTAATGTCATTCTATGTAGATTTGTTCACTGCCAGTTTATGGTTTAAGATTTCTATCAGATTATGATTCATTTAAAAGTTAAACGTAAAATGATTTAGGGCATGTTAAAAAAAAAGAATGTAACATGCCAGTAACAACTAGTACATACAATTCTAGAACCCTTTCATATTAATTTTCAAAATGAAAATGTATTGTTGCTATGAAATAACTACTATGACATCGGTTTTCACAGTATTAATAAGCATGAAATATAATCTCATGTTGACTTCGAGTTATGTGATGCATGATGACAATATTTTTGTATTGTGTACAAAGTGATGAAATATTAAATTAGGTTTGTATTCTTTTTTTATGCTTATTGTTATTCAAGACGTTACTTTATTTAAGAAAAGAAGAAACATTTTGTTGTAATTGATACTCGAATCATTTTAATGTATACCGCTATGTACATACGTAGGTGCTCTATCCACGGACAAAAATAGTTTTTTTTTCCTTTCATTTTGCAAAAGCTGTCATAAGACATATATACATATGTATATCTGATTGAATTTAAAATAGAAAGCAAGGCATAAGAACAGACATAGAAACATTTTTAAAAGCTGCTAACACAAAGGCAAACCAAACATGTTTTATATGAATATTTCTTAATAATTATATATATACATACAAATACAATACATATATTTGATTTTTTTTTCAAATCAGGTTAGGAAACCTTAAGCTCATATTGAAACAAAAAGTTATGCAAGTTTATACTATGAAAAAATATTTTAAAAGAAAAGAAATTAAATCTTTGGATTTTATTAACTCTGGAGACATTCAGTCACCTTCGAAGTTTGTGTCTTCTAGAATGATCATATTTTATTCGTATATTGTTTGATCAAATTTTGGATAGTCTTGAAGAAATGGAATTGTGGGCTCTATGGTGGTAATTAAAATATATAAGCTGACTATTTATTTAGCAAAAATTGATTGATTATCAGCTTTTGATTCCCAGGAGTAAAGTGTCACTCCTTAGGTATGCTGACTCCAAAAACTGACAACACACATTTATTTTGAAGAAAACTATATTATCTCAAAATCTTAGAACCGTCTCAACTCTGCCAAACTAAAATTGATCCCGTGGGATGATTAGTGTAAAAGCAAATCAACTCTTGTTTTGATTCCTTGTCAACCTCTTCATTTATATCTAATAAAATACTCCTGTATAAGACTCCCTTCCTGTTATTAGGCATATTCTTGGAATGACAATTCAATTTCAATTATTTTCACTGCTTTTCCTTTAAATGCTGTTAATCTTTCATACAATTTTTACAACTTACAAATCCTATTTATTTTATTTTTTTATGCCTTTAAGATAAATCTTTAAATCACCTTTAGGTACCTTAATCTATATAATAACTAATATCATATATAATAACTAAATATCCATGAATATTATCATTCTTTTTATTGATACCCGTATCACTACTTTATAAAAAAGGATTTAGAATGTAGGTATATAGGCATTTATAGAGGCAATGTACATACATATAATATTAAGATAACAATAAAACGATACTTTTAAAACACACACATAAAAATATGTTATATATGCATATATAGCTGTTAGAATTAGGTTTTATATATTTGAAAAAAAAAATGTGTCTCTACATAAATAGAAATAGGAAAATTTGTATATTTTGCTAAAAAAAACATACTGGGCACACATATACATATATAGATATTTATAAATATATCTAAATGAATAGATTGCTACGAATTTAGCCCTTATTGATTTTCCCTGCGGAAAATAATAGTCAATTTATACAAAAAATATGTATAGTCAATATAATTTATACAAAATAAATTCAAAAATGTATTTTTAAAATATAAAATAAAAGAATAACTCGAGAGAATCGACACTAGGAGTGATAACTAATTATATTAGTAATATATTTTAGTTAATTTAATGAAATAAAATAATCTTAAAACAATGCAACAAATCTACTACTGTAATATGCGGTTAAAGATTGCGTCGAGTATTTTGTTAAGTATTATGAAATTAAGTACTTTTTTTTAATTTAAATTGGGTCTTGTTTGATACTGAGTTTTATTAATTGATTAAATTTTTGGTCTAAAAGGTAAATTAAAATACCACATCTCAGTTAACTTTTTCCTTACGATATATTCCAAAAAAATTCTATTATTGGAAATAATATTACTCGGAATGAATGCTCTTGGGATTCCTCTCTGTGCAAAAAGAGGGGAATGAACTTTCTGAAGGTTAAAGGAGGACATAATTTGAACATAGCACAGCACATACGCCTTTTTCTTTCCCCTTTTATTGACCTAAAATAAATTTGTTGAATGTGAAACCATGTGGCAGTACCCATATCAGACATCAGAAATCTATTTTGATACTTTCAGCTCCTTTCTAGAAGGGCCACAAATGGAAATATAAATGTCATGCTTCTTTTATGTTTGGTAGAAAGATATTATCTTCAAGGTAAAGGTGATTTCAATATGGAAAAGCTCTCAAGGAGATTTTCATAGCATCTGTAAATCATACAGTTGACAAGTATTTGTTGAATCCTTTATCAAGGATAAATCAACAACATACATACATTATATGTATATCATTTATGTGGTTAGGGGCAAAGAGATTAGATTAAAACATGGTATGTTTTATAGGCATTTGTTGATATACACCTACATGACATTTTTATCTATTTTCTTCTTCAAACATGGTAATATTTAAACATCAATTGTACTTATAGTACTGACGTCTAATATCAGTCAATTATACAAACAATTAACAACAATAAGGTCAGTAGAATGGGTGGTATGATGCAATTGAAATACATACATAAATCAAATGAGTCTGGACTTTTTTTTACACATAAGACTATAGGTAGAATCCACTCCTCATTCTAATCATTAGCCTAGGGTTTCAAACAACAACCCGTGGAATGGTCCTGGCCTTATGTATGTACATATTTCTAATTGATCAAACAAATTAAACATTGACTTGTGTCCCCAACAAAGATTTTTTTTTAAACTACTTTTTTAAATCTTTTTCTTTCTGAAATACTTATGTTTATTTATCTGTTTCTATAATTAAAATAAGTCATATTTGAGACCACTATTTTGTATGTTTCACGATTTAGTGGTACAATAGGTTCTTTCTCTATCTCTTACTATATTACTCGTATCACAGTATAAGCGCCCTGTATTTGAAAGAATATATATTCTTGTTGTTGATTTTTGGTTCAAAATATTGAAACAACTGCCTATGTAGTTAAGTATATTATGCAATATACTATAAACTTTCAACATACCTACTTTACGCAATCTACTTATGTATATTTGTATTTACATACATATACTGACATTCATTCATGCATAAAAATGTATGTGTAACGAGAAACACATTTTGTAAGACGCTCATCGAATAAAATTTCGTTTTGTTCTAAAATTTTATGGGAAAAGAGTTTCATGAAGACAAAATTAATATTATTTTATTTACATATGTATGTATAACAGCAGAGGGATTATTTTCTTGTATAAAACCCATTAGTTGTATAAATATGTACATATATATAATTGTAAAAAAAAAATAAAAAATTACCGTAATTAGCTTAAACATATTTGTAATATGTATTAATACTCTAATTTGTAATAATTATATCAATTAAGCAATATACATACATGAAAAAAAAATATTTTTTTTAAACAGAACGATTTCCTTAGCAATGTTACATCAATAAAAGAATTTCTCTATCCTTGTTGAGTACAAGTTGAAATTTTTGAGGAGGTCAAAATTGTAATCCTTTCTACATGTGATATTGTAATTTAACCGTTTTATGATGTCTTATAATTACATTATAGGTATGTATATAACATTAGACAACTTGAATTTCTTCTCAATCTCACGCTCTTAAGCCATACATTGTAATTCTTACACATTTTTTTTTGACTCAGAGTAAAATATTATTTATTTAAAGAATTAGAGTTACCTACATATTATGTCACCCAAAACATCACTCTAAACAACGTTCAAACTTGAGAATCATTGTTTAATATTGATTTGAAGTATGTAGAACCTGTTTGAATAATTGTATTAAAGAAAAGATGAGATTCTGATTAAATGACGTTATAAAATCTATGATGTCACAACACAGATGACGTTACTATTTAAGATTAAAAATCTAACACCAAACTAATTTGAAAACTGTTGAGCTTTGTCCAGAACTGTAAAATTAGACTTTATTTCAGATACATTTTTTAGTTTTTGGTTGAAAATACCAACTTGAAAATCCAAGACCTATCAAAGTACAATACTGGCTAACAAAGCTTTTTGTAATATTTGGCACTTAAGAGTTTTTTTTACGTCACATCAAATTTTCAAGAAAAATGCATTGCCATATTTTGAACATTTTGGCAATTCCTATAAGAATAAAACACTTATATACATATATATAATTAATGACTAACTAACTAAGGAATGGTTTTATCCCATTCATAGTTTAATGTCAATGTCAAAAAATGGATTGAAATAATTCAGCCAAAAAGGATTGTTAAAAACGACAAATTTGCTTTATTTTAGGATTTCAGTTTATCTTAATTGAATGCTTTCTAATAATTTACATATAACTATTAACAAAATTGGGTTTTAATATTTGATGTATTTTGACATTATGTATTCAGTATACTAAAGACAATGAAGAAATCTTTAAGAAAAACCTAACAAAGTATTCTAGTGAATGGAGTAACTTGGTAGACAATCCTGGATTTTTCACGGTAGCTTTTATTTTTCCTCTTCAGATTGAAGTCAAATTTGAAATATTTATTATATTTTATACCAGATAAATATTTTTGAATGTACATTTTATAGATTTATCTTCCAAAGCTCAAAAGAACCTAGCTATAAAGAATGTCTAAATACTAAAAAAGTTATCAAAACTTGACATTATGAAAGAAATAGTTCATTCAAGTTATATCATAAGCCCATTCCTTTCCATCAAATTCCTGTAGAATTTTGTTATAAACATGAATTGGAAACGATATTTCCATTTATATGTAAATAGAACGTAATGAAGTGAAGGGCACCCTCTTTTTATTATTGGGACACATTAATATGTCAAACTATTTCCATAAATAGACATAATTAAAAGTACAAAAATACAATCATTCCATTGATTAATGTAACTGCAGTGATACTCATTTGAATACATATATACAACATGAATCCATTTTAAAATATTATATAAAATTAAACAAATCTCATTGACGATAGTCATCCCAAAGACAGGGATTCAAAAAAAAAAATTCCCAACTGTCCCAGACCACCTCCAATTGCTCTAAATTGTAGCAATTGTTACCTCTGCAAACGAATTTAAAAACATCTTAATTTTCATTAAATCTCTTAATCTTTCCTCGAAACATAGTAAGAAAAAAAGACTCTAAATACATTGGTCGACAACTAATACCTTCATTTTTATTTTCAATTGTTGAACTTTATCTATTTAATAGTGTAGGGATATATAGTAGGATTTTGAGTTCAAGAAGTCAACGTTCAGAATACTAATAAAGGGGTTGAGTAAACCAATTAACAGCTGACAGAAAATAAACTGATGTTGTAGACCAACTTTGCTCATATTACTTATAACAATGATTCCATCATCCCATTACTTGCTTAAAAAATTAAATGTGTTATTCTAATATACATTAAATAATTCAATCAGATCTCAAGTATTAGAGTATCAAGATATTCGAATCAAATAACAGTAAAATGATCTAGAAATGCTAAATAATAAGGCTATAAAACCTTATTATTTATATTAAAATAATGGCGGTGAATTTTTCAACAACAAATTCACTAAAACACAACTATTTATAATTGTTAAAAGTACATTTATCAAGTTTGACAGACTGTGGAAGTAGGGAACTGATTTATACAAGTCATTTTGATGAATAAGTGCAGTGTTATAAATAAATACTTGAATTGAGGTGTTTTTTATAATAACCTGCTTAATTTAAATTTGAATGAATTTCTTTTGAAATATGCAGTGGGTTAAATCCGCAATACATTTATAGGCAATAAATAATAATGACAAAAATAATAAAAAACTCCATTGTTTGATGCAGACAATTTGATATTTATTTATTTTCTTGTTCCGTTAATATAAATTCATTGAAAAATTAACATATGTATATATTTATAAAAGCAAGTCTTTTTTATAGGCTTAGAGCATACATACATACAACATAACAAAAGCATTTCTTCGCTTCTAACACCATTTATCTTCATTTTGCATCAATTTTCTATCTATTTAATGTTTTGGCATTTTTTTCACCATTCTTGAAGAAGAATAGTGGTATATATTATATATATAAATAAATCGACCACTGTAGCTGAAAGAATACATTACACCATTTTGAAATAAAAGAACCATTTAAAGTGCATTCGTACACACTGATGAACAGCCAATAATACTATGTATGTACATAAAATATGATAGTCATAATAAAGCAAAGGGATTATTGTTTTATCATTAAAAACTATGTTTGATACATTTGTAAGCTGATTGAATATCCATTGATTTGTAGGACTCCTTTTTTAAAAAAGTAGTGTTATGTGGACTCAATAAATAATGAACTCGGTCCGACTTGAACTCAAATGGTGAATAATTTTTAATTTAAAAAAACCCGATTTAACTCCTTGTTTTTTTGAATCGGTTCGATTTTTAATCACTCAAACTCAATAAATTATAATAATAATGACTCACTATAAGTCACATATAATGTTTTTTAAATAGATCTTTCTTATTTTAATCCTTTTATCCGTTAAGTATCTTGTATGGTATTGAATATAAATAGTGTACGTGATTAGTATGTATATAGTTAGGGGTGATGTAAATATGTAGGTATTTATAGGGATGGGACTTTTGGAGAGCGTGATGAGGAGGCAGACTTTACGACTTTAGCTCAAGATGAGTGAGCTTATATGTACATATATTATTCTGAATCTAGTTTATTTAATGATATTTGAAAAACATTTGTTTAAATACACATGGTAAAGACGTCAGAATTAAAAAAAATCATTTATGTGTCAAACTTATACATATTTTAACTGTTATTTTATGTAAATAAGAAGAATTTGCACACACGTCACGACAAAAACATATCTAAATAATATTTTGGAGTAATGCTTTATTGAGAAATTTCAGCTAAAACATTTGAAATTAAGATAATCAAGTTTGCCTTTTCTTATTAAGCGTGCACGGTGCATTAATCTTCTTCATTGTTGATAAATGTCTTAAAGAGTACGGCGGGAAATATCTTATGATGCCCTTGGCTCTATCTTGCAAGTTATTACCTATCTTTGGACTTTTAATAGAGAATCCAGTATATCGAACATCTGATTTGAACTATATCTCTCTGATTGATGGAGCTTCAATTGGGTTCCCAATGCTTTGGCTGTGAAGGCCTTGGTGCTTAAAAATGCAATGTATATCACCTTTGTCTCTAGAGTTCCTCTACTAGTAAGAAGATAAAAGAAAACAGCATTCTTTGTAATCATTTTTAGACCGGTCGAAAACTACTTGTGAGAGTGATATGTTATTATGTAGGGTTGTCATCCTACCGGATGGAGGTACCCTGTGTGCTATGCTCAAGACCATTAACCAGAGACAAAAACTATGGAAGGTAGAAATAAAAAAAAACCCTTATTTAGAGAGGTCTAGAAGAAAACTATATAAATATTAGATTTGCTGAGACAAAGAATAACCTCGGGAACTACAAACCCCACTAGATCCATACTTGGCTCTCAAAATCCCCTTTTGGTCAATGAAATCCATTTGTGTCTTATTTTTTAGTAAAAATTGTAACGAATTGCGTTATTTGAAAGAGGCAGTTTTATAAAATCAGACTTCTCACTCTACTTGTAATGCCCTGTATAACAAGAAAAATGTTCTTGGTAACAATGACATTTCTACAGAGTGGCTTTTTAAAATTTATGAGATGAAAATGAAACAATTGAACAAAAGTGATCGTATCAATTTTGTTGGAATGTAGCACACACATTAACCACTAAATGTGCAAACGGTGGAAAAAAAAATTACCGTCTCAAACCGTTAATCTTTACACACACATCATATTTTAAAAAATCCGATTCTTTTTTGTATCTCGTTTAGTCCGTAGCTATTTTTTACTTCTTAATTTTCATGTTATCAAAACATAGTAAGTGAACTTGCCCCAGAATCAATTCAAAAGAATACGACTAATTTTTGGGTTATGAATACGACAGTAATTTTAGTTTACATCTGACTTTATTATTCTCCCTATAGGAGCTTATATAGCTATAATGATTAAACAGTTTGAGTATCTGTATCAGCATACTCGGACAAATACAATTGTTATTGATTGTTATCAATTATCGTTATCAATTATTCCTTACTTTCCAGTTTTGAAAGAACGAGTGTATTTTCTTGTTCAGCCCCATATTGGTGCTCATTCTTCAACTTTAAAAAAATAAATTTTAATAATACCCATTTATTTAATGAGAAATACACTGAAATATTAAATTCAAGGTCATCTTAAAAATAATTAACTCAGTTTTTTCAATCTAAAATATTTACTTTATCGAATAATGTATGAGATACAAATTAAAAAAATAATACTTATTTATTGATATATATAAATTGATCTGGAATGTATTATATGGGGCAATAAGACTTTTAAACTAGGTTATAACCTTACTTGTTGGGGTTACAATAAACCCCAATAAATTATTTACTTTTGAAGTTTAAGTGAAAGTAATGGAGGATTAAAAGTGAATAAAAGCATAGCTAAATTTAAGTTTGATCATGAGTTGTGTAAAGAAAAAAAATTGAGAAGGAATGTCGGGTTTTTAATGAGGAATAAACTGTCAAATACTTTTTCACTGACGTTGGGACTAAAGCATTGAGCTTTTTGTGTCATGAAATGATGGCTGTTGTAAAAAAAATACAACTTGAGAGGACATCAAAAAAACATCATATTTTTGGGGAAAATTTGACATTTGATGAATGATGTAAATAAAAGTTTGGAGTTGGTGTAAACTTTGAAAAATCAACAAGCCATTTTTATTGACTATTTTCAAACGGATGATGCTGCAACATAAATCGGTTTGCTTCTATCATTTTCTGATACTGAATTTATCAAAAAATGCTTACTTAAAGTGGGAAACATTTCTATTCGGAGGAAGAAACAAAATTTGACTGCATTTCATTATCAAAAGAAGAATTGAGGGGAAAAAGTTGTGGACAATTTGTTGCATTAACTTAATGATGTAACCCCCCAAAAAAATTATGACACTCACTTGCACTAGATAAAGTATCAATATGCAGAATATGACACAATTATTATTGATACTTATTCGAGGAGTAAATTCAAGGCTCCAACTTAATGAAGAGCTACTGAGTTTTGAGTCACGAAAAGACTCAACCACAGGTCAGAACTTGTTTGAATTTGCTAAAAACTGTGTGAAAAAAAAATTAATAGAGTCACAACTAAATGGGCCCTGGTTTTGACTAGGAAAAATGCACGTCTAAAGAAGAAATTGGACTAGCTAATAGAAGATAACCATGATAATAAACTTTTACATCTTCATTGCATTATCTACCAAGAATGCTTGTGTAAATCTGCAATGTATCAATTTGTCATAGAATTCATTGTCAACGCGGTAAACCTAATCAGAGCCAGAGGGCTATAGCACAGATTGATTCAGAAAATTGTTAGAAGATTTTAAAACTGAATATTCAAACGTTCTCTACCACTGCATTGTTCTTTGCTAGCCCAGTCTTAACAAAAATATTAAGAAGAGAGCGGGTCTTGAATGAAGAAATAGTTTTGTCTCTAGAGATGAAGGGCATTGGCTGTGTCTACATTTCTTATATTAACGAGGGCGACTGGAAGACAGACCTCATGTTTGCCATTGACATGATAGAGAAATTTACAAGACAATGGTTTGTACATGTTAAGTGATTGCATGCAAAACTTTCTCTGTTTTCTGTACAGACAGAGAGTGACAAAATATTGTGCCCCTTTCCCCCTTGTTGACAACAGAAACTGTTTCGTAGGAACTCCTTAAAAAGTACAAGGCTCATTTGTATACCCTAGCTATGAAAATTCAAAGGAAGTTTCATTTTTTAAGAACTTGGAGCCTCTTTTCAACATCCTCAGCTCATTTTTCAGCAAAGACGCTCATACAGTCTCAAATATTTTACTGTTGGATTTACTTTATATGCAAGCTAATTTGACTTACACGGTTTAATTTCAAAGTCAGTTCTTCTTTTGGTGCCAAATTTTTGTCGATATTTGAATCAACATGCATCTGTGTGCAAGCATTTTTGTGCTTGAAAATGAACAAATCTAAAAACAGAATATCGTTGCCTTACTTAAACTTGAATGTAGATAAAAGTGAACTACTTTGTCATAATAATATAAAGAAAGACCAAATTATCATTTAATGATGTTCTTAAAATGGGTTGTAACTGAGGTACCACTAGTCATCCATGCATAAAATTTTTAATATGTCCCTCCATATAAAAAGTTTGCTGACCTCTGACCTAAGGTATTAATCAAAAAATTAAAATCCAACATTCTCTCCAAAATACATTTCTTCATTTCTTATTTATTATCTGTTCTTTCAAAAGGATATAAAACGAGTTTCCAAACCAGTTTTCAATACAGATTTTAAATTGGTTTTGCTCAATTAAGCTTTTGCGTCGTATTTATAAAAGTGATCAATAGTACACATAAGAAGTGTAATTTAACTAGACAAACCCAACGAGCGAAATATTTCCTTACATTTATATACGTTTCTTACGCATTTCAGGAGTGTTATAATAAATATCAAACAATTTTTTATGAACATTTCGCGTACATAAATCGTATATTATGAAGTCTGCACATTTTTCCTTTAGAAAAACTCACCAAAAACATAATTTAAAAAAATGTTTGTTAATTTACGTTTCCTTCGCCATAGAATACTAAAAGCAACTCTCTGGAAAGGAAAGAAAAATCGCACGCAAACGTAGTGAGTCTCACCTTTCCTCAAATTACAATCCATTTTATACTATATACATGTACTTATTTGTATATTTATACACTTACACATAAAAACACATTACAATCTAAAAGTTAACTTGAGTTTTATAATCTTTTTTTTTTCAATGCTTGTGAGTTTCCCAAAAGATCTCTTTCTAGATTAAGGGGAAAATGTCACAATTTACCTGTGCAATAACATTCTTGCCCATCACGTTGAAAAGAACTTGTAAAAACATGATTGAAGAGCAAGATCCACTTATGTCCTTGATTACACATTATGTTAACCATCACACTATCTACTGGCTCTCGGCCATCACGTAGTGTTCGAACGAATGTTGCAACAAAGAATTATCTGGAATTCGGACTATTCATCAAGCTATCCTTTCCTCTTTATGCTTGGTGATGAATTTAAATAGTAAATGTACATAAAGGCAAGCAAGGAAGAGCTTATTTGATGATGTTGATAATCCACCCTTGTTCATGATTTGAACATTTAAGCATTGAACATGGATCCATCAAATCAATTCATTTCTCAATGAATTGATTTGAGAGTGTGAACGACATCTTCCACAACTTGGATGTATGATAGGAGTTTCGACTCGACGAATATATTTATGTTTCTATTACAAACGTGGAGTTGGTGAATGTTTTATTTCATGTCTTTATTTAAGGAATTGTTCAGGACTATATTTTTTTTATTTTTTATTCAAGAGAACTCAGATCTCCCTTGCAATATATTATGATGACTCCCCTTGTCTTTACTAAAGTTATATCCCTCTATTTGACTTGTAAGCGTAACTTGTAAGCTTCAGACAAAGTGTTCCGAACAAAGTCACTTGGATATTTTATTTAATAACATAACATTGTTACACTGTAATAGATTGATGTAAATGGTATGTAAACATGTAGCTCAATAAGAATACAGATATATTTCATCTTCATAAATTCCGTCATTTCTATGAAATTAAATTAAATGAATGTTTTGTTTTTCATGTTGTTGACTGTTGTTTATAATTATTATTTGGGTTCATATTTTTTAAAAATATATATGTTATATGTTTGTGTATGTGAAGTAAAACGAATTTTCTTAATGTTTTCCAATTAACCACATTATTATTACAACCAGGGTGATTATACCATATAATTAAAGGCATGCACTTAGTATATTGCTTATATTCATTTCATTTTATGTTCATGTAATTAGTTTACATGAAATTTATGTCAAATAACATATTTTTCATACGTTAGTTGTACGTCCACCAACGATTTCTTTCATGTATTACTAGGAATGTAAAAAATATACAAAATCCGTGTGCGAGATTTTGTGGAATCGGCACTTTGAACAGTATTTTTTGTTTTCCTAAGCTGTTATCATTTTTCCTTTATTACTGAGGGGAGAACATCCACCTGATAGGAAAGATCTTGCATGATCTGTGTAACACGTGTAATATTCTGTTGAAAAATAATCAATTATATGAATAAAATGCCTATTGGAATAAATCGTCGAATATCGATGTGAACATGTTTGGATTTACAGCAGGGATTTCAATTCTCCTTACATCAATGTGTTCGATATTACCTTTATGGACTACTCCAAATCCCTTGTTTTCAACTATGAGTAGGCAATCACTATAATGATGAAACCTCTGTCCATCAGAGTTGTCATTGACTCTAAGGAATTCTCCAAATCTATCATCCTACGAAGAGTTGGCAAATGCTCTAATGGCCAACTAAAGCCATAATAAGTATTAAATATTTGAAATAAAAGCTATAATTTCATAATAAATATTAATTATATTAATTGTAGGATTTAAGATTTTTGAGTTGTTTCCCTAGATTTCTTCACTACTGAGATAATTTCAATATAGTTATTGTATATCTCCTACTTTGTTGGAGTCCAAGTTCCATCTGACAATCATAGTTTACGATAGGACTAATTATGTATTTAGAGAACTTGCTATCGTGGATTCTGGATTCTGTTGACATTTTCTTCAGTTATATTTATCCCTTGTTCCTCTTAATCACATGCATTCATTTACTTTTGAGTGGTTCAAGTTTAATAACGTGATATGATGGTGGAAATATCTTTTCGTTAAACTTATTTCTTAATCTTGTCTTCAATTACTATTTAATTATTATTAATTATTGATGTCTTCATTTGTATATATAAAAGAAGAATAGAAGCTTGTAGCTCAGTAAAGCGCAAATAAAATACTACATCCGATCTCAATTTGTAGCATCTGCAAAGGACTTTTAGTTATCAAAAAGGACCTTGTATCACCTACTTGTGTATGAAATGAAAAATTGAAACACGAAATAAACTTTGAGCCACAGAACAACAATGCAAGTTCAAAGTTCGAATACAATATTGAAATCTTGCAAAATAAAACTTGAACCTTTCCCTGTTTAAACTCTTCATGACATTGGCTACAAATTGAATGATATTTTCAGTTCCTTTTAGAACTGTAGTCTTTAAATTGATCAAGTTAATTTTTGGTATACACGATCACAAATCTAGTTTCTTTTTAAATTAGTTTAAAGACCAGTTTTCATAGCTTATCAACGATGCTCTATTGCGAAATTAAGGAATGATTCAAGAAAATGCAATAAATTTTAAGGATATTGCGGGCAGAGATAAAAATTACAAGGATTACAAAATTGTTGTAAATATCCCATACTTGAAATATAACTTACAACGCTTTAAATTTTGATTATAATAGAAAAGATTACAAATGGGGTTCTGAAAATCACATCAAACCTGTTAGCTATCAGGATCAAAACAATATGGGCCAAATTGTCGCCATTTGCTTTTAAAATCTTTTCATTTGAAAACACATTGCCTATCACTTTGAAAATATTTGTTGATGTGTTAGTAGCCTTCGACAAAGTGAGAAATTATTGATTTGGACAAATATAGATTTCTACAGATTTTAGAAAGTTAAACTCATAATTGAGTCTAACGATATCATCCAAACAACTCCAAACTTTGCATTAAAAACAACCAAGGTCTAAGTAAATACTCAGAACAGTTTATTCAGTCACTTCATTATGAGGTCATGATGAGAGAATGGTAGATATATAAGTTCTATCAAACTGCACTTGATTACTCGGCAACAGCTCTGTGTTAGTATTTGTAGTTTCAATTCGTCTGATTTGTGATTTTTGTATAACTTGTTCTTTTTGTACGTATGCAGGCAAAAAAACATATTTAATTTCGTCGAATATATTCACAATATACATATATAATATTCATTAGTTTTGATCATACAACGTAACATCTATTTTTTTAAAAAGTCATTTGACGCGAACGTTAAATTATGAATGTCATATCCCATACAAACTTCAGAAATATAAGTATACCCTTGTTGATGTTGATGCCAGCCAACTCTGTGAACTTGTATGTTACTTTTAATAATTTCATATTCACTGTCACTGAAGAATTCTAAAGGCCGTTTTCAAAGTCAAGCATTAGCACACGTTTTGCTAAATAAGTAGATTTGTAAAATAAATTAGAAATTCCACGAATTTTGTATCCCCCCTCCCGTATACAACTACTCAAGTATATGAAAAGACTAAAGCCCTAAAAAGATATGTACTCTAACAGGCAGTAGTGTTACAACATAGGCGTATACTAGGGTCTTTCTACTGGAGGGTATCAAGAAAGTCCTTCATATCTTTTTTGGCAATTAAAAAAAAAAAAAAATGGACGTCTTTGTGTCAAAATTGACTATTTTCAGACGACCTCTACCATATTAGTTTCAAAACTATGGTCCAAATATTATCGTTACATCATTACACTGGTATTAATATATTAAAAATATATATTACAACTTGTATTTAAAAAATCTGGGGTGTTTGAAAAAAGCTTTCAAAGAATATATTGGTTATAATGATGTTAAATATTATAGAACATTTTCATCCGTTTTCTCTCTTTTTTCTTTTTCAACAAATTGGTGCTTTTTTTTATTACTTACACCCATAAAAGGGGGATTTAATTGACACATCTTAATTTTTTTTCAAAGAAAAGGTGCACAATATTTTTTATTGATCAACCAAATCCTAAAAAAATATAAAAAGGTACAATTTTGATTCATATTTGGAACGGTACAAGAGGCTTAAAAATAGCCAATATCTATTATTGTTTTTAAATTATTCTGTTCCATGCCAAAAATGGCTACAAAGGCATCAAATTTTGCCATTTTTGATTGTACCAATCGAAAAAGTATTTGTGCAGTTAAATACACAAGCAAAAATTAACCCAAAAACAGGGTAGTCTAGTGTATGGATACAAAACAAATGTCTATTCATTCTATTCACAACTGCACAGACGTTATAAATCGGATTTATTTTTAAAAAATTCTCAGAGCTTTTGACATACCCAGTATAAGCATAAATGTATTATATTTGTAAAAATATCCGTCGATGTAAAAAAACAAAAACGTTCCTATCAGCAAAATAATGGGAATAAGGGCATCAAGATAATGTCTTTAATGTATATAGGTGCAATGTCAGATGTATTTAATATAGAAAAATATAAAAGTATTTATTTTCCTGTAATCTTTAAAGAAATTATATCAGCAAGCATAAAATACGTATTTAAAAAACATGACGAATATTAATGAGCCCTTGTTGCAAATAGTATTTAAACAGGAATTGAGGACTCATTTCTTGATACTAAAGGATACACTTAGACATGGGATAAATGTTTAGACAGTGTTGAGTTTAAAGTTGGAGAAAAGAAAAGTATCCGTTGGTATCACTAACTTGATATTCAATTTGAACTCAGTACCCTGTGTATTGTTGAAGAGACAACTTGCTATAGTTAGAAGTAGTTCAACTCCTGATTATCAAGAAATATTGCCACAAAAAAGTGTGTCCATTTCTGACGATTCAAATTCCCATCTATCCTCTCAATTTCTATCAGTTGTTGAATATGTTTTAATTATTGTCAAATAACAATCAGGCGATAAAATGCAGAGGTACCAAGGGGTAATTCTAGGTGCGTTTATTCATTTCAAAACAAAATACCTACCTCTAGATATGTTAACCTCTAAATGTTACATTCAAGATTTCTCCATACCATTTTCCTCCAAATCACCATGACCTTTAAATGTTCATGTGTATGTATATACAAAAAATACTTAGTTTTAATGGGTTTTTTCTTTTCTTTTTTCCACAATATGTACATGTGTGGACACATAATTTTCTCTTGACATTTGTGAGTCTAAGTCTAAAGCTCTTCCCATAGAAGTCCGTAGTAATGTATGCTAAAGTCTTAATACCGTCCTAATATACATAGACATGAACTAAAAACATAAATATTTTTTGTGCGATATTAAATTTCAAATGAAATTCCAGCCCTACTTCTGTTATTAGTCCTAATTTAGAGGACTACAATACAATGCAGTTCGTGTTTGTTCCCAACAAATAAGAAACAGTCATGAATAGACTTTTCCTTCCTATGGTCATGTAGAGTTAGTTCTATGGACTGACAACCTCATGGATTGATGGGTAGACATGGGCAAAGTGTTTAGTTTATGAAAGAAAAGAAAAAAAATCAGTTGGTACGACTACCTTGATAATCAATTTGAATTCAGTCTTCAGTGACTGAATTCAAATTCAAATCGTTGAGGTGAAAACTTGCTACAATTATAAGCGACTATTGTGTATTATTTAATATTGTCAAATAACAATCAACAGATAAAAGATAGTGACACCAGATAGTAATTGCGGGCATCCTTTCTCACCTCCACAAAATGTCCTTCGCTAGTGATAGGATCCAGTAGCATAGAGTAAGAAGGGATGCATTCTCCCCCTGAACTTATCCTGTAAGGGGGGATGGTATTCGAGTAACGGACTGTATTTGAGTATTCATATCAAATAAATTTTTTTTCCTACAGCTTTAATTCTAAATAAATTATTATGCTATATAATATTATTGGAGAAAATGACAATTAATTTAACTTTCTTTTTTCCCTCCATAATTCAATCCATGGATCTCCTTTTTAAGTATATTACATATAAATAAGAGAGCTCTAAAGTTCTCCCTGCGGATATGTCAATCAGTATTCTATGTCAATCAGTGTGCTAGAAGCAGATTTATCAACATCAGTGAAATTAAATTTGAATCGAGTGATGAGTACACTATATATCCAAAAAATATTCAATAATTTCCAAAGACAAGCAGTTAATAGAAGAAAAAACATATACATACATTTGGAGAAAATCACTAATTTTTTGGGCTGTTCTCAAGAAACTACTTAGTCCAAAATTAAATTACGGATATTTAACTCGGTTGAACGTAATCCTTCTCACTTTTTATTAAATATGCTGCAAATATTCCCAAAAAAGTCGAATAAAATGCTGAAAGAACATTTATTTAGTGTATTTAGCACTCACAATTCCAATGATGCCCATATTACTTATCTATCATTAAAAAACCCTGGAGTAACCCTTATTTTTCCTCGAAATTAATGACGCCACCTTATTCAAACTTTTAACTGAAAAACAAAAGCTTTTGTAGGGGGTGCTCCTGTATTTTCAATTCTCCTATTTTCTTATTCCTTATGATTTGACCAAAAAAGAATCCAATCTAGTTAGTCCCCGGGGGAAACCAAAATCACTCATAAAAATTAGTTCAAATGAAAGATGAAATGATAAGAAAAGTGATTATTTACTTGAGAATAGTAACCACGACCTGCTATGGAAATGTTAGTTGGGTAATCAAAAATCAAACTTTACATAATTAAAATAAAATGTGAAAACGGCAAAAAATATATCATTTTATTAGTCGAGAGTGCAATTCCACTATTTCTACGGGGTTGCCTTGTAATTAGATAGAAGTTTAATATTTTTGAAATTTGTTAATTTCAACTGATAACTCAATCCTTCTGCGAGCTACTACTTCAGTCTTTCTACTTGTTATTAGTAGCTCTACCGAGAGTCTCTAATTTTTAGGGAATTTTTGATCGAAATTAAATGAAAATTTACACATCTAGATGGAAAATTTCTTCTTAGTTAAGGAGTCTTATCTGGCACTTTTGGGTCTCAATGCGTTCCTTACTATTCCATTTTATGTAATATTTGACGAATTATTTAAATAAAGACGTTTTGGGCGACTTTTGGGCCTACTCTGGTATCCTACGCCCCCAGGAGCCCCTGTAGGTCAAAACAAAGACTGGAAATGGAAATTGCATTAAATGCAATAGCGGATCATTATTTTTTAATGTACAAAATGAGTATCCTTCTAGGCTTAAATTGAAGTTGAAGTTAGAAAATGGATCAAAAAAGTTGAAAAAGTAGGGCCCAATTTCTCAAAAACCGTCGTACTCTAAAAACAAAAAGAGTACAAATTTGAAATCGGTGCACAAAACTAAATAACTTTTATAACATTTATACCCCTTAGAATTTTAGACTGTTGACCTGAGTAATTAATCAAAGTGTAATTAGTGATCAAATTAAAAATGTGACTCATTTGCACAAATTAATATCAAATGAAGTTTTTCTGCCTGCTTATCATTCAAGGATCCCTAATTCATCAATATTTGTAAGTCTTTAATAAATATAGCTACATGCATTTTCAAAAGAGCAATAGTATTAATCTATGGTCTTAGTAATAAAAATATACGATATATATTCAAAAACGTATATTGTCATAAAGTAGAAACGAATTAGAGAAACAAAAAACACATTAACTTTTAGCGAACTAAAGTAAAGATTGATATTCGAAATCAATTAATTATTTTTTTTTCTTCCTTGCATTAATCAGATACTTGATTGATTTGAAATTAATTCTTGGTATATAAATTTCATGCATATTTTTATGCCTCAATTCTGTTGATTGATTTCGATATATAGAAGCTATATATTCAAGTATGTATATAGACTTGATGGTATTCTTTGTAGAATTTTTTCTAATGATTCAAAAATAAAGTTATGGAAATAACTTAAAAGTTCATTTCTTGAGTAAGTAGAAAAAGTTTTAATCATCGTAAATGATATGAATACACAAACCAGTAAAAAAGGTTTTAGATTGCATATTCAATTAATTCAATTCAGTTAGTATTAGACGCACAAATGATGAAATTATAATTAGTTTTTTCACATCCAATTTTGAAGCTTTATATAGACTTGAATTAGAAAAAAAAATAATATAATAAATCCTCATTAAAATAAACTTATTAACAGTAAAATTTTATATTCATTTCATAAATGTGTTAATATCTTTTTTTTTTTTTGCAAAATAATCACATTCTGAAAAAAATTAAAATTATAGTAAAAAAAAAAGATTTATTTTTATAGTTTTTTTTTCGGGAATGAATAGTGCCTCTTTTTTCCATTTGTTTGAATAGAAAAAAAACTTATTTGAAGCATGAATAATTAATTAATCGGTCTTTTATTTTCAAAAGCGTACATATATGCTTCGAAATGATATAATTCAGTAGCAATATTGCTTTGATTTCATTTTCTTAGAGATCAAAATTACTTGAAGTGGATAATAGTATGCACTCATAAAATGTTTTTTAATATATTCATGTCTTGACCAAACAAATTTCAATGAAATTTAGATAACATGATGATTAAAGCAGTGCAAATCCGTGAGTACCAAATTACTTTTTCTTTTTTAAAGCTTTAATATATCACAAAGAAGACCAAAAGCAATTTGATCATCTCAATTATATCACGAAGAAAAGCTTCAAAAGAGAAGTTCATTGATTTAAACATCACCAGAAAGTCTATTTTTGAATTATAACAAAATAGACTTACGTAGAACACTTTAAAGTGCTTTAGAACAAATCAGAATTGAACATCAAGGCTAGAATTAAAATAAATCCACACTCAGAACATGAGACACATTGGATCAATGATATGAAAATAAGTGAGAGAATGTTAAGAAGACCAGTGTCTAAAGCATGGGCTAAACAATGGAGTCATTACATTAACATTAGCACAGTAGAAAAGAGGCTCAGCAAAATCAAAATTCATAACAACAATATCAAAAGAGACTCATTCGTCATCCTGTTTGTCTAATGGAAAGGTTTTTAGTATTGATTAATATTATAGTAAAAAATGGGGCTTTAAGGTGTACAAATTTTATTGTTCATATTATTTGTGTGTGTATTTATTTAAATACATTTTGAAGTTCCCTCACATTTTCGTGGAATTTTAATAAATTTTAAAATTTTGAGTGATTGTTGTTTTATAAAAGTTCAAATCCTAACAACATTACTCCTAAAATAGATTAATTGATTCTTGTAGTCATGTACATACTTTTTTGAACAGGAAACATATGTTGTCTACATATATTTCAAAGTAGCTCCTTCAATCCTTTAAATAAACAACCAAGTTGTTTATTTATCTACCTTTATCTTAAAACCTTTAAAAAAAAGTAGGTAATTTGTCACACCTTTCATTTTTATACAAATAAATATACATATTAATATAAAGTCAACATTTGAAATACAAATGTATATGTCCAGTTATCATCTTACTTTTATGTGTACATATTATGTATGCCTATATATTATTCAATAATTTGATCCTCACAAATTGAATTCCTCGTTTTCTAGCGACATAAGCAATTTCTAATAGAAGTTTTTTTTCTATGGCCCCTTTGATCACATTTGTGTGGATAAAAGTGCATAACTACTACTTCAACTATTGAATATTGTTTTTCAATATTTAATTATACAAGTCAAAAAAACGTCGTATATTTCAATTCCACATGAGAAGTAAGGACTAAACATTTGAAAATCACGAGTTTGAAGTTGACAAAAGGAGGAAGGAAGGAAGGAAGGAAAGGAAGGGGGAAACTGGGAATGATGTTACTGTATATTTCAAAAGGTCATAATTCTAGCAATATAGTGAGTTGGAGTGCATGGGAAAGGCTCCATATGATCCCTTGGTTATATGTAGTTAGAATCCGGAGGGACAAATCTGGAAGAACAGTAAAATAATAAATATTATTATTATAGATATAGTATAAAAAGGTATAATTATATATATAAACACTTCACGTTGAGATTGAATCTGAAATGGTGCAAAAGAAAGGGAGAGTTGATACATTTTACGTACAATTTTTTTTAACGGCTTCTATCTTGCACACGATCGAATATGTATATTAGTAACAAACTATAAATATCAATTGATCTACACTTTGCATCAATTATGAGGTGAAACTAATGCATGTTTCCGCACTTATGCAAGAAAAAGCCAAAAGTGTATCAACTCTCCCTCCCTTCCCCCTATATTAACAATTATAGAGCTAATAGGAGGCAAAAGTAATACTAAAAAAAATCTTATTAGTGGGATAACGCCGTGACGTAAATTGTATCCAAGGCAAACTCTTTTTCAAAAAGAGAGATTCAGCTGTCGATTTCCTTCTTCTACTTGCCTCTGAGCATGTCCCTTCAATTAAACAAATAAAATCATAATTCAACAATCGAAGAAAAATCGACGATATTGACTCTAACTACCTACCCATTGGTTAATTTCTATATCTTTGGAGAAAAAAAAAAGGTTGAGAGATCTCTAGAACTATGTATGTAAGATCTCATTCTGATTACTTTACATACCTCTAGCTGTTTCTTTTCCTCCAAAATAAGCTTTTTCATTTATACGACCTGTTATCCTCCTTTTCTTACTTTAAGAGAATGTTTTCAAAGGTTATTTTTAAGACAAAAAAAGACAAAAAATAATGAAGATCTGTTTTTTTTCTTCTTCAATTATCTCTCTTAAAGACTTATTAAATAATATATATATATATATATATACTTATATATAGAGCGAGTCTATTAACGTTTCTTAAATAAAAATATTTTCAAACAGTTACAAAATAACAATTTGCAATAATTAATAACAATACAAGATAAAGCTTAAAGGACAATGTGATCACATAACATCATTCCTTGCTCATTTTCTTTTAATTTCCTAATGTTTAAAACAAATATTAAGATGCATCGTCGTTTTTAAACATATATTTATTTATTTGAATAAATAAAAACTTACGTTCTCATAATTATTTTCTTTCATATTTTATGGCCTATAGTAACATAGTACATAGAAGCACGGAAATTAAACTCTTTGTCTTTCTTCCCGCCTCTGTCAAAAAAAGACAGATACATATAAAAAGCTATTTCCTTTAGGATATGTAAAAAAATAATACAAAAAATGCAATAAGAACAACAATGACTAGAAATTCAATTATTGGAAAGGATGTTCAATTAAAGAATAATAAAAAAAAAGTATCAAAATGATCATTAATAAAAACATATACATACACACTTTTTAAAAATGAAAACACTTTTTTTTTCTATACAAAAAAAAATGTATATGTAGAGTACAAAAGCTATTTTTAAAAGTTAGGCAGATAAGTGTGTACATACTATTGTATATTTAAATAAGAGTTAAATTTGATTGGTATATTAATAAAAAACATGTTATTTCTTTTTTTCATTTATTAAACTCTATCTTGTTAAAATCTCTTTCATTGACATTTGATTTAACTAACGATCCCTTTAGAAAGCAAATAAAATTGATTTTTTTTAGTATACATATATAATTTTTTGAACAATGGAATGCCCATTACAACAAGAATTGCTGGTAAATTCAAAAAAAAAAAAAAAGAATCATATACATAAATAATGGAAATTAGGCCAATAGTTTAGTAAAAAAAAAAGAAGGAAATTTAACTACCTAGCACTTTACTTATTTGAACTGTATCTCCCTCCCCCCCTCCTCTTATTTGCCGGAAAAAGGTAAGTGATGTTTTTTTGTACTTTAGACATTAAATATGTATATTTACTCAGCTGAAAAATAAAAGAACAATACCTCATTTCTTTATAAATATATCAAAGATTTTTTTCACTGATTGATCTTCCTATGTTTTATTGGAAGCTTCTCTCTTCTTCGACGTACAAATTTATATACATACAGAGACATCAAATCTCCAAAGCCTATGAAAATTATCAAAAATCACAAGATATGAAGAAAAAAAATATCTCGTTGAGCGTTGAACACTCCAAAATCGTGTCAGTTGCATGTTGTACATATGCATGGTCGTTACTTTAAAAAAAAAAAAAAACTGTCACCATTCTTTGTTAGTTCTTACAGAGAACATAATATCGATTCAATGGATATGTTTTGACATGACAAATGAGTTATATGTAGATATCTAAATCATACCTTTAGTAATGAAACGATGGACCACAAAATACATATATTAAAAGGAATAGTCCTTTTTCATTTAATAAAAGCTGTTTTGGGATGGAACAGCCAAATTATAGGAGCTTCTTCATGCCGTCATCTCAGGTAGTTTTTTTTACGCTCACCGGGAATGAATCCTTTTCTCCATCTCTATTCATAACAAGAGATTGAGATTTTTTTGAGTGCGAATAAAAGACGTGCCATTAGCATATGTTCCCCTTAGTTAAATAAATATATTTGAGGGGAACTAATTTGAAACTATGTTGGAGAAGATGGAAATATTAGAAATCGAGCTACTAACTAATATTTGTCCTCTCTTCAACCCATTCTGGATAAATTTCCCATTTCTCATCATAGCTAACCCACGTTTAATTAAACTTCTTCTACGTGACTATAGAAATGTTCTTCACACTCTTTTAACAGGTGTATAGTTCTCTCTCTCTCTCTCTGCCCCCCCCCCCCCCCCCCCTATTCAACTCTTGACTGTAAGGATCAACTAATAATAATTGGAAAAAAAAAGTTTATATTCATACATATATATAAAACATTAAATGTACATTTGTGTGTAACTTAGTGTTTTATTTATTTTACTTTTTTAATAAAAAAAAAAAATAAGTTTATAGATTATTTTCTACATATGCTGATCCTTCCTATTTGTAAAAAGGTAATTTGCATGTAATGAAAGAAACTTTTATACTGAAATAGTTAATACAAAATATAGCTTCTCTCTCTATATAACATATTAAAAATACTTCTCTACTTTGTCAATAAAATGTTATAAATTAACATCAATGAATACAACTACACAGTATACATAAATACATTTTGTTAGTCATTCCTTACCTAACAAAAATAAAAATCTCATTTAGAGAACTATCGCTGACGTAGAGCATAATTTGTATTCATATGTTTACAAACAGATGCTTTTGCCTAAAGTACCCTATGATAATATGATTAAAAATGTTCTTTTATATTGTATATGTATATTTACATTTTTTATCTTTTTATAATATTCTATTTAGCTTTTTCTCTCTTTTTTTTTTGGTTGTTTTTGAGTCAATCTTACGGGATAACTGTTGAATTTTGATTTGAAGCAAATTTTGCATGACAACACAACAACAAAGAAATGCTAAATAATATTCATGAATAAGAAAAAAAATCAATAAAACAACCAAAACCGAATGAAAATGACAGAAGAGAAAGAAAGAAAGAAGAAATGACGTTCTTTAAAAGGAATATTATTTAAAAAAAAAGAAAATAAATATTTTTGGTGTGTATTTTGTGTCGGAGTCAGATAATGACGACTAACCGATTATAACTAAAACTAAACTGCTGTTTTTTATCTTTATATGCTATTTTTGAGATAATTTTGAGTCTTGTTGCTCAAGCCTATTTAATAGGCCTCATTGCTTATTTGAGTTTCGTTTTATTAAGAATTTTAAATTTAAGGGATTTTATGTAAAGTATTTAAAGAAAAGAAAAGAAGATTAGACATCTTATTTACAGATTTGCATACTAATCCAAAAAGTGTAAAAAACTTCATACGTATAACTTATTAACCTATTTAGAATGTTTTATTAAATGAATCATTGCAGATGAAAATATTTTTTTATATCCCTTTCAGTATTAATTTTTATCCTTAAAAAAAGCCATTAAATTAAATTAAAATGATTTTTTAATTTCTTGTATAAGTACTTTAAAGAGTGTATATTTTTTTCCTTACTTTATTAATTAAAAAGTCTTCTATGAAATTATTTTAAAGTAAATAAAGTTACAATCCAATCAAAGTTTCATAATTTGATTAATGATTTGAATAGGTAACATATATGTGGAGTTAATAAGAAAGTTCAAAGTTTGTTTATAATTAATTAGACTTCTAGTTTCGTCCCTTTTGGTATGCCCTTTGTTTTGGAACTCTGTATATTCTTTTTCAAAAGATATTTCAAATATGTATGTAGATATACAACGGATAATCATCATGTTTTGTAACAAAAATTTGGATATGTTGAACATTTCTTTTGTCTATGAAAAGGTATATACCTTTTCAAGTTCAATATGGGAATAAATAATAAAGGACAATATTAATGAAGTTTAACATAATAATAAATTTATTAGAATCTCATTTTAACAAATTTAATCACATTTACAAAACGATTCTGGATGCTAGGAATACAATTATTACAAATCATTGAGGTAATTTCATTTAGTCCTTCTTTAATTAATTTCATTAATCTTAGAGCACCGTTTCCCCCCTCTTTCATCAATTCTTTCACCCTCTGAAATCCATCTATCTATATATGTATATATAGGCAGTTATCTTAGGGATACCAAGAGTTTGAGCAAAGATTCTCCAATTCCCACTTGCTTCTATTGGAGCTAAAAGCTGTCTTCTCTTTTGCACCTGATCTTCTTTTTCCTTCATACCGGTCATTTAGGGTATAAAATATCATTCTATATATTATTTATTTTATATTGATTTTGTTTATTCCCATATTGAACTTGAAAAGGTATAGATGAAATTTAGGAATATAAATACTCATTTTTCACTCTGAAACAAACTAAGAAAAGTTGCTCTAATAAAAGTGACACTTCATTATTAAAAATGAAACTTATTGGTGAAATCACAATAAAACTACAGATACATAGATAGCTTGAAATTGGTAAATGGTAACTCTCTCATACAATATATATTTTTTTGCCTAAAAAGCAAAGTCAACCTTTTTAAAAAAAAAAAAAATGATCAAACAAGGAGTGGCTGTAACATCCATATTTAAAAGTTCTCTTTTTGATACTTATCAATAAATGCTTTGATTATAGAAATCCTTTGAATAGACATTTCTTCGTTATGTGTTGTATAGTTGATATCTCCTTTTTCAAGTACTACGTTTTCTTTCCCTCCAGCTATTCCTGAATAAAAATTAATTTCCGGTATCGACAGTTTATAAATATAATTGATAATTAGTTAATTAATAAGTACATATTCTACAAATTCCCGTATTAAATACTCACAAAAATTGCTTAATACATTGTAATAACTGAGACATCTTTTATATCATCCGTCTACTCCCAAAGATATTATAAATGAATATTATGTTCTGTATTTTGTAATATACGTCAGATATTACATACATGTGTTGTGAAGTAGCAACTATACAAAAATATAATCCTTAGCTAGTCTCTATTTTTGATAAAAAAACCCACTTATTACGTATAGTATATTACTCATCCATATGGAAGGAGATATAATGCCTTTTCAAATATTATGTCAAATTTATAGCTCATAACTCAAGTCTTTTATAATCAAAGGATTGAATGGAGAGTTGCTTTAATAAAAAAGTGTACACCTCCTCAGTTATTTAAAGCTTCATTAACTATTTAAATTAAAAGTTAATTACTTCACATGGAAAAAAGTACTCTTATGAGGAGGGGATCCTCATAAGAGTACTTTTTGATTAAAAGGATTGTGTTTTTAAGTATATGTAGAGATTCCTGGTGAATCTACTTCTTCCTGATCCCTATAAAAAATCTTATCAGTACATAACCTGCAATATATTTATAAAAGAACAAATATTATCAATGCCCCTTGATTTCATGCTTGCCGCCCATATTGCTTTTTACGTAATCCAGAGAATGATTCTCTTATGGCCGAGAAATACCTCTTTTTTTCTCTTTTTTTTGAGAGAATACTAAAGAAGACTTTACATACTCGAAAACACAAAGATGAAGCTGTTTATATACAATTTCATTATAGGTAGGTAGAAATTATAATTAATGAATAAAAGGGGAATCAGTGCATTGCATTTAATTCCATGTATCAAATAAGGTATTCATGTGCTTAATGAATCAACATTGGAGAAGAAACGAGGGGATTTCCCATAATGAATCATAATATTTCATTTCCTTAAATAAAAAATATACATAGAGCAAACATATTTATGCATTATTACAAGGATTACAAAGAACTTTGCTTCATAAATAAAGCCCTTTTTACCCAACAGTTAAAGAGGAAATCCAAATGAATGATCATGGAAAAATGAGAACTTTTTTTTGTTGATTAATATTTTTGCATCAAATTCATTACCATAATGGTTTATAACTGAGGCTTTAATAGAAAGCAATGTAGATTCAGGCATAAACAATACATAACCATATACATTGTATACTTGGCAAGCATAAAAGCATGATTAAGAAATTATTATTCAAAGGTAAAATATATGTACATTTTGGAAAGGATAATTTGGATTTTTGTTTTGTTCCGTACGTAAATTTACTCAAAATGATAACTATTCTACATATTTCCATCCCTAATTGAACTATCCATGCTTGCATAGTTCTTCCATACAAACTCTACATCCATTTGTAACTTTTCCAATCAAATGATTGTGTGCTGGTGTAATATTATTATTGACTGAATTTACCAAGAACTACCGAGTACTTCACTCAACCGTGCAATTTTTTCGAGTTTTTTTCTTCCCAGCTGCCTATAACATCATTTTAAAGCTTTATAACATTGAAATCTAATCTTTGATATGAGGTCAGTTAAGTGTGATAAACTCTGACTTATTAAAAGTTAAGTTATATCTAAGCGAAATTTGAAATCGTATATTAAAAATGTGTTCAAATTTATAAAAATACCACAGGAAAATACGTTCAATGATGTGATTCATTAATTTCTATCAAGTCTTCATTAGATGAGGTCGGAAGAACCTTTGTTTAAATTGAATGAATTTAAACAGATCGAAAACAATCTATGTAAATGAATTTTTAGTGCTATTATTGCTGTGAATAAGTTCTTGAAATATACCTACAAATAACTACTTTTGTATTCAACAAAATATATTAAATTTATATGATGGATAAAAGTTACAATTATAATTTTGGTTAACTTTTTACTATTAAATACGATTTTTTAGTACAAAAAATATATAGATTATGCAAAATCCTTACATTATAAGAAATATCAGGATTCAGTTAAGCACTAGTGGCACCTGATATATCCATTATTTTGAAAACGATTACAAGTTTATATATTCTAAAAAAATACTTGGTCAAAACAGCATCTTTTTAGTTTAGTTAAACTATTTTTTTAGAGATATTTAGACTTATATTAAAGACTTGACACTTAAAATTGAAATGTTAAAAAAGTGTTGTGTTCCAAAATGTGATAGTCAAATTATAAAAGACATTTGTTCAAAAATACCCATTCATAAACTTCTAAACAAAAAAAAAATCTTCAGGATAAATATGAATTTGAGAAATACATAAAAAAATCCCCTGGTAAGCCTCTTTAAGTATTTCAATGTAGATTATTTTAATGATTGTAAGAAGAATCAAAACTCACTACCTCGAAAGGAAAGTTGAAAGAAAATATTTTTAAATAAAGGATATTTTCAAAAGGTTCTTCTTATTTATTGTGTCAAACAGATCTTATGTCTCAAGATCTAATACTTTCTCTTCTTCTTCAAGATGTGAAAGGGGTCAAGAAATTTAAAATGATAAAGGATAACTGAAATGAAACTTTTAAAACGATAAAAAAATCAAAAAAAATCCTGAAAGGATTCATATTTCCTTTTAATACAAGAGTCTCAGCATCATTTATTTGAGTATCTGTGTATGTATATATCCCTGAAATATTATCAAGCTTCATAATAATCAAATTGGATAGAGTGTATAGTGATACGTATTGACTACAAAAATCAGATATTTTGATATACTTTTCTTTGAGATATTGTATAAAAACTGATTTTGAGGGATAAAAGGTATTTTTTGAGGGATGAGTATTTTTCCTATAATAATGGAGTCAATTTTTTCTTGTTTTTATTGATACTTAAAACATTTAAATAGTTATTGATTTCAATGATGTAATTTATTAAAATTCAAAACTCACTCCTTGAGAAGTTAGTTAAGAAAGTGAATCGTTCGATCCACAGGGATCAGTTTCGAAGTGTGTTGTAATTGTACGCGCATTATTAATTCTTTTTTAGACTATTTAAGATATCTATGAGTTAGTGTGAATGTGCATGCACTCACTGAAGTGAATTGATTCAATCTATAATATTGATCAGTGATCTACATATATTTAAAAAATTTACAATATCTTAATGTGCTTTAATATCTATAAAATTAATAATTAATTAACTAGTTCAACATTTATATAGCACGCAGTCTTTCTCCTATTTACTCCTTGATATTAATTTTTTTAAAGAATTAGAAGGTTGTTCTCACAAATGTTGCTTATATTGATGTAGAATGAAAGAAATTAACACATAGTAAACTTATTTATGTCTCTCAACCTTTCCTCCGGAAAAATAATGAAAAAAAGGCCCAAAATTAACTGATAGTATTTAGCCAATTATTAAAATAAAATTAAAGGTCACTTGAGCACTAACCAGTTTTGAGCATGCTTCCATAATAAGTAATAAATGTCTAATTACTTAGCCGAAAAAGTAACGCTCTTGGTTGAGATCACAAGTAATTAGTTAATTGTAAAAGTAACAGGTCTCTTACTTTAATACATGTTATTTAACTTTTTACTCAACAAAAAGCAGAATAAAACAGACAAATACCTAAATTGAATTTGAACCTTTCTAATAAACATACCTATGTAAAATTAAAAGTTTTATTATTTACAAAACAATCCATGGAAATGAATTTATGATAAGATAAGAACCAATTGAATTACTAAGAATACTGTTTTATTTAGTCATAGGGTAGTGATCATTTTTTTTTTGTATAGCGGCGTTATTATGGAAGCAAAAGTTCTTCCCATCTCTGCTGACATCATAAGTTTGTACAAAATATGAATTTAAAAACGCTTTTTAAATGCTCAAGCATTGAGAATGTTCATTTTGCTGTTTGAGACATACTATGCAAGTTTTGACGAGCAAAGTCGGTGAGTGGGTACAACTAGTAATGATTACAATTTCTCCATTAACTACAAGATATATTATTTTGTAAATGAGACATCTATTATTACATCATTCTCTACAAACCGAGGATATAACTATATAATAAATCCTTTCCCAAAGAGAAGAAAAAATAGTGAAGACCGGATATGAAGCTATTATTTATTAGTATACGTCCATATTTGATCATCCCGAGTTTTTTTTAGTAAATATTTTGTTTGACAATATATGTATATATACCCTTTTTTCTCTGAACGATCAAATAGCAGACTTTGACTTTGCAAAATTTGAGACCTTTGCGAATATATATGGTGAGGTATAGGTCAGTTTAAATTTGAAAAAAACAAAATGAGATTTTTGTTTTGAAATTGTGAATTTTTAGACCAAATATGATGCTATGAAAGAAAAACTATACTTTTTATCTATCTTAGGATTTGATTTATGAGCAAAAAATAATGCTCTTAAAAAAATTATAATGTTTGAGATGGGTTAAAAAACAAGAACAACAGTTTGATTGATATGTCTTAGTAAAAAAACTGCTAATTTGATAAAAAAGGAATAGGAAGTAATATTTCCTTTGAAAGTTTTGAACAACTTTGACCTCAAAAAAAGAGTTCAAAACCAAAATTCCATCGAATTATCTATCTTTTACCTCTTTTAAAAAATATTTATGTGTATGTAAACACTACGAGTATAATACATTCTATTGAACTTTGCAGCTTTTGGAGAGAGAGAGAGAGAGTGAAAGCTCTATTTTCCTATTTGCAGAACTCAAAATTAATTAAAGAATCAACAAAGTCACATACAT
Organism: Lepeophtheirus nordmannii; assembly: GCA_963680855.1. NCBI lineage: Eukaryota > Metazoa > Arthropoda > Copepoda > Siphonostomatoida > Caligidae > Lepeophtheirus > Lepeophtheirus nordmannii. The sequence goes on along the minus strand of OY804521.1, from coordinate 18,650,335 downwards.
ACTACATATAATTAAATTTGCAAATGATATAATTTATTGTTGTAGAAGGAATGTGATGATGAAAAGGATTCAATGCAATATCTTCTTCTTCTTCACAACACCAACCAAGCTTTCATCATCTTTAAGTAAAATACCATGCATAGAAAGTGTTTTATCATTGTCATATTTTTATTCTCCCCTACCGAGGATTTCTCCTATTTTAAGTCTGTTCATGTACTATGAAACTTCATAATGGAACTATTGTAGAAACATTGTAGAAATAAATTAGTGGCTTGTGAAAATGGTGCTAAAAAAAGGTGAGATTGGCAATTTAAAGCGTCAGATGTCATGGCATTAAACTATACGTATCAGCTTAAAGCAGCTATTCTTTTACCCTTTTATAGTGTATGACACTGAAATTTTTCAGGGAGTGGAAGGAAATAAACACCTTTTCATGTTTCATAGACGGTGTATACTACTCCATTAATCGTGGTTTGTGCAAAATGTTTTCCCCTCAATAATCCAGACTCCAAGAAAATCTTCTTTATTTTTGAGATTAGTAGGTTCGAATTAGTAAATTGAATACTGCAAAGTTCTGCAATGCTGTGGAGTTCATAGGTGAAACAAGGAACATGGATCATTGCTGTAAGCATTTTTCTTAATTTTTCAGCTGATTTAATACAGTATGAAACTCCGTCAATGATGAAAACCTTTAATCTATCTTCTTTTAAATTTGAGAATGATGTGTTTCGAAGACTACTGACTGCAAATTCTTCTATTATCGAGCTTTTGATATTTATGACATCTGTAAAATCTATGAGGGGAGGTCGACCAAGGAAATGTCCACCCAGCCGACCAATTATGGATCGATCCTTGATCTTTTCGCCAACTTTTTCTTTGATCTTAGAAATCAAAACCTGACTCTCGACTTCCAATGATTGGTTTGCCGAAAAACAAGAAGGAAGGAATATGCTAGTATGTTTCTCCATAAATTGAACAAAGTAAGGATGTTCCACATCAGAGAGTAGGATGTTACATACAGCAAGCAATTAATTACGTCAAATGTGAAATCCGATTTACCTGAATTACTAGTCGACAAATTGCAATTTTTTTTATGACGAGAACATGTTGTGTTTATGATTACACAAATCAGGATCATTTTGACTAAAATTGTGATTATTATTTGATAACATCAATACTAACTAAAAGTATCGATTCTATAAATAAATAATTTGTAGTAAACGGAAGAAAAATTATATATCTTAAATAATTAAAAAAGAACACTTCCAAGAATTGCTTATTTAAAAATTATTAACGATTTAAAATAATTTAGAGAAATAGATATAATGTATTATAATTGTGTTGAGGTTTTGTGATATTTATTGATACAAAACTCCGATAAATATTTTTATTTATGCAAATACATATGTACTAATCAAATAATAAGGCTATAATAAATTTAATATAATTTATGAGTAAACTTGAACGTTTCAATGTAATAAAATGAGATCAAGGTATATATATTGGATTTGCATCTTATCAATTTTAAAGATAATATGGGATCATATTCTGAGGAACATTGAGAATGCTTCACCAAGACATCTCTAAGTTTGAGAAGAAGTATCAAGGAAGGAACAATGATATTTGATGGGTGATTATATTTGGGGATTGATTGGGGAATCTGACACTGAATATAAAAGAAAATCGAAAATATATCATTATGTAATGAACGAATTTTAATATGTATCCAAATCTAAAGTAAATAAAATTCTGTAAATAATTTAATTATATTATTCTTGTAACAATATAATATACTTACGTCATTAAAAACATTTATTCTTGAAATTTTGTATCAATAAATATCACAAAACATCAAGATCATTCTAATACATTCCATTTTTCTAAATAATTATTTTAAATCGCTATATTTTTTTAAATAAATGATTCTTAAATGTTTTTTTTTATTTATTTCCGATATATAATTTTCCTTTTTTTTCTTACAAAATATTTATTTTTATCGTTAAAAATGCAAAAAATGTTAAGCTTTAAAGAGATTGATCATTTTTTCTTAATTTTTTAGCATTTACTGTTAATTTTCTCAAACATAAAAGGAAGTACAGAAATGTCCATGAGTTTTTATAAAATTTCAAGACATTTATCTACAACAATACCTTTTTAAAGTAACTTGCTTCGTTATCTTACAATTTTAATTTGCATTGATGTTATCAAACAAAAATTACAATTTAGTTAAAATGATCCATTTGTCACAAAAATAAACTTATTGAGCTAAATTTTCGATTTTTGTATTTTTGAGACTAACAGAAATCATTAACGCTGCATTAAAATCCGTGATCAAAAATGCTGTTTATGAGTTTTATTATGGAATAAATTCAGATTTATCTTAGGGCATTTGCAATTTGCATGTTTTATGATAAGACACATTTTAAGACACATGAAATGTCATGTCCATCACATCCGTATTTTTGTCAAACTACTAAACCTCATCACCTCCACTGACTATGGCAAAATGTTGAAATAGCGTTGAGTTTAAGAAAGGAAAGAAAAATATAAGTTGGTACAATTACCTTGATACATCAATTTTAATTCAGTCTTCTAAGTATCGTTGAGGTGAAAACTTGCTACAATTATAAGTAGCTATTGTGTATTATTTAATATTGTCAAATAACAATCAGCAGATAAAATGCAATAATAATAATAATAATATTTGTAACACCATTACAAATATTATATCACACATAAATAAACTCTTAAGATTTACATCTTGAATATTATTTCCGTCTGTCTTTATGCATCTACAGAAATTTTCATAATGACAAAAAGGTCCAAAAGTACATCAAACAATGGAAGATGCTATTTTCTTTTGATCAACCAAAATATGTACATAGATACATGTATGCATATACGACAGCTGTTGGCGAGCTATATGTATGTAATTACTCAAAGTCTTTTTCTTTTATATATATATATATAACATATTTAAATACTTAAATATGGTAAAAGGGTTTTTCATACATGTTCTAACTAATTCTTTCAGAGGCCCTCATTAATTCAATTTAAACTTTTTAAATATTTAACAAACAAATACTCTGATAAGAGGAGTAGTAAATGACTTTGATGGTTACATCTAATAAAATTACTCTAGTTGTACATATGATAAAAAAATAAAACAATTAATTAATTAGATAGAAGAAATGCACCTTATTGATAATTATATAGATTGTACGTGTCTATAGATGTATGTATAATACATTTAAAGAATTTACCCTTTAAATGTGAATTTACAATAAAGTTTGTATTAATGCAATAGTTTATGAACCTTTGATATGCTAATGTATTTTTGATGCTGCTTAATAGAGGAGATCAAATAAAATTTAAATGCCAATTTCAAGCATGTAAAGACAAAAGCAAGTTGGTAGTTTACGCTCTATAAATATGAGCATCTTTCACCAAACAAACGAGTTGACAAAAATACAACGTCAAAAGATATGGGCTACTCACAGTCCTCTATGAATTAATTTTTTATAAGAATTTGGGATGAATGGTTCTTAAATTTACTCACATGCTTAACTAGCTCTTAATAAAGCAATAAACATGTATGCCATTTCCACACACTTGACCCCAGTAAATGATACTTTTCTAATAATAAAACTGTTATTTTTTTTTTTACAAAATGACAATCCCTATATATTTATCTTCTTCCCTGCATGTTCATCGCTTCTAATATTCTCAAAAATTTCATCCTCAAATTTAGAGGACACACTAAACTCAATTCGACACTTCCTTACTATTCTACATACTATAAGAAATTCACACATTTTCATCAGGATTTTAATTTAATCAAATGAGCTATGAAGTGTGTTCATTGCTTTTTTTCTTTATATCTAGTTCAGAAGTATATCTAGATACCTGTGGTCATAAGTAAAGAATCGATGTACATACGAATATAGATTTGAGCTTAGTCTACCCTCTTAATGAATGTATAATTTAGAGCTGAAATGTCCGTGAAGGAAATTTGCTGCGGAGTAAATTAAAGGTTCATCATTTATTTTTTTCCATTCAGCATGGTTTATAGTTTATATTTTACAATAGCGTCATCAAATAAAACGCCATATAAAAAGTAGATGATTTATAATTCATTCAGGATTTACTTAGTTCATTAATTAATTATTATTTGACGTCTATAAATACACAAATGGTTTATGATGTACTTAATTAAAGAATAATGAAAGTTGATTTTGTGTAGATGGGTGAGTCTAACTGAAAGGAATGTTGCTCCATAAATCATAATCAAAGTCTATATAAGTTTATTTATAAAACTTGTATTTGAAGAAGTTAATTCAGCAAAATTGAAAAAAAAAAAAAAAAAAAACCTTTCTCAAAGATGTCCTTTTTTGTATATTCCTATCTAGGTGTGCACTTCTATGGAAAACCATGGAAAAGGATGCAAATCAGACTCAATTTAAAACTTCATGTAAAGGACTACATGCTTGCTTAGGACATCCAATCAGTAGCTACAACCTATTTTTCACTACTCTTGAATATTGAGTGTAGTCTCAGAATCTTTTTGAACGTGTGAAGAAAACATAATCAGAGGAGGTCTCCAAGTTTAGTGACAAAAGTCCAAGCAGAGCATTTCGATCAAGTGAAGAAATTGGTAGACCTTATGTATCATCATATTTCTTTGCAGACTCTCCTTACAAGACAAAAGATTGATGAGGATATCCTATCCTTAAAGAAGTTGTGAATTTAGATGACAATATTTTGATGGGAATGCAATATGGTAATTATGATAATTTATCGATAAAAAACATGGTATATTGAAGGCAATAAGTAGGTCTATAATTTTGCAGAAAAGTTAGGACATGAAGAATGGAAAAGTTCCGTCCGTCAGATAACTTAAGGGCGGTGGCAGTCCAAGCCAAAAAGTAAATTGAACTCAGTTGGAGTAAAGTCATGAAAGCTAAATTTGAGAGTGGGATGGATCAGAAGAAGGAGGAGATAATTCAAAAGAGACTAGACAGACTAGCAAATAACTCAAACAATATGGCTTGAATAAATTGACTTTATAAAAGTTTTTTTTATGTCAATATAGTTAAGTAGAAATTGTTTAACATATGTATAGAATTAAAAAAACCACACATTTCTTCAAAGAAAGTTCATTAAAGGAGGTATGTAGGTTATTGTTTCGATAAGAATAGCAAGGAGCTAAAATTACTTTTTTTTTAAAGAGAAGAAATAACAATTATAATCTTTACTAACTGTAAGAGGGGGAGATTACTCTGCCCGCCCCTTCTCCAATGTTTATAATATCCCTAGAGAAGGTAATGAGGACTTAGCTCTATCAAATTGTATATAAATTTCAATACCATAAAAGCTAAACAAAAATATTTAATATTCTTATACATATGTGTACATACATCCAATTATGTAAAATGTGAGATATTGACACTTTTATGGAATTTTTTTTTGAACTTTCAAGGGATGAAACTTACTCTTGGTTATCAAAAGTAATAAGTATTGAATGTGTTAATATAATTACTATGTGCAAAATTGACGTTTTGAAATCTTGAATTTCCTGATCCAGACGTGTACTTTGTGTATATAAATGTCTTGAAATTAATATCAAATAGCAATAAAACTGCAATGGTGGTTAATTCTTAATGACACATAATTAATTTAGCTTTAGGTATGTAAATTAAACCCACTGGCTATTGAATTTATTAACACTGCAATGAGCAATATATGAGTAGGGAGAGTAATAACTCAAGACCATACTCACCATTATACATAGATGTACCATAATGAGAAACTAAAGAAATATATGCATATATACCTTTTTTTAAAAACATAATATGTACATACAATGTTACGTTTTTGTATGTGGTTATTCTCTTCCATTTAAAAATAAAATAAAAATAACAAAGCGTGGCAGCTTTTAGTGGATTTAATTATTATGAATAATAAATTATACTTTTAACCTCCCCTCTAGAAACAAAATTGTTTCTTGTTAGAATACGCATGTTTAATTAAAAACTATAAACACACAAATAAGCATATCCGTATGTATGTATGCATGTTGAGTATAGATAGAAGTATAACTACAAATTATAGGAAGTGCATCCACATTTAAGTATCTATCTATCTAGGCGTAAAATGAATCAATTTATGAGAATATCCGAAAATCCAATTTCTCTTTCATTTAATGAGTCCCTCGTGGATTTTCACATTTGCTGTAAATGCGTGAAAATGGGAATGCTCTTCAAAGGGAAATACATAGAATAACATGTAAAGGATAAGAGCTCTATACATGTATAAATATATATATATATACATATACAGAAAAACCCGTTATTTCTATTTATGTTTGTCTCAATGGTACAAAGCTTTTTTATTTGATATAAAGATAATTCAATTTATATTTAAGTGTTGTCCTTTTTTATTTGTATTTCTATGGAAACTTAAAGTTAAAAAGATTTTGAGTCCACTCAAGCTGCACTTTTCCTTCTCATGCTTGGTTCATATAGGGCCCGCCTATCCCTATTAAAACTTTGTTAAGACGTTTTAAGCTTATTAAGCTTAATTTATACATTTGAGTGAATCTTGGGGCGTAAGGATCCTTCTCACCATTTCAATTCACGACATGATCTCTTTAAAATATATTCATGACGTGGATTAATGGGTTACCTTCTTCAGGACTTCTCATTATTCTGTCGTAGACAGGATCTTCTGATGAAAATGAGCCCCTCGTCATCCGCGAGGGAGCTTTTAATTTTGTTTTAGGAAGAAAAAGTAGAAATACTGAGATGGTTTTTGTTTAAGCAGTCGAGGAGTGAAATGGATTTTGGTTCCTATTGATTTTTTCCCCTTCTTCATCTTTTTTTTTCAATCCCAGTATTAAAATTAATATTTGTTCTAACTAGTTAGCTTAAATATTTTAATTATATATCTGACTTATGAGTTGGTAACTAGAGAGTTAATTTGTTTTTTCAATCCAGTAACATGGTTAGTTAATTATGTATACTAAAGCAACACCAGATGTGTTTGGTTACATTTATATTTAGTAAACAAATAAATTCTTTAGGAATAAGAAAATCCGTTAAAAGTATGTATTGAAAAGGCTCATTAATCATTCTGTTAATTAATCCATTTCATTCTGTATTCCTGGTTTTGACTCTTTTCTAGTCTTTGGAGTCCTTTAACGAATGACAATGTGAAAAAAGACAATATTGACAATTTTTTAAATGTTTAATTGTAAATCATTTTAGAGTTACAGTTATTATATATATAGTTTCTAATTTAGATTGCATTTTTACATGATTTAGTGGGATTACAAAAGAATTGAAATAACAACTACATTCAATGTTTCAATGATATTTCAAAATGTAAAAAGCTATTTAATTTATTACATGTTTTTGAAAGTTGAGTATGACGTACGCTCATATAAAAAGGTAAGGTTTCAATATCAAAAAAAGAAAAGGAAAAAGAGTACGTAAGGAGTATTTGAGTGTTGATCTTTTTATGTGTCTTAAAAGCAAATATTCTATGAAGGAACCAAATTAACAAAATCAGATTTTTTTAAATAAAGCGCTTTATGAGCTCTTCATCCCAGTTTTATACCTATTTTATAATTTATTTAAATAAAAAAAAACTATATAGAGAAGAAATGTAAATGCCAATTAGCTGTCTTAAAAAATATAAATCCAATTAGCTATCAATATAAAATATAAAAATATGCTTCCTCTCAAAAATCTGAATTTTGCTATGCAATTAGTAGATTATTAAGGGAATAAAATGACTAACAATGTTGTAATCATAGAAATTTAACAAAGACTCTAACGACTCTCTATCCACTATAAGTATTTAATGAACTTGAAGTATAATAAAATTAATATTGAGTCGTGGTTGGTATTTTATTTTATTTTCATAATTTTTTTGTACTTTAAATATGTACATTATATTTTATTAGCTAAAACTTATAATATTTCCTATGCTAAATCCTGAGTAAATGCTCACTATTGCACAAATAGTCCTGAAATAGCAATCCCTAAATTCTCTCAATCTCTCAACGCATTGTTGATTTATTCAGAATGGAGCCACAATAATCCCGCATGTCATGTCACGTTCTCATTTAAAGTCCATTCCACTTCATCACTCCAAATGAGATGAAAATCAATCTTAAAAGTCTTAAAGTCCAGTTGTTATATGACTCTACAATAATTGGAAAAAAAAGTGTTACAGATATCTACTCATAAATGTCAAAAATTGAATCTCAATTAGTGCCTACATTTCTATTTAAATATATGACGGCACACTTGAGGAAGAAGTCTATTCTTATTCACAAATTTATATTTGTTCATTTTGTTTGGCTATAAGTCTTTGAATAAGTTAATTTTTTTTTCTTATACACACATTTTTATTACTATAAAATATAATTCAACTTAAAAAATACAAATCTATTTGTCTACTACACATAACAATTTTTTTTTCTCAGAAACCGGAAGGTATAAATATAATAATAGTAGTCATAATAATAATTATAAGTATATTATAATATATATATAGGTATTTATAAACATGATGATAAATAATAAGAATTATTTCTTTGTGTTTTTACTTTTTTTTTACAACAGTGTTTGGTCACTTCCATATTTGATAAGGGAAATAAGATTTATTCAAAATAAATAAAAATATATGCAAATCTACGAATTTTAATTTATTTTATTTTTTTATTTGTTGTAGATATGTTATGTATACTTTTGCTGTTGCTGTGAATGATATGTGTTTAAATTCACAATAAATAAACGGAAAAAAAGAAGTGATTTAAAATGAAATAAGAAGAAATTAATTATTACTTCTTTTTTTGATAAAAAAAATATAATTTTTTTCCGGGTAAAAACAAAATAATTAATGTCAAATGAAATCATAACTGCATTGAATTAACAAATAAATGTAAAATGTATTTATTTATTGCTCCTCGAACAGGCTGGCAAACAGAAAAAAAGAAGAAGGAAATGAATGGAGGGGATAATCAGGATGATGGTTCTTGTGCGGGTGTTGCTGGGATAAGGGTGTTGTGGGTAGAGAGTCCTCTTGCGCGAAATATTCCTTTTTACATCAATTCATCATACTCATCTTGATAAATTGGAAGTATTACTGGATCTCTGAATTCCTCGACGACTTTCTCCTGGTGAAGCAGTGGATTGCTCGCTCAAAGAGAGGATGCGATATAGGGATGAGCCGGACGTGAGAGTCTCTACGACGTCTTCTCGTCCCATTTTGTCAGTAAAGTTCATTAAATCACCTAGCAGATACATAAAATGGGGTAAAAGTGTGGTTATTAAATAAATGAGAAAAGGTTTTTTCTTTGTTGACTTCTTCTTGTACATATAAAAATTCATTAAAAAAGGAGGAGAAATGGAGAGAGTTTTTTGGAGACACTTTTTTTTTTTTTTGCATAAGTAAATAATATTTATATACATATATATACTTTACAATACAAACAAATTCATCAAAACAGTTTGTCGAGTGTCAAATATGGAAACTAAACTTTTTTTATTAAAAAAAAATCTTTTTTACTTTATTTCTTCCCTTTCTTTTTCATACATAGAATCATATTATTTCCTTGCCCTTTTCAATATGACAAAATAAAGTACAATAGCTAATAGTCTATTCCCTACTCACCAATTGTACACAAACTATTCGTATCAGCTATATGCTTCTGATCCCACTCATCCAAGAGTCTTAGAGTTTGGGATGAATTTGACGTGTTTTCCAACTTTGGAACACGATCCGAAAGACCCATTTTGACTGCAAGGAGACACCAATCCTTACCCAATGGATCAGTGGGATCGAGTTTCTGACACAACAATTGTCGTGTTAGGGTGGACAGAGATTTGACTGGGAGGAAAATCCCGGGTTTTAAAATGGAGCGAATCTATGATCATAATATAAACAACATTTTACAATTGAATTCTATAATTCAAAATATATGTTATGTATAATGTTGAAGTCCTTACCTCTTCAGAGCCAAATAGAACCAAATCAAGGATCCTTTCACGCTTTCCAATGTTCTCATTTAGAATCTTAAAATCAAATACCTCATCCTCATCCTCACAATTCTGAATGTTTTCCAGCATGGATCGAAGAATGAGTGTAGATGAGAATTCGTAGGGCTGATTGAGTGTATGGCTACGAAGTTCCATGGTGCTTAAAATATATTTCTGAATTGTTAGACCAGGAGCCATTTCTAATAAGACCTGTTAAAAAAAATGATGGGTATATCAATGAATCATGTACATATATGTTATGTAGTAGATAGAGTCTTCTAATGGGATTTCTGAATACTTAGAATCGAATCAATTATTAATTAAAAATTTTCGCTAGAGAGAGATCTGAATTCAGGGGTAAGCTGACAAGGTAACTTACTGGGAAACCACCAGTGTATCATTTGACCAAAAATTTTGTACTGCCTCTGTAAATGTCGTAATAGGTCCATCCTATTAGCACCCTTCTCTGGACAAAAAACTGGTAAGCCCTTGCCAGTGGATATCATTTCTTTTAAACCTTGTTTTTTTTCAAAATAATAATTTGTCATCGTCTTAATACATTAAGGGTCCAGCTGTTAATGAACCCTTCTTTAACCAGTCTAAACATTTTATCTGTTTCTTTATTTTATCTTTTAAATTAAGAGTTCAATTGGTTGGTTTTGAATTTTCCATTATTTTACTATATATGTACATATATGTAATTTGATATTGTAGACTTCAAACTACCCATTCACATAAATCTTTCATTAATTTAAGACAAGTGTTTTACTATTATATAAAACGTAGATAGGGACGGTATGTGGATTGGGTTTGAAGTCTTAATACAAATGATGATTGGACTGAATGCGTCGACAAAGAAATATAATGAGCAGATGTAACAAAATGAAACAAATAATAAGGATAACTAGGACAGGGATGAGTTTGGTCAAGAAAAAACAAACATAGGCTAAAGTATCACTATTTGCAATCGGCAGAAAAAAAAAATACAGTTTCTTAAAAAGACAACCATGATCACTTCAAACACTATGTTATTTAGCATATTAAAAAATATAATTGGAGGCTCTGACAAAAAAAAATTGAATTTATCCATTTCAGGCACGAAAGAGTTAGAACGATAAAAACATAAAAAAACTGTACTTGGCATTTTATTTAAACCATAAAGTTATGTGTTTTCAATTCGTATTCAGTTTTTAAAGTTAATTGACAAGGTTATGGAATATACAAATTAGATATAAATTTGATTTACATTATTGAGTGCTTTGTAAAAGTAAATAATTGTTCTCAAGAGTGTAGATTTGAAAATATGTATGACTTTAGTTTCCCAACTACAGAAATATATGACCTAGTTAAAGTTCAGCTGGAAATAAAATTAAGTAGTCTTTATTTATGCTCCACTTTTAAACTAATCTTGGGGTTGTAACGATGCACGCTTAGTTCAAGATATCTTATGTTCAATGTATCTAGTAAATTGCACATAAATTTGCACATTATATGTATACTATAATCTTGAAATATAATATTTTTGCAAACTTTAAAAGGGAATAATAAAATGATGTTGAACGAAGCTTTCACATTGAGAAATGAGTAATGCTGAGTAGTTATAAGTGAACCCATACTACGCTATATATTGGCAAATGCCCGAAAAAATACCAATGAATATGATTTAAAAATAGGAGATAATTTGAATGCTGAAGTACCTCAAATTGAATCATATCGAAATTAAAGGTTATTTTACTTACTTGATCCATGACCCCCAAAAGTTCCTCGAGGAAAAAGAAACAATCTCTCTCTGAGTTCTTGGGACCTCTGACCTTGACTTCAATAACATTATTCTCTTCATCTTTTTCATCAACCTTTACTGAGGCCAGTCCCTCAACTAATCCAGAACAGAATTTGGATCCAGAGCTCCATTGATACAAATCTATATCCTCAGTATTTGAACTGACTCCTGAATCATTGTTGATTTCTATTAACTTCCTTATGTAGTGTCTGCGAAGATGTACCTAGAAATCAAAAGAACACAATACCATTGATATATGTACATACATATGAATAGATCAAAGTTAATACTACTTACTTGGAAACGAGGAAATATCAAATCCAACATGAAATTGGCTGTGGTGGATTTAAGCACAACACCTCCGTAGAGTTTATACTTCTCTGATACCTTCCATTGTCCTTCTAGTGTCTCTGTCGTATTGAAACAAGGGAACTCATATAGCACCTCCTCATTTCCACCTAAATCACACTGAGTACAAAGACCAAGGGACTCCAAAATGGGAAGTAAGTCTCTTGCCTCCCACTGAGGAAATGCTAATTGAAAATCTTCAATAGAGTAGCAGCCCGTACTGCGGGAAGTACTCATATTTTCACGAGAAAGAATTTTACCACAAACCGAGTTGCAAAGCCATTTTGGATCTAAAACAATAAGATCCGGTGTTGTTTCTCCTTTCAGATATACAACCTAAGATTCAGAATGAGGAGGCAATGAGGTGAGAGTAAGTGTGTGTACGAACAAGTTTACCTCGCCCATGAGTTGAAACTGCTGAATGATTTCCTTCATGTGATCCTCGGCAGCGAGAGGATTGATCTGCTCACGGACATGGCTAATGAAATCTCTCCAAGAAACAACAGGGAAAGAGCTTAAACATCTTCTCCATTCCCCTAAATAATTAGCCACTGATTCTAAGAACCGTGTGGAACGAGGTAGTCCCTAGAATAAAAACAAAATAACCATTTCATTCAAAGCGTGAATTGTAATTTTAATCGTTGGTTATTTCATCTCCGTAGGTAAAACAGGTTAGTTAGTTATGTAGTTTATCCTTTATGTATTGATGAAAAGTTACAGATTTTACTTGAGAAACGAAGGACATTAATAAATTAAGTGGTTTACACACTTAGTTGTTAAATTATAGAGTATGTAATAAAAAATCAACTTAATATTGATAGTACATACATCAGTGCAAAAAGGAAAAAAAAGCAAAAACAACAACAAGAAATGAGAATCAATCAAATCAATATGGCTGCAATCATTGCTTCTGCATGTTAAATTTCATCAGCACACAATTTGAGTAACAAAAGCATTGTAATCAAAAGAGACAAAAAAATGTAATTATCCATAAATTAAAACAAGTTCAAACATAAAGAACATAACTTTGTAGTTACATGCTTTAAGTATTGTGGCTCACAAAGTATGGTACACAAAATGTCAAGACTCTCAATGTAAGACAATGAATTTTGTGCAGTGCTTTTTAGAAACAGGGACATACAGAATACCTGATTCTCTGGCTCCCTTTGAGTCACAAGAGTATAGGACAAATTAGTAGAATTCAGACCATCTGGACAAATGAAGTCGTTTTCAGCTAAAATATTTGCTGCTTGAGCATCCTTACCCTTTACAAAACATTCCAAGCAGATTGTAATTAAATAAGAAGAAGAAGGGGGAAAAAAAAAGAAGAATATATGAGGCATTCATTTATGCATATACAAGTTGGCTTGACAGACCTAGAGATTCTACCGGTTCAATATGTCTCCTTACCTCAATGATTTCTTGTTTAATATTGGAAAGAGCGGTCTTTAAAGACTTAATCCCTGGACTGGATGCAGCGTTGGCATCAATGATGAATGGCCTTCCAATGTTGAAAATTTTTCCAAACTCCTCGTGGATCTTATGAACTAAACTATCAGTTTGTGGAGATATATACTCTCCAGAGGAGGAGTTCTTTTGGCATTGAACAATATCAGGATGAGTAGCGATCAAAAGAATTTGTGCTGGTTTACTGGATTTTCCACAATCTCCTTTTTAGAAAAAGAATGAAAGGCTGTGTTATTACTCTTTGATTCTTAGTCAACTTTTTGTAACAAAAAAACGCACTAATATCAAATTTACTTCTCTACAGAAAAATATATGGATTTTCTATGGAGGTATAATATATGTACACGTAAATAAGAATCTTTATTTGATAAAGCACAATCTAATAAGTACATTTGTACTGGGTACATATTTATTTATAACTCTTCAATTTGTGTATATTAGTGTGGTCCCCCCTTTAAAAAAAATGAATTCTTATGGGCTTGATAAGTACATTTTGTTACAAAAAAATAATGACTGCCAAATTTTGAAAAAAAATTTAGAGGTTGGTTAACTGAAATTTAGCAGGATTTTTTTTCTTTGAAAAATTTTTTGTCTTTATAATCTTCAATTATCTTCCAAGAACAAGCAGATATTATAAAATAGTATTTTATAACTTTCTTTAATTGAGTAATTTTTTTTCCATCTATTTCTTAAACTATTCTCTTTCATTTAAAATGGGGTAGAAAGGAAAAGAAGATTTTTAAACGGCGCACTATCTTTATTTCGCTATTGATTTACAGCTGTTGTGCAATATAAGCTTTTTTAAAAAGGCAATACTTACTCAGAGGCTCAACTGGAGGAATGCGACACTGAAGAAAGGACAACCAAAAACGTATTTGACTCAATTGATTGTGATAGCTATCCGCCAGATTAAAAAGAATGGCATGGATGCACTGAGTATTACCCACAAAGTGATCGTAGAGTAAGTGATAATTGTCCATTCCAGAGAATTCCCAAATACTCAGATCCCCAATCGTGTTTCCAAAGTTGCTTTGATTGATATCAATGCAACGAGTGTAGTTCTCATGTACCATGTCGTAGTTTAAGGACGGGCTTCTACTCATGGATAAGGCTCCATTACCATTTGAGTGTTGTTGAGACGTGATGAGGAGGGTTGGATCATGATTACCTAAAGAGTATAGCCAGTAATTAATCATTTTCAAATGGGAGTCCAAGAAAAAAGATAAATATATTTATGTAACATATGGTTGTATTAATTGTGTGTTAATTAGGGACGTTAGAATAGTACTAATTGATAATTTAGACGAATTAGGAAATAGGATTGAGTTAGTGAGTAAGTCTTATGTATCCACAATCCACCAGATTTCACTATCTAACCTCCAATTGCGTGATCTTCATCTTTCAGAGTTCTCTTTGAAGGACTTTCAGATGCTAAATGCTTTTGCCAACTTCCACGAGATGGTTTGGGAAGAACAGCAGGTATAGTTTTCTTTTTCTCCGACCCAAACTTACTGGTTGATGAATAAAAATGACTTTGTTTTGGGACAGGGCTCTGCTTCGTAACTGTGGTACTTCCTTTAATCGTTGTCTTTTGAACAGCTGGCGTTATGCGACTTGTATTTGATCTCTGGGTTACGGGCTTAGCAGGAGAACGTTTCACTGAGCTATTGCTACGTGATGTCGCTGTGGTGGTGGAAGAGCGCTCAGAGGGAGGCCTGAGAGTGAGGGATTTGGTAGTTTTTGTAGAAGAGATGGATGATGACGAAGGGGCATTGGATGAACTCGTGTTTTTGAGTCCAGATTTGGATAATGGAGTGATTCGTGAAGCACGAGAAGGGACAGGGGTTTTAGGAGCATTGACAGGTTTTACAGCTGGAATTGCAGCTGCTGTGGCTGCTGAGAGAGAGAAGGTTGCAATGGGCTTACGGGCAACGGCAGGTGAGCTTGATCGACTCGTATTACCTTTAGTTTTATGGTCAAAAAATGAATGAGCTGTGAAAGTTTGTGCATATACAAAACGTGGCGTTCAAATACACGTGAATGAACGTATATTAAACATGAGAGAGATAATTACCTTTTAAAGATTTCTGCTTTCGTGCAGCGGATGGGACGGACGTAGTGGATCCTCCTCCTTTCTTACTTCTACGAAATAGCCCTGTAAAATAACCAGCTTTGAGTGTATCAATGAGGGTTGTTTTCCCAGTGGCCGAATTTCCAAATAACTTTAATTTAATTTTAGAAATGGAGGAAGAGGAAGGAATTAATTGTTCAATGTAATCGTCACAGCACGAATCCTAATGATGATAAAAGATGAAATCCCATGGTCTGTATATATGAACCTATGAACTAATTTAAGAACTTACCCTTTTCAATTTTTTAATCAAATCACTCGTAACACCATGACCCTGCGCCAGAGCTGCCATTTCAGGGGTGACACTATCCTTATTACGAACATCAATTCGACAGCCAGCCAAGCAAAGGCAGCGGACAATCTCAGTCTGGCCTTCCTTGGCAGCATAGTGAATGGGATAGTCCCCATTTTTATTTGATGTATCCACGGAGCAGCCAAAGGCGCAGAGGGATTGTGCAAGTCCTAGGAGGCCCTCTGAAGAGGCAATGTGTATAGGTGAATCCCCATTCTAATATGAAAAAAAAAGCCGATCAAAAATACATTGAGCTCCAATGCCGGGCGGGCTCTTTGAACTAGACTTACCTTATTCACAATATCAAAATCCACTCCACTATGCAGAAGATACATGGCAACATTGGTGTAGTGTCGTCGAATCGAGAGTAAAAGCGGAGTGTTTCCATAGACGTCCTTTTCATCAATCTCTACTTTTGAGTCCTCCACCAAGCACTTGAGGCACTCCAAGTGTCCACGGGAAGCAGACGCATGAAGAGCAGTTTCTCCGTCCTTGAAACATGTCATTATTTATTTAACACAAGTATGTATGTATAATATGAAATTTAATTTACTTTCTTCACTAATTTTAATTGTCGTAATGAAAGACATTACATAAATAGGTAGATACATTATAATTATGAAGAGCTATTACATAATGTAAAAAAAGTAGTATATATGTATAAGAGACCATTTGGGAGTAGAATAAATATTGCTCAAGGCTCCAATCTTCAGGCATTGTCCCTTCTATACACATATTTAAGATTCTAAGGCTAATTTAAAGCTAATGGGTTGTTATATTTCCTTGTTCATAAGGAGTATGTAATTGCAAATGGCCTAAAAATTTGGCACATATCCCCTACGCAACTATATAATGGCTAAAAGTGGAGCTTGATTTTAATAAATTCATGTTTCTTCATTTCATTATAATGTATTACGTATTATAATTAAATGGACCCTCGAGATCTTCCACACTTGATATCTAAATTCGTGCATATTAGGATATATCGTTGAGTCTATTAAATCGGTCAATTTTAAGCAGTTGTAATTAACGATATTTTATTTCTCTTCAAAAAACTCATTTAAAAAAAAAATATATAAAAATCAACTTTTTGTCACAAAAAAGTCATATTAAAAGTTTTCAATTGCTTATCAACCATTTTATGGTCAAAAGTGCCCAATTTCGCTTTCAACTTTAACTAAAATTTTACATTTTGATAAGTCATGTGACATTATCTTTAGCTGTCATTTATTGTCAAAAAACTAAAAACTTGCACTAAATCCTATGCGAGGCTATCAATAAAATAATTCAACATTTATGACATTATAAGAAGACAAAATTTAGGATGCCATTACTCGAAATTTTGGCAGATGATCTATAACTAATTAAAATTTATGCAGTGGTCGGAGTAACTTTTACTGAGATCTCAAAAATGAAATGATACAAAAATTTATCTAAAGAGTCCGTTTTTTAATCCCAAAATAATGGCCCTAACATATGTATATATATATATATTTATATAAATGTTATATATATATATATATACGAGAAATGATTATACAAATACTTTTCTTTGCTCAGGATTTTTGAGAGGAGGAATTAAATTTTAACGTTCCAAGAAAATCAATATAAGATTCATTTTCCTTTGATCAGAGCTTTTTATTTGAAACAATTTAAAAAATAAATACAAAAATGTACATATGAAGGTATTTAGTTAACTGATATTTCATTATAACCTGGGTATACAGGCAGTATTATGTAAGTAAAATCAATATATCGATTAAATTAGCCGATCATTTGAATAATCATTTTTTTTAGTATCTAAAAGTTTGACTTAAAAGGAAAAAAAAACTGATTCATTTGTCATTTATTTTATAAACTTCAAAAAATTGATATGGCTGTCAAAACTCACCTCATTTTTAAGATTCGTATTAGCACCAGCCTGACAGAGTGTTCTTACTATTTTGGGAAATCCATGCCAACAAGCTACATGCATGGCAGAGTCCAAATGCTATAAGAAAAACACAATTTTATCTACTATGAAACATTATACAACTATATGTACATTAGAGGTATTCGACAATTAAAGACTAGAGGCATAATCAAAAATAAAAAAGCAAAATATACAAATTTACGTGCAGGAAAAAAGCCCTTCTCTCTTACCGAATCCTGCAAATCCAAATTAATATGGGTTTTCGATAGGTATTCAACAACTGAGTGATGACCATATTTGCATGCAGTGTGTAAGCAAGATTCTCCAGTCTAGGTCATAAATCAAAAAATAAATAAAAAGGTAAAGAAATTTAAAATGCAAAATAAAAGCTTTAAAAAAATAACTCGGGAAAAACAAGGGAGCAAAAAAGTAAATCAAATTCAAACCTTATTTTGTTGATTGATATGTACTCCTTGGCTCACAAGATACTGAATGATATCCTCATGCCCCTGTCTTGCAGCCCAATAAATGGCACTATCCCCTTGATTATCCACGAGTCCAATGTTCGCCCCCTTATTTGCAAGTGCTTTCAACACCTCCATTTGTCCCAATCCAGCAGCAATATGAACAGCGCCCTCTCCATGTTTATTGGTTTGATTAACGTCAATATTGGCCATAGAGAGAAGCTTATCCAGACCAGCGACGTTCCCTTCCTCAATGGCACAAAAAATGGCGGAGAGTACAAAATTTTCTTCCTATCAAACAAATATGACGGAAAATGAAAGGATATTTTTTTATTTCTACGCTGCGCTTAAAATCATTTATTGAAGGCCAAAGTGAATAAATGATTACAAAAGCAGAATATATGCAATTATATAGGCACATGCATAGATTTATGCATATATAGGTATAATGTAAGTAGTGTATATTATTGCCCTTTCTATTCCATTTTTTACAAGTATTAATTATGCAAAACAAAGTTTATTCATCAGTTTTATATCCACATGAAAATATGCCTACAATGGCATAAAAACTTGTTTGATAAGGGTAGGAGTGACATCAATGCCCTTTGTAATTCATATAGAGTATTTAAAAAAATGGCAGCAATTTTGCAGATATTCTATTGACATTTTATGTTAATTACCTACCTGTATAACTATGACTTTATACTTTGGATACTATAATCTTCATTTTTTTCTTTTGTAATATAGATACTAATTTGATTATGTGTACATACATGTGTATATCTACATCATTTTATTTTTCTATCCTTTTAAGAAGTAGAAATATAATCCAATTAAATAATAAGAGATTTTATTCAACGCTTCCTTGATGATTTATTGTTAAAAAGTAAAATAACTTATCCATCAATGAAACATCAAAAGACATAGATAGGTAGAAAGAAAGAAATGAATCTCTTCAAAAAAACAAAAAAAAAAAAAAACAATGGTATATATTTATACATATATACATTAACCATTTATAAATTCCTTTTCACAAAAAATAACAACACGAAAAAACAAAAAATAATGTAATTCCATCCCTAATTAAATATTTTCAACTTAAATATGTAGACATTTTTTTTGATAAAGAGAAATCCAAAGTCATATATATAGTATAGTATATCGACATACCATACCATATGTATGTTCAGCAATAAATCAATACATGCATACAAAAGTACTCTAGCTTAGATTGATACCAACAGAGTCATTCCTTTGATTACGAGCAATATTTACTTTGGATGGAAAAAGTGTTTAGGGTGAATCAAAATGATTGACGACAATCATACCCTTTCACCTCTATGTCCTAATTCAGTTCTTCTCAAACTTTAGGCCAATAAATAAATTTAAAAAAACACACTTTCAAAATAAGCTCTTATAGAAAAATTGAACATTTCCATCCATGAACATTGTATGTAACTATTGTATCTCGCAACCTTTCCTACCTCAAGTGGAGTGGAGAAAAAAGCTTGAAACTAATTAGTTTTGTATCCAATTACGCCATTCTCTTCAACCATTTGACTTTTTCTTTTATTTGATAGTAGTACTAATAGGAAGGATACGTTTACAGCTTAATAAGTTTTAATTCGAGCTCAAAAAATCAATATACATTAGAAGGAAGGATAGACACATTAACAGTTGACAAAAAAACTCTTGGAAATGTTTAGATGAACTAGTGGGTAATGTGGTATTGAATTAAGTATAAAATGAAAGCTAAAAAGTTTGAGAGGGACTACTATCCTATTATATATGGTGAGTAGCTAAAAATCTGATTAAAAAAAAAAGCTCGACTCCTTTTTTCTTATTAATTACTATCAGCAGTAGTTTCATATAAAAGTATTAGCATAAAAAGAGAGCAAAAAGCTTCTTTTTACATCCATTTATGAACCGTTCTTAAAACAACAGAAATTATATACCAATTGTTTACCATCCCAAATTAAATAATATACACTTAATATCATAAAAACCTCGTAGCAAAAACGAATTGCGCCTCACAATCCGAGGTTTCACTGTATATATTATTTTTATAGCTCCATCAAAAAAAGAAAAGAAAATAATTTAGGTACATAGATGAAGAGTGCTCATTCAAATCGCTCTAAGGATGAAAACAAATATTAAAAAAAGGTATATACATCTATCTGTGGAATCAGAGCTAAAAACATTTTCCTCATATCGTGGGAGGAGAAATTTCAGAAATTTAATATGATTTTTCAAAGTAGTCAAAGAAATGGATATTCATCGTTTTTTAAAAAAAGAGAGTTATTTGAAGAATATTTGAAGTGGAAGGGAGGGGGGATTTTGAAAGACTCCAAATAAAAAATGTAGGAACATAATTTGTAGAATTTAATTGAGCACTGCTCTCAGAGAATGGGGATTTAATGTTTAACGGATTGGCTCAGGTATGCTATCTAATAATGTAAGTTAACTGTCTAGATATGTCAATGCCACAAAGCTGATAGACAACTTTCAACTCGTTGAAAAAATGGTATTTCCTTTGATTTAAAGAAAATGGGTTTACAAGTTAAAAACCTTGAGAGCCCCTGTTTTAGAATATAAAATATTTAAAAACCAATAATAATTATGTACACATATACGCAATATTTATAGAAGGTAATTTCTTTTTTAAAAGACGGGATACAAATTAAAGATTGAGAGAAAATTATGTTTACTCTAAAGAAAAAGTTTCATAAACTTTTTTTTTGTATGTATGTAAAAATAATAATTATAAAACAACAGACTTAATGAAAGGACAAGTGCACTAACAACGTAGCTACTTATTTATTTGACTAATATTTATATGCTAACGAATATGTATTGTATTTAAACAATGTACATACACACATAAAATCAATGGTTGCACAAATGTTCTTCTTATAATTGTCCTTGTTACTTAACACTTTCTTCTACTTAAATTTCTCTGCTCATAAAAAATATATAAAATATAATTTGGACCTCTGGGAACATATAGTATATACATATATAGTACTCTAGCCCTATAAACAGATATTTTATTTCCCTCTTCACATTATCCACATTCAAAAATAATTTACCACTTAATTTACTACCAGATAATTAAATATACTTATCTATGTAGTATAGGCATCATATTTAAAAGATATATAAATCAACTTCTTTTTTTTTTGACGAGTAGTTTTACAGATTATTTACTCATAATTACCATTGAAATTTTAATTGAAGTATCAGAGCTTCAGCACATTTGAATAAAATCAATAGTCGGCCATTTTAATTGAGGAAAAACTACAATAAAGTTAATAGTAGATTTAAATGTTTACTAGCGTGTAGTATTTTTAGGGGTTGGCAATTTAAAGAGTATTTTTTATTTTCCAAAATACGTTATGAGTATTCCTTAATTCTTGAGGGTAATTCTTGATCCATAAAAAAACTTTATCGAGTGAACTTTGAGTCTTTGATATAATATAATCTTCTGACAGGCTTGAAAAAGGGGTAGAAAATATTAGCTTTAAGTTAATATTGTAAAACGTGATGACAACTAACATTCATCAATTTATTATCAGGGTTACCATGTCAATAGTCCCTTTTTTTCATACTCCCAGCAAATATTATTTACAACTCTGCGTACAGCTGTATACGTCACTTCTTACGCCCCCTGTTGACCTTAACAATCTAAACATATATATATATAAATATATAACAAAGCACTGTACAGATCTGAATTCAGAAGTGTAGAGGCATCAAAGAGGTTCTTATTGCTCTTTTTTTGGATCAAAAACTAAATACAAGATCAAAAGTAGGGATGGGACTTTGTTAGAATGTGAGGAAAAGGGTGAAACTTATGGTAGTATTGATGAAATACTTTTTGTTAAAAAAACTCCTGGTTTCATTCTATTAGAAAGAGAAAAATGTGCAACTACTCTCGGGAGAACAATCTAATAAAATTATAACTATATTTAAACTATGACTTTATTATGCATTTTTAACAAAATTTACAAAAAAAGGGATAACTTTTTCTTTTTTCCTCCACAAAAATATATTACAGAATGAGAATAATTAAAAAAAAAAAAAAATACAGCATTGCCAAAAGTTTTCCCTTCTCAAATCTAGGTTTAAAATAGTCAATAAAAATTGAACTTATTTTATTCAAAAAAATATGTGGTAAAATATAAATTGAGTTAATCCAGAAACTTGTGGCCTTCTGGGCCACAATACTTCCATATATGTATTATCATATTTACATTATTTATAGGTACACTCACAAAAATCATATTACTCTACCTAGGTATATATATATATATATATATATGATTGATGGTTGAATAAATCGATTAAAGAAATGAAGATCCTGTCCTCAAGAGAGAAAATGATTCAACTGGCAAAAAAGATCAATAGATTTAGAAATATTAAAAAAGAGAACAAAAGGTATTGAATTAATCAGGGCCTCTCTCAAGGTATGAGGAATAGACGCATAGGTATGCATACATATATGTATATAAATCTGCATTCCTAATTGTCAATATGACTTCATGACATGGCATGGCAAACATATACGATTCTAAAGTCTTTTCTTCTTGTGCATTACTTGATATATGATTTTCGTTTATATGTAGCAACATAACAAAATCAAAATGTGATAATTATTATTTGAGGGTATCCATGTTACAATATTCAACTATAATGTAAATACATTTGTAGATTTATACCTTAACATATATATATATATATATATATATAATAACACTACTACTCCCAACGTGAAAATACTACAAAACATTTCTTTATTTGCTTTGTTTTACTTTGGAAATTTAAATTGAGTTTTTTTCCCCAGTTTTCTTAAGGGTTTTTTTATGTGTGTGTTGAATACCTTTTTATAAATATTTATAAATACAACTCTTCTTTCTTTTATACAAATCTATTTTAGATTCCCATGTTATGTGTACTAACATACATGGAATATGTATGTATGTAGATGGGTTTGTAAGTAGGGATATTTATGCATAGAAATATTACTTGACCCTCAATGAAAAAAAAAAATCCATAAAATTTGAATAGAAGGAATATCTATATTCCGAAATAATCCCGAATAAAATCTCTAATTTTTACCCTTATACCTACTTCTAAATGAGTAAATATTGTTAATTAAAATACACTAATGAACCATACTCAAGGAGTAGCCACTTATGTAATCCTTTAAGCATAAAATCAATTTTCCAGCCACAAAAAATAATAAAAGCAAACTGCAAACAAATTAAGATCAAACAGACCTGAGATCCAAAATTTTTAGAGCCCTCCTTAAACAATTGCGTGGGATTTGAGGATGAGTCCCTACACAAATCATAGAGTGGATCATCCAATAAAAACTCTACAGGATTGGAAATGATCCGAGTACGAGGCGGCTTTCTCCACTTTTTTTTACTCTTGTGAGCAGGAAGAGAGGACTCCAGCTCCACAACAAGGGATAAATCCCTTTCGTGTGTCGGATCCGGATCTGCATCTAGGAGGTCAGGTGGAAGGGATGTGAAGGGTGCATGTTCCTCGAACCAGGGTTCAGAGGAAGAAGAGTAAAAGCCACATAGATCCGCTTTGAGATTTTGTTCCGTGTCTCGATAAATCTTTCTTGGAAGATTAGAGGAGTCCATCATTTTTTTAGTTTAACGTTTTGTTATTACGTATGAAATAGAAAGTTGATTTTTATTTTGACGTATCTCAGGTATAGTTTTTTTTTTTTTTCCTCTTACTTTTTCCTTTTGGAAAGGAAGTTGTTACCTTAATGGTAAAATAATGATAGACTCAACAAACACTCTAAAAAAAGAAAAAGGTTAGTTTTTCTTTTTCGGCCTTTCACGGAGCACCACTAGAAACTATGTACACATAGCGTAACATACTATTGACATGCTACTACTTTCTAAGTCAAGAGTACAACATAGACTACGCGTGTTTTCAATTTTACTTTTTTCTTCTTCTTCTGTCATTGTTAACGTTTTTTTTTATATGGTGTATTTTTTAACTAAGGCCGTTGCTCTCACATTTTCTCCCCTGCTCCTTCTTCAAGTACGACTACAAAACTACCTTGTTCTCCTATTGCATTATGAAAAAAGAGAGAGAGAGAGAGGGAGTGAGTGAGTAAGGAAGTATCCAACTTTGAAATAAAGGACCCATCCACTACTCACATAAATAGTTTTTTCTTCAACACCAAGTCAATAATAATAATAAAAAACTCTTCTCTTCTAACAACAGAAACATACTACATGAGTTATTTTCTCGTATTAAAGCCAATTAAAGTATTCGATTACATAGTATCATTTATATGTAAAAGTCATAATGTAAGGGAAAGAGAGTGACACACACAAAGAGTAAGAGCCTGAATTTACAGATCTATCACCAAATAGATAATAATAATAATAATAATAGTTATTATTATTATACAAAAGATACAGGTTTTTTGCAGTGTTGATATGTGGTCGTATAATTTATCTATTTATATTTCTTTAATATCTTAGATGACACATGATCTATTAAATCAAAGACTATTAGAGTGAGTGAGAGAAGGACTATGTGCATAGATAATTAAGTTAACTCTTGACTTCATCCAGCCTTATAATTCTTTCAACTCTATTACTCATAAATAGCTGAGAGGCTATTAAAAAGGATAGCAAGTGATAATGTAATTAAATCATTTCTTCCGTAGATGAATTTAACAATCCTATAACTTGATTTGAACTTGAATCCACAAGTTTTGAAGAAATGTATAATTGTTGGTTTTGATTTAAGGAAACTTCTTCACAGACTAAAATGGGTAGACCATCGATTTAAATATTTCATCAACTACTTGGAAAATTATTCCTCTGGATTTTGCAATCCAAAAAGGGAAAACTCAGTCTAGATTAATAAAATCTCAAAATTTAATTTAATCTTTGGGATAACATCAACCGTTCACACCTTCACCTTAGATGCACTAATAATAATAATTAGTTCGTTTTTTCTTTAAATTATGTCGATTAACTAATAGACCGTTGAGAAGGAAACATTTTCTTTCTCTCTCTTAGAGAAGAATTAAAAAACTTTTGCCTATATTTGATGTAGATTTTCTTAAAAATGCATAATATAATTATTATATTTTCCCTTGCACTAATGCTATTTTATATGCAAAAGGTTCTCCTCTTTAGAATATTAATACATCTTTCTTCTCCATTCATAATCATATTAGGCAGCTGATTTCAACAAAAAGTTGTCTATCTATAGTACAATATGCCTCACTCCCACCTTTTCCTCGTGTTCTACAAAGGTTGTATCCCTAATCATAATACACTAATTATAGTGACCATTCGAATCTTCAGGAGCTCTTAAAGTCTGGTTTGGTTGTAGCCGAAAGTTTGCCTTTGAGGAAGGATGGGTATTTTGTTGATAAAATTAAATAATATCAACTGATGTCTATCTATGGGTAAAATGTTGAGATATTGTTGAGTTTGAGGAAGAAAAGAAAAATATCAGTTGGGCCCACTACCTTGATAATAATCTATTTTAATTCACTCTTCTCTATATCGTTGAGGCAACACATTGCTATAATTGTAAGTAGTTCCCTTATTTATTATTAAGAAATCATGATTGTTGGGAAAGTGTATTTTCCATTCTCCTGGATTTCCGACAATTTGCTTTCAGTGGTCTTAGTTTATATCAGTTATTGAGTGTTTTTTTTTAATTTTGACAAAAACTATCAGTCAAATAAAATATAAATATCAGATAGTAATTGTAGGCACGCTCACTCACCTTAACAAAATGCCCATTCCTACTCAGGGGTTATGAGTAGAAATGGGCATTTTCTAGAGTGCAAGGAGAAGGGAAGTAGCGAGACTTATTGTACTATTCATACCCTTATTAACATCAACTGCCAGTTAGATGATTTTAAGGGATGAAAAATATATTACTGCTATTGGGAGTGGTGTA
Organism: Lepeophtheirus nordmannii; assembly: GCA_963680855.1. Classification (NCBI taxonomy): domain Eukaryota; kingdom Metazoa; phylum Arthropoda; class Copepoda; order Siphonostomatoida; family Caligidae; genus Lepeophtheirus; species Lepeophtheirus nordmannii. The sequence goes on along the minus strand of OY804521.1, from coordinate 18,623,936 downwards.
ACTTACAATGTATGTTTAAAATAGTTTAAGTGCTGGAAGAATATATAAATTTTATATGTATCATAATTTTCTTATGTATTTTTAACAAAACTTTCAAAAAAGGTAGGGAATCATTCTTTTATTATTCTTCCCCCCCCCCCCTCATCGGTTTAACAATGAATGAACGTAATTTCCAAAAGAGAGGAAAACTACCAATCGTTTTTCCTTTTCTAATCATAAAACTGCTATTTTTCTCTACAGAATGCCCATCCCTACCTATGAGTGGTAATATTACTCAAACAACAAGATACTATGTCGGCATTCTGCTAGTAAATGGGTCCCATGATTTTGAATAAACAAAGGTACGCCTTTTCATGGAGCACTCGGGGAATAAGAGAGAAACATCTCTCAAGGCAAGAAGAGAAAAATAAAGTCTTGGGGTTTACATCCATGCTCCTGATTCCGGCTAGGTTAGCGAATAGAATGTAACTAGTACCGTGAAATAATGCAATCGATCCCATGGTTTCCTCCAATATCAGATTCATGATACTGAGTTCATCTCCCCAGATTCTAAACCAAACCAAGAGATCCTCAGGGGTTTATCCGAGCCCAAGGGGCTCCAAAACTCATATTGGCTGTGATTCATTAACTATCCAACGGTGTGTTATAGTTCTCTAGTGTTGTCTGCTCCCTTCGCCAATTTCAGGCTCATGATTTTCAAATGTTCCATCCCCACTTCAAAATGCCGTCCCATTTCAATTAATTTAAAAATAGTGGCATTTGACACTCTTCCACTTCAAAATCTAATAGATACAAAATAAGTTTTATGGGAGGGAATCTTGGGATCTCAAGTGGGTTCACTTACAATTGAGTTAAATCCAATTCACCGATGCAAACAGAAATAACAAATTTTGAAATAAACAAATAAAAAACTTTGTCTGTAAACTCATAAGCGAGCAATTGAATGCACTAATTACAAAAACTCTAATTACTTTTTTTTTTTACCTCAGGTAGGTACACTTGAGATTTAACGATATAAGTTAATAAGTGTTCAATCGATATTGGTCTTTTAACTAGATTTTATTTAAGGGAGTAATGAAAAGTATCCCTTTATGGAGGAACAAATAAATGAGCTAATGTAGATTTCCAATACACCGATAAGCATATTTTAATTGATTTATGGAGTAAACGGGTTTTATAAAGACTTTCCATAACCTATAAAATGCACTTCAATCTCTTAAGAATTGTGTATATCCTTCATGAACTATAAACTTATTGAGCATTCAATATATATACATATATATTTATAGGTATAGAAAAAGGGATAAAAATAAAACACTTAAATTAACCATAATAATGATGAATACAGCTTTCCTTCAGTGGAGCTTTTCCTTTTTTTTTCTTTGGTGCGCCATCTGAATCCACATTTTTCAAATTTTCTGGATCCGACTAGAATAGAAACCTTTAATAAATATGGTTCTAACTGCCCTACCATCATTAATTGTTATTTATCACTAACATAACAATAACTTGTGTACATATAAATAAATAGACCAATCAAATAGGCCTTTCTTCAGGAATGGACTCCCGTCCATTACTGCTAAAAGAAACCCAAACTTTTTGGAGAAAAAAAAATTGAATTTTTCTGATCACATGACGACTGGATACCATTCTCTTGAACCCTTTATATTATACTATATGGGAGCGGGTTAAGATCAAGACATTTGCTAAGATGGCAAACAATTTCATTAAGCTGAAGAAGTAATAGATTTTTTCTTATGACATTGACCCTGATGTGATCTATTTAAAAAAAAATACATCCACTTGACCACTATCTACATACTTTTGAAGATCCTAATCGGAAATTGTAGGGACGTTGAAATGAACCAGTAAGAGATCATTCAACGACTTGGTCAGAAGGAAGGCTCCACGTTTGATATACTTTACAGCGCTGAAACCTCTTTTACATTCCGTACTCTTACATGGTAAAGTAAGAATAAAGTCCTTCATAGGATGAAAAATCGACACTCCTCTACTTGAAGAGTCCCATGATTTTAAATAAAAAAAAGGTACACCCTTTTCATAGAGGGAGCATCGAGCACTCGGGGAATAAGATAGAAAAAGAAACTAAAGAGAGAAACATCCATCGAAGGGACAAGGGAAAATGGGATATTTCCATGCTTCGGACTCCGTCTCAGGAAGGAATAGAGTACAGCCAGGGAAATGAGATAATGCCATAAGTCCTATTGATTCCTCTCTACGGACTCTAACACAAGGCAAAGGATCCTCTGGAGTCTATATATCTATCTATCAATCTATCATAAAAGAAATAACAAAGAAGTTAAATGTCAATTCTACATATTGTCATAGATGCCAGTTACAAAAGAAAATATTCATCAAAATATTTTTTTTTCTTTTGCACATAATCTATTTATATGTGTACAAAAGTGATGCATTGAACAAGTATGATTCTTAATATTTATTATACTTTTGTACAATATCTACAAGTAGCTACTCTCACAAGGTTCATTCATCTTTCCAATAAAATTAATGAATAAATAATAATTGCTAAATATCCTTACATATGGATGCTTGTCAATATCAATTAACAGAAGTTTTATTTATCTTAGCTTTTTCAATAGATAGTTATTCTTCTCCATAACTACATATATATTGGTAGTATCTAAGTGAAAAAGGCCCTTTCTTTTTTCACGTATGTATATAACATATTTCCTCAATGGATGATGATAAAAGTACATATGAGGGATCGATATTTTTATAAGAATTTATTGTTTTATTACTTATGTTAATGAATTTAGTCATGCATTTAGAAATACATGCTTTTTGTTTGAGACATACCAGGTCTATACCTATGAAATAATACCTTACTTTTCAGTTTTTAACGTTTATTGTGAAAAAAGGGTGACACATTTAATCTTTAAAATAATAACCATAGCTGAGGACACATTTTTTCCATCTCTGAGGCAATTTGCTGGTGCCCCACCAAAACAATTGGCCGTCTTTGGCTGCAAATCGATCATCGAGTCATTTTTTGACTTCTGCGTGAGAATTGAAGCGCTGTTTTTTTTAATGCGTGATCCATCCATGCGAACAAGAATAATTTGGGCGCCAAGTTTGTTGAGTAAGCTGTACGCACCGACGGTTCCCAATCATACGTCTCCACCACTTCTCTTGTTCGATGTGTTGGTGCATTGGCATCAAGAAAAATTACTTGGTGACACCAATCGGAATATTTTGTGTCTTCTTGGCGTATATTGCTGTTCAAATCGGTCAATTGTCGTTGGTAGTGTGCACTGTCAACTCTTTCATATGGGCTTAACAACTCGTACCAAACCATGCCACGCTGATCCCAGAAAACACAGAGCATTGTCTTTCAGACGTTTTCCACATTAAAATTCCCACTTTGGAATCTTTCAAACCACCTAAAGTACTGTGAATTGCTTAGAGCATGTCCACTGTAAGCTTCTACAAGCATTTGATGTGCTTCGGAAGCTTTTTCATTCAAATGATAACAGAATGTCAACAAAGTCCGAAAATCGAAGTTTGAAAGCACGAAATTTGACATTTTTAAGAACGAACAAAAATGCGTTGTTGTATGAAACTTTACAAACAATGAACTGGATATTGTTGTCAGACGAAAGATGAAAAAAAAGAAGACATTTGGGATGGTTGAAAAATACTCCTAGCGAGATCTGTTACCTTATATGTGAAAGTATCATTTCATAGATATAGACTTAATAAAAATCACCGAGTTTGACTTGAGACTTGTAATTTAAAACGATTCTGATTATAATTAATAACAATTTGATTGGAGTATTCTTGTTTATGTTGGAGCTGCAGTTTTAGAATAAAGAAGAGTGTCAATCCACACTTTTGGACTGAGTCCCTTTTATAAACGTTGAACAGAAACTCAACTTTTTGAAAGTGAAATGAAATTATATTTAAAACATAATTATGTATATTAATCCTTGAAGCTATAAACTGTTTTATTCAAAATTTGAAAGGAATAAATCAAAGTGGATTATTAGTAAAGGAGCCAAGAGAAATAATGATGATAACCAACTAAACTAACTTAGTTCTTTATGTATGTATTTAAGATTTAAAACCATCAATCTTTCACACAAAAACTCAAAAACCTATCTGCATGTTAAAGAGGTAGTAACAAAAAAATAAGAAAAACTTAAGAAAAAATATTTAAATCTTATACAGGAAAGAAGAAACCAAAGAAAACAAAAAATACCTCATCCATCTTGAGAATGTCACTAGAATGTAATTAGTTAAGATATGTCTAACAAAATAATGTATCCGTGGGTAAGAAAGCATTCACTACAAAGATTTCCCCTTTTCTCAAAGGGCTTACTTCTTAAATACATATGAGATTTTAATAGTTCACATGTCTTTTACATTTTTTTTTCATTTGATGACCCATGAAGTGAAGAATTGGCATGACGTTTTTTTAGTAGAGCAATTGAAATCGAAATACATTTTAGTCAAAACTTCTTCAATGTCATTTAGTATGATAATAGTTTGAAGAGCCAATGTTTGGATCGTTCATAATATTTCTATCAATTATTATTAAAAAAAAGTTATAAGTAAATAATTAGGGAATTCTACAGTAAACGACATCGGTTTACCGATGTCCATCCCTCTCATATGAAAGATACAAAGCCAATGAAGAAGAGGATGAAGATCTTTGCATTCTTAAATTTATTAAATGTTCAAAAATGAAACTAATTGTTGATACTAACTATAAAATTAGGTAGGACTTAAGATCAATCTCTACTGTAGTAACACATATATCCCCTTGTGTGGTCGTGTTCTTTGCCGTATATATGTTTTACTTTATAATGTATGTATGAACTACGGTAAACAGCAGTAGACTCTCTTAACTTAACTTAATAGTAAACGACATTGTAGGTATAAATTATGAACCTACAAATGATTAACCCTTTCTATTAGATTTTATTTGAGCTGTGACCCTAATTGAATAGCTCATACTATCAATTGAAGCTCCTTCTTGAAGTTATTTTTTTTTCAACACATAATAAAAAATATTTATGAAAAATTATTCTATGCAGTATATCAAAATAAGTACTGGGCTCAGTGCAAATACTGTTGTTTTCTAAGTTTATAATGATAATTTTAATTTAATTTATTTTTTGTCCTCAATAAAATATAAACAAGAAACAAAAAATTATGTACGGTACTAAATGTTTTAATCCAGTCAAAATCTAATGTGAAAAATATAAATTGAAGAACAAAGAACGGTTGAATTTACAAACAATAAATTGAATCCAAATTTGGTTTAATTATTAATATTACTTCTTAGATGAGAGAATATATGAGCATATTTTGACTACTTTCTCCTGAGAAAGAAAAAAGTATCCACATAAAATCTCTAAGTTGAGTATTTTATTAATTAACTAATTTTGTAGATTCTTAATGGAGATTTCAGTAGATACTTTCAGCCTTCAAAGTGTTTACAACTCTCTTGTACATATATGTACATACCTATGTTAGAACAAAAAAGTCTATGTGTTCCAAAAAAAGAAAACGTTGTTGAATCGACACTTCCACTACTCCTATGTATTTAAATACTTTGTCAACGAACAAAACAAACGCAAAAAAATATCAAAGACTCAAAAGATGAAAAAAAAAAGAAGAAAACTCTTTGATGTTTACATAAATAGACACAGAGAAATCATTTACAGAACAATTCTTACAGAAGTGGGTAAATGTTGACACTACATACTATCTTGATACAAATGGCATATGTACTTACGTTTAAAACTTTGAATGTTTAAAAAGCACATATAACACTATCCATACTATATAATATCTTTTAAAGGGACATTATATATATATATATATATATATATATATATATATATATATATATATATATATATATATATATATATATAAATATTTACATTTATAAATATGTACATGAATAAGGCTTAAGGTATATCCAGAGGTATGTACAATTTGTAGTGTAGCCCCTTCAAAGGAACTGTACACGTAACCATAGTTTTTGCATTTCCTACGGTTGCAAATCAATTAGAGGGAAATACATACATATTTTAACTAGTATTGAAATTTAATTCAAAACTACATATTTCCCGAAATTGCAAATAATATCTATGTTATTGGCTTGAAGGATAATTTGATGATTCACTTTTTCATAGAGTTACATATGCATATGCATACATAAATATTATAATGAGGCCTTGATTCTATGAAGTATGTAGCTAACGTAAATAAAACTTTTTCAATCCCGTGATTTCTTAAAATTTAATTTCATACTTCAATTAAATATGACTAAAACCAATTAATTACAATCCCCAAATGGATTAGATACATACCTCTTCGTTGGCTTTAGTCCCTGCCTTCATATTCGAAACAATGGGCGGAGTACCAGGGCATACAGGCTCATCCCTTCCATTCCCACGTAGCTTTGAACTACGAGATTTCGAGAGTTTGTTACAAAGAGCTACAACTCGCATGGAATGCTGTAAAAAACGTAGAAAAAAAAGAAGGAATCAAAATATTTATTGTGAAATAGTTGCATTAGAAAAATCTGTAGAATAATAAAATGAAGAGAAAATCTTTAAAAAAAAATCGGTTTTTTCGTTGATTTTACATTAATAAAGATATTTTTTTCTAACCTCTTCCCACTTCTTTATGTACCTTTATTTCTTTATAAATTAAACACACAAATAAACCTATGTATATTTTGATGTGTAAAATCCGATATTACTTATTGATTTGGAAAACAAAAAAGTAAAGTCTGCAAGAATTATCGAAAAATATGAAAGAAAGTCAATTTAAGTCAATATTTTAACAATGATTGCATATTCAATTAGATCAATTCTATTTTTTTTGCACCATCATTCCTATTGCGGATTTGAGATACAAAATACATATGTACATATATACTTAATTGTTACATAATCATTCACGCTACATTTATCGGTTAAACTTGATCAAAATAAAGAATAAACCTTTTTGCAAAATGATTATAAAGTACTCCCTACAGAGTTTTCCCACTCAATTAACTCTGTGAATTTATTTAAATCATTTTTTTGGTCATTTTAGGGCTTTTCAGTTGAGTCAGTCCATGTTTAAAATAGTAACAAGGGACAAGAGAAGAAGGAAAAGAAAAATCGATTGCTTTTTGAACACGATGACTATGGAAGATTCCTTCATTCTCTTCAACTACTACTATCTAACACTACATACAAAGCACTTTCTTGTGACATAAGAGGATTTAAAAATAAGATTTTCATTCAGAAATGTGATGAAAAGATTATATTATATTATTTGACAATACTTATTTCTATTTGAACTAAAGTCGTTTCAGACAAGACGAGAATACTCGAGAATGGTAATCTTATTTTGAACATTTACAAATAATAGAGAAGGACATACTTGTACAAAGACCGTAAAGTGTGCAGAAAGCCATTGATAACAGAGTTTGAGTAGGGGGGGGGGGGATCTTACTTTAATACCTATCGATTTGAATATTGCGTATAGAGTTTGTATTTAAAAACTAATGCTATTTATAGAATGAATACTAAAAGAATACGGAAGAGAAAGCAATAAATATATGTACACTTTTAACACACTCTAGCTGGGAGTTAATTTTGATGCATTGTTGGCCATTAATTATTAATTCCCCTGATAAAAAAAGAAAAGAAAAAAGAATGAGCTCAAATTGGTTCTTCGAACCGAGAACATTCCTATTCCAACCCCGGTGATTGGAGCATCATCATCTACCTGCCACCTACAAATTACTTTAATATATTTTCTTTATATCAAAATAATATTAATAAAGTATCAAGTTCTCCTATGTACCTTTTGCCGGTCAGCTCTTGACTTTCTACTCCCCCCCCCCCCCCCCGTTTTTTTAGTGTTTCTGGGGTGTCAATGAGTATGAGTCAATTTAGCTGCTGTTCTCTACTATTATAGATAGCATTGTGTCACAGTTGGGAAGAAAATTAACTAATATTGATTAATTTAGAGCTTTCTTTTCTTTTGGATGAAAGGTTGAGAGGTATTTACGTATTTACGTTGATGAATGCTGCCTATATTTCGTTCTCTATGAGCCTATGTATGTACATACCCTTCATATTACGTAGTCCATTATGAAAGAATTCTACATAATTATTGCTCAGGGAAAATCTTACTCAAATACAAAGGAGGCCTTGAATATTTCCTCGAAGTAATTTATAAAGGATAACTTCCTTTGATCCTTATTGTTTTGATAAAGTACCTATCTAGAACGAACTAACTCAGAGAGGGAACTTTATATTCAATTCCCTCGTTCTTCATATGGCACGTGGGGTCACATATATATATATATATAGGGATATATATAGGTTTATTTATTGGAAATGGATAATGATTTTCCAAGGAATATACACAGAGCCATCAAGTAATAAATTACTTATCCTCAAAAGACTTTGATTTAACTTTTCCTTTATTAGAATAGATATAAAGAAATAGGCGAACAGAAGATAGGAGTTGGTGTACATTATACATATTTGCGACGATTCCCCCTTATTTTGCTCGTGGAGTCATTTCATCTCCCCACTTAATTTCCTACTACGAAGGATAATCAAAAATTGTAAAAGCTTTATTCGCATTAGGAGCTAAGCTCTTAATGCCTCCTCCTCCTCCATTTTGCTCCTATTTTATTAAATAGCAAAATGAGACATAAATCTATGTACTCGTATAACCATGTAATAAATATATGTATGACTCTATGCATAGATGGACACAAAGCAAATGTCAATAAAATAATGGAAAGTTTCACAATTTTACAGATCTACCTTTGTAACACACTATATATTATATACATATAGTAAACTACTATGAGTAAAAACTACCGGGAAATTTGAATATATTTTCTGCATATTCCAATAGGGATAAGTGTTTCTGTTTTTAAGTTGGCAGTACTCTTTCTGACATATGTGTCAAATTATACGTCAAAATATTCATTAGTGTTTGAGGTACATACACGTCTTTTTGTGAAGAGATAAAATCGATTTTTTTGTTTTTTTTTTAAATCTGGAAGATTATGACTAAAATACAATTTAGAGGAATGTTTTGAAACCAAAAAAATATCAAAGGAGTATTCATTGCAACTTTTTTAATTTTAACAACATTTCTTTTAATTACATTTTAATCTTTTTGAAATTTTGCGAGTCTGTTGGTTATATAAAGAAACCGACCATCCGATTTTTAATTTAATAGCATATCTAAACTCAACAATTGTTGTCCTGTAATTATTGAATTAATATAAATTTTATATCTGTTTTGAAAATTGGCAAAAACGTTGGCTAGTTTGAGGGGAAGGAAATGAATTTTAATGATTAAATAAAGATTTTTTGCATTCCCGATATTTTTTGCCCATGGTGGTATATGTGTCATACAGTTTAACCTATTTCATTAAAAAACATGGCGTTTTAGAACGGACTTGAGAGCTTTGAACGTGTACATTGTATATCTATTAGACATGTGACACTCACAAAATATATATAATTACGTATACAAATATAACTATCACACTCATTTATGTACATAAATATTATATTTATGTAGATTGCATGTCTTTTCCTTCCAAATTGATAGCTGATGTCACATGGCAGGTGTTTTTGTTTTCTTTTGACTCCATGATCTGGCTTGACTTAGACACACCGAAGTTCAACATATTTAAAGATAATAGAAGTCAATTGTTTTTCCACCAATTACATTTTGTCAAATGTCAGAACTGTTCCCGAAGTCTGGTTCAATTTGTCAGCTGTCCGTGAAGACAGTAGGAACAATTTAAAAATTGTCTAAGTTTGAGTTTCTTTTCTAGAATTTCTGGGAACTTAACACCAACAGTAAATTACCATTTAATTATTTCATAATGAATTAAGCTTCTTTTATAGATTTTATAATAGAAAAATTGAATATATGTATATAATGAATTGATTATTCATATGAGATGATTGAGGTCTATAACCATTTATGATCCTTGGCTAATGAATAAAAAAAAATACCAAAATGTTACAAATTATTGAAAAGGACTTTAATAAAAGATAATTTTAATTTTTGTATCAGGAACTTAATTTTTGTAAGTGTGTACAGGATGTTTCATGTCTATTGCACTAAATCTCTTTTTTTCCCCATGTATACAAGAACGGATTGAAAAAACTTTTTGATTCACTTAAATGAAAAAAAAAGTTGAGATTTGCAAAAATATTCTATATTAACAATATAAACCTCTTATTTTAGGGATAATTGCTAAAGTTTGAGTATCAAAACATGAAGAGTCATTGTTCTTAGAATAGTTTTTAAATTATAAGGAATGACGTTGACCCCTGTATGTGTGAAATCTACATATAATAAGGCAAACTGTTGAAAGGGCCCTTTACTTTGCTTGAAGTTAAATCCCTTTGTGTATCAAACTATGTAAATATACATTTATTCATTTCTTAACAATGCTTTGTTTCATAAAAATATTTTTTCACCTTGAAACGAACTTTGTCAATACCTTTCAAGAAAATAAATATTTAATATTGTATATAGTGATCATGATTGAATTTGCAACATAGGTTTCCATATTTTGCAAATGCTTTTATCCTTTTCTCTTTTTACGTAATGTTATTTTTACATTTATGCCCTTGTAGTTTTAACAACAGTGATAACTTTTCTTTTTACTTTTATTCTATACAGGTTTAATGTAAATTTATGTGTTTATATACTTACCCATAATTGCACCCATAAAAAACTAAGCCTACCAACATACAAACAAGAGACAAAATGGAATAATAAAGTATTAGTCGTGCTACTAAGTAGAACGAGGAGAAAGCAAGGCTTTTTTTTTACAACAAATGCATTAAGAAAATACAAAAACATCAAAATAATTTAATCACTCTGCAATTCGTTACTTTAAAATTTATAAACCATAAAAATGACAATAATCTTATTTTAAAAATATGTATGTGCAGTGTTTACTTCTCAAGATGTACACTAGATGGTGCAACCGTATATATGCAAATGTCAATAATTATTATTGGAGGAGCACAATATTTAACACGAAAATATAACTTTTGATTTAGACTCGTTAAGGAACTTTAAATCGGTCCTTGAAAAGCTTTTTAAGCACACACTCTGAAATTCATACTTTTTTAAAACAGTTAAGTACCCTTGTTACTCAATAGAGTATTAGTGTTGTGCTCAAGATAGCACCTCACCCGTTATCAAATTGTTGTCAAGACTTAAGGGATTGAGACCAAGGGAAAAAATGTTCATTTTTTTTCAGAAAATAAAGTTTTTAATGTTGTTGCTTTGGCTTTGGTCTTTACACCAAGGCCAAGACTTTGAGGACTCAAGATGATCTTAAGAACAGTATCACTATTGAAAATTCTTTATTTTGTAGTTTGTTTACCAAGATTCAGCCTCTCTGCAACATCTTGGGGCTATGAATATTTAGTTAGTTTGCTATTGCCATAGTAGCTATTAGGGTCTGAGCGTTATTTGCTTAGTTGTCTATTTACTATGGCCCACTATGCCTCCATCATCTTACGGTATATTTGGATAGATTGCCTCTGCCTTATCAAATTATTTGAGTAAAACTTAAAGTACAAATCTTTCATTGTAATGTACGCATTTTTATTGTGAGGTTCTCCTCTTTTTTGACATCCTCTCCGGCTATTTTTTAATTAAATGTAAATTCAAAAAATGTTCAGTTTTATGTTAGTTAGGGTTCAGTTCAAGTTTTGTATGATGGGTTTTGAAAAAAGGAACATTAGTGCCTTTAAAGATAAAAAACCCTTCACAATTTCCACTTGATCTACCTAAACTGACTACACATCTTTAATTGACTTGGCCTATCACATTTTAAAAATGGCAGTGGGATGGCCATCTGTTTTCTTTTTGGACATCAAAACATGTTTACCCTAACCTATCAGTTTTGATCAAATTATACGAATAGTTTGTTATTTATGTCTTATTTAATGCTCTTATAAACGTCATTTAGTAAGTTTGTTCCATTAAATAACTTTTGTATTCGATTTGGGGGTATTTTTAAGATTTAGAACCAAATAGAGTACCAAACATTCATCAACTCTACCTTTGGCCTTCAAAAGAGGGGTAAATGTCTCCTATTCAGTGCATAAATATCAATATGTATTCCAATATTGATATTTATACTTTTGCAAAGGATGCTGATAAATAAGACCCTCATCATATCTTTTAATAACTGTCCTGCATTATTATTTAATAAATATATATATTAATAAAAGTTGATGAACAAACTTTTACTCTTGAATTATTTAACATCCCCCCCCCCTCCTAAAAGGATTGTACGATTAAAAAAACATTTATAAATAAGTAAGAAAATGGAGTTTTTAATTAACCTTTTTCCTCATATGAAAGGAAACTACATATGTATCTAACCACATTATATAAAAACATTATTTAAAAATGTTAGAATTAGACAAACAAACCAGAATCAAATTAATATACTTAATATTCATTAATACTCTGAAACAATAAACCATACATACAAATAAAGGTATGTATGTATTAATGATGCAAAATTTTCAATTAATTATGCCTGTCTACCTATATATGTACTTAGATACATCTATCTACTTACTTTTAATAAATGTTGATAGCTGCATACATTAATTATATTATTTCTCTCAAGAGCTTAAATTAGGTATAATCTACATACATATGTATGCAAAGCTATTAGATACTTTTTTAAAGTACCTAAAAAAAATCTAATATTAATCTTCGTCTTATAAATAGTTTCTTTCTTTTTAAAGCATTTTTCAAGCAACAAACATTTGCTCTAATTTCTTTATACCAGAGTACAAATTAGTAGTCAACTAAATATGTAAGTCGCCAAAATCCTACTTCTTGGAGAAGGTTTTAGATTCGTTGCAGGCTTTCTAAATATGATTTTTTTAGTCATAAAGGGATACCAGGGAGAGCTCTCTTACATTTTTTACTCTTGACTCAATGGCTGGGAGTTGTTTTGACCGAGACGCATACAAATTTAACAAAGCATATCTACATTTGTTTACTCTTAATCCAATTTACTTATGGATAGTATAAGTAGGTAATTTTTTCACAAATTGTACAGGAATACAAATATTGTAAATGTCTCTGAAGCTCTGGACAATTGCAAACGTACTTGGAGACGGTGAGAGTCGTTTATAAATCATGCTTTTAATTAGTAGCTCTATTTTCATTTTGTAGAAATAGAGATTGAGATAGTTTTTTAGAAATATACATATATGGAAAATATGCCTTTAAATAATCATAGGAGTTGGGAGAGGGAGACCAAGAGGCTCTTGTCCTTCCAGTTTTTCAAAAATATGAAAAAAATGAAAAATTAGGTGTTACATTAGGATTGCCTGATGTCTTTTACTCTACGCTCTAACAAATATGAACAAACATGTATTAAATCAACATGCTAATTTATAGTCATTATTTATTTTATATAATCTGTATCTCGTAACCCAGTTGATTTTGACCCACTGAAACAAAAAAATTGTCTCTACAAATGAAGTGATTTGTCAAAAAAACAAAAAAAACACTTACACTCCATCTGATTTACTCTTTTCTTAAAACTGAAGTCTGTTAATCTGATAATGAGTTGGACAAGGTGAAAAAAAAAAAAAAATATGACTAAGTGTTACATTTGTCCATTTTGAGATAAGTCAAAATATTTGAACATATGTACGTACCTAAGTGCCTATATACTAAGGGACTGTTTAAATATAAATTTTTTTATGTAGAGCAAAGTCATTAGGGGAGACGAGGGGATGAAGGTATTCACTATATGGACATCAACTGTGTATTATCCACAGATATTATAATTAGGAATGTGACTATTGTATAATGCGAGGAGAAAATGGAAGCGACACCTATGGTACTATTGATTTAACACACATAATATCATCAGCTGCCCATTATATGCTTTTGTGTGTGGGGGGGGGGGGGAGGGGATGAATTAGTTAATTGATTAGTATTACTATCCAAGGAAGAACCTTATATTTATATATATATATATATCAGATATTGCTTAAATACATTTTTTTAAATTGGAACAAATGTAGGGGATAATTATTTAATTTTTCTCTCGGAGGGAGATTTTTCCTACACAACGATCATATAACAAATGAATATAAATTCAAAAAATAAGATAAATATCAACCGTTTTTCCTTTTCTAATCATAAAACTGTTGTTTTTCTCTAACATTTCCTTTAGATATAATGCTTAACTAAATCCAAGGTTTTGAACTCAAATATTGCTTTCTGTTCTATTAAAGTAAGACTAGCTATTTTCTACTCTTTCAAACTATAAATTAAAGGCTTTGGAGTATTTTTCCCCCCACTCAAAATCAACTTTCTCCAATGATTGTTATTATAATCAAAGTACAAAAAAAAAATACTTTTGCTGAGATCCAATCAAAATATATTAACATACATACATACATATATATATATAATATGTATTAATAGAACAGCTATAGGTAAATGTCAACGTTTAATATAAAAATATTCAGGTATGATATACATATTTAATGATGGTAAATCTTCTATATATAGAATAAAGTGCAATGAACTTGTAAGGCTTATGTTGACAGTGACTCTGAGAAGACACTTTATTGGGCCTGAACAAACAGTTAGGTAGTAAATGGACAATGACTTGATGGTATGTATGTAGTTATATCTCAGAATGAAAATGTAATTGCACATCTGACGACCGTGTACACAACGTGTTGTAGCTATTTTTTTGAAGCTGGACATGATCTCTCCTACCACAAATATGAAAACATTTGTGTTCAGAGAGCCTCTTCATTTGGAAAAGGAGATTTGTTAATGTTTAAAGATCCATAAGGTTTTTCGAATAATTTATCAATGCTCCATGTTGTTTTGTGTAAACAGTCTCTACACATGTACAAATTCACCTTCATACAATGAATGAACTATGAGAAATAATATTCTACATTTGTGTATATATATACCTTGAGACCGATTCTACAAATGTATATGTAGATACACAAAAACATATGTAACATATGTTTTTGTGCTCGACATAATGGGTAGAACACGTTATGCAACTTATATTAAGTAATTTTAATTAAAATTAACTTTAAATCCATCTATATATATATATATATATATATATATATATATATATATATGTATATAAAATATGAACTAATCATATTTCGTATGAATGATTATGTTTCGCATACCAAGAGTAAAGTTGAAAGTTGGGTATTGGTTTTTTTTTTCACTCTAATATCGTTTCAGACTAGGCAAACTGTAGTGTAGTCATTATTTCACAATTCTTGAAGAAAACACATCTTTTAAATATATATGTACATAGATAAGCTTAAACATATGAAATAAGTTATAAGTAGGCATTTTGTTGAGGAGAGAAAGCATGTCCACAATTACTATCTGGTACCTCTGCCTTTTATCTACTGATTGTTATTTGACAATATTATAAAACATAGTAGCTAATTATAATTGTAGGAAGCTCTAAACTCAACGACACAGAGGACTGGGTTAATATTGATTATCAAGTTAGTGATAACAACTGATATTTTTGCTTTCCTTCCTTAAACTCAATGATATCCCAACATTTTGCCCATGTATAGTTATAAGTAGAAATGTAAAAAATATGCTAAATGCCGCGTACGAGATTTTGTGGAGTTGGCATCTTTAACAGTACTTTTTGTTTTCCAAAGCTGTTATCATTTTTCCTTTATTACTACTGAGGGGAGAACATCTACAATAGCAAATACAATGTTAGAAAACGGCCCATGTTCTCGTAATTATTGTTAGTTTACGACTTGTAAGCTAAAGATATATAAATTTCTGACATTAATTTGAGTTAATTTTCTGCCTCTCATCCATAGATTGTATACATAATGTTATTGTTTATTATTGATGTCTTCATTTGTATATGTATATAATGGAGAATAGCAGCTTGTAGATCAGTAAAACGTCATGACAGCTCAAACTACTTCCCTCTCAACATTCATCAAATTGTCAGAGTTACCAGGTTGATTTTCTCTTTTTTTTTATTTTACACACCGTATTAGCATATTTTTTACATTCCTAGTTATAAGTATCAATGTAACATATATAAACAGATACTTATTTTCTATTATTATAGTGATACGCTCAAATGAATTAAATAAAAGCTGTATTCGGACTAAATAATAAAAGTGTCTTCGTATTCCCTAAGTATTGAAGAATCAACGACAGCATGATATTAGCTAACACGATGTCTTATTTACAGCGAGCTTTTTTGTTCACTCGCAACCTCGACTCTTAAAAGGGAAAAGAAAATTTTGGAAAAACAACTGCATATCTGCATTTTCCTTGTTGCCAACTTTTTAATATTGGACGGAGTTATTATTTAAATATACTTTACATTTATAAATATAGAAATCAATCTTTAAGACTTATATAATATTCAAAAATTCAAAAAAAGAACGCACAATCCTTGATTTAATATATGTATCATAAATCAAAAGAATCAACTGATAAACAACAGCTGAAAGGAGAATACATAGTGTTTTGTCGATTTTAAAAAGCTCGTCGTGGTTACATGTTTTATTACGTTATCTGAGGCTATATTTTTTCGCTCACCACGAATGCTTTGTTTTTTTCCACAACTCCAATAATCGTAACAAGTACATATTATTTTTAACTAATTGTGTCTTAAAAAATGAGGGAGCAAGTCAAACTTTTTTTTGCCTCATGACTCAGCAGGGTAGGTTTTAACATTCAAAACTTTTAGGAGAGCTTTGTAAATTACATACAAACGATAAATTTGGACTCAAATATTGCTTTATGTATACTATTGAAGCAAAACTAAATTGTATAGGTAAATGTTAGGATTTTAATTTGCACCACGTTAGTATTTGATTGAAATGAGGTACATTTATAAGTTCACATTTAATTTATGCACTAAGCATGAACAGATTGAAAAATTAATAAATTACACACACCTCACAAATACATTTATTTGATTGGAAACTACATGTTAAACTCAGATGGTGATTAAATCAAGAAAGGGGATTATACAATACAATGTATGTAAATACATACGTTGAATTAATCATTATTACTTAGGGATATTTTTCAATTACATAAACGACTTAGCGTTACGATAGTATATATATATATATATTTTTTTTTTTTTTTGATATTAAATTCATAATCTAATACATTACTCCTATTACCTATATCTTAAAATGTATTCAAAATGTAATGTAATGTATTTTTCTCCTCTAGGCAATGTATAATGATATATGACCATCCATTCATCCATGAAAATAGTGAAATTGAAAGAGAGAAATCTTTTACATATTTACAACATATATCTTTCAAAAAACAAAGAAAATTTAATAAATTCATTCTTAGAAAAAATGCACCTTAAATTTAATTATAAACAAAAGTTATTAAATTATGAAAGTGCATGCCTAACTTTGGTTATGAAATTTCTTTTTTTGTTGAATTACATTTAGGACTTGCTTTTATCTGGATATCTGGAGTATCATATATATCCCTGAGGATTTAATACCTGATACTAAGGATGTGGTTCTTGAGGATCCGTTTCGATTTTGCCCCCTCAAAGACTTGCTCTCAGTGTCAAGTACAACAGCAAAGCAACTACATACATATATATTAACAAGTTTATTATCTTAAAAAAACAGTAACAAACAATAACCTTGTGTGATGAGATTGTTAGTTGAGTTAGAGAACAGGGAAGGTTCAATTCTAAGACCCATGGTCCAACACAACCCTTCAGCTGTTCAACCCGTCTACCCTTCAAAATATATCTGATAAAAAAAACAACATTTTAATTTTTTTCAACCCTTGGCGTGTAAAAATTAATATCACTCAATGCCGTAATGTAAAAAATGGGGATATTCAAACTATTTGCCTTAATCCTTGGATGCTCAGCAAAAGTCTTTCAAGATTAATTAAATCCTTGATTAGTGTCATTTAAAATTTGATGTCGTGTCAAATAATATCTCATTTCATACATTAATAATAGAAATTATTATTGACGTAAGGTTTTTACGTGATGGCCGTTAATATGTGAACCAATGGGGGTGTAGATAAACTTTAAAAATGGGCCCCTCTTCCCCTCGACCGTCTTGGTAATTTATAACATTTGCTTCCCCTTTATATTTTCTTTTTTTAAGAAAACTTCTAGTCAGGTTTTTTTTAGAAGTAGAAAAGTTTAGACCCTGCTTAATGAAACATATTTTTTTTTTACAATTAGACATACCCTAAATTATGCTGCCCTTTAAAAATATTCAGCAAAGGGGAAATCACTGGTATGAATCCATCAATTCAAAAAATTGGTTGTGTAATTTTATGAATAGTTATTTGCTTATCCATAACTTTTATCCAAGTCTTCCTTTACTAATGTGCACATAAGTATTTGAAACGAAGATCAAAGAACTGACAATCGTGAATTTGTATAACATTAATATTAATCATAATAAAAACAAAAATAGCATTCAAACAATAGCAACAACAAACCTTCCATCTTCGTCGAGCGTGAAAGTTTTTAAAGTTTTCTATATTTATCTCCGTTTCTCGTCTAAGAAGCTTATCTTCAATTTTCGTCGGCTAAAAAAACAAATAACAAAAAAGAAAAAAAAATAGATTAATAATTTATTTTTGTTCTTGATATAAAATAAAAAGTAATTAAATCTATTTCATATTTAATGAGATAAAAAACAATAACAAAAAAAAAAAGATATAAATTATGCACATGTATAGTGTTTTTTTAAAAATTTTGTTAAAGCAAATAAGAGTAATTGTGAGTCACTCAATTCTTGTTTACTCTCATTAGCTCATTGTTTAATGAGTGTCAATAGATAGATTTTGAGATCGAGTAAAGAAACGAGTGTTTCACAACGTTTGTTTTCATTACAAACATAGGTATGTATGTAAGGAAAATGCAGACACAAAAGGAAATGATATTCCCATGAAGACTTTTTTTTAAAAACAAAACCCTAAGTTTATCCTTCAAAGAGAATATTTAAATTCCTTCAACCAAATTTTGCACCTCTTAAGTAAATATATCTGTTTCAACATATTGAATAACAATTATATAATATATACATAGGTATCAGCCACTTTTTATTGCACTTAGATATTTTGGAGCCAATGGAGAGATACAAATTATAAATAGGCATTATTATGTACATAGTGGAATCTCAATCCTCGAACCACTAAGTAAATATTCGAACCCAAAGGTTGACATTGAAACTTTAAGAGTATCCGGGTAGTTGAAATTAAGGCCAGTATATAGTTAGGCTCAGGGTTATGACTCTGTGTGTGTTTCCTCTCCCCATTTTGACTATATAATTATTTTTTTCCAAATATACAGATAGTTTATCAGAAAGCTTAGCTCAACCCGTGATTAAAAACAAACCAAAATTTGTTATTAATAAAAAAAATAACCAAAAGTATATGTATGTCTCCAAAAATTAGTCACTAAAACTTTTATACCATATAAATGTATAAATATTTTCCAATTATGTTTTTGAAATTGTATTTTTAAAGAAGCTTAGTAATTAGGTCTATGGAAATCCTCAACCCAGCTCTGGTTAGACTGTACAATAACAAAGGCTTCCTTGTAATCTTCTTATGACTGTTGTATGAAGAAAAACGAGAGGTGAAAAAAATAAAAGAGATATTGCCAGTGCGTGAAAAGCGCCCCAAAAATATGTCAGTTGGCATCACTGCATGTGGTACAAATCTTGCCATTATATTATATAATAGGAAGCATAACAAGAGATGAATTGTCAGATGTTCTCCTACTCCTACTCTTTTGTCATATTTTTGTTCTTCAGGTGCTGAAATGAATGACTTGTTTTACAAGTCTCCATGACCGACCTATTCAGTATGCAAAGAGTCATTTGGAACGAATTAAATCAAAGTACTCAATATAGTACCGACTCTTGAACGAGTCGAAGTGTCTTTATTTTATTTTAAAAGAAAATTAGTATCGATCTTTCTTGGAACACTATATTAATTTTAAATATCGTCAATACAAATATATATTTTGAACATCAGAGACACAATGTAATTTTCATGATATTTTATTCATTAGTTTGTGAGTTATTGTGCTAAGAGTGGCGCTACTTGTGTTAATTTAAAAACATTGGATCAAAAACCATTTTATGTTTTAATTTTACACTGCTTCTTGATGTGAACAAATACCGTTCAAGCAAAGCAATGGCTTGAAAAGTGTTATGGGGACTCAGCTCAATCAGAAACAACAATAAAACATTGATTTGATGACTTTAAACATGGTCGTAGATACATCGATGATGCAGAACGCAGTGAACGTTCAAATGAGGCGGTAAACATAAAAAAAATCCACAAAATCGTTTTGAATCATGGGTATTATATTACCAGTTAGAGACACAGCCACTTTGTTAACCCATCAATATCCACTCCTTTATATTATCGGTATCAAGGTATTATACAGTAGATCCTCTCGACCTCATGATTAACAATCTTGACAGGTCTAATTGAGACTCAAAGTTACAACTTTTTTTAATAATACTCTGTTAATCCTTTTGTTTAAGTTCAGCATCCATGTAACGAAGGCTCCATAGAGAGTCAATACAATTTGTTGGCCAACATGGTCACCAACTATAGTTTAGATTTTCTGCAGAGTATGTTGGGAAAGTGCTCATGAAGCAAAGTTTGCTTAGTCATAAATTTATATAGAATTACTTATCAACATATCTAGACATGAAAATATGTAGCTGGATTGCTCTCTTTGGGAGAGTGACTAAAGAAGGGAAACTAGTTTTAGTTCAAACTGTAAAAGGGCATTTGGCGCCCAAAACTTGCTAGCTCATTGTAATTTATATGAAAATCATATGGGATCAATATTTATATCTCAATCATAAGAGAGTGTTTAAGATAGAGTTATGAGGGGTCTTAAAGGAGCTAACCCATTCCTCTTAGAGATATTCAAAGGGAAAATGTCAATGGTGTCAATTCAATTAAATTCCCGGTACGTAGTAGAATTGTACAAAGAAGTTCTCCTTCAATTTAATTTATTAAAGTGGATTTTGGAGACTCAAGTGTGTCCAATTGATATCACCGATTGAAAAGTAGAAAAACCCAATGATCATTAACTTAAAAATTTATAAGCAGAGATCATACATATCAAAATGATAGTATGACGTCACTGGTAGGTAAATAAAGAAAAGCATTAAAAATTTGAATTTTTAAAGACCTGTTTTTTTATAAACAATGACTGAGTTCTATCAATTCATATGTACATATCACACCCAGGAGAGCAATATACATATATCGATTAAGGCCAACTTGTTATCTCATGCAAAGTTCCTTTTAAAGTCTGGTATTGCACAAAATTTTGCGATGATAGGGTGTAGAGGGGACTGGATCCAAATAATATTCCTATGTACTCTTGTAAACAGCCACCATCTATTAGTGTATTAACAATAAAACGTTAATTTAGTATCTATCTATGTAATATATATAACCTATGTATGTATTTACATACAAAACTTCCATCCTCAACTATAATTATGAATAAATAAGAACAAATATGTATATGTAAAATATAATACAACTTGTATCATTATGTCTAAATTTGCTTCACTTTATTGGTGATTTTATTCCTCTAAAATGCATTGCATACAATGAGTTTAAAGCACTTGTGTCAAATTCATTCATGGTGATTGACGTCCATTACATAAATATGAAGGGTACCTTTTTTTTGGCACCTCTACATCAAAATGAATTACACAAATTATTATCATAAAAAGATGCATTAAATATTTTCGTATCGTATCATATTTGTGAAAGTTTGATATTCTCAAAGTCCTAGAGTGACATTACGTTCCTCAAACAAGCTTTTAAGTTCTATTTTTTTGTCAGCTATCATTTTATCTACTCCTTTTTCCCTTATTTGTGTTTTAAATGAAAATTGGTTGAACTCAAATGAGTTGTTTTTACTATTCCTACTATTAAATGAGTAATAACTCCACAGTTGGGAAGAAGAATTGAGTAACTATTACCAATTGATTTTGGGCCATTGCTATGTTCTTTCTTTCTTTCTTTTTGACAACGTGCAAGTACATATGTAGATATAAAATTAACTTTAGTAGATTTATTTAAATCACTCCAATGTTACTTCATTTTAATTTTTTATCTATTTGTTACATCACGATAAAATAGAAACGAAATAGTTTCGTTATCATTTACATGATATAAAGAAATGAATATTCTCTCTACAATACTTTTTCTTTGATGAATAGGGTTTCAAAGAAATCTAAAATTAAATCGATGTGACAAGACTAATATTTTTATAAATAAATACAGAATAATTTTTTACTTTTATGATTATGAAAGGGGTTATATGTATAGAAACAACATATACCTAAGATTTAAGTATCTTTATGTATGTTATGTCAAAGAAATGAAATAACCAGGCATATTCCTCAAAGTTGTCCTCAAAATCAGTTGATCAACTCCGTTATTCTCCTCAACTGTTGGATACTATTTTATTTGCAAATAAAACTATTTTTAAATCTTAGCAAAATATCAAATCAATGTTAAATATACAATAAAAAAATTAGATAACAAGACTAAGAAGTATTTAATAAGACAGCTGACAAGAAATTTCTTATAATTTTTTTTCTGTTAATACGGAAACATTTTATGAAAAACAAACAAAGAATAAAAGCGACTTACAGCAAAAAAAATTAGCACAAAATTAAATCTCTAGGAACTTATGATTCCTAGATAGGTATAAAATTATATTAAATAACAGCAGATTGAAAAAAAAAACTTTATCAAAGTTGATCATGTTTTTGACAATATGTATACGACTATATACTTACTATATGTAGAAATCCTTTTTATTAAGTCATAATGTTTTTAGATTCTATGAACAGTACTACTAGATCAGGCGGATTTCACAGGGACTCAATCAATATGTCTTTGAGCCAATTTTAGATATTTTATATAATTCGATTATCGACCGAATTTACCTATGATTAATTATCAATAGCTTATTTCCCTACAAGTATCTCAAAGGTTGCATGAAAAAAAAAATCGGCCCATGGTTTTTTAACTTCAAAATAATCGGTATCAACTCGAAAAAGTTATATTGATTAAGCCCTAGTTTAATTCCCGATATTTTTTGCCCATAGTAGTATAAATATATATTTATACTTCAAAGGGGACATACTCTGGAAAAAAGAAGTATTTTATACAAGAAAATCTCTCTCAATTCACAAGCGCCTTTCACTACTTTGTTTTATAGCTTTAATTCCTTTCTTTCATCATCATGTACGTTTGATAAGGACAAACATTCAAGCGTTAGTCTTTTTTTCCTTCCTGACTATAAATATAGTATATTGGTACATAAATATATATTCCTTTTGTCTTTTTAGGTGAAAGTTCTTTTATTTACTTAGGTGCATAATTACTTATATCCAATAAAAAGCGATTATAAGCCACAAAGCTATAAAAATTGCCCAATTATGTGCAAACCATCCAATTTTTGTTATATTGCGACAATTTATTGCTATTCAGTGCTTAGTCTTTCAAATAGAATCTTCAAGCTCATTAACTTTTTGTCATTCATCGTAAATAATAATAACACAGGTCAACAAATTTGAAATGTCAAAAATCCTAAGGGATATAAGAATAATAAGTTATTCAGTTTTGCACACTGATTTCAAATCTGTAATTCTTTTTTTTCGAGAGTCCGACAGTTTTCGAGAAATCAAACTCTATTTCCTTAGCTTTTTTGGCCCAGTTTCCTACTTCAACTTCAATTTAAGCCTAGAAGGATACTCATTTGATAGATTAAAAAATAATGATCCGCTAGTGTTTTAATGCAGATTATATTTTCAGTCTTTGTTTTGGCCTAAAGGGACTCCTAGGGGCGTAGGGTGCCGGAGTAGGCCCAAAAGTCGACCAAAACGTTTGTATTTGAATAATTAATTTATTGAATATTATACGAAATGGATTAATAAGGAATGCTTTAAAAATCTGAGATCACCAGCTTTCAAACAAGATGTCAAGCGCCCGATAAGACTACTTAACTAAGAAGAAATCGTCCATTTAAATGTGTAAATCTTCATTCAATTTCAACCAAAAACTCGCTAGAAATCAAGGACTCACGGTAGAGCTACTAAAAAAACAAGTGCAATAGACTGAAGTAGTTGCGCGCAGAAGGATTATAAAGTCCATTTGCACAAAAACTGATCATGTGTCATCGTTCCTCCTCTTTGTTCAATAGTTTGATAGAAATTGGCAAGAAATGAAGAGAAGATTGATAGGTGAATTTCAACTTTTTGATAAAAAAATTCATATATCAAAAGTAAATGAATCATCATAGCATGCATACAAGTGCTGATATGGTTACAATCCTATGAACTAAAAAACAATTGCTAGAAAAAGAAAACAAAACAATGAAAGATGACTATGACATAGTAATTCCTTTATTAAGATCGCAGTCTTACATACATCTAGTCAATATCTATAAAGATTATTTTGAAGTATTTAGGGAACTCTAGTCTAGGACACAATTTATCAAAACAGTCTCCTTTTCTTATACAATTAAGGGATAAGTTGTTAATGAAAAATGACAGGTTTATTGTTAGCACCCTGACGACTACGGTTTTATTCCAAGTAATCTACCTTTTTTATAGTGATGAACGATGATAACACTAATGATAAAAGTGTGAGGAATTGCATTTCTAACAATGACATATTAGAAGGACCATCACCCCTCTAAAGGGTGGGGAAACAATCAAAGAATAAATGGCTAGCTACGCCACATCCACAGCTTTGTCTCCATTTCTTTTCTTCTTTTAAATTTGATTAATGATGTTTATATACATAGATTTATTCAAAGATGAAAAAAAACAAACAAAAAAACTGCAAAATGATGCACGTCAAAATATAATCAAAATTCTCAATAGCAACCTCCATAAACCTTTGTCTATGAAAATCTATTCGTTTTCTTTTAGGTTGTATGTAAGTTGAGGCATGATATGAGATATTATTTAAGTATCCTGGGCAAGGAAGAAGAAATGTTTATTATTATTTTAAGCGCATCAGTATTTTTTATACCTCTATTTATATTTATTTACCATTAGTAGGGATTTCTTTTGGTAGGGTGCACTCGCACCTGAAGAACTAAAGAAGACCAGTTTAACAACTACTGATCTAAGCCACAACTATAAAACAAAATGACAAAAATCACTTCTTAGCTTAGGGATATTTTCTTGACTAAGATATAGCTTTTTTGCCTCCTCCCCAATATATCACTTTAGAGGTACATAAATTTGGATTTATAAATACATAAATATAAATATATAATATTTATATTTCTTTTCCTTTCGCAGAAATTATTTTATTTTAATTTAATAAAGAAACTAAATTTATGGAGGTTGCGTTATATATTAATTGTATTAATGGGATCATTAGCGCAATCTAGCGGTTAAAAAAGCTTTCTCGTAGGTTAGTGCATATTTTGTAGCAAATTGCTTCAAGTGTTTAATAGTTTTAATTTTTTTAGAATAAAGATACATTAAAATAAAGGATAACAAATCTTACCTTTATCCAAGGATGTTCCAAACACTCCTCAACCGTCGCCCTTTTCCTGTAAAAATGAAAAGAAATGGCCTATTTTAAAAATATACATGATTGTTTATGTCACAAAAAACAATGATTAATCACTTGATATACCCAAGAATATACTCATTTAAATTTATAAGTTTTTTACAACAAGAAAAGTATGTACATATAGGAAGAGTCTGTAGAACCAAAAAACAAAACAAAAAAAAACCTTGTATAATGATCCATGAAATGGGCAATTCTTTAATGGATATATAAGCATACTAAAAAATAAAAAAAAGGTTGATTTGATAGGTGCATGCATCGTGATATTTGAGTGCGGAAAACATAACCAAAAAACAACTTTTTTTTTTCAGGTTCATCAACTCTTCCCAATTGAATTATAAAATATTTTGCAATCAAAAAATGAGATGAAGCATATCAAATGCGGAATTAATGTGCTACTTGTGAATTAAATATTAATGCAATGATTGAAATTCACAAGGATGTGTAAATTCTAAAATTTGTTTTGTTGTTTAATTGACAGAATGTTTTTCTGGAGCTCAGTGTATAAAATATTATATATGTAGGTGTTCAAATATCCCGAATAAGTAATAATTGAGTCATAGTAATAAATCAATCAAAATTAAATTATATCATTGATACGGAGTTGTTAATTAAAATGGTCTATGCTATAGTAATGAAATAAGACGATATGAAACAATCAAATTGTTGTATGTACAAAATCCATACTTGTACACAACATATACATATATGTAGATATGTATATATTTTAAAATTTTATTCTAGAATTTTTGAACAACATTTAAATGACGTTTTAATTTCAGCCACTTCACTTCAAAATGGATACTCTCCCGTGTTTACTTAACAAAAAACAAAGTATTTCAGGCCCAATTACATAGATTGTACTCAAGTCAAATGTTTATGTACATCAAGGTAACGACTGAGCATAACTCATTTTGAAGTGAAAAGGCTGAAATTAAATGCTGTTTAAATGTTATAAAAAATTGAAATACATCGTATGGTTAGTGGCAGTATAAAAAGATTTTGGGAATACTTTTTGTGAAAATGTATTCTATAAAATTAACTTTTTCCATAACATACATACTTTTGTTTAAATTCTATTGATGATACAATTCTATTCATTAATTGAGAGCCCCGCTATTTAAGGGTGACATTTCAACACTAAAATATTTAGCTATTTTTCTTTGGACACTCCTTTGAATGACTCAATGACTCATATACAAACAATAATAAAGAAAATAAAGAAGGGAAGAAGATCCACTGTAGATTCACTTGTTGAAATTGAGTGGTCACTTCAATTTGTACATTGACAATATCACCGGAATAAAAAATAACTTCTGAGTGTAAAGCTATTTTTAACCTTGAAAATGTTATTTCTTATGAAGTAAATATAGCTACATAGAAAAGAAAAAAAATGAAGTTTTTTCCTTTTTCTCTTTTAAATTCCAGGATCCTTTTATGCTACCGCTACACATATTTAGGACACAATGCAGTTGCACCCGAACCATAGGAAACAAGCCCCGCTCCCCCACATTTTGAATAGAAGAGGTTTCGTGGTCAAATTATATAATAGTTTTTGGTCATAGATAAACTTGATACGTCAGGATTATAGAATTTGCCCCCTGCATTTAAAAATCCATTCTGCTGATCCCAGAATTTAATAAGTTTAAGCAAATGTGATTGAAATAATATTTCAGCTGTAATGTAAGCAATGCCATTGGCAAAGTACATAAGTATGGATAAGTAAATATATGGATAAATACACATTGTTCCCTTTGTAGGAACATAAATATATGACAAAAGTGACAACACGTTTATGATGAGCGTAGAAGCATGCATTGAATCTGCCCATAAATCAAATAATAGTGATAATAATGGGTGTAACAATACGTACATATATGTATGAATGTGTACCCACATAAAATAAAAGTTTCCCCTTCATTCCATTTATCTTTCCCCCTCTAACCATAAAACCATAGATTTTCCTCTTCTTCACTTTTTCTTTTAAGTCACTATTATTCGGATACCATGGTTTTTATTCTTTACAAGTATAGGTATATACATATATATGTTACATATTGAAAAACACTCTTTCTATAAGTAAGTAGTATGTATGTAGCTCAAACATTGAAAATTAGACCACAATATATGTATAATATACTTGAAAAATGAACCTGTCAAAAAGGTTTTTATTTTTTTATTTTTGAAGTAAAATTATTTCATTTCTAAAGAAAAACAAAAACTTGTGAGGCTCTTTAAAAAAACCTTATCATAATTATTTTTATTCTTTCACTCCACTTTTCAAGTAAAAAAAATAAACAAATATTTCATCATAAATTTAAACTATAATTTTTCAGCCATATATGTACATACATTAGAGTAGCTCAAAAAAACATGGAAAGTAGAATTGCCACCCTCTGGAATGGGTGAATAAATTTGGCTCAAAAACATTGTATCAAAAATTTCAGCAAAATATTTTAATATATTATGGTGCAGCTAGGTGTCGATAAAGATTTGTTCTGACTGGAGACATAGTCCCATCTTAAGAACCACATGTTTCGTTACCACTTGGAGGAAAAATTGAAATGAATCTTCATTTTTGGTGACATTAAAAGACATTATTCCTTGAATACTCTTCGGTTTTTGAGCCAAACCTTACCAGGATGAGATGAAATGAGGATGAGTGTTCTACTTTTCACTTATTCATTTTTTTGATCATTCTATTATGTACAAGATATGCATAGACGTTTGATAATGCATATGAATATCCGATTATGAAAGGGTTAGATATATTATTGCATTGCACTAATTGAACAAATATAAACAACATACCCTTATATCATTATTATATACACATGTGTTATACATATATGTATGTAACATATAATACGATTATCGAAATATGCATCAAAATAGCAATTGTAGTCTTTTTTTATTTTTGTTTTGAGAAAGGCCACATTGAATATCAATGAATAGTTAACAAACAAACGAAAACTTACGCTCTGTTTGCTTTGATAAATTACTCAATGTAGACTCATCAATAAAATGGCCAAAATAAAAAAAGTCATCAAATCATCATTATAACTTTTGATTGAACGCTCACTTTGTATATTCATATATATAAATATATATCTATATATATATTTATACTATCAATAACGAGGCCAGATACATAATAATATGTTGAGTATACAAAACAGTAAATCCATCTCTAGCTTTGTCACTACCTTCGAAGAAAGAGACGGAGGGATCGATTGTATTCAATGAGTAAGTTTTTAATCAGAGGTGTTCATGAGTCATTCCTTTCGGAGTCCGAGTCTTTAAGAATCGTGGTCGAGTCAAGAGTCAGCTTTTGCGATGGAATTCAAGTAAAATCTATAGCAAATAAGTTCATGCTGTATCTGATGTGTTTTTGTATGAAAGAATTCATCCCCATTGATATCAACTCGAATTTCATTTAGCTATAACTTTTTCTTACAAAAGTAAATAGTTTTTGATTGCCGAACATATAAAATAGTTATTAATCGAATGAGGGATTTAAAGTATTCACTGTTGTTCGAGTCCTTGTTTAGTCTGAAGTCTTTTGACTTAGGAGTCCGAGTCAAGAATAAACAATTCTTAAGTCGTACTCAAGTTGTGAGTACGAATCCCCAGCTCTACTTGTAAAGTACCTCTATTGATTCCTTGTTATATTTTACGTACTTAAGTAATTCAAAAACACTCTTATATCAACATTTACGAATCCATAAGATTAAAGTAATTAATTAGAGAGAATAATGCTCCTATATTTCCACTTTTTATAACGTAGATTAATGATTCCTTTCATACCATATTCAAACACTCACATAAGTTATATCAAACTTTGCTAATGCCACTACTTGAAGTTGACTAAAATTATGTATTTAAATATCTATACGCTTACCCACCTATCTACAGAGACATGTATGAACAAGTGTTTTTTTACAAATGGGAACTCTGTCCTGAATATCAATTCATAAAATGCCTCTTACATGTTTATATCTATTGAGTAAGAGGTGCTCTATACCAAGTAGTAATAACTCTGCTATTATCACTAGCTCTGCAGAGTATATATATGGTGTATGCATATTAAAATATTTGATCCTATTTTTTTTTTCTATCGAGGATAGAAATTCTAGACATTTACATATACATATATTATGTAACATAGATGCCTAGAATGTAATTTTGATCTGTTTTTAATAAAATTATTCCAGAATTTATTACTCTGGACTTCATTGTAAATAGAATGACTGGTGATTAAATAGGAATATTACTTGTTGTAATGAAATCCCTTCGATCCTCAAATCGAATCATACAAATATGATGTTGAATTTAATAAAATATAGCCATGTCAAAAATACAGATTAATCCACTAATCTTGTGGAAATATTTTACTCGACGTTCTCTTAATTGTATCTCGGAACCTTTCCTCCGAAAAACAAAACAAAAAAAATAACAACCCAAAATCAATTTGTTAGTAATTAAACGTTTCTCACAATTTGAGGAATTATATCTCATTTAATACATACTAAGCAGAAGGAAATTTTTTAACGTTCAATTCAAAAAACTAATAGGAGGAAAAACAATTGAACCATTGACAGCTGTAAACTACGTAACCAAAATAAGAATATACATTTTGCTATTATTAGCGGGATAATGCCATGATTAATTTCATCCATCAAGCAAGATTAGAGGAAATGTCAATAAATCTTTCAGTTCCCCTCTTTTTCATGACAAAAATTCGACAAATCAATTTTTTTGAATGTTTCGTCCGACTCTAAGATCAACTTTTCTCTTCTTGATGAAATAAAACCGAGACAAAACGAGAGGAATTGAAAAATGTTTGAGGAAGTTAACTATGGATTAAGGGATAATAACATGAATTACTTTTCGGAACAATTTTAATTTTTAAAACTGACGCAACCACTAAATTATTAAAATGCATGTCTTTGAAACATCTCTGTTCATATAAGTCTAGAGACGTATTTATGATATCTTTTGATATCATAAACCTTTTTATTTTTACAAAGAGAGAATGTTGTAAAAAGATCCACTTGCAAATTATGTGGATTATTTAAGGACGGAAGTGTTTAAATTAAGAGAATATATGGACTATTTGTAGTATCACAGCAATAAAGCTTTTAAAGTTTTTAGTCTTAGCTACAAACATTTGAAATTATTGTTTGGAGCAAGATTTTAAGGACTCTCTCCCTTTCTTTCTTTTCACAATATTTTTACTTAATCCTTCGTAGCAAAAGAGTAGAATTTTGTTGTTTAAACGACGTTTGAATTGTAAGTGCTTCTTCAAAAGAGGAATATTTTAGAAATATACATGCATAGAACACAGTTGCCCCAAATTTATTTATGCTGAAAGTTTTTATACATCAACATTATTTGGTTCGTCATACAAAATCCTTAATTTTTATCTATTTACATATAAAATAGAATAGTTTATCCTTCGGGTGAGGGAAATGAACGACCTAATTGACCAATTGAACAAGGTGTTGTTGATTTTTTCCTTCTTTTTTAGAAGGAAAGGTTAATAAATACAATAAAAATACTCCCTTATGAGGATGGATTGAGAACGAGCGTGATGTAAAATTTGACGTTGCATCATATACTATTAATAGGGAGAAAAGGAAGGAAAAATACTATCATATATAATAATATTTGACGCAACGTCAAAGTTTTTATGACGCTCGTTTGTGTGAGAACGGTCTTTTACATGAATTAAATTGCTCTATGAAGGACTAAATCTCAACATTCATTAGAGATAGGGAATGGATATTTGTTTTTGAAGACTATTAGTACGTATTTAAAACCACTCTAAATACGTTTTATGATTGGGTGAAACCCATGGGCGCAGTAGGTAATTTTGGATTTCAGGACCGACGAATAGTCGGTTTATCTCTAAATGAAATATTTTACATTTTCTTGGCTTGAATGTCAATAAAAATGGGTTATGGTCAAATGACTACGAGAAAATATGAGTTTAAGACCAGTTGATAACCACTGCTTTACACAACAATACTTGATCATTTTGATACTTTATTTGTTCGAATGACATTTGATATTGGAGGACCAAGTCTACTTGGTTCTACCATTTATTTATATGTTATTTTTATTTTGTTTTCCCATCATGACTCGTAAAATTTATGAATCTCTTTTTTAAGGGTTATGAAATGACTTGGATTAAAATAACTTAAATTTACATCTAATTATCTAAATATGCTTAATTATTTTTATGAATAATTGCTTTTATTTTTGGGTATGAGTTCATACATATTCAAATATACATATTTTGGTTGGATAAATTTGTATAGTTGGTAATTAGAGTTTATTACCTTATATCGCTTTAAAAATTAATTTGGAGTAGGAATATCCGTACAGTTAATTCCATTAATGATTGTCAGGGAATGCACATTTATGAAGAAAAAAAAAAAAGTAACGCTGCCAATCATAGTTGATGTACGTTAATTACAATGATATTAATTGTAGATACGTACATTTATATTAAATAATAATTTTTGCTACTTTATTTACTTATTTTCCTTATAAGCATGCATTTCTTTTATTACATCACAGAATGTACTCAATGTTTCACTCAACCTTCCCCCCCCCCCTCCAAAGAGGAACAAACAAAGTGCAAAATTTACTGTTAATTAATTAATAATATCTCTTTCATCATATTCTTTGCCA
This sequence comes from Lepeophtheirus nordmannii, assembly GCA_963680855.1. Classification (NCBI taxonomy): domain Eukaryota; kingdom Metazoa; phylum Arthropoda; class Copepoda; order Siphonostomatoida; family Caligidae; genus Lepeophtheirus; species Lepeophtheirus nordmannii. The sequence goes on along the minus strand of OY804521.1, from coordinate 18,591,497 downwards.
CTGTGGGACTCATGAGCGTTCTTACTAACGTTCTTACAAAAGATTACTGAGTACATGGAAGTGACGAGACATCATGTTGAAGGCATAGTTGATATATTTATTTAGTTAAATAAAATAGACAAATTTGTACATAGTTTATCAAATGGATTTACAAATGAAAAAAAGACTAAATGCCTATATTGAACACAACTTGATGTAAAAGAGATGTAGTGATATTTGAATCAAATCAAATTAATAGTACATAGGATGTAAAAATGCCAAGATGTTTACAAATAAGTTTGTTGAGTTAGGAATGGAAAAGGAGGATAATTGGAGAAAAATATTTCATCCTTTTTAAAGTAATAGTCAATTTATATATTACATTAAGTAAATGTCAAATGATGTAATAGCATACAGACTTTTAATACCCTATTATAAGGGTCTAAACTATACTACAGAGAGAGATAATTGATAGACGGTAAAGGTTCAAGTCCTTTTATTTGTCGATTTCATTGTGATATCCAAATGTAGAGTAGATGCATTAAAACAGACTTTGCCGCATTATTTATTGTTTAATAGTAGAAATATATCCACGGTTTAACAAAATTGAATTACGATTCAACAAATCAACGTTTAAAAAACTTATAAGACGCAAGAGTAGAAGAAGAAATGAACGACTGCCACACTCTATATTTTCATGTTCGTTGAACAGATAATTGCTTGTTTTTCTGGTGTTTAAGATACGCACTCATTATCTATTAACAAATTCATAGTAGTACAGTAATCTCCCGCTTAAGTACGCATCCGTTTAAGTACGCATCCCAGAAAAGTACGCAAAAATTTCTCAAAAAACTTTGGTTCAACTTTTTTTTATTTCAAACGAAAAACGAAAAATCAGTAACAAACTGCAGCCTGATGAAATATACATTGCAATATGTAGTATTTATTCATTGCTCATCATGTCGTGCAAAGTTAGCTGGCGCATGTTTTCCATCTTCTTTTGCTTGACTCGCAATGTCACCTGCCTCAGTTTTTGTTGAAAGCTCTCAAATGTGATTTTTATCTTGTCATAATCATCCCCTGCTTGTTCCTGCAAGACTGGACACAGCAACTGATCTTCAATCTCGAGAACTTTGTTATAAAGCTGATCAAAGCCATGAAATACAACGCTATTGGTGACAGGTTCACCATCACAAGCATTGCTTGGGCCAGCCTCATCGTCAGTGTCATTATCTTACGGATGGCACCTTCACTTACGCCATACTCTCTTGCAAGACTTCTTTTACTTGGAGCAGATGGCACACTTAACTTAGCAATAACCTCCAACCTCTCAGATTCGCTTAAACGTTTACCTTTACTTGACATGATGGGAACAACAAAATTGTAGTGTACGTAATCGTATACTATGCAGTAGGCTACAAGCAAAACAAAAAGATCTCAGACTAGAAAGCAGGTTATTTATTATAAACTGAAACTGTTTGAAAAGACTAACAAAACAATGATCGAGAGAACAAAGAAGTTTTTGACGTAATGAGTTTGTGCTGTACTGTATACTGTAATGTTTACACGCATCACTGCATACTGCGACACAAAACTGTTAAGTACGCACCTCCCGCATAAGTACGCAAAGCCACCTCTAGATCAAGTTGCGTACTTGAGCGGGAGATTACTGTACATAGGACTATAGTGGTTATGGAGTTTTAAGGAGATCCTATTTTTTTGGAACATGAAGAAATCCTTTCAAGGTGCAAGTCTTAAAGATTACAATAGTGGTGTAGAAAGTAAAATATTAGTTAAGTACTTTTCTTCTTCTTAAAGTCAAATGATTATAGCAGTACAGTATACATAATTTGCTGAGCTCAAACGTTCGTTAAGATCACATAACTTATAATTTGAATATCCCTAAACATGTAAACTCCTTTGACATTAAAAAGAATACATGATAAATCTGAACTTAATATATTTAACTTTCAATTTTGATAACGGTGCATAATCTTATAGTTTAATTCGCTAGGAGTTAAAAATTTAGATTATATTTACCAACAAGAGCCATGAAACTTTTTTATGAGCATAATTCCCCAGTGTTCTCCACTACGTATTAAAAGCTAAATATATATATATATATATATATACACTTTTTTTGTTCAATTAACCAATCATTACTGAAATAAAGTCATCTATGTACCTAAATCATTGAAAAGGGACATATTTATAAAGATTTTAAATACTTATAAATTACTATAATGTAAAATTAACCCTTATAGAAAATATTAAAAGCCCCATGATAGCTATCAATTTGTAAAGTACTCGCAGAATCTCTAATATTTCCTCAATTCCCGAAAAAAACTCATCAGTCATATGAAAAACACTCTGAGCACAATTTGCAAGTACCAAAATATTTATAAAGTATTTTAAAATAGGCATAGAAAACATAAGAAACGTTTGACAAAGGCCTGAGTGAACAATTTCAATTTAGAGATACTATTATCCTATAAAAAATTCGAGTTATTTTGGACGTTTTTGCCTTCAACAATATGTAAATGATTAAACTCCCCACCTGACTGTCTTTTAATCATGATTCTTAGAAGCCAATTGGAAGGAGTTAAACTTGAAAGAGTTCATATAACATAAGTAATCATTGGAAACTGGGTGAACTTGAGATATTTTCTATTGAAGTAGTGCATGTTAGTGAGAGTCATATAAAATGACTTTTGGACAAGATTCAGAGAAGTAAGCTACTGATAATACATTTGAAAATGACATTTTGTATAAACAGGGAAATTCATTACAAAACTTTGGAGCCCAATTTTAAAGTCACAAAACTTTTTAATTTGAAACTTTAGAGAAAGTTTAAAAGGCTTTAGAGGAAATGGCTCTTTTCCATTTAATTTTCTTAAAAGGAAAATAGGAGTTAGAGGAACAATTACTCAACCTTTGAGAATAACTTTGTAAGTTAAATCTAATTGTAACAGAAATTATTTGAATACAATTTAAGCGAAACACAAATTTGTTTATTTATTTATTTGACTTTACATCCGTAATATGTCACAAATATGTCTAGATGCTCAAAAAGTCAATTATTACTACATTTTGCGAACCTTCTTTGTTTATAAAGAAAAAAACTATCAATTTAATACTTGAATACCAATAAAATGAAAAGGATATTGGAAAATGTATCCGTTTTTACAGATATATGTAGGGTCTAAATTTTATATATTTTTTTATCCACTCGGGTTGGATTTATTTTTTTAGGGTTTTAAAGGGTTTATATTGAAATTTTGGATCAATTTAGTATTATTATCTCATTGATTATATTATTAATTTTGGCGAATGAATTATTATTGCAGTAGGATTTAGATTTTGAAATGATCAAGTCTACTAATTTCCTCCACTATCCATTTTTTTTCTTTTTAAACTAATTATTATTTGCTTTTAAGTTTTCTGATCTTGAAGGGTGTGGTTTTTGATTCCCTATCTTTGTCAAAATTTGCCGTTTTATATTTCAAATGTATATATGTATGTTTTATTTTCATTTCTTGTATGTAGAACAGAAAGTACGAGTACTTTTATGTACAAGCATTTCAAAAGAAGTAACTTTTTCCCTCGTTTGTCATTCCAAGAGTTGTTATGGTAACATATTCTTTTTTTTTTTTTTTTTTTTGGAAACCATACAAAGATGTATTGCTACAAGTATTGCACGCGATAAATCAATTTCATTAAATGAAAGTTGCCAATTACCTCTTTCATATAGACTACATATGGTTTTTTGTACATTTATTATACTATTGTATGCCCTAATAGTGTACCTATATATAAATACATATGTAGAAACTTTCAACTATAATACAAACAACTCAATTATTAGACACTAGTAGCCAGTATGTAGAAATGCCCATTGATACATACATAATAAATATGTACAACGACCATGTTATGACGTAAATGTATAGAATCTTTTAAAGTCCTACCTTTCCACGAAGAACAAGAAAAAAAGTCATACGAGAACAAAAGGTAAACGTAGAATGAGAAAAAAAATCAAAAAAAGGTTTTTGTAGGCAGGGAGTAGAGAAACCCATTACATAAATTATGCTTTATTTTATAAAGTTGACAAAAAACTATTTTAAATAAAATAGTTCTTTATGAATATCATTTATTTAATAGGTGTTTTAAATGAGGGTTTTTTTAAAAAGTAAATATTAAAAAAACACTTTACTAATAATTTTGCAAAAAAATGAATCCTAATTTTAAAGACCTACATACGTATAAGTCAAAAAGTGTGGTCATTCACGCCAAAGTATATACATATATATACCTAATTTATGATATCATTTCGTATATTTATATATTTAACTATGTAGTAGTATTTGAGACACAAAAAATAAATGCTGAGTCGAGCAACAAAGGATGGGTATGTTTTATAGAGAGGCAGAGTAGGTACCTTTCTTTAAAAAAAAAAAAAAAAGGAAGCAGAAAATAAAGGATAAATTATGATTCGAGTCCCTTTCAAACTCTCCAGTCCTTAAAAAGAAAAAAAATGGTAACAAAGGAAAGAAAGGAATAGAAGACAAAAATATATAATATATAATGTTATTAATAAAAGCATCCCAAAATCATAAATAATAATAATATTTATAAAATATTTACCTACATAAAAAAGAGCTTTCTAATAAAAATATGAATAAAAATATAAAACTGAATATTAATACGGATTTGTTACTTTCTCTTAAGCGATTACAGCCTTCAATGTACAAAATAGGTACTACGGAATTTTTATTGCTTACCAATGACTTAGAAAATTAAAAGAAAAAAAAAACCACAATCTATGTATCGTTGTTTGATTAGCTACCTAAATATATACCAAGACTACACCTATGAAATGAGACTTTATTTTTCAATTTCTAACGTTTATCGTGAACAAATGGTGACAAATTTTCACATCTTCAAACCAACAACGCATAATTTGTTCTTTTTTAACAAGGAACTCTTGGCGCAATTATGTACATACATAACTTAGTAATTCAGCATTTCAAAAAACGTAGGGTTTGTGAATATATAATATACACACAAAAATTACAACTGTAAAAAAAGTTTGGCATAAGAATTTAAATATAACTTTTTGTGTCATGGCTAGCGACACATTTTCCCCCATCTCTCAGGCAACTTGGGTATTAAAATTATACGTCTTTGGTCTCAAATTTTTTTGGTGGCCGGCAATGTTCCTCATTCCATTAGTAAATTAATCACTTCAGAATTTTTCAAGCCACCTAAAGCACTGCTTAGAGCATGTCTACTGTAAGCTTCTACAAGCATTAGATGTGCTTCAGAAGGGTTTGTCTTCAAATGATAACAGAAAGTCAAAACGAAGTCTGCAAATCGATGTTTGAAAGTACAAAATTCGACATTATTAAGAACGAAAAAAAAATGGGTTCTTGGTAGAAACTTCACTAACAATGAACTGAATATTGTTGTCAGATGACAGACAAAAACAAAAAAAGAAAAGACATTTGGGATGGTTTAAAAACACTCCTAGCGACATTTGTTGCCTAATAGCTGAAAGCCTCATTGCATAGGCATAGACCTAATATACATATATATGTACTGAGAAGTACACCCAACTTTTGAACATATGTATGTTGATATAATGTAAATTATAATAATTATAGCATTGATACATATATTCCCTTGTCTCCAGGGGATAGGAAAAAAATATAAATAATTATAATTATTCTCTGTTTTTCATTCTTTAAATATCCTTTGGTGGGTAAAACTAGGGATATTTAATTAAAAAGTTTATTAATTAATTAATAAAAAGGTTGTTTCATCACTCAAATAATATAAAAGTAAATATTTTGCTGTAATATTATTATTACCTTTTGACTTCATGTTTGAGGATTTTTTTTGGGTTGTTAATAAAATGTTTTTCATGATAGACTTTACTGTTCAGTTGAACAACATTTTTAGGACCCAGAATTGAATTGAATTATTTTTATTCATTTGAATTATCAATTTTTTTTTGGAAAATTTATTAAGCAATTAATGTGTCCTATGTACATCTATGGCTACTTAATTTATATTTGTACTTAGTACTATATAGCCACAAATAAAGCTAATAAGTAAAGAATTTACTAACTGTTCATTCATAATTATGTACATATATGGGGTATAGAAAATTCAACTATAAACAGATATGAAAATATATTGAAAAGTCATATTTTATATAATACATATGTCAGTGACAGTAGTGACCACTTAAAACTAAAACATTTGTCCCTACCGAAATCCTCCCCCCCCCCCCCCCAAAAAAAAAAAAAAAAAATTAAATTGAAAATTTCCCTTCACTTCGAAAGGATATAAGATGAAAAAAATAAAGGATCATTCAGGTATAAATTAATAGGCTAGGTATTGACTCAGCAAAAAAAAAAAAAAATACATGAATTATGAGTTTCATTTCTCAAATAGATTGCAAACTCAACTACAAATACGAAAATTTATCTTACACGTAAACCATTCTACTCCTTTTATCTAAAGAAAATAATTTGGACTCAGAGTCACTATAGAGCATTTTCACATGATGTTATCCTTGTAAAAGTTGATATCTTGAGGGTATAAATAATGTAATTTTATAAGAAAAAAAATCTTTATTTCCTTAGTGAATTACTACCGTGCATTTGGATGTCAAAATGGGACTCACAAATAAATGTACATAAACAATTACTGTGTTTTGAAAATCAACTAATTTCTTTATTTTATCACAAGTCCTAAATTAAATATATACACCATTATACATTTAAATTTACATAGTTTAGCCAATAAATTAACAATTACATTCATATGTAGCCAGGAAATGAACCATTACTTTTGCAAGGATCATATACTTTTTTGATTCAATTATCTCACTTTGCTGGTCTCTAATGTATCTGGAACAAACTTAATTGTAAAAATCTAGGAAATTCATAATAAGATAATTTGTCCCAAATATCCTACTTTTCTATTCCCAACTGAACAAACTTTTTTGTAATCGTTTAGCCATTTCATGGGGACTTTCATCACCTATCAAGTGGATTTTTTTCAAATATAACTATTTAACTCAAACATCAAGTCGTGCTCAGTACAGATCCTAAGTCTTTTTAAAGTCATTTGATGAAGTTTCTTTCAGATTATTTGCAAATTTGCCCATTTTAACTGATAAATATGTTATATAAGCTACATATATATATCCTTAAAATGGCATCACTTATTTTGAAATCTTTGACGTTAGTGAAAAACGTTCTACTAACATAGTCGCCTCTGTTAACCTATTCCTTTGCTTCAAAAAGAGAAAATCAGCAAACTATGTCATTTTACCCAACTATGAGGCTACAGCGGAGTTTCAATATTTGAATGACTCAATAGAACGATTTCAATGTCTCCTAATTATAACAATAGTATTAAAATATCTTTGTTTCGAATTAATATCAACCCACATGGCACAGACGACACACCTCTGAAAGTTAAAATTTCTTCCATGGAATTGTTTCCATGCGTATTTAAGGCATATATTCAATTTGAAAAAATAGACATTTCAAAAAAATATGTCAATAGACAGCAGGGATCCCCCCCAAGAATTCAGTGTTAAATAGAAACAAATAATTAAATAATCAGTTGGATTCGTATTTATATAATAGTATAGAGCCTCCATGTTTAATATATGATTTTTACTTTCATCTTTACATAGATATTTAAATGTCTCATAACATGTAGCCAAACATTTTTTTCTTTGTTTCTGTGATGAGGGCTGAGTTCCTCGTCAAGGGCAGTTTTGTTTTCCTAATTTGTACATTGACTTAATAGGTTTGATTTATTATAGCAAAACATTGACAAAATATCTATGTAAAGTTCTAGTCCTTGATTTTTTTATACAGAAGCACAACAAGGGAATAAGTTATTTGACTTTTTTTGGAAGGTATCTTGTCCTCCGACGAATACCCTCAGTCTCCTACTCTTAAATCCCACTTCTCTCGTATCTACCACCAGCTTTCACTTATGATCAATAAAATCTATATATATTTCAGATATTGTCAGTCTTGATAATAGTCGAACATTTCATTACTCAACCAGCCTTTTGGAACAAATTTAGGTATACAATTCAACTGTATTCGATTTTCAATAGTTTAAAAACATTAATATGAGGGAAGAGTAGATAAGACCAGAACTGACAAACAATAAATAGTACGTTTCCATCTTAAACACATTCTTTATTAATATTGAACTTTTTTTGACATACAATTTGTTGGTTGCTTAAAAGAATACAACAGTAATAGTTGGTATATTACTTTCACAATGGTTTCTCAACTGGGGTTGTACCAAACTACAAATATCAATGAGAATAGCTTTTTCTAAAAAAAAAAAAACTGTGAGGCTGAGATGCAAAAATTAAGATGAAACAAAATACCTACTATCAATAAAATAGCAAGGAGAGTCCGTGTGACACTAGTTGATTATTCGAAAGCTACTTTCCTAGCATTTTGCAGTTCTTTCACTTATAAAATTTCCATCTAAAAATTATTATCTTCTCACACCCGTATCTTAAAAAACAGAATAACTTACATCAGATTTATTTCCATCTATTTTTGTTTTTGTAACTGCACTAACGTTAGGTAAGGTATTCTAGTTACACACTAAAATAAAATAAAAACAACAACTATACTATTCTTATTTTGTCAAGTGTTTTGTTTGTCTCATATAACTAGACATATGTTACTATATTAATTTGTAAAAGTTATTACAAAAAACTGAGACAATATTCTATTATTAAATAAAAAGTGCTCAACAGTTGTGAAGCGTGACGTAAGTGGCCCAGAAAAAACAAAACCTTTTCCCCCTCTAATTGTAGAAAAAGAACAGAAAAAGAGAGAATGAGAGAAAAAAACAAACAAAAAAGCGTTATGAAGTGACTTAATCTTTAAAAAGTTATTTTAAAGAAGGTGATCGATGTTTCTGTAAGTTACTAGACTGCATCAATGATTATTCATGCACTATCGAATTTGTGCACCGATATTTGATTTAATAACCGTATTAGATATTTTTTTTTAATGAATGATTCCCTATCTCGTTCTTGTCAAACCCGTTTACATAAATCCTTTTAGGTATACATTAGAGTCTTCCGTGTTTGTGAGAAGTTGTTTGCGTGGCGTTAAACCCGTATTATTCATTTTAAAATTTAAAAAAAAAAACAAAGTACAAATTTTTTTTTGTTTTGTCTGGGGTATATTATGTGCATTCAAATTGGGATGGTCAATTTCAGCGAAAAAATGACCATTTTTTCATCTTTAAAAGATATTAAAAATTAAAATTATTAAGTAAATAATAAATTTCTATGTAGTGGATTAGAAAGCAGGTCTCATCAGATGAAAGCCTTTTAACTTATTGAAGTAGGTAGTATGTGAACGTAATATTTGCCTACATATGTAGTTATGTACATAGGAAAACATTTTGGTTACAGAACAAATACAACAAAGTTGGAAAACTTTTTATCATCACATAAATATATGAATGTAGGTAAGGACTTTCTTACCTTGATAAGAAATGAAGGAACTTTATACATATGTACATATAAAAAAGTAGGATACAAGATTTTATCTTCATAAATACATGTTCAAGCATTAGTTTATTTAGCATTCTCCTACCATTTACAGAAAATTAACTTTTCTTAAGAAGACATGCAATTTGAAGGCCTTTCAATGAGTAGATATTATACGATGTATGAAAAATTTGAATATATTTATAAATAAAATAAAATTAATCAAAAATATATCTAAATACATATATATATATGACCATTAAAATAATCCTCTAATGATAATAAAAAAAGAAGTTTATTAATAGTCAAATAAACCAATAATAATTATTTCGAATAAAAAAAACAAAAAAATCTCTTTCCCAATAGTTTTTGCTATTTCATTTAGAGCTCCACAAAAAATAAGTAGTGGTAAGAGAAAATTTAATCAATACACATTTACTTTAATACGAATTTAACATGAGTAGAGAAGTGAGTCCATTTGAATGTAAGTATGTAACTTATAACTGATTTTAAAATATTTTGATGAGGGTTTGAAGGTACATATATAACTCTAACTTTTTTGAAATATAAATAATTTTAATGACTTAAAAAGAGGATTATAGCAACAAAGGCTTTCTACAATTTAGCTCACTTAAATTTTGAACACAATACTTCAAAATTGTTTATATCTGGTACTATTTACGCATATATCACACAAGCAATCCGTTCGATTCTTTTTAAGCAAAATAGGCATAACTAGGTTGAATAACAGATAAATATAGAGATAATCTGTTTACAAATGTTTATTCAAAGTTCAAGTATTTACATAACAAAACATGCTCCCTTTAGCTGTTTCCTAGGTTGATTCTTTTTATATTTTGAGTGAGGAAAAATATCAAAAAGAAACTCGACATACTGTAGATATAAACTATGGTTATTATTAGAAAAGAAGACTTAACTTTGTAATACTTTGTAATAAACTTACATAAATAGTCTTGATTGAAGTTAGTAATTGAATTACTTACTTTGAGATTCCATAAATAAATTACGATTATTTTTTCATAAGTACATATATTATTTATAAAGGTGCTCATTTTAAAAATAAACTATAAAATATTTTTAAATACCTACATATGGCTATTAATCTCATTAAAACGGATCTGAGAGCTTTATACTTTATATTATGGAAAATGATAATGCCTATCTGTACAAAAAATCTTTAAAAAAATATCTGAAGTTTTATTTCCCTTCTTTCTAATTAATAAAGCTAATGCTGATATACTTTGACTTTCTTAAAACTGGTTATTTTAATATAACATATATCTACATATAAAGGGTTTTTCAATAAGAGTGACGCATTTTCTTCATTAAATAAAATAAAAAGAGTTTGAAATATAAACGAGTTTTTTTAATGATGAAGTACCTTCAATTACAATTAAGTATGGAATTCAATTTCTTTTGTCATACCACCACGGGCATGTTTGCAAAAGTCCAATCGTTGAGCCCAGTTTTCTACCACTTTTTCGTGTAAATGAACCGAAATTGCAGGAATTTGCTTTGAGCTCCTCTAGTGTTGCTGACTTGTTGTTGTAGACCTCATAGAAAATAGTCCAAAGGCGTCAAATCGCCTCGGCCAATTGATTGGTCCATATTCTGGATATAACACGTTCACCAAATTTACTCGACACTAAATCGATTGTATGTTATTGTTTGTTGTGTGGCAAATAGTACCGTCTTGTTGAAACCACATGTCATTTATGTCGATACCATCCAATTGGAGCCCAAAATAATCCGTTATAATGGTTCGATATCGATTTCAATTCACAGTAATATGGCAATTATTATCATCAACAAAATAACACCACCGGCAAGAAATCCACACCAACCAGTAAGTTTTTCGGGATGCAATGGTGTCTCATGAAGCAAATGTGTGTTTTTGCTAGACTAATAACGCATATTTTGCTTATTAAAAAACCCAATGAGCCAAAAATGAGCCTCGTCGTTGAAGATGATAAATTTGCCACAGCAGAAAGTTAATAAATTTGAATAATTTGTAAACGCTGCTCAGGGTTGTACTGCTCCATGCACGACGAACTTTTTGGAATAAACAAAAACACACTATATTCTCCCTTCAGCTCATTTTCATCATTTGACTCTTTTGATTTAAAGCAGCTGACCCAACGTGTCATGAGCTCAAAAAGGGTATTATTATTATTTATGATTTTGATGCATAAAAAATATATTAAATTAAGGATTGCGCGCCCTTTTTTTGAATTTTGAAAATATTACAAGTATTGTGATTGGTAGAATTTATCAATATATAATATATCTAAATAATAAATCCTGCCAAATATTAACAAGTTGGCAACAAGGAAAATACAGAAGGGTAGCTACCAGTTGTTTTTCCAAATTTTTCTTTTCCCTTTAGTCAATCGAGGTTGCGAGTGGACAAAAAAGCTCGACGTGATGATGAATTGTAAGCTATTTGTAAGTAGAAATGTAAACAAACAAAAATAAAAAAAATATGACCTTAGTTCGCCGTCTCTAATAAAGATGCAGCAGCCCTATTGAAAAACCCTTTATAGCTGATAAATTATCGCAACTTTTCGTCAACTCACACAACCTATTAACTATATATTAATCTAATTTTTTTTTTATTCAATATTGTATACGTCAACCATATAGAAAAATGATTTTTTCCCTTCTTAATATTTTCATATAATATTATATATTGTAAAAATGACATATATGTACTTAACCATATCATATGTTGTAGATATACAATAGTGATTATACAGCAAGATATTATTGGATACATACTTGCTTCCTATCTCAATATTTTTTGATATAGCTTCATTACTCTTTTTTTTTATTTACGAAAAATTATAGCAATTTCATTGTTATTATTGCACTCGTAGATTCAAACCTCTATATTACTACATGTAAGCTATGTACATAATACTCATCCTTCACTAATTATCCACAAATTACTCTCATTTATGGACGTAAATGCCGTGTTGTTTATTGAACAGCTCAACAGACGGGCTATTTCGTTTGGCTAATTGAACAAATAAATAATAAACACTTGAAATCGCGTTTCTACTTCTAGGAATGTTATGTAAGCATCTTTGAGACGCATTTGTATTTAAAAAAAAAATTTTTTTATCGGTCAATCCTCGATAACTCATACATACTTCGAAGGCACATAAATTTTACTACATAGCATTATCTAATAGACCTCGAATGTATGTAAATAAACATGTTCCATCAAACTGAACGCCAATATACTGCTCTATAGCATGGATCAATCTCAATCTAATTGTGTATATACTCAACAAAAAAAAAAAGAAGCTTTCACTTTTGAACTGCAGTTTATTTTTAGATATTTTTTATTTACTAATCCCACGTGGTCATCATCCTTACTTATAGGGGTCTCAGTCCATTGGAGCTCATGCCTGCCTCGGGTTGTACAAGACACATTCTCAAAACAATTTGCTCTGTCCATTATAATCTTGATATAAATCGCTCAAATATGACTTTCCCTCAAGGAGACAATGAGTCAAAAATATGTGAGGCATTCAATATTAGGTAATCGACCGATTTGTTGTTGTATTTCTTGTGTGGAAATATGTATTTTCGAAAGAATTAATGGTATACTGGCTCTATGGGTGTATTCAGTAATCACGTTTTTAGCATTTGAGATTGTTTAAAAATGTCTTTAAACAAATGTTTATTGAAGTAGGTAAAATAGAAAGAAAGAAAAGTAAGCCCGAAGAGAGGACTTTTGATTCCTCTATAGAAATGGGTGTGTTGGATTCTAGACCCATGCTTGATGTATTTCGATACATGCAATAATCCAGGACACAAGGGTTGAGCGGCATAAGGTGACTTTGAAAGGGTTTTAATTAAAATTTACATATGTGTATTTAAGCATGTCTTTCTTTGGGAGTGTCCTGATAAAAAAAAAATTAATTAAAAAAACTTATTCAAACATGCTCGTGTACATATTATGTGCACAGTGTGAGTTATTCTCTAAATAACGAATTGATGATTATTATTAATAATCTCTGTATAAATACAGAGATACCTTATTATAAATACAAATTGTGCATTGGGCCAATCATTCTTGGGAGTTTTGAAGTTTTGCCTGAGAAATCAAATCCTCAACCTTTTGAAGGTAAATGAATAAATGTATCCATCTAGTCAAATAATAATTAAGTAATTAATACTCAGTAATGTATGTAGTTATATTCAAAGAATAATGATTCAAGACGCGCGCGTAAAATAAAAGTAATAAACATGCGTCATATTTAAACGGCATTTTCTTGGCTCACATTCCATATAATAATAATAACAACAACAATTACTTGATGCTTTCTAACCTTAATGTATATATACCTATATTACCGAACTTAAACTTTCCTTTTGGCTAAGATTAGTTTCAAAATACTTTTTTTGTTGTTATTAAAAATTCCCAATGAACTTTTAAAAAAAAATAAAGAAAACAAAAGTCGTGTGTCGTCTTCTCCAGGAGATTATAATTTTTTTTTTTTTTGAAAGTCAAGAGACAACAGATAGTAGACTGAAGCTGTATGCTCGTCAAAAAATATCCCACCTATCAGAAGATCACCTTCGTTCATCATCATGGGAGTTTCCTGTCCCCTCTGTCTCAACAATGAAGCCTTCAATAATCTTCATAATCTCTACAATGCCTTAACAGATATTTATGTTTGTCCGATATGCAAAATAAAACCCACTGAGTCTCTTGCAGAGCATTTACTGACTGCTCACATTGCTAATGTTCCTGCACCTCCGAGTCCTTCCGTACCGGATCCACTTGATGAGCTCCTTAGAGACTTTTCTGATTTTGTTCAAGATGAGGAAGAAGATAAAGTAACTGTTAAAATTGAAGAAAGTGGAGGAGGGCCCAAGGACAAAAGAGGAGAACAACCTGATGACATCAACTTTGAAGTATTTCAAGCGGCACTCACTGAAAGTTCAAACGAAATGACAAATATTTCACCTCCAACATCAGCAATTCTAGCAGCAGTTTCCTCAACTCCATCTTCTCCCTCCAAGTCCTCCAGCAGCAGCAGCAGCAGTCCAGTTAATAAATCCGTTCAATGTAACATATGTGGATGGAATTTCGATAATAATAATTTCTTACAATTACATATGGTCCTCATGCATTCAGGTCGACAAACATTGTCCTCATCGGACTCCAACGTAAGTTCCAATCTTCCAAAAGAATATAAGTGCCGCTTCTGCACGGATGCAAGCTTCGATACTTTTAATGACTATGTTCATCACGTACAAAATGTTCACAATGATTATAGATATATTTGTCATATTTGCTCTCGAATGTTCAAGCTTCGAGGCTCCTTACTCGTCCATCATCGAGTAGTTCATACCACTGCTCGAGTTGTACAATCGCATTTATTAAATGAATCACGCAATGCAACTGCTTCCAAAACTGCTACTATTACAACAGAGGCAGAAGCAACAACTAAAGGGTCACTGCCATCCAGTCAAGAGGAAGAAACAACTTTAAAAGAAGAAGACGATCCACTAAAAGGAGGCTCTCCTAAAGGACCTGAAGAGAGCAACTCTAAATCTAATTTTCAATGTACACAATGTAACAAAACTTTTAAACGAGAGTATCATTTAAATCAACATATTAAAGTACATGAGAACCGTTTTTGGGATTGTGAGGTTTGCCACAAGAGTTTCACGACCAAGTATTTTCTTAAAAAGCACATGCGTCTCCACACAGGTATGTATGTATAAGTAAATATTATGTATCTATATATATCAATGTAAATATCCTCCATGACTTTAAAAATAGGTGAAACTCCCTACACGTGTGGCATATGTGGAAAAAGTTTTACGTTTCAACAATCCTATCATAAACACATGCTATATCACACGGATGAAAAGCCCTATCATTGTTCCCAATGTGGAAGAGCCTTCAAAGAACTCTCTACTCTTCAAAATCATGAGAGAATTCATTCTGGAGAAAGACCTTTTGCATGTGAGACTTGTGGAAAGAGTTTTCGACAAAGGGTCTCATATCTTGTTCATAGGTAAAACCAGAGAATCAAAACTATATATTAAATCACTTAGCCCTTAATATGTTTAAAATGCTTAATGCTACTTTTGTTAATTCAAGTAAATCAGATAAGATACGAAGACCATAAATATATTCCACGAATTATTGTAATAGCATCTAACAAGTGCATGATTATAAAGACTTACATTGAGCAATACATATATTAAAGTTAAAGATATAGCCATGATCAGAATATATTACTAATTTATGACTATCTTTTATCATAGACGAATTCATACTGGTGTGATGCCGTATTCTTGTGAGGCATGTGGAAAAAATTTCCGTTACAAAGTGACTCAAAGAACTCATAAATGTCCAAATGGAGGGACCTCCTCCGCCACCTCTACACCGAACAAAACTGTTTTCCCTGTACTTCCAACCTCAATTAAAAACGATTTACAGAAATTCCGACAACAGGTTCAAGATAGACGAAGACATGAGCCAACCACATCTCCATTCACAGGTGGGGAATTGCAAAAACTTACCATTTCAGTAGAGGAAGAGGAAGAAGATGAGGAGTTAAATGGGATGGAGACTCGGATTGGACCCAATTTACCTCCAATACCTCTTAATTTAGAGGATATCTTGAAAGATGTATGTCTCTTCTCGTAATATTTATTCTAGTCATTGTCATCTTTGGGTCAAAATAATATGTCTGTACCTGATTTAATAGGTTCTATTTTTAAAAAATACTATGTTTTGAAATGCATATAAATCTATAATTTTTTTAGAGAAAAATACATGTATAAAAGCCATTTTCTTTCTTACCTTGAATCAACCACAAATAATCGACGAATGAAATCTTTTGCTAATTCTGACGTTTGAGAAAAAAATTCGGAATCAAATTCATAGTCGCAAGCTACAATATTCTCAAAAGTTTCTTGCTGAGTCTCACCAAGGAAAGGGCTTGCTCCAGATAATCTAATAAGAGGGGAAAATATGATATCAAATCGTAAGATATTAAATTGAATTTTCTATACATTTTTATAAAATTTCTAGTTAGTTCATTGAATAGTACATTAGTAATTTATGGCAATTATTTAACAGATATATGTAAAATCTATTTCTAAATACCACGTTTAATGTAATTTAATTTCACGGAATATTTAAAACCAACTAACGCAACCTTTTGTCTACAACTTACAAAATATATGTAATAACTCCGATTGACCACATGTCCGTATTAAGGGAAAGAGGTTCGTAATTAACGACTTCAGGACTCACAAACTCAGGTGTTCCGAGCATTTCCCGGATTTCATTTCCAGGATGGATTTTTCGACTCAGTCCAAAATCTATTAATTTGAGTAATTGGCTATTTTTTCCTAATAGCATTATGTTTTCTGGTTTTAAGTCCAAATGGGATATACATTTTGAGTGCATGTGACGAACTCCGAGTAGAATTTGCTTGATAAAATTTGAGGCTTCTTCTTCTGAGAGTCTTTCCTTCTCGGATATAAAATCAAAGAGCTCACCTCCTCGGAGTCTAAAATAAGAGTTTCACATCATTATTAGTATTAGTTAATTATTATTATTGTAAAGCTAAAGTAACTTTTGATTAAATTATTTTTCGTTAAAATTTTTTCTCAATATATAAAATAAAATTCCCTATTTTGTAAAATAGGGAATTAATATGTATTTTCAAAAATTATACGAATAGATGATGGCATAACTTTATCTTCAACATAAGTCAGCCTTCCATTAAGGAAGAGCAAGCGTGACAAAAGGCCAACAGCATACTCTTAAATCATCTATTGTTTGAACAAATTATACAAATTGGCTTCTACTCTGTTATTATCCTGCTCAAAATATTATGAGCTCCATTCATTTATTTACACATATATATTTTTTTTTGAAGGTGATGCCTTTTTCATGTTCGGTTAAAATAATTCTTCACTCCCCCCCCCCCCCCTCCCCAATGTATGTATAAATATATTTATTGTATCTATGTACATAGATAGCAGTACTGACCTTCATTCTAACCTCTATTTCTCTCTCTCTCTCTCTCTCTTTTCTTCATAATTAAAGGCTTCTTTAACCTTATAATTAGTATTTGTAAAATATAATAAGGCAATTATGAAACCTTAATATGTATATACATATACCTAGGAATGTTCCGTCGCTCAAGTCTAGCTAAACATGAAAGTTATATGTATACATTTCTCAAACACACTTGTATTCTCATTAAGTCCACAAATGAAGTTCAATAATAATGTTTAAAATCTCCAAGCCTAATTTTTTTATATTAAGAAATATTACACTTGTTCTGATGGATCCTATTAGAGGAGAGCAGGCCTACTTGACAATGTTTAGTCATGTTTGCAAACCTAGTGAGTAAAGTTCTTTACAGATCTTTTTACTGCCACTTATGTGGTGGGATCGTTATGCCCATTGAGGGATTAGATGGAGAACCAGATTGGTATCGTCATCGCCTCACTTGTATTCTTCACAATTATACTATTTATAGTAAATTGAGACAAACTCCAGTGCCTTGTTACATTTGCAGGCGACAATTGAGGCTCTGGGATTTATATGAGGAGTTTCCATTTACATGTAAGAGACGCAGCTGCTCTGGGTAATTATACATATTTCTTTATCTTACATATGAGAGTTACTCATATGTCAAGGGTATGATTCATGACTCTCTTTTGTTCGTTAGATTCGAAAAGCCAATGGCCAATACTGGCTATAATCGCTATACCTGCTTTGCTTGTGACTATGATCTCTGTTTCACATGCTATTCAAAAGAAGTCCCTGCAAGAGTCAGCTACTCCTCTGACGAATATCTCGAAAGTGATTGATTGAAATCTTTTGATAACAATATACATACGTATGTATGTAGATAAATAAATGCTGATACGTCATAAGAACTTACAGCTCTAGAACTAGTATAACTTGTGTTTGACTTTCGTAGACTTGATGAAGATAGATGATGTTGGCATGTTCCATCTCTGCCAAAATGTGTATTTCCTTTTGTATGTCCTCCCGAGCGACACCTCTCCTTGAAGTCTCAAGTCTCTTTTTCTTAATGAACTTTCCGGCATACTCCGTGCTTGTACTCTTCTCCACAACTCGTCGAACGATTGCAAATTGACCGCTAAAAAAAGGGATATTACAATCATTACAATTATATCAGTGACCATTCACATTTACCTTCATATTTGAAATCTATGATATGTAAGTGTAATGATACTCACCTCCCAATTTCTTCAAAGGTTTCATAGTAGTCTTCAAAAGGCTCTGTGCGAAATTTTGTAGAGTTGATTGTCTGTACTAATTTATACATGGATGACGTCATTCTATCGTGAATTACTTGAAATCTGAAAAAAATAAAAAATAGTTTTTAAAGTATATGTAATGGATAATACGAGTATATTGTAGGTGTACATACATTGAAGACTTGACCTTTTGTAATGAAACAGACAGAGTGATCATTAATTTAGGAAGTAATTTTTTCTCCTTTACGCATGTACATATGTAGCTAGACACTTACTCATTGTAATAAATATTATTATACTGTATTATAGTATTATTGTTGCAAATATGGGAAGTTAATATGCTTAATAATAATTATTGAGTGCATGCTACTTATCAAAGAGCATCAGTGCAATAAAATTAATTTGAATTATACTAAATGGCATTTCCTACCTTGAAGGAACTTTGAAATTAAATGTAATCTTTAGAATTCTCCAAAATTCATTTATTTCATTTTTTTTTGACAAATTGTAATTCAAACTAATATTTCATTTACATTTTCAATCTTTTTAACGAATGAAAATTGTATAGAGGGCTCTCTAAACCATTCCTCTTTTAAAAAGGGAGAAAAAGAAAAGAGAGGTTATCTTTGTTGTATCTCTCAACCTTTCATGTAAGAAGGAACTGACATACAAGACACTACATCAGTTGACTATAGTTATCCAATTATTTTTCCAAACTATGGAGAAAAAAAAACCTCCTTTACAACTAGATAATAGTTGGTTATCATGGCTTAACAGGAACTATTTTAAATTCAACCAATCAGTGTTCAAAACACTACACATAAACTGAAGAGAAGTAGAAAAATTGAGAATAATTATGGACAAGAGAACACTATGTAAATTTGTATATCGGGTAACGCCCCGAAATGGATGGAAAATCGTCAGCTAACAAAAGAATATATGGTGAATTTGTATATTAGTAGAATACCTTTAACGCCGAGTAGTATTTTCTTCTTCTTAAATATGTACCTATTTTAATTATTCTTGAGCGGGTAATTAATCTATCAACTCAAATTTCGACCATGTGTACATGATTATAGAATAAAAAAATGCACAGGGCTATTGAGAGTGCAGTAAATCATACACTGAAATATAAAACCAACAATATAATTACAGGTCTTAAAGACAGCTTAATTTATCATACAGGCATGAATTATAAATTAACCTCGGATTCATTATATATGTACATAAGAGTACATTTTGCTTGAAGGGGGTCGTCATCAGGTTTATAACTTATGAGTCCTAGCATGCTTCTTATAAAAACCGATAATTATTCATTTAAATTGATCTTTCATCTTTTAATTTTAATTCAAATGAAATTGTTTGAAGCAAAACTATCGTAATATAATATACATTTCTCATCACGCAACTCCCTCCTGCACTATCAAATCAACTCTATCCCATTAGTTTTATATAACGTATTAAGATGGAGTGTTTTCATATGACGTCATTGTTGTGAAATTCGACCATCTTTGGGGCATAAACAACCTTGCTGTAGAAAGAATAAAAACGTTTATTCCTTTAAAATGCTGGAAAACTGTGGACTACTACCGTGAATTTGGATATCATAGTAAGTCCGACCAATTAAAGGACTTAAACCTTTACCGTCTATCAAAAATGCATATTTTTCTCTCTCTTAATTAGTTCTTAGACCCTAATATGTTTTAAAACACTATCACTACATATTCAAATTTACATAGGTAGTGTAGCCAATAATAAATTGACCATTACTTTTGCAAGGATCAGATACTTGTCTCCAATCATCCTACTTCTCTTGTCCCTATTAGAACTAGAACAAACTTGAATGTAAAAATATAACCATTTCATTGAGATTTTCAACAGCTACATAAATTGTATTACTTTGATTTTCTTCCTCAAATGTTACTGTTTCTGTTTGGCATTAAGTTAAATAACGAAGGAACTAACATTCTGTTTTACATTTTATAGAGAGAAGATATAGGTTTAAATGTAACTTTAGGAATTAAGATAAGTGCAAAAGTGTATTAACAAGATCTTTAAAAAAAGAAAGGAAAAAAGCCTGCATTGACGTTATTGGAATAAAAAAAAGTTTTGGATTCAATTTGGAATAAAATGGGTTTTTGTTTCTATGAACGAAGCGACCATAAATCATGAATAGATTTATTAAAATATGAAAATGAGTGATTGAATCAATCTTAATACTAAATTTGCTTTGCTAGAATATTGTTGATAGTGAGATTTTAAACGTTAAGATTCGACTCCAAAATAAGTCTCAGAGAGGTCATTATCAAATATTAGGGGCAGTAAAATGTTTTCATTCTTCAAAGAGATCCGTCAACTGTTTTCATATCTAAAGCCATTATTGAATGAATGAAGCTTCCTTGAAATTATCTGGGAAATTTGTCCATTTCATTGAAATAAAAATATCAACTACTAAATACAGACCACCTTCAAAGGTTTCATACTTGGTGCTAAATTCATTAGCACTTAATCAGAATCAATCTGAAATCTGATCGGCTCAAACCTAATCCCAGTTCAATATTATCAAAATTACTGCATACTGGTTTTTCAATATGAGACCAATCATTTAGCCTCCTTCAAAGCAATATGTAATGTCCATGAGAACACTTTTTATATTTATGAATATATAATGTAAACAGTTACTTCTCATGATGACCCTTAGTGGTTTTTTGTCTATCCACGTAAAAACTGGTAGAAAACATCTTTATACCATGCCCATTGGTGGTACAGACACATAGACCTAGGAACATAAATTTTTTCATTGGTATACATACGATATATATGTAAGAATATGACGGGTAGGGATGATTGATTTGACTTGATTGCTGATATTTATTTACTTATTGTTTTTTTGGGGTTCTTTTTTTGTTTCATGAAAACGATTTGTACTTAGAGAGACTTTTTACCTACATATGTCTAAAGTAATTTTAAAGATCTCTTCGGATTAAATATATGTACATGAATCATTTCATTCAATTTATAGTTAATAAGTTTTTTTTATTTTTTATGTACACTAACATACTATGTACTCCTATATGCGATAGGATCAATTAGACTATATAAATATAAGTATGTATTTATGTACATCCGTCATATCAAAGGATGAAAAATAGCTTTTACCTTCATTGTTGATGATAATAATGGGAGGGGAAAAAATCCAAGGGATTTGTCCAATTTCCGGAGGGCAAATCGATAATTGAAAAACTTTATGTAAATACATTAAAATAAATATTAATATCATTATGTCAAAAGTAAATAATGTCTGGTGGACTCTAATGATTTAAAATTGTTATACCCATGAGTGTATTTTTCATATGTGGGCTTGGATATTCATGTAATCATAGTATATATGTAGACAAAATGATCATGTCAGAGAATTAGTTATTAGTCATGGGTCAAACATACATATATTTTTTATATACATACAATTTGCCTTTTGAGTTTAAAACACTTTTTTTATTACATAGTACCATATATCTAAAATCAATATTCCTATTCAAATCCTTTTTGATCACACTAAATCGATAGTTAATCAGGGAAAATTAGAAGAATTTAATTTAGCGCTTTCACGTGACTTCATCACTGTGAAATTCTATCATTTTGAAAACATAAAATACCGAATTATATGGCGAATTAAAAACCTTGTATTTAGAATATAGAAATATATTGAATTTAAAAATCAATTAAAAATCTGTCATTCCTTATGAAAGGATATTTTAGACAATACTATTATGTATTGAAAATATGTTAATACATCATTAAATACCTATTACCATAGTCTAGCCAATTTAGTTAAATATTACTTTTGCAAGGGTCATATATTATATTTTTCTCCTATTATATTTTGCTGTTCGCTAATTAATCCAAAATAAAGTTAATTGCTTTTAATTTATTTCTTAGAGATTTTTGCCTCATTTATTATTGATTTGATTTGATTCTGGCATCAAGTCATGTTCAATACGGGTCTTTTTTAAAGACAGAAGATGAAGTTTCCTTCAGAGCCTTTGCAAAATTTGTTCATTGTATTTACTCAATATATATAAACTACATACTATGTCCCCAATACGGTGTTCCGTCTCTTCCGTCTGTGACTTGAGTGACAACAACATTCAACTACTTTTATTCCTTCCGTGATTACACATAACTTGTACATCAATTTGCTATGAGCATATAATTGTCCCTTTTGTGGAGCCTCCGTACAAAAAGTGCTAAGAGTGAAGTCACCTCATGAAAGAAACAGGAGCAAATACGAAATAACTTTCAAAATCATTATGATACACTATTAATATTCAAGCCTCGTAGAAACAACAACTCTATGCATATAAAGAATGCAATTAATTGCAGAAGGGCCTTGAAAATATATGTATGTATCTGGATACAGGCTCATATTTACATACATACATACCTATATACTTATACATATACCGTCATAGATATAGTATAAGCACTCACCTAAATCAAGTAGAGGAAGCCCCAATCACGTTTAAGCTCTTTTAAAACAAATTAAAATTTGTTAAACAGAGTCATATACACATAAATACATGAATGGTAATAATACGTTATAAAAAGGGCTTATGAATTACATTATATGAGTCTATAAACGCAGTTAACTACTGTGTGGGACGGACAAAACTCATTAAATTATATATTGATAAATATCAAGAGAGGATTTGCAATTTCTATGCTCATATAAGTGTTTGTAACATTTACATATGTACTAGTCGGCAAAATCTACATTTCTTTATCTTGCAACCGGCTATTATGCACTTGGAAGGTCAGAGGGTGACAACAACGACTACAAGGGATTGTAGGTTGATGGTCATGGTTAGGGAGGTTAATGGAACGATTTGCATATAACATAATATATACATGTATATCTATTTTATGCATATACGGTATTTACATTCTTGAATTAAGGCCTGACCACTAAATCCGCATCTCGATATTTTGTTGATTTCATAGAAACAAAATCCATTTTTTGTCAATAATTAAACGAAATAATCAATTGTTTGCCAAAAAACCTAAGTAAATTCAAAGTTTTTAATTATATTGCAACATTGAAAGTCCAAATTTGGCTGCTTTGGCCATTTTTTTAAAGTTCCTTCAGCCTTAGTTAATTTTTGAAATTTGAAACATAATTTTTAATGTTTTTGCTTTTAGTGATCTCTTTAAAATTAATAGTCATATAAGTAAAAAAAAAATTAAAATAACTTCACAGTTTGAAAATTTTCCTCCTAAAAAATATTACAAAATGATATTTAACAGAATCTTGACAGATGAACTGATTAGCCAGAGTAATGGGGAAAATTACTCAAGCCCCCATAGTGACGATGCTTGGAATTTTGGTTGATCATTTTTAATGAGATCTCATGGGATATTATTATTATTATTATTTTAAATTGGCTGATTAAAACTATGAAGGATGACGTTTTCGACTTTTTATTGGAAGTTATCTATAATAAACCCCGGAAAAAGTTGTTTATTTTGATATTCAGAGTAGTTTCTTTAATATTTTATGTTAATCTTCCAATTTCATATCATGAATAATTTAAAATAAATAAATGGTGTTATAAAATCGACTGAACAACTTCAGATGACTTTAATATTGTTGAATATATTGCAAATTTTGTAATTATCATAAGAGAATCATGACGATTAAAGACCACGGATATAATTTAAGAAGTTAAATGCCGGAGTGAGACTTACATTGTATATTCAATGAGGCACACCAATTGGAGTGTAATTCACGCGACTCGTGTGAAGTTCCAGCTCATAGACAATGTCTTCTATAAAGATATTTTTCGCCAAACTCCAAAAATGTGAATCTCTTAGGCGGTCAAGTATTTGGGGTTCTACTCTTTAAGTGCAATTAGTCATAAAATTATCGGATTTAAGCCTTCAAAATATCCTTAACGGTCACAAGAAATAAATATTTGTACCTATTATGAATTTTAATGTCTCTGAATATATATGTATACATATTTTTAACTCGAAGGAAAACAGATATTTAACAAATTTATTTTAGAAATAATAATTATTATTTGTACTTTGATGTAAAAACACCTTACCCTATAGACCTCTTCAAATCTTCCTCACAAGATAAATGAAATGACGACAACTGCACCTCAAGTCATGTTATAAACTCAATCATACACTTCGTATAACCATAGACACTACTAAATTCCTCCTCACCTCATCACTCTCATATTTCACTAAATACCGTACATAGTTACACTCTATTAATACACTTATACGTATGTAATTGTTGTTATTTTATTTAAAAAAATGTTATATGTACATATTTTTTGTAGCCTTGAAGCCATCAAAATTCATTGACAGGTCCTTTTTAGCCCATCCATTATAGGACTGAAGAGGGGAGGGGGGGGGGGGTAAATCATTCTATGTATTGCATCCGTCTACACATTGTGTATAAAGTGTGTATAAGAAAACATTTATTGACATGGTTTTTATTGAGGAGGTTTTTGTAAAGACTACATACATATATTTGACAACTTTGTATTTGAATTCAAAAATTATAGTGAACTTTATTTATTTTAAAAAACGTTTTTCTATGTACATGTAATATATAGCGGAACTCATTTCTATCAAGGATAAGATTAACAAAGAGTTCATAGGTAGTACTTCATTCCACTTCTCATCCATGGACACTTGAAAATGTATTTTTTTTTTTTTTGTGGAATTTTTTAAAATACATGTTCATAGGTTATATACTTATTTATGACCAACAGAATGACTCTTGAAAAAAAGGTTCAGGACATATGATATTCCCTCTTATGTTAGCATCTTAAGAATGTTAATTAACTTATATTATAGGTATATTAATAATTAATTTATAGACTTTTCTGATTGCACGAAAAATTTGTCAAGTACCAATCAAAATAAACATAAATTGCTTGGAGGTGAAAATATTTTCCCTTCCTTGTGTTTATTTTCTAAAAAAAAAAAAGATTAATGAAACCTTCCTTATTCTTGTAAATTCATCATTTTGAATTTTGTCAATGACTTCAGTACTGCGTTAAACAAAAATTAATAATAGGGCTGACTTCACTATTATATTTGGATAATAAACCAATAAACAAACTCTTTGGCCTACTTATAAATAAAATGAACAAACTACCCAAAAAACTTTTGGAAACTTTATGTAGAAGAATTTAAATTTTAAAAGAATATTTGTATTTATATTTTTTTCTAAACTGTCACATAATAGCAAGTGTTTTTATGCGTATTTTTTTTATATTTGTGTATGCAGCCAAGATGGCCGACATGAGAATAATGAGTTCATATGTTCAATGAGAACAAATTGTTTTGATCAAACTAAAAGTTAAAATATAATTAAACCATAAAAAATTATAGCATCCATTCTTTAATAACCAATATCAAACAATATATCAAATTTGAATGCTATTATTTATTTATGACGTATGTAAATAAGATAATAAGTTTGATTTGTTAATTCATAAAATAGTTTAGAGCCTTTTCACTGACATCCCATATTGCATAATAAATTTAAGGGACGCCATGTTGAGGGCATATATGTAGTTGATATAATTCTATAAAATAAAATGAATTCATTTCCGAAAAAAAAAATCATTTAAAAGCTTTCAAAGTGAAAATATTGAAAAGTATGGAATACGACTTGATACCAAATATTAAAAAATGATGATAGATGGTTTCATTTTTACAATTAATTTTGTTTCAAATGGATTAGGAAGCAGAAAGGTAGGATAAATGGAAGTTAATAATTAATTTGTTACCTACACTATGTTGTAAATTTGAATGTATAATGATATAATAACAGACTTTTAATACTTATTAGGGTCTGAAATATTTATAATAAAGAAAAATAAATGTAGATTTTTAATAGACGGTAAGGGTTTCATGAGTTCTTTTATTTGTGGCAACCAAATGCATGGCAGTAATTTACTATTTCCCTTAATTGTCAAAGAAACAACAGATCTTATTCTGCATGAAATTTGGTATTTTATCCTCCCAAGATGTCAAACTTTTACAATGATGACGTCGCGTGAAAACACTGTCCAGGGAAGGAAATGAATGTTAACACTTTTTAAATTTCCCTGAATTCATTGGATCTCAATCTTTATAAGTGTATTTTGTCTGCGTTAATGTTTCTTGAGTGAATCGATCGAAAGTACATTAATGAGAAGGCCATTTTTTTATTTTAGATGTTTGAGAAATTTTGTGGTTGAAAAGTCCATGTACCTTACTTTTATCAAATATGACATAATGTTTGACTCTCATACAGTGGGTAAAGAATACAGTATTATGAATTTGTAATGTCTCTCTCTCTCCCTCCCTCCCTCCTTTACAACCATCATCTCATCAAATTAGTGTCTCTGACTGTGTACATATGTAAATGTTTATGTAAATAGAGTTATGTACGCTGTCATGTTTTCAAGGTAATTTCGTGACAGGTTAATTGAGAAAGATTCACCTCTTTGACAATCCTCGCTCATTTTACATAATTTCTATATTACATACATACATATTATGTTAGGTTCTTCGTACACCTCCTCCACTCGTTTACCAAATTAGTACTATTTTTGTTCATAAATCACTATATATGTATTTTGTTAAAAAATAACCGATTTTTTTTTTTTTTGCATTACAAACGTGACGAATTGTCTTATTGTTATTATTATTATTATTATTATAATGGTGATTCCCTCTCCTCTCTCACTAATGAGCTTAATGATCGTTGATTATGATTTACCAGGATCCAATGCAAAGAATTTTTTTTCTTTTTTTTTTTGGAAAATAAATAACTGCATCAATGGTTTTCATGGTATTTGTTGATTCGTGATCACGGCACCTTTTTTTTCTCTTTTTTTCTTTTCTCCCCCCTCATATATAATTATATATCATTACTTATCTAAGAACTCCTTGATTAAGAAAAGGATCTTTGAGTGATTACAGATGTTGAAAAATATTACACCATTAATTTTACCAGGTACGAGTCATTTCTTGTACAAGAAACACTCTGTAAGCCCCTCTCCCTCCTCCTCTCTGAAGTATGGATGCATATTTCATACATTCATAGGCCCTCACCATGACTCTTCAAACCTTAAGTCATTATTTTCGTTCAATGTGAAGAAGTTAATCCTTTTTATTTTTATTTCAAGGAGAGGTTATGACTTAACAAATTTTATATTTACCTATTTATTTATTTATTTGTTATTAGTCAAACGCTTACGTCTTGCAAAGTAATTAGGCGTTACCAATGGTTTTTTATTTATGTATTTATTTACGTGCTGAAGAATCAAGGGATCACGATATGTAATAGAAATGTACTTACTTTTTTTTTGTTTATCACGCTGTGCCTTTTTCTCATTTTTTTTCCACTGGTTTCATGGAACCAAAATAAAACTCAACAATTGTACTAGGTAGGTAATACCATATTTGTAAATATTTTCACATCCTGAATTACAAGAAGCATCCATGTCATAGTATGAGTGTTCCTTTGAGTAAACGAAAACAAGGGAACAAGCAATCAATTTAAAAGTCTAGAAAGGACAGATTTTATACATAGGAGGTCAATGTAAGTAGGGCTACTATCTATTTGTCCATGAAGACATCCAGTTTTCACCAATTTAATTTATTAACAAGTTTTTGGAGGACAAAGTATGATAGTTGCAGTATTCAAGTGACGTCACGGCCCAAAGGATATTTGTCCTCTAAAAAGCATTTCAATAAATTAAATTGATAGAAAATTGGATGTGTAATAAGCTACTTCCCTGTAATTTGGTTTTTTCAGCCTTGGATTTGACTGAATTGACACCCTAAGGGACCAGAAGAAGATAATTTAACACCTAGTTGACACTGATGAAAGTGCTAAACAACATATTATTTTATGTATGCACATACAAGCCAGTGGCGTTGACCCACTCCCCTGAGAAAGTATGAGAAATGTGAATGTACATAGAACGGTGAGGGGCACATCATAAAAAGTGCTTTAACAACAAATATTTTATTCTTTTTTTGTCATCCATTTGTATATGATAATTACAATTTTTATTAATATTACACATAAATGGACCCCGCCCCCCCTCTCTTCCTCAATCCCTGACTCCTTGATTTTTGTATTTGAACCTTCCATGTCTAGACGTAAAATGACCATAGGTATAAGTCAATATAATAATTTATAAAAAATTGCCAAAAATAGTTATTTTTGTAGATGTAGCATATTTTGATTATGTTTTCTTCTTCTAAACATTATGCTGATATGAGGGAACTTGACTACATAGGTAGGTACAATGTATTTATATATCATAACAATATCTTCCTCTTAGATCTCTACCCAGAAATTATTTCATTTTTCACAATTAAATTAAAGGCGGGGTAACAATAAGTTTGAAAAATTCAACTATTTCATATAGTTGATTTGTGAATGCCTTTTATTTCCAGATCCCTTGATCCCTTCAGAATGCCCTGAAATGATAAACACTCCAATAGGGTTGAAACATGTTTAGGAGTATGTAGATGTTTGCCTACCTATACATACGTTTTAAATAACTACTTTAACAGGACCTATGTATATAAAAAACAATTCTCATATCGATTGATTCATCCACGAGAATATTGTCTTTCTTTTCTGTATTAAATATTTAAAGTTGCTAAGGCAGAGTTCACATATTTTGATACAGGTGGATTTATATGACCCACTTTTCCAACACTTTTTGAGCAGCATGGGTCCCCTTAAATCCCTTGTGCATTTTTGCATAAAGCGTCTGAAAACCCTGTTTGTCGTAGATTGGTATTTTTAAACAAGATCAGCTTCCAAAGTCACGTTTAAGAGGACCAAATAGCCTGTACATACTGTTAAAGTTATATTGCAAGGGTTTCAACTGGTGTTTTGTGACCTTAAAAGTGGATTGGAGATGTCTGATTTGTTGAGTCATGGAACGTTGATAAAAATGAAAAGTTTCTTTGATTTCTAACTCTGTGGCAATAATGAAGGACTATCTCAACCTCGATGAAGGGAGAAGGAGTGAAAATCATAATATATAATATTAAAGACATTTACTATTCAAAATTATACTCTGTACATTTTCTTACTGCGTGATAGACATAAGAAGTTCTTCAAGTGTTAGGCTGAACCCAAAGTTGATCAATCTCTACATGAAATAGTTATCTTTTACATGAGTCGAAGGGCAATACAAATGGGTCGGAATAAAATGATCATTCGAAAATAAGGATCAGTTGTTAGTTGTTAGTCCTAGTGAAGTTATGGTAGATAAGGCCCATAAGGAAGAATGGCTATCCATTTTCTGTACACAAAGTTGCTGAAAACTATTCTTTTGCCCTCACGAAGTTTTTTTTTTTTTTTTTGATAATATAAATACACACATACATAGCCTATATTGATACAATTTGGAAGACAATTACAAGAAGGGAGGAGAGGAGCAAAGTCATCCGTGACTCTGGCTCCTCTTTGATTTCATCCATGTCCATATTTTACTTAAGTATGTATGTATGTATTCCTTCATTACGCACATACATAGGTATCTAAAAGGGAGTTGAAGAAATGTATGAACAATTGCGCTTGTGTTGAATATCATTTGTTGAATAGGTACATCTATGTATGTAACATTTTTCTTTGTTCCTCTTTTTATGGTTCGAATCCAATACCATAAAACTACTACAATAATAACAATAATAGGTAAAGTGAATACAAAAGTATTAAATATGTATCTCCCTCCTAAAAAGTGTGACATCATAATATCCATAAATTGATGAAAATGGATTGACAAATTTAGAGTCAACTGCTCCTTTAAGCATAGGTAACTTTGTCAATGCTATCTTCATTAGTTTTTTTTTTCTTTTTTTTTATGGATGCCAAATAAAGAAGAGCACTCCATTTTGAATATATGTACATAGAGATATATTGGGCCCCATTCCTCATATTCATATTGTTTCAAAGATCAGACGAAAAATAAATAATAATTACGTTTAAATGATCTACCTTTATATACATACATAATATATGTAACTTCTCCATCACAGAAGGAATATGTAAATATTTTCCAATGGAATAAAACGTGCCACAGATGGGTATGTAGGCAGGTATCTACGGAAACGTAGACTCTGTGTCGAATCGTATTGTAAAGGTGTAGATTTCATGGGGCTTTATAAAAAATTTTATATATATTTTTATGTAGATATACCTATATATATATATATATATATATTTATATATTATAATAGTACTTATATCAGAGGGAGAGATAAGATATAAGCACAAACCCTCTCTTTTAACTTCCTTCCTATTCCTTTAGATGCATAGAATATTAATTATACAAGTAAATATTTTTGAAGAAAAAAGATCTTTTATATATATATATATATACATATATATTTAATTACTCTAAGGGGTTCCTAAGTTTAAAAAACAACAACTATTACAACAATCCAAGAACCTCCCCTGGTTCCTAGAACCATGTACTTACATACATATGAATGTGCATACTAAAAACCATTGGATGATGACGATTTCAAAAAAATATACTTATATACATATAAATGGGCTATATATAAGGGCTTCAAAGATGAGACGGAGATCCCTTATCAGGAGACCACATCATTTTTTAGATTTTATTGCAAGTAATTACTTGAATAACTAGATAATTATTCACGTGATTAGACTTTTTCTTTCCTCGATGTAGGGAAATGAATCATGCCGGATATGAATCTGAAGGAAATGGGCTTTTCATAAATAGCGAACACAATTCAAGACTCTCAACAAGTTTATTCTCCATAATATGTTCATCGCTCTTTAGAAGCAAAAAAGGAATGTATTTCACGGTTACGTCTTATTATTTCTGAACCTTTTCTTTAAAAAAAAAACAACAACAATGAATACAGGCTCCTAACTATTTGGTAGATTCACCAATGACATCACTACTCCTTATTTAATAGTGGAGACATCTTACTAAGTTAATCTAACAAATCAACCTTCAGAACACTTACTTAATTGTATTTACTATGTAAACATTTATTTGTAAGCTATCCATTTTTCTTCTACACACTCTTGCTTCTTATTATAGGTATTTTGAGCGTTGATTTCTTGAACCCAAATTACATTTTGTTAACCTGTGAACCATTCCATACCACAATTAAATAAAAAATGTTATACCTACATAAATAGGCATAATTAGGCAACTACTAGATAGTTAATTTTGAGCCCCTTTTCTGGCTCTTTTTTGGAGTAAGGGTTGAGAGGTGCGTTGAAGTGTTAAAATAAATTAAAAATTTAGTTGGAACTAAAGAATTGACCAACTTAACCATGCGAACTGATCTTGTCTATTATTTTTCTGATTCTTTTTTGAAAATAGGTTGCGAGATACAATAGAGATAACGTTTTGATATATTTTTCAACATAAAGACCAATGAGAGGATCCCTGGAAAAGGGATTTTTCATCCCTACTTTGGCTGGAGTATAATGTAAACATTTTAATAATGTAATGCACTACGTATCAAGAGGATTCCTTCTTCCTATCGTGAGCTGTTGTGTGTGTGTGTGTGTGTGTGTATACTCCCCATAACATATTTAGGTATATTATTATAAATTACTAATTAAAGAGAACAAAATGGGTATGTTATGACTATCATACGTATATATCTACATGGGTACATAAGAATAAAGGAGGCATGCAAAGGAAACTTCCCTTTATAGACAAAACCATGGGGCTACACACATAACTATCTATCTATGTATATACATAGATGAACAGATATTCAACTCCTTATTTGTAACTATGTATGTACACTTCTCCTTCAAGGGTGGTAATGATCCTGCAGGAGCCCTGATTCCTTCTCTAACAATAATAATCATCATAATTGGCATTCATTACATGAACATTATTAGTATTTAAAGCATGTATGTAGAATGTTATTTTATTTCCTTCATTAGCAGAAAATAATTAAATTAAAAAGAATTTTGGCGAATCCAATTCCATTGATTCTCTTGACTTTATGTACATAGCATATTAAGTAAGGAGCAAACATGAAGGTAATTATAAGCAAAAAAAAAAAAAAAAAACAACGAAAAATGAATTTGTATCATTTTCTTAAATTTCAA
Organism: Lepeophtheirus nordmannii; assembly: GCA_963680855.1. Taxonomy (NCBI): domain Eukaryota; kingdom Metazoa; phylum Arthropoda; class Copepoda; order Siphonostomatoida; family Caligidae; genus Lepeophtheirus; species Lepeophtheirus nordmannii. The sequence continues at coordinate 18,558,501 of OY804521.1, read as the reverse complement.
ATACAATGCCAGAACCTTGAATTTATCTATTTATCTTGAGGGACGAGCAAAAGGGTTAAGAACCAATCAGAGTGTCTTAACGTTTAAAAGTTAGATCTTTGTTCATAGACTCCTCTCTTGTTGCCTTGTAAAGTTGTATGGTTGTTAAATATTATTAATGTAATTTGTACACTACATACAAGATTTTACATCTTCTAGAAGTTTTTAGAAAGAAGTGTTATAATCTTTAAAAAATGGATACAAAATATTAAGTATATTTTTAGATTTTATTCATCCCAAGCTATCCTTTTAAACCCTTTTACTTCAAAAATCCAAATAATATTCAGCGAGGGTGGGAAATACTGTAGCATATATATATAAGAGCCAAAAAATATTGCATTTTTGTTTATTTAGAATTATGGAAATAGGTTTTTAAAAGACAAAAAACAACAATGTAAAGTGTCAGATAAGGAATTAAATTACATAATTGACAATACATTTGAAAAATTGATTTTATACATATTTTCAAATTATTTAAAATGACAACCTACATATTAATATCCATTGGTGTTCATCTTGTCAGTTACTTTTACTTGATAATTCAAGTCATATATGTATGTATTCAAATATGCAAATTTAATTAGTATAATGTGTGATATAGATTAGGTCAAGCAAGAGGAATCAATTTAAATCGTATTTATAAACTCTAATGCTGTTTCGAAGTATTCATTTATTTGTAGAAAAATATTGTATACGTGAGTTATAATATTTTGTCATATTTTTATGCTAAAAATGGTTTTTAGTTATATTACATATGAATTATAACTCAAATTTCATTTTTGTTCATTGCTCAATAGGGTTCGTTGGATAAAAGATACGTTAACTAGAACGTTTTTGTGTATATTAACAGGAAATTTTATTCGATACTTGAAATCTATTTTTGATGTTTTTCAAATTCAATACGAGCCACAATTGTTTTGTGAACTACATATTTATAAATATATATATAGGAAATGTAAATGAACTTCCATGTAACTCTCAATGAAGTTCAAAAGGAAGTTCTATCTGGATATTCTTAAATCAGTGATAACTAAGCACGTATTCAATTTAAATTCTTCAAATAATACTTCTGCCCTGAAATATTTCAAATCATAATAAATGAAGAAATACAATTTGCGTTTCTCAACTTTAAGAAGAAGAAGAAGCTAAATAATATTTAAGTTATATGTATGAGACTTGATGCTAAGACCATCTTAATCAAGATCAAAAAAGAAAATTTTATATTTTATAGTTTTAGTCTTGAAACAGAGACAAAAATTATGAGGGGATGAGGCTGAAAGAAGATCAAGGCAAATTTTGAGAATCATATCACTAGTTACTACCATATATGTTTAAGTTACTCTATATATGATGTGTGAACTTCCGTTCGACTTGACTAATGAGTTTTATGATTTAAAACTAAAAATTCGAATTGAGACATAATTTGAATTTGTTTTGAATTAATTATAAAATTAGTGATGCTTTTGAAGGTCCTTGCGTCGACTCCTCAAAGTCTTGGTATTGACTTCGTCTCAGTGTTAAGATCAAAGCTTTTTTTCGTATCCAAACAGTCTTAATCCCTGAAAGCCTTGGTCTCGAGTCCAATTCTCAAGAAATGACAATTGGCTATTTTTTTTTGTTGTATTACCTGGAAACAAATATCAAAAGTTAACCCAAAGTAATTTGTTTTTTTTATATTAGAGTTTGTATTTAAAGTGATTTTAAAGAAAAAAATTACATACAACTATAACCAATTTCTTTTGTTTTTGAAAAATAGAGACCCTACATGATACAACTGAAGAAGATACTAGTGTGGTTGGGAGTGTCCTTTAACCCTTGAAATTGTACATAATATACATAAGTAGATGTAGCCATGTAGACTTTATTACATGGTTCTTCTTTAATGAAAAAGTAGAAATATCATCTTAAATATCGGTGAAAAAACGAGGGACCATGTAATAAATATCAAAAATATATGTATGTACATATATGAGTATATACATATATATTATATTATATTATATATATGTTGTAGTAAGGACCATGAAGGAAGTAAGAAAGAGCATGTTAATTAGCTTCTCGCAGGAGGAATCCTCCAGAATATCTCTCTTCAAAAAGCCAATGGTACACATACGTACAAACATAAAAGGATCAAAGTCTCTAACTGAGTGAAGTAAATGTGAACGATGAATCCACAGGATCCTTCTCCTTCGAATTTGAATCTAAATACATGGGCACGTTGAAAGGGATGGCCTTTTGATCGCATATACATAGGTATACATATATGTACATACCTAAGGAATATTGAACTGAATCATATTGTGTCTGCTACCTCATCCATCTAATCAGAGGAAACAAAGAGATCTACGTATAACCTATGGAGTCACATATGAATGTTGATTGTTGTTGGGGTTTTTTTTTAACTCAAGTCAATTATTATCGGTATACATATATGTAATTGAGTTCAATAACATCTTTTAAAAATAAGAAGAAGAATATCTTATTATTTTCAGTCTTCACTTATTTAATTACGGGATTGAGATGTTGGGAATGAATAGATTTTTTTGGTTCTCTCTCTCTCTCTCTCTCTTTTGAAGAATCTTATCTCTCAATAGGTTCTATCTAAAACTGATGGATGACTCCACTCTTTGTGTGTCAATATCCTCGAGAACAAAGAGATATTCTTTTTATTTTTGATCATCACTTTGGGATTGGTATAATAGTAGATACCTTTATATAAATATATGTATGTATATGTATAAATCATACAAAAAAAAACCTATTGAAAAAGTATTAAATGATTAGTGATTAAATAAAATAATAAAAAGATTTAAAAAGATGTTAATTTACTCTTTTTTTTAATGTAATAATCTCATTTACGCATAAATTATTTTTCTTTAGTGAGCTGCTCACTGAAGAAAAGAATAACCGACTCATAAATTATCATCTTTTCTGCTTAGGTCTTTTTCTTTAAAAAACGGCCTTTTTTTACATCATTATTATAACAATGTTCATTACAACATTATAATGTTCATAGAGACTTGGATTGTGAGCAACCCTGACTCAAAAAGTAATTAATTACATTATTATCTCTATAAATAATTTAATATGTTTTTTATTAGGAAACTTTTTTTCCGTGTTACTTGAAGAATAAATTATTATTTTAATGTTTCTTTATATATACATTTTGTATTCGAAAACTTTTTTTCCATATTTTTTAAAAAGTCATAACTTTTACCATTTAATGGACTTCTTTTTTTTGTATGTTTCATTTTTTTCTGCAAAAACTAGATATACTCCAATTTTAAGACTCTATTTAAAGTTTATTATTATTATGTTTGTTTGTTTTTTAATATAGCCTTCATAGTTTGTGTATGTACACTAATGGACAAACTCATTTGTATGTATTTTGAACATCAGGGTTACATACTTATTTTGCAGAAGAGAAAAAAAAATCAATTAATTCCTACACCCAAGCCATGGGTCAGTATCTACATACATACTTACAGCAGGAGGTCTTTATTTGTACTTATTTGACTATATACATGTTTCCTTTAACATTATCTGCGTAAACGCAATTAAGTTTGCATGCATATGCCTTGTTTAAATACTTTGACTCCAGTTTGCTGCTACAATGATATGACTAATAAAAGTAATCCTTTACACGCTTTTCTTTTACAGAGATTAAAACATATACAAGAAAGAACAAAAATAATAATCTTTCAAGAAGATAAAGGACGTTATGAAAAGACTTTGAGTGGTTAACATAAAGTTGATGACAGTTCTCTTCCCATCAAAAAATATGTTGATTTTCCCTGTACTGCGCAAATAATAATTCATGGTCTTGTGACTCAAATGAATGTTTACAATAATTTCATTTAAAAAAATACCTTTTAAAGAGCATCCCAGGTGTAACCCAGAGAAAACACTCCTGGCATGTCCTTTCATAAATAGTTAGTGTTTTAACAGTCCAAGAATTTTACCCTTTCCATCTAAATATGACAAAATACTCAGAACTTTCCCTACTGGGCTTTATTTTGATTTTTTTGACACTTTTCAATACTGAACTTATGATTTCACAAGGGAAATTAAAAGACAATCGTCTCTACTCGTGTCTTCTATAATTAATTATTAATAACTGAAAGGGAATACAGATATGATGATGTAAGCAATCAAAGAATGATTCTATCAACATATATGGTCTTGTACTTTGAAGTAAAGAACATATTGGACTAAATACCAGCTTTGGATCAATTCTTTCTCTTTTACAAGGAAATGTTGTGAGATGCATAAGCTAGGAGTCTTTCCAATATAAAATTATACGAAAAGAAATTTTCTTTTCTTCACCCCAATGATCTGGATTAGCGTGAAATTTATAGAACAACTCAACATACCTTACTAGGTATACCTAATTGACAAGGTTTATTTAAATACCACTTCCGGGTTGACTCACAACAATGCTTATGAGCCCTTGAAATTTAGTTCTAATAGTCTAGCCGCAAATCAAACTAGTTCTAATTGTAGACAGAAAGAAAGTATTCCAAAGCTCTATATATTGTATGCGATTACAATAAAAGTTGACTTATAGTTATGTTTTAGTTTTGATGTATTATTTATAACATTTTGTACAGAAGCCACAAATAAGTAGAATCGAAAATTTATGGTTTTTTTTTATGAAACGCAAATTTCCTTTTATATACGTATACATCAAATAAAGACCTTGCTGTTGGGAAAAGAAAAAAGTACTTCTCAATCCCCCTTAGTTAACTCAATATGGGCCTCCAAATGTTGGCATCATATTAGAGCCACGAGTATGAATTGACAATTTTTGTGCTCAAAAAGTCATGGATGCTAATAAATACTCATGATTTAATCAATGAACATAAAAAAAGAGGTTTCCTTGTGTAATTAGAAACCTTCTTGTATTTCAAACATCATCTATAAAATGTTCAGACCACGTATTAAAATACTTTTCTTATTTTAGAAGTATTAAATGGAGACAATCATTTATTTATGTATATATAAGTCTGCAAAAACCCATCATACAATTGTTTAAAAAACCAATGATTCACAAATTCAAACCTACAATTCAAAAATATCAATTGAATTAAAATAAAAAATCAATTATTTGGATCAATCAATCTTAAAAAAGAAAAAAAAATCTTTGTTCTTAAACGTATACAAGAAATGAGTGAGGAATCTGGGGTTGTTAAATGCAAATTAGGCTCTAATGGACATTTAATTCCATAAGAATCCCTCACTTCTTGTAGGCTCCTTTGTTCTTTACGACCCTTTAGGTTCTGCTCCAATTTATTGTGTGTTTTTTTGGTTTTTTTAAGGTCATCTTCTAAACAACTTTTTCTTACATACGTGTACCCAATCAGTGCCAAACCGTGGATTTTGGGTAGGATCCAAGCCCTAGTGTCCATGTACTTATATATATATATATATATATATAACAAGAGTTTCCCCAAGCTTACTTAAACAAATGCTATTTGAATCTTTGATTTTCCACGGTAACTCTTGTCCTAATATTCTGTAGTTAATAAGACTATAACCATGAATAATTGAAGATTTTCCTTATATTTGGATATTTAAAAGGACTCAATAATAGGGAAAAGATTTGCATAAATAGTCATAACTTCTTCATAGATACGTACATACAAGTTCAAAAAAAAAAAAAAAAACATTCTTGAAGCCTTGATCCTTATGTGTTAAAGCCTCAAAACACATTTTTTTTTTGCAGAAAAGTAATCTACATAATTTCGCTTATTTCAAGGCTGGTTCAAAAGCTTATTTTTTTTTTTGGCACTGGTGGGTCTATTATATATATGTATCTATAGGTATAATAATAATTTATAGGTGCTAGAGATGTACTTTTGTAGATAAGTACATATAGCTATTAAGTAGATACGTATGGAATCCATAGAGCTCAGATTTGCAAGAGGAAACAAAACAAAAAAAAATAGAGATTGCATAAGTTTATTTATGAATGCAAATATGTATGTATGGACCTTGTTGTTGTTGTAGGAGTGCATGGAAGGAAAGAAAGAAGGCCAGAGGGGTTCATTACATGCAATTTTATTAAAAAATAATAATAATAAAAATAAAGAAAAGCATGATGAAGAAATGAAGACATGTAAGACTTACAATCATTTTCAAGTAGTAATTATCCTCATAATAAATGTACCTACCTACCCATGCCAAGGCAGTTGTTATGAGAGGAAGGGAAATAAATAAGTAACTTTATTTCTTATGAGAGGGTTAAGCCATTATTATTATTGTTATTATTATTATTATTAAAGAGAAGAACTACGACAATATTCCATGACTCGCATTTAAACGTGCTCATAATGAATAATAATGTTCTTTGTTCAATTATGTCCGTGATTAGACGGAACGTTCTCCAATTTATTCATGTTTGAAGAAGAGGTGGCGGCAAGGAAGGGAAATTATTATTATTATTATTATTAAGTATTCCCCTTCATCATCATCATGCTGATGCTTCCTCCGCTAACTACCATCCAAGCAATTCACACAAACCGCAGAAACGTCCTCAAAAGTCCATCTTAATATTTCTCTGACTTTAAATAGAGTAAATGAGTCTTATTACATGCTTAAACAATACATGTTACAACATATGTATGTATATGGAGAATGTCGTGCCTTTTTATTTGGGAAGTTATATTTGCTTGGTTGAGCACCCTAATTGCATGAATAAAAATGACAAAAACAAAAAGACATTTTGTGCAATTCTCTAATTATAAAATGTACATATTTTTTATGTATGTGACGTCTTAATCCTCTTTGATTCATGCTCTTGATTTCCCTTCAAAAAAGTGAACTAAAGCCTTAGGTATCTTTGCTCTATTTATGTAGTAGCTATATAAGCAAATTTGACTTCTTTTTTATTACTATCTATTATGGGGGTTCATCCTTTTACATGCCTAGATCCATGCCAATAGCCATGACTCCACATACATTTATTCATTTCCTTCAAAATATAAATTGTATGTATTTAAATGCACATTTGTCATGGATTTTATGTTCAAGAAGTCAAAATTCCTTTTATATATTGTAAAAGTAAGTGAAATAATAGTTTTTCTAGTGTGCGCCAAAAGAGAATTTATATATTTACAAACAGTAGTAATCACAAGAATTAGGTAGAAGGAATGTTTGCATAAGAAAAGTTTGTAGTTTGTTTCTTGAGAGAAAATTTACCGCCATTCAATCAATGTTTCTACTTCTATAAGTTGTAACAAGAAATCGAATGTGACATTTTTGAATGAGTGATTAAAGAAAGAGCATATATAATTAATTACCAATCACTTGCTATCACAATTTCATATGATTGGAATCAATTACTCAGACTTATCGGACCGGCTATTTTTGAACCAAAAACAGAAGAAAATACTAGATTTTTGTCTCACTTAGTTTATTTGAGTGAGGAGTGGGCCTCATACCAAAACCTAGGCCTCAGATTGAACAGCCTTAGTCTAAACCTAAATTTCACCAGTAAATTGATACGCTCCACAAATCTAATGGCACAAACAGGGGATATGAAATCTTGAAAAAATCATCTAAGCCGCTGTTTTATAAACTCTGTGCCTCGCTACAAAGCTATCCCTTGAATAAATGCTTAGAGGTGCACTGTAAAGTTAATGTGTCTGTCATCTATACATGTACCTCCCTGGGATGATTAGGAAAACGTTTGAGAAGGACTTTTCTAAGGTATTGTTCCATATTTTTTTTTTTAAAAAAAAGAGGCGTAGAGAATACCCAGAATGATATTTACTTTGATAAATAAAATAAAAAAGTTGAGAAAAGGACAAAAGTGTTCAAAGTACACAATAACATACATTGGTTTATAATGTATGTACGGACTTAATAACGGCCATTATATTTAAGTATTCTCTAATGACAGTTTTTTTTTCTTAAGAAAAAAAAAACTATATTTATAATAAAATAGGCTTATTGTTATCAGTACTAATAAGATATTGAAGGCTCTAAAATACGTTACGGTACTCAAAGATATGTTTTTTATTTTATTTTATTATTATTATTATTACATCAATGGGTTGTAGGTAAGTAAGTGTGTACTTTTGTATCAACATGTTTATATAAGAACAGAGCTTGAATGTTTTATGATCCAGTATGTTTAAAACAACTCTTTACAAAATACAAATAAAATCTTATCAAGAGCTTACATAAATAAATGTTTTGAAACGATTGATTGCAATTTTATATCTGTATATATAAAAAAAACTTGTCATATACAAGATATTGAGTGTGGTCATTTTAAGGAGTCATTTATATTTATCAAGAATGACTATGCTTTATCATTATTTATATTACTAACTATTATTCTAGTGGTTGTTGTTGTTGTTAACATGAGCCCAAACTTAATTAGAAGGGAATCATCAAATAGGAGACGGAAGTAATTTACAATATAAGTAGACCAGTCACTGATTCATATGAGTTAATCATTCGACCTTGAGCCATCTTGAGTGTTGTACATAGATAAATGATGATGTTCAATGGTGAAAAGGAAGAGTGGAGGACTTTAGTGAAGGAAAATACTTTCGAGAAAAAAAAAATACAAGTCCACTTTCTTTTATTGAAAAAAAAGAAAGAAAAAGAAATTAAATATGGTGGACCTTTCGTTATAAAAAAAAGTAAAGAAAGCGAAGAAGTGCAGTCCATGGAACTTGAGAAGTATTTTTTCAAGCGGATCTTGATATATATTCAATAATAATAAAAAGAAGAAGAATAGAACCTTTTATGGATCCATCACGATAAAATAATTAGTTTATGCAATAATAAAAAGGCCTATTATTATATGTATATTAAACGTTTCGGCTTAATGATACTCTAAAAATTCGTTCAACTTAAATAACCATTATGAAAAAAAAATGCAATAAGTTTATCTTTAATTACATGTGAGTGCATCGTCTCATCTGCCTTAAAAAAACCCTTTTTTGCATTAATCATGGCTTGATTTATGAATACATACATACTCGTACATACAGAGGTACTTTAGAGATCTTTTCAGCCATAATTCATTCCAATATTGTAAGTATTTATGATTTGGATGAAGTACCTAGGTACTATTAACTCCCTTCCAAACAAATAGATAATATTGACTCCAACCTCTACCAACCATGGAAGAATTCATGTCAAATAGCTATAATTGATTTTATAGCTATTTTTTCAAGGATTCACAATAGATCGGTTTCCTCTCTCTCTCTCTCTCTCTCCCCACCTCACAACGCACATCCATCACTCTGATAAAAATCTCCTTTATGGGTATACAAACTAACTACTGATAAGTTTTATATATGCTTTAACACGCACATCCTCATAGACACATGTATGTATGTACTGTGCAAATCATTGGATGTGTACATATTAACTATAGATAGATAGATAATTACATTAAAATAAATTGACTGAGGAGAGTCGTATAAATCTTCTTTTTTTGTTTTTGTTCGTCTATCCATTTTGTACGTAGAAAAGAAAAAAAATAAGACCCCTGCTATGAAGTCAAGTATTTTTAAAAGGCTTTGCTTGAATGTAACGGATGATCTAAGAGCATTGTCTTCAACTATACATACATATTATATATACTACTATGGGCATAAAATATCGGGGATATATTAAATCTTTATTTAATCATCAAAATTCATGCTATCCCCTCACAAAAGTGCCAACGTTTTTTTGTTTGCTTTTTTCAATTTTCAAAACAGTAACAATTTTTTTCACATCTGCTGGGAATAGATATGAATTTTAAAATTCATATTGAATGGTCGCTTTCTTAAAGACTTTGATTATGTATCTCGAGAAATAAACCACAAATTCTTTAATGAATATTTTAATATATAATTTGGCACAGATGTCAATGACAGTAGTGCAAACTTAAAAACATTACATTCATTCTGATTGGAATCCTAAAAAAGATAAATTCAAATTTCCCGGTATTTTTTGGTCCTATAATTTGTGTGAAAATTGCATTGAGTTTTAACACTTTCTTTATTTGTTTCCGTCTTGTGCTTGAGTCGTCCTTCCATCCTATCTATTTATCTACAATATACATAGACAATCTTTGATATCTTCATATACCTATGTTATGTGTATAATATAGGTGATGGATGGATAATTGTATCCTTTTCATTCAAAAAAAAAAAAATTCTTAAGTACATGCAATGCAAAAATTTGAGATTTATAGGGGGATCATAATTTGTTTTAATGGTTTTCTATTAAAATACTCTTTCATATCTACAATTATAATTTTTAATTAAAATCTTTGTTTGATCCCTGTTTACTAATAGAGTAAAAAAATAAAAAAATATGGATGTTACCTAGATTTTAAGCGTGTTAAAGCCTCATAATTAAAGTTGCGTAGATGTTATTTCTTTTAGAAAAAAGCAAACAAATAATGTTTTGAAACTTTTTGCAAATTGAATATTATAATTAAATATAAATAATACTCATAATAATAATTATTATTAGAAAAATACACAGTTAAAAAAAACTCATTTACAAGGAATCAGATCCCAATTAAGAATTAAGGCCTATTTAACTACCTATACCTATTTAATATACATACAGAGAGCAGTAGTTTAAATCATAAATAAACGAAACGCATCTTTGAAACAAAAAAGAAAAAAAAACCAGTTAAAATCGCTGTGTGCGGTAATTACTTCAAAGTAATTCCATTGTGATTGCATGCATGTATAACTATATTTTTAAAGCAGTTCTTTAATCCCTTTACACAAAACATTGATATAAATACATTCACCATAAGTATTAGCTGTCCATTTTCTGGATCGTTCCTTTTGTCAAGTCAAGGAACAAGGAGGTTACAAATCCTTACTCAGCCCATGCCATGTCTTTTAATGACTAGCATATAAAAAAATATTATTTTTTTAAGAGTATTTAAAAACTCATTCATCAATGTCGCATTGAAAAGAGAAGAAGGTATTTGGTTGGTATTAATAATGACGCATTAGAGCCACAAAAATGCATTATTTTTGCTAGAGCAACAAACGGACCTCACACTGTGAATCTATTCAAATGGGTGTTGCCTCTATATTTAAATGTATATTGATGATCTTTAATTATTATTATTATAATTTTATTCTTCCAAATCCAATAAAGTGGGTTTTTTTTTATTATCAATTTGCCTCTGCATTGCAATCATACTTCCGCCTGTATCTCAAAGGCTTTTCCTCTGCCGGAATGTTACTGACAGAGCCCTATAATTAAATTATTATTACGTATTGCTAGCTAGATAGCATTCTTTATGTTTAAAAACGTGACCTGCTAGTCTTTAACTTTCATTTTTGATGAATGAAAACATTCTTAGAGTATATTTGAACCTTTTGAGACATACATTTATACATTTTAAATGCAAAAACAAGGCTCATTAAGTAATTAAGTTATATATAATTATTTAAACTTTAAAAGAATATTCAAAATTAGGCATAAACTGTATCTGATTCCATTCGTCTTAGACTTTGATTTATTTATTTAGTATTCAAATATAATATACTTAAATAAAGTACATTCTAATACTTTTTTTTATCGCATAGTTTAAAGATTATATATATAAAAAAGAGAAGACAATTCAGGCAGAATGGGTAAATTACCATTGCTTGGGTGAACATATGTACAACCCATCTAATTATCTTTTTATTTTCATTTTGACGTTTATAAGTAAAGGTTATTTGGGAAGAGGTTCAAATTATTTCCCTACCAAAGAAGTGTTGGTTGGTAAGGAAATGCTATGAAATGGGTCTATGGCCCTAAAAAGTGTGTTTAAAGAAAAATAATATTTAGACATTTGCAATGGACTGTTGAACAGTTATATGAATTACATAAATGAATGTCGGACAAAAGGAATTAGAACAAATATGGGATGTGTAAAACATATGAGACTTTAACATGTTAAATTCTACAAAAAATAATGTGAGAATATGAAACATTATCGATTCTAATATATGACACATAAAGTTTTTTACCTTACAAAGGAAGTAAAAAATCCTTTTAAAAATCTGAAATAATAAACTTTAAATGTATTTAGTATCCAAATTTGTAAGATTGTTTTTTTCTTTCTTTAAATTTGCCACATAAATTCCACAGAGGTATTTAATCCAAGCTAACTAGATAAATTGCGTAGATTTATAGACTATTTTCTATAATTTGTCATTCTTAAGTTATTGTTTCTATAAATCAAGGAAATTATTATCCTTGTGAGGATCTTTTTCTTTTCTTTTTTTTTTTTTTGCACAAATATTTATTTTGCTTTTTGTATATGTGTGGTACAGAACATCCATGCTCTTGATGTATCCTAAAATAGATTCACTTAGTAAAATTAAACGTTTATACTATTTTACCAATTAATGAAACTATGAGCTCCTTTTAATGTTGTTATTCTTTTTCTTTTTTTTTTTTGCAAAACGTTGATTAATGAACCAAGGTTAACTAAGTAAAATAGTATTTATGTAACTATAATTAATTAAGGGTTTGTGTCATTGATGAATAATAAATTAAGTTGAGACTTTGTAATTAATGAATCTTAAGAGTCAACTTTCTGCTTCATCATGGAAAGTATTTCTACATAAGTACATATTTATATTATAATAAAGGAAATGACATCATTAAGACAATGATATGGCTCCTCTCAGTCCTTGAAAATAACCATATATACAAAATAATAATAATAATAATAATAATATGAATAACTAACTCCTTAATTATGTCAAATGAAGGGCGGGCTAGAGAAGAAGGTGAGTAGGCAATGTTTGAGAAACAAACAAAGAATCATTCAAAACAAACAAGGAAAATGCAATTCATGATTTAATTATGAGCAGAATTAATTTTCTTGGACACTTTCCAATTAAATTAAAGATGTGTGTATAAAAAATTACTTATAATAAGATTGAATAGCCCAAAGATAAAACCTCCCTTAATTAAAAATAATAAATATATGTATGTATAGTAATTGAATACTATATGTACACCTAGTCAACATAGAGTCGGGTTACTACAGAAAGTACGTTTCCAGTCATTGGAAAACTTGTCAAATGCAAGGATTGGATGTCTCAAAAAACATATCGTATTGCCTATGTATGTACATATGTAGTATTATCAAATGACTCAAATAAAGAGAAAGAACCCTGACACGCCCAACAACCTCAGGTTTATTCCTAATTGAATAATTAACTAACGTGGATAGAGGCAAAACTATATATGTACTCTTTCTCTCTCTCTCTCTCTCTCTTCTCAAAAGTTTTTGATAATTTAATTATAATCCATACACATGTAGAGGAGGTAAATTATCATTTATATGTATATGTAAGTATATGCAAGGGCTCTATAATTAGGGGTAATTATGCCTAAATATCATGCAAAAAAAAATAATCATTTTAAAAAGAATATTAGGAGTGTGAATTATACACAACATAGTATCCACAAGGTACATACATATGCAGATCCAACCCCAGACCCTACTCATAATTGACGATTTAGTAATAATAATTATTATTACTGTATTTTACGCATTCCTGTAATCACCAAAAAGTATTGTACAGCGTGTTTTGAAAAGTGAATTTTGTTGTTATTCCTCTTAGAGCCCTTTATTTCCACAATAAGCATGATGCCTCTTTATGGGCAAAAGATTTTAATGTTTTGATATGCTGATAACAATATATATATATATATATACATAACCATATTACATAGATATACTTAAATGCAATTGTATTTAATTTATAAGAGTGCTCCTTCTAGTAAGGTCTTTACCTTTTGGGCCATACATTACCTATGTATGTACATAAATTGTGAAGTAGCCAATTACAATAATTTGTTCTTTTATAAGATGAATATTTTTTTTCTTCCTCTTTATTGTCATTAAAATGAGATTCAAGCTATGTGTGTGTGTGTGGCTTTTTGTAAGGGGGTATGGAACTCCAAATATGGGAGATGCCAAGGAGTAGTATTGTGTTGATGTTTAGATAGGGATTAGGGGATTCTGTATCTTTTGATTTTCTTGTTATTCTTTTCATGAATCTCCTTGATGCTTGCTTACCTAAAAATACAAGGAATAAAAAGAAAGAAGTTAGAGCATTTCCTTAATTTGTAATGGTAATGTACTTCTAGCAAAGAGTCAGGAGCTTAGGGCCCGAAAAAAAATATATCAGGGATTTGATTTAATTAGGGGCTTTTTCAAAAGCGCCGGGAGTTAATTTTTTTTTTTACATTTTTCTAATGACCCATTACATATTCTCAAAAAAAAACACAAAAAAACGCCAAAACACTGTATCAATATTTTGTCATATTTGACCAAAAAAGATTTTGGGTTGTAAAATTTTATAGAAGAATTTCAAAAGAACAACAACTTAAGTACATATAATGATAATAATAATAATAATGAAGTTATAAAAAAAGTAACAGCCTTTAATCAGGGGTTATTAAGTCCCATTTTTATAGCCATGGTAGTCCTCCATATTAGTATGGAAATAAGCCTCTTTCTTTCTTTCTTTTATGAAGATAAAAGTATCAAGGACAAAGGTTAATTTAATTCCAATGTTTATTCGGGAAATGCAAATTGTAGATAATAAAAAAAGATCAGTTTTACCTATTTAGCATTGAGCTACCCACCTACCACATAATAACCCTTCTTACTCTACTCTTTTCTCAGCTGTTGTACTCTAAGACCTATTCATGCGTAAAACAGTGATTCCTACTGCAGAAAAGTCTGGACAAATTACACTGCATTTAGTATATTTCGCGTCTTTTTCCTTTACTGAAAAAGAGAGGTTGAGAGATGGAAATGAAGAGCAGATACGTAATTAAATTGATACATAAATATAATAATTAGTATTTGGAACTGATTACCTATTTATGCATGTATGTAGGTACAATAGACTTTGAAAAGGGTGTATGTAGTAAAGCAGTGATTGTACTTTGACAAACAAGGGCAGAAACTTAATAAATTATTATTATAACCTAATTAAAAATGTCTTCAAGAGCAGAGTAAGAAATAAAATTAGAAGCCGTGTGGGATGAACCTACTTATTTATTTAAGTACCTGTTAATAAATGAAGATATTAAGATATCCCCTCTTACTTTTGTTATTATTATTTTATTATAAACACAATACATATCATTGTACTCTGCGTATAATTATAAACCGATCAAAAGAGTTGAGGAGCAATGGAAGAGGTTCTCTGAGGAGTTTAATTTGATGCTTTAAATAATCATATTTAGTAGGTATTCACAAATATTACAAATCAATTTAATTTATGCTTACAATGATCTGCAGATTTTTGATTTTATTTATCTTCCAAAAAAAATATCTTTTGTAAGTAATGATTCCACTTATTTGATTAGATGACGAGGTATTTCGACAGATATTACAAAGATATATTTATGCATTGTTTTAAGTGACTCAATTAACAATAGATCTCTTGCTTTGTAATGTGTTTATTTAGCTGTTGAAGCATTTAGAATAATTTATGAAAATACAAACAGAACATGTGGTTTTTATTACTGCATACATAAATTTATGACTTATTAGTTCTTTTTATTGATGAGTCAAGGAATATAAGTATGTGAATCAACATATTGAAAAGGGCCCTTCTGCTTTATATCTATTGATCCTCGAAATCAAAAAAATTGGACCTTGAGGACACCGTGAATTATACAAAAAGAAGATTAGTATCTCTTATCCAGGTAAAAATAATAATATCAGTTTATAAATATGTAGATTTCAATAATTACTTTACTATAATTATATTTTTATTTTGGTATAATCTGAATCGGTATACTAGAGACACCCATAATTGTTTTGTCGTTTTGCACAAATTATATTTGATAAGACTTTTGGAGAGTCCTGAAAAATGAACATGAGATAAAGGCTTTACGACATTATTTAGAATGGATTTCTTTATTTGAACTGGTAATGTGGTCTTTTGAATTACTACATTTGTATGATAACATAGCTAACAAAAACTTTAAATATCTAATCCTAATGTATTCAAGTTTTCTCATTAAGAGTATAAAAACTTAGATCTTAGAATCAGGGATACCAAAGACTTGATGTAAAATGACTTTTTTTTCTTTTTATTTAGACTGGTTTGAAAAATTGGAAACCAACATAATTCCATGGTATTTATGACGACTTGAAAAGGCAGAAATAGTTTAAATATTGTTCAATCCTCTAAGTTACCTATAAGTTTACCACGTGTTTCTCTAATTTACATACAATAACCCATTAAGTCATTTATCCTTTAGTACATAATATATACGAATCAAGGATTATTTCTATACATTTTATCCAAAACCTTAATATATACATAAATGGTGCTTTTTTCCCCTTATGAATAGGTCCTCTAAATATTTTAAATAAAACATACAAACTTGACCCAAATTTGTAGTTCCCTTTGCCATTTTGAGTATAGAATGAATATAAATTCAATCAGATCAACAACAATGGTTGAGGCAAAATAAAAACTACTTAATCTACATTAACTCAACAAAATATATTTTTTTATATAAATAAAATAATGGACTGGGCTCATCAGAGAATGATCATCTCACACAAAACAATGACTTTGAGGGATTTAGACCAAGACAGACACAAAAACTATGCTTTTTGACCCCACATACTCTGAAACCCACACTAACTACACGGCTTACAACCACCAACATTTTGAGTCGGTCATTGTCTGATATATCTATGACGATCCAACAAATGTGAATTACCTTGTATTACGATTTTCAATCATGGATATGTATGTACAGGAAATATCTCTGAAATACTCTCCTCTTGTAAAAAAAAAAAAATATTTATATACATATGTACTTCTCATTTTCATCTCCTTCTAATGAATGTTAATGAATGGAAACAAAAAAATAAAAGGAATCAGATACAAAAAACAAAAACAAAAAAACTCATTTAGGTGTAAAGATACTTTGTTTTTCATTTTATTATTATTGTTATTACTATTAAATGTTTTAACTTATTCATTAAAACCTACAAAAGAAGCCCACGAGTGTGTGTATATGTATGTACTCTCTATTTACAAGAAGACCATAAGAAATACATACAACCCATAACAAAGAGAAAACCCCAAAAACCCTCATAATGAATTTCCGGGATAATTAAACTCTTTGCAATTCATGCATGTAATTCACTTCTGTTTTTTTGTTTGTTTTTTGTTTTTGTTTCTTAGTGTGCTATTTGCAAAACCATAGGTATATATGTACAAATTAGATAAGGAAGAAGTTCAAGATGCTATAAACTTAATTGCAAAACATATTGAGGTTGAAATAAAAAAAAACTAATATGTAGGACAAAGCCAAGTCTTGTTTGTTTGCAAAGGTCCCTGACACTCCTTTTCTTTAAAAAAAAACCTCTTTTATCCCCTTTGAAATCGGAATAAATTATACATAGGAACTTGGAGGAACTTGTCAACTTTGAATGAATGATCCATCATCATTCCAATGGATGGATATCGAAAAGTTCAGAGAGGATTCAAAGCCGTGCAAAATCAAATGCATTGAAAATAATAATCAAAACATTAATTCCATCATCATTTTATTTTGCTCATTTACATTTAAATGTAAATATGACAAAGAGGGTCTGAGAAGAATATTTATGGGAAAATATTTTTTTTTTTTCTGCAATTGTTATTGAGAAAAAACAAAAAAATGGGAAATAATATTGGCCATTCCGATTCTTAACATTTAATTTAATGCTAAGTAAATAGGCACTCTTCCCATCTTAATTGTACATATATGTGAATTATTATTAACATATAATATGTATATTGGTGAGTATTTACAAAAATCTTAGAAAACTAAGCAAATATCCTTAATATAGTCAAGAGTCCTAATCATAGCACAATGACTCATCATTTCAATAATTAAAAAAAAATGCCCTTTCATCATTCACTGTAGTCAAGCTCTGATTATTATTTTTTATTCAGTATATGTATACCTATTTAATTTAATCTATCAACAACAAAACAGACAGATACAGAATGAGTCTACAATATTATTACATATCTACTATATGTATATGATTCTACTACCATCACCTATGAGAAGGATTTCATTACGTTTGTTGATAGTACCATAGCATGGATGATAATAATAGTTACAATAGGCGTCTCCTGATTGCAATCTCTTTGCTTCGCATCCCTTTGCACTAATTTGCTCTTATCTGCCTATGAATGTACATATACCTATCTATGTATGTGAAATGATGATGAGGAAAATCTATTGTTTTGATGGAATGACTTGTCAAAATAATTCCATGGTGCTTCATATTTTTATTTTTTTAATAAATAAATATGCTGAAATTGCGAGGAAGAGAGAGAGAAAAAATAAAAATAAGAGGAGAGATTAATTTCAATTGAATCTGGTTTGCAAGAGTTTTATTGCTATAAATAAAACCTTGAATCGTATTTACAATTACATGCTATATCTCGACGAGAATCTCTTATAAGTTTATGGTTATATATATATATATATATATATATATGTACAGGCTATAACACATCTATGTACATAAGTTATTGTAATTTTACAATACTAGGAGATACAACTGTGTTACAAGGAAATTTTGCCAATTAGTATCACTATATCTTATTAAATAAGATCACCATTATCGAGTCATTTCATTTGCCAACATTTAATTAAAGCAATAATTAGATATTGACAGAGATATATTGGCTTATTCAACATGGAAATATGTATATTTAAATGATATGAGAAATCAAACTACGGATCTACTGAATTATTATAATAACAAATACATATAAGTAGATAAATAGGACTTGTTGTCTCGGTTTCACATGTATGTACAGTTCGCTTCAAGCTCCTTTCAATGGGCATCATTGATAGTACATACATATATGTATGTTCAGCTTGTTGTAATAAGACGCTGATCCTGTGGATCAAAAAGTAGTGAACCTATGCATAAGAATCAAGCTCTGAGTGCCTCTAGTTACTGATAGTCTTGTCTTTGTACAGTTCAATACGAAAACAAAACATAGTCATAGGAACAATGTTCCTAAAGTCTGACACACTTAATTCTTTATGATCAAATGTAAATAAATTTATTATTTGACTTTTTGAAGAGATAATTTGTCAATTTGTTAATTCTTAACCAGTTAATTAATGAGAATGCTTCCATCATGTTTCTTCGAAACTACATATCTCAAATAGGAAAATATATGCAAAATTATATAATTTTCAATGCATTGCTTTGTCTCCAGTATAAACAATACCAAAATCTACAAAGACACAAAAGTTAAATATGTGGTGACATATTTCTTTACTTGGATAGTAATGTTTTCTTTTGTCATTCATGATCATTTTTTTCATAATTTTGTGACCGAAAGGAACTGAACTGATACAAGACTATGTATAGTAACACTAAAATTACTTCTAGAGTGGACATTGAAGTTAAAGAAACATAATTTATTAAGTAATTTTAGATTTGTTTTTTTTATTTTGACTGACAAATGTCTATGAAATGAGATGCTCACCACTCCAAAAAAAAGAAAGAAGTAATGTAATGTATGTAATATTATGGTAGCTTCATTTTTAAATACATTACAGCTTCTGAATATTCTTCTATTTTCCTCTAAGTGGATGTGTTTAATATATTTATATTCTTATTTTATGTATGTATTGTACGTACATAGTCTATGTCAAGCCATATATGGAACTTTTAAAGGTCTGGTGATATATTACTGATATATCCATTAATTTATACACGGATCAATATACCTATGTAATTATATAAACACTCGCAAACCTAATCAAAATTTATCCATCACTACAAGGAAAAACATAAGCGAAATTACAAACAAAGAAGAGAAAATTTAATTTCTATATAAATTTAATATTTATTACATTGAAATATAAAATTGAGTTTTATTTACTTCAAATCCGATTTCAAAGAAGGCCCTAGTATACACGATATAAAAGTCTATATATACTTCATTTTGAGTCCCTTACCTACTAATTTAATGTACTACCGGATGCACAAATTGCCTTTAAATGTACAGATGAATACATTTCTTAATTTTTATTTAAGTTTTTACTGCGAGATTTTCCTGATGATTAATCAAAACCATTAAATTGTTAGTCCAAAAATGTATCTGCTAAAATTCAAAGATCATGGATTAAGAGCACATAAGCGAAATCAGCAATAAAAATAAATTCCTTACACATTCTCTAAGAGGTTTAAATAGTGATTAAAATGAGTCCTTGTGAGGATTTTTTCTTCTTCTTGTATATGTACATATGTACCCATTATATTGTTATTTTCCTTCGTGAAGGAATTTGAAATTGGCAAAAAATCACCTATCTTGTTTTTGCTTTCGTTTGAAAATAACCGATTAGGGCTCAAAGAATATATGTATAGGAACCTTGAAGCTGATAAACGCATAATATTGATTTATTTTAATAGGAAGGAAGTCGGCACTGGTTAGGTATATACCCAATTTATAAATGTATAAAATATGTATATGTATAATGAACATGGTTTTTTTAAAATATAATACGTCGATTCATATCAGCAGCTAAAACAATATGTACATTTGAATAAGAAGAAGTCGGTGTCTCTTTTCTAAAGTTATTTCTTACATTACATACAATGATCAAAGTATGACATATTTTTAATCAAAATGTAAAAGATCATTAATTCAATCTAATTACATTATTTTATTACTTGATGACTCTACATTTGTATGTACATATAGTTCATAATGTCAACACACATAGGTAGATATATGTATACTTCAAAAAGTACTTCTCACGACAAGGCATTAAAATCATAGTAATTATTCTTATCTGATTCAAAAAATTCTCACAAATGTTTGCAGTTTGTCAAAGGTAGAGACATAGGTATTTCCCATAGTATGTTATTTCTATTGTATGTATAACATTGGGAATGTTATTTCAACTGCCCCTCCGACTCCAATAAAATCCCTTATATTTCCTATAGGAGATAATTTTGATGAAATCAAAGGAATTGAACTGAAGAAAAACTCCAATATTAAAAAAACAAAAAACAATTATCATATAATAAAATTGTATTAGATGATATAAAATTGGAAGGTATCACTGTGCCACCTTGTGGCAGTGAATGTTTTGTTAATTATCTCATTCCCAACTGGATATTTGGGGATAACTGTGCAAACGACGTTGTTTTAGTTCTGTGATCAAGACGAAAGATGAGTCTCTTTAGTTCTAATTATCAATTAAATTAGATTTTTTTAAATCTAGTTCCCTTGGTCTTCACACTTGGAGCGAGCAAGACTTTGAATGGTTCTATATAGAGCAAGGTTGATATTTACAACTATATCACTACTAATTCATGAATTATTTGTCTGTTTAATAGTTTTTTACCCCCTTCTTGCGCTACGAATGTTTTGTTCGTAATCCATCTATTATATTATTAGACGTGTTAATTTCATGACTCTACGAGAAAAACATCATGTTTCAACCGTTCCTTTAATCAACTCTACTCTGTCTATCCCTATAAATAAATACAATGTACTTGTACATGGTTATAAGATGAATTGATTCAAACTTTCACCAACCAATTCCTAACTTGGAGTCTCCATGACTTTATATCATGCTAAGCAGTAAAATAAATAACTATAAACCAAAAAAAAAAAACAAAAAAAAAAAAAAAAACATTCATCCAATCTATCCACAAAACATTTTTTATGGCCCTTTGGGAATGAAAATGATAAATTACAGGGTCTTATTGAGATATCATCTCCATTTTGTTTGTCTTAGATTTTTTTAAAGGTATGCATAAATAATAATATAATCATCGTATGATGATAATATTAATAATAAGGCTATAGAATGCTTAGAAAGACGTATGTGATTACATAGACATTTGGAATAGTAATATGTATTCTTTGTACATCTTTTGACAACTTTTTAAAAAAAGTTATAAGGGAATGATTGTTGCCACCATGTGCAACCAACATCTAGGTACACCAGTTAGACAAATTTAGGAAATGAAAAAACAATTTGGTCAAAAAAAACAAAAAAACAACTATATGAGATTATAATCCACAAATCACATATAAAAATATAATCATTAATTAGAGAATATACTACGCCTTGGATGCAATATTTATTAATATAATCATGTTCCACTTGAAATGTATGATATATCTATTAAAAAGTATTATTCGTAAGAGCCTTTTAATTAGTTTGACTTTTAATATAAATATTTAAGGTTCTTGTGTACAATTCTGATACGTCTAATTTGAACATAATCGTAATGTATTTGAGCAAAAATTATTATTTCCCCTGTCTTCCTTAATATAATACTTATGCCAGAGTTTTTGTGAGGGAATCAAATTTATATCATTTTACAGACATATTAAATATTATTTAAATTATTATTTTTCACGAATATTATTTTCATTTCCTTTTAGGAGACGACAAAAATGAGAGATCCTTTTAAACCAATGTAATCACAGCTCAGGAAGGAGTGTTCGTTCCGATGATACATTCATACATACATCGGCACTTTTGCCCTGGCCTTCTTTTTCCTCTCAACAACTGACTAATCAATTAAATAATAATTAGAGATAATGTGGCTCCAATGCATATTTTCATGATATAATGAGTTGTTTTTTTTAAATCTAGTCAGTGTGCATCAAACTTATGCATAGTAATCTATTTAATGTTTTAGTGAGGCTTCATTTTTTTTCCTCTTTTAAAATAATAAGAAGAGACGATACTCATAAACTGACATTGAAAAATGAAACCAGAGAGCACAAAGGGTATGTATATGAGTGCATTATTGCGTTTTTATAGTAGTAACTACTTTTAGGCATCTCAACTCAAAAGGAATTGAATCCGTTCTTGCTCATAAATAAAGCATTGTACAAAATAAAATAAAAATAACGAACTTCCGTAACGTGACTTATTCAACAGCTACATGCACTTTTAGTAATAATAAGATCTATGTATGTGTGTATTGGCCATTAAAATCTAATTTATTTTTGGTATGCATACATCTAGAAGAGAAAAAAAAAAATATTATACATGCAAAGTATATGTATTATGTTATGTACTGTCCATAGTTCGAGGAAGAAACTTACCCGTAGACAAAACTCCACGAATAATTTTTAGACTATGTAGAATTATACCGAGAAAAACCCTTGCAAGATTATTTGATAATTATCTTAGTAAGATCATAGTATATAAGAAGTCTATTTTTTAATTGTAATTTTTCTAAAATATTTATTGTTTCACAATGGTATCCTCAAAACGTCCACCATCCCTATGTAGTTTTTTGTCAGCTGTCGATTTTATACTCTTTTATTAATTATCTGAACATCGATTCAATTGTTAAATTTTTAACAAGTCCCTTCTAGGTTGGTAATAAATGAGGAACAGTCCTTTCAATAGAGAAAAAATTTGCCCAATATCTACCAAATTAAATTAAAAATTGCTTTGTGTATTTATTTGCTATTGTCCTAGAATAAGAAGTATATTGACGCATAAATATTAGGAGTGTATTAGTCCTCAAAAGTTGACGCCTCGTCCAATCCTATCCAAAATGTAATGGCATGTCCGAATCCGTACCATGGAACAAACTTACTTTGAGGTATAAATATTCAATTTTAATAAGAGTAATACTCAAAGACTTTAACAAATTTAGAATGATGGCAAACTGTTTTTGGTTATCAGATTTGGTCTGACCTCATAGGAATAATAATGAAATATATACCAATAAAGTTTTGTAAATTAAATTGAAGTAATTTATTTCTTAATGAAATCTAAATGAAAATAATATCGGTCCAGTTTATTTTTTATTTTTTGAGTATTCGACTGCCAACCACCATTTAGTTTCAAGAGCGTATCTATAAATATTTCAATCCTCCTTATATGAGATGTATACATTCTTTAGGTTTTATTATTTGTCCTTAATATGGGATTCAAATTCGGTTCCCTCACAACTATTGATCCTTAAGAAAAAGTCCTTAATTTTAAATAGATCTAATTCATTCATATTTAGGCATCCAATCATTTTAATTCGTAGTCCTCGAAAGAAATTTACATTGTACATACAAAACTATGTTGTACTCAAACTACATAGATCCGTATACTACTTTGGCTTTTTAGTGTCATCCTTAACTATTTTCTAGCTAAATGTTTCTATGCATGAATAACAAATTATAATAAACATAATACCAAGATTTAATTGAAAAATGGGGTGGAGAAATCTGAGAAATAATACTTGCTAGGAGACAATTTGATTGATTTATAGATGAATTATTATTAACTTTTTTTTGTCATTG
This sequence comes from Lepeophtheirus nordmannii, assembly GCA_963680855.1. Classification (NCBI taxonomy): domain Eukaryota; kingdom Metazoa; phylum Arthropoda; class Copepoda; order Siphonostomatoida; family Caligidae; genus Lepeophtheirus; species Lepeophtheirus nordmannii. Next base: position 18,534,127 of record OY804521.1, on the reverse strand, counting down.
TGGGGTTTTAGCCCTAAGGTAAAAAGAAGAGATATATCGAGGGTTTTTTATTTTTAGTCTGTCCTCATACCACTTTCATTAATGTACATATGTTGTAATTTCATACTTTGTAAAAGACCTTATTTTTAAACAAAAATCAAGTTATTTTAAGCCATATTTATGTTTGTACCTGATTCGTGTCCTGGTGGTAAAATCTATGTCATAAATTCTTTATTTATAAACTTCATGTAATGTGTAAATGGGATGAAGCAGGCAAAGCACTTTGAAGAGGAAAAGAGGGGGGGGGGGAGTTATTAAGTCATTACTTTTAGGGATGAAGCCCTTGATTACTATACATAATATATGTATATATATATATGTAGTTTATAGCCTCTGATATGGCTACAAAAAATTATATGTATATTTAGGTAAATACTTTTAACAGTTTGAAGACGATGTAAAATTTATGCAAGATTTCTTTAAAAAAACATTTTATGAGGAAGAGGAAGGAAATGTACCCCCTAAGTACGTACAAGGCCCCAATTATTCATGGCCTCTCTAATTTGTATAAAGAAGACGTTTTATGAGGATCCGTTTATATTACTTCTGGTTGAGTTAATAAATCGTTTGAATCTTTGCTCTAGACCCTAATTAAATGCTTATTTTGAAGAAGAAGAAGAAAATTAAGTTTTTTTTATTTTTATTTCGAAGCAAAAGACTTTCTTAATTAGTTCCTTAATATGAAGTCATGAAAAGGGTTTATTCTTTTTAAAAAAAAAAAAAAAAAACGAGGAAGAATTATTAAAGAAATGAAAAATAAAAAAAAGTACAAAAAAAAAAAAAAATAATACACAGATCTAATTATTTAGTTGCTCAGAGAAAGAACAAAGGAAATTAAAGCAAGTCAAAGTCATATTGTTGCGTAGCACAGCAGTATCGAACAATGTTTTGCAATCTTTGTGCATATAAATATATAGCACACAGACATTGAAGGAAAGTATACCAATGCATCATTTTCGTACTGAAAGGAAGCGGCTTGTATAATTAAAGTCATCCAGAATTTGAACAAAGCAAAATGGTTCAATCATGAAAAGAGACATCCTTGAAAAAATTTACAAAAAAGCTAATTTATATGTTCAAAGTGAGTAATGACTCATGTTGAGACATGGGACACATTCAAACATAGCAAAATCCTGATCCATGGATATTACTCACTCAACTCAATACAAAAAAAATACATGTATGTAAATCATGATCCTGAATACGGAATCCTTCGAATACAAACATACCCATGTCGGAGTAAAGGACTCATATACTCGAGTTCCACCTACCCAAGTCTCATTCAACCATGACTTCAGACTCGACTAGGAGTTGAACTTACATAATTTGAATAAGTCTGGAAACTCACATACATTCTTTAATTCAAACTATTAGGAATCCACTATTTAAACCATTGGCGTCCTGGTGGGGGCTGTTATCAAATCTTAAAATAAATTTGCTTCATTTGGATGACTAACATGTGCCTCTATGTTGTATGTAAAAGAGAGTTGAAACCATTTTTATTTTTAGAATGACTAAAAGTAAAGGAAATAATACCTTAGAATTACTCGTTGTGCGAATTAATAATATAGCAATTGGGAGTCGGGTTCAAAATCAAGATTTGTGCAATCTGAGGTATTATTTTATGTACCTTTGAAGGAGTATGGTGCCCATTTTAAAAGACTGTGTCTATTTTATTGTAAGGAAAAAATGTACCAGTAAAATAGGTATATATATATACCTATTTTACTGGTATATTATGTATATATATATATATATATATATTAAAGCCATTTCCTCATACCTTTCGTCGTGGAGTCCGTAATTAAAAACCAATGGTCATCACAAAAGGTCGATATTTTTTTTTATTTTTTTGCATCATTTTGAAACAAAAAAAACATTGTTGCTCACCTTTTTGAGAATGATGAAAATATAACAATAGAGAATTATACCAACATTTGTGTATAAACATTCATTTATATTTGACCATGAAATTAGTTCCTTTAAAGACATAATAATGTATGTACAGAACTACGCACGTAAAATCAATCTCAAAGTTTCGAAAAAGGAAAAAAATAGAGAAGACCTATTGAAAAAACTATCAAAATCGGTCAGATATACATACAATGAATTGTACAATGAGCATCTACGTTTCCCTCTCAACCCAGTACATAATAGTTCTTATGCCCTACATGATTAAACTCTACATACATACATTGGTACTTTATTCCACTCAATCCATTCTATATACTCACGTGTAATCAAGTATCTGCCTATTCATTTTTTTAAGGCTTATACATTATACTTTGGTTTAATTCAATTAAAAACCCTCAATCCAGAGTAACGAATCATAGAATATATGTGGAGTATTTATACTTTATTACTGAATAATTTATTCAATATATTGCGATAAAATATGCAATGGGAAGAAAGAAAAAGGGAGAGAACTGACGCACACAAATATTCTAAACTCAAAATATATATGAGGAGGAAATTAGTGACTACACATTGCTTTGTTATTCAAAGTACTCATGAGTGAGGACTTACAAACCCAGCTCGTAGTCCCTGCTATGATATCAAAGTGATTTTTATCACTTAACTAGTAAAATAGATGCATGCATGTATTTAACTAAGGGAGAAATATAAATTTAAAAAAATGATTTTTTATATATACATATATATTCCTCTCATAAATTAGATCCACTTAATTATATATTTCTATAATGAAACAACTTCTTTTTTAACTAACTATGTACATATGTAGTTATGTGTGTCTCTTTCTACATATGTATATATGTAGGTATGTAATCGTAGGTTTATGAATAAAATGCAATTTAAATTGTAGGTTTGTTGAAAAGTTATTCATATAAAAAATTTACCCAATGGGCTTTTATAAGTAGTTTGAGAGTATTTGATACTGGAGCCACTATTTATGCAAGAGATGAAATTAATTGTATTTTTGTCTACGTACAAATCTTTTTATGTGATTAGAATTGAATGCAAATGTCTTGAAGTAAAAGTTTCTAAAAGCTTCACTTAGATAAAATTTCCTCAATTAAAGCTGATAAAATACTAGAATTTTGTTCTTTTTGAGGATAAAAATTTAGAATCCTTGATTAATCAATATACATATTAAAAAGACTGTTTTTTGTGAGCTCTAATGGATTTAATAGATTGGTCATACCTAAATGCCGATTTTTAAATAGGTCGATGTGCAGGAATCAATTTTAGAAACTGAATTCACTTGGGGCTTGTCATTGATTGAAATTCATTATATAATTCTGGGTTTCAACCGAGAATACTTTGTTGAGGGACAAACACGGCTGGATTTTTTGGGACACATATAGAACAAATGGTTATACTATTTAATTTAACTTAGGAATGGAAAAATAGGGGCTACCCAAGAGCTGCACTGCTTTTAAAGTTACCTTTAGTAAACTAAATATTATTTTTATCATGTATTATGTTAGATTCTTAGATAGCACAAGGTGCACGGGGCAAGCTTATGAGCTTTACATAGTATGGTATTCAAACTTTAAGCAATAGATTTGCATTAACAAACTATTTTGAGGTTTTGTGACCACAAATGTTGTTTTTGTAAGGGAGGAAATTTCCACAAAAAAGGAAATTACATAAAGAAATGAGCAAAATTTTGAATTTACATACGTCTGTTACACAACGTCTCAATTTCCTTCTGTAAACAAAGAACATAGGTGATATATGGAAAATTGTAAGAGTGCAAAGGATTTGCAAAGTCCTTTGTAAATTGCATGGTTCTTATCCACTTTAACTTAAAAACGATCATAACCGGTTTGCCTACCTGTTATTTGAGTGTGCATATGTTCTTTGGGCTTTAAGTTACTCCGTGAAATTTGAAAATCTTTTTTCTATTGTTTTTTTTATTTCTCTGTACGTTCCTACTTGCAAATTTTATGCAAATATCAGTTTATAATTAATTATAATTAGACCAAAATGCAACATTCAAACAAAATACATACATAAAGTGTTTACTTCAAATAAACAATTCCCAATGATAAAAAAAAAAAATCTCATTAACCAAAAAAAAAATTGCATTAAAAAACCTTTTTAGTATTATTATTATTGTTTTAAAGAATTTAATATTTGCAAAATGTTGGCAAAATAAGTGTAGCAAAGGCATGTATACAAATATATTTATGGTTCTATTTATTTAGACAGATATCTCTCATTATTTATAGGATTACATAGGTTGAGGTGATCTGATCTATGTATTCCTTATGTTTAATGAGTTCTCATGTTCATAACCTTTTACTCAATTGATGAATGATGACTCATTATTTTTATTGTGTAAGAAATATCTCCAACAAAATAATATAAATAATCAAATGTCATACCCCCAATTTATAGACAAGCAGGCCATAAATTCATTTGATTGCATCGGATGGAGACAAGATCAACAAGTGGGTACGTAGAAGAGAATCTTTTTTTCTTTTCTATACTGTACGTATTTCTGCCTCTCTATTCCTTTGTTGTGTTGACAGTTTTTCTGATTTCTAATAAGTACACCTACGGAATGGTCCTCAATTAGATGATTAAGTACGGCTCTACTTCTAAATTTGCAAGTTTTATTCAAGTTATTACCTTGTCAAGGATAAATATAGGTTGAAGATGTTTCATTACAAATGACTTCATTTCCCTTTTTATCTTAGAGCCCAAAGTCTCTGTTTGACAAAGTAATAGCTGTTACTCACGTATTTCTCTTGGAATTGTATCCCATTTACCAAGGAATTGGTGGTTCTGGAGATATTAAGTAGGCTTGACATCCCTAATTGTATTTCAGGTCTTCTCAAAATGAGACACATTGAAGGATTATAAAGAAGTTTCTATATTATACAGAAGCACTTTGATCTCAAGAAACTCCAAATAAACATAAATTAATTAGAATAAATTAAAAATCAATTTGAGTGATGCCGGACCACCTTGTGGGTATGTAATCTAGGTAAACATAACTATATAGTGCATCAATATTTTCTCTTGTGTGAATGGGATATAAGGGTTTAAAAGTATAGACATTGTTCTAGTATCTATCTAGTTGTAATTCCTCAATACAATATAATATTTACTATTTCTCTCCCTACATTCAAGTCAAATAAGCCTCCATTGCCTTACCTACACATTCAATGTCTTACATACAAAAAGAAAAATAAAATATCTAAATTACAATCCATCATTGAAGAGTTTTTTTTTTAAAAAAAACAAAAAATAAATAAAATATTTTTTGAACTCTTCACAATGTGTCGTCGTCAATTGAGATCGACATTTTCTCCATAACTTTGATACCACACATATCGAAGATACATTTCCCAAAAGGCAATTGTTTTAAATATATATATATATATATTTGAAGTAGGTTATTGGTGAATCAAGGTAGATTTACATTTATTTAAGTGAATTAAAAAACATATTTTTCCACATTTACCCAACAAAAAAAGAAGAAGAAAATCAAGCTACATTGATATTCCACCTTCTCCTCCTTGTAAGCGGTCATCACATAAAAAGACCAGACCACCCAGCAAGCAATCCATTTTCAAAGATAAAAAGAAATGTATCATGAAAAGAAACGGTTTAATCATCATCATGGCAAGAGGATTTTCTTTGCCTCTAAAACAACGTCACTTTTATTTATTGAGTCAATAAATATTTACTCATATCTGCACCTCCCAAATGTAATTAATAGATTGCCATGACATCATAAATACAAATTCATTAGGCTTGTAAATACAATTTACATAGAATTTATTGTATAGAATTACATATATATGTATAATATAAAAATATTTTATAGTTTCTGTAAAATAAATTCAATAAATCATGGGAAAATGTAAATGATTTACGTGTTACCAGAGTGCCTACCTATCAAAATATTCAACTTCCAAGATCTGAAAGAGGAAGGTATTCTTAACTACAAAATAAATTGTTCAATAGGAATCACAATAAATTCGTTGATGAATTCATTTACTAAAATATTAATGAATATTACTCATTGTATGAAGACATCATTTTGTCGTTTGTTCATTGGACACATGCATATATTTACCTATAACTATGTAGCTACATACTTAAATTTATACAAGTGTCAGGTATTGCAGGGCTAGGAATAGTCAAAGTCTTACCTACATAATCTAATATATATTGTAACTCACCGCTATATACCAACATAGACACATAAGTATAAATATATGTATATTTGCCCTTTTTACTTAACCAATGGGCATAAACAATACAAGTACAATATAGGCATACATAATAATATATCTTCCATTATTATTTGCGTCACACCTTAAAAATCTCAATTATAGAAATGTCTACTACCATTCACAAAAGGAGAGGAGAGAGAAGAAAATAACACTGATAATAAAACTTTGGACATGGAAACATTTATTCTTCTACTCGAATACAAAATTGTGTAGTAGTGTGAGAATTTAATTGGAAATCCATATTAAAGAGAAAAAGGTTGCGTGATGTTTTACTCAGCTAGTCCATGTTTAAAATGTCTTTGGCGAAACATTTTATATTTAAAGGAATGACATATTCCATTTTTATTCTTACATAATAGTATTCAATTATTTACGTTTTAGCTAGTGTTGATACTTCATTTATATACCCAGAAACACGTTTCGACTCTTAAGCAGTTTTGATTTATGGATCAAAAGTTTCTATCAGTCTCACATCGAAATGAATGACTCTAAAACTACATTTTATGACATAATTGAAGGGATGCTTTCTTCTTTTTAAATCACAATTGACAATCATCAACCGTTAAATTGTTAAAATATCCATTTAGAGCAAAGTTTTAAATCAAACCGATTTAGTTTATAGAAGGGGTTGTGAGACCAAATTAGATGAGTTGAAAAAATAATAAGAATGACTTTTTACCAATCTATAATTTCCGGATTGAACATATTTTGTATTAAAATACTTTTAAAGAATAGACTAAATAGGTTTTGTGAGGTTTTTCTTAACAAACTGGTCCATATATGTATACAAATGAGTGCAATTCTCATTTGAGTCCTTCTTTTAATGTAAAGGAATTCGTTTTGTATAATAGACCCTACAATAAGTATATAATGGGCTAATGCATAATTATCCTATTCATACCCCTGCTTCGGCCCGGTGCTTTGTATCCATGGTTGTACATACATAGAGAGTAATCATGATGATAAATTGCATTATTGCCTCTAGATCTAAATACATACCTACATTCAGGATATTATTCACACACACAAAAAAAAATTAAATAATAAGCTTGATTAAATTCAATGCCCTTGATTGACCTTTATTTTATTAATCAGGAGGCAGCTACTATGACTAATATGAAGGCTCATGTATGTATATACTAACAAACAACAGATGATGAACCTAAAAATAGTTTTATGTGTACCCAAGTAACTAGGTAGGCCTATCTAGGAACTTGACTGCTACTAATATCTTGATTTATGTGACACTAATTGTTGATGGTGGTGTAGGCTCTATATGTGTATGAGGTCTCGAGTGAATTCCTGGGATTGGCTAAATATAAATCATTTCCCTGTTGGAAAATTATGGCTAAAAAGGCTATTAAATCAAAGAATCTTCCTTTTTTTCTTTTTCTTTTTTTTTTTGCAAGCGAAATATTCATTCCCTAAATGGAGGTACGTAATTCGACATTTAGGTGCAAGGAAACATCAAGAAGAAAAATGTATTCAATTAGACAAGTTTTAAATTAAATTTAAAAAAACAAAACATAGTGTGTGGCTACATTTATCCGTCTGCCTAAAAGTGCAAAATCCGTCCCAACAAAAATAAAAAAATCACTCACTCTGGAACCTTTACATAATAAATATTATCTACATACATATATAGAAAGAATTTTTGCAAAAATCATAAATTAGACAGATAGTTAATAAAGGTCATAGGGGATGGATATTAATTAATTATTATTAGGAGATAAAGGGAGAGAGAAAGAGAGAGAGAGAGAGAGAGAGTGGTTTTTAAGGTGTCTTTATTGAACTTGTAGCCTTGGAAAATTAAAAAGACTTTGCCCTTGAAAATCTTCATAATTTGCTGAAATATTTGAAATATAAAAAACAGATTTTTTGTGTTTTTTTATTTAGTTTAGTTTATGACCTATTGCTGTTTTTGTTCCTTTGTACCTTTCATTTTTTTTTTGTTTTCAAAAAATATAAAAATAGACATAATTTGAAATGTCAAATGACTGTAGTTAGGCAATCAGTGTGTACGTAGGTATATATATGTCATTGTATAACTTACCTTGTCTCATAAAAATCCCCTTAAATGACAATAATTAACACTTATCTCATCAATCTATTCAAAAAAATAATTATTATGAGTAAATAATGCGTGTGTGTGTGTGACCAAATGACATTTAAAATGATGAATAGAGATAAAAAAAACCAAAAAACATTCCCCTCCTCACTGATTCTCATCTTAAAGACATTTTAAACTCTCTCAATGATTACTTTCAAAATGTTTTTATCTGTGAAACATGTATGTTATGTTGGTGTGTATCTAAGTATTAAAAACACTCTAAGGTTTTGAGTCACCTCGGCATTTGAGGTGGCCCTCAAACACCTTCCACATATATCGTTAACGCTAATCAGTTAATTGAAACTATTATTAATATGTATTCATTTTTTTAATAGATATTTCTTCTTCACGAATTTTTATTGACTATTTTACCATTTGAACGTGAGGATTTTTTTTATTTTATATATGCAAGTATGTTCATATTTACTTACATACTTAAGTGCTTGAAAATAGATTTTGTAACCTTTAAACGCCTTATTATTATTATCTATTATAATTTGCATATAGCTACACAAATAATAATTATTTTGTTTAGTACAAGGCTTTATAAAATAACCATCAATTCTATGTCCCTTGCGGCACAAGGGTTTTAACTATCTTCTCTTCATTGCCTAGGTACTATTTTTCAATCAAGAGTTATCCATGACATATTCAGTTAAAAGGGTAAGAGAGGATTTTTTTTTAAATTGATTTTTATTTTTCTATAAAAAAAACAAAAAATAAAACCCTTACCAATATCTATTTATAACTTTTCAAACTTCTATACATAGAATTAGTAAATAAAAAATTATTTCATATCTATCAAGTACGGAATTTTGTTGCATTGACAGTATTGTGTGTGTTTTTTTATTACAGCTGGAGGGTACTCCTTCTTTTTTAAAGTTATGTGCATAATATGTGAATAACTTAATAAAATAAGTCTTCTCTTTTGAGAAAGTTTCTTTCTAGTAACATAACTTAACTTTTAGAGCTGAATAAATTGTCTTTAAAACCTTGCAACCGAATAAAGGGTGAGGCATCGTCTCCTTTTATTTCATGACAGAAAACGCAGTCATTATTTTTTTCCAAGAACAAAAAAATCATTCATATTATTTCAAAAAGCTAATTCATCTTTTGTACATATTGTGTCTTCTTGATGTCGTGATCAATTCGTAATGAATTGAATTATTATTATTATTATCAAAGTATGCACTTCAACAAGGAGGGAATCATGCTTTTTGGATTTTTGGTTTTTTTTTGTGAAGAACACTTGAGGCTTTTGATTGCCAATCATCGAATATTCTCTATACGTAGTATGACTCATTCAATAACGGAGTAAAATATATGTTACTTGAGCTTCAGCAGTGACTCTTTAATTGTTGTTTTAATGAGTCAATTTGCAATGTTTTTTTAATATTTTTTTGGGTGTGTAAAGTGTTTTAATGAGTATCAAAGGTATGTAGGTATGTAGCTTATTTGGAACTGGGCTGAGCCTCAAAATCAGTACAAATCTTCCGGAATCTTCAATAATTTCAATGATAAAATACAATTACAAAGGTAAATAGATAGGAAGGTATTTTACCCATAATTACGATTAATGCAAAAATTACATACATAGAAGAGCACCTTGTCTCGTCATGAGCCTAAAGGTATACAGATAAAAAAACCAACTCAAAAAGCCCTCAGAACTGAATAGAACCGTCTCATAATTAATATTTTAAAAAATAAATTTTATTAATATCTTGAAATACACTCTAAAATTTGTGAATTTCATGAATACAAAAAAAAAAATGAAATAATGCACAGAGAGTCGATAAATGTGTATGCATGTAAAAAAATAATGTTTTAACGATTCTCCAATCATCTAATGAGATTTTCGTGATTCAGTTATCATCATAAGTGTTTAGGTTACCCAACCAAGAACTTAACTTAATTACGTACATTCTCCTTGCGTCAGAGTCTCCAATTTTTATTTTTTTCAAAAAAGTATGGTAGCAAATGAGGCCATTGACTCAGCAGATACCTACACTCCTTCCTTTACAAGAAGTGAAAACTACTTAATTTAAAAATGTGTCATAAATTATTCTGAGATTTAAAAAAAAAAATAATACATTCAAATGGATGATAATTATAGAAGTCACTAAGATTTGTATATACATTACTCAACGACAAGGAAGAAGCTTTTCAGTCCTTTAAACGTGACAATGAGTCAACAAAATGTCATAGAATGTCATTAGAGATGATAATTTTTGTGTGTAACTTCATATAACAATAAAAAAGCTACCGTCAAAGTATTATCTACTCTTCATGAAACATTTATGAGTTATCAAAAGTAAAAAAAAGTTGTGAGAATTGATACATGATGGCTTATACGTTAGATTTTGATAGTTCATTCATGACGAGTGAGAAATTATTTTTTCCAATACAAGTCTCCATTATTTTTTAGCTTATATGGGCTTATCTGAAAGATATATTTAGGCTTTTTGTAAGTTTGAGATCATTTTAAGGAACAGATGAAAATATCTTTTTTTGTAAACAAAAGATTTGCTAAGGAAATGTTTCATAAGCAAAATGAGGTCCTAACTTTGGTTATTGTCTTGTTAAAATTAAGTAGTTTAAAGGGCCTTCTGTAGTTGAAATATGTATTGAATACTGTTTGAAGGTTAAAATTTTTAGAAAAATTCGCTCTGGAGAAATTCGATGCAAGGAATTTAAAATAAATATATGTATTTTAAAACCCCTGTTATTGTTGAGTATTTCTAAATCAAGTTACTTTTTCTTGATTTTAGTATCTATACATGCAATTATTTGGGATCTGAGGTAATTATTTTATATTGAAACAGCAGTCGTAAATAAACTTTTACACCCTGGTACAACTTTGGAGTTAAAAAATACATGCCAACATGATGAAATCATTTCTGTAATACTACTACACCTATCCTAATAGGGAATGATTGCCTCATATCCTGAATGTAAGTCTATCAAGATATTTAAATCAAAGAATCTATAAATTATCAACAATATACATGTATGTATATTATTTCAAAATCCTATCAATATATATGTACTGCCTTTCAATCTTATATCAAGTAAATCAAAGTAAAAAAAAACCAATTTAATTAAGAAAAGGATTGACTTCTTTTTTTTCTTTTTCTTTTTTTTGACTTCCTTGCTAATTAACTTGTTGACCATGGTTAGAAAATTATCCAATTTAATATGTGGTTACTTTGATAATCATGTCAAAACGTTTTTAAAAAAACAAAAAATATGTACATATATGGAATTGAGTTATTGAGATATTACATGTTAGAGGTAGACTTTAACTAAATAATTAAACCACTTGTCACTGTCTTGATTATTAGTCTAACGAATATACTCTACAATTAATATTTACATAAAATATTTTCCCATTTCATTGAATTATATATAAATGGTGGCAATAGAAACCTTCAAATGAAATATGTTTTTTAACAAAATAACCAAAAAAAAATAGGATTTTGATGCAATAGTTTTACAAACCTTTGGCAAAAAAAAAAAGGTGAATTCTTGAAAGAAACTCCTTTATGAGTCATTCAATTGCATTTTTTTATTTTTTACTAGCCAAACCATAATTTTAAAATATTTATCCTTTCCGATAATAAATAAATAAATAAATATTATGTCAAAATATTTTCAAGAAGCAATATATATGTATACATATAAAATATTGAATAAAGTCTGACTGACTCGTATAAAAAGGTCCAGTAAATTATATGTATTTCTATATGTACACGTTTTACATTTCTATAATTGTATGTATATTTCTAAAGAATTAATTTAATCTGCCCTTTCCCCACTCCTTATTTAGTTATAACCATTAAATCATAAATCTAAAAAAGTAAAAAAATTGCAAGATTTACTTAGGTATATTATACATACATATCTAAATATATATATGTATGGTACCTTAATCTAAAGAGGTCAAGTTTCTTAAAAGTAAGGGGCCTTCCTAAATTACATGCATAATCATATTTCGCTTTATTACATCTTCATGATCTGGATATTTATAGCCTGCATTTAGATACTCTTCGCCAAAAAATCTGCAAGTAAATGCGTCTGCAATTTATTACCCATACACGACTTGCTTATAATAAAGCTATATATGTAGGCATTTGTCTACTACAATAAAAACTCTCTGTATAATTTGTGAGTATTGTCTGATATCAAATATCTTTGAGGTTTTTTGTAGATTTGTCTTTATATCTTCATTGTTGGGAGGATTTGACTGCATATGACATATTATGTACAAGTTGCAATATAAAAATAAGATGAATCATTGTGAATGCAGAATTTGAAGTACTTTTAATGACTCAAATTATATGGTCGATGCTCAATATACACAATATCAAGGCTGTAGTTTATAATTTCTGCTTTTTTCCATTTCCTCACTCCTTAGACAATATTATATTTGTAGTTACAATCATTCAATCGAAAATCTAAAAAGAGTTTTTCTTCAAATGATAACAGAAAATTAAGGAAGTTTGAGGGCACGGAATTCAACATTTTTATGAAGGAACAAAAATGCTTTGTTCTATGAAACTTGACAAACAATGAACTGGATATTGTTGTCAGACGACAAATGAAAAAAAAAATAAGGCATTTGGGATGGTTGAAAAATACTCCTAGCGAGATTTGTTGCCTAGTAGCTGAAAGTCTCATTTCATAGATATAGATCTAATATATGGTATATAAATAATATTCCCTGGCAAATTAAAAAATATGAGCGCCCACGGTTATTTGACTCGTAAACAAGTGTAAATGAAGTACATGCATTGATAAAAAGATCAAAATGACCCGGGTAATAATGGAATCAACAAAAAACAAAAGCAACGTTATGTAAACGTACATATTGCAATTTGTACAATTTGCTTATACAAAGTTATAACTTGAACAGTATATAATATTTTGAGTAAAAAAATAATTGTGATTATATAACATTCAACTGAGTATATCAGAGTATATAAAAAACAACTTTCAATGCATCAAAGAAAATGACGTCTAGTTTCATGGTATGTACGCACGTAATTTTTTAAATATATTTTTTTCTTGCAAAAAAAGGCAACCATATACATATGTGAATATTATACTTATTTAGGAATAAACAATGGATTTATGTCTTAGGAGAAGCAATTACTCATAAAAACAAAAATGAATGAGTCATGGTGAAAAGGAATTACATTGCGATGAAAAAGCCTAGATGTCAATTTTATTATTGTATGTAGATAAAAAAATGAATCAATTTGTATGAATTTTATATTTTTTCAAGATTAGAAAAGAAAGGAGACTACGGATATGTTAATTAAAATATAAAATATATTTCACCCCCCTCCCCTCACTCCTCATAAATCAATGTCTAAGACAGGTATGATTGCATGGGCATTTATTGCGTATATATATTCAATGCCAGTTTTCGGGTCATTCATAATTATTAATGTCTATATTATCAACACTTGTATATCCACACCGTTACTTAACTAACTTTTCTCACACATTCATAATTCTAATCATGCATGTACCTATAGATAATACATGCACATGGGATTAGGGCACAAAGGTAGGCATTATTCAAGTCACATACCTGTAAAATAAAATTGAAAAAAAACATTAAACAAAAAAATATCAGTGATGAATTTTAAACGAGAAACGTAATCATAAAGGCAATAACAATAATAAAGGTAGTTAAATTCATGAGGAACGCCCATGGTTTGCAAATAATATTATTAATATATGTATGTACATTGCGAAATATTATCTCAATACTTTTTTTAATACTATCTTTGATAAAAATTCTAATATTTTTCAGCTCATAGAGGATATATAAATAATAATAATAATAAAATTCGGTAAAAACCAAAATAAAAGAAGTCTCATGCTATGGTAATGCACGAGTGAACATCCTTGGCTGCTTCTAAATGGCACGCCCCTCCTGTCACTCAACCATTTCAAAATGGAGTCTTTTATTATTCTAATATTAAAAGTTGGGGTTTTGTGTGCTGCTGTTGTTGTGTGGTAGATGGATCATCAGAGTATAATTTAATTAAACTTTCCTTCATGGGAGGGACTCTCTCCCCCCCTCTTCTCCTCAATAATGAGGCAAAGATGATGAAAAAGAAGCTACAACCAACAAACGGCATTATTGTTATACCCATGTTTATGTATAATTTTCCAATTAAAATTCCACATAAAGATTATAATTAATTATAATGTATATAAATAATATTTGGGAGTTGAAGGTTGAGGGAAAGAGCATCTACCTCTGTATAGAGGCCTACCCAGGCCACAATTAGACAATGATAAATGACAACACATAAATTCAAAATCATATTACAACAATTTCTTTTGTTATTATATTTCAATATCAAATGAATAAGTCAATAAAGTACATTGAAAGTACAGATAAATTGAAAAATAAATTTGCTACAAAGTAGGAGGCATTTGACATCTCAATTGCAATTGCAATGATTATGTTAAACTTTCTATCAATGCAAAGAACTTTTTCTAAAGAAAATACGTGAACGCTTTGAGAAATTATCTAATTAAATTAAAGATATATTAAGTACAATGTATAAAGGTCATATTACCATGTTACCCCAATGGTTTCATCATAAATCAAAGTTACTCCATTTTGGAAACATAACCCCTTTTTTATTAAATTAAATGGACAAATTTCCAAACAAAATCTTATGGAAACTTTATCTAATGGCTTTAAACAGGACAAAGACTATAAAATCTTTTTTTGAAAACAACTTGATGCCAATGAAAACAGAGATATTTTAGTAAAATCAAATTTATACATAGTTTGGAGTTAAAAGTTGTGCTAAAATGGCAAGATTCTTATAATTAATTTTGTTCCTGATGGATTAGATACCAGAAATGTAGGAGGATTGTCAAAAAAAAAGAGATAATTAAGAAAAAAAAATATGCTATATGATAGACAATAAGTTTTTGCAAGTTCTTTTTATTTGTCAGTCCCATTCATTGTAACATCCAAATTCACAGTAGTAATTTACTATTTTCCTTAATCTGAAAGAAACAAGGATTTTTATTCTAATAGAATTTGATTGTTTATACCAAACAAATGCCCGACTTTGACAATGTTTACTCTATGAGAAAAAACATTATCTATGCTTTACCTTAAATTCTCACTATAGAATCATAGAAAGAATTATGAGCTAAAATGTTATAAAAATAAGAATTAAATCATATATATGGTATATACCTACATATATAAGCAAAGGTCAAATACTCCTTTTTTTATTATTGTTGCTTAAGTGTATGACTTCCTCCTTGATACATGATGATCATCCCTTATGAAAAAAAAAAAGAAAAAAAAAAAAGAAGAATTTTCAAGGTAAGGTCATTGTTCTGTTAGCTCAAAGTTTATCTCAAAGGATTCTACAATTTCATTATATGTAATTGCTAATATCGACCTAAAGTAATAACTTTGATTGTGAACAACCAAAGTATATGTATAAGAGAAGTGCTTGTACATACATATACCAATGCTTGCTGAGACATTCCACCTTGGTAAAACAATTTTGCATCCAAGTCATTGGTGGAATGGTATTTCATATTGATCATCATATTTAGAAATGGATTGAAATTCATTCCGTTTGACAGCCCTACGTAGATTTCCAGTCATAGACAAATATATGTACACATAGCATCCTAGTTTTAATAACTCACTTTTCAATCGCGAGTTAAGTGAAGAAAAATGTCTTTGTGGAATTGTATGTACTCATTCAATACATTATGTGTAATGAAAATAAGTTTTTAGAAATCAAACTGTTTCGTCAAAAAATAATAAAAGAAGATATGAAAATAAGGAAATAACTTGGGGTCAGATGATAACCTATAGCAAGCCACATCTGGCCCTCGGGCTTTGGGTTGTCAACCACTGCTTTAGATGTTTTAATAGGGCTGGAAGTTTATATGTATATGTTGGACGGACAGAAGGAATTTCAACACAGTATTTTCGAGAAAATTGGGAAGAGTGTTTACACCTGGGATATAATTTAAAACTAGTAATCAACCTACCAATCAATAGAAGGGTAGAAGGGTTCAGCCTTTTAGTAGAAGTAGAAGGTCATTTGCAATCAGTTCAAATTGGAGAACATGTGTTGTGCGCAAATTTTATTTTTCATGAGATACACGGTGTTATTTTAATCAGTAAAACCAAAGTGAGACCAAAATACATAAGCCTTTTTGCCTGATTTATAATGGGTGCAAATGACCAATAAGATTGATGAAATGCTATGCATTGTGCTTGAAGACCTCTTATTTATGTATTTACATTAATTGGCTTTATTGTCCCTTTGTTCAAAAAGTTAAGATCTACAATGTACTCAAATGCAAAAAGTACCCACAACCCATACACACCCATAGTAACAATCCATGATATATTATGTACATACCTACTTGGGCCCATATGATGTAGTCTATTTGATTGAGTTATTGATGGCCAATTCACTCTGACATTAATAATAAGGCAAACAATGTATGTACATATGTTGCATGTGGGATACTCGCATCAAAACAAGGTCTAAAAGATATTTATTTACTTTTTTAACGATCAATAAAAAGTATGATGAGCCTCTCACAATGTTTGAACACCTACTCATACCAAAAATAAATACAAATCTAGACGACATAAATCAATAAAACTCCTTTGATGACGACAGAGATAGGTAAATCTCACACCAAAATAATAAACAGCATAATAATATTGTGTAATTGTATATATATGCTCATTAGTTGTTGTTTTTGTTGTTTTTGTCTTCTGCTTCTTCAAATCATGTGTAATGATGACCTTGTTTTATTTGCCTACCTGACGTAATCATACAAAATCCGTGAATTTGTTAATGAGATTTTACAACTTCCTGTGTTATATTTTTCATATGTATGTTTTAATGCCTTAATCACTCCACCTACCAATGCACCATTCTACCTGCATTGAAAGAGAGAGTAGCTTTTTATTGCTTTACTGGGGTGTAGAGGCTGGAATATTGTTGAAAAGCTTTGAAGCATCCCTCATCAAACTAACTAATGAATTCTTTAGACTCACCTCTTTGGATAAAGGCTTCTTTAACACTGAGGTGTGGAGTAAATCTTTTAGGGGGCGCAAAACTTTTTTGAACAAATCTTAATAAATGAAAACTTTATTTAGTTTGAATGAGAGAAAAGGGTGCTGGTTGTTTTCAAATCATAACTAATATGTCTGAGGAAGGTGTAAGTTAAAAAAGTTTGAGAAGAGCTGCTCAAGAAGAACACTTTACTCAAAGCTTTTAGGGGTAAAAAGCAAGAGGAAAGAAATGAATCAAGACACAAGCAGTCACAGGATTTTCAAAAATTGATCATTGAGACGAAGATTCATTCCGGTAGAGCCACAAATAATCGTTGAAGAGAAAAAAAAATTAAATTTGTTAGAAATGTATATTTTAAATACATTTTTTCAAAAAGGTGGTTTATAAAATACCTATATATATATATATATATATATATATATATATATATATGCTAAGAGTTTATAGTTATACATAGTTTTAAAGTTATGAGTAAGTCGTGATGAATTCGAAGAGGATCTACCGCCCAAACACCATTTTCCAATTAATTATGTATAATTTCATTGACTTCCCATATTCCTTCGTTATTTATTTATTTTATTACTACCAAATTTATTTCCCCTATGGGTAGGTTTTAAAATGAGCCTGAATATATTTATAAATTTGTCAAAAAGGTATACTTAGTTTTTGGTATCTTTTTTATACCTAAATACATAGAAGTATGTAGTATATGTAATATTTTTGATGAGCAAATTGCATAGCATCCATGATCCAACGATTGATACAAGCCACCTAATATTTAAAAAAAAAGCTTTACTGGTTTTGTTCTACTCTTTTGAATTTGACAGTTTTGAGGAAACCAGATTAATATATTACTCCATACTCACCAACAAACCAACCAACCTAAAGGAATTCCTTAAAACGTGCCTCGAATAAGCTTTAGAACCTAATAAATAATAATAATTATATTTTGCACACATCAATTTCCATAAATTAAATGGTGTGTTCTACACTAAATTTATGTTCTAAGTACGCAAATGGGAAAAAAATATCGTCAAAATGAGACTCAGGACTATAATTATGTAGGCTCTGGTTTTGTTTTGTTTTGTTTTTTTGTAATGGTTGTGTTTTTTTCCCTTTTTTTTTGACAGTTGACTCATACGTTAATACGTATAATGGATCTCATTTCTAAAAATAACTTTAAACAAAATTGTTATTATTTTATTCTTTTTCTGTGTGTGTGTGATCCTCATCAGCAGTTGATGATGGATTCACAAATAAAAACTAATTGTCTCCTTTCGAAAATACAAATTATTTCGGATGTGATTTAACAAATTATCTGCATACATAATTTTGTAATTGATGAACATAGGTTGACGTGTTATTAAATACCCCAGTTCCCTTCTGATTGGTCCACAAGGATAATAATGACTTTGTCCATATCATAAACATAACGTCATATCTTTCATTTTAATTTTTACAACACGGAACTTGATTTAATTAGGTTTTTGGAGGGAAGGAGACCAGTGTCTTTTTTTTCTTCTTCTTCTTTTTTAATGGTTCAAGCACTATCATTATATTTGCCTATGATTGTACTTAAGTAAATAATAAGTACATAGATACCTATGTACATTTAAATATCAAAGGAAATGATGAGTCATAGCACCAACTAAATTGATATTTCGTTATTCTATTATTATTGTTATTTTGAATATGGGGTGTCCTGACGGATTTTGTGCTTAGAATAAGAATAATAACCAAGAGGGGAGTAGATTCAATATATATGTATTTATAAGTATGTGTGTTAGTATGTATGTAAGTACATGGTACTTAGGCCGTATATAAAAGAAATAATAATCAAAACGGGTTCCTTTTTATTTACAAGCTGTTGTTTTTGATTTTGATTTTTTTTAATGGAGGAGCTTATAATATGTTGTAATTAATTTTTTTAGTTGTTTAAGAAAAGAAAAAAAAAGTGCTTTATGTATTTTATTCTGTTCTTTTTATGGCTTGAAAAGGTCTTTTTTTTTTATGGGAGCCATGCTTTCATTTAAATAACTACAAACAAACATCTTTGTCTATTTTTATGTTAATTTACATCTATTAGGTGTGAAGGCATTGTTGATTCATCTCATTTTATTTTTTATGAGATGACAAACGGGTAATTATGTTTTTTTTTATTTTAAGGAAGAAATAAATACCTAAATATGGAGAATAAAAATCCTACAAATGTATAAGATGACCTTTAGAAGGAAGTGACGCCAATGGGTTGACGAATTTTATTTCTCAATCCATTTACTCATTACGTAAATAAAATGTCTGTAGTTTATTTTTGTTGAGTTCCTATCTATGGAAAGGTCTTGAAAAAGCAACAAACAAGTAATAGGTATGATTGGTTTGTCCCCCTCTCTCTCCAATGTATCATGTTTGAGTACGTGGGTGGTATGTACATAGACATACCAAATACTTCATTCTGAGTAAAAAAAAGAAGAAGTAACATAAATGAAATCACGGGGGTAATCAAATGCCTAGGAGTATTCATCATTATCATAATCATTTCCTTTGAGTTGAACTTATTGCCGACCTGTGTTACCTACTACATAAGTAAGCTGATGATTTGTATTATTATTATTTTTTTAATAGAAAGTCAAGGATAGTATCGATTCATGACATTTGGAAAGACAATTTAAAGGACCCTTAGGTCATCATGTACATATACAGTTACTAGTGTGACGACTATTTTTATTTTTTTATTATTTCCAAAAGAAGGCTAAATAAGTTTATGGGGAGAAGTTAATATTTTGAAATTAATATTATGTCAAAAAATAAAATATCAATAAACTTTGATGTTTTTGTTTTTTTAAATAAATAATAATACTTTGTACCTTTATTTTTATTGTAAAAACCACCTGGACTAATGAATTTATAAGAACATACCCGGACACAAGATACAAAAAGAGGATAGTGGATGATACCCTTATCATATAGACATTTATTTGCCTATAGTATATAAAATAAGCTAAAATTCGTACCCTAATAATCATATAATTAATCAGAGACCTGATAATATATTGAACCAAAGAGCCCGATCGTCAACAGTTGACTTTAAATTTCTTTAAGTTGAATACATTCTAGAGAGAATTGATTTACTGTAAACGACGCACGTTGAACAAATTTATTTCTTACTTGTCAAATAAATCTCTATTTTCAAATATGAAACATTTGACTTTTCGTCTAAGTTTTTTCATTTTATTTCTTTAGTTTCTTTTGCAAAAATTGATTTCTATCTTTTGACATCTTTTTTTATATTATTTTTAAAGACGATCCCTTGGAGTACACTGACGTGAGATATTTTAGTTGTGTTTATATATCCCCCATGATGTATGTATTTCCGTAATAAATAATATATTTTTATATAAGCTAAAGTTTAGTGTATTTTTAATGAAACTTTCAAATTCTCTTGATGCACTCCTTTTCCGTCAAATTATGCATTTCGTTATATATAGAAAATGACTCATTTTAAATCATTTCATTTTGCTGATATATCTTTTGACATAATATACATAGATTGATACTATTGATGTTTGATACCTAATGATGTTTGAATGGATTCAAAATGATTTTTCAAGGACATTTAGCCCATTGTATAAATCAATATATTTTTTTCATTTATCTAAGTACATATGTATAAAATAATAATCTAATATAATACTATCATCAAAAAACGAGTGTTTTGTCCTTTTGAGAAGTTTTAATGTATGTACCCCTATAATATGTATATAGGAGCTATAAACGATTATACCTATTTTTAAGAATCTATGTACATACACACTACTATGAAATAAAAATATCAGCTGATTATAAATCAATCAAAGAATATTTTAAGGAATATAATATCCTTCAAAACACATATACATATTTATAACTATGTTTTGAAGAGATCCAGGGCATATATTGTAATTTCTATTGAAACCAGACATATCAAAATAACGATTTCATGCGTTCAACTGAGTCACGAAAAATTATCTTGCATTCGTCTCGAGGCTCTCCCCTAATTATATTCCATGTAAGATTGTAAATGGATATTTAAGAACAAGCTCATAAATTAAGCAGCATCTGATGGTTTCATATTTTATATACAAATACCTATAATAAGGTCAAAGAAAGGAAATATATTTTTTTGAAATTTGATTCACAAGATAATTTTTGTTGTTGTTGTACTAGTTGCAGATAATATGATCTTGAGTCAATAACCGGATAGAACAGAAATGTTGAGCATAGATTCCCTATTCACTCGGAGAATAAATAAATCAAAATACATGCATCAAAAATTAATTTTGATAATCCAGACTTACATACATATGACAAAATAAATATGTAGATGGAAACAAAACTCATATTATTATTAAAATGAGTTTGAAGCCCTATGCATTAGATGGAGAGCCCAAAACAAAGAATCTACATTGCTTGACTGAAAGAATATGAGCTACTTAAAATTCCCTGTAGTTAAATGCTAAATTTTCTGACATTTCTTATGAATATCTTAGTAGATATTTTTGTGTAAATATTCCATGGCACATTGATTATTTGTAATCAATTGTCATTATTTATGTATATTAAAATAACTTTAACTTATTAATTTTATGAGTCATAATAAAGAATTAACATAAAATCATGGATTCAAAGCATAGTTGGCTATTAAATATTATAAGCTCAACAAGAATTTGGTGCACATTCCTGCTGTTGGCATTTGCAGCTATACACATAGTGTTAAACCGGTCTAAAAATGTTTTAGTGTCAGCTGTTTAAATTTAAATGAAAATATCAATTGCTTATTGATAATGATTTATGATTCTCATTCATTGGAGGTTTGTTAATTTAGAGACTGACTTGTCCTTTGTTTGTTTGTTTGTTTTTGCAGAAAGTAAGGGGGAAAAGGATCAAAGATCTTCATAAATAAGGGTAAGGTCCATGGACCAACCCAGCACACCCTACTTGCAGCTGTTTTATACAAAATCCCGACTACACTATGTATACATACGTATACATATAATAAATATAATGGGAATAAAGAGACGTTTCAAGGAATTTCCATCTTTATTCAACCCCATTATTTCCTTCAATGGGTGGTGGTAAAAAGAGTCAATATGTTTGGTGTCAAGTTACACCTTGGATATATATTTGAGGTATTAATCATTGCCCAAGAGAAATACACACCCAAGAATACGTGGATATCGTAATATACGTTTACGAATTGTATATGTATACGCACATCACTTCAATCTTTAATAAGCTCCTTATTCTTTTTTTTACCTATCTATATGTAATTCTAGGTAGATATAACATATATATAATATATAGGTATATAATTTGGAAGTCAATTTGCTAATATCCACTATTTTTAACGACTAACACAAATATGTATAAACCCATATTTGAAATTAACGTTACGATTTTGCAAAAGATCTTTTTAGGTGTTCATAGTATAGGTAGTTCATATTATACATATGCATGTAAGTCTAAATATATTTTACAATTACTTCTTCCTCATACTCAAAAAAACAAGTCAATTTGACTGAATGAGTCAATTGAACAGAAGGCTAGCATTCAAACTTCTCAATCATTTTCTAGTAGGGGTGTTATTTTGTTATTTTGTTTTTAGAATCGTACATACATTGATAAATGAATACAAATTATATTTTTTAGGCATTAGTCTTATAATAAACCACTTATGTAGATAACATGTGAGAAACAAATCTTTGTGCACACAAAATTAATAATGAGAAGTAAAAAAAAAAGAGGAACATTCATTTTTTATACATAGATAAAGTGTTTTTACTGACGTTGCAGATTGGTTTATATTTACATCGATGTGACGTCATGTTGGGAGCATTGAATTGAATTCTTATTTATTAAATAAAATAACAAATTTCCAACGAAAATACAACGTGATGCCAAGTTAAAAACATGATACATTATTACAATTGTATAATAGGTGGTGAAGGTCCCTATGAAATGGCTCGATTTTTATAATTAATTAATTAGTTTCAGGATGGATTAGGAACCAAACAAAGTAGGATGATGGGTAGAAAGGATTTTTATCCCTCATCATGAACTTTGGATGTTGATTCCCTCGAAATGACAGACTTCCACAATGATGACATCATTGCTCTCTCTGTATTTTCTGCCTATTTTTACATCATAAAAAAATTCCAAGAAAAGGAACATTCAAATACAAAATACGATTCTACTTGGTTGATATATAGTTAATAAATATATAAATTTACATTGAATCTTTTTACATACTATATCCTAGGTCGAGTAGATTTGGGTTTTATAATGAGACAATGAATATATTTTTCATTTATGAGTGGATTTTCAATATGAATAATCACTCGTTATAAATACATAATACGCCTTAATTATTTATTCATATTCAAAAATGTAAGGAATCAAAGATCCAAAGTATTTACCTGTTGAGCACTCAATTTAGTTGAAAGTTCATTCTTATTCCTTCACGTAGTTACACTGTAGCGTAAAAATCAGGTTTCGTACATTGTAAATTGAACAAATGGAATGTCAATTGATGTATTGATTTCTACAGAGACTTTTAAAATATCTATTTAAAAAAATCCCTTTTCCTTTCCTCTTCATGTTGTGCTTAAGAATTGTAGAATGTGTAATAATCTTAATACTAATAATAATAATTATCATTATACATACACGTCTCTAAAACAAGTTTGAACTTATACTATTAATAATAATAAGAATAAAAAAATATGGGATTATGATGAAGTAGTGCTCTGATATTTGTAGGTATCTTTAATATTATGTATAAAAACCCCAATTACTCAAAAAACAAACTACATGCATATAATGAGGAAGGTCTTAGTGTGTAAGTAAGTATGTTATATATATATATAAATATATATATATATACATGTATAAGGAATGAATAGTATGTTCCTTCTTATATGTACTTGTAAATATTATGTAGATTCTCCGTTAGTTGTTGCAATCCATGTTAGATGAATAATTCCTATTTATGTCTCATGCATTTTTATTTATACTGTGCATAATTATACATGCATGTTTTAATAGTAAGTGTTACGACTCTTACTTTGGAAAAAGTAATGGAGTACTCGTTACTATGCAAAAAAAAAAAAAAAAAAAAAAAGTAGTGTCGGCAAATTACCCGAGAGCAAAAAATAATTGTCATTGTTGTTTGTAATTTTTTTTTTTTTTGCATAACTCGAGGATTGATATTAAAAATGTCCCTTTTTAAAAAAAAAAAAAAAAAAAAAGAAAAAGAAAATAACAAACATGGTCCCGATCTCAGAGTCTCAGCACTGACTCCTTGGTCTCACTCTTACGCAACAAGATTAAAAACAAAAATCTTTCTTTTTCTGTCTCCCTTGGACTCGATATCTTAAATTATTGCCTTGGTCTACCTCAGACTCCCTTTAAAGTCCCCTTGATCTCAAGAGCTTTATGAGCAAAGCAAACAAATTTAAAACAACAACTGTTTTATTATCTCTCTTTGTTTCAATCCCTTAAATTGTTTTTTGCTTTGATCCCTTTCAACTTTTCAATATTGAAGGATGTGATCTTGAATGAGCACAACTCCACTCTAAACTGAGCACAGACCTCTACCTTCCTCTCAAATCTCTCTCCACCTCGAAAAAAAAAAGCTCCCCAAAAAACATCACAAACGTATCAATAAATTTACTTTTGCTTTAAGTAGTACATATGTAGAATGTGACCGCTCATTCCTGGATCACGAATGAATAAACAAACTATAAAGAGGTTTTATATAACATATATATATATATATATATATATATATATTTATAACTGGTCCCTGTACATAAGTGTATATATAAAGGTAGACATCTATTCATACGTTTTATTTATCTATTGTTTTTTGGAGAATTTTTCATTTTATATGGCTTGGTATTTATTTAACAAGGAAATGGATTCCAATGAGGAGAAGTAAAGAATGGCTTGAATGAGGGTCACTTCTATGTATGTAGACAAATCGTCATATCTATGTATATACATATTTAGATAATATATATTAGGTACGCAGTAAATATGTAAATAGGTAAAAATGTACTCATGGAAATTATTATTATTATTCTGCAATTTACCTAATTATTATTTATATTATTGCGAAAGGTCCTTAACGTAAGCGTCTTCATCCTTTCGTAACATTTGTAGATTGTTAATTATGTTTTTTTTTATTATGTGTCATTATGAGTTTGAGTCATAATTTGATCCATTTCTTCAAGAATAATTTACTATAAAATATGATTTATGTACATATGTACATTTTTTCACAGGAAAAAAATCAAAAAAAAAAAAAAAAAACCAACCATTCATTTAACAATGAATATTTTATATCAAATATGTACTTTTTTTTTGTTTTGTTTAAATAATAAAAATGCCTATTCATAGCAATTGTATTTAATTAATGAATTGCTTCTCCGCACCTCTTCACATATTTCAAATTGTAGGTATAACAATAATTATTATTGATAAAATAAAATGAATCTGCAGTTGTGCCCTGACTGCAAATAAATTATAGGGTGAATGCTAACTGATACTAAATATATATATATATATATATACTCGCAAAGTGTAATTATTTATTTGCACAATTTGTGCAAATAAACATAGGGTTGTAAAAGGTCAACCATAACAAAAGCAAGAAGTAATTTAATTTTTATTTTTATTTTATTTAAGGCATTACTATATACTATTATGTATTGTAGAAAAGAGAAGTTGAATCCTTGTGGTGTAAACTTAAAATACTCTTGACTCCATACTCAAAGAAGGTTGCAGGCACTTAACATACATAATATTTAGAAATGTACAACGATGATATAAAGATCATTTTGATAAGGTGTGATCTAGGGATGCATAAAGTTAAAAATAACTTAAAGTTATAGTTTTTTTAATGTTATCTATTGTTTACAAACTATGAATATATGTATATAAATAATTTTGTATTCTTTTTATTTAAAAAAATGAAGGTTAAACACGGAGAAAGAAAAAAGATATATGTTATGTGTATACATGGGTATGTACATACATATGATAGTCCTGGGAATCACAAAAAGGTCACCAACACTACGCATTTCAATCAATAAAATAGTCAAAAGTAAATGATAGAATAATTTGCTCCATGTAATAATATATTTGAAATAAAAAATTGTAAAAAAAACCTATTAAGGCTTATATGTCAAAAATAAATCACTCAACTCTTCATTTTTGTTGCTTATTTTATATAATTGTATATATACAATATATATATATATTTATATGTTGTGTACAGGTTAGGATTTTGTACAAGTTGTAAGATATATGTACATCTAAGCATATAAACAATTTGATTGTTTGCTATTGTCTTATTTCATTATTAACAACTATTTTAATGATATTTTTCATTTTGATATACATAAATGTTGATATGACTCAATTATGACTCATTTACGAGTGATGGGCACTTATATTTTATAAATAGCCAAATTTGTATTAATACCAATCATTGCGTTATCTATATCACAAGTAACAACAATTCGGCATTTAAAATGTTTCATCTCTTTTTGTACTGTAGACAATATATATAAATATATATATATTTCAATTCTATGAATATTAGTGATGTCGAGATTGATCATGGTTTCGAGTCCAATTTTGGAAGTTTCAACTCCTCAAAGCCTTGATTTTTTTTCTTAAGACCATGACGAGAGCAACTCAAATTTTCTTTATCTAAAGCAAGACTACTTAAAGTTTTGCTCTTGGCTTGGTTTACATATGCATATATATCTATATATACATTTTTTATTAACTCCAAAACAATAACGACCCCTAAAGCAGAAACAACTCAACAAATGATGTTTTTTTTAAAATAAAAATATCCTATTAACAAGAATTAAGTACAATTAATAAAAAGCTATAAAATATATTTGCAAAAAACAAAACAAAAAATATTAATTTTATTTTTACTACATATATTTAATTTTTATTTACTTCCATTCCAGTTTTTTTTTCTTCTTTAGTGCAAAAAAACTGCTAAGTAACGGCAAAAAAAAGACGGTGAAAATGATTGCATTCACCCTTTTTATAGAACATACATACATTGTGTTAAAATGTTATCCAATATTTTTTTTTTTTTTGATTTTGCAATATATGTAGTTAGTATATGTATTACTTTTGCTGAGTCCCCAAAAATAACAATGAATGAATGAATGCATCATCGATTTCAAAATGAGGATAATGATGTTATATATGTGCATATGCAGATGTAGGAATCATCTGGATTGATGGGGATATAAGGAACTAATATAACATTTGCCTTCATCATAAACATACTTGGATACCCATAAATATTGATCCTCACAGAGTGTTGTTCCCTATACATATAGCCACTCTATGTGGCAGCAGTGCTCCTAGGTACGCACGGCGTATTTATGAGACGGAAGTTGAAAAATGTGTATATGTATAGGTACACATATAAATAATAAAATATTGAGATAGAATAGAGTTTATATTTTATACCAAGCACGAAACTTCAATTACTAAAGGTATAAAGAAGGAATAATAATAATCAAAGTGTTCTAAACGTTATCTACACTAAGGTATTAAATCTGGCAAAAGCATTTGAATAAATAATAAAATCAATATACTCGAGGTTAAGTGAGGCAAACGATGGGAGTATTATTTTATTATAACATAAAACTGTTGAATGTTTGAACTCGAAATATAATACAAGGAGCATTTTCACGTGACGTAAATCATTGACGAAGTCGGCCATCTTTGGGAAAACATGAACGATCAAATTTTATAAAAATAGAAATCCCTTGTTACCTTTTGATTAAGGGAAATGGTGAATTATTTCCGTGCATTTGGGTGTCATAATGGGACCTACAAATACAAGGTCTTAAACCTTTAGCCAGTGTAAAAAATCTCTGTCTCTATTGTATTGTAGGGCATATTAATATGTTATTATATGATTATATATATACATTTACATACATGGTGTATCATTAAATTAGCTTTTACTTTAGCAAAGACTGGATTTATATATGTTTTATATATATATATATATTTAGTTATTCTACATTTCTTGTCCCTAATTCCTAAAATATGTTGCTAAAAGCTAGCCAAGTCATAAAGATTTTGATCAAAGATCACAACCTTTTCTTTGGCATCTAGTTGCACTGAATACAAGAATTTAGTTTTTGTTCTTTTTATAGCAAATTTCTTTAAGACCTTTTTGGAAAATTATATGCTCCTAAAATGGCGTTACATTCAATTTATTATGCAATTTGTGACGTCAGTTAAAGCGTTATTTTCAATTAAAAAGAGCTCAACAGCTGGGTAGAATGATATAGCTCACTAACTACCAGGTAATGTGAATTATTCTTCGACATATTTACATAGTCATAACTTTGAATACTTTACTCTTGTCCTTATTAGTGTTCTGTTCCTTGAGAATACTGCAACTTGGATCTTTATTTTTTTTTTTTTAAGAAAAGGTTGAAACATACAATAAAGATCACATCGTAATATAACAAACTCTATAATCATGGCTCTAAAACAAATATATAAATTTACTTACTAAATAGCCAAAAATCAGTTATGTATTTATTAAATGAGTTCCTTATTGCACTGAAATGATGAACAACTCAGACGCAATTCATCCTTAACTAGATATAACTTAAAAAAATACAAGTAATTTAAACTCAATTTTGAATTGGTCATAGCATTAAGGTAGACTCACAATTACATAAACCTCCAATAACATGTGAAAACCTATATATTATATAAATATATCATTCCCCCCCCCCCCCCATTATTTTATAAGAGGTCAAATTTTAAATGATTCTCTATCATAAATGCGCACACAGTCATTCATGAACTTATCATAAAGGATATTCTTAAATTACTTGAATCTCAAAAAGAGTCTATTGAAGGATTATAAATATTCAACCATTCAAATGGAAAATGCTCCAAAATTAGACTAAATGCACAAAAATAATTGAGAAGTTGTAATTAAGACATCAAATCCCTACTCATTAACTACTAAAACATAGTTAGATATTGAATCTTAAACTTCTTTTTTTAATTGATTTCATAGTAAATACATTTATAATTCCGGAACTGTGGACTTACTTACACATTTTGCCTTTATTTTTTTACGACTATTTTTTTTTTTTTTGGTCGTCATTATAATTTACTGCTTGCAGAGATAATTTACGTCAATAAGACTCAACCTATAAACTGATAAACTTTTTTTATGTACATATATTTACGTATAAGCTTCATTAATTCGCTCTTAAAACAATTTAAGGTAGTAAAAATTAATTGGTTAATAAAGGGGCTTTAAAAAACTTTTTTGAGGGCCTTATTTGATAACTTACCTATAATACATATGTACCTATATTAGAACCATGGGTATAAAAAAAACTGTTAATTTTTTTGGATTATTTAAGTATTTCAAAATAACAGGAATAATTTGATAAGTACATGCTTATAAAGAACACATAATTTATGAGGACCCAGTCGATGGAGACACATGATAAAAGGTACAAAACCATTTAAAGAGCTATTCACAAATAATAAAAATAAATAATTACTTAAGATACACTCATAAATTAAGAATATTTATGCATTGATTTGGAATCAAGTTTCCTTTTAAATAATAAATTCACTTTATGGGTAGAATGTATTTCAAAAAATTGTCAATGAATTGTTTTAAAGTATTACCATCTACGTAATGTGTACATTTATGTATGTGTGTGTGTATGTATGTAGGTTTGTTATTTTCTAATGACCCTATTAAAAGAAAAGACAGGGGTAAAAATAAAAATAATTACCTCCGTGATTAAGATATTTATGAAAACCTACATAAAATATATTTATAAGATACATACAAACAAACATATCCTTCGTGACAAGAACCTCGTAAAAGAAATATTTAGTTGAACTTTGAGTTCTAATAGTCATAATAATAATAATAATACTCATCATCATAGTTTTTTAGGCTATATATGTACATATTAAAATACAATTTAACAACTATGACCTCTTGAGGGTACATATATGTATATATGTAATTATAATATTATATTATGTAGTTTTAATTTGTAAAGTTTAAGGGTTTCAAAAAATAGTTCTTGTTTTTTTTATAATAAGTTATGAATTGATTTTTCGAAGAAAATGCATACTTTTGATCAAGATTACCTTATCCATGTCAAGATCAGGACTTAAGGGAGGAGATAAGGTCAAGAGAAGGGCAAGCCCTTGTTGTCTCAAACTGTGGGCCTCACTTCCAAAAGAAATGTGGAGCAGCTCAGCACAAGGGGGTGATTGATGAAGGATTTTTAATAGCTATATTGATAAAATTTAAAAAAAGAAGAAAATTCTCCTTGTTAGAATGAAAGATTGCAGATGTTTAAAATTTATTTAAAGGAGGGGGAGGGGGGGAGCGAGTGTCAAAAAGTTTGTTTGAGAAGTACTGATTCCAAAGAGATTGAGACCAGAAAAAGTATTATTATTTTATTAATACAAGAGAAAAGTCTTGCCATTGATTACAAGACTAAAATATTCAAGGGTCGAGATCAAATGTTTGGAACATTGAAACCCAGACTAGACACAAACCCCCTCCCTCCCCCTTCCAGTATGTAAACCCCTGCTTGAGAGTATACCTACCTAAGTATTGTGAGTATATTCATTAACCACAGGGTTTAGGAGCCCTTTTGTGAGGTAGCTTTAATATTTTTGACACATTCCAAAATGGCATTTAATGTTGCTGTGGTTCCTTTAGGAAAACAACAACAACAACAACAAGTCAATAATTCTTGACAAGCACACTCATTCATTCCCATAAAAGGAATATTGCACATTTTTACACTCAAATAGAAAATAAATATATTGCATTTCATTTTTTGTTAGTGCATGCAGTTTGAATAAAAGTTGAATGGAGTTTTTTTCCCAGATTGTTTTTTTTCCTTTATTTAAAGGGTAATTAAGTCGTTATTAGAATGGGTTTATTTGCTTTAGAATGAGAATGTTATTTATACAAATTTACTGAGCATGCAGTTTTGATACCTGTGTGGGTCGTTTATGCTTATACATTAAATGCTTGTTTACCACTAATCATTTAATCATCATTCTATCTACATACATACAAATGCAAGTATGTATGTATGTACATCAGGATTTGATAAATTATCTTAATTTATTTCCATTTTTCAAAATGTTTTCGTGGAATTCTTTTGTATATGTACATATATGTATTTACATATTTCCTTTAAACACTCTATGTGTAATATTATTAATAATAGTAAGGTAGACAGTGTTAGTTTATAGCTAAATATATATCACAACTCTTCTAATCGTAAATCTTGATTAAAGTTTATCAAGTGAAGTGTAAACAATGTGATTATTTTTACGACTCTTTATATGCTTGCAAAAAAATAAAAAATATCCATAAATCACATATTTGGAATTTCCCTCCCTCTCTACATACATACATACATACATACATATGTTGTAATAACCTTCTCAAAATAGCTATAAACTCTAATATAATATATTGAATAACTTTGTGATGGAACCTGATATTCTGTGAATGCAAGGCAAATATGTGCCTAGTACATACCTAGTAGCAGTCATTGGAGTAAAAAAAGAAAGAAAAAAAATATTCTTCCTATAAATTTGCAATAAATAGTGATCTCAAATTCTTTTCAAAATATACATATAGTAATTATACTATGCATGGAGATCAAACGAGGTATTTTTAGCTTTAAGATATTGTAGTCCTGTACATACTATACATATGTACAAAGATTGAAATAGTTTAAAAAGGATCTAAGGAGTAACTAATGTAAGTTAATTACATACATATTGGTATTGGGTTGATGAAGCCAAACCAAAATACATACTTGGCACTCAAAACCCATTTGTATTTAGATAGTATGTATGTAAATAAATTGATGGTTTGTTAGTATTGGTTATTATTATACATTTATCTTTTATTTTAATTAAATAATTTCGTGAATGGTGCTGCTATTTCTCTAATAAAAGATCATAAAAGTTTTGAGCATGCCTTTTCTACTTATTGCAATTTACAAACATTACTGTAATATTACTATTTATAGAGTCTTTTTACTCACGTCAATGATTGTAGAATAAATCGACGTCATATTGATATTGTAGTTATTAAATAAAATGAACAAATTTTCAAAAATACATAAAATCATATAGGAAACTTTATGTAATGGCTTTTAAAAAAATGACAAAAATGAATACAATTTTATGTCAAAGAGAAGGAGTGATATTTGATTAAAATCAAATTAATTCATTTTAATATTTTTTTTTTTTATATATTATAGAAAATGTATACAATGGACACTATGTTACTTATGTATGGGTCATTTAAGGTCAGGTATGTACTGAGTTACACTTGTATACAAACAACATATAAAATGTATTTTGTGTTGAAAGCTTGAGAAACAAAGTTCTACTCAAGTAAAGTAAAATATTTTCTTCAATTCTCTCTCTCTCTCTCTTTATAAATGTCTGTGTTTTTTGTTTTGTTTTTTTGAGGGTCATTTATAGTGCCTGCATGATCATGATTTGATGGAATGCCTCAAATTCCATTAACTAAGATTAATTCAAAGCTATTTATCTGCTTATATTATTGTTTCTACTTATTATTATTATTTATTTTTTTTGGTCATTATCTCAAAAATAATAATTAAATCTTTTCATCTGTGAATAGGAGTCACATTTACCATCTATGAATTATAGAATGCCTTTAAAGACAAAAAAATATTTAGTGAGTATTATACATATATATAATAATTGTAATAACGCTTCACCTCATTCATTCATTTCTATTCATGAAATTTCAACATTGTTTGTGTTTTTTCTTGAGGAGTTAAGCATATAATTAACTACATACATAGACTTTTTGAGGACACTATAATTAAACATTTGCAACATAATTAAACAATTTGAGCAGAGGATTCTTGTTTTCCCTCCCCCCCCCCCCCTTCCTTCTTTTCTTATTCCATAATTTATGCTAAATGCACCCAGCTACCTTATGTAGAAGCATTTTAATATTAATTATAATTAATTTAATTTAGTGTGGTTTTTTGTTGGTGGTTATTTTATAAAAAAGGCACATTAATTCATATCTCAAAGTGGCAAAGAAGTGTGGGATGGCTAAAATGGACCAAGGTTCCACCACATTCCCTCTAGTGGAAAACTTTTCAACATTTTTTGAAGAAAAAAAATAATAATATTTGCAAAAATTATCATTTTGATTATCATTTGTGTATAATTATGAACAGCTATTAAAATTTATAAAAAGGATTGTAGAGGGAATTATTTCAGAAAAATTGTTTTTGGGGGAAAACTGTCCATATTATAATACATATATGAATGTTATAACATTTAGTATTTAAGGATTGGTTACTGGATAATGATTGAGTGGGGATTTTGTGGAGTATTTACCATATACCTTTGATACTTGAGGAAATTACTCATTGAGGGTGGAATTACAGGAGACTTTTACATAATAAATTCAGAAAAATAATCTGCACTATTTCAATGCTGATTCCCAATTTTAAGATTTTGCCTCATTACCAATAAAAGATTCCAACTATGGCTAAATAGCAAAAAATAGAGTTTGGGTGTACTATGTTTGTAGATACAATCCCCAGGCCACATATTAACTTACTAATGATTCTATGTGGTCCACTTTTACTCAACCCTATTAATATTATTTATTAGATGAAATATCTAGATTTAAATGTATTTCAATATAAATTAATTGTGTGTGTTTTATTTTTTTAAATATGTACATTTTACCTTTGGCATATTTTTAAACATATAGCTTTAAATAATGTATATACTTAGTTAACTGAACACAACGTACTCCTTCCACAAGAATGTTTATCAACCTCTAGTCAGTATTAATTAGTTAGAGTCCCCCATTCCAAACTTGGTCATTGAGTCCTCCTAAATATTGAATTACACGGAGCAAAGGATATCAAAAAATTCAAGAAAATTAATATTGTTTTTTTATTTTTAAAGGAAAGAAATGTGAGATTTATTAGAAGAGGGCCCTTGTTTTTGTGTGAGATACCGTAAATCTTCGAGTATAGTCCGCATTTTTTTCCGGAAATTTTAAGGTCAAAATCCATGGTGCGTACTATACACGGGGTTAAAAAAAAACATATTTTCTTAAGCGTCAACCCTATTGCTAAATCCGATCGTGGATATCGCCATATTGAATGGTGTAACGATATTGCATTATTTACGATTGCATTCTGGAAGGTTCTCGATATTACGATTAATTCTACTTTTACCTTTTTCTCCCGTTCGATTTGTTTACAAAAGTTAAAAGTCACTTGACTGTCACATGTTTTGTCTATTACGTCACTATGTGATTTTATTGCGTTTGATTTCCAGAAAGTTCTGGACGTTCTAGAATGTGCTAGAGAAAAAGTTTTGTTTATATACTGTGGCGAGACGGGGAATATTCATTATGATTGTTAATGCTAGTAGTATTGCTAGTGGATAGCTTTGTTTGAAAAAATCTTTTGCTCTTTCTTTTGTAACTCAATTTAGGGATGCGTACTATACATGAGGTTTAGGTTTTTCCCCAAAAAAAACTCCTATACTTGCCCTGCGGACTATACATAGGGGCGGACTATACTCGAAGATTTACGGTACTCAACCTTTATTTTATAACATAGTAGTTACATATTATGAAATGTTTTGTTCTTTTTAAACTACGAAGAAATCAATGTCTGACCCTATAACATGAGCTACAATAGAAGGTCAATTTGCCCTTCCAGGAGATTTTAATTCTTATGATAATGTTGAAAACATATTTATTTTTCTTGAGAAAGAGAGAGAGAGAGAGAGAACCCATTTCCAGCAATCTCATCAAATTACACACAAACCCTTTTTTTATGAAAAAAAAAATAAGAATAAAGAAAAAAAAATTATAAGACCATAACTAGAGCACGTGACGTATGTTAAGATGGAGATTAGAGCATTATGAAATGGATTTATGAATAGGGTATGTACATACATACATACATACATACTAGAGAAGGGGGGTTGAGCCCTTGTTTATATGTAATACCCATAGGTATAATATGGTTGTATATATAAATATATGTATTTAGGTATGTGTGTGGTTGAATTGAAAAGGTGGTTTTCAAGAGAGTAAAAGATAAAAAAAGAATAATAACAATATTCTGTCTTATAAATAAAAAAGAAGAAATAATAAGCCATAGACTGGTTGCCAGGTTTTTAAAAGGATTTTCAACACTTTTTATTGTTTAGTTATTGTTATTCATTTTATTAAATAGGTGGTGGTAGTGGAATTATGGGCATGAAGGTTTTTGGAGGTCCAAGAGGAGTTGGGAACACTCTAATCATGTAGATAGGTAGATATAATATCAATATAAAAACCGGAACAGTATGTATTTTTCTAACTCCATATTTACAAAAAAAAAAAAAAATGCGAATTGTTTTGTTTTTCATGTAAATTACTTCTTCATATATTTTCTTCATTAAGTCATTTACAAAATACATTTTTGAATAATTACTTACTTATTTCCTCAATAATAACAACAACAACAAAAACGCCCAAAAATTTGTATGTAAGCCAATATAATTTATGCAGTATCTTGCAAAAAAAAAAAAACATTAAAAAATAAACATATTTCCAAATACAGAAATATCTAAAATAACAGGCAACAACATCAGAGAACTGCTCGAAATACTAAATGATTCATGTAACCAAAACTGACTGAGAACTTGCTTCTTAAAAATAAATGCACAGGGAGCAATTAGCTATAATTATTATCAACATCTCTCTAGTCGTATGAAACTTGTGTGTTTTTTACATCATAAACTATACATACAGTTCTATCTATAAACTATTCTGATTAATCATTCACCGGTGCCTGAAATTGCACTCAAAGATCACAAAAAGTTGTCCATATATGCGAGCCTCAGTAAAAATCAAGCGATGACTCTAAACAATATACAATCTTGCATATCTCAAACCATTCCAGTAATTTAAGTATAAAGTACATGATTAATGACCAAAATATGGGCTTATATCTGTGAAATACCGAATGACCTGTTTATTTTTGTACGGGACACTCTCCCGTTTATTGCTAAAAGGTTTCTGTATGATGGTAAACCTTTTTTATTATGTAGTAAAGTGTAAAAAAAATTACTATATATTTAAAAAAAAACAATTAGAACCAATTCCCACCATTGAAAAACTAACTGTATATTGAGTGCAAAGTGCAACATATAGCATAAACTTATTGCTTTTATTAGTTAAATGTAATATTCACTTTTTAGCATAATAAATACGAATTGTTTTTTGGTTTTTTTTTATGTAAATTACTCAGTTATTTACAAAATACCCTTTAGAAGTAATTACTTATTTATTTCCTCAATATATATATAATTTTAACGAGTTGCTAATTACTTTTGCTATTGAGCAACGGCGTAACTTTTTTGGCTATATAAAGTTGTGTATTTGTCCTTCCAAGTAACGTTTCCGTTACTGGTTGTATATAATTACTTCTCAAAAACGCCAAAAATGCTAAACAACCTCAGCAGATAGATACCTTAAACCTTACACATAGCCTACAATTTCAGGGCAAGTTACAAGCGTGTTTAGTCACAAAAGTGTTCACTGCATCAGTATTTTGGTCTAAGGTGATCCTTTTCGAAAGATTAAAGAAGTCACTTCATACACCATCCAATTTGAAAATGGGGACAAAATGATGATGATCAAAGTCCATTCAATCCATGAAATTACTCACCTTAATATGATTACTTTGTTTTGTACTTATACTTTACAATTTCTTACCTAAAAGAGAGGGAATAAAATTAAAGATCATTATTAAATTGCTCAAGTGTCGCAATTGATTGAATTAATGTTCTATTATATGTAGAGTTATATGAAGCAAAAAGTAGTGTTTGTATATAATTATATATGATGTTAAATCAACTTTGCATCATGGAAAAAGAGATTTTCCAAGGAGCCTAACCCCTCATTAACCTTGGCCTTAACATATATTATACCCATGTATGTATGTACTATACATATGTGCATAGGTGTACCTCAATGTAATTGTAGCTTTATTATAATTTTTTTATTACTATGAGATCGGGAAAGATGCATTCACAAGTCTCAAGACACTCTAACCCTCCCCTTAAAGATGCACACCAGTTATTGATTGATTGATTGTTTTAAAAGTCCTAGTGACCGTCTCCCTTCTATATACTGCCATATTTTTGCTAAGGGCTTTTGTTAAATCCACTCTGCCTCATGGGATCCAAGGCTCTTTGATAAATACGTTCTATTTATAAAGATTAATAAGCATCCGTGTTAACAGAAAATAAATTACATTTACAATATGTATGTATATATTTGATTCTATTTGACAAGAGATAAATGTTTGCTCGAAGAATTTAAATGCATTTCTTATTATTTAAAATGATTTTCCTATTATTATCCGTCTCTTTTTCAATAATAATAATAATAATACTAACAATAATAGTAATTTGAATTCTTCTTTGTGAGGAACTCAAATAAAAATAAGTGTTTGACTGAGTAGCTACAATATCTGACTTTGTGGAATAAATCACAATCTTTGAAGAAGAAGAAAAAAATTATATGAAAAATGAGGAGGTGGACAGAAAATAATTTTTATATATACATACGTATACTTCTTATAAATGTCTAAATCTTATTATTTTTTATTTTTTTAGAATTTCTTTACTATTTGCTTAGACGTAGGTCTTTTTCTTATTATTATTTGGTTAATCCAGGGGACTCGTTGGTGTGTAAATGATTACTATGAGCCTAAATGACAATCCATCACACGACGTTGTTTCTCTAACAAAAAAAATTTATTTCGATATTTCATTTCTAGTTCTCTTGTCTCTTTCTTTATTGACTCCCTCAAAACTTTTTTTTTTTTCAAAAAAGAGATGAAAAAAAGGTTGGATCTTGGTAAGGAATTTTTTTATTAGAGAGAGTAGTTAAATTTTGCTCCACTCTTGAGGCACTCATCACATTTCAATATCCACATCAAATTTTAAACTACTTAAAGTTTAGTCTACTGCATTTTTAATTAAAGTTCTAAAATGTCAACTACGTACATATCAAAAAAAAAAAAAAAATACCAAATTCGATGATGACTGATGGTACAGAAGCTCTAAGTTTTTTAAAAAAGCAGGTGAGAAATTTTAGTTTGTTAAAATCCGCCATTAAAAAGATATGAACACTTTATTGAAGCTCTATTATATAATATCATTTAAAACCATAGAAGTGAATGAAAAATCAATAAGTATGCAGCAGGGTAAATGGGTCTTACAGGACCTGAAATTTGTTAAAGGTGTTGTTAGAGCCATGCAAATGATGTTTGAAAAGTCCAACTTCCTGCTCTCTAATTGGTTTTATTACAGTGAAGTCGGAAATTATTCAAAACTTAGCATTAAGAACTAATACTATTTGAATGAATCAACGCTCAGGGGGCAGAAGAAGAGGATAAATCGACAGCTGACAAAAACAATATTGAAAATAAAAATTGGTTCCAGGATTGGGGAAAATTACCTACAGATCTACGGACCTTTTTTTTCTTCTCCTCGTACAGGAGAAAAGTTTGAGAGATATGCCCGTATAATAAAAATGAGAGCATGGACAAGAATTGCCTCTAAAAAGTCAAGTATAAGTATAGAAGTACAATGTACTTATTGAGCCAAGGGATATTTCGCGATCTCTCCAGAAGAAAAGAAGGAAATCCACAAATTATAATTAACAATTATTCATTTAGTTAGAGGAGCGACCAAAAATATACATCAATTAGCAGAGACATTTTTTTCTACAGTGGTAGGTCCACTGAAATATAGGTAGGTATTAAAATGCATACTTTCATCATACTTGAGGCCCAAAATATGCCTATTACTTACATGCATATAAATATAAAACAAAGCGATCAGTTATAAAAATACTTCTTGTATTGATCAATCGCTCAATTTCTGGTTTTTTCACACCATAGATACATGTACGCTCACATAGTTACATATATAGGTGTTTATCAACTTATTTATTTAATTCAATAGCAATCATAATAAATTGAAAAATAAAATATAAAAACTATCAGTCTACATATATATATATATATATATATATATATATATATTGACGCTGTCTCGACTATTACGGAAATCTCTTCCAAACAGCTTCATTAAGGAGGTCTTATCAAAAATTCAACTTATATATAAATATATGGCATTATATTTATGTATATAAATAGATTTGTACTCACAAACCGTTAGCCAATTAAATTCTCTCAATGACTGTTATAACATATTCATGTATTTATGTAGCTATAAGAATTAATTGAGTGATTCTCTTATGGAGTTCTTTAATTTGTTTTTGTTTTATTAGTTTTGCACCATCAAATAAAGGGACCGAAAAAAAAATAATTAAAAGTATATTTAGTTCTTTACAAAGTTTTGTATCATACATAATTTAATTATATTTTTTAAAAAATCACGAGTATTTTATTTTACTAAAAAGTCTTACTAAAAATAAAATATTATTGTTTTTTTTATTTTTAAATATTAATTGCAATTTGTATATGTATTTCCGTATCAGGTTTGGATTAGAAGCATTTTCCATGTGACTGCTTTTATCATTTCTAGACATTACATAGATCTTGGATAGTCTTTTTGACTGTTGACAATGCAGAAAGTTGCTTATAAGTAAGCTTATACAATACAAAATTATATGATATTTATTAATTGTCAGTATCGCCAGCTAAAATTGGCATGGGAATAAAACCAATGCTTTTATAATAAATCAACCAAATTAGACTTTAGCCAAATTTGAGGGAAAACAATGTTAAGTATCAAAAATGAATTGTACATATTTAATAATTTTATTTGGGGATGAATAATGTTTGAATTGTTTCTCATTTCTGTGCAACAATGGACTCATTTAATGAGGGATGAAATATTTTTGCTAATCAAAAAAAAATAAAAAATAGTAAACTGATCATGAGAATTTTGTTTTAGCAGATAATATGTATTGCATCAATTTTCACAAATATGTATATCAATTCCATTGTTTCCGATTTTAAATTAATAATTGTCTACTTTCATTTTTTTTTTGTTTTCACTTTTAGATAATATTATGATGGAATAAAAGCCCTAAACCATTCAAAAAAAATCCTAACTATTTCTACCAAGAACTCTATCAAAAGACTATTTACTTTGACTATTCGTATTCATAAATAACTATTAGGCCTACTATTATATTTGAGATTCAAACCATTGGATTGCTAAGTACATACAATACAATCAGTACATTAGAACCAAAACACATTTCTGTTAATTGGAAAAAACCAAAGTAAACAACATATTCATGGTCGTAGTTTATTAAATTTATAAAGATAAGTGTTTTGACATAATATTTATTTATTTTTTCATTGAAAATTGTTTCAGAATTTAATAAAATACCTTTGTTTTATTTAATATGCTACCACTTGGCAACTGAATAGCCGTTCAAATATGAAAATGAAAAGAAATAATCACTTCCATTGCAACAACACAATAGCTACCAAATCATACGCCGTCAAAATACTTAAAAATAATCATTATCAACCTTAATAAGAGGAATATTATCCCGAGTATACTCGTATTTGGAAAAAAAAAGGATTTTTTTTTTTGCGGACAGCTATGGTAGTTTTAGTTTTAATAAATGCTTCTTCACATTGGGTGTCGAAATATCTAACTTTTTTATATTTATATAACTAAGGCTTTGATGGGTCATTTAATTGCATTGCATGAATTGTCTATATACTGCCTGTATGTATTTTAAGGTTAGAATTTAATAACGATAAATAAAAAATGCCTATAAAATATCCATCTTTTAATGACATATGAACATGTACTAATTGCATTCCATCTTTTATGATTGATTTCATAAAAGATGTATACATACAAATGTTCATTTCCACAAGGAGAGCTTAAGCTTTTCACCTTTTGATGGGTTACCTTTTGCATAATTCATACACCTATGTACACGTTATCATAATTTTTATTTTTGTACAAATGTACATAGAAATGAGGAAGATGAAATATTTTGATGGTAAATTGTAGGTCCAGCATCACAAATACTTACAGTATGAATTTCCCTCCAGTGGATTTAAAAAAATAAAATTATAAAAATAAAAGATCTCTGTATTTTATTTATTTTCTCATCTCCTGTTCAATTTACTTTGGTTATCTGATGGTTTACTTTGGGGTTATTATGTAAATATTCGTGTATAAATATATCTACATAAATATAATATATTAAGTGTTTTGAAAATCTTTTTTACGTTGGAGTTTTTGGGTTGGAAGTGTTGAGAGAGGGTAGAAAAAAACAACCACCTGATGAAATCAATTACATATAGTTAACCATAGGAAATCTTTACTTTTAAAGAGCATACGTATGTTGTTAGGTAGTTCTTATTTTTAATAAGTTCGTAAACATATACGCACGTTGATACTCAGAGTTGACGGATGAGTTTATGGCATGGATGCCTCTTTATTTTTAATTTTTTTTTTTAAAAAAAGGACCTCATCGTTTCCAGCATCTTTATACATGTTATATTATATAAAGATACTGAAAATGTATATATATATATGTACATTTATTTAAACGTAAAGGAGTGTTAAAGTTATATACATTACACGTAGGGAAAACCTTTCTGACTTCCGGATAACCTGCTGATGATAGTTATTTATTTCATTTTATTTTTGTAAATATATTCTTTATATTTTATGTTACAGAAAGGCATTTGGCAGATTGTAAGGGTATATCTGTTTTGGTTTTTGGTCATGAAGCAAAGCCAGGATTTTACAGGAATCTTTTTTAGTCAAAGGGATTGAAACCCATTCATAATTGGTGTAGTGGCTAGGCTAGTTTTATACAAATGACGTCACACTCTGATGACACAATTTCATTCGTATTGTTTTTCAAAAAGTGAGGGGAGGGGAAAAAGGCTCCTTAGTCCTGCAGTTCTAGCACCACTGGCCTAAGGGTCCAGCAGATAAATCAAATGTTTTGTCAATGTCGCTCAGATCATGAACTATGTACATATATCAATTAGATGGACAATGTAGTTAATGAATACAATTAATTTCAATACATTTAAAATTAATATAATTCAAAGGATTTTCCCCTTATCCGCAGCAAACATCTTCTCATATACAGAGTCTAAATAAATGTTTTACAGAACTACATAAGATCAATTTTTTACACTTTTTTGGTGCTGAATGCCTCTAAGGCCCTGAGTATGTTACAAATCACACACACCTGTGTATTACTTTGATCATTCCTCTAAAACCTTTAAACTTTGTTCGAAGAAGATGTTGAGGAAGGCCATGAAAATTGATGTATCCTCATTGCTTGATTTTGGGCTCTAAACGACATTGGAAACACTCTGGAACCCATATACTGTCGAACCCTATATGTTCCAGATATTCACTAAGATAATAATATAAAATTATAAGCTCAGAGCTTGAAATTTGATACTTAATGAAGCCTTTTCTTCTTCTTCTTCGTCTCATAATCAAAGGCTATGAATTGGTTATTCAAGGTTGTTGTTGTTTTTTTTCCCTAAAAAAATAATAAAATTTACGATCTGCTTATAATATAACAATATTTCTCTCTCTCTCTCTCTTTCCTGTATTCATCATTATTCGTTAAATCAAGGTTTCCATATGATTTTTATTATATGTATGCTGGTATATGTATATATATATTATTAGCTTAAACGAACATAAGTATATAGAGGGGTACATATGAATAATAATTAAATCTGAGCAACTCCCCGATTTTAATTAGGATTTCAAACAAAATACAAAGAGAATTGCTCTTCGTATTTTTTTAAGCTCTATTTCACCCTTAGCACTCTAACTATCTTTTAAGCTTTAATGGAGTAGTTTATATACCTATATATATATATATATTATTTTAATACCTGAGTTGGTTGTTGTTGTTGTTTTTGTTTTTTTTAAACTTAATTACACTACCATCAAAGAAGGGGTTTTTTTTCACTGATGAATGTTTACACCCCATTTAAGGCCCATGCATCATTCCCTTCTTTATATATACATACCTACATTCTTATTCCTACTCTGCTTCCTCCAAAGAACCGCCCTCGGTCCATGATGATGGATCTCTCTATCCGCCAAAGATTCTCTTAGTAGAAGGAATCCCTTCACAGATGCATATTTTTCTTTCAACGTGAATATATTCATCTATTTATAACATAGATGGCGTTTACAAATATGTTTATAGGGGGAGAGGACATTTTTATTTCTTCATCTTTTTGTTTTTGTAGGGTGAAATCTATCCGTTAACTGTTCTTAAAGGTCTGTGTAACTAATTTGGAGCTATAAGTTGGAATTTTCAAATATCTTTCATAGTTTATTTTAACTATTTAGGCTTGATTTTTCAAACCAGATCCTGGTCCTTATTATCAAGTAGATTATCACTTTCATTATCAATTTATCTTTCATTTGATCCTATTTTTAAGAGGAATTTTCTTTTTCCAAGGA
The DNA here is from genome assembly GCA_963680855.1 of Lepeophtheirus nordmannii. Taxonomy (NCBI): domain Eukaryota; kingdom Metazoa; phylum Arthropoda; class Copepoda; order Siphonostomatoida; family Caligidae; genus Lepeophtheirus; species Lepeophtheirus nordmannii. The sequence continues at coordinate 18,490,004 of OY804521.1, read as the reverse complement.
ACGAACTACTTAATTTTGATTACGGTCATATCATAAGGAATATGAAAATATATTTGAAACAAGGTGAGTGGCCTCCCACAAAAGCTTGCCTTTTACAGTTGAAAGTCTGGAGAATGTGACAGCATAAATTTCTCGTAAAAAATTTCTTGTTCTTAAGAGAAGTTCGTAAGTAATATCCACTAAATAAATGTCTGTCTAGACTATCATTCAATTTTTTTGAAATCTTTACGACATATTTAAGTACATACCTAAATTAAAAAAAAAGTTGTTTTGGATTTAAGCTACAAGGTGGTTTGATGAACATTGATAAGTATCGTAACTTTTTACTAGTCTTAAATGATTATATACCATATATATAAATATCGAGATTTTTCGAGATTCCAATAGGGTTTTAAGATAACTCAAGTGTTACTGACCGTCATTTGTGCCTAATAACTTGTCAAAATACTCATTAGTGTTTGAGATACACATCATTTTGTGATGAGGTAAAAACTAATTTTTTCGTTTTTTAAAATGTATAAAATGCTGGTGAGAGAAATGTTGTTGACAATCAAAAAAGTTTAGCATAACCTATTACTCAATCAATACGACCATTCAATTTGTAATTTTAATAGCATATCTAAACTCAGGAGTTATTGTTCTGTAAATATTGACTTAATACAAATTTTGTTACTGTACTGAAAATTGAAAAAAAAAAAAACTGTTGGTACATGACTACTATGTTACTTTGAGGGGGATGAAATGAATTTTGATGATTAAATAAAGATTTTATGATTCCCGATATTTTTTGCCCATAGTAGTATATGTATATTATACATATAAAATAACAAGACGAATGATAATAACAGAAACAAGTTCTTCTTAATTTTTTGAGAATCCAAAGAGGTTTCTGCGTTTCAAGGCCGTCTGTATTTGCATCAAGTCTTCTAAAAGAAAAAAAATCCTCGCATGGTTGCACTCCTTTAAAATGGAACAAACATACAAACTGACAAAGTCCTGTTACATATGAAGATTTTGGGAACAAATAGTACAGTAATGAATGCCATGGTACACTTAAGTCGAGCATGGAATGGAGGACAAATAGGGTGGATGACGTGGAATACCTACTTACTTATGTGTTATAAAAATTGATTTATGGGTAAAAAACTTTTCTATAAGGGGGCCTATGTATGTACTCATCACCGCTGTATTAATTTAATTAATATATCATTGTGTTGATTTGTTTATAGTTGTTATAAAAATACAATAAAATATTTCGCCATTGCACGTGCTGGATAAATAAATAACTTTGTTTTATGGTATAATTTATAGCTATATTATTATTATTTTTAAACTAAGTTTTTTAATATCCATACGAAGTATGTAATTAAAACGTCTTTGACCTACAAGGGCTTTATGCTTATCATGTCTGTATATCATTCATAGGAGAGGTAGAGAGAGGTTCTTTTTCTACAACATCTGAATAAATGGTTTGCAATTCTCCTTCTGATTTTAATCAAATGGTTTTAGGGCTCCCTTTGGGGTCATTACATAGTGAGTCCAATATATGTATACAATATAAATATATACCTAAATATTCTCCTCATTATACATTCCTATTTACCTAGATAAAAAATCAACCGCACCCAAAAGGTACGAATATCATTATTCTATAAAATAATTGCAGAAGCAAAAACTGCACGATTCAAACTTGTTGGACGTTTCATATGAACTAAACAAATATTATACATTGTTATAATATATCACACATACATAATATTTCGACTTCATTGGTTTATGTAAAACCCTGGTCCTCTGTGAAAAGACAAATGATCATTTTGGAGGAATAGTTGTATAAACATATGTGTATACAAATTTGTTTTAAAAAATGAACAATTTTATTCATCTTCTGTTTATGAATTTAATTACTAAACTAAGTATTGTTTGAGATGTGAAAAAAGAAACATTCCCGGTGAGCGTAAAAACACGCCTAATATATTCGCATAAAACATATGACAACACTGAGAGAAAGAAAAAGCTGTTATAATGTATCTATTTTGCTGTTAAATCCTAAAACAGGATTTAGTTAATCCACACATCGCTGGAAAAAGGAACAAAGAAGTCATCTCCAACAAATTTACATTTTTTGGGTTCTTTTTATTGCAAAGTGTATGATTAAAGAGTTTTTAAGCCAAAATTTATCTATATAATATTTAAATGTGTCCTTCACGTCAACTAAGACGACAGAATTTGACAGAATTTTGGAGTGATCGACGCTTGCCGGTAAGGACTTATTATAGGTTCGTTACAAAAATTAACAACTGATTGCTTAAGTAATTTGAATTATCAAATAAAGTATAAGAGCTGGGATTTAAAGACCAAAAACATAAGTAGCACCCCGTAATCTAGTATGTATTCTCGAAAATCAGCAGTATATGGCTATATAAAATCCAATTACAGTAAAGGTCTCTATGAAGTGGAATCTGTCTTGTATCCTAAGGATACCGATTACTTTCCTTTTTGTTTAAATTTTATGTCTTCGAAGCAGTAAGGAAACATTGTAACCTTTGTTCAATGACTAGAAAAACTAGAAAATGAAAAAAAATTACAGGCAATTTAGCTTTTGAAATAATTAGGGACTTAAGAAGTAGAATGATTGGGGAAAATTTATGATCCATGCACTAGGAAGTAGACATTTAGAGGAACCGTATTTTTATAAAATGAGATTTATTAAGCCTCAACCAAAGTGGTCGATATTCAAAATATTGACGTCATGTGAAACCTCTCTATTAATTTGATATACTACTATGTTCAAAAAATATCGAAAATCAAAGTATTTATTTAATCATCAAAATTCATGCTATCCCTCTCAAAAGTGCCAACGTTTTTTCCAATTCTTAAAACAGTTACAAAATTTGTACTAAGTCAATAATTACAGAATAATAACTCCTGAGTTTAGATATGCTATTAAAATTACAAATCGGATAATTGTTCTTGAGTAATAGATTATGTGTCTCGAGAAATAAATCACGGGTTCTCAAAAATCTTAAAAGAATACAGTCTAGAATATTCATTTAAACTTTTTAAGTTTGAACAACATTTCTATCAATTGCATTTTAGTCATCATCTTTCAGAAATTTTAAAAAACGATACACTCGATTTAAGCTGTTCACAAAATGACGCGTATCTCAAACACGAATGAATATTTTAACGTATAATTTTACACATATAATATGTCAGTGACAGTAGTTTTAAACTTAAAAACAAAAATATTTATTCATATTGGAATCCCCAGAAATTGTAATTCAAATTTCCCGGTATTTTTTGGCTCATAGTAGTATGTGCTTAGTCCAGCAAATATTTTTCCAAAAGATCCATGTCTATTATTTATTATCTTTAGAAGCTTTCACAATAGAAAAAAACTAAATTATACTTTTCTGTGAGCCCTCTCATTAACTTGAATTATAAATAATTTTCTTTAATGAGTGCCGCACCTCCCTTGCACAAGAAGAAGGAAGGTGAAGCATGAGCCAGCCTACGAAAAAAATAGGTACGAAAAAAGGAAACTCAATTAGGGGTTAGAAGGAATCACGAAAAATGAAAAGATAATTTGACAAATAATAATTATTATTATTCGACTGTTTTTATTGATATTTTATTTACCTTTCTTTATATATCAAAATTTGACACTTTTTTAAATAGATTATATATGTAGATATATAATACATTTTGGAATATATTGCTTAATTTAACTTGAGGCATAGGTAGATGATATCCTGACTATGACTTAACTTTATAATGTGTTAATTTCATACCTACATACATACCAATAGCAACAACCATATATTATTATCAAGGAATAATTCAGTAAATATGATAATTGTAAGAAGATATTATCAACAAGACTCATAAACATATAAAAACCATTATAAAAGTAAGATAATAAATATGCATTTTCTACTCCTCAAATGTTACCTGGAGGCAACAGTGCTTAAGGGATAACAAATATGTGATCAAATGATCTTTGAATGTATAAAAAAATCTTATTTTTATTATTGTTAGCATTATTATTCCTCCTCATTACAAGTCATTTCTATGTTTCATACAACAAAAAAAAAGTTCCAATGAAAAGAGAAAAAAAATACCAATTAAAACTTTCATATAAAAGCTATAAGAATAATAATTTTGTAAATAAAATAAAATTAATTATATTTCGGTGAAGAAAAAAATATTTTTTTAACAATTATTAATTATAATTTTATTTTTGAAAACAAATAATTTTTAACTTATAGGCACAGAGAAGAAGTTGTTTTTTATGTAATTAGTAGAGTGGTGAAGGGATTTTTTTTTAATACTATTCTTATTTTTATTTATTTTTTAAAAACCACGGTAATTAATTATTCATAATGTCAAGGTAATGAATGCTTGTACATACTTAGATTAATTATTATTATTAATTAGAAAATTTGATTTATCATTAAATCAACGGCTGCATAGACATTGTACATTTCTTTGTCAGTCATCCATTTTATACTTCTCTCCCCCATCTTTTGAGCTCTAAACGTTGATTTATTAAATTTAAATTGTCTATTTTATAACCATCTGTGAGTAATCTTGTACTATTAACTATATAAATGAGTCCTACAGTTGGTAAAAGTGACGTAATTATTGACTGATTAATAACTACTGACTGACTTTGTACCTTTTTTGTTTTGTTTTTTTAGAGAAAGAGTTGAAAACTGCAAAAAAGCATGTTAAGCGTACATAAAATGAGAATTTCTTGGAAAAAAAAAACAACACAGAGAATAACCAATTTTTTGTACGGAATGGATTGGCCTTTTATCTATTTCATTCATAATAGGCTTTTTGATTGCAGTTTCTTGAATTTGTGAATAATAATATTAATAATTAAAGAGATAGATCCACTACTTTAGTTCGACTCAATTTTGAGACAGGTTTGAGCTCACTTTCCCCCTCCAAACTATTATCCAATCGGACTTATTATCGTTGGGTGAAGTCAGGCTCTTAGATTTGTTTCAAGCCAGAGACTAAGCCACTAAAGGGCAGCTTTGATCACTCTTTCAAATTTGTTGAAAAAATCTTTATAATATAGTAATTTTAGTTCTATCATCCCGAGATTTTAAGTTTTCCTTCGCCCGGCTAAGCCTATGCAAAAATTTTACTTCGAATGGTTCAAACTTATATACTCAATATGTCGGGTTAATTCAGCTCGATTTCTTCATGGGTCGGTCTTGTGTAGAGTTGCATACGGTCTCAAATTTGAACTTCTTTTCCATCAACATAGTATTGAATAAGTTGTGTGTGAACATTCTTTTTGGTAGTATGAAAAAATGATGACCAGTCTTATTCATTAGAATTTTGATTAAAAATCCCTTGGCTCTTAAGCCATTTGAGGTCTATTTATGTTGAATTCCTATACATCAAACAAATATAATTTCTCAGAAACCATATGTAAATATCTTTCAAAATTGTTTTTCTACAAAAAGTTTTAGATCAGGGATGAATAAAATATGGCTTGTCAAGTAGCTATTATGAGGTGTTATATGTAAATTTGACTCAGGTGAAGATTATATACTCAAATATTGAAAGTATTTTATATTAGCTTTTTTTACATATTCCATATTTTTATGAGTAATACCATGTTAAATATGGCTCCTGGATAACAATGGCCTTTGTACGGAATGGATTGGCCTTTTATCTATTTCATTCATAAAAGGCTTTTTGATTGCAGTTTCTTGAATTTGTGAATAATAATATCAAATAATTGTTTATGACATGCAAAAATAAATAAAAAGTCCACATTGAAATTCCTATGCTCACACATATTCAAAACTATGCTCATTAACTTTATTTTAAGTTACTTATTCACACATACAATTCCTATAGGTAGTATATCTACAACTAGTAAGTCTAAAACTATTCTTTTATGTGTGAATCACAATATATATATATATATACAAATAATGGATAATCGGCCCCTGGGCATAATTATCTACCCTCTCTTTGATCATCATCATCTTTGGGCAGTTTTTTTTTTCCTTTTGTAATCCATTGAGATTTATTCATAGTTAGAACTATGTACATATATATGTACAGACATACTTACATATATATGTACCAGGAGAACAAGACACCTTCTATTCACTCCTTGACTTAAAGTATACATGATTAGTTCCTTAGTTAGTCAATGCCTAAAGGTCTTTGACGGAAGAGCAAGGGATCTGAGAAGAGCTCTTTTCAAAAGATAGTTTTTAAAAAATATATATTTTAACACAGGATTCTTCTTCTTCTTCTTTTTTTTTTGTAAATTGGTACTTTTCTACGTCACAAGGGTACTTTCAAAAACATCAATACATCTAACTTTTTGTGACCTGTCCATTTTCTAATTATCTGCCCTTTTATAAGAAGTATTCTCAATGTTGATCGATTAAATACGAATTAGAAGATAGGTATTTTGTCAACTTTAAACAATTTCCTACTATTCAATGAACAAAGGCCCCATATATGGGAACAATTGCCTTTTACTTCCCGTTTATTTTTAATTTTTTTTCTATCCTCTTATTTTGGTAGAAAGATAGGTTGCGAGATACAATGAAGATTTGTATGAAATACATACAATATGTGTACCAACGTATCTAAATACATCAAAATTAGTCATGTCATTTGTAAAACAAATCATAGCTTTGCATTATTTTATTGTAACTAAGAGGGGGATAAGGATCAGGGAGGGAAAGAGAGAAAGAGAGAGATGGTGAGAAACTAGATGATATTTATCTGATCTTTCATAGTCATAATTCAGAAATGAATGTCTTCATAATATAACAAATAAATAACAAAAATATATATTTTTTTTTTTTTTTTGGCTTCGTGATGTCTATAAAAAAAACCCAAAGGAACTCAGTTAATACATCATACACAAACGTTCAAGTATAACATATATATACTATATACGATACAAGCCAATTCTCATCCAAATTAGGCACTACATACTATATAAATATTGTTGTAGGTATATTTTTTTGTTTTCCTCAAAATTAAGTGCTCTAGGGATCCTTCTTGCTCCTACTATTAGAGAGAACCTTGTTCATGAAAATATCAGAAAATAAACAGAAACTGAGAAAATTCCTTCATCAAATGTAAACCCAAATCGCACACACAAAAGAGTATCAAAATACCTTACTTTAAGGGCTTTTAAATAAAGCATAGACTCTCATATGTGTATTATATACCAAGGGTTTTTTCCCTTTTTTAAATTCCATCTAAATAAAGGTAAGTTTGGTATTTCCATATTCCCCTTGGGTTTTTTTATGAAGTAAAAAAATGCATAATACTTTCCCTATTTTTCACTTATTATATAATTTTCTTTATGTTTATTCCTCAAATGTTATGTAATATGGATATATACGTTGAGAAATTGAGTAATACAACACTCTGTCTTAATAAGACTAATCTATCATCCAGTGACTTCCTTCTTCTTCTTCTTACTATTATTATTTGCTCTAATTAGACTTGAATCCAATCCTACTCACCCATTACAGGTTCAACTTGTGTAAGGACTCAATGTACAATACATATATAATATGTATGTATATATGTATATACCTAAGCCAACAGGAAGGAGGCTCAAAAGTCGTTAATTTACGAGGAACGAGTCGTTTGATATGTGATGTGTACATACATAAATTATTTTTTATCTTTGGACTTTTTGCAAATTTATTTGATATCATTTGTAGTCAATTATAAATATTTCAGCAACATTTCCTGGTGGAAAATGTATTGCTCATTTGAAGTATAAGTTTAAGTGTGTGATAGTCAAGCATATTAAATTTCCTTAAGGGAGTATTAGGAATAGAGATATTTCAATATGTGAATGAAGGAAAATGAATTCTTTAACATTTTATAATATTATTTTTTTTTTTTTGCAAAAAAAAAAAATGATATTGTTAAAGTTAAATCAACTACACACAACAAAATCAAATATAGTTATAAAAATAACAGAGTTATGGCTTTGCAAAAATAAAAGAATCAATCATTTTGAAAATTAACTGCACTAAAAGAAGATTTCAATTGTTATAAAAAAGTCCTTTTGTTCAATAAATGAAATGTTTGACCCTTGTTTTCAATTTAATGATAGGTCAAAAATGATTATTTTTCTTCAGAAGCAAAATATGTATAAATCGATTTTGTTTTTTTATCTTTTTCCTCATGTCAGCTTGAAAAATATTCATTGTACATATAATGTGACTCTTCAAACATCAAAGTGCCCTGTCTTATTATTATTATTATTGAATGTGTGTAAAGGGTTTGATTCATCAAGAGCAATATTTAGCTAATTTTCAATTACTCTTAGTCAAAAATTAGTTAAAATGAAGCGTTGAAATCATAATGGTTCCATAATGGTCTAATATCAAGTAAAAAAAGCAAATTTCAATAATTAAACATTGGAGGTTTTTAATATTATAAAAGGGAGCCCAATAAATATAAATAAAAGCAATTTGGGAACTAAACTCGAGCCAAATAAAACATATATATTTTTGAGAATAAACAAGTAAATTATTTTTTATTCAAATGAGGTAATTTTTTGTTTTAATATTAATGAAAAACGAGGTGTTATCCTTTCTCTAATAAACTCCAAAAAAAAGTATACAAAGTACAAAGAGTAAGAAATTAATTAGTTAATCAGTAAATTGAAATCAAAAATGCTAGAAAATTTGATCTGATGCAAAATATCAACCATTTGCTGAATTGTGACGTAAACATACATTGATACAAATTATATACATAGTATTTAGAATAAGGGTTCGAAATTAAATCGATTTTCATTGTGTAAATATTTGTTGACTCTTGTAATTAATTTTGTCCAAGGAAAATATTATTTTGAATATTGACAAATTTCGATTTATTTAATAAAATTTGGCAAAGGCTTATCGCATATATTAATATTTTTTTTTTTTTTAGATAAATACATATTTATTATTTTCTAAATATACATATATTATATCTCGACCCAGTGATTTTTATCATTTTTGGCAAGGGTCAGCGGATGGAAGATGTACGCATCAATTATTTGTAATGTCTCTGATATTTAATGTTGTTATAATCTGTATTGTACGTACATACATACATGAATAGATTATGTTTGGGATCATTATTTTTAGTACTAGCTAAAGTTTGACCTGGTTGCAGAGGAATCGAATTGAATTTGAATGTCCAAACAGACGACTATATTATAGGGTGTGAGCATTTTTTACTGTTTTGTTTGCCTACTCAAATTTTGTATCTCCGCGCCATCTTGCGGCCAACATTGTTTTATTAATTTGTTCACTCCTTATTAGCTGTTAGGGTATGACAATATGTCTACTTATTTATTTGTTTATTTTAACTTAATATCTGTGCCATGTTACAGCTATATAAATGTTTTGTAAATTTACTCATGCTCTTGGTATAGGAATGATTTAACGTTAAGAGTAGACAATTTTCTATTCTTTTTTATACAAGAAAGGATTCGGAAGAGATCAAAGCTCATTTATGTTCTGTTTAAATGACTTTTTTTTTAATCTAATCAAATATAATAATATGTATTTCAATATTGTGGAGGGACTTTTTCTAGAGTTTGTATTAAAAGAGTCTATCCCACGAACAGATGGAATAAAACAAAACCCTAGTATTTGAATAACATTTGTAGCTACCCTGGCAAAAGATGTAACTTGAGCACGTCACATTCAAAAATAAAACATTGAAAAGCCCATAAATTGACACTGGATATATGTACAGCAACTATGGTCAGGCCTTAAATAGCAAACAATATCCCATATTTGTTCTAAAAAAAAAGTACTTATTATCATACAAAATGCCTAATGAATGGGCTCTAGATAGTGTCCAAATGGTCAGTCCCAAAAATTAGACTGACCATTAGAATTAGATGACGTAGTAAATAGTTATTGCTATCTTCTGTACTCATTGAACACATACATATATGTCAATTAAATTTTGCAACACTATCGTATTGTTTCCATTCTGAAGTCCTTTAATATAGTGGGAGTAAAAAAATTTTTTTGTACAAAATAGTATAATTGATCAACGTTGGAGCGTGTTAAAGGAAACAGAATTAAAGTTCTGTGCTATTAATTATAGAGTACAAAATTAATATTTACTTAAGAACCATAATGCGGATATCCAATTGCAAATAAAATATATCAATTAATATGTTATATAATAATAAATATCAATCGATTCAACTTTCATTCCAAGTATCAATAAAGTATCCGTCCTTAGAATCAACGGTTCCAAAGAAGGAATGAACTAGTCAGTCAGTTTTTTTTCAAAGACAAGAGCAAAAAAAAAAAAAAAAAAAATTGAAACCAATGCAACACGAACAGAAACAAAAAAAAACTGATTCAACATACATAAATCACTGTTCTTAAACATAAATGGACTTCAAATTATGGAGATAATATCAACATATCTATATAGTCATAAGAGACTGACTGCCCATTCCGTTCATACATTTATGAGTACGAATAAGAAGACTTTATCCATTGAGAACAGGGATTTGCTATTAAATCAAAAGCCTTAACAAAATGTGCGATTCTGCTGTGCAGAGCTTATAACGTAGAGCTACATACATTGACTTCTAATGATATGATACATACAAAGTTTGTTTGCATTCAAAGGAATTTATTATTACATGGATGAATTGAATAATATTTTCATTATTCCTTTAATTGTCTCATCGTTTTTATCCTTCTTTTGATCTACCGTTCCTTTATGGTTATGCTTATTACGTATTGTAAGCAACTACAGGGTCTTGTCCATCAGTGCCCTATATAAGTGACTACAAACATATGTAATGTATGTTGGGCCATTCTTCCTAAGAAATATTTAAAAGGGAAATGTGTAGATATATATGTTAGGTATATGTATAATATATGAAGAGGAAGAAGAGGAGGAGGAGGAGGAATCAAAGAGGTTCTATTTAAAGGAAGAATATGTATGTATGTATGTATGTATGTATGTATTCATAAGAAAACAAGAGTTAATGGAAAACTCAAACAACATACATACCTACCTTTACACAATGGGTAAAGCCAATTTAAAATTGTATTCTGATTTAAAGGTATAAAAGTATAAAGGGTAAATGAAAAAAAAAAAAGAAGTATATTATATACATATATGTATAATATTCCTAGGAAGGGTTTATTCTAATTATATATATATGTATGTATGTATTTATTTTCCTGAATATGTATACTCAAAAGACTCTCTTTTGCCTTCCCACGGTGGTGGTGGTGGTGGTGGTGATGATGATGATGAGGGTAATGGCGACTCCTTCAGTCGTAATTATTGTGTTTCACCATTTTGTCTAATTTAGGTACTAATTAGAATATATGTACAAAAGGCCACACATTAGACATACCCACATAATAGACTTGGATACATATGTATATATATATATATATATGTATATGAAATATTAATTTGTTAAAATAAAATACCCGTAAAAGGTTTTGTGACTAAACATACATATGTATAATATAATATGATAATAATATGTATGTATGTAAAATAATCATTATTTGAAGGGCAAATTTTACTTTAAAAGATCGTTTAACAACTTTTAAACATTATTTTTTTATATTTATGACTTTTGAAGTAGGAGCTATTGCCTATCATCCACTTTAATGTAAAGTTAAATGATCTGCCTCATAGACATTTATGCATTTTTTTTTGTGTGTGTGTGTGCTCTTCAATTGCATTCACTCTTCTCTTTACGTAACGTTTAAATGGGTTTTATCATTTTTTTAATGCCTTTCATTATTGTTGTTATTATTTGAGAAGATGTCAAATTATGGGTAATAATTTGCTCTTTAGAAATGTTATTATTACCCTAAGCCTCCCCTTCCCCTCAAATAAGGCCTTATAAAAACGTCTTTAACAATGCTCCTTCTCAACGATCCATTTATGAACTACAGTCTATTATCGGAGATTTGTTTATGGTGGCAGACACTTATCATGTACATATATGCATACATACATATGTACATACATGTAACAATATCAAGTCACGACACTAAAAATGAGGTCTGTTGACATATGCTTATTCTCCTTTTGTTTGTTTTTTCGATCTTTCTTTCACACTCAAACGTTGACATGGTGTTGAATATCTATATGTATACCCTATATAATAGTTACAAGTGATAAGACTCTCGGTCCGAGGCTGACCTTACTCTTCTGTCCGGTGACTTAGTAAACTAATTGAAACGTATGCTTCGGTTAAGAATCACCCTCAGACCCCAGGGCCAAAATTTAATCACTTTCAAATCCTAGACTTTTATAGTCACCGTCTCAGACTCGGGAGTAAAAATTTGGCATCATTTAAGTGATCTCTGCTCATTTGAAATCACCTGAAACGGTAAGGATTTACAGCTCATAAAAACGTTGGTTGCAGCTAAAGCCCAAAATTATATTCTAGTGTGGAGTGCTGATTAAACTCTATGCGGGGCTTTTTTCTTACTTTAAATTTGATTTGAACTATGAATCAATAAAAGAGTTTTGAAACTTATTCTTTACTTTATTAAAAGGGAAGGGACTGTTACATATTTTTACAATTCATTTTCAGGACACATGCTTTTCTTTCATAACACATATAACTGTGTAGCCCTGGTAGACAACCATTCCTTTCCAACTTTATGTAGAAATGTAGAGAATAATTGTTTACAGTTTATGAAGAGCGACTCAAATTCAACAAAAAAAAAATCAAAACACAAATATGTAATTTGTATACAAATCGACAGCTAACCAAAACAAATAGTATTTCAAACTATGATCATTTTTTGTACCCATTTAGACACTTATACGGAGCAATCCAGTGGCTAAAATGTAATTGGTTTAAATTAAATAAAGGGTTTTTGTCATAGGGGGTCTTTTTGAAAAGCAAGTATGTACTCTGGAGAGTTGTGTGATTATCTTACCATTAATAAATGATATGTGGCATCCCTGAGCCATTCAGAATATTTTTAATATCGAATAACCACACTGGTTGATTAGTAAATAGGGTAATTTATATTCTTTTCTTTTTTTGAGGGGACTGGATGAAGTTCATGGACCAATGTTCAGGAATCGTCGTTTGCATCTTACTGATTAAACCATTACTATTTTATATGAGTAGAAATAATACATAATTTAGGAGTACAACATAAGTACATCCCCATTACATGGATGTAAAATCTATGTACATACATACATACATATGTATATACATATATAATGCATAATACAACTCTAAAGGTATGCATGTACATACATACATACATATACATATGTAGCCTTATGTAAGTACATAAGTACATACATGCAACACATCTCACATACCTACCTACATATAGCCAAAGCAATGTAATGCAGTGTGCAAGATCTTATCAAGTTAACAAAGTATATACATCACTATAATTGTTTCCGTATTTATAAGTATGTATGTATGTATGTATATTTCTCTATCTTTTTTAATATCATAAAAATCACTTTGTAGCACAATATACATACATATGGGCCTATCCAGCTACTACATATGTTTGCATGTAGTTAAACTCTCAAAATAGTATGTACATACTACCAAAAAAAAACAAAAAGAGAGGTTTTTCACATGTGTATATAGAAGACAAATTTAGATGTTTTACTACAATTACTACATATATTGTCAAATGCACTTTTATTTATTACACTTTTTCGAAAGATATTTGAATAAATATCATATATTATTTTTTTTCCCTCTCTGTATGTACAGGGAAGAATCAATTTTTAATTAATCATTATTTTAAGCTTATAATGATACTAATAATAATTAATCAATCTCATTGTTTCGTTTGTGTTATTTCCATTCCTATCTGTATGAATCAATAGATATCTTCTATATATTTTTATTATAAAATACCCATATATTTGAATGAATATTCGATAATAATAATAATAATAATTAACAAACCCTTGTATTCATAATTAACATGATTCATCTTGATTATACTGCATTGTCATGGGATTTTTGCAAGTCAAATCTTGATAGGTATATACCTACATACATAGGTGTGCAAGATTCATCATCGTCTTTGCTATTGAGAGCAAATTATTTCAATTTTTATCATCAAAGATTAAAAGTTTCTTCACAAATTCTATTCATATATGTGTCAAGTCAACAAGAAAGCAAGTTTGTTTTAAAATATTGAAAAAGAGAAAATCCACTTTTAATTTTTTTGACTTCATAAATGTAATGCCCAAATATTTTGGAGACATTTTAAGACCTATCACGCACAATTTTTGCTAAAATGTCACTTTTAATCGAAAAATCTAGGATTATTGTCTATTCAATAGAGCAATCAAATTAATGTTACAGCTCCATATGGAGTCGATATGGTCCATAAAAGAATGTTCATCTTTTTCATAGCTCCAGAGATTTATTTAGTGTCAGTTGGTTTTTTCCTACAATAAAGTTGCAACTATTGGATTCATTATTTATTAATCCAAATATGCTATTAATACAAGGGAAAGAGAATGTCTTCAAAAATATGAGTGCAGTTCAAACTTATTTTTGAAATATTTCAAATAAACTTGGTTTCTTGTTGACTTGACACATATATGTTATATATAAATTATTAAAATTTATATTACTTGCTTTAAAAGAGCTACTACTATCAATAATTATCATTTAACTTTTAATATTATTTTTATTTGATAATAAAGTACGGACAACAAAGGAACAGACTGCTGTTGATTGGCTGCCTGCCCTTGGGAAAAATATAATATAACTTTTAAAAAAATTAATATTGCATGTTAGATAAAGTAAAAACCGGACGGGGCTGTCCACACATTTTATTTAAAAGATAGGTGTCTACATACTACATACACCATTAGAATTTAAAAAAATAAAAATAGACTTCACTTTGATAACAAATAGTTTTTTACAATTTTTTTTTCTTTTTTTTTTACCTTAAATCCAGTCCCAACATAATTTAGATATTTTTATTCTTTTATTAATATACATTGTAAATATGAATAAATTTATGGATCCTATAAAAATGAAATAAAATATTGAGATCTACAACTCATGTTGTTGTTCTTACTTTGGTGTGGGGGGGGGGGAGGACCTGGATTACCTGTTACATATGTATGTTTATACTTACTTTTATGTAGATATATGCACATAGAAAAAGGCAAATCAGGAGTTGAAATCAAAGGAACGAATGAGGAAGAACAACTTATTATATGTATTGAATTGTATATGTATTTATTTAATATGAAGCTATGAACATATCAAAAACTATATTGAGGGACAAAAAAAACTGGTTTCTGTATTTTCTCATTACTATCTATTTGCTATAGCCATACTAAGACGTTGAATCAATATATTTGTGGGTCATAGTATTTAAATTTATAACCAAATGAAGTCATATTTTGGGTTCATCAAATTTGAATATTTAGCTCACAAAAATGTCTTTGAAGTCGAACATTTTGTTTGAAAGACTTTATATTTGTGTTCCTTACAGATTTAGAGCATGTTTCATCATGGATAGAGATGTGCTATTTATTTTTGCAACAAGTTTGCTCTTAGTTACAATTTTGAAACAAATTATGGTATATAAATACTGAGGTTTGGAGACAGGGAGAACATTTGTTCAGGAATTAGTCTGAATTACACTTTTAATATTCAAAAAATAAAATAATAATCATCTTCCATTTTTATTATTTATGACTAATTATTTATATCTAATCCTTTGAAGCTCTACAAATGGCACTTAAATGTTGCAAAAGTTTTCTCGCTATAATTCAAAGAAAGCTAGTGATGGATTAATTATATTTGAAATGTCATTTCTGATCGATATAAGGCTGCATAAATCGGCTAAAAACTGTTTATATTTAACAACCATGGGTATCACAATTGCTTCTTTATTTTTGGGTGTCGATCTAAAAATCTTGGAATAGTTCAAGTCTTTTATAACTTTAGTTCAATCCAACATTATATTACGGTACTTAGATCAAATACAAACAGACAAAATTCTGTCTTATTCTGTCTCATTTAGAAATTCGGTCCGGATAGATTTTTGTAATGAATTGCTCATGGTTTTTTCAAATTATGTCAGATGACGTCATATGCAATTTTAAATATCTTTTATGTACAGCTCATTTGAATTAGGTTCAAAGTATGTGACGGAAAAAAAAGTTCCTCTCGAATTGATTCTCATTATAAATCAGAAACTGTTTGAGAAAATTTGAATATAAAGACTATCATAACATATTGACCAAAATATGATCCGTTTATATTTATACAATTAAAAAAAATAATAAGGAAATTTCTCAGTTTTTTGATTATTATTCTAGATTTGCTTAAACCAATATAATAGTAGATGTGTAACAGCACGGAAAAAATTGTAATCAATATATGTATGTATATTCATTTGTTCTTCAAACAATCAGAGGTTTTTCCATAGAATGATATTTATTATCATTTTTTTAAAACTATTTTTTTTAAATATATGAGATGTTAAATTCAACTGCACACCTTATTTTATATGTATTATATATCTATATATAAAGAGGGTTTGGCGTCTTACATAGATGAGGGTGAAAATATTTTATTTTTTTGTTGCTCCTATGATGATGTATGACTTGAACAAAAGGTAAATTGTATTTATTTTTTCCCCTTTTACTTTTTTCATCCTACCTTTTAATGTATGCAAAAGGTAAATCGTTTATAATTAAGTGAAATATCATGTTCCAACCAACCTATATGATCCCATGGTAAGTTAAGGGCCAACATCAATTTACTCGGAATTAAAGGGATTGTTATGTGCTATTTATTTTAACTAAAATTCATATAAAAATTGGTCAATAACTTGATTTATTTGCTCTTAGGTGTGTTTTGATCTACTGAGCGCAAATTATATCTTGTTACATACCTATGTTACACACGTTTACTAAATAAAGAAAGGGCCAAGTGTTGGGAAGAAGGGACTAATTGACAAAATATCAAGTAATTTCAGAATATATTAAGTTAACCATGTGACATCAAAAGTGCTTCAATATCTTAGTATGTATGTCGACAATCAGGAGTTATATTCAATTGGTAGATTTGTGAATCAAGTCCACTACCCAAATGCCAATTCTTGAACCTAATATCTCTACAAAAAATATTTTACCAAAACAAAATGTATATATATATGTATATTAAAATTTCGTCAATATTAGCCCTCAACCCCTATTCTAGATTATCATATAATCCTTGAGAAGAAATACTTTCCCTTCATTTGAAGCTTTAGACGAATAAACCTGACTAGAAATTCAAAAATACATAATTTGACGGCCAAAAAACCTATTACCTAATGTATTTAGATACTATGAAGAGGGCCCATCCTTATTAAAATAAAACTTTATGAGCGTATCAGCACAACTGTGCTAATTATATGCCTAAAAGGTTGGAAAATAAAAATTTATTGTGATGGATGATGATATTATCTGATTTTGATGGATGAATTTGGAGCTTTGCGGAAAATGTTTGAACATATGTATGTATTTATTATTCATCAAAAACATCGTTTATTTGATTTAGAAAAGACTGTTCTATAATGAAGCATATCAAATACTATCATCTAATAGTGAATGTATCTATGATGGGGTTGAATTAAGGGGTCATCTTAGATGCTGCTAATAAGAATAAGAATATGTGATGATGTTAGATTTTTTTAATTTTTAATTTTTTTTTAATCTAACCACGATTATATGATATTTTCTTTTTGAATCTCGAATAAATGATACTTGTATATTTATCATTTACTCTTCTCATTGTTAATCCGTTTTTTTTTTTTCATTGGTCTTTAAAAAAATATGTATATATATATACTTTCATCGATCGACATAGTTCAAAGTTCAAACTATATCTTCATTTAAACACTATTAGGTTAATGGCTCTCTGAAAAAAGTGAATACATCAGTCTTTTTAAAATCTCTTTGTACAAAAATGAATAATTGAATTTGTTACCTTTGAGAAGACTCAAATATAAATTTAAATTATTACTAAATATCCTTGAGACATCAAAGGATTGAGAGAGAGAGATAAAAAAGATGGACTGTAGATTGATTAATTTATTATCTCAATAGAATTGAAATTTTCACCGTCAAGTTATTTGACAAAGGTTGTATATCAAATATACTATTTTTTTTTTTTTTTCAATTTAATAAAGGAAATAAAAAATTTACAATATTTGTATGTATGACAACTGATACCTGAAAGGAATGTCTTGTATTTGGGGTCTTCTTTAAGTAATATATTTTAGGAAATATTATACATGGAAATTCTTCACTCTGGAGAAAATCAGTATAATTTGAAGAAGGTCCAAGTCTTTTTTAGTCAAAAAATCAAAATCAAATGTCTGTTCATGAATACATATAATATAATAGAGAAGCTTTAGACCTGATGTTTGATGCAGGGATGATAAAATGTCTACTGGGTGGATTTAGCCCATTTGGGTCGTTACGTTAATCGGAAGTAATATTCAAATCATGTCAGGCCGTTCCTGCCTAATATGATTTAAAAATAATATTTTGATAACAAATCTACAATTTATACTTCCAGCCGGATTTTACAAAAAACTCTGGGCACCCAGTAACTCCCAAACCTATTTTGGTAGAAGATAGGATCATTCAGTGTCAGTTTGATAGCCATATATTCGAGGAGGTGCATTCCAAATTAAAAGGGAACGGGGCACAATAAATAAAAAATAACCGATTATTAAGGACAATCGTCTAGGATATGTTTTGAATTGAGTAAAATATGCAATTTGAAAATATTAAATTTCTAAAGATTGTCTGTAACTAGATATCCATGTTGTAGTTGAATTGAGGGCATGGCCTCCACAGTTACGTGACTGTTGAGTGAGACACTTCCCTACGTCTGGATTTTCCAGTGTTTGTGAAATTGAGTTGCATGTTATGAAATCTATATGTAGACTCAGTTCTTGGAGCAAAAGGAAAAGAGGATAGATAAACAATGAATATAATTTATGAGTGTATGACTCATTTTTTGTTTTGCAAAACGATGTTAAAAGGGGGAATAGACTTTGATGATGTCTAAAAAAGAGGTTTTTCTTTCATTATTCAAGAAATGAAGAGTGAGTGAGTGAGAGAGAGAGGGAAATAAAGGCGGATGGGACCAGGTATTAGTCATCATTTAGGTATTGAGAAAATGTTATGTATTTAGAAACATGTTCATTTGGACATTACAACTAAATATGTACATATGTATATAGAGTTGACAGGGATTCCTTTCTTGGTGTGGATGCTATTGACGATGCTTACATACATAGTGCAACTATGTATTACATTGAAACTTCACCTTGACGCAGTTTTGTACATATTACATACGTTTATCTATGTATGTAGAGTTATGAATGAGGAGGGAGAGAAGGCTTAACATGTGATCCATCAAGCTCCAATAAGAGCTTTAATTATGACGTAAATCCTTGCAATGGAGTGGGGAGTGAATTTTTTCACCATTTTCAGCATTTAACCTCCATTTTTATATCTATGTTTTGACAACTTCAAACTGAGGTAGAGAACTCATAAAACCCTCCTAAAAGACGCACTTCTCTTATTGATATCTAAATATACCATTATATTTAGAAACATATGTTCATTATGGGTGAGGCATCTTTTAGTGAGGTGAAGGAAAATCTGGAGTGGACTTTCTGTAATAGCATTTTGACGGATTTCGAATTATTAATCCTTGTAGAAGTCGGCCGTTTTGGGGTATTGAATAATCAAATTTAAATAGAAGTAAAATTACCTTCTTTTTTTCTGTTGATTGTCGTGAATTTGGATGTGACAATGGTAGCGACTAATAAAAGGATTTGAATTTGTAACATCTATTGTTCAGATCCTTATAATATGTTCTCACATGATAATGTAGTCAGTAAATGAAGCATTACTGTTGCAAGGATAAAATATTTTTCTCCCATAATTATTGTTATTCCAAATATCAGTATTTAGTTAATGACATTAATTTGCTCTCTTTTTCCATTTTTAAAGACATTGGATTAAGTTTCCACAATAATTTTTGAAACTACTTATTTTATTTATTTATTCAGTAGTTAATAGGTATATACCTCCAACAGGGCGTTCCCTTCAATTTATTATGCAGTGTGTGACATGAATGACAACAGCTCTATTGTTAGTGAATAAACAACTTAGTTGTAAAATATGTCCCTCAAAAAATTTGATGCAAATTCTTTGTGCAGATAAGGGATCTTTATGGAAATGCAGAAACGGCAATAAAAGATAACAATAATAGGTGCATTGAACGGAGGAGAATGTGTGCTATACACAAAACAACACAATAATATATTTATGTATAAATTCCTGATGGGCTTTCCATGTTCCCCTTATTGGCTCAAAAACAGACAAATATCTACATAGTTTGACTCTTCAATCCTCTTGATAAAATAGGAACTGTTTCATTTATATCAATACCTTCATATTTCACCTTCAACTACTATTAATTATTATTATTATTATTATTAAAGGATAAAATTCCACATTGACATTATCAAATAAGTGCATTTATTAAAACCATTCATTTCTGTATTCAAATAATATGTCAAACGTTTATTAGAGTGGTGGAATGGATATATGGGTTTTATATTATACGTTTTACTACTATCCCATGCATCGATAGGCTCGTATGTGCCATTCACATTTACATACACAAAACAAAGCCCATCCAATTGAAAATTATTTATGAGGCTTTTGTTTAATTGTCTATTGGAAGAGCATTTGGGAGCGGGGGGAACATGTGGAACACAATGGAACCATTCGTCGTCGTCATCAGAGTCATTATTATAGGATGTGAAGTACAACAGGACACACACCACTCACTATATTTTTTTTTTATTATTTGAAAACAAAAACAATGTCTCTCAAATGAATGCATGTCACAAAAATTTATAGAAGCATATAATAATACGTTTTTACAGAGAGTGGCACATGATGGAATTTAGGTCTATTTTGTCTGAATAAAAACAACAACAACTATTCAAGGTTTTTTGTGTGTAGGGACTTGGTGGTGGTCGTGGTTATTGGGGAATCGTTTAATTAAAGGTAATGCGAAATGAACGCATAGAGAGTAGCACTTGAGTGCAATTAAAGAGAGGAAATTATTTGCAAATATTTGAGAGCTAGCTCCTAAAAAGCTATGAAACAAAATGTGCAAATAATTTTGTCAAAATAATATGTACTTGGTCAATAGATGATATCATTTTTAGTCCGCTAGGGATACTGAGGGTCCCATTTATACCTCTATAATATAAACATCTATGTACTTTAAAGCGACATCTTGTAAAAAAAAAAAAAAGTTCCTTCTTGGGAACGAAAATATCTTCAATTAACGTGTTTTGCTTCTTTGTTTTGTAGCTTTGTAGACTCTTAAAAAGGGTTTTTGCTGGTGTGATTTCCAGTAATTTTTTAGCATTCCTATTTGGCCGGGAAAACTATTCTATTGATCCTCAGGTCTTGTCATAGTAGCTATACCACCTATAGGACATTTATATTACATACAAGTAAACATTTTGTCAAATCATAATTGAAATAATGAAGCATATAAGTGAATAATATTATATACATATATATAAGCTGTAAGTCAACCAAACTTTAGTTTTTCGAAAATCTTTTAGTTTCCGGATATCTCATTCTATGAACTTGTCAAAAAGATAGCTTTTATTCATTTTAAATTACATTTTCTTAGGGTTGGATGATCCTAAATTAAATGCCAACCAATATTTGGATTCAACATTAAACTTTGCAAGGATCATCGGAAGGGGTTTTTTTTATCGCTCAAAAGGTTGACTCAAACTTATAAAAGTGTAAAAATACTCTTCAAATACAAAAATTCTCAAAAACCAGATTTGCAATGAAAAAATGGATCATAAATTTGTAAACAAGGCATCAAGTTCTACTAAATAAAATTAGATATGGAGCCTTATTGTACATACTTTCGATCAATTACGTTTCTTTAGTAAACATTAACGAGAAGAATTATATCCATACGTTGTTTCATATAATGGACATCATAAGCAAATTATAGATTTCAAATTCATGGCATTTTATATCCGTTCAAGAATCGATTATAATTAGGTATAATGACTTGTATTGGGATCAAAACAATTAATGACAAGAAAAGAACAAAAATTATAATCAAAGAATTAATTATTTTTAAATAGAACTCAAATACTCCTACAAATAGTCCTATTAGTCTTGCTTAGGGAATAAGTGCAATAGATTGACAATATATTTACTTTTATGTCACTTTATTTGAAAGTATTTGGAGAAAGTTTCTCTCGTGGTCTTTTAGTATTGAAATAATTTTGAATTGAACAATTACCAATTAATTATTATGTGTACATATTATATTAAATATTCCGATTAAAGTTACCTTTTTATTCTTATACAGGTAAATATTCAGAGGGTTCATTTATACTCAGTGAGAGGTAGAAGACTGTTTTTCTTTGACATTTTCTTGAGCAATTTATTTAATTGCCATATTTTTATTTGGAAGGACGAAACAAATGTATGTATTCCTGACCAAATCCGTTTAAACAATGGGTCATTTCATGGGGATGGTTTTTATTTGTGTGTGTGTGTGTGTCCATTAAGGTAAATATGAACATCAAAGATGTGTGTAGACAATCATAGGCATATCAAAAGTTTACTCTGATCTTTTGTATTTACATTCTACATGATGTAAAATAAAAGATCTGATGACGAAAAGTGAGTCTCACAAACAGACAATATGTGTAGAACCTATATCCATAAATTGTATATATAAAAGAGAGGTTTGATACATAGCTTTGAAGTATGTAAGTGAAGACCATATGTATCTCTTAGACCTCAAACCACAAACCACACTAAGCCAAAAACCTACCATTATCAAGATTTATACTATAAACTCATCATAATTTATAGGGTTAAGCATGTGTGTGTGTGTGTGTGTGTCAGTAATTAACTTGAGGTCAGAGACTTTTTAAGTAATTATTTACATATATGTATTGTATGAGTACCAATGTATGTAGGAGCCTGTCTACATAATATGTAGGTATGTATTCCCCTATCTCTTCCCGTCCTGTGTATGTAGCTACAGACATGAAGTGAATAAATAAAATCCTACGACTCAATTAATTAAAAGTTGGAAATATAAATCACAAATCATTCAGACAACTAATATATTAATTATTGTATCATCATTACAAAAAAAAACACCTCAAATGGTAAATATTTTTTGTCAATCATGGTGCAGCCTAATACCACCAACATTGTACAAACTCACACCTCTGTACCTTGTTGATTTTTCCACCACTCGCATGTCTATTATTGGTATTATAAACGTATATTGATTGAACTTTGCTTCAATAGTTATGCTCTGAATATTCTTTGCTATTTAATGAAGAACAAAAGGATCAAAGAAATGGCGAATAACTGACTTTGAGTCTTTTTTTTTCTTACTATATTTTGTGGGAAACATACAATAGAAATAACATTGTTTAGTATCTCGACTCAAATAGAATAAAAAGTTATAACATATTTACATATTATATCACATTAGAGTTAAAATATGGACTTTGTGACCTTTATTTGCCCAATTTTCATGGCCATGTAAAGGATCCCTTAAATGTTAATTGTGTGAAAAGTTGGCTTTGTATCCCGTATTGTATCTACTTGATTTTCCAGAAGGCATATGCTAACATCTCAAGGAAGATTACAACTTATTACAATTAAAACAAAATTTGCATCTTGAGTTCTCGCCAATGCGTATTTGATACGATATCAGTGAATAATCATAATCTTAATTCCTTATTCGGAAAAGGGAACCGTGTGATACCAACATCAAATGTGTATTACAACCCTCTACAACGTTGGAGTGTGGATCACTAAATATGTGAATTTACAAAATGTTTCATCGGAGAAATTTTATGTTATTCTACTTCACTCAAATATGTGTTTTAGACGTAAATTGACAAATAAAAATTCAAATTACGTGCCAATGATAAAATGATTGTCGTAAAAAAATGAATATAAATATCAGTGAAAGGAGGTGACCAAACAGCTTAAAGTATCATGCAGGTAAATAATTTGTTTGTTTTAGATTTGATAAATCCATACCACCTAACTCAAACTAAGTAGTTTCAATAAACCGAAAGTACCGGAGGAAAATATGATCGAGTCATATCATAGATTGGGGGATATGCAGAGGCGGAGCTAGGATCATACGACATAGGCATATCACTAGCTCTGCTAATGGCGATATCTATCCAAATACAATATTGGATCAAAACGCCCCTAAATTTAACTCCATCTATGAACTATCTTCATTGAAGAAAAGGTCACTGAAACCAACTAATTATTTAGAACATAAGCAGAAAAAGCATCTTTAAACATGGGATTACACTTTCAGGCACAATCATTTTTGTTCAATACTTAAAGTAATTCGCGGCTCATTCCACAGGGATACTCCAGTTTCCTGTAGATATAAACTAATTTCTCATGGAATATTAGGACCAAGGAAAAATCCTCTGGATTTGAGCATTTTTTAATTCAATAATTTTAACAACATGTACAAAGAACACTTTAAAACCATGGGTACTAAGACCTTTTTTGTTATTTTAATTAAATTGACGTCTCAAATAGAATTTCTTCTTTTTTTGTTCTTATGTTTGTGTTTTTACGTAATTACGATTATCATTTCGAATAGATTCTTCCATTTTTTGTGAGTCTAGTCTACTTCTTCCTTATTTTATGGGCTATTCATTCCACTTTTTTCAATCTCTTTCCAAAAATAAAATAAAAAGTAAACAGACATAAACCCCCGCTGAGACTATTCAATTTCTTTTTTGAGTTTATTTAAGATTACTTTTTTAAACTCTCTATCTATCTATCTTTTTACACTTTATGTGAAATTTCCCTTGTCAATATACTGATGGCTTTAAAGTGATTAATAAAATGGGTAAAACAAGTCCTATGCAAAAGATTTATGTGAAAAATACTTTTAACATTATATAATATATAGATATTATTATTTTAAATAATGTGTTTCCAATAAAAAATAGTTACAACTGACGTATGTACATACATAAAATGGAAGGTGGAAATTATACATAGGGAACTGTTGAATTGTTTCCACATGCAATATATATATATGTATACACTGATTGGTTTTGCATGTTGAGGAAATGAGTAAAGCGTTCCTGGAAATGACAGGTATTTGATCTCTCATGGACTTGACCTTAAAAAGTCATAACGTCATAATCAGAAACTCATTAGGAGTAATTCAAAGAAATGATTAGTTTTTAATAATATTTATAGACTTCAAATGATGTCGCAAACACCTACATACTCCTTTCAGGAGTTTGCAAAGCTATATAAATCTAGATATAAAGAAGAATATCTTGAATTAAGAGCATGAATATTGTCAAAAAAGTGTCTGAAAGATATTAATTTTTTGGGAAGGAGAAGACAATGAAGGATCATGCTCCAACAGTAGCTGATTTTGACTTTTCTTTTTTTAGGATAAAGTAGTTTATCAACATTTGTTCTCATTTATCTTTTTTTAATAAAATAAATACATAAATTGATTTAAATAGTGTTCAATAGAAAAAAAAAGTTTTGAGTAATAATAATTGGCAAACTTTGACCAATTAGCAATTATATTCAATCCGTTTATAATTGTTCAATTTAGTCGATTTACCAAATTATCAGTCGAGCTACAATAAGGAATAATGAATGTAATAAAACTAACACAATACATTTATCATAGTCCTTAACTGTACTTTTAAAATAATATAGAAAATTGTTTTTTTATCTTGTCAAATTATGTTTTTAATGGTGAAGGAATGAAATAACTAATGAATTTATATTATATATTCGAAAGCTTTCTACACTACACCCAAGAGCTACTACTTACTCAACCTTCTTTTCTCATGTTGGTCCATATTATGTACTCTTTTTTATGTCAGAAATAGAAAAACGATACACAATGAACGAACAAATGAATGAATGGAGGAGTATGAAGAGACGGTATCATCCGTGGAAGCTGCCTCCAGCTGAGATTAATTTGATTAGATGACAACCAAACATTTTATTTGTTATTATTTTGATTCAATGCATATGTACATAAATAAATAGATTTGTTATGACTAATAATGAATTAATTAATTTTATTCATTGGAAAAGATGAAGGGAGGAAGAAATATTTCAAATAAGGATTTTCTTTTGTATAAATGCTCCATCACAAATACATATCTGTATAGTATGTAGATGATAGGTAAATAAATATCTTGTGTCTTATCTTCATAGAATGTGCATTTAGTACTACATATATCAGACTATATCGTATTTCACACTCTCCTTGGTAACTAGTCAGTCAAAGAGGTAATTGAGATGTGGCTTACTTGGTACAGAGTCAAGTATGGGCTCTTATTTAGGTACTCAGGGGGGGGGGGGGGGGGAGGGGGAATGACTCTGCATATATTGTATCCACATAACAAAAAATGGTGAAATGATATCGTATATTTTTTTTATTAATAAAAAAAAACATGTAAAATAGTTTTGACATTTAAAAAAGAAGAACTATTACCATAAAAAAGTAACTAATTATGTTAATAAGGTACTATCATTTATATATATGCATTCTTATAGAAAAAAAATACCGAAAAGGCACACAAAACAACCTCTTACTGCATAATAAATGCAATACGAATGCAAAAATATTGCAATAACTATTATATATATATATATGGTATATCTAAGTAAATAACCATGTACATATATAGGTTGAAAATAGGGAAGAACTTAAAAAACACACACAAGGCCTTCAATTCATCCGGAGCCTTGAACTTGATCCCTCCATGATTCATTATGATGTACGTTTTAATCACGGCATTATTTAATGGTAGTTAGGAAGAATAAGAAGAGGGAGGGGGGTAATCATGGCGGAAATGGTGGCTGGCTATTATTATTTGTTTATTGCTCGTAGGTAATATACGGCTATGTACATATATTTGTGGATGGTTTACAATCCTTTAGAGTTTGAATGAAATCCTTTGTAGCATCTCATCTCTAATAAGTGTTTGTATTTGCATAACAAAAAAACCATTTATTTATGCTGGAAACACATCATTATTGATTCATTTTGATTCATGAGTTATGGTTTTTAATCATGTAAGGCCAAATTTTACGCGAGGAAAAATTACCGTACGTAAAATTCACCACGAAGGTTTTAAAATAAATACGTAATGTATTTTAATTACCGTATTATTGAGTATTTCTTCTAGATTACGATCATATTACTGCTCCTTGATTTCTACATATATGTATTATACTAGTATTCGGTATCGGAGGGAAATATTTTATACTAAGACACCAGAGAAGCAACACATTTTTGCTCAAGTACAGAGAGGATGTAATATTGCTTGCATGTATTTTCTAACCCCGAAGTTGGAAACCTGTAGCAGTTCAAATGAAGTGGATTCCTGATTTATGTATAGAAAAATACAGACATATAAAATAAATAAATAAAAATCGTAGATATGCATATTTTATTATTATTTTTTACCTTTTGTGGATGACTTTTGGCAAAAGGAACGTATAAACACGTTTTATAGATATTTTATTGATATTATTCAAATGTTGGGTTTTTAATTTAATTTTATTTTTTGTACTTCTTTCTTCTTCCCATGGTTTAAAAATCTATTTTTGAACAAAAAAATATAAGAGTAAGAAACAATTGAAGCAACTTACTCGAATGAAATATAAATTATCTAATTTATGTATATATATATATATATATATTTATATATTTCGTGTCCAACGAAAGTTATAAAAGTCAAAAAATAAAACAAAGTAAGAAACAAGTTATTTTTTAAGTTTAAATTTATAGGCCTTTTCAAAAAAGACAAAGTCTTTATTTAAATTCATGCATTCCTACATAGTTAGTCACATCATGACGACTACTCATTTGACGATTTGTCTTTTTTTAACAAATGACGACAGAGTGACACCATACTGACGCACTAAATGAATAAACCAAGTGTTTTTTTGAGTGAACAAGAGTATACAAGAGTCTGGAGACGACAATACTTTTAAACATACTTAGATTCTCTAAAGGAGAGGTTTAAATTGGATTTTTAATAGATAGGCTAATTGAATTTGAGAATTAGGAAAATTGGCATTTAGCAAACACTCATGACTCATCCATCTCAAAATAATATCCAGCCGTTGATAATTATAGGCAATGTTCTGTTAGAAATAGTTAGCGTTGAAGCAGTCTAAAGGATATTTATTTGATAGAATAGTCCTCCTCGAAAAGATGAGTTATCGAATGGAAGAATTACAAACTACCTATTTATAAAGAAACTCCCATGGACTAACAATACGGAACTCAAACTTGAGCCTCATTAAACTCCGACCTGAGACTACACTCAGGTATGAATTAGACTCACTCACAATCATCCTACATACCTTTCAAATTGTTTTTCTATTATAAAAGCACCATATATTTTGTTATCTGATTACCTTTGAATATTGATTATGACTCAATCAGAGCTGCTGGAGCCTCAAACTCAAAGTCTCATGTAACTCTGTAAATTCATACTACATATGTACAATCGAACACAAAGTGAAAAGACTTGATACTAAACTTGGACTCGAGATTAAAAACTATGACTTTAGTTTGACTCGTAATAAATGACCTTTAGGAAGCTTTGTCACCGACCATTGGGAAACCAAGAGTACCTCTGTATGTAAGTATATATTTGACTTAAAGAGAAAGAACTAATTAGCATTTATGATGCACCAAAATGACAAGTTAATCATAGTATGATGTGCTTCTACCACAGTGGCACTAAGGGCAAAAAATATCGGGAATCAAAAAATATGGATTTAATCATCAAAATTCATTCCCTCCCCTCAAAAGTAGTCACCCTTCCCCTATGCAATGCATATTTTCCAATTTTCAAAACAGTTGCAAAATTTTATTAAGTCAATAATTACAGAACAATAACTCCTGAGTTTAGATATGTTATTAAAATTAAAAATCGGATGGTTAGTTTCTTGAGTAATAGGTGTTGTATTTCGAGAAATAAACAAAAGATTCTCAAAATTTCAAAAGAATACAGTTTGAAAAATTCATTTAAACGTTTTTGGTTTCAACAACATTTCTCTAAATTGCATTTCAGTCATAATCTTTTAGAGATTTTAAAGAAACGAAATATTGGATTTATCTGTTCACAAAAGGACACCTGTATCTCAAATACAAATGAATAATTTGACGTTTAATTTAACACAAATGTCCGTAAGAGATGTGCCAACTTAAAAACAAAAATATTTATCCCTATCAAAATCCCAAGAAAAATTAAATCCCCCATTTCCCGGTATTTTATGCTCATAGTAGGATGTGTTCAATTTATTTTTCTTAGTTTAGTTTATTCATTTTTTGTTTTTGTTTTTGTAATTTGTTGAGTTCCAAAAAGATTATTTATAATATATACTGAAAAAATTAATTCAAGATTGTCTTTTTAATTTTAAATTTATTTTTTTTCGTTCGTCTCTCCATATAAAGCTCTTGTATCTAAAAGGTAATCAATCTACTTAATCAATACTAATAATAATAACAATTTGCAAAGTTTTGATTCCTTCTTTCAACAGAGCATATATCAGGTTTGACTGTCCCACTGTTATGTATGTATGTATATATATAGTTCTACATCACATTACTCATGTCAGACTTCTTCCTTAATAATGAAAAAAAAGAAGAGATGTTTGCAATGCTTTGATACATATAAGATATTCAACCAAGGGTTTCTAACATAGGTACGTATCTATTAAAGCGATAACGAATTGAAAATACAGAGTATATATATATATATTATATAGTGGTTCCACCAGATTCTGGCCATGAATTTTATAAATATCTACATAGATATACCTTGAATATTTATATTTATAACTAATCAGTTTGAAGAATCGTGATCCAATTTGCACCTCGCCTCTTCTGTAAAATAGGAATGCAAGAATTAACAGTGGGTCATTATATATTATATAAATAAAAAAATAAAAAATCAGGGAGTCTCAAACTTTTTGTGCTCATGAAAAAATAAATGAATAACCAACCAACTATTTATAATGAATTATTATTATCAAGGACTACTTTACATCTTTTGAGCATTTTTTTGGGTGCTATACTAGGGAAACAATCTCAATTTTGATTTATCCAATCCTTCTTTGTAAAAAAAAATTAGCAAAAATGAAAGAAACTATTTTTTTCATCCGTGTTTTATGTAATAGTAAGAAAACTATCAAAAGAAATAAATTATGAACGTGCTGTCAACATTTCATTCATGTAGCTCCAGAAACTCTTATTTTTTTATTTGGAAGGATGGATAAAGAATAGGATCTTCATTGTATATATGTTATGGTCGTAGGCTCTCAACCTTTTCTTCAAAAAGAGAAAGTATAAAGGCATAAAATCATCCGATCTACATATTCTGCATTTAATTAAGGAATTGCTCACATATTAGCAAAAAATAAGTTAAATTTAAGAGGTCAACGTTCAAGACACTACATCAGAGATAAGAGTAGACACATTGACAGCTGATATATTGTAGAATACACTAATATATATTTTCATAGAAGTAGTAATTAAAAAAAATTATAGTCTCTCTCGCTTTGTCCTCACAAAATTAAAAGAAACAGAACTGATCCAACATAAAAGTCACTCTGGATTTTGAACTTTTTTTTAAAAAAAGGGGGTCACGTGCGACCCAAGGTTTATAACCACTATTACAGAGAGCCCTTTAAAGTATATTCATATGCACACAAAATCCCGATGTTCCCTAAATCAATTTGAGATCCACAAAATAGGAATATTCATTAATATATATATAGGAGGTGAAACTGTGATAATCAGGTCGGCTTCTCAAGGGTACGAGGGTATTCTATTACTTATCTGGTGCGAGCTTGATCTACTTTAATATCCCAAATTATTATAATAATTGGATTGCATAATTTCTGTGAGTTTTATAGTAGCAAATTGCTCATAAATTTACCAAATTCATATAGGCTAATTGGTAATAGATTTTTAGTAGAGACTATTTTAAGTATAGATATATAACATTAGGTAAATATCCTTTAAAAAATAATTTTCGCTATGCCTTCAGAAAAGTCTTTCCATCAAATCGTGACTTATTCATGATGTCATCTTTGATTGACAAAACAGATATAATTTGTTTTGTCTTTAGGTTCCCTACAAATCCTTTTCTTATGAAGGAGTAAAATATATGTGTATAGCATATCTATAAATTGTAGTTATAACTATAACAAATACTGTGTTTTTAAAATTTTAAAAAAAATATATATAATACATATATGTGAGAGTTCAAAGATCATTATGATATTTATTTGTCAGTGTTTTGACATTGAACTGACGTTTTGGAATGCATGAGAAGGAGAATCGACTCCAGCTACAAACAAAATATCTATGTATGTATTATATTATTCATACAAATAACCTAATATGTACATTCTAAGTTCGGATTGCATGTAGTATCTTAATTGGGAGAAAAATCCTTTTTTCACGGGGGTTTTTGGTGCATCTACATATGTACTCTTGTTGTCTATATAGTTTTTCCTTTTTTCCAGAATGAATTCATGTACCACCTCTATGTATATGTGTTACAAACAAAAGATAGGAAGATAAACAACCAAGATACTGTCTTCAAGCGTTCTTATGGATTTATGCCTCTTTTTTCGTCGTCGTTTTCTTCATCATATATGACAAGAGAAGCGCCTAGTTCAACATGCAGTAGTTCTCTTGTTAGGTTATATTATGAAGGAAACACAAAATGGTTTCGTCATGATGACTCACTTTCAATATACATATATATTTTTTCCCTTTTAGTTATTACAAATATAAAAAAAGAAGATATAAGGCCACAAAATCCAAGTGTGATCCTTTTTTGCCCTCTAACATATCGCGTTATAGCCATTTATTTATTTATTTATATTATCAGTGGGTTTTCTTACAACTTACGTATGTAGAGGTATAAAACCAGTATTTTCTGCAAATACTAACATATATGTATACATATATAGTGCAGGAATAAGATATAATCATTTAACGCTTGTTAAAGTTGTTCTTTATTTTACTCTTTTTGAGCAGGTTGAATGAAATATGATTATGATATTATTTTTAATAATAATTATTATTATTTGTACAAATATCAATTCTACATTTCAAACTTACATAGTAGACTCCACATTCCTTCTAAATATAAAGATACAGACTATTTTGGGAATGATGGGGGCTGAGAACTTTTCACACATTGCCTATGGTTGTGCTCTAATTAATTACCATTGCCTTATATTAAATGAAAGCAATCACTAGGAACCGAGAAAAGATGATGAAATCATTAATAGTTATTAATGATTCCAGGGCAGAGTTTATTTTAAAATGAGTGGATATCCCATTAGTCAAACATATGTACACAATTCTAATATATGTATACACATGTTACAAATACATACATACATCAGAGTGTTACAAACTTGGTTTGAGGCAGAGCTTCTATGAGCTAAAAAAACATCATGAAGGAACGTTGGATTCTAAATAAATATCTTATAGGCCTTGTCATGTAATTATACACACTGTTTCAGAAAAGACTCAACGGGTTAAGGAACCCACTTTGAGAACCACTCATCTAAAGTTTTTGACCATAAAAATATTAAATAATAGGCAGAGGTTCGGAGATGGCTCTAAAATAATCATCATCATTTATATAAATCCATTAGATATTTGCGCATGACTGTTTGTATATCATTTTTGAGGAATGGAAGGATCATTTTCTAAATAAATACTTACATAGACTCAACACACTATGTACAGAGTTGCTAGTTATGCAGCTAATTAGTATTTATATAATACATATATTTTGCAAATTGACTAATACGCCAAACTCATAATTCAAAACCTATTTAATAATAATCAATTTACATATTTTTTTTTATTAAAAAAAAAACCTGCTTCGTTTTTTTTAATATTGCAAATACATACTTTGCACCTTTGTATGTCATTTGGCTCAGTAGGAACTCTTATAAATATTCTATACTCTTTGTATCAATGTATATATGTACACCCTGTAGCAATCGTGCCTAGAATCGTGCCATTTCCAAAAAGAAAAGGCGCTTAAGGAGCCATAGACGTCATAATTTAACCATTTTTTAGGGTTTTTTTTTTTTTTTTTTCACTAATTCTTTCCCTTCTTACTTTTTGTCCTTTCTTACTGGACTCTCAATCCTTTTACTAATTGTCAGCAGTGCCTTAACGAGCAGACATGCATGCATGCAAACAAAATAAACAACATCCCCACTCAAAAAAGAAAAAAAAAGTAGAGGTCATAATCAAACAATATGCCTTAATTAAGGCCTTGTTTTCTTACACACACGCATATGCACAACAAACTGGTTATCACCTTCATTTGCCCTTTGCATAAAAAAAGAAAAAAGATATATATGCATATGTATGTATGTATCTATAAGTAGGTTACGTATTCACGAATGGAAATTATGCTATCAAAAAGTTAAAGAGCAGAGTTAATGAGATGTTGTTTTTGTTCGGATATTTGGTGTGATATTTGAATATTTGGTGTGTACATTCTAAATACGATTAAAATACGAATAAGATGTTCAAAGATGTTATTTTAAAGACTAAATTCATTTATTGAGACTTAATATATATATTTTTTATGTACATACATATGTATAGATGGGTATATATGTACATAGTTGATGCCTATAACCAATATGGACAGAGGCATATTTAAAAATAACAAGAAAAAAAAAACACTCCTGTGGTGTATATTACAAATGGCATTTGATGGATTTATCTACCTTTTATTTGAAAATACATCTTTATAAGTGAGCACATAGTGTATTTCTAAATATATATATATATATATGTATATTTTAAGAGCAAAGTTTTTTTTTGACGAATAAATAAATAAATATTTTTTATTTATTTATTTATTTTTTTACTCAAGGTTTCTGTTTCCCTTAAACAAAATAACCCCCCCCCCCCCCTCTCTCTCTCTCCCTTACAAAAACAAACCTGATAAGTTTTATGTTCCTACATATTATTAATGGGGAAATAATAATCAAATGTATCTTCAAATACATATATGTATGTATGTGTATTTAACATCCCTTTTTCATAGACTATAAAGTCCCTTACACAGGGGGTGGAGTGGATGCCTCACTTACTTCTGGCCTATAATACCTACGCTACTACATATATGTATACATACATAGGTGTTTAATGACCCGTATCCATCAATTCAATTCGAAGTTGAATTAATCCTTCCTTTGTTAAGTGTAATGTGTGATTAGTTGGTGAGTGACTTAGTTATTGAGAGTTAGAGGAATTGCAGTCCATACTAATGAATGAGGACTGTGCTTTAATACATACATTTATACAATACAGAAGATGATAACTTACAGGATGTCACGAAGAACTTACTGTCTATATTGCCTGACCCTATAAATCTATGTACATACATGTGTAATTGTCCATTTAATACTCTCATTATAAAAAGAGATCCTTTTAAAATTGAAAGTAAAAAGTATGTATGTACTTTCGTTTATTTAATCAAAATGAAATTAGGAGAAAATTCTATTACTTTTCTTGGTTTTTTTTCTTCTTCTTCTGCTTTTTTTTTTTAATATCTATATAATTATCTTATAAATATGTAGTTATGTACGCTTCTTTACCTGTTATTATCTATTATATGTACATATACCTAGGTAGGTATGTAAATATGCTGGTACAACATAAGTAGGTTAAAGGTCACCTCATCAGAAAGAAAGAAAGAAGGGTGACATTCACTCATGGCATGAGTGTTGAAACTTGCTCCACGTCTGATTTTTGTGTGTTTTTTTGGTCCCACAATCATTTTTGATTTATCTCTGATTTAATTGCTTAATTAGACTATTTTTTTAAATAAAATTTTAATGGCAAAATGAGCCAAACTTTGTATGATGTCATGGGAGCAAAGTTAGCTCATTTAAAATCACACAGTTGACTCAATAAAGTGTTCATTAAAAAAAACACAGTCGTGATCCGAGGTTTTGAACCACTTTTCTTGGTGACGACATTTACCCTTTCCGTTATCCAAGTTTATCTATTTTTCTCAAACATAGGACCATGTCTAATTAACACAAATACATAAAAAAAAAAAAACAATTAACAACTTTATGAGTAAAAGTTGGATTGGTTCATTTATAGATTATAATTATTCTACATTTACCCCTCTAAAATATCACCCACGAGGAAGAGTACCCCTGGTCTACATATGTGTGTAGACCCCGCAAAGTTTTAAATGAGATGAATCAAGGACGAATTGTTCTTTTTTTCTACTTTTTCAATGAAGTGGCTCCAGACTCAAATTTTTTCACGTAGAAGGGTCCACAGACGGAATTGAATCCGTTCAAAAAATAAAAAGGATAGACATTTATGCATGAACAACTATTACCATTATGTTCAATGGTATTATATTTTAATATTACATACAAAAAAGGGTTTTTTAATCACATACATAGATGCAATAGATAGGCCTCAAATAGACATGTGGCTAATAATTATGTTAGCTTTTAGCCTTCATTACATATGTATATGTCGATAATATAATGTGAAAGACACTGCATCAAAGATCTCTATTGTTTTGAGTTGATGAATGCACTCTATGTACATAGCATGCCATTTGTGGATACAGAGGTAATTAGTCAATCATAGCTAACTTACAAACTATATTAAAGTATATTAGTATCTAAATAGAATTCATTGATTTCTGCCTTCTATACATATAGAGGATAGAATGATAGAGCTATGAGTCATTAAATGCTTTTATATACTTATGTACTATAAGTATATCTCTTCATTTTTTGTTTTTGTTTTGTTTTTCTTCTTCTTCCTCAAGACAAGGTCATCCCTGCTTTGGATTTTTGTGAGTTTATATATGTATATGTATAGTCATAGCCCTATACACATAATATTAAATTTGACCAAAAGAACATAATATATATATATATATATATATATTAACAATTATATATCGTTAAAGAAAGAGCAAAAGAAATCTGATCCCCAGTTAGTAACCCCTCTTAATTAAAGAGGACAGAGGAGGCTTTAAAATCCTCCTTGCTATGCATCTACTTAAATATATGTAGGTAAACAAGATATATTCGTTAGCACTGATGTTTTGAGCTTGTTATTAAATATGTTATTAAATAATGATATTTGAATCTTCCCTGATCCATGGATTGACTTTAAAACAATCAATCAGTCATTTAGACAAATATTTGCAAATATCTATATATGTATGTATGTATGTATAGATATCTATATTAAAAATAATCGAATAAAACCATAGTTTAGAGTAATTTAAACGAACTCAAAAACCTGCTCCTGCAAAAGTTCATGGAGTATTTATGTAAAAGAAAATATATAAATTCGGGAACATCCACATTTTTCTTAATAATAATATCTGCATTTAAATACCATGCACCCACCACTTAGATAGGGCTATCTATGTACATTTTACATTATTCTACATCATAAATACATACATACATATGTAAGCATGTAATTTTTTCCCCTTCAGAAGCTCACTGATAACTCTGTTTATTATTTTGAGACTTAATAACCATTATTAAAATTATTGCATGCTTCTATTTGTTTTGGATTTTATTTCTTTTTTTTTTTTTGCATTTTTGTTTGACCTTGAATTTTTCATATGTATATTTTTTTTTATGTAAGTATTTTTTTTTGGGGGGGGGGGGGGGTTCGTTTTTTTTTTTCATCATTGCTTTGGGTATGAGATTTTTTGAAGAGTTAAATGTCTTTATAGGTATATATATATATATAATCACCTTCAAGGTGTGTGTGTAGAAGACAAGGTTGGTTTTCTCAGATAATGCCTTGAGAATCAGGGATTTCTACCAAAGGAAGGACTGCGTAGAATAACCCCTTTATTTCTTTAAAAAAAAAAATCAAAACAAAACAAATCCTTACCTTTAATTTAATGCAGAATTCCTTTCTAAATGAGAGGAGTCAGTTGCTGTTGTAGGACTCTTTTTTTTTTTCTTCCTTGTAAAGCACGAATTAAACAATTTTTTTTTTTTTCAAGAAATGATATGTCGCAAAAATCTTTCACTTGCTAATTTTTTTTTAAAAATAGAAGAGTATGTAAAGAAAATAATGGGTTAAAAAAAGATTCACTCAAATAATAAAAGAAGCCCCCAAAAAATCATTTTTTTTATGTCAACTCAAAATACATTTTTTTTTATTTTGTTTTGAATCCTTTCTTTTTGCGTTCACTATTTTTTTTTAAGATGAGGATATTTGTCAAATTAAAATAAATGATATAAAGGGTATTATAGATATAAGGAGAATATCTCGACTGGGATATATATTCATAGATATAAAAAAAACTATATTTCAAAAAAAAAAAAAAAGCCCAGTGTGTGTTTCCTGCACACGCACTCTCGATTTCAATATACTTATAAGTATAAAAAACAAAACAAAAATAGTAATAATAATGGGGAAGAAGAAGGAGCAATCCACGACGATCGCAAGCACACAAAAGAGGGAAAGGGCGATGGAATCTGACGCTATTTTGACGCCAAGGAACATGCGTACAGTTTATCAATAACAATAAGAATATTTCTTGATGCGATGCAAAAATGAATAATAACATAATATTCTGTGTATACATACATAGTCAATGCAAACATTCAAAAATAACTTTTTTTTTAAGAAATAAATATTTCCAACTCAACCTCTCAAGTTACAATTTACATATATAATATAATATAATTTTCTCTATTTCTAAGGCTTATTTTTCTTTTTTGCCTGTATGTACATATATGTATTTACCTATATATAATATGTAGTATTAGTGTTGAAATCCATTTTTGTTTCTCCTGATTTAGTCAAATGACAGATTCAGATCAATATTTTAGTCAGAGCCACCGTGGAGTATAAAAAAAAAACCACTGAAATGAAATTATATTTCCTTTCCTTCTACCCATTATTTCACACACTTTATTCTCGTAGAACGCAAATTTTATAGTTTGGAACTATAGTTTGTTTGTTTGTTTTCTTAGTTGACAATTTCACTCTAAAACGAATTCACAGCAGCAATGTTTATTCATTGACGTCATCACCATAAATGGTTCAAGGAGCAGAGTAGTTCTTAGATAAGATCAATCAAGACCGTATTTTTCAATGTCAGCAATCCAGAACACTACTTGCTTGCAGTACCAGATCAAATAAGATCAGTTCAGTAAAAATACTAATAATACTAATAACAATCATAAATCAGTTTATAATTTCTGGACCCCTTATTACGTTAGCAATTGCTATTCTGTGAAAATGGATTCGAATTTGTTTTTGGTTTCTTTTCTTTTGTTTCGTTTTGCTGCTACAAACAAATACATGGAGCATTCTGTTAAAGGAATAGAACTCAAGTTTATAACTTGATTTGATTTAAAAGCGAATACTTTTTCGGGAAATGGTCAGTTCAATTATGTGTACATATATCTTTTTATTGTTATTTTGTTAGTTAGTTATATTTGTATATTCCTTTTACTTGCATATTGAATGGCAATACCATAATCAATATATTAAAACTACATATCTTATGAGACGAGCAGTTAGAGTATATATGTATGTAGTAGGTATTCACAAGCAAAACATGTTTAGATAGTGATTGCTACTACAACTATGTAATACTACAAAGGACAAGACAATCCTTGTTGATGAATGAGTAGTTGATTTGTACGGTCTACATAGAGGAGAACTCTCTGAATACTTTCAATTCCTGGAAACAAGGACAGTTCATTCCCTTTTTTTATAATTAGAGCAAAGTGATGATAACATATCCCATAAGAACTAACTCATTTTTTTATTTTGAGAGTTCAGAATGCTGAATTGTCGAATGAAAATGATATGAAAAATACTCATTGATATTTCAACCAGAATTATCCCCTATCTCACCTATTTTTTTTCTCCTTCACCTTTCAAAAAATCTATCTAAAGGTACACAGAAACAATCATTTCTCACTACTCAACTTCCCTTGTTTTTAGTAATTAATTTACTAAATAAGAAAATAATTATAAAACACAAGGGACGTCTAATCTTGTTTGTTGTAAATTTCGTTAGAACCGACCACCTCGTTAGACAGAGAAACAACTGTCTATGTGTTAAATATCAATCAAATAGTGTTTTTCTTTATTTTGATTCCGATAAATAACTATTTACATATTTTACAAATGTATTGATTTATTTACTCAAATTTAATAAAAAGTCGTGTTCATATGAAGGATTTTGAATCATAGGTTTGATGGAGTGATCAAACATATGACTAATGGACATTACCCG
The DNA here is from genome assembly GCA_963680855.1 of Lepeophtheirus nordmannii. NCBI lineage: Eukaryota > Metazoa > Arthropoda > Copepoda > Siphonostomatoida > Caligidae > Lepeophtheirus > Lepeophtheirus nordmannii. Next base: position 18,450,489 of record OY804521.1, on the reverse strand, counting down.
CATTTTAGAGATTTTTCAAATTTCATTTATGATTCATAACCGACAGTCTCAAAATAAACAATTTTTTTTAAATGTATTCATCTAAACAAAAATTATCCGGTCTTCCTGGATTATTTTGAATTCATAAATCAGTTATACAAAAATAACATAAAATGACTAACATCAAATTTGATTGAAATGATTTTGGGGAGATTATAAATGCAAATGGACTTCCTAAATTCTCATAATTTTAAAGTGGTGGAAGTTAGAGATCAATCTAAGTGATACTGAATTCAGACAGTCAATATTAACTAATGTTATGTTAAATATAGTTAAGTAAATGTCAATTTTATAATTAGTATGCATAACTTGAATAGATATCTTTGATCCACAAAGTTAGTATGTTTAAAAAAGATAGATTTAAGTGAAGTGTATCAATATTTAGCTTATGAATGTGGTGTTATATAAGCTAAACAAGTGTTTTGCATATACTTCCCTCTCCACCATACTCGGCATTCAAAGTTAAGGGACTTGAGATAAGGAGAAGGAGGCCACATTTCCTTATACCAGAAGCACTGAAAATTCTACTGGCAACATGCTTGGACGACCTCTCTGGTAAAGTGAGCTGGACTCAATCATGTTCATGCAGATTTTAGCTCCTTGAAACTCAGATTCTATATAGAGCTTAGGAAATTAAAATAAACTTGGCTGTTGATCTCAACTCCATAGGAAAGGAGGAAAAACGAGATTTTGATCCATGAAGCACAAGCAGCCCAGATTGTAATGGAGGCTGACTTCTGTGAACTATAGATCATTGATGTCAGATGCACTCTTATATAGAATTATGTCATTTTGTCTATTAAGCTTTTTGCTGACATAAAAAAGTTCACCATCAGAGTAGATCACTATGACACCGGGGTGACCCGCGTACAATTTCTTCAATATCCTTAATCTATCCAGCTTCTTCTTTCTTGTGGCCTCAAACAGGAACTTCTTTCTTTTTTTTTGCTATAGTTTATAGCTTTCACACTTTTTTTCTTCCCTGGCCGGGCTTTTAGGCAAAAGTGTCAGTCCCCGGGACCTGTTTTTTTGTTCTACAGATGGTTCTTCAGTAGACCTGGAGGACCATCTTAAAATAGCCCTCCTCCTGCTTTCAGCCTCCATTGTGATAAAATTGCTCAAGAATAATTAGACAGTAAATAAAATTTCGCAACAGTTCAAAAAATAAACACAATCCCGAATGAATAATTATGTAAGTTTTACCATCAAAATAATGTGATACTAATTAGTGGTCACCCTGTATGTTTGTTTAAGCCAGTTTTTGAATCATCTTTTGTTCAGCTGAGAACTTTTTCCTGATATCAAACGAATAATATTTCCATAATTGGGAAGAATAGAGAATTAACAAACTCATAGCACATTCACAGTCGCAAGATGGCGCAGACAACCTGATTTTTAGTAAACAAACAACAAAGTAAACCATACTAACTAGCAACGGATTATTTTTTCTGTTTTTTTAGATGCAAGATTATGAGATGTAATAAAGACAAGATCATGTATATTTACGTATATAATGTTATTAATCGAAGTAAAGATTTAGTAATATCTTGTAGGATACTAACTAATGTATATATTGACAAATGTGCACAATCATTAATTTGTTTGTTTTTTTATTACCATCCAGTTTAGAAATAAATACATACATATATAGTGTATCAGTAAAGCAGTATCCTTATTAACAATGTGTAGTCATGAATAGTTGGGAAGTGGAAGAACTGGAATACTCCACGTTTGAAAGGAACATTTTGGAATTTTTCTTTCGTGAATATGGTCATGATGGATCTAGGATGGTCAATAAAAAAGTAATCATCTCTAGTATTTGTTCAATTAAAAAGAGTAAGAGTAAGACCACTCCCATTCGGTGATATTCGCCCCAATAGCCCACTGAATAGAACTTAATTCGCTTATTACTTTTGCTTTTAGAAAGGGCTGCCTTCATATTTCAACTTGACAAGATTCATTACTAAAGATGGTAGATTGCTGTATGTAGATATGAGGCCATGTACAGTTGTTTGAGATGAGATCTTTAAAAAACTTATTCAAGTGTTGTTTGAGTTGCATTATTTATTTCCATCTCCAACCTTTCTGGGTCAAAATATTGATCCAAATCTTTATGAGTGTGAAAGAATAATAGGTCGTTGTGGATGAGCTATCTTGTATGTATAACAAGTATTTACAAGAGATGTGAGGACGTCAGTGAGAGATGTTAGCTAGGTTTTTTTTATCTTGCTCATGTCTTGACTAAAGCCATCGGTCGAGTCATGGAAAATCAAGAGGTCCTTTTCGATAACTTGGTCACTACAGATATTGGCAAAAGTCAAATCAGTATAGTTTTGTGTCAGTATTTATAACATATATTGAATGTTTTCCTAATATATGAAATTTATCGTCAAAGAAGGGAATATCTATGATCAAGGTGGATATACTCCTTGTAAAAGTCAGTAAGGTTCTCTTATTATTCCACAAGAGCACAATTACACAGGTTCTAAGAAAAAAGGAAAAAATGATGAATTTTACCACACATAACCTCATACGTTATTGCCCAACAAGATGGAACTGAACGTTCAATATGTTGAAGAGGTATCTAAATTTAACTACAAGATTCAATAGAAAAAAGTTTGTAACATCGTCACACTTTTTGATAATGAAGTCAGAGTAATAAAATTTTGTCCTTTAGTTATTTAAAACTCTCAAAACCACTACATCTCTGTTTATGATCATGCTTCATTAATCAATGGTTCCTAGAACAAAAAACAACAAAATTATTCAAGATATCAATGCTACTGTTCAAGAGAATCTAATACCCAGACACTCTACTCTCTACTACTTATAGAAAAATATCTCAGCAAATCTACTTCCCTCAATCTGTTTAAGTCTCTTTTTCATCTAAACATTATGTTACTCCGGGCAACATAGTAAAATGAGCCCATTAATAGGATAATTAATTAGGTTCTTCAGTTCCTTCTGTGTGAGTTTTCTCCACAACCGAAGACATTGTAATTGTAAATAGGTTAACTTTTTTTTTCAATATGGATTTGCTCGTCTTTTTAAAAAACTGTTTGTCAAAAATGTGTAAAGTTAAAATATATTGCTATTAGGAAATCAAAACCTGTAATTTGTATTATGGATGTACCTTTAAGTATGTTAATCCAAAAAATGATCTGAGTTTGTAGATCCGTTGCACTATCATTATCAATCATTAGAGCCTATTTAAAAATTGCTCATATGAATATTAAAATATCATGTTTAGTTTATTTCAAAATGTTTGAGAGCTCTTACCTTGTACATATGCATATATAAGTTTCATAGCAAGTTATACATGTAAATTGGGTAAAAAAAAAAAGAAGTTACAAGGACAAATTAGTGATAGATAACTGTTGATTCCTGATAGAAAAAGGTTTATTATTTTACATAGATGGGCTCGACGGCTCTCAGCGTTATTGTCATATTTTAAGAAAAATAAATGAAATGTTTAAAAAAAGAACAGTTTGTAGGTGGATCTGTAATGGCTGGGGAGCTTTTCTGTATCTGAAAAAGCTGATTGAGTCATGACACTAAATTCTATACAATGAGCATCGTGGTGCTGGAAAAAAGTCTTCTCCCATTTATAAATCATTTGAGTATCAATGATATCATTTTTCAATAAAAGGGTCAGAAAAGACTAGCCAAATAGAAAAAAAATTGTAGTTTTTTGATGGGCCTACTGAGTCCAATAAAGAATATGTGAATAACTTTGTTGAGGAGGAGAGTGTACAACAACAATGTACGTCAGTTTAACGATACGGAAGTGTTATAACTTTTTATTGAACCGAATTGAAATGAAATTCCCTCTAAAATTATCAAGAGTCTTAGGGCGTAAATTGCAAAATAAGTGTGTTGAAATATTTCAATTGAAAGTAAATTAATATATAAATACTTAATTTTGCACATAAATACAGATTTTCAAAACTGCCTTACATATATGTACATACCTAATTCTTCACTCAAAAATTATTATGAAATTGAATACTACATGTACGGATACTCGTGAAACAAATTATTCTCTGCTTTGAGGTATACATATTTGAGCCTTGTATGTACTTATATAACATTACTACTTTAATTTTGTAACAAAGTTAAACAACTGAGTGGCCACTTTATGTTGTATTTGTATATAAGAAATTAAATCCTTATTTAAATAAAAAGATAAAAATATGATAGTTTTTAATCAGGATTTAGAATCAAGGATAATTTCAATTAGTTTCCGTAATCCTATAAAATAATATAAAATAAAATACACTTAAAATATTAACAAATATCTTTAATGTCATTAGTAACTCATTAGAGTAAGTTAAAATGTGGATTGGTAATTGAATATCATAAAGGACAATATAGTCCATAAAAAAATACTTCATATAACATAAATATTACATATAATAATATCAAAGGCAACAAGGTATAAGTAAGGACATATCTAATTAAAAGGGATCATTATAAAGGATTTATACAGGAACCAATTTGAGTCCAGAAATGAAAAGATAATGAATGATATTTTAACATGTGGTTCTTGAGATCGGTCCATTTTTTAAAAGACTTGCAGATCTTGTTTTGATCTTTATATGTCTAGGTCTGGTTCTCGTCTCGATCCTTGCAAAAGTCAAAAATCAAAGAAACAACTTTAAAATTTCAAATTCTAAAAAAAAATAAGAAGAATTTTTGTATCTTGATTTCAATCCCTGAATGTTAATTAAATTTAAACTTTTGAAAATCTATCACCCTTCCTAAAAAATATCAACTCAATACCTACATAAATATGTTTGTAAGTGAAAAAATCAAAATATTTTTGACACGATGCCTACATGGTATCCCCCAAAAAATGAACAAAGCCATTATTTTCTTTTGCCCTGTATCGATTTGTATATCCATTCTCATAATTAAATGTTGATTTGTATAATTACAATTATATTTTGCTAAGTTGTGAAGCGCATTTAAATTCAGAATAACAATTGGAGAGAATAACGAATTGGACTGACTACAATACATAACATTTTATTTTTTTATGTTTTTGTGTTAAATAAATGAGGGATTTGTAGATAATTATATTGAATGGATCCTCGGCTATCTCCATTGGACCTTTATGACTATTACTACCTCTCCATTATAATTGCGACCATCATAATGACTCAAAAGCCATTAAGATACTGGTTACAAAACTTATACATATGTTTATAAAAAAGATTTGCACTTCTATAACCTTGACGGAAAAAAACAGCACCATCGATGGAAATGGATTTGATTTTTGTTCTCTTTTTTTAAAAATGGAGTTAAAAAAACATACACAACTATGTATATGTTGTTTTATTATTATTTCTGATTATTAAGTTTGAGTGATTAAGAAGGGAGCAATAATAAAAATACTATGAATGCTACTTCAAATATGATCCCTTGATGAAATTGAAACCAGTTCCTAATTAGTTGTTAAACTCAAATAAAAATTTGCTTACATAAATCGAGTTATTGGCCATATCTATCAAGCATATTAGTTTGTCGTTAATATAATAGTCATAAAAAGGGCCTGAATTTAACTTTTGTGGCTCATTAATATCCATGACTCATATCTTATGCAGACATTTTGAAGAAAAAAAATATACATTCAATTCCTTAGTACACGACATATGTACTATATGTACGTAAAGTATCTTCACGCTACATTATTATAATAATTATGGAAGTCGGCCATCTTGGAGGAGGCATATCAAAATCAAATTACAGGAGTTTACAGGAAATTATTCCACTTTAAGAGTTTTCTTTGAGTAGAAAAGGCTGTTGCGAGATACAATACAAAGAAGCATTGTATGGAATTACTAATCAATAAATATGTTATTCAAAGACATTTCACCATTTGATCATATATTTGAAACAATGATATCCTTTCATTTATATGCTATAGGTATAATTACCCTTAGAACCTAATAAATACGTACATGAAATATAGGTTAAATGATAAAGAGAGTCTTTTAAGTCCAAGAATGAGGAACGAATTCAAAAAATTGTCCATAAAATTATAATGAAAATCGTGTGTCTCACACCTATTTAACATATATATATATATATGTAGGTACATGCATAGAGGTGGATATAATTAGGATGAATTTCAAGGTGAATAATTCATTGTTCAAGTAACAACTAACTATAAAAATATTTCTTGCTCCCCTATGATGAATCGATACACATTGATTTGCTCCAGGGCAAATATATATTTACTTTGTTACATTTTAATTTGTATGTCAACTGGTTTGAGGCCCTTATATACTTATATGTTATACACTTATGTACATATATCCTCAACTGGTTTCTAATTTTGTTTCAAACCAATAACGACAATACCCAAAGCTTAAACCTAAGAATAACAATTCCTCTTTCAGGTACATATAAATAGGTAAGATCCATGGGTAACTCAAAAATCTTCTGTCATTTGCTATTTGAGTCGATTACATCAGATGTTCCCGATATGTACATTAGTTATTAGTTTAAAAGTAGGATTCCATCTCGGGATCCAACACAAGAATATAATCTACTCCTGTTACACGTATTGACAAGCCCATGTCCGAATGAAGAAAGTAGAACAGGAGCAAACTACCAAACAATTCATAACTTTGCAAAATGGCACAGTCTTCGTAACTCACTCCCTCGTTCCTTTCTATGTGTCTCTTACCCTTTTTTTTTTTTTCGAAAAAGAGAGGGGGAAAATATGTTGATATTCTTCATGTAATAGTTATCAGTGTAACAACAGCTAAAAGTAAAAAGATTTAAAATGTATTTCTACTTTTTTTAATTTTTTTAATGAGAAATATTGTTTTTAAAAAAATTCAATAGCAATTCCTGCCTGATCTGTAAAAATTATGTTCAAAAATCAGCTCTGCCCAGAGTCTACCAATATATTTTGAAATGAGTTTATGTCCCTTTTGTTTGACATTTGCACATATAGTAGTCATGCCCTAATAATATCTATGTAAATGACTACATACTACTATAAGCAAAAAATACCAGGAAGTTTGAACAGCTAATATTGAATTCTTTGTGTTTTAAAATATCCGAAAGATGATGACTAAAATGCAATTTTGACAAATGTTGTTGAAATGAATACTTCAGAAATACTCAAGAAAACCAATCATCCAATTTTTAATCAATTGTTCTGTAATCATTGACTTCATAACAATTTCGTAACCATTTTGAAAATTGGAGAAAACGTTGGCACATTTGAGAGGAATGGCATGAATTTTGATGATTAAATAATGATTTTTTGATTCTCCTTATGTTTTGCCCATAGTTGTAGTATGTAAAAGACGCGTAGCTAAAAAGTTGACTCTAAGAAAAAAGTTGTGCGTTTCTTTCTAAAATCCATTCTGTTCGATAAACGAGTTTACCCTGTTTCTACATATGTATGTGCTTATGTCTATAACTAAGTAAGTATATACATACAATGCACATATGTCTATATTTAGCTACGTATGTATCTTTAAATGATATGCCTATGGGTTTGATCCTCCGACAGTGAAACATGGGGTTCTCTTGATTTATTATGGCATGAATGGCATATATGTAGAATGATACATATGCCAAGGATCCTTCCTCTCCCTATGAGTTAGGAGTCAAAGAGTGCATGTACAGAAACGTTTGTTTCTTTCCTTGTTTTTCATAATAAATAGATAGATAGATGGATATTTATTTTGTATTGAGTATTCATTTGTTGTTTTTTTGAGAATGGATATTATTGGCATTCAATTTGAAAAAAAAAACAAAAAAAAAAAAAAGAAGGGGAAGAAAATTGGACAATTACTTTGGACCATTAAGGGAAAAATAAGGAATATGTATGTATATAGATGCATGTATATGTATATGTCTGACCATTCGTAATTTATTCTCCAATATTTTCATATTTTAAATAGCTAGTATATGACCAGAGGAGGTTAAAAGACCACAAAAGTACCGACGCTGACTCTATCTATGTACATACATAGAATGTATGTACATTTGGCTCCGCAGAGTACATAAATCAATAATATTCATCAACTCATATGAATAAATTTATACATATAATGTATGAATCTACCAAAGTGATTGGAATTCCATTAGAATTTGTTTACCCTTAGTTCAAAGGAAATAAAAGAGAGGAAGAAAAAGGAATTTATACTTACATACATGGAAATCAAAATCAATCAAAAATTAGTCAAACGATTCTTTTTATTGTCTTTGTCTGTATCTTTTTCAAGTTTGAGTGTCCAAAGTCAGTCAACATTAGGTAGGTATAGTGAGCATGAAAGCATCTTCCTGCTTGTCAAATCATGATTCCCATATTTGTTTGAACAAAGAACTTGACGTGGGGTTCCCTTTCAAATCCTCCTACCCATGGCTCCCCCCCCCCCCTCCTCCTCGTACATACATATGTGTAGCAATTCACAAATCAATAATACATATAATAATCTATGTGTTTTTTCATTTTGTTACCTACATAATATGTTGTTATTATCTTTTTAAGAAAAAAATAATAATAATAATAAAATAAAAAAAAAGAACAAAAGAAGTCATGAAAAATGTTCTTTTAACCTTCATGTTAATTCCAAATAAATGAGGCGTGATCACGTTCGATACTTGATCGAATCTCTAACGTTGTTTTTATGCCTTATAAAATTACTTACAAATTACTCACTCTTATTACTTATTTTGGTAGGAGGGGGGGAACTATATAGACCGACGTATGATTATACTACTTATTTATAGCAAATCATTGCCTTTATAGATGATGGTTCGTTAGCTTATGTTCCTTACATGTGTGCATATATATGTCTTATAAGTTCATCAAAAGAAGTCTCCAGAGAAATAAGAATATTTATTTAAAGTTTATCTACCTGTAATAACTATTTATAAAATATTCAATTTTGAGTTTGCCAATTATTATCTTCATCAAGTTTGTAAACTCTTTTACAAATTGTGCTTTATTATAATAGATATATTATCGTACATTTGTATTCGACTCCCTCACCACAAAAAAAAAACACAAATTGCGTTTGATGAGTCTACTTTGATTACTTTAGCTAGTCCAATCAACTTATTTTCTATGATTAAGATTTAATTTTGAATATTTTTGTCTTAAAATTACACTCTCTACTAAGAAAAAAATATTATATGTGTTTTTGTCTATGTTTCATCTGCAGTTCATGTCCATTGCTTGGCAACCCTCTTTTTAGACCTGATTGGTTGCCTAGGATAGTGTTTGAGTGATTATAGCAATGTTTTATGTTTTTTAGTGAAATGGACTCATGTTTTTTGGGGATCAGGAAGTCAAAAATGAAATAATTTTGAAAGTATGCGCTGGGATTCTCTCTATAGATCCCAGGATCTCCTGATGTTTTACACTTACGGAAAACTCCCGGGAAATCCTGGATTGTATTATATCATAGTATAGACTTTATTAAATTAGTGGATAAATACATAATGAAGAATCCCTCTACTTAAAGTTATTAAGGTGTATGCTTTGGAAATAATGCAGTATATGTATTGAAACCCTACGAAGCACCCAAATGTTCTGAATAAATGAACGTAACTACGGCAGTATACTTCCTTGCTCCTTTTATCTTTAGGTGCCCCAAAGACACGAGCATCATATACTATATGCTATTTATTGATACATGGAAAAAAGAATTTTAGGTTCTAGAAATGGATCTAAAAAACCCACTCATTATGTATGCGTCGGATAAATGATTTCTCAACTGTTCCATATTTGTACAAATGTTCAGTAATTGGTTTGTCATTAGCGTTCCTGGAAAATGAGAAACCCCAACTATCACCAATATTAATTTGCATTTGAGCCTCAAAAATAATGGATGTTTCATTAAATTAAAGATTAAATACATATTGAAGAATCACTTGGCTTAAAGTTTGTAGGATTTACGCATTGCAAAAATTATGATTTATACATTGACAATGAATGATACACAATTAAATATCAACATGTTCTGAATGTTGAAACTTTACAACAATGTATGCATATAGGTCCCTTTTCTCTTTTTATAGGTACCCTACAGGCTAAAGTCTACACATGCATCATATATGTTATGTAATATATTGATACTTTGAGAAAGAAAATAGAAGCTAGGAATCGACCTAAAAATGTTTTAGTTAAATGATTTCTAAACTGTTCCATATCAGCACAAATGTTTAGCATTTGGGATGACATACCTATGTGTTTCTGAGACATTTGAAATGTTATATACTTTTAATATAAAGCGTTACATGGATTCGTGTGATCCACAAGTTGTCTTTTATCTTACAAATCATATTTCACAATATGTAACTCCGCATAAATTTAGTTCCAGATCATTTATAATTTATTTTTTATTCTTTTTTCTTGCAAATTGAGTTACTTAACTTTCCAAGGGAGGGAGCATGAACCAATTTTGAATCATTTGAATAATGTATTCTCGGAATGTATTATTTATTTTTCAAGTATGAAAATATATACTTAGATTTTATAGTGTCTACACCTGGGATTCCGGAATTTTAAAAAAAAATAATATTTTCAAGATATTTGGCTAAAAGTCATTTCCCAAAAAGGACCATCTAGGCACTCCAATTTGATAGAAAAATCAGTAAAATTTTTTACTGAAATTTCAAATTATGAAAGCATCATTTATCTTTTCATATTTTGAACATTATAATTATTGATAATCACCGAATAAGAACTTGGAACTCGGTTCGTATTTAAGCTTAATTAAATAGCGACTTTAAATTCGTTTCAAATTTGAAGTGAAAGAATTCACAACACTTGACTCGAACACGTAAAAAATGAACATTTTTGACGTATTTAATAAATAGTATATTTGACCATCAAGATACTAAATTTAAATTTGATGTAGATAATACAAATGATCAATAAAAGTATTGATTATTTTGGTTGTTTGACAGTTTTTCACAGTTTTTTTTTAATGTTCGAATGGGAACTGTTTTTTTCTCGTCATTCTTTAAATTCATTAATCTTTGTTCATGGTGCTGTTTTTTCTATATATATGAGGACATGATTCTACAAAAAAAAATCTCCAGCATATCACGAGCTCATCCTTTGTTTTGACGAAAATCCTATTTTTTCGTCAAATGCCTTTTGTTTATTTATTATAATATTTTATGTTTCCATTTGACAAATGTTTAAAATAATTTATTTGTATATTTATTGTTATTGAGGTCCACTCCTAGTTCAAGGAGAGGTCTTCATATACTATTAAATCTTTAAGTAGGAACCTTCATACAAATGTTTCACTAGTGATGTAAAATAATTGAGCAATGAACAAGGAATGGATGGGTCCAAGGAACTTGGTTACTTCGACACTATCCCTTGGACCCTTTTAACATTCAATGGATGTGTGTCTCATAAATTAATTATTTATTTTTGAATATTTGTAGGTTCTACACCAAAGTACTATGAATGACCCTAATAAATCTATAATATAAGCATCTTCACAGTCCAACTTATTATAGGATATAATCGAAGGAATGGAGTGAGGAAATGTGGATAAATAATAGGTAGATGTCAAAAGGTTACGTAGACTTCAAATAGGTAAGTAACACTAATATAAACATCAGTGCAGTTTTTTTTTTTGTTTTTTTTTTGTTAAGGTGACAAATGTCGAACACCATTAACATATCGTACACTGAATGAATGTAAAATGATGGAGCTTATGCAAATTTTGGTCATTTGAAGGCTTGTTTATTAATTAAATTCATTTTTCATGCGTAAAGTGTTTTTTGTTTTGTTATGTTACTCGTTCCATGGGTTGGATGGAACATCTTCACATGCAAGTGATGCCTCTTGAATCTGTAATTAGCCCTCTTGAGCCTATACAATGAAATAAAGTCCTCAAAGTAAAATTCATTGTTTTTCATAGGTGAACTCTTTGTATGAATTTGTATTACATCAACAAACTCAAAGTACTGCGGCACACCATTTTAATGCTACATACATAGACATGAATAGAACATTGTCCAGGGATAAAGTGATTAAAGGTCATTTGACCTCATCCAAGCCCCCTAAATTGACCTGAAACTTTGGAATTCAATTTCAACCTCAAATTCGGCCAAATCAACCTTCAAAATTTGTCTTCAATGACTTTGAGCAACCTTGAGTCAAGCTACCTTTAGTTAACCGTGATGGGCGTTTAAACAAACCAAAGAACAAACAAAGGGACTCGCTCTCTATATAGCTATTTGCATATAGATATATTCAGGCTTGTAATTAAACTAGATGCTTATATATATTTAGTTCAAGGAGAGTATCTTCATTGTAACTCGCAACCTTTCCTTTTCAAAAAGATGAAGGAAAGCAGCCCAAAATCACTTGCTAGATGATAGACAGTTGACACATTATTACATTTCTTAATTAATTGTAGGTATAAAAAAAGCTTTGCAAAATATAATTTAAATTTATGAGTGCTGAACAATTGTAATAACTTTTGTTTCTTTAAATTTGATAATAATAATATAAAAAAACAGATTTATTACGTCCCAGAACATCTTCTTAAAAAATATATACGTTATATATATGTGTATATAAGTATATTGCTCTGCTGGAAGTGTTCTATGCCTAGAAAAAAAATAATTGTTTAGATAAATAATTACATTGTTTAAATGCAAAAGATGGTTATTTTTTATTGCTTTATTTTTTTCAGGAAAGGTGTTTGCTGAATTGGATATTATGAAAGGAGGTGAAATTAAAATCGAAATCAAAGGGAGCGTTTATAATTATTGGAAACGAAACGTTCTCAAACTTTCAATTCAAATATTCAAAAATTATTTTTTTTTTTCTAAAACAAGATACCAAATTTTCCCTTCTAAAAAAAATAGATATTCCAAACTTTCAAAGGGTTTTTGATGCTATCAAAATTGTAAGCCTTCTCAGGAAAGGATATCAGTATGTATATATTTTACGGAACATACAATTTAAATATTATTATTCGCTTCTCCTCACTCTTTCCGTGCTCAGGACACAATGGTATTCCCGAAACCTTCTATGATTTTTTATCAGTAGTTGATTTGTCCCCGTATTAGGGTTTTGAGAAGTTGATTTGTTGAACTCAAGCTATGGTTATATTATAGTAAGTAGAACACCGGAACTCAATATCCTCAGTACTCGACACATTCAGAGTTTGAAACAAGATGTCGTGAGAGCCTTTCCTTTGAGCTTGAACACAACTTCTGAATCGGACTTGATTCACGTGATTATTAAAGAATAAAATACAGTTTGGAGTTTGGACACAATCCTGCTAGGTGGTATTAATTCGGAACTCCAACGCATCGCTTCTCGATGCTCCTTCTGTAGCAAATTATCATTCTACACTGTAGCCCCAGCATACTGTACCTAGTTGTTGGCTAAATACTAACATAATTTGGCTCGAATTTTCCTTTCTTTTTTTGAAAATAAAAGATTCAGAGATGCAATAAAGATGTCTCTGTGATGTAACATGTGATTTCATAGGGGGTACAAACTGTTGGAGTTGCGTGAATATTTATCTATCTACATAGGCCATGTGTTAACGGATTCTACATACATAATTTCGGTCTTTCCTTAATAATAAGCTATGGTAATCGTCTCTTATATATGTACATACATTCATGTCAAATCTGTTATTATTATTTTTTTTCCGTTTCTGAGACTCCCAGTAATAATATCATAATTATTATTATTATCTTTATTATGTGTTAGATCCTCTTGGCAAGGGAAAAAATATGAAGACGTATAATTTTTTTTCTCGAGTTTTTTTTTTTTTTTTTTTAAGTTTTTATATACCACTATATGAACAGAAGATGACTTTTTTGTATCAAGCATCCACCTATATCATTATCATTTTAGAAAAGATGTTAATGAACATACTTAATTAATTATCATGAGTACTTTGTTTTTTGACTTAATGTACATATATGTATATTTTTGTAAAAACACCTGCAAAGTATATGTAGACACTAGCAAGGAATGATCAGGTGAGTTGAAAATTTTGTATGTTTGGTACATTATTTATAAGTAATCAAGAGCGAAAAAAATTTTGTTTCGTGGTTTGATTTTGATTATATTTTATGAATGCAACCTGGAATAAAAAAAACTAAATACACATATGTTAGATACTAATTCAATAAATAAGTTTTTAGACCATCGTTCCTAAAACTATGGATCGGAAGTATAAGAATATACATATTATGGAAAAACTCCGAGGAAAGTGGCTCTACATAATCCAACTCCTCATTAAAACCTAGCCTCATTCCTATGTACATGTATGTATATGCAGTAGAATCCCGTAAATCCATCGACTCAGTACTTGACATATTCAAAGTTCGACTCAAAATGTCTTGACAACTTTGACTCTGAGCTCAAACAAAACTTTGGAACTCTTTTGATTTTTGAAACGCAAAAAACTAGACGTTGATTTGGAGCTTGACTTCATTGTTTCTCGATGTTTTCGTTTCCGGAATAAACTGTTTTTATATTATTTTACAAACTATTACATTAGCAGTGGACATGTAGGTATTACCTTTTCAAATTGATTTCCTTGAGATGATCTTTAACGACAAGACTCAAGCATACATAGAAAAGTCGTCTAGAGTAAGTAATGAAGAATAAAAAAAAATGTTTTGTGGTTTGAGTTTGACTATCTTATCAATGCACCTTGTGATAAAAAAAAAAGTTATAGAAGCATCGCTATATGTATGTAGACACCCATACAATGAGAATCATTTGTATGCAGACATAGTTGATTTATTGATTAGTCACATCATTAAAACCATTTGGTGGTTCATTTGATCAGCCCTTAAGACTTCATGAGTACTTGGAAGCAAAGTACAAATTGTCTATATGTATGTATATAGAAAAAGAAAAAAAATCCTCAAAATGATGGATGAACATTTAAAGTGCAAATATTCTGTACCCTTAATTTTTATTCTTATTTTTCATCATCAATTATTAGTAGTCAGTTGTTTGTATCTTTATGTAAATGTGTTTGTATCTATTATCTTAGCTACATATATACTTAAAACTCAAATTTAGAGGTCACTGACGTCTATAGTCATTAAAGAAGGACTCTATCTATTGATGAATGCGAATGGAGTTTTCTAATAAAGTTTATAAATAGTAATGTTGGAATATTTAGGACTTCTATGCAAAAAGGCTTTGAAATGGCAGAAGGGATTCTTTTGTACCCGGAATGGATACATAGTTACGTGTCCTTGTTGTTTTTGGGTAGTTTGTTTAAATTTGCTCATTTGCACATTTTATGACGAAATAAAATTCTTATAAAGGGAATTCAATAATGGAAAATGGATCGATAAGGTCTACAATAGTTGGGGTCAACCAATAATTTATACACCAAAAGTGTCGTATTGTAAGAATAATTATAAATACGAGGATGAGTAAGATGCTCTAGCCAAGTGACTATGTAAATAAAAATGCAAATATTACACGGAAATTTATGGGTGCGGATCCTATGTATGTAGTTTCAAAATTTAGATATTTGCAGAAGTGGATATTTATAAAATGAGGAAAATTCGTGTATACAAAGTCGAATTTGAGTACTATACTAAACTGAGTCTTAAAAATGGTTCACTGTACCAAAGACTTTAGTCATTCTTGTTTTTGTACAATCTTTTATGAAGATCAACTTTTTATATCCTCATAACTTCAGCTACACCGTAGTGCTGTTCATCCGAATTGTTCAGAAATTATGACTGACCCAGAGCTTTTTTCTTTAAAAAATAACTTTGATTTCATTCGATGCTAATCATTAAAATGCTTAGCCTTAAGAAGTTAGATGAGACATAATTGGAAAGGGACAATAACATACAAACTTTAAAAATGTGTGGAAGTTCTATTTTTTGATGTTTTTTCCAATTTATTTTTATTGATTTGATACAAGAAAAATCGTTATTTAGTTCAAAATCAAAATTTATAACATCGCCCCCCCCCCTCCTTGATGCAATGCACATGTTCCCAGTTTTTTCCAATTTTTTGTTAAAAAATAACTGCTGAGTTTAGATAGGCTATTAAAATTAAAATCGAATGGTTGATTTTCTTGAATAATAGGTTAAGTATCTCGAGAAATAAACCACATATTCTCAAAATTATCAAAAGAATACTGTCTGGAACATTCATTCAGACTTTTCAATTACACCAACCTTTCCCTAAATTTCATTTTGGTCATCATCTTTCAGATATTTAAAAAAGCTGTTCCTGAATGGACACCTATCTCAAACACTAATTAATATTTTGACGAGTAATTTCACACAAATGTCAGTGATAGTAGTGTCAACTTAAAACAAAAACATTTATCCCCATCAGAATTCCAAGAAAAATTAAATTCAAATTTCCCGGTATTTTTATTGCTTATTCAAACGGTTCTATCATTTTTTGTTCACCACAGACATTTTTGCTGCAAATATATCAAAGAATATAAAATTTGTAAAAAAAACAAAAAAATAGTACCATTGAAGTGGACCTCAGCAAATATATGTAGGCGTACAGAAAAGTAAAAAAAAAATAATATTTCAAAATAATTTATATTGACTCAGAAAAGGACGTTATGCGTATGAAATTCCTTCCGTAACAAAATAATAATATTCAATCTGACTCAAAAGTTATTGCATCAGTATATTTTGAAATGTGATTAGTTGCTTCATTTTGAAGTACTCTAGAAATAACACAACCCCTATTCAAATTGGGATTTTGTTGCCTAAAGTAAACACAAATACAATATTTTTCAATATAGGTTGAGTCATACTTAAGCAGACTTAAATTAACTTGGGTTTGGCTCAAACTTGACTTACGCTCTCGACTTCGGTGAACATTTATTGCTCTATATCCTTTTAATATTTACCTTTGTGCTATTCTCTCCATAAAGTATTATGCATATAAATCAAGTTAAGGTAGAACTGACCTCTGTTGGAAACTCCAAGGATGTGAATCGTGCAGCAATTCATGAGTCGATGAATAAAATAAATACATAATGTATAAAATAACTATCTGGGGAGATTTTTTATTTTGGTTCATTTTATTTATGTGAAAAAGTGTGTGTCCTCGACCTTATTTTTTGACCTTAATTATCTCAAAATATATCTTTTTCCTTCTTCTTCTTCTTAAAATAACAACCAAAAGCTAAGCTATAACTTTATAGCGTCATTTCTTTTTTCTTTTTTTTTTCTTTTTTGAGTTTAAGTACTTAATCTACATCACGTGTAAGAAACAATTAAAAATCTTAAAGGTCTTTTTACAGCACTCATTTATGGATGGATTAAAACCCCTTTAAAAAAACTGCTATTTCACTTCCCTTTTCCATAGTGTGTCAAGTTCTTTAAGAGACCATTTTAATATTACTCAAAATACTTGCCAAAAAGAGAAGGCGGGCTCTATATAAGTATAGGAAAGCCTTGAGTGTTGAATAGATGAGTATCTTACATAATATGTATGGAGATCCATTGGAAATATCTGCAGTGATGCATCAATTGTATATCTTTATTATTTTGGACAAGATTCTTCTTTGAGTGGATTATGTATGTACAGTCCATGTGCATCCTTTTGACTTTAGTAAAGAACACGGACTCCATAATAATGGCTATATATCATAGGTACATACATATTGAGAAACATTCAATCTTTCTAGCGTTTTCTTTCTTTTTTTCTTTCTTTTCTTTTTTCTTCTTCTCATTATAAATTTATTTTTGAAGCTCCTGCTTTAATGAGTATTTAACAAAACTTATTACTCATGTAGATATAATTTCCCAAATTAATGAACACCCCGGTCACTCTTCGTTTATTAGATGTATATCATTCCATAGAACAAAGTTTAATAAACGGTACTTAATTAAATAATAATAGAATTTCAACTATTTGGATGCTATGTACTTTTTTGAATGCCTTTTGGTACCCCTGCAGATGAATGAATGGTTTTGATGATAGAAATAGGCTCAAGGGCTTTGCGGTAAGGGAGGCCAACAA
The DNA here is from genome assembly GCA_963680855.1 of Lepeophtheirus nordmannii. Classification (NCBI taxonomy): domain Eukaryota; kingdom Metazoa; phylum Arthropoda; class Copepoda; order Siphonostomatoida; family Caligidae; genus Lepeophtheirus; species Lepeophtheirus nordmannii. Next base: position 18,432,446 of record OY804521.1, on the reverse strand, counting down.
CAGACTGCTTTTTTAGAATTTACAAGTAATTTGGAAAATAGCTATTACTAAAAATATGCTTGTTTTTTTATATTTCCATAGGCCAAGCAAAAAGTTTCTTTCTTTCTTTGATACGCGCTTTCAAAAACAGGTTCCAATTCCTGCAAGTTGTATGCCATAGTCTTCAAACACACAAAATAGGCTATGATGTTACAGGAGTGATCTCACATTTGTTTCGAATAATATTTATTTTTATATGTAGGTATTTCAATTACCTCGAATAATCCAAATCATTGATCTCGAGAATATGTAAATAGGAAGAGTTAGCAGATAAATCCTAGATTTTAATTAAAACGGTCATAAAAATGAGAAACTGTCAAATAGAAAATCAGCATTAAAGTGGATATTATAATTCCTTTTCTCAGCTGAATTTATGACAATTCGATAAACATATAAGAGATTAGATCTAATGTTGACCCATGGAGGCCCATTTATGTTTGTTATACTCTATTGTGTGTATAAATGCAAAAAGCAACAATAAAATGTAATAGAATTTATTGAATGTCGATTTTCCCTTGCCCATGGTTGATTATCACCATGATTTAAATGACTTTATGGGTTTTGATTATTTCTATGGACGATAACAAGAACAACTAAAAAAAAAGGAAAGTAAATGGTTCCCTTATAGTACAGAGTTCCTACTTTGCATATAAATCACTAAAAATAAAAAGAATTTCAACATCTCATTTTAAACTTTTAAAAAAAAAAAAAAAAACACTCTCTCCAATGAGTGCATTTGTATTCAAGCCGAAGTTGATAAAGGAAAAATTGCAAAGAGAAATACATAACCATGTATTTGAATATTAATTTTTATGCACACACACAAAAAAAAGTGGTATGGTCCAAGTTGTTTGTTCAAGATAGTGAAAAACTTGGATATGCATACTTATGTTGAGTAATAACTTTTTGAAAAATATTGAAATCGCGAAATAAATCACAAAATAACTCTGTTTTTTTTTTTAAAGAATGATAATAAAACTTATATAGGATAGACAGATTAAACGTACATCAAAACTAAATTTTGCTCAAGTAACTAACTATTGCTTCCAGTAAAAATGCAATGAAATTAATATTTTTTCTAGAATAGGCCCTCTTATGCAGTATATCCCTTTAAGAAAGAAAGGTCAGCGTTACTCATGCCACCAAATATGAAAAGTTAGTTATCATTCATTCTTGAATAATTAAAAAAACCTAAATTTATTATGTTTTTTTTATAATTGCCTAAACCCACATCTCAGTATTATAAGTCCATATTTTAAATTGTACTAAATTTTGTAAAATATAAATTGGTTTATTTTTAATTGTAATTCTGAATTTTGTCATTTTCAAAATGAATAGCAGTGTTCCTCAGCCACAAGTCCGTGACAGTAACCAAAAAATAGATAAGAGAGTAGATTGGATATAAGCAACTGTATTCGTTCTTGTGGTCTACCTTTAGCTTATTTAAAAGGGATGAGTAAGAATGATGTTGTAGAAGTCGAGTAGAGAAGAGTAGACCTTGTGAGTCTTAGCAGGTCCACCAAAATGTAAAAACCTTACTTGAAGTTCCTTCCCAGTCCGGTCTGAGAAGATCAAAAAGTTGGGGACCTTGAAATTAAAACATTAAAATCGAATAGGTATAAAAACATGGTCTGATACAAAATAATAATAATAATAATAATAATCACATATTAATTAGTCGGATCAAATAACTACAAGAATCAGCTGTCATTACTTCTTTAAAGGATTCAAGGATAATTTGAAATAAAAACATAGTATGTATAGTAATAAATTTTAAAAAGTTAAATTTGGCTACAAAATAAACATACGTTTGAAAATGATAGATAAAATACGATTCTAGAAAAGTTCTTTGTACTCAATTCACCGACGAAAAGTTTAAAATGAGGAATATTATTAGATTCGGATTTTGATTTTTTTTTTCAATATGTTACACATTAATACTGATTCAGTATTTTTTTCATTATGAATCATTTTAATTATAATTACAAATTAAATTAAACTCTCCTGACGAATAGCTTAATATGTTGCAAATCTTCTTTCGGAGTCATTCAAAAGAGTCGGAATTTTGTTTTAGGTAATTTCAAATTTACAGCCTTATTTAACTTGTATAACTAGATATTTTTAAGTATCTATCATGCACATGGCTTTGATTTAGTTCTTTTGCATTTGATCTTTACAACTCTCTTTTTCCCGTCGTCTAATATATTTCCTCGAGACATACTCCTGATATCTAAATTTGGATTGTATTGAGGAAAACGGATGGATGTGACTCATAGCTTATGAGTCATGATATGAAAAGTAATTATACATGTATATAATATGTACATCATCCTGGAACTATCCCAGGCTTCAGTGATATAGTCTAAATTAATTTGGTTTGCATTGCTTATTAGTACAACTTCGTGATTTTAAGTAAAAAGGTCTCTTCAATTTCAAATTAATAGAAATATGATATTTTCAGCTTGAAATAAACCGTGCTAATTGAAAACGGATCCGCAATTAATTCTTTTATGGTGTTATACTAACACAATGGTTTCCCTTTCATCAAAGAACCTCCAATGTTTATTTATTAAAAAAAGTATACTATTGAATTAGGTACTAGTTCTCTTGAAGGGTTAAAGATTCCCTTATTTGGTTTGAGAGCATATTTTCTGGATTTAAAACCATTAGCAACAGTTTATACACATACAACTATAAACAATCTGTTTAAAGTCTTGTATACGTGTGTTTTGAAATGGATTAAGTTACATTCGATTTCATTATACATATCATTAAAGGGTCCATGCTATAGAATTTATAGATGGTATAAAAAAATGCTTGGAAGTAGGTATAAAACGAGATTGGTTTTTATGATGCGCGTATAATATCATTAAAAAAAATTAGGGAAAAATACTAGTCACGAAAATGCATGAGTGACTAAGTCTACGAAGCACCTTCCTACCTATGTATGTATGTAGGTACACACAATCAAATTATAATAAATAAATTACATATTATGTAGTCTCAATGATTACTATTATCTTGTCATAAAAGTCTCACATATTAAAATTATTTATTTAGAAGATGCTTCAAACCAGACTCGACTACTTACTTCTGAATCTATATACTTATGTGCATTACATAATACGTAGATAAATCTATTCATTGCTCATTGAAATGATTACATATTACAAATAAGGAATGACTGTTTTTATTTGTCCTCTCTTCCCGTTTTCTAATGCTGTTGATATCCTGAGCTAGAATGAATCACTTACCACTGGACACAAATAAAATTGATTTCGGACTCATACAAGTAGACACAAATTTCGGGCTTTTTATTTTTCTCTTTTTGAAAGAAAGTTTGAGAGGTTAGAAGAATTTAATGATGATCAAATGTAGGCCGATAGAAGATAATAAATACTCGACAAAATATAAATGTGATTAAGCATATAAGTCACTCCATGATTTTTATTTAACTTACAGTATAGCTAAATACATTTTTGAATGAATATTCTTTCAAAACAAGATCTGTCAGCGTTTGAAGCTCAGCCTAATTGTCTTTCCAAGCTCAGAGTGTATAAAAACCTTACTTTAAAGTTGTTTGCTATAATTTACTAAATATGATTACACTATTTTAAGCATGGGTACTCCCTCGTAACAGCTGAATGCCTTTACAATGTACCTGAGATGAGGTAGTGAGTTATTTAAATGTTCTAAGCATTGTAATCTTCGAAAAAATACAAAAGTTCACACAAAAAAAAAATCTACAAATTTATAAATTAAATAAATGTTAGTAGGTGAATCAGAAGTCTTCGGAATAACTTTGTTGGACTGATCTACTCTTTAAGTTAATAGCAGCGGTGAAGAACTGTTTTCTGCTTTTTGCATAAGTAAAATTGAGTAAAAGATACCATCTCAATTATTAAATAGGTCATAAGTTACGAAATATGAAGCTTGTTATGCTTAAACTTTAGAAGGTAAATGGGTAAGTGAATATTTATATTCGTTTTCAAGATTCAAGGGCCTACTGATGAAAAATTAATGTATAATTTAATCATGGAAAGTGTTTAGAAGATTAATTAAAGTGATATAAGTTATATAATGTATAATATACATATTTGATATCAATTTTAAAACAACTAATTATTATTATTAACTGTTGACCATAACTTTGTCTCTTTGTCAAACAACGCAATCTAGACATAGATAAATTTACTTCCATTTAAAATTAACAAAAAGGGAAGGGCATTCATAAATCCATTATTCAAATATAATCTATATTTAACCAATAATGGATGCTTAAAAAATACTATTCAGTCATACTATTATTGGTTTTTGTTTTTGCCATAAAACTACATAAAATATCTGAAATTTCAAACAAAAACACGTCAATATTGGGAGAATCACCTTAATTATTAGACACAAATAGCCTTGGGATTCATTTGAGCCAATTTTTTCTTCATAACCCATTAAAATTGACCACGTTCAATCAAATAGAATAAATTATCTTTTTAAATCGTAAAAATTTTCTGGTTTTTTATATTATTTTATGTATAGATTTTTCCCCATTTGAAATTGTTGGGTACAAAATCTCATGGGCACACCCTCAATGGTTTAAAAATCATTAAAACTCTTAGGTAATGTTTATTAAAAAGTGTAGAAATTCAGAACAGGGTAAGGCTGCACTAATGTCACGTGAACAACTTATTTTATTAAATTAAAATGGGACACACGTTCCTTTCTCATAAATAAGAGCTCCTCTGCCAAAAAAAATCACATCAAATTATCTAATGGTCGAGTGACGTTCATACACATTGAATAATGACTGACCATACTTTTATTTATAGACTATTTGAACAGAAGGGCTGATTTTAATTAATAAGTAAAATGACTATAGAAAAGCAATTTTCATACACGTCTCTTGGGACGGCACTTTTGGGATGCGAGACATATGGTACTATTGAATTAATACCCTTGTTAATATTAGTTCCTATAATATTATTATTTGAGGAATATATTACTTATATTACTGCAATAATGAGGAGAAACTTCAATATTTAATCAATATTATTAGAGGAAGAGCCTCATAATTGGAGTTGAAGGAGTCGCATGTTTTTAAGTGGAGTGGGAGTCGGATCTAGTTGAATTTACATAATTTCAAAATGTAGGAGTCGAATTAATTAAATAATTAATCTTTTAACTCGACACAACCGTTGGTAATGTCATGTTATGCTATTCTAAAATTGTTAAGCCTACGCCAATTGCTGTCAGTTTTTGAGGAGCTGAAAACTTTTAATGTACTACAATGAGCAAAAAATACCGGGAAATTTGAATTTAATTTCCAATTATTCCAATAGGGATAAATGTTTTTGCTTTTAAGTTGGCATCACTGTCATAAACATTTGTGCTAAATTATCCGTCAAAATATTAATTAGTATTTAAGATACACGCTCTTTCGTGAACAGCTACAATCGAATTTTCCGTTTTTTTTTAAATCTCTTAAAGATGATGGCTGAAATGCAATTGAGAGAAATGTTGTGAAAACCAAAAAAGTTGAAAATAAATATTCAAGACTTTATTCTTTTTAAATTTTGAGAATCTTTTATTTATTTCTTGAGATACATAACAAACTTTACTCTTTGTAACTGTTTTGAAAATTGGAAAAAGGTTGGCACATGTGCATTGAGGGGGGGGGGATGAAATGAATTTTGAAGGGTAAAATAAAGATTTTTTGATTCCCGATATTTTTTGTACATAGTAGTAGGTATTCCTGGAGTTCAAATTAGATTCAGAGTGGGATAATTTTATATATTTGGGTAAGAGTCACAAAATATTCTTCCAGCTTCAGAAACTTAGGATCTCATTACTTCCAGGGGGATAACTTTAGTTATGAATGTTAGATTACTATAACTTTAAAGTTATTTGAAACAAAAACAAATGCAAGTAAATCAACTGACCTATGTGCTAAAAATCAATGATTCATCCTGCTGAATTAAATAGGTAGCCATTAAACAGAGAGAGAGAAAAAAAAAATAGCATAGGAGTTAAAATACTACTATTATTTCAATGCTTCATCAAAAATCTGCAAAGCAATAAAAACTTTTATGTGTCTTCTTGTTGTTGCATAGATTTAATCTATAATGTACGTTATTTAACATTTAACTTCGTTACAGGTTGAATGACGTATTCTCTGATGATTCATGTATGACAAAGAGAAGATCACCATAATATCTCATCTTAAAATATCTAGTATTTTATTTTTTTACGTCATGTCAATTGACAAATGCATATTCATTGCTGTAAAAGGAGTCTGTGTAGAGATACAGGGGGAAAGACACACTTTATCATTTAATTGAATTAACTTTTTTCCCTTTGGAATCAATTTGATGATGAATTAGTTTAAGAGAGAGTTTGTGTTTTTGCAGCCTTATGAGGGTCATATCTAATAAGATAGACTAATGTATTATATTTTCATCCATTTGTTCAATGAGTCATTAAGGAAGCTGACGGCCCCCATCAATAATACCTAGAACATAACATATGCAAATCTTAATTACTATTCAAACTTGAATAATTATAATCCATCACTTTTATGGCTTTACTCATCCTTCAGATCGGGATTGGGTCCATATATCTATATACAATCTACATGACTACTCCATGCGTACAATATACATACATAGTCTGAGTCCATATTATCTTCTTTAAAAAAACCCTTGAAGGTACAAAAGATACCTATAAAGTAAGAGCAATGAAATGCTAGGATAGCGTGTTTATAATAAATTTATAAGGATTTCAGGTTTGACAAATTATCTTTTTTTCATAAAATATTAATTGAGGGAATTTGTGTCTCTTTCCGGAATTCATTTTTATTTCACATAGGTACCTAATTATTATTATTATTATTATTATTATATGTACATATTTTTATTTTCATTAATTCATTTTTCGATTTAGATAAAGAGTTGGGTTTTGTTTTTTTTTGTTTTGTTTTTTTAAACTTAAGTGTGTTTGTTTATCTTTTCAATCATGCTTTTTGCAAATTGTTCGCAAAGTAATTAAGACTCAAACCAAAATCCAGTTTTTATCACCATCATACAAAGCCCAAAAGTAAAATAAAAAACAAAAAGGAGTAATTTGTATTAAGGTATCTAAGTATCTGGGTATAGATATGCATACTTCCATTTACAAATATTGTTAACTTTAACATCAACTACCTTACATATATATATAGACAGAGAATCATCAAGTCCAGTTAGAATTTATACGTTTAATCCATTGTTTTTCTTTAAAATTAAAAATAAGTAGAAGGGGATGAAAAAAAAAGAAGGTTTAATTAAAAAAAAAGCATGTTTTGAGCATGTAAAGGCAATAAGCTACATACATTATATATGCATATTTAGTTCATGTTCATGATTAAATAAACTCAACCTACTTGCGAAAAAAACAAAACAAATTAAGTAGAATGCAATTTAAATTATCTTTTATATGAATATAGTTTGAGTTAGAGATAAAAAGGAATTGTTATGAATATCTCTGCAATAATAATAATAATAATAATAATAATTAGCTAATATTGAATTTAGAGTAACGATATTTCTTTAATCAGAAAAAGAATATATTATTATTAAAGGACGTTATAATTCCACTTGTATTTACTGAAAGAATCTGTCGTGCCCCTGCAGAAAGAGTTTTTTTTATTGTCCACTCAAAATCATTAAATTCAAATGAAGGACAGAAAAAATGTATTTTAAAGATTTGCTCTTATAGTGCGTAATGTATAGTTTTTGCATACAAAGGTAACAAAAACTAAAAAGTATGCCTACACCAGGTGCGTTGTAACCCATAGGGATCGTTACTTCTTATTATTTTTTGAAAAAATAAGGTTTTGTGATCTAGTCTTGACCCAGGCACTGGCTGGATAGTTGTGTTTCAAAAAGATGATAAAATAAATTTTTTATTTGAAAATATTTATTTTGGTCATCATTGATGGTTAGATAGTCGGAAATTTTTATTACATATTTTAGCTTGTAGCCGTCATTTATGTGGTTCTCTTTAACTGTTTGATTAATGTCTATTTAAATAGAAGAGATACTAATAGATTTATAAGACTTAACTTGAGTTCAACTAATTAACATCCATAAAAAATAGGACGGATGACGAAATACATAGGAATTGTTGATATTTAGTCTGAGATATCATTGTATGTACGTAATTATTAATTTAAGCTCTTTAGAATTCATATTACCTAGAGTCAGCAACTTATAAGAGTCAACTGAATGGAACATTGTACGTATTGTATATTATTTTACCCCATAAACCTCGTGTTTATTATTGTTCTAATACAATGATACCTTCACTTCCTCTCTCAACCTTTCATCTATAAAGAGAAAGGGAAAAGTCCAGAAATTACGCGTAATACCTTTGATCCTTGGTCAATTATTTTATTATTCTGTAATGTTAGACTATTTTTTTAGTGTTTTGATATATTCAAAATATAACAAAATTAAGTTTGAGTTCAATAGTTAAATGACTAAAATACATACCTACTGATAAAAGACAAATTTAATGAATTGTTGACGTTTTAATGACAGTATCATTGTGATCTCACAATGTGTTCTTGATTGTATCTCTCATCACATCCTTAAAAATGCACAAGAAAAAAGGCCCAAAAATAACTTGTATTCTTCCCAACTTTTGGATTATTCCGTATAATTTTGCTGTACTCAGATCTACTCATGATTTAAATAACATTATATTCGAGACCCAAAAATCTACATCTAAAATAAGAATTAAAGAATTTCCACATACATTTTCTGTGGATTTTGTTAAAAATGTATAATTTAATCTATAATATAGTTAAAATATTCTTCGTGTATTAATACTATTTTAAATGTAGAGGTGTCTCCTCCCAACAGCAGTAATGGATTTTCTCTCTCTCCCAATCATAGACCAGACAGCTGTTTTTAATAAGAGTCTTTATTGAATAGACAATAGTGCCAAAAGTCTTGCTCCTACCTTATCCTTGCCATCTACAAAAGTCCCATCCCTGCCATCAAAAGGAAGGAGGAGTAGGCAAGTCAACATCTAATAAAAAATTCATTCATGTCAAAGCTATGGAACAAAATCATGAAACAATGATCATTTAAATCCTTTTTCTCAAAATTAACTTGGCTATGAGACAACTTTTTGTCCACGAGGGGAGCTGAAGGTATCATGCGTTACAATATAGCAGCATCCATGAATTTACCTTGTAAATTCAATTAAAACAAGGTGAATTCTGCAAAAGGAAGATCAAAATAAGTAAGAAAGTATATATGTATACCTTCAAAGTAACATCTTGTGGGGAGGGTGATAAGTTTTTTCGATTCCTGGAAGTCTCGACACTTTGTTTCATAGTTTTGATTCATGTTAGCATAATAATGCTGTTATATGTTTGAATTACTAATATAAAACAGGGGGGGGGGGGAATATTACAGTGCTTAATGCTGTTATGAAGTCAACTCTAATCATAAATCAATTTAACTTTCATTCGTACATATTACCTACGAATGCACCTCAAATTAAATAATGGCGTCATTTTTTTATTTTGTCTTAAGGGGTATAAAATATGCAGAAATTTTATTTGACAAATTATATGTATGTATAATAGCGAACCTTTTTGAGTAAACCTTGATTCAAAATTTTACCTTTTTTCCTACTCAACACCCCCCCCCCCCCCAACCTCCATAAAAAATTTCCTGAAATTATCTCTTCCTTAGGCATATTATAATTAATATTTGCAATGAGAGTCAAATACTTTTTAGGACTTTGTAGCATGTTTCTAGGTAGTTTCACATTCGACAACTTTAGGGCATTTGAATAAATGGCATATATCCGCATAATAATACCATTGAATAATATTAATTATAATTAATTACACGTTTATCATTGATATATGGAAATAAATTTTTTTTTATTTCTTATTTACCGTTTTTCAACAGAAAAACATGTAGGGGAAGGTAGGGAGAGTTGATCCTCCCTCACACTAGCTCTTTATATTGAATATTTTTATAAGTAAATTCACTTATTTATAGATAATTTTTGTATTCCTTTATTTTGCATCATATTGAGAAGGATAAAATGTTGGTTAAACTATTAGGATTTCATGTAAAAACACATTGATGGAACTAAAAAGGTATAATTATGTTAAAACTTCACTTTGGTCTTGAAATGGTACATATTGGAATGTATCAACACTTCCTACCAGGTTGGAGATTTGATAACACTTGATGAATTCTTTTAACGGCCTCTATCTCGACCACGTTGATAACCTTAATAAAATTCCTAGTTTGAAAATAAAAAAAGTTTTAAAGATTTTTGGGGGAGCTCGTCCTATAAGTATAAATTAAAGCCATCAATGAAGTTTAAGACTTTTCCGTTGTTTTCAATAACTATATAATTCAGCAATGACCCTTCATCATCAACACTGTGAAAACGTCCTTTAAGTAAATGAGTTCGAATAAAGAACATCCCGTACGAGTTCATATCAATATCTAAAGGGATCCCTGCATGATCTAACAAGTTGGCTTTAAAATACAATAGATATGCCTCTCCTGATTGTGAGTATGCACATAAATGAGTTGGTAAAACAGAGTCATTGCTATGAAAATCGGGCCTTTTTAAATTCAATTTTGATGTTGTATGACGTCACGTTTCCATCTTACTTATTTCCATGGCAATGACGGGATACGCTCATTTTAAAAATTAAGAAAGGGGTTTTATTTACTTTACTATCGATTATAAATTTAAATGGATATCTCTGTGTAAAGGTCATTTCTACTTTACAATCGATGGCAGCGACTCTTCTAAGCATATCCATGCAATAATGGATTAGCTTCTTGTGATAAAAATGGATGAATGATGAATCCCTCAAGAGTATTTTTAGTTATACGTCTAAATATTTATTTAGAAATATGAAATAGTTGAATCTCACTCCCTCGTATGTGCTTTCCCTAAGCATCATTTCCTTAAACTTAAACTGAAGTGTCACGTTTTTTTTATTAGCAAATGACACAAAGCAAGCATCCCTTTTTTTCAAGCAATAACAATAAAAAGTTGCGTAACTATTTTGGTGTCATTTTACCAATGCTTACCCACCCCACATATGAGATGATTCTACACAAAGCATTGAATTAAAGTGGGACATCACAAGAATTTACCTGATTACTTCGAATAAAACAAGATGAATTCTGCGAAGGGAACACAAATATAAATATATACCAGGTCTATAGCTATGAAATGAGACTTTATTTTTTAATTTCTAACGTTTATTGTGAAAAAATGGTGACAAATTGAATCTTCAAAGTTATAGCCATAGATAGCAAAACATTTTTCCCATCTCTCAGACAATTTGTGGATGCTGTGCCAAAAAAAATTGGCCGCAAACCAATTGTGGAGCCATTTTTTGGCTTCTGTGTGAGAATTGAAGTGCTTCTCTTTTGATGCGTGACCCATCGATGCTAACAAGTGATAATCTCATGGCACCAAGTCTGATGAGTAAGGCACACGCACCAACGGTTCCCAATCATAGGTCTCCACCAATTCCTGGGTTGCTCTTGTTCGATGTGGCGGTGCATTGTCATCAAGAAAAACTACTTGGTGACACCGATTGGAATATTATGTGCGTTTTTAGCGCATACCACTGTTCAATCGGCCAATTGTCGTTGGTAACATGCACTATCAACTGTTTCACCGGGTTTTAACAACTCATACCAAATCATAACACGCTGATCCCAAAAAACACGCAACATTGTCTTGCGCACGAAGAGATCTGGAATGGCCGATGTTTTTGGCTTGTAGCCTGGTGGACCACACTGTGCTCTGCTTAGATAATGTCCACCTTAAGGTTCTACAAGCATTTGATGTGCTCCAGAAGCTTTTTTCTTCAAATGATAACAGAAAATCAACAAAGCCCACAAATCGTAGTTTGAAGGTACGAAATTCGACATTTGTAAGAAGGAACAAAAATGCGTTGTTGTATCCCAAACAATGAACTGAATATTGTTGCCAGATGATAGACAAAGAAAAAGAAAAGACATTTGGGATGGTTTAAAAATACTCCTAGCGACATTTGTTGCCTTATATGTGAAAGTATCATTTCATAGGTATACATATATCTTGTATTTATATATAAATTTATGTAATTCAAAAGTGACATCCTGTGGGGGAAATTATCATAGATAAGGAAGTTTATCATATCTAAGAGGTGTACAACACCACTTTGTACTATAGCTTTGGTTCCATCTTATTTAATCCTCCTCCTCTTCTTAGGTAATTTCCAAAGTACCTAAGAAGTTTCTATGCAAATTAGATAATAATTATTAGCTTTAAGAATGGATATAGTCAAGCGTCTAGTGTAATAACTAAGCACATATGTACAGGAATTACTCTAAATCTCCTAATAAAGTTGTTTTCTCTCTACTAAGCCTTGGGAGTAGGCCCCAAATAATATATTTTCGTTGTCCATTCCACACATTCCACGGAATAAAATATTATTTTATTGTACGCATACGTATATATATGTACACTGTAAATATATTTGTTATTTTTATCCGATTAGATGGAATGGAATTAGAGGATAAATTAATGTGGGTTTATCATCTTGTTTCTTTCGTCTTGAATTATCGTCCTTTTATGTATATACATAATAAATACTGAAACTACATGCTTATTAAGTATATACGATTATAAATACGAGTATCTTATAAATTAGGAGAGAATTCACCACTTTCACGACCCTTCAGCCGTCATCCATGATCCAACATGGCAGACCAAGTCACACTAATATAATATCAAAATATATACTGTATTTTTTGTCAACTGTTTATTTTTATATTTATCTTTGTATTTTGCTCGTTGATTGGTTTGAGCTGCATTAGTAGTTGTTAAACTGTGAAGAGTTCTCTAGAATGAAATGAAGAACAATGAACTACCAACTGATTTTGGATATTTATTCAGTAAAAAAGAAGAATGGTTGCGAGAAATAATAAAAATACCTTCGCTTTTTGTCCACTAGAGACGCTGAGGAACGTATGAATTACTCTCTATATATATCTTCAATAATTACATTGTTAATTGAATTAACAGAATGAATACTGCTAAGGGAAGAAAATCATTTTTGACGTACCTAAAGTTAAGTATCTTTAAATTTGTTTCTTAGATAAAGGAATAAGCATAGATTTGATGTTTTGCTTGAAGTAGTTGGATTTGTCCTTGATGTCCATATGGATTTAGAACTTCATTGATCCTTAACGATTTTATTTTTTCATAAAGAGATGAAAAAAAAACAAAAAAAAAAACAGGATCCACATTTCAAAATATCCTTCTTATAAGATAGTAGAATGTTTTGTGTTTTATTTTTCAATATGCATTTAACTTATATCTATATACTAATATACCTAGATGACTCTTCAAATGAGTCTGGAAGGATATTTTTAGAATCGTTTGATCCTATTTGTGCTCACACACATGAGTTTGTTTCAGTGAAACTATGAAAAACTACACTTTTAAGCCGTTTAAAAGAAAGAGTACACCCGTGTCAATTCATATAGGTCCATATAGGACTATGAAGGTATATAGCTAAAAATATGTTTGAGAAGATAATCAAAAGGATTTAGGGATGATGGTAATTGGAATGACATTTATTCAGCTGCAACTTATTACCTACATACATATATTCATGTAGGCAATACCTTGGATTTTGAAGCACTTAATAGGTGGGGGCTACGAAGCGCCACATTCAATTGGGGCTGAATTTGGAGTTCCTTTCTCTTTCTCAGTTTGCAACCTATACATATTTTGTTGCTACACACCTCTACACACAAACTTTTTTCATTTTATACAAGAAATAAATTGATGTTCATACAATATATAGTAAAACATCGACATAAAACGCATAATTGAAGTGGCATAATCAGTTGGGCGCGATGAGGTCTTAGGCCTCTAGGGTCAAAAAATATAATCAAATCGATATAAGGTGCAATCAGATGCAACGAGTGCTGGATCCCAACTAGGGCTTTATATCGATGTTTTACTGTACTTATAATTTTTACTTGGGTTTTTACCTATTAAATTTTTTTTTGTGCAGGAAATTGCCATTCCTATGCCTCAAATCTAGTGAACGTTCTAACAGTATACTACATATATAGACGAGAAATTTCTGACGAAATTAGCATCGAATTTGAGATCTAAGTCAGCAATTTGAAGATAATATTAAAAAAAAAATTAAGAATATACAAATACATGTTATGGAGGTCAGGAGGTTTCTGGCTAGTTTTTACACCCGTTAAGAAATAATTTGGCAATTTACTGCAAGGTCAAAAAGACAACAAATATAAATGGTCTGTATTGCTTATTATATCATTAAAAATTAGGAAGTTTTTCTATTGTAAAAATATATAAATGGGGTGTAGCATGCAAACATCAAATTTGCAAATAATTACTACCTATATACCAACCACTACATATAATGATAATACCAACAGTAAGAACAAATATCAATATAGCTATAAAAAATATGCACAGCTGATAATATAATATGTAAAAAAATGAAAGCGAAAATTGGCATGGTAACTCAGACATTTTGTTGAATGTTTTATAGGAGAACAGTATCAGCTCTCATGACATTTTACTCTATCGGCTATTATCTTACCTTTTTACAGGGGAATATATAGGGATGGGCATTTTGTTGAGGATAGAGAGCATGGCTGCAATTACTATCTCATACCTTTACATTTTATTGGCTGATTGCTATTTGACAATATTCAATAATACAATGTATGTAACTGCATGAAACTGGAAGGATTGAAGTTAATTTGAATAGTCAGAAATCCAGGAAAAGGGGCACACTTTCTTAATAATCAGAAATTGAATTACTTTAATTGTAGCAAGATATTTTTTCAACGATGTAGAGAAGACTGAATTCAAATGGATTATGAAGGTAGTCGTACCAACTGATATTTTTTTTTTCTTCCTTAAACTCAACTTTGTCCTAACAATTTGCCCATGTCTAGCCAAACCTAAATCAACCCTGATACAGGTTCTCAACTAACGTTCCTTTGAAAAAAATACTCTTGCTGGGATTCCTGCATATTTATCGTCTCTATATAGATACAATTCAAAGGTTCTGAGGTCCGTCTATCCATGGTATTTTTAACTTCAGATAATGAAGAATGAAATAAACTTTTTTTTCCCCTTCTATCTATGGAATGAGCATCTCCTTTTGCAAAGCTTACTTTACGCTAAGATGTCATTTCATTTCTTTATTCTATCACCAATATCCATCGAATTCTTCCCCATGATCATAAATGCACACAAATCTTCTTGATTTATGTGACTATACAATAGTCACATAACAATCAACTAGTGCCTTTAGTTTTTTATTAATCTAAAACTAGAATATTTTCACAGCTACATTCAGATTGCAAATGATTCCTCTTCCTTTGTTCTCCTTTCCTTTGTGATCTTCATTGGTATTAGATAAAATGGGTTGTTTTTCATTATAGTTAACCTTGCATTATTATTTTCCTTGGAGTATTCTGGCTGATTTAGATCATAAATTACGAAATGCATTCGTCAAAGGAACATAATTCTTTGTTTACCATTCTTCCTATGAGAATTAAATGTATGGTTACATAAATGGAAATATATGTAAAAAATTATAAAATTAAAAGAGTTTTATGAAAATGCATGTTCCTTTGTGAGTAAGAACATTTCATAGTTTAGTTTGATTGATCATTTCTTTATTCCAAGAGGGAATCACCGACAGGTCGGTGTTTTGTCTCGAAATGGCACCAAAAGTTATAAAACTTGGGTTTAGTCACTCATCGTTGAAATTTTGAACTTACCTACTTCTTCGTATACTATAAAATATCGGGAATCAAAAACTTTTTATTTAAGCATCAAAATTCATTTCATCCCCCTCAAAAGTAGTAGTCCCCGCTGCAATGCAGAGATGCCAACGTTTTTTTCCATTTTTCAAAACAGTTACAAAATGTGTACTAAGTCAATAATTACAGAAAAATAACTGCTGAGTTTAGATATGCCATTAAAATTATAAATCGGATGGTCGGTTTCTATAGCAGTAATAGGTTATGTATCTCGAGAAATAAACTACAGATTCTCAAAATTTTAAAAAAACATTTATGTATTTAAACTTTTTTGGTTACACCAAAGTCATCATCTTTCAGACATTTAAAAAAACCAAAAATTCGATTTTAGCTGTTCACAAAAGGAAATGTATCTCAAGCACTAATGAATATTTTGACATATAATTTGGCACAGATGTCAATGACAGTAGTGCCAACTTAAAAACAAAAACATTTATTCCTATCAGAATCCCCCCACCCAAAAAAAAATCAAATTTCCTCGTATTTTTCTGCTTATAATATTATGTTACTCGGGCCTATTCATATTGCAAGTACTAGTAGAGTCTTTGCTCACAAGTCCTAATTCTAGAATATTTTTTTATATTTCTTAAATTGTTCTTAAATCTAGTTAAAGTCTTTAATTTTGGTTCGAATCTGCTGAAAGAAATACTTTAAGGAAATCCTATAATGACTCATCCTTATTGGAGGTATATATGCAACTAAAACACACATAGACCTGGTTTCTTTTCAATATTTGTCAAATATTGAAAAGAGAATACTGGGAAAAAGCTGGGATAAATTAAAGATTCATAGCGACAGGTGATTATGTTCTTTTTTCTTAACAAGACATCCAAAATTCTACCTTTATTAAACTATCGAATTCGAAACTAAAATCTGAGTCACTTAGATTTTAATAAAAAGAAAGATATTTATGTCAATTATTATCGATGTATTAGGCTGGAACTTGTCTAATAACATAATTTATGTCTGTTATATGTATTTAGATTATTTGATTTAACTCTGTTGTTTACGAATGCTCAAAAAAAAATGCTCTGGATTTCATAACCATATCTTTGGCATATTGTTCATATATGTGGTTCTTAATGGAGGTTACTAGTTAAAAATTGTCAGTTTGGACTTTTATATTTGTCAGTGGTTTTGATTTATCTCATGTCTGGGAATTAGGAAACAAAATGTATTTGGAGAAGATGTCTTAGGAATGGACTTTCAGCCACTTAAACAACCTGTATGACATATTGAAGGGAACTGAGTCTTCTTGTCAAATTCAGTATTTATCTTTGGCAACTTTATTGATCCGGGGGAGCAAATACGTCTCAAATATTTGAAGATAAACACTTCTCCACAAAATTATCCTTTCTGGTCTTACTGGTTGAATTTTGCTCTCTTTTTTTTTTTTCGGGGGATCACCTCTAAGGGTTCGTAGCTTTTATTTAGGCCCTTTCTGATAATTTATATGATCTAAATTGGCACGTAGTCAGCTAAAAATCCTCTTTTTTAATGATATTATAGTTGTTATTTACCCAAATTACCGTAATGGCGAACTGTTGCTGCTTCTCACTAAAAATATTTAGCTCCTACTTTGTCATTCTGCTTTCAGTTATATACAAAATTATAATGAAAGTCAGATAAACCATAGTGCATATTGTATTCCCACATCAAATATACCAAATATTAACAGTTCGAAATGTCGTCTTACACTTTCCATAGATTTTAAGTTTGGGTAGCTACATATCTCATCAATTAACCAAATTGTGAAACCAGATCAATTGAATAGATTTTAAAAATTGGTACATATGGTGAATTTTATAAATGGCAACATCAAAAATGGTATGTTTTGTTTATGTATGGTTAAACACATCAGAAGTAGGCTTTGTCTAAAAAAAAAAAAAACTTTGGTAATGTAGCACACGCATTTTTGCAAGTGATAGAAATATGGGTGGAGCAAGAAAGCGAATATAAATTAAAATTCATTAACCATACTATGTAAGTATATCTATTAAAAAATTGTGTTGTGCAATGATACGGATATGGATTTGATTCCAGATTTTTTTAAGTGTATTTTGACAAAATGAAATAAAAATATAATTTGAGTTCTATAATTGCCGACTTCCCTTACCTACATACATTATTTTACCAAAAAGGGTGGCTTTCACCTCGGAGACCATCTGCAGATAGGAGTTTTTGGTTTCAAAAAATATTAAAATATGGTAACTGATAACCAACCATCGTAAAGAAAAGATAATAATAATAATTGTTCTGCAAATAAATCATTATCGAATTTATTTTCCTTCCATGCATGATAACTTTTCATTCGAAGAACTTTAAAATTTAAACTGTTCAAAAAATTCATTCACTTTGAGATTTAAGGGTATTGAAATATTATAATAAGAATATGTCAGTTACCAAAAACGGCAGCTTTTTTCAGTCTGTACGACGCAATGTAGTAATATAGCCAGAATAACTGGTAGATTTGCTTCAAAACCTATGTGTTTGTCACGTAAAAAAAATTCAAGGGCTCAAAAATTTGGTTCAATGGTGCGTCCATGGTGTTTATTTGAATAGATCATTAATGTGCCAAGGGGTATCAAAGAGAAACATTGAAATACAATATTAATTCAAAAATGAAGTATAATTTCATATAATCAACGTGTTCAACTATTTTGATACATATAAAGTGCAGAAATTTGATAGCATTGTAAAAATAAAATGTAGAGACATAAATTCTCTTTGCCAGTATAATTCATTAAATAACTAAACATACTATAAATCATTTAAAAGGGATTTATCGTAGAGTTGAGTCAATTTTCATTTTAAATCGTTGTCCAGTCTGGTCAAGTCCTCACTGTAAATACATTATATAGGTTCCATAAGCTAAGAGAAATCGATTACATCTGGAATAGTATTTTTTCTCATTCTCATTAAAGTAAAAATATGATTATTCAACTAAATTTTAATTATTACTACAAGCTATCATTTTATATAATATATTAATTGATTTTATACTGAAGGCCAAGCAGTCAATGAAAATGGTGTCTCGTTGCACTTATTTTACTTTTATATACTCTAATTAAGGGATTAAGGCTTTGTAATATTAATGAGGATGCATAAAACTACATTTTGCGTGACCTGGTTTCGAAACCTGGTAAATTATACGTACCAATAAGTTAAATAAACAATTTAAATTGATTCAACTTTGATTATAAAGAGTAAAGTCCTGAAGATCAATTTTCGTTTTTTTTTACTGAACTCAGTTATAAATTTTGTCACTGACAATTGACTAATTAATAACAATTTGAAACAAGTTGAAATTACTTCAAATCTTATTACTATATATCCTTAGGGATCTGAGTGTATCATTTCCTATTAACATAACAGTAGTAACAAATTTTTACTCAAGTACGGAAATGATGTGGTCATGATAGTATTTATTTTTAACGCTGAATTGGAACTTTTATATTGGAGATGGTCAATTTTTTTTAAAAGTATTAACTAACAAGCAGAGAATAAAAATCTGTTTACTAGTATTACTCCAATATAGAATAATTCCCTCAGATCCCGAATAATTAGTAGCATGTCAAGATATTTAAATCAAGAAACAGTAAACTGATCTTGAAATTATCAATAATAAGATTATAAAAATACACTAATTTATTTTAAAATCTTTGGGGTGAATTTTCCTACAACCACAATTTGGTTCTTACATATATATGAAGAATAATAAATAATTAATTATTTGTGCATTAAGCACAATTTCATAAATAATTAATAAAAAAGCCTATGAGAGGATATTCTCGACATCTTGATTAAGCTCCAGAAAAAAATGCTTCCCTAGGTTCAATTAATATTAATTCCTCTAAGTTGTTTTTAAACTCTAATAACTTTTTTCATGTCCCTCCACATTCCCAAACCTCAGCAAATAAGTAAAGGTCGGACTCTGTTTTGACCAATCAGCATAAGAAACTACTTGGAATGCCTTATTTATTTAGCAAGCACATGAATCAGTATTTGAATGTATACATAGGCAGTAAGCATACAATGTACAAATAGATGCTAAAAGTAGAAGACTCCCAATAAATACATACATATTTGGAATAAGAAATTCCATTTGAATCTCTAATCAATTTAAACCAAATTAAAAACTCCTTTGACAATTTTTTTAATGCATTTTTATATCAATTCAGGGTTTTGATTAATTCAATGCAAAAGTTAAATAAAATTAATCGGCCTGAAATTAATGAAAAACAGGCTTTCTTCAATAATAATAAGAATAATAATAATAAGTAGAAGAAATAAAGATTGTGTTTTGCAAAGCTTCGTGAAGGAATTCCTTGAATTGATTTTTCATTTCATTGTAATACAAAACTTAATACATTTGATGAATCAATGGATATTAAATAAATTCAACAAAAGAAATATTTTATAGTCCAAAGAATAAAGAATAATAATGTAGCATTAAGAATATAATTGCATATAACTGTAGGTAACTAAATGATTTTTTAAAGATTTGTTAGTTCCTAACAGCATGACAGTAGAGATGACAAAAGAATAGGAGTTTAAAATTGTGATGTACATTCTTTTTGGCGAGTGTTTCATATAATAAACATAGATATACATATATAAATTGACCTGTTATTAGGTAAGTAGATTTTACCAAACCTTTCAAATCAATAATTATCTTTAATCTTCTTTGTTTTTAGAGACAAGTGATCCTCTTAAATACAAATGAGTATGCATTACTATATCAGGATACAAAATAAATTATTTAGTTATCCAACAGGAATGGGTTCTACTGATGGGAGAGCTGAAAGAATGAGATCACATAAAGTATAAGCAAAGATCCCTGAATTTAAGATTGCAATCTTGACAGACGCACATGATACAACGACAATACAAGCTTTGAGGCTTGGATTTTTATCCCATGATGAGGGATCATCTGTCCATCAACAACAACGAAGGCATTATTCATCCAAAGACAAGAAACGAAAATTGTAAATGAAAGGTTTGACTCTATCTAATAAGGAAGTCATGGATCTTTCATACAATCCTTATTATATGAAATGATTCTTGCTAATAAAAAAAACTCGATCAAATAGGGGACAAAGAAGGTTAGATATGCATCTACTACTTATTTGTCAATTCCTGAGGATATGCATTAATAACTAATTAAGTAATCAAATATACATAATTTATATGTACGAAGTTGAGTGATTGTTTAAAATCCTACTAATATAAAATTACACTCTGTATTTCTTTTATTTATTTTTTCAAGTTGTTGATTTTTTTTACTACTTACATAGCTATTAAATATAAAATCAGGGGAGATCCCCTGCCCCCCCCCCTCCAAAAAAAAACACCTTATTTTATATGTATCATTATATACTGTTGATTGGGTATAAAATGAGCCCTCAGTCTGTTTGACAGAATTTGGAATTCAACATAAGTTTAACAGATATTTTGCAAGAGAGCTGTGTACATATGTGTCAAGTCGACAAGAAAGTAAGTTTGTTTTCAAATATTGAAAAGGAGAAAATTCACTTTAAAGTTTTTTTACTTTATAAACATAACGGCCAAATATTTCGGAGTCATTTTAAAACCTATCACGTACGGTTTTTGCTAAAATGTCACTTTTAATTGAAAAACCAAGGATTATTGTCTATCCAATAAAACAATCGGATAAATGCTACGACTGAATATAGAGCCGATAGGGTCCCTGAAAGAACGTCCATTTTTTTCATAGCCTCAGAGATGTATTTAGTTGTAGTTTGCTAAAACCATTTCATTTATTTATGAACTATTAAGAATCCGTTGTCATGCTCACCATGAATCATAGTAATAGTAACAACATAGTCATAAATACCAGATGTTTTTTATTCATGATTATGACTGGGGTTTTTTCCCCTATAATACAGTTGCTACTATTGGAGTCATTATGTAATCAATTGAAATATGTTACACTATTAGTACAAACGAAAGAGAATGTCTTCATGAATTTGAGTGCAGTTATAACTCGTTTTTGAAATATTTTAGATAAACTTGGTTTCTTGTTGGCATGGCACATATATCATGTGAAAGATTTTTCTTGCTACAAATCTTGTATTACTCTAGTTGATGAATAAAATTACTATGCACTATGATCCTTCAATCCCTCAAAAGATGCACAAACAATAGTATTATATTCATTCGTGATTTTTTTAAGTTTTTGATACGTCAAAAATGAGATCTATTTATTAAAAATGACATTTAAAGATTTTGAGTTGTTTTTGTTTTCTGTGCAAAACTCATTTGACAATTTTTGTCAGATTTTATTGTTTTTTAATTATTATATATTATATGTACATGTATGCCCAAGTGATATGATGGGTTACAACTAGTTTGGTCAGTAGGTATCATTATTTATTTTTATTTTTTGGTTCTGTGTGTCGTTAAATAGAAATCTCCCACTCTTATTAGATGATATGTTGACTGGAACTTTAACGTCAATTGATAGACAAACATAGATGTACCTACAGGGATAAACATCATTTGATGTACATATATTTATTACTCATAACATTCTTTATCATTCAAAGTGATTAGAGATACATTTGGATGTTATTCAACTATGAAAATACATATATTTATAATTAATCTATATATATATATATATGTTTTTGAAATGGAACAGACATTCCTATAAGTTATAACCTTATTGAGTCTACTCATTAGGAGAAAGTCAATCATTTTTTTTTTTAATTATATTACATATTATATGAATGAATGAAAAGTTGATAAGGTGTTGGCTGGGTAGAAATACATATGTAATGCATTGGGTTGAAAGAGATTGAATGTGGTGTCGAGGGTTAACTGTAGGAGTATAGTTTTTTTTTATGAATAAAAAAAAAGATCAAACCTTGGAAATCAGTGACGAAGAGTCAGGGGAGGTGGCATGACCCCCTCGCAATGAATTATTTTATTCCTTGCCAATTTTAGGACTTGTAGTTATTAAGATATTTAAATATATATACAGCCAAATCTGGTCTTGCGGTCACCTGCGTTAAGCGTGGCACTGCACTAAGTGGTCATATCCAGTTCCCACACAGGAAATTTATAACATAAATGTACTGTATTAAGCGTGCCCCTGCAATCACCGGCCAGTGATCACCCAAAATAATGCGTACCAATACAGATGAATCTACTTCTAGAGTCTTTTTTTATTATTATTATTATTTACTGATTGTTAAATACAAAACTTCAGAAACTGTGCCCTAGGAATTGAAGAATTAATTATTCCAGATAATAAGTTATAATCCCGGTCACTCGGAGGTGGTCTGAGGAGTACTTACTATTCATATTTTTATACAAGTTCGACTGTGTATAATTCAGATCCTGTCGATACATGTATCGATATGCAATAAATAAAATATGCATGGTTGTACATAAATATATGTTTTTCCCCACATTTCTCTCTCTCTCCATCTGAGAATAAATAGGACAATTTAAAAAAAATCTAGGAATGCATTATCAAAATTAAACCAGTTTGTAATTGAAGGAAGAAAAATTAGTATGCTAAATACTGTCATTTAATTATAATCACAGATGACACATGTTGACATAGCCAATCAGTCTGAACAAATGAAAATTTAAGATTTTTCTTAGTGATCTTATTGAAAATTATTTTTTATTTTGTTATATAAATAACTTATACAATTATAATTAAATTATAATTAATTGTATTCTAATTTTGTATATATTTTATAAAATAAGTTATAAATACCTACATGTACATATACTATCTGATGCAGTGTATTTTGCAATTCATGCATTCTTTTATGCCCTATTTCTCACACTATAGTTAAAAGAGGCAAACTTGGTTTATGCAGTTACCAACACAAAGCGGTCACTTTTTCAGTTTCCCTTGCCTGATCCCTTAATACAGGTTTGATTGTATATATATAAATGTGCCTTCTTCCTATTTAAATAAAATGTTGCTTATATTTGTAGTCGGGGAGGGAGTCATAGCCCCTCCAATTATTAAGATTTTGGAATATAATTTCATTTTTATGTAAATAGAATGTTTCATTATGCTATTTTAAAAAGAAACAAAACGCCATTTTTTACGAGTGGAAAGTGTCATTTTAGCCAATCAAGAGGATTAAAATTTAATAATTATTTTGGAACCGTCGAATTCAACTCTGATGGTTCCTCCCACGTCTCAAACTATATGCTAATAGAATGGCTTTAAATTTGAATGAAGTCCCCTCAGAAATATAGTTATGTATAGGGATGGGACTTTTGAAGAGCGCAATGAGAAGGAGGGAGCAAGACTTATGGTAATACAAAATCAATACCCTTGTTAATATCAGTTGCCTTATATTTGATTTTAGAAATGGGATAAAATATTAATTGTATTACCGCTATATAACGTTGAAATTTTAGCATTTAAAATAATATTACTTAAGGAGGAATATTTAATTATATTAATGTGATATATATTTAATAAAATCTACAATAAATGATATTTCTTCTTTATGTGGGAAGTGTGTCCTCCTCAACGATCTATCAAGGAATGAACATTATTTCAAAAAAGAGCAAGAATACCAAGCGCTTTTCCTTTTTAAATTATTACTGTATTTTTTTTTTTTTTTTTTTTTTTTTTTTTTTGGACAAAAGTATCATTCTTATTTATGTCTCACTGTCCAAGTTAATATTTTTTATAGGAAATTGATTATTAAAATTTGAGGGAAGGGATGAAAATATGGAAATGAGACGAATTGCATCTTTTTTTCATCTTTAATTTGCAGGGTTGCAGCTTGAATGGACTGTTCAATTGATGGTCATAGAGTCACTGACATTTTTGTTTTATTTTTTACAAAAGAAAATTTTAATTTTAATTTTTGGAGGAAGGAGGCGGGAAGTTGGCTCATATTCATTACTACTCCTTAGAGCTTGACCCATTAATCAATGCATTGAATGCCGATTAATGCCAATCTAGGAATTTGAAATATGAAAAGTGGATATTTAATTAAATTGCCTCTTATAGTAAAAAAAAAGTCATTAAAATGCCGAGAATTGTTTTTCATCTTGAATATTTGATCCAAGTTAGTTAGAGGGTATCATACAAACCCAAAAAGGAGATCTCACCGGTCCAATTATCTCGAAAGTTGCGTTTTGACAAATATGAAAATTTTATAAGTGTGTTTTATTAAATAGACCAGTAATATCTAAATTTTTGGCTTTTTATGATACACCCTAATGTTCATAGCCGTAGGAACTTCCTATCCTTCCTAATTTTTGATTATGCGTTCAGTGTAAAATAATCCTGGGGGCTCTTCTCTCTTGCAGATAAGCTGACATTCACCCCTTGGATTAATTTGAAAATTCATAAAATACAGACTGCTACTTATTTGAATTTAAATTGTTACCTCCCCCCCCCCCCCTTAAGGCAGTACCGGCTCCAGGGAGGGATCTACATCACAGTTAAAATATTGTCTTTGAAAGAATGAAAATTTAAGGAACGGGTATCTCCTAGAATAGTTATACTTTAAAAAATTATAGATACCTGTATAATATACACATAACTAATCGTTTTCCCAACTACAAATTGTATTTTAATTATCCAATCCTGAGAGTTATGCTGGATGCTTGGCTACATTAATAGTACACTCTACCTGAAACAATACTTAATTACAAGCAAAAATTTGCACACTGTGAGATGATTTTTGTAGTGCTCTTATTTCGAAACAAAGATAGCTTTATTAGTTTGTAATTGGCTTCATTTGTACAAATAAACATTACACTCAAATTTTGTTTGTTTTACTCATTTGAAGCTCATGGTATGAGTGTGTTCATAATAAAATAGTGTAAGCCTACTATTCATAAGTTAAAAATAATAAGAAGAAGAAAATTGACTCTTCCTTATAATGAAAAACTAGACAATATTTCAATTAATCTATAGAACTTGCATAACACGGGGAAAAAGAATTTTGTAGAGTGAAAGGAAAAGCACTAATTGACATAGGCAAAATGTTGAAATAGTATTCAGGTTCAAGGAATGAGGCAGAACAGTTAGTTGCACCATCTTGATAATTAATAAATTATAATTCAGTCTTCTTTGTATCGTTGAAGAGGCAATTTCCTTACAATTATAAGTAGTTCAATTTCCGGTTATTAAAAAAACATGGAGAAGAAAGTGTGCCGTTTTTCCTGTATATTTTCCTGCAATTCAAATTCCCTTCAGTCCTCTCAGTTTCTATTAGTTATTAAGTATTATTTAATATTGTCTAATACCAATCAGCCAATAAAATAGAGAGGTACCAGATAGTAATTGCGGACACACTTGATCACTTCAACAAAATGATATATGTATAACTGCTTTAGGGTGGAGAACCTTCTATAATTAAATAGCATTTGTCGATAGATAAACTATCCAGGATAATATTGTCATGATATCTAAAATATAATCGTATCATGCATTTTTAACAAAATCTACAACAAATACAGACGTGATTTTTAATTATTATTTTAGAAGGAGGCGTGTTCTTCTCAACGATCTAATAAAGAACGAATATAATTTATTTATTTTAAACAGACATACCAACCGTTTTTCCTGTGCAAATGTAGCATCCCTAGAAACCTCAGTTGGTCACCCCTTCTATACCTTTTCAAGTTCAAATTGAGAATAAGCAAGTTCAAATTGGAATAGTCAAGTTCAAATTGGAATAAGCAAGTTCAAATTGGAAAGATATTTAAAAATAAAAATTATTCAAAGCAATTTATTTCAGAACTGCACATTTTCCTCTCTTAGGGCAATGGGAAGTACTCTCTGAACAGAAAACACAAATTTAAGGCACATTTCTGGATTTATCCTTGCAATAGCCAGTCTGATCATTGATTCAAGCTTAGTAAGCCTAAACTCCTTAATAGTCATCTCTCCTTGGCCTTCTCCCCTTAAAATTGATGCTATTTCCTCTGCAAGCCTTTCTTTTACATCGGCTTTCATTGCAGACCATGCCTTTTCAATAGGATTCATCATTGGAGAATACGGAGCTACATTCGGAAATAGAGGAGGTGCTAGAGGAATCTGAATTTTCAGATAACATCATCCTAAGACTAGCTCCGTATTCTCCAATGATGAATCCTATTCAAAAGGCACGGTCTTTTTCAACTGAACTAACAAAGAAGTATAGGCTAATTACGGGAGCTCAATAATTACTCTTTTGTTCCTAAAGAATGGGGTTGAGGTTCGGGGTTTTTTCATTTTTTTTCTTTCAAACCTCTAAGTTATGGACAATTTATTGATTAATCATAGCCTAGATCCTATGGTATTGATTCCTAATTAATATTTAGTAAACGTTAATTTTTGAAATTATCTAGTAGGTGCATCTCGTATATTAAGAGCCCAATAATAGACTTCCAGATATCAGAAGGAACAAAATCCAAGAAATTTTAATGGGATCCTATTTTGGTTGTTGTTTATTTGAGAAGTGACGCGGAGCAATATTGAATGGAGGTTTTGGATTTTATTTATGTAAACAAATATATCTACACGGCACTACCAACTTAAAAATTTATGCATTAATTTGCTGTAGACTGTCGATTTTTCTAAATTTTATTCTCCTTATCAGTGTTCTGAATGTTGATGGGTTTAAATCGAATTAGCTCATATAAAGTTGAAAGCAATTATCTGCTATTCAATGAAGAATAATTCCACAGTTGAGAAGAATTGTCAAACTACATACCAACTGTGATGTTTTCTATTTCTTTGTGTATGAAAGGATGTGATATACAGTTATGCTCTTTTTAATTCAATCAATGGCTTTTTGTTTATTTACATAATATGTATATTCATTAGTAAAATTATGCCATGGGTATTTGAATCTACCCACTTTTCCCACACACCCATAAAAGAGCTTTTTCTCCTCCTCTATAGTTTTCCAGTTATTACCCGGTATAAATTGTTAAATTTTTCGTTCGGGAACTGAAGGATGAAAACTAAAGGAAAAGGGATGTTATCGTTGTTTTTTTTTTTCAGTAATGTACACACTTACCAATGTATGTAGTCACCCAACTTTTCCCAACTCGAGTCATAGCGAAACAATTGCATGGCACACTCTTGAAGAAATAGGTCCGAAGACTTAGTATTATTCTAATATTTAATTTATTTATTGATTCATCAAATAAAGAATTTGATAGCAATGTAAATATTCCTAGATTTGACCCATGGAGAACAAATACTTTAGTCTGATGAAGCAATTTTAATATATAATGTAAATATCAAGGAAATGGTGAGTATAAAGTTTTTCAATTTTTCCATTCTGCATACATTATGTAGCATCTACGTGCATTCAATTTATGGAGTAGTGGCTAAGTATCAGATGCACTCTTCTAAAAGTCAAATAATGGCGTTTTAAATGTTACCTCATCAGGAAGAGTCAATCTCAATTTGAAGCAATTTAATTGGTTTATATGTATGTACTTTTGAGTTTGGGAATTGAATGTAATGGAAGTGCAGGCATTTCCTATTAGTTAATTCTCGATAATGACTGCATCCCTCAATTTATGGGGAGTTCATGACAATGATGATGATTATACTCAATTGGTTATTAAATCACTTGACTCATATGTATGCGTATGTCTCGCGGTTGATCTCTTCTCCAGGTTTATAAACAAAAGGGACGCTATTCTTATAATTATATCTACCCAAACATACATTGCGATTCTGGGCAGCATAAGTCTATATTAGGAAGATAATGATAATAATGCATAGTGCTTAATTTTAATACTAAACTAACTTTAACATATATGTACATACATACATACATATAGCTATACCTAAGTTGATTCACTTCCATATACGAAGCATATTAGGTAACATTAATTCCCTTGAAAATTATAGGGTCGTATTTTAAGAACATACTCCTCTTATGCATATATATATATATATATATATATAAATACCTATGTACAATAATGCTCTAACGAATCAAACGTATTTATTATCTTTGAAAGACTGGACTTTGTCGGAATGGTAAATTTATTTAATGAGAAACTATCATAGCTTACTTCATAGCATTTAAAAAATATTTATATGAATATAGTCTATGTATGTAGATAAATGAGCTCTGAAATGAATAATAAGTATATATCTCTATGACTAAATAGGTATATTAAGCATAAACCTATATACATATATATACTTAAGTAAATAAATATCTACGGATGTATGTATGCGTGTTTGTATAAAATTGCTACTAGGTAGGAGCCGAAGATAGACCAAATTAATCAATACCGTGTACAGTTCTTTTATGCTTTTTGAGGTTTCCAGTTCCATAGCCAGCAAATGGCTTATGGCAAATGTCACAGTCCCGTGTATAATGCTCATGAGCCTCCTTCACATGTCTTGTCATGTGATATTTAGATACATACGTTTTTCCACAGATACTACATTTATAATTCTTTTCAAAAGTATGTAGTGACTTTATATGTTGAACCATGACGGATTTTCGATTAAAGAGTCGCCCACAGTACTCACATTTAAAGTCCCGAGTCCTTTCATGTATGGCTTTAATGTGTTTAACAAGCTCAGAGCGGTTATAAAATTCCATAGCACAAGAGTTGCATTTGTGATGTTTAACCCGTTCATGGACTCTTTCGATATGCCATTTGAGTCCGCTGTCATGATAAAAAACTTTAGAACAAATGTGACAAATCGAAGCAACCTTCCTATCATGAACTCCATCAATATGCCTTTGTAATTCCTTTGGGGAATTAAAGCCTTTAAAACACTTTTCACATCGAAACATTCTCTTCTTGAGATGAACTCGAAGAACATGGTTTTTTAAGAGTCTCTCAAGTGCAAATTTACGAGGACATATATCACATTGATGAATGTGTGAACTAGGATCATGCATGGTCTTGATATGAATTTTGAGTGCATATGTTCCACACAGGACTTTATCGCAGAGATGACATTGATTTTTAAGAAGACGCTGATGAACTTCTTTCATATGCTTGGCTGCATCGGCTTTTGAGGGTGCACATAGCTTGCACTCCCTACAAGCATGCTCCATATGACTTCTTAAAGCTATTCTTGTAGGAAAAACGGTTGAGCAAAACTCACACTGTCGGTCTCGACCTTTACGAACGTGAACTTCTGTACGGTGTTTTTTCAAAATATAGGATGATCTATAGTATGTGTCACAGGAATTACAATAATATTTAGAGTGAAGCTCAATTGTATGTTTTCTAAACTTTTTAAGACATCGAATCTGAGTTTTGCAGTCGTGACAATTGTACTCTTTCTTTTTGTGTTCGATCAAAACGGATTCTGTTAGATATCTTGTATCACAATCGGAGCAGACATATCCACCACTATCATCTTTGGATGGCTTCTTCTGAGCTTCTTCCTGAGCATCAATGGGAGTTGTTAAATTATTTCCATAATTAACTGATTCATTTTCTTCATCTTCAACTTCTCCTTTTATGTTTACAGGGCTATTTGTAAGAAACTCAACGTCTTCTTCATCAAAATCTTCATCATCCTATGCGAGGGAAGAAAGATTCATAATCAAATCGGTGATACTTATAGATCATAAAATGTATGTCCAATAAACTTTTAATCGGGATTTTAATATGAAGTTAAACACATTTTTTTATTTTTTCTAATCAATCTTTTCCTTTCAAGACTCTAATTCCTGATTCATTATTTCCTTTTCCTTTTCTAATTCAAGTATATTGTATATGAATATAAGTATATATCAAAAATAATAAAGTTAATAACCTGATAAATATTATTTGGATCCTCATTTTCAAGAAAAGAACCACCTTCAAACTCATACCCTTCAGGACTTGTCAAGGACTCAGGTAACTCCGTTTTAATGTTAGTTAAATCTATAGTACTTTTCCGTTCTGTCATAAGCTCTTCCAGGGTCCAATGGTTGTTGAGAGCTTCCTCCCGTATCACCGTACTCTGCATACCCCATAACACCTGATTTTTGGCTTGAAGGGTTCTGTCCTCATCACAAAATGTTTCTAATTTATGTAAGAGAAAGGAAAATAGTTGATTTTTTTTAATATAAAAAATTGCCTTCATTTTAAACATTTTACACGCTGAGTATGGATTAATATTGTAATAATGTCTTACAAACTTATACAAAATATTTGACCATGCAATTCACCGATCCATAATTATTTATCCATCACCATGTTACAATCATTCTAAATTATATTATTATAATTTCAATAATTGTCCATTTAATCATAGTACTTAGACAAAATAAAGTACATTATTTCCTAAGAACTAAATTTGATAAAAAGTACGTTTTAATAAGTTAAGTTACCAATAAGAAGAGATTGCTGTGCGACTCGAGATGCAAATATTTCAAGAGGCTCTTCATCAAATTGTATCATAGAATGAAAGCAACTAAAGTTTTTAAATAGTCCTATAGGATCTGATCCACCTGGAATCGCGGATGTCGAGCCCATGTTTCAACACTATGTGAGGAAAAATGAAAAATAAACCTCCATCGTATATATTATTTGAGAGAGTTGAGTTACTTTGTCAGATTTTATTTTTTTATCTATACAAAACTAGTCCTACATAGAAGAGATATGAAGTGAGGGAAAAGCCGGCCTGGTGGTGTAGGAAAAAAGAGAAAAAGAGCTCAAATACAATATGTAAAATGAACAAAATTCTTCTTTTTCATTTGTCATCATGAAAAACTCGTAGAAGAGAGCATCCAAAAAATGGAAAAACTAATTACGAGAAAATAACTTGTATTCAATAAAAAAGTGATATAATTGTAATATGTAAAATATTTGAGCGTATATTCAAAATATTTGATATAATATATGAAATATCTTTATTAGATACTATGAGATGAACCTAAAATACTTATACAATTAAACCTGTGTATTTGATGAATTTTTGGTAAAACTCTATATGTATATTTTTTTTAATCTTGGGAATCGTGTCTCATTCAGAAAACAAGTTATGAAAAGTGAATTTTACTTGCCAGATCAGTTACAAATTTAAAAGCTGTAAAATATTCCTTAAGATAGTGGAAAACTAGGGAGCGAGCACACACTTTTCATCAGGCGTAACCTCTGATAACATTTTTTATTCTCTTAATCACATAACATGATAATATAGAAAAATTCTATAAAGAGATAAGTTAAATAAACAAACTTTGATTATATTAGCACAATTGATTAGGATAAATAAAGAAGCCATGGTATTCTAAATTAAAATGGTATAGTAACCATTGCTATAGAAAGTAGGGTAAACAGATTGTCACATTTATTGGTTATTAGAATCACGAACTTGAAAATGGGCAGAACTTATGCTACTTAATAGTACTCAAAATAATCTTATTAAATTTGATATCCCTTTTCTGCATACGTGTCGCAAATCTAGAAAAATCAATATTCTTGAGCAAAGATATATTTCTTAGTCATGGATATCTACGAACAAACAACAAATCAAACGATTATTTTACCTTATGACTCCCGAAGTCTTGTTTCCAGTCTTTGTTATGTCAACAAAACTGATCTATAGGAGAAAATTTTATTCCACTAATAATAATTATGTTGCAAAAATAAGTATGGGGTGAGGGGAATAGGCTCATTATGTAGATCTTTTTCCAACTAAAATCCAGACAGATGAACAAATTGTTCTTTAAAAACACCTATTTTAGTGGAATCACTCATACAATTTATAAGAATATGAATAAAAAAATATACATTTAAGCGAGACTATTTTTGTGCCAGTCTCCCCTAAAGGTGATGGAATGAAGAGTACATATATCAACTAACTTTGAAAGACCGGGTAGCGTCTACTCATGACGTCAGAGCTCCTTTTCTGTAAAACCAAAACAGCATTCACCTGTCTTGAGTCGTTTTGATGGTTTGGAGGATTTAATATGGAAACGGAGGGATCATCATGCAGTTCTGGAGCCAAAGGCTCCTCTGAAGTCATTGAATTAGAAGAGGAAGAAGAAGAAGAAGTGAGTGGTGGACAGAAGAGGCGTGGCTCTAATAATGGAGACGGAGGGCCCAAAAAGGCTAAAATGGATTCCTCCTCCTCTGATATTGAGGAGGACGAGGATGAAGAGGGTGAGGAGGAGGGAGAGGAAGATGAGGATGTGAAGAAGGAGGAAGAAGAGGAGGAAGAGGATTTGATGGGCCTTCCTGTGGAGCCGAATGGTTTAGAAGGTGCCGCCTTTCAGTCCCGGGTTCCTTTTGATAAAATGACGCAGGTGGAGGCCGCTTGCTTCCCTGGACTACTCCACAATCTCGCTGCTCAAAAGGTCCGTCACATCATCCATTTCTTTCTATTTGACCCATGAGTTCTTTGAATCCTTTTCCAGGTATTTCTCAAGATACGGAATCGATATCTTCAAATGTGGATTGAAAGCCCCAAGGAATACTTGGGCATGAGCCTTGAAAGGATCGAGCCTCCTTGGAATTCAGATGTACAACTCGTGAAAAGAGTGCATGCCTTCTTAGAAAGACATGGCTACATCAACTTTGGAATCTTCAAGCGGGAAATTCGACCTAAAACTGCTGATGCCCCGAAAGGAAAGGTGGTCATCATTGGAGCTGGTATCGCGGGTCTTGCTGCAGCTCAGCAGCTTAAGGCATTTGGTATGGAGGTTGTTGTTTTGGAGGCACGGGATCGTGTTGGAGGAAGAATAGCAACATTTCGAAAAGGTGCATATGTAGCCGACTTGGGAGCTATGGTTGTCACGGGTTTGGGTGGCAATCCTATCACAGTGCTGTCCAAGCAAGTAAACATGGAACTGAGTAAGATTTCCCAAAAGTGTCCTCTCTATGAATCCAATGGTAACACTGTGCCAAAAGATAAGGATGAAATGGTCGAGAGGGAGTTTAATCGTCTTCTTGAAGCTACTTCTTATCTGTCTCATCAGTTGGACTTCAACTATTGTAATGGAAAGCCAGTGTCCTTGGGTCAATCCATGGAATGGGTTATTAAACTTCAGGAAAAGCATGTGAAGGAAAGGCAAATTAAGCACTTTAAAGAAGTCATTTCCGTTCAAGAGAGGCTAAAAGAAAATCAATCTCGGCTCATTACACTCAAAGATAAAATTGTTGAGACTGGTAAACAGAGAGAAGAATTGGAGAAAATTACAAATCGCGATGTTGGACAGGAATTTAATTATAGGTATGCTGTGGGTACATACATTTGTAATTCTTTGGATGTATAATATGCACTTCAAATCATCGATATTGTATTCCTATTTTCAGAGCTAAGGTGCGCGATCTGGTTGTATTTTTAAAGGAGTTCGATAGATTAATGGAAGAAGAAAAGGAATTATCGCAAAAAACGCAAGAGATGGATGCATCCCCTCCTAGTGATGTATACTTATCCTCTCGAGATCGTCAAATTATAGACTGGCACTTTGCTAATTTAGAGTTTGCCAATGCCACGCCTCTCAATAATCTTAGTCTTAAACATTGGGATCAGGATGATGGTTTTGCATTCACAGGAAGTCATTTGATCGTAAGGAATGGCTACTCATGCGTTCCAGTTGCATTAAGTGAGGGTCTTGACGTAAAACTCAACACTGCTGTTAGACAAATTCGTTATGGTCAAAATGGTGTAGAAATATCAGCCTCAAACGCAAGAAATCATACAAATCCAGTCGTATTTAAGGCAGATGCTGTGCTTTGTACTTTACCTCTCGGAGTTCTCAAACAAGCGATTGCCCAAAATTCTCAAGGACTTCCAAATACTGTTTCATTTAGTCCTCCATTACCAGAGTGGAAGGTGGAGTCCATCAAACGATTAGGATACGGAAACTTAAACAAAGTAGTCCTATGTTTTGACCGTGCATTTTGGGATTCAGATTCGAATCTTTTTGGTCATGTTGGGAGTACAACTGCGAGTAGAGGAGAGCTTTTTCTCTTTTGGAATTTATATAAAGCTCCTGTACTTTTAGCATTAGTAGCTGGAGAGGCAGCTGCAATCATGGAAAATGTCAGTGACGACGTTATTGTTGGCAGATGTATTGCAGTTTTGAAGGGTATTTTTGGGAATACAAATGTTCCCATTCCTAAGGAAACTGTTGTCACTCGATGGAGAGCAGATCCTTGGTCTAGAGGATCTTATTCATTTGTTTCTACTGGTTCATCTGGGAATGATTATGATATACTTGCGACCCCTGTTATTCCAGGTAACCCTGGCAAAAGTAATGATATGATCAAAAATCCACCTCGAGTGTTTTTTGCTGGTGAACACACAATTCGTAACTATCCTGCTACTGTTCACGGAGCTCTCCTTTCTGGATTAAGAGAAGCTGGTCGAATAGCTGATCAATATTTGGGGTGTCCATATGCTCCCCCATCTGGGGTTACAGGAGATGTGTTTGGAAAGTCGGATGCCGCTTTCAGTTCTTCATGAATGGGATCACTTTTTAATGCCAGTATTAAAAAAAACAATGAATTATTATATCGTAAAAACTTTATTTAACATCCCCAAAATAATTCTTCTACCTCTCGTTATAAATACATTTTTTCTATATTGAGTAAACACGGATCCTAAAGAAAAAATACTCGATATCAATTTTTTTACATGATGAATTCAAAGAATTATTTTGTTCGTAACGTGTACATATTTCCGTGCATGTGCGTCGAAATATAATCTGATCTAACTTATTACTTTACTCTATTTGTAGATAAGATAAATATCATTATCTTAATTTATGTGATTCTTAATTATAAATAAGTAATTCCATTTGTCCTTACTTGTATTTCTGTAAGCACACTTAAATACGTGGTTTGTTTATTTTATTTTTTTCACTTATTCTTTCTACAATATATACTATCATTTTAGTCTTCGTGATAAAATATCAAAACGTTTTTATTTTACTTGATCTCTACGTTTATAATATATCAAGAAATGTCACTTTAATTGATATTGTCTTATTCTGTAACGGAGGTTCTCAATTAGTGGGTCGTGGAGAGCTGATTAAGTATAAAAATAGCATATCCGCAGATCAAGAATGAAAATTGGATTTTCAAAAATCCTGCAGACGCCTCTGAATAGTCCTTATAACCGTGACAATAATGAAGGATTACATAACCTCGGTTAAAGAGAAAGAATGGAAGAAAAAAAAGTACCCAATTCAATTTGACAACAAAAACTATGTCGGGGGGGAATGGGGGAACTCTACCCACATTCATTCTCTCCTTGCATCGGGTCTGCTTGGCTAGAAGGGAGATAAAAATAGGTTACAACACAATGAGAAAAGGGAAATGTAGTAATTATCAGTGCAAGTTAAGTTGATAACCCCTGTTCTATGCAATAGAGGTACTGATAATATTGATTAATCTATATTTTAGTATTGGGAATCTACTTAATATTATATACTAGAGTTGCGATTAAGTCCGGGACTGAGACTTTGACGAGTTGCTTTGATCTTCGTCATGGTAACGAGATCAAGACCGAGGATCACATCTTTATCGAATACTACTCAACGACTTCATAATCGTTGATTGTGATAAAAATTGAGAAAGTATATCTTCGTCATTAATTTTATTTGTTTGGTAACGATCATAAAATGCGATATCAAAGAATCCCAGAATAGGGATGCTATTATTTAATCTATATAGAAGAGCTTTGATTATACAATAATCCCACGGGTTTCAATAATTTCGATAATGAAATGATATATACAGTACAATTAAAAATGATCTAGCCTATATTGGGATGTGGCATCGGTACCTGATTACATTTTCAAATTATGGATACAACTGTTTATTTTTTGTCATTATATTTGTAATCGGTTATTTAATTGATGGATTTCTTTCTTTTTTCTTATGGCAGAAATATGAATAAGAAAAACTATAGTAGACTAATAAATTAAACAAATAAATATCAATATTGTGACTATTATTAGTCTGTTTAATCAGGAATTGTTAAGATTATCATGATAAATTCAAGATATTGGTCTTAAAGTCCATGTGATAAGTCGAAATTTTATATTCTTATATTACACATTAAAAATCGGTAACAAGATATCATTATATAACTTTGTTATATTATCAATTCAAAAAAAATAATAATAATGGTAATTAGGCAGGTAAATTCTTGATGTTCACTAGACATAATAAAACAAGTCGTTAGTCTAAATTTAGAATAGGGAAATGGTGAGTTCTTCGAAAAAGAAACATTGCTTAACGTCTTTGCAATGCTTTGTAATAGAAAAATTATTTTTTTAAATCATTTCAGTGCAACATATTGGTTAGTAGCGTAAAATTGGAGGGAATACAAGAGCAACATGAGAGAAGTAAGGACGTGTCAAGTGCAAAAGAGCGTACGTATAAAACGCGTCAGGATTGGAGTAGAGTAAAGTAAAGTAGAGATATTATTATTTATTATTGACTAGACTGTCTATGGACGGTCTTTGAATGAAATAGCAAGAGAGAGAGAGAGAGAGCTGCTAACTCTTTAAAAAAGAAGAAGAGAAATTGTGTTGTTTTTTGGGGTAGGCTGTAAGAAGTTGTATTTTGTAGAGAAGAAAGGTTTGCCTAAATAGCCTTTTGACTCTATGGCAGAAAGTGATTGAAGGTTGGGAGAGGTTGTTGGGTTGTTAGTTATAAGAAGGGTGCTACGTCACTTTCTGCGTGTGTCTGTGCGTGTGTTTGTGTGTGTGTGTGTCAAGTGTTTGAAGAAGTTGAGAGAGTCCTTCATTTCTTATGGAGTGAATTCCCAAGATATGCGGATATTTTAATGTAAGGAGACCGGATTCAATCATCGGAGACAGACAGACAAGAGAGCAGAGCAGAGCACTACTTGGTTAAGAGGTTAAAAAAGCAAAGGAGTCTCTGCATTGTATTACTATTCCATGGTCCTGGAATCCAGTTCCTCGAGTATTCTTGTGACACCTGCAACTCCAACTCAGAGCTCAGGAGTTGATGGGGGTGGAAAGAGTGAGCTTCTCCTAACGAGTTCTTCTTCTTCTCAGAGACATTCCCCTGGATCCACTTCGAGTGTGTCTTCCAACGGGAGTCACGGAGGAATTCATTATCGACCTCGACTTCGAGGACCCGGATATACGAAGAGCCCTCCTCTTCACGTTGGGCCTCCTCCCTATCTCCCACATCATCACCATCACCACCACCATCATCATATTCACGAAATTCCTTACACGGAAGACTGGAGTGGCGCCGGCGGAGGCGGCGCCAATTATGAGGCACGCTTTACGCCATCGCCCCATGGCCCAACAGAGGCTCTTGCATATAATTCACAAGACAATCCAGTGACTCAAGCAGCACATAATCAGGCCCAGCAGCAGCAACACGTCGTTAATTACCACATTAATCAAGGGGAAATGGTGAGCCTCGAATTAGGGGATGGACAATTACGCGTCATATCAGGTAAGGATTTCTCATGGCCCCTTTGCTCTTATGGAGATGAAACTACCTGTCCCAAAAGACTCAGCACTTTTTCCCTGTACAGTGCATGATTACATATTTATTTGATTTCATGTTGAATACTTTATTTCGTCCGAGTTGGAATATACCTGTGTGCTGTATTTATCATTCCCCTCCTATCTTCTAAACTCTAGTATGTGCAATAATACCCTTTTTTCTAATTCAGTAAAGTTCTTGTCTTTAAAGCTTTTAATTGAATGTGATAATTTTGCTCGAATCGTAAATGAAGGACAGGAAAATTAAATGTAGAAACGACGCAATAGGAAAAATTTATTTTTCTATAGAAGTGGTGTTCATGTTACAACTTCATTTCGATAATTTAATGGAATTGCTCTCCATGAAGCAAAAGGGATAATCATAATTCATCGTCCATTTTTTTAATATTTGAATCGCCAATCTTATAAATGATATTTCATGAGACTTTCGATCATTTATTAAGTTGGTATAATACATAGTTGATAGCCTTTTTTTATATTGTTAGTTTGTTCGTTTCTTTTTTAATCATTTAGAAGCATAAAAATTGATTAATGAATCCAAAAGGGTAAATAGGTTTGTATTCAATATATATATTAGCTATTCACTTTTTCAAACATAGAGTCTAAAAAGTTTGATCCCAACCTTACACTACATATATATTGTAAATTATTTTTATATTTTTCTAAAATATGTATAAATTTATTTCCTTTTTGACTTCCGGACTAATATTTACGAATTTATATATGTTTTTATTGATAACTTCGTTATCTGTTGTGGTTATTGCTATGTAGTTGGTTACTAATGGACTCTGAATTGATATTTGTTTATTTTTAGACATTGTATATATATAAGTATATTCATATATTCTGTCTTTGAATATGAATTTATTCAAGTTCAGTTAAGAGGGGGGGGGGGAAGCCAGAGTAAATGTAGGGAAGTAGTAGACCTAGTTGGTAGTTGTTTAGATTTCCATGCTCCATTAAAGGCCTTCAAATATGTAATGCTATGTCGAGTGAGGCAACTATTTAATTGTGTCCTTAAGATTATGATATACGTTAAATAATTAATCCATCTATGCCTATGTAGTTATAATATATATAAAGTTATTGATTTATGGATATAGGATTACGATTCTATTGTATATATATATAATGTAGTTTATGAATGTATGCGTTTGAAGAGAGGAACTCGCACAACAGAGTTGCTGCACTTTAGGACGTGAATTCCCCCCCCCCCCTACATACATACATATTTTAATTACTTGCTACTGGTGATGATGTCATTAATTGATTGGGTTTATGTATGTACGTAGTGTAAACACTTCGTTTCGAAGTTGTTAGTCAAGATTATTTTTATTTTCCCCTCTTATCTCTCACTCACTCATCTCCTTGACTTCATTTTCTTTTCCGTAACACGGATAGTTTCTGGAAGATGAGGGGAATCGTAGAACTTGTTTTTATGTGGAACAAGGAGCCAGATGCGTTACTCTTATTTATTTATTTTTAAAATATAATTTGTTGTTTGGGAGCATTCATTAAATTTTTGCTCTTTCTCTATATATTATTTATCTTGTTATTAATGAGGATACTCAAGTCAAGGATAGGCGTATGTATGTACATACATACATATTAATAATTATCTGTCACTTAATGAATCAATATCTTTTTTATAATTAAATAGAAAAAACACATATTATTGCGCATTTTCTCATGGAGAGAGGGAGAGATTCTAAATCATTGCAGATACATATTATATCAATGTATTGACTTTATAGTATGTACCTACTAGGGATATCTTTGAGCCGATTATGGGCAGTTTGAAAATAATCAATGCCGATTATAATTTCCAGTATTTTGTTCCCTAATAAGTTACTAATATTTTTATTTCAAATAAAAAAAAACAGTTTTTGAAGATACTTAACCTTTGCAAATTCAAATAATTCCGGGGAGGACTCCCTTTCCTTCTTCTCCCTTACCTATTATTTTTGACCCTGACATTCAATTTGTGTGTGTGTGTAACATGATCCAGTACATCTATAATTTTCACGATTTTTTTTAATAGTTATTTGATTTTTATTTTGGTCAAAAACTAAAAACTACCTCATATACAAGACCAAGTATGGCCACACCGACCATTAAAACACCTTTCTGTTCTACATAATCTACCTATACAACAGATGAATCATCCATAGTTATAAAATTCCTTTTATATGGAATAATTCTAGAATGTCTTAAAAATCGTGGCATATTTCTACTGTGTTTCAAAGGTTTATTTTATAGGTATCAAAAAATCAAATTTGGTAGTTAATGGGGGGGGGGGGGTAATAACTACATAATATTATATACCTATGTATGAATGTAATATAATATGTTCATTGAATTGTACGTTGGGATTTTAATACCCACTGATATCTTTTGTAATTATCAGGTGATGTGATTGTAATTATAATATGATTTGGAGTTAGGAGGGGAATATGAGCCCAATTGTAGAAATTACTATTATAAAAATCCCCGTCCCCGGAAAAACACTTCTGAGGACTCTAGGTATTTTTAAAAGTTTTTATATTGGCGAATAATTAAAGTTTCTTTGGAAGATTTTATAGTAAAGCAATGTTCTGTGTATTTTCAATTAAGCTAAAAAAATATTTGAATCCTTGAGCTTCTTTCCAGGCTAAACAAAATACTTGCAAATAACTCTTTCTCTCTTTTTTGTCTGAGATAGGGCTTCATTTTCCATGGGCACATGTTTATTTGAGTTATTGTTCCCAATATATGATAAGTGATAAGATACGTTTTGTTTGAGACGGTGGTGTGAAATGAACATAAAATCTTGGATTAATTATTTTTTAGTGTCCTAGATCTTGAATTAGGATGACTCAATTCATTGATGTATCTAAAAAAAATTTACTCAGAAACATCTAAATGAACTTGTTTGTCGACTCAAAATGGAGCCAATTTTTGCTGCATTGCCAACAGCGACACCATGAGATATTTGTTTTTTGGACGTAGCTTCACACTTCCGAAGAGCCCTAATCAAGTCTTTCAATATTATAATGGAGTCTTAGATGAGCTTAAGTCGAAAGCGAGTATCTCAAAACAAAACAAATCACACTTTTTTATTACTCTGGATGAATACACCTCATTGAGAAACAGAAGATACATGAATATAAACCTTCATTCCACCAATAAGACTTACTCTTTGAGAGTAGTTCAAATTATTAGTTCAATGTCAACAACTAATGCTATAGAAATTGTTACAAAAAGACTTTATGACTTTGGTATTGGTCTTTCCGAAGATATTATAGCTGCTGTAACATGTATTTTGTAATGCTCACGCATTTTATTTGGCTGTTTCGGATGTCTCGTTCTATAATTATAAGAAATCATAAATTAATTGTCATATTCTGCCACCCCTAATTTCTATTTTAAAGATGAATCAATCAAGGAAGACATGGACGAAGCTAATGAAGAAGACAATCTCTCATTTGAAGAAGGAATTGCCAATCGAGAGCTAAATAATAATTTCAAAGAAGCCATCGTGTAAGACTTTCAGAAAATCTACTGTAGAAAATGATGACTTACAGTCTATTGTACAAAAGTCAGTTGGCAAAGAATTGAACTTACTGCTCGACGTTTCTACAAGATGGAATTCTACCGTTCAAATGCTTAGGATATTCAATAATCTTCACAATGAGATTAAGCATGCCCTATTGGATCTGGGTGCTCTGTTTAAGTTTAAGGAATATGAACTTAGTATTGTCAAAGATATTACTACTGCTCTTGAACATTTTGAAGCAGCTATCACTAAACTTTCTGGGCGGTCTGCAACGTTACTTACCGGTGAAAGAATCTTTGAGTTTGTGCTCGAAGATCTTGAAAAAATAATACACCTCTAGCAATTCAACTCAAGGAGTCACTCTTCCCAAGAATCGTAAAAAAATGAAATTAAACTCTTATTCATTAAATTGAACTTTTGTATGACTCGGATTTTATAACGAAAGGAAGATACATTTTTGGTGAGAAAATTGACAGGTCAAAAATTATAACTTCAGTGGTAGAATTGTACTCCAGACTTTATGATGGAAAATGGAATTGAATTGGATAAAAACAATATTGAACAAGAAACCAACGAGCTACAAGCCCAATGGTCTATTTTTGTAGCTAAAAGACTAAATGATTTTCTTAAAAAGTCATCTAAGAAGGATGAACACCGCTTTGGGTTTTCTGTAATTCCCAAGAAAATTGTTTTTCAAGCTTTGATGACGATACCCTGTTCAAGTGTAGAATCAGAATGTGCTTTTAGTTCTTTTGGTATTTTTGTTACTAAAATGCGAAGTCGTTGAAGTGATATTACAATTGATAAATGAGTATCTCTTAAAGAACATTTTGAAGAGTGAACTTTTCTTACGTACGGGGATCCTCGGGGATGGCAATGTTATCCCCGGGATTAGAAAATGTCCGGGGATATCCAAATCCTAGTAGAAACTATCAATATAGACATTGTTCAGAGAGAGAGAGATAGAGAGATAGAAAGAAAGGCTGTTGCTGTTTCTTGTGGTATGTAGATAGTCATCAAAGATGTGCATTAAAAAAACATCTTGTATTTTGTGTCTTTCTTATACTACTTTTCTCCCTCTTATGTCTTACTCAAGTCATTGAGGTACCTACTCATTCTTCAAACAACTCTGTATGTAATTAAAATAGATATATTACTATCATTTAATATGTACGAGTTATGATTTAAGATTCTTTTGTAA
The DNA here is from genome assembly GCA_963680855.1 of Lepeophtheirus nordmannii. NCBI lineage: Eukaryota > Metazoa > Arthropoda > Copepoda > Siphonostomatoida > Caligidae > Lepeophtheirus > Lepeophtheirus nordmannii. The sequence goes on along the minus strand of OY804521.1, from coordinate 18,389,333 downwards.
AGAATTGTATTGTAGTTATTCACTCTGTAGGACAATTTGGGAGAGCATGAGACTCGTACATATAGCGATAGTATGTATGTAGATATTATTATTTAATATTTAATATATTATTAATGTATGTAGATGATAGTGACATGGGAGGGGGGGGGGGGGTTGTATGACGGAGATTTCCTTTCTTGTCGTTGTCGTCCTCCTCTTATATGTAATGTGATTTATTTGTTCTACTACTACTACTTGTTCCTTTCATACTGCATATGTAGTGATGATGATGATCATGAACGTACCGTTCTGATCCTGGAATAGAAGAAAAAAAATGAGTGTCGCCCGGCTTTAAAGGCCTAAAAGAAAACGCGCTCGTTTTTGCGTCAAAATTTGTATGTATGTATGTAATCATTTTTCTATTATATGTATGTACATACATATTATCCATACTATGTACATACATAACATAATATAGTATAGTTCTACTACTACTATACATATACATACATGAAAAGGGGGAGTTGAAGAAAAAGAAGGAATTTCGGCCTTCCCCCCCCCCCCTTCTAGTGTGTGTGTGTGTGTGTGTTTTGAACATCATGTAAGTAATATGGCGGTAGTCTTCCAGTAGCTGTCCTATAGTGAACTGTGCCTTAAAAGTACATCATATAATAGTAATTATACACTAAAAATAATTATTAGTTTGTATATTTTGTCCATCATCATCATTCTTTGATCGGTGGTGTTCTACTCCAAGGCAAGTGTTGGAAGAAGAGGCTTGGAGCAGGGGCCATTGTTGTTCACCTGGTTCTATTAATACATATACATACTCTGTATTTTATATACCTACCTACATTATTATATTTTCCAACACTACACCATACTAAATGATCGTTAAGTGTAAGATATCTTTTCTTAATAAATTATTCATATTCATGAAGATATAAATACATTGATATAGACATATTAATATAATATGTTACATATATATTAATATTATGCAATAACAAGTTATTTGTAGAAAATAAAATAGTAATATTTGATTGCGAGTAGTGCCTCTTCTTATTATTCACTCACTCATGGCGAATTCTTCTTCGGGAAGGGGGGGGGGGGAGGAGATTCCTAAGAGTTAAATTCCAAGATTGTGTGTGTCTTTCTCTCTCTCTCTTTACCTGGAATTTATTTTTATGTAATTCTTTTTTTATATACATAACATAATGTGTATAAATAATATATATATATGTTTGTATATGTATGCTTATATGTGTGTGAACCGTTAAAAGGTATTCTTCCTTCAGTTTATGCACATAGTTGTACATAAGCGCGCCAAAGGGATTCTAGGCCTATTTTAATAAGTACTTAAAGAGAACTCATGATCAAATGCAACAAGATGAAGTGTAGCAGCAAATTACAAAAATCTTTTTGGCGGGATCTACATACATACAATATGCATATGTCACTTATTATTATAATTATAACTCTTCTGTATGCATAGTGAAGGAATTACACTCTCTCCAAGGGCTTTTGCAGTCTTTATTCATCACATCATTTCTTGATTCATGACTAACTCCTCAAATCAACGAAATATATGTAGAAAGAAAGAGACGGGGGGATATCGTTATGTTTTATTGCTATTGTTAATATAATTTTGCAGTGAAATTTGATAGTTTGAAGAAAAGATTAAGGCTATGCTTCAATATTATATTTATATATATATATATAATTATTATTATACTATTATTAATCATATTTTAATGCTTCTATGTAGAGTTATTTCTTACGATTAATATGTATATGTACATACGTATGTGTAATGATTGTGTGAGCTCTCATCTTCATCATCATCTCCTCATTGTGTAGTAGTGTACACATATTATATATACAATTTAATAATATCTGAGTCGTTCATTATTATTACTATTATTAGCTCATACTACAATGGATGTTCCTACTGCCAAGGTCTCTGCATCCAGAACAAAAAAGGCATACATATAGTAGAGGCAGTTTTTGAAGCCTTTTCTACTTCATATATAATATGTACATCAAGCTTTTGTTGTCGTTCATTCACCAATTGTTTGTTGTTGTTGAATGGTGGTAGAGTGGGGGAGGGGGGGGGGAGGATCAATGATCAAAATTATTTATAGACTATACTGTATGACGTATTAAGAACACAAAACTCTTCTCCCACCCCATTTCAATAATAATAATAATAATGAAAAGATGGGTTCATTCTACTACACAAAAGTGTTGTCATTATGCTTTATGTTATTATACATATATGCATTATTTGAGAGGTCAAGTATATAATTATGTGTATTGTGATGAGGCATTCACCTCTTTTCATACATAGTATGTATTTATGCATACTCTTTGCAAATAGTTGTTGTTTTTCCATTCTCTTTTCTTTTGTACCAAATAATATTTATGTATGTTCCTAAACAGGGTTCAGCAGATAAATTCAGAATGTGAGTCATGTCGTTCAGAACCCTATGTATATGTAGCAATGAGAGGTAAAATGGTGGCTCGCAATAAATTTGCATCACTATAGGATCAATACATCTATTACTACTTATATGTTTAGGGTCTCCTCCCTCCCTCCCTTCCTCAGGATCAAGCATCTCCAAACGAGACCTTCATCACCACACCTGCCTATGAGAAATGATAAAAAGTTCAATAATACCTTAAAAGTTCCTTAAAATGGAAATCCTCTTTAGTCATGAGAAGTTGTAGACTTGTACAGGAAACAACATCACCAGAAACGGGAACAAAATTGATTCCGGAGATGTGGCCTGCATGGGCCGTTGGCCTCGTTTGGAGAAGATGACTGATGATGTGAGGGAGACCCGATGTATAGAATACTTAGTAGATGTAAATTGTACTCGTTTAATACCTTTATTTTCCCTCTCATTGCTCTACATAGTTGAGGTTGTAAACGACACTAAAAAACACATTAGATTTATCTACTACTGGACCCTATGTATGTATATCATTTTGGTCTCTACATTAACATTTGTAATAACTCATTTGCTTATGTAGCATTTATTTATATGGTTTATTACAATGTATACATTGTCGTGATTTTCTTGAGGGCTCATTTTCTCTCCTATATCATGAAAAATAATTATTTTATATAAATATACATATATATTATTATTAACAAAAGAGGGACCATCATTTTGTAATATGTACATATTTAGTTGTGTCAGTTACATATGAGAAGTGTATTTATTATATATATATATGTATAAATTGTTCATTTCCTTATTTTTCCCGTCTTTTTTGAATGAACTATTTCTTTTCTGATTTCTATCTTCTCAGCAATTCTCTCGCCATCTTTATTTTTTGTATTTTCTCAAATATTATTATTAATAACAATAATAATAATAATAATACATACATATAGTGTATGAAAATCTTTACAGTTTCCAACACATGTCTAATATAGCTCAGACATTGTAGTTAGTACAAGTAGATGTAACTACATATATATGTACGTAGAGGAAATTGATAGAAATAATATGTAGTACATACATACATACATACATACGAGATAAGTAGAGAGAGTTGTATGCGTATATATTTTTATAAATTAAGTTTTGTACAAGTTGCTATCAAAACTTGAGATGAAACATTTTAAAGGAAGAATTCTAATGTACATATAATTGTGATACTCATAAGCATAGTAATTAATCTAAGGATTGAAATCCCATTCGATGTTAGTCACATGACATTCGACGAAATAATATTAAATGCTTGACTTTTTTATTGAAAATTAATTATTAATTGATTGATATGTTATTCCGTGGCAATATGTACAATCATAAGTAAAATTCAAAGGCTCAGTTATTATATAGTCAAGTATCTTTACAGTATGTCAGTTATCTAATAATTCCGTAATTTTGAATAGATAAAAAGGAAATAATAGGAACCAATTTGGTATGATTTTCACTATTGGTATTATACATATACTTTCTTAAATTGTACGTTGTGAGGTGCATTTAATATATGTATACGTCATGCATAGTATGGAATACCAGAAAAGCAAAAATTAGATGTCAATGTGTGGGGGATACGTAAATAAATTTGAATTCTGCACTACATATTGTACATATGTGCTGCACCTACCTACTTATACGTATTTAGTCATTACGGATCTTTTAGTCAATATGCGTAACTTGATTACTCAATTTTTTCTTTTACACGAACTTTTTCTTCTTATTTTAAGGAGATGACAGATTGCTTCTTTTTTAAGTACATGTGCAGGAATTGCATTCACTCACCGCTCTCTGCTTGTGGGTACAAATATTATTGTGTATATAATTATGTTATGTATTAAAATGCCAGGGAGGTCACTTGCGTAATGCTTTAGCCTGTGTGTGATGACGAAAAACATAGTATTAAATATGAACCGGATATATTATTCATTATTATTTTTTAGCAGCGTTCTTTTGTAAATCCGGATTGAAGGCATTTTCATTTACATATATATGTATGTATGTATGTACGTACCAATACTTTGTTCTTGTGTCACCTTAAAATATAATGTTTAATAGTGTTATTATTTAATAAACAAACTACTTAATTCTTGGTCTCGTGACCAATTTTTGTCCAAAATCAAAGCAAATCAATTAAAATGTTTCCTCGTTAGAAAAATCATTTTTTCTCTGGTTCTCGGTTGAGGTGGTTTTTCTTACTTAGCCCTTCAATTATGTTTTTTTTATACGAAAACATGATAGTTACTCAGTCAAACCCCAATAAGAGCAACTTTGTATCTCGATTTCAACGAAATCCTTGCTCTTGTCTTAAGTGGATTTTTATATTTTTTTTGAAGAACGTCACATAGTAAATCAAATGTAGATATATATATTTATTAAATTCTATTCATAGTCATATTTTTTTTCTCCAATTTTAAAATATAAGATCAGGGATTTGTCATTGTCTTACAAATAAAGTTCTAGAATATACTGTATGGTTATTATGGGCAGTAGACGATATAAGTTTACTGTAGGAGTAGGCTTTAAAAAACTTTTTAAATAAATATTTTTTTGGAAATATTTGTGAATTGTATAATATATTTTTGGAATTTATGTATGTGTCGTATAATTTATAACTTGTTCTCAACCGGAGAATTAAATATTTATATTATTAGTATTAATGTAGCCCGTATAGAAAGTCGTATATGGAGTTAAAAAAATGTTTTTCTAAGAAAAAAATCATCTTATTCAAACGTCTTTGATTGTATATTCTGTATAAATAATATATTTTTCCTCCTCTGTACGCATGTACATATAGCAAGAGGATACAATCATTGCTTTACAACTTGTATACACAACTACCCTTGTAGACCTCCATTCGTCCCTTGAAAATATTCCTTGTATGTACTTTAATTAATTCATGAGTTCACCTTTCAACAACTATTGTTGTTATTATTTACGAATCAAATGCTATTTAAACCTTATTTACTCTTGGAATACATGCAATGATGGAAATATATATATCTTGGCATCTTCTCATTAACTGAATGCGATTTCTCTAATTATGACTAGGTGTGTATTCTTGTTAGTTAATCTTTAATCTCACAATGACTCCTAAATGCATACATACATATTTTTGCATTAGCTTTATTTTGTATGACGTGTTTTTTACACAGAATGTTTTTAATGCCCTCATTTCGAGATATACCTACACAACATTAGGAGAGTACTGCACTTTTAAGGCATTATTTGTATGGTTGTAACAAAGATCTCTGCAAATTTTCAAACCATTTTAGGTTTATTTATCCTACTACATTTTATTCAACTTTTTAGTAAATATGTATTAGGACTAAATAAAAGAACTTTAATAAAGTAGTGGCCATATCTCATGAAGGGCTGATCAGGTATAGCCAGGGAACTTAAAATACCTTATTTTATCATAAGTAAAAGCTTCTATTGTGCACCCAAAATCATCATAAAATTCGTTGATAGTCAAGATTTTTTTTTGAAACCCCTACTTATGTACATACTTAGTTCAATTTTAGAACTTAAATTAAAGATCCGGCAGAACTACTAAACCTCAACCACTCTGCTTCAAATTTTGCATGGTGTCTTAGTTTAAGGAATAATGTCTGAAGAGTGTGCTGTCTTTCGCTGCAAAATTCCAGTTCTCCCTAGTACCTTACATATACCTATATTTGATGTGGTATTTAACTTTTTGTTGAGTTTAATACATAGTTCTTAAGTAAGGAGTAGTAACCCTTCTGTTTCTCGTAATATGCCCTTGTTCTCAAAAGTAACTGTGTGTGTTTATGTAGCTGGAGATGGGTTACGTCATATAAACTTAGGCCCTTGGTAATAATGACAGTATCTACTTAAATTTCAACTCTTTTTGAGAAAATGTTCATATGTACCCATACAATTCTTGGCATGTGTCGTCTTATGTCTGACTACTTTTCCCTATATTCCTAGTTAGGTCTGTATATGTATGTACACACATACATACATATTGTTTGTATTGAAGGTTAAAGAAATAAAGAATGAAATCAATATTCATGCATTATATCTATGTATTACATGTGATGTGTAGCAGTACCTACGCATATGTTTATGCCCGGTAGAGTTGTCTACATTATCTACGTTTAAATTTCTATGTATCTGCAGTTGTTATGGGAGTTTACTTTGTTTATTCAGCTGATATAGTTAGTTTGTTCGTTCGTTCGTTCGTTATGGAAACTTTAGTTGTGTACTGGATTTGTGAATAATATGCCCACATACATACATACATATTAAATCATGTCATTATTACTGTTTTGTTCATTAAAAAGAGTTTGGACTTGTACATATATACACATACCTTCATAATATGCCAATTACACACATATTTTGTACTTTCAATAAGTGTGTTCTGTTTAAGTGCTATTTTAACACAACAATAACGACTCTCTATGTATGTGCAATAAGTTGCTTGATCATGAATTGGCGAGCACATTCTATGATGATGATACAAGTTGACTTGCCCTGAGCCAACAAGTCAAGTCAAGTCAAAGAGCAAATAGTATTAGATAGAATTAACTTAATACTTTCTGTCTTTAATTTACCTTGAACACATTCCACATATTTAAGGTGTAGATGAGTATCCCTATTCCACCTTTCCTTTATGTAGTTATAGTTGTTTTGTGTTTTTTTAATTTAAATTATTTTGACTGTTTCTTCCAATTTGAGATATTGTGTGAGTCTACACGTATGTATACAAAATACATATATCATGAAAATATGGATCCTACAATATTATAGATGACACTTGACATAACTGTTTCTTTTTTTCTTTCTTTTTGAAAGGTTCATTAACATAAAGTCACATGCTCCTCCTGGACAAATATTTATTACACTACGCTCCATTTACTTCATTAAAAGCATGTTTATACCTACGTATCTATGTTCTTTGATTTTAAGTTATTTTTAAGTTGAAAGTAAATTTAGAGTCTCGCTTAGAGGTCAAACATACATAGCTATAGCCTATGAGTACATATTAATATTATATATTTTGTAGTTGAGAGATAGAAAAACCTTCCTCGTGAAGATGGCCTCTTTTCTTACCTGTCTACGACCGGAAGTTATTACTTTGTTTGTTATATGAGCTTTTAAGAACAACAAATTGCCTTACTTTGAGTATGAATTATTATTCTAATTTTGTCCTTGGGTTTGGACAAATGAGTAGTGTGCATACGTGTGTACTGCCAGCCCTAGGAATTATAAATAGTTTGAGAACCACTGGAATATTCTTGGACAATCCAGAAGGGATACTTTTGTAAGACTGTGACAGAGATGATGTATAATGCTCAAGTCACAGGATTCAATAATTGGCAGGGACTCTGGTCGGATTAATTTATCTAACAAGGAACTGCAAAATATTATGTCCTATTAGATTACATACATATACTCAAGCAAAATGGGCCCTATTTTTTGTTGGTGTAACCATAAATATGTACTGAAAATCATTGATATATACCATATAAGTGAATATTGACTCTACTTGGGAGGATTTTGTTCATTTTGACTCGAGTCATGATGTAAATCCAACTGAAGAAGATTGATTGTGAGTTGAATTCCATGACTGACTCGTGTACTTCACCTCTCTGTATCTACTCTTATCTCATCAATTAATTAATCAAGGTTGTATTGAATGTAAACATTCATCAGTATTAATCTGAGAGAAGAGAAATTCATAATTAATAGAGGATCAGCAAATGTTTTCTCGATTAAGATCTACTCTTCTGTCTATTCATTCATATTATTATTATTATTATTATATTATGTACATAATGTATGTATGTAACTACATATAAAGCTATTTACTTGTATAAATATTATTATCTGCATTTGTGCAAAAATTTTATCTCATTGTATGTTGTTGCTTCTTTTTTCTTCTTCTTGTTTGCACAAGTAGGAGTTTCTGCTTTTTAATTTAAAATGAGCTAGAGATATAAAAACTACAAATTTATATATGTATTCATACATGCATAAGTACGTATGTACATATATATCTGTGTTTTTCCTTCCTTCCTTCCCTAATACGCATTCAGCTCTTATCCACAACTTGATCATTAATTTCAAAATTACAGAATAGTTAATTAATATCAATTTCTGTTCAAGAATATATGTTATAAAAATAAATAATAATGATAATATTTATTCTTTGAATAAATCCGACTTGGTTATACAAATAATTATTTTTTTGTCTAAAAATAACAACAAAAAAACAGTTTGTACATATTTGTGTTTATAGTTTTGCAAAGTTTTGACCTTTTCTTTTAAATATATATATATATATATATTTATATTTATATTTTACACAGTCTCTAATTGAACTTGTTGTTAAGAAAGAGTCTACAGTCTATTATGCATTAAAAATAGATTTAGCCTCTTAATTTAATATTTTTTACCTCACGTGTACCCATGCAAAGTAGATTTTTAGAGACATGACGAAGTCCGTCACAGTACAAAAGCAAGTAAGTTAGAAATACATATTTCGCTGCATCAAAGTCCGTTGGAATTAAAATTTGTTTTTCTCTACTAATTAAAAACTATCTTTCATTTTTATTAGTTCATTATGTTTTTGATTCATCCCTTGCAGGCGCCATTAACTCATTACACGTCTTAAAGGTCACAATTTAATAAAAATATGTATAACATCAATTTATAATGCAGTATTTGAGCATAAGCGCCAGAATTGATTTGAAATTGGGGGGGGGGGGGGCAAATTCTTTAATAATGTATAATAACGTCTCAAGTTTACTTATGTTCAAAGCTATTATATATCTAGACCACGAAACCTCTTTTTTTCAGAAAGTGTGTGTGTGTAGGGGCACTAGATTTAAAGTAAATGAAGGCTCTATATAGAAAAGGGGGCTCTTAACTGGCCTTGCACTGAGACATACATTTCACCCATGCTCATTTTGTCTATGTACTCATTTTTATTGTCATTCTAGCCAAGTCATTTAAAGTAACTCATTTATGTAGAGACTGATGGACTTTCCGTCGGCCATGACATTTGGAATTTTTGTGTCCTGATAAAAACAAAAATTTATTTAGGATTTTAATTACTAAATATTATCTTCAATAATTATTTTCATTCTTCCTCCTCTTTAATCGTATTTGAAATAGTCCTTTATTATTGTACTTACTTGAATTACAAAAATCAGCTTTTTGTAATAAACTTTTGAGTTGCAGCCCACGAATGAATAGGTCCACATCTAGACCAAGTCCCGAAAGCAATAACATAATATCATATGTATCTACAATTGCGTTGTGAACTTTTGACTTTCTCAAAATGTATTTATTTTCTGGACCATTTACTTCGAGTTTGAAAACCTTGTTTCAGATATATATGATAGGCTAGCAATAAGCCCCGGGTATCCTAGTCTAACTTTTTATTCTAGAAATTTGAATGCAAAGCCACGTTCATTTGACCGAAATAATATTATGTCTCTACATGGGATTTTTTTGTACATATTTATTTAAATTATATAAAAATATAAATTGTGAATTTGTATCATTTGTCCTTTTATTTTTGTTCAAAATGTCGTTTGAAATATCCATCGTATTGATATTCAATTCATATATGTATATGTACTTATGTTACTTAAACCCCAAGTTGGATTGCACAATTATGTATGTGGATAAAGCAAGCTTTTCCTTGATTGGGTGATTAATTCTCAATCATTTCATCTCTTTTGTCTCTACCTACCTACTTTATATATATAAAGCATAACAATTAAACTCGTCCGTCATATCTTAAGGACAGTATTCCCTTCGTATGATGAGAGAAGATGGAATGTAATTATTATTACATACATACAATTATAATATGTAAAACAGCCGCTGTACAATATCTTACATATTCACACATGCTCACCCTACATGTATGTATGTACATATAAACAAATAATTATTCATTTAAAAGAATCATTTGAGGGTTATTCAACTCTTCTTGTATGTACATATATGATGTAAGTGTATAGAAATCAGTTTGTCTTATAATGTGCTACGCAAGCCCCTCCATGTCTCATTTATTTATATGTTATATGTACATTAAAGATGAAAAAAAGAGGGGTGGGGGGGAGTCTCCAGCATCATGACCGAGAGTACCAATTGCAGTAGTTCTTCGTTGTTTATATTCTTTTTGTTAAGTATTGACTCAATGGTAATATTTATTTATTGATTGATTATTTGTCGTGTTTCATTCAATGGCTAAGATGACGACTACTACTACTACTAGCCGAATGTTACAACTATTTTTTGATTTCTTCAGAGCATTGAACCCCCATTCAAACAAGTAGTATTCATAATAAACTGCTTTTATTATTATTATTATTATTATTATGGATAAGTCCAAAAAAATAAGAAAAAAAATAGAAATATGAGTATAATTTTCCCTTAACGCTCTTTAATTCTTCATTTACATATCATCCATCCTCTCAACTCAAAACTTATTACCACATTATATTATATCAATGCGTGATTTATTATATATATATATATAAATATATATGTCATATATTTGATAAGAACTTGCCACTTTTCTCTTGCTCACTATGATAAGAAATGAATGTTAAAAGGGACTGAGGAATAATAATAATAATATTACATGAGGACCCTCACTGAATTTTCACAAATAATGCCTTGATAAAAACAAACAGTGAAAAAATGTACATAATATAACACCTGCATACATAAGTATCGTCTGTCTTTTTGTATTCGTAGCATCTCAAATTCATGACTGGGATTATCATTAATATCTATGTAGTTGTAATAGTAGTAGGAGCAGAAGCTGTATTCTTGTTACTACTCAAAAGTTTTAATCTCTCTAAGTCGCACATATACGTATAATATATTTTTGCATTTGCAAAGTTTGAGCGTACTGCTTAACCGTCAAATCCCTTTTTCCATTTTTTGTTAAACATTTATTAATTATAAGAATATATGTATATTAATAATATTGAACCGGAAAAATTATATTAGTCACGCAACCTTGGGTTGTTTTTTTATGTACTACATATATTATATATATAGGTATACATAAATATACATACATATTCATATATTTTTCTACTAAACAGCAACTGGGCATTCCCGGACACCTTGTGGTCCTTATAAAATGTTACATGATGTAATATGATGAGCGAATATATATTAACATAGTGGTTCAGTGAGCTCTAAAGGCTGCCTACTGCTGCATTAAATAATAAAGCAACAGTGTGCAGATTTTTTATTGATTTTGTTATACTATTAGTGCACACCTTGTCCCTTATGTATACAATAATGATCACTTATTTCGCAGATACCTATCTATCTAAGTATGTATGTGTTTATTTTAATGAAGTACAATCATTTCCTTTGAAAATCATGAGTAATAAATGTTTCCTCTGATGAATAAACTTTAGTTCTATTAATTTAATATTGTTTATATTTTATGCAATAAGTTTGAGGAGACAAGAGGGAATTATTTGTTTTTGAAATGCCAATTTTCTTCTTTTTTAGGGGGGGGGGGAGGAAGATTGCACTTGTATATTCTCCTTTTTATGAATTTAATAATAATTACAACTATCATCATTATTATGAAAGTGTTTAATAGATAAAACAGAATTGTGTATTTGATTTATATGGAAAAACACTCTTTTAAAGGAGAAAAAATGGGAATGATGCATTTTGTGTACATGCATGTACATATATATTTTATCAAACGTTTTGTGTTGTTTCATCCATGATTTGTATGGAATTATTAATTCTTAGTGACTCATACTACAGTCCAACCTCCTTGCTACTCTTTGTACTGTTCGAACACACAAGTTAAACACTTAGGAAATGTACTCAAAAATTCAAATCCAAATTGTCTCGATAGTCCAACAAAATTTTTGAAGCAATTTTCACATATTCTCAATCTACCGGGTACGATCAAAGTATGGATACATTTTGAGCCTTAACTTTAAAAAACTTTCTATAACTTGCTCTGGAAACTATGTAGAATGGTAGATATTGAGGTCCATTCCTTGGTGCTGTTGGTTCTTTTTTTCCTTTATGCCTTGGAGAGCCTTCACATATGCACATATACTCTGTAATCCAGCGGGTTAAAATATAGATTAGAACGGGATCAGAAGCCGTTTTTCATCTTTAGCCTGTTTTGGGTAGAATTAGAGTATGAGGTGGTGATGCATATTGTTGGAAAACATAGTCATGATCGTAACGAACCTTCTTTATCCAGGGCTTGATTGTCTTCAGCCATACATTATTCGTTTTGAAATTGTAATATTATAAATTAGGGTGAGAGTGGTGTCCGATAAAAAATTCTTAAATTTTGATGGATAACGCATATTTATTTGTTTTGCTACTGTGTGTGGACCTTATGAACATACTATTTGTACAATTTCATTGAAATATACTCGTATTAATTTTTACCGAAGTCGAACTATACAAATTACATTTTTGGGTTTTTAAATGGGTCAAATAACATAAGTTGATATTTTTGAATAGAGACCTTAATAAATACAAACTTAAAGATTAAAATCTGCCACAAAAATAGTGCTTATATGGAAAAATTATGTAAGATACGTTGTGCCCAGCTAATGCAGTAAATATTACTGCCATTTTTTGAAACTCTTGTTCTTTTTTATAACAAGTGGTTATTTGTCGAAAAAATGGTTTTAATCTTTTTTACTTATCGTAATCTAAAATATATATTTTACAAAAAAGGTTTTTGAATCATTCAAAAACCCGAAAATGTGATTTGTTTATCCCTTTTTCAAAAATTCCATCGGCTTTGTGCCCAAGTAATACGAGTACAATCCTCTCGTTAAAAGCGTACACCCTTTTAATCACCATTTAAATGTACCATTAATTAATTAAGAATTTTTTTTATCAATACAACTTTTTAAGTGCATAGGTATAATGTCACAACTTTTTCATAAAAATATTTAACATAATTGGCGATGGCTACATACTTCCAATCCTTTACGAAGCGACTTGCAGCAGGCACGGACCGTTTTTTATAGAATGTGATCCAATTCTCGTAGAATAGATAACCCTATCCATAGGGTTTAAATTTGGTGAGTAATGAGATCATAAATTCTTCGACCGAAATCGGATAAATGATGAAAGACACCTTTGGGCTATCTTTGATCTAAAAACCACTTTTTGTAGCTTATGGTAATGGATTGAAACAAAGACTCTAGACTACAGGGTCTTAAATGCTGTCAATATCGACTGGAGTTAATTTTGGGTCATTTTTCAATGAAAAGTTTTGGAAGTTTTTTTCTGTAAGACGAAGTCGCTCCCCAAACCATCACAGATGGGACTTGAATCTGTTAGCACACAATTTTTTTATCCTCAGGGACATATTTTATGTCTTTAAATATGATTTCTTGTCCATCGCTTTATTTAATGACCTCCAAATTAATAAGTTTATCATCGCTGAATACAATGTGATGAGTATTTTATATGACAATGACGGATCTCAGGCGTACAAGCCTTCATCCTGAGATCTTTTGTGATGAGTTTGTGTATGTTGAGTCATGTTCATATCTTCTTATTTTTTTTTTTTTAATGGATCTCGGAGAGTCCTCATCTGGGTAGTTTTTTTTTTTTCCGGAGTCCTTTTTAGTGTCATTCTTTAGTTCCTTGGCCCTGGAGTTCAGGTGCTAGTCTTCTTGAAAATTTTAAAAACTCCTCGTGTAGAAATAAGTCCGTTTAATTTTCTTAAAATCTCTTTCGGACTGAAACCTCACGACTGCTTCTCTTTGATCTCAGATCATTCCGAAAAGATGAGAGAAAAATTATTTCTTTTTTACCTAGTCACTATTACTTACTTTTCCTAAGGAGTTAATTAATCACATTATGTTTACAAATACTTATAAGTGGGTCAATGGGATAGACATTATTTATTTTTTCTATTACATTCTTGTTTACATTCATCATTGAATGAATAATTTCTTGAGGAAGGGGAAGAAATAGTTGAGTTACTTACTACTAGGTAGAGCTTCTCTTTTCTCGGGAATCCAATTTCTAAATTTGGAAATCACGGGAAATTCGTGTAAATACTAAAAATATAAGTGATTTATTATAAATTCTAAGGTAGTCCATCCATGTATGATCAAAAGAGTTTCCCTTTATAGGAAAGCTATAGGTACTTAGAATACCTCTTACAGGTACAATAGTTAATAATATAAACTTGTAAAGCATCTATATAAAACCGTACATTAGACCCATTTAGCTAAAAAGAATAGGAACTCTGTTTATTAAAGTATGCGTCAGAAACATTAATTAGGTCCCAAATACAAAAGAATGAAAATTGTCTTTTATATCTTAAAGAAAAAATATCTAGAGTTCAAAACATTTTGATGCTTCGGAGTGCATTATTTTTTTTGTCATCATTAGATCAGCATCAAAAATCATCAACACCCTTGTATTCAACGTATGTTTTAATGAATTTCATAAACGAAGTTACCATTAGTATTAAATAATGAAAATGTAGATTTTCCAGGAATTTCTTCTAGGTATATAACTCTTCTAACTATACATATACTACTCTTAATACACGAAATAAAACTAACTTACTGCCCACTTCTGCCTCCTTGTCGAATTGTAGGTACCTATAAATCGTTTATGTATGTACATATATTAGTATGTAAAGCCGTGTAGAGTTCTTTAAACATATAAAATAAAATAAAGTAAAATACAAATTTGGAGCGTCATCATTAACTGTTATTATGATTATTTTGCGTGCATATACTTATTTTTCAATGTACATTCAATGCATGAATTCAATGGAATGAGTCGTTATTTTAATTATTCATAGTAAAATACTTATATACCTATATATAGAAAAGGAAAAATGCACTCAAATCATTAAATTAAATGCTTGATACACTTCTGCTGCTCCCCTACTCCTACTCCTACTGCTATTAGTATTAGTTTTTTTATTCTTTTTAATAATAATCTTAGTAACTAATCATATTTTCCATTATTAGTTGTTAATGTTTAATTAATTATAACTTTATTAATTTTCTTCTTCTTTTTTTTAGGTATGTGCATTAATCCGTCGCTTTTCTTAGAATGAGCGAGTTAGCGAATCAACCGCTGCTCGCTCCTCCTTGTCCAAGGTTTATTATTATATGATATTTAGTTACATACTCTGTAGCATTCATCTCAAGGTATCATTATCACTATTATTATTATTATCATTGAAAGCCATGAACCATAGATTGACTTAACTAAAAAGTTAGCCATTTGTATTTTCATACAAAATTGTGAAGCAAAGACATCAACGTGCCTGCTTCTAGTAAGAAACTGTGCGTTTTTTATAGAACTATACAAACATTGAGGGTTTTTTCTTCTTTTCTTCAACAGAATGCTATTAAAATACGACCAGATTAGCATTAAATACAATTGCAATATTAGGAGTCAAAATATCAATTAAAATAAAAATTATTCTTATTATTTCTATTTTAAATACAAAATAGGAAAAATATCTTTGTGAATACTCGGTTTTATCAAAGACATTTTCTAATACTTTTTCTGTCAAATTCCTTTTTCAAATAATTATTATTAATTGGATGAAATATGTGGGTAAAATTATTTTTCACTTTCTGAATTGCAAATAATTTATTTAGAAAAAAAATAAGAACTTATTGTAGCTGAGATCATTTTCCCTATTTATTTACTTAAAAATTGATAGTAATAATAACTTAATTTTAATTGATTATTTATTATGGCTGTATCGGTCCCCTCCCCATTATCAGCCCTTAAAAAAGTCTCAAATTGTAAAGTTGTCATTAATCATTTTTACTATTATTGTAAACTATTTCAGTTTCTCAATTGAATTTGTTCAGTAAAACTTTGAATACATATTTTTGATTTCTATAGTAAGTCATTTGGAGAGAGAAAATTCACGAAAATAATACACCATTAAGTTAGGCTTCAATGAAGTATGTTTGGATGATTATATATTATGTAGCTCCTAGATAACTGAGATAGATTGGTGATGGAGTCTCTAAGGAAAATTTGTTCATTGAGATGGCTTTTGACTCATATTCGAAGGCATTCATAAGATTTATTGAGGGAGGTCCAACTTTTTGGGCTTTTATATATCCCTAGAAATTAAGATTCTAATATTGTAAGCAGGGGGGGGGGGGGGTTTCGATAATCGACGTCGGGGAAAAGACTCGATGGATATGCATTATATTTCTAAATGTACCTCGTTTCTTATACTGCTTACATAGAATATGATACTTATTTTCTATCACATGCATTTTCATTAGGTTTAAGTTCAATGGGACAAGAGATAGGGAGAGAGTGTCAAAAGCACTCTAAAAACTGCTGACGCCTTTATGGATACCCCCTAATGCATTTTTGAACCAATATTGGTCAAATGATAAGACACAACCTTCCTATCTGTATGTATATCAAAAATGTACTATGTACGCATTTTCATAGAGATACGCTGACTTATTTTCCTGAAAGTATTTACATAATATGTACCTAAATGTATCATCCTTGTGCATTTTTTCATTTGCCTTGTGTGGGATTGAGTTTCCTTTTGTATGCCTTGAGTAATGAATAGTGTATTTTTAGTAAGATGAAAATTAAAGAAAAATTGATGTAGTTAGTTATAAGTAGTATTTTTAGTAAGGCACTCTTAACATTTCAAATTAAATTATCTTAAGTATCCAATTTACGTGAATGTGTCGTTCTTGCTACATGCCTAGAACAAGGCATTCTTCTACATACATATATTAGTGTATATTTATGTACAGTGTTTTCACAATAAATTTACACAAAACATTTGAAGAGTTTAACGTCATCAAGAATAATAAGGCTGATAAGGACTATAATATATATATATATATGTTTTTTAATGAAAGTGTAAATAGACATTATAAGTTTCATGTTAATTAAATATGGCCACCCTTGGCCTCAATTACTCGTTTTCGACGATGTTTGAAGGACTTGCAGGTAGCACGGGTGACTATTATGATGTCACTGTACTTCAATATTGTGATGGAGTTGTGTGAACGTTCATAATAACGACATAATAATGTCAAAGGTAATAGTCCATTTAGATGTTAGATGATCTAGTATAAAGACACAAAAGCTAAAGTTGAATTCTGTTCGAAAACATAGGTATATTGTCCACCCAGGGCTTCAACTTGTTCTTCATTACCTTTAAATACGCTTGAGTTAAAAAATAGCGTTGTACGACGGGACCCTCATTGCTGACGACTTCCAGGGAGATAATGGAGGCTGTATTTTTTGTTGTGAAGATATCAGTAACCTCGCACCTCTTATTTGATATCCATCTGTCATTCTGACAATTGCATTTTTGATCCACAATTCATTTTTTTTCTTCAGTAGAGAACACTGATTTGTCAGCATCTTGATTTTTCAGTCTGTTAAAGATCCTGTTGCATTTCTCCAACCTAATATCCTTCATCCTCTCCTTCAGAATATATGTATATTTTCTTCATTATGTAAGACTTTAATCTGAGGTCTTTGGTGACTGCTTTGTGAATTAATGAGGTTGAAAATTTTTCTTTATTTGCATGGTCAGTAGTTGGCCTTCCAGAATTCTGTGTCTGGCGACACAGAATTCGACAATTGCGTCCTTTATGATTTCCTCCATGTTTACAAATAATAACTACCATTTAATTTTTCCAAAAGTTTAAATTAAGGCTCTAAAGAACATTTCACTAAAAAAAAATCGGAAAAAATGATTTTAATTTAGATAAATTTTCTGGGAATGTATCATGAAAGCCCTGTACATTAGATGTGCTAGTTGAGGAACAACGTGATATATACATATTATATAGCTATTTTTTACTCTATGTATAGTACATCTCAACCAATATATGTATACCTATGTATTATTGACTTACTTTTGTACTTTCTAAATACTCTACACAATATATGAATGTAAATACATAGTATGTACCTAGCTAGTACTCGATAGTCTAGTTGGACCACTATTGTGTATACAATATATTATTCTTATTATTATTATTATATATATATATATATAAATCCATGGAGAAGCTATTTCTTCTTTTATATTATTTTAATCTACATAATATAATTACAAATGCATACGCGAAAAAAAGTACAATGTCATGACGGATGTGACTTGTTTATGTAACTTCAATAGTACTATACACATACATACATACATACATATTTTACAAATTGACACAATATACATACATATATTTAGGTACGTAGGCTGTAGTGATGGGACTTTATCGGATTTTCAAACGATTGCTACGAGTGAGTACTCACTCTATTAAATTTAGTAGCCTTACATTTTATAATCCTGTGTGTGTAGAGTCACTGTAAATGTAAATGGTGCTATTATGTAAGAAATTATTACTTCAACTACCTTGAAAAAACATAGATGTTTACAAATTGGCACAATATGTATTGAGGTACATACTTACGTGCGTGCGTGCGTTGTGCATTCAGCTATAAAACAAAGTGGGGAAACGATGATCACGTAATATGAATGTTTGATCAAATTTACTTGGCTAGGAGACGATCTTTTGATCAGTTGGAGTACAAAAGTTTCCATGAATTTACTACATAAGTAATACTAGCTAACTGCGATACTTGTATGAATGCACAAAGCCGGTGATACCCTAAAGTGACCAAAAAAAAAACTTTTCTGGTGTATATGTACTAGATAAGGGACGAATCCGGATTTTTTTATTCAGAGTGCGAGTGAGGGTTTTAAAACATTTTATAATTTATTGTACAATGTATGTAGAGTCACTTTAAAAGTAGGTATGTCAACTATTAGAAAGAAACTATTTTAAAAAGTTTTGGTTTTCGAACCTTGGTATATGTACAAAACTAAGGAAAACAAGTACTTTTAAAATTAATTACCATATTTTCTACAACCCCAAGAGTTGCTATAATATTTATATAGTGATGCTTTCTGCGATACTGAGTATTCATTCCAATACTTGTGTACATACATACATATGTATGTGTACATTGAAATGAAGCTATTAGTATTTCTCAGTTTAATTTAAAAAAAAAAGAAAAAGGTTTTTACCAAATAAACCAGTATACATATTCATATTCATTTAATGTAGGTCAAGGAATGTCGTTCACGACTTGTCATAAATTACTTTGATTCCAAGGAGTGCATTGTTGTTGATGAAAATTGCTTTTCATTTTGTGCAAAAACTGTAATTATTATTGATATTAAGTAATAATTAAAATGATGAGAGTGATTGTAATGGATTACATAATTATATTCACCCTTTTTCATATTCATCAATGTATTTGAAATTATATTATTTTTGTTTCTTACATTGCATATGTTGTGTGTGTGATCTGTTTAGTCTCAAACGTAAGTCTGCAAAAATATATAACCTATTTATATTTCTATGTTTACGTTATACTTTTACCATTTAAAAAATGACTAGAGAAATTACTTTATTTATGTTCTTTTTCTCTAATATAAACAAACGTGGATTGTTTACTTTATTATTCGTTGTTAATTTCGTACCGTAATTGTACGTTTGTAAAGAAGGGAAGAAAGTAGGGAAATAAACGGAACATTCTTTCCCGCACTATTCACGCAACCTTTCATTATCAAATATGTGTGTAATTTGATTATACATACAATAATATGTACACCACGGATTTTCAAAAGAAGGAACAAAATATGTATATAAAAGGGAAAAAAAATTTGACACGCATAATAACAAAAAAATATAAAAAAATAGGGCCTCTGTTTAAAATAAATGGAAGTAGAAGAACAAGGAAAAGAGGGGGGAAACGCCCCTTCCTTTTAAAAAAATTAAATCACATAATTTCTTTTGTTCAATTGTCGTTTTATATATATATATATATATATATAATGGTGTGATTATTATATTGGAAAAAGGCAATTAGTGTTAATGTTCGGGTCTCCCTGAGGCTATTATATTATTAGTATTACTTTGACTCTTGCCTTTAAAAGAATGATTAAAAAACTTAGATAATATGAGCTCTCTTGAATATCTGGGAGTAGCTATATATTATGATGCAGTGTTTTATTGAATGATAAAATGATCCTTTTTTTTACACATGCAATTAATATTTTATCCTCATTTAAGTGAGAACTCATCCGTTATGTGGCCATTGTATGTATGATTTACTCTCCTCCAATGAAGCATACCATGTACGAGTGCAACTACTATTACTAAGTATTAACAACAGACTATAACTTATTATTCAAATTGAAATACCCCCTCTTAATTAAATAACCGGTTACGAAGAAAAACTGATAAAGATGGCGCCCATCTCATATTTATGTATTATGTATGTATGTATGTATTTGGTGTTGTTATTCTAATTCAAAAACTGGGGGAAGGAAATGATCCATTTTTTTCTTTTTTTCCTCCCCTTTTGATGATGATGATGAAATTTTTACTTCCTTTCTTTTTTTTTCTTTGCTCCTCTTTCTCTCTTGGTAGTAGTAGAAGTTAGTGTGCTCGCTCTCTAGCATGTATTCTTGGTGCCTTAGTCTTTCTTTCTCTCCTTCCTTACTTACTCTCTCACTCCTTTGAACGGGAGAAAGTTCTTTGGCGCGTGTACACACTTTAAAAGCCGAGAAATAGAGAAAGAGAAAAAAAAATATTATCTGCCCTAGTTAATTATAAATCGGTACTGTACGCTCACTCCCTCTCTCTCACACTCCCTCACGCACTCACTCATGTATACAAACAAAACAAAAAAAGAGGAAGAAAAAAAACCTCCCACCCGACAAACGGGGGCGGTATTTCTATATATGATAGTATGAAACCTTCAGACTTCAGTCAACAAATGATTCCGGAGCTAAGCACAACAACCACGGTTCTCTCTCTCTCTCTCTCTCTCCTCTCATATTCATGATCCGAGTCTCGAGGGAAAACAATTATTACTTACTTCTTACTTCTATTCTTTCACCAACAACTAACTGTTAGATTCAAATCAAAATTTCGCATGGCAGCTTGCGTTTGAGTCAAGAAGGAAGTGTGGTGGGGGAGTACGAAACTGCCAATAAGGGGGGGGGGGGACATCTCTTCTTCCTCTTTTTTTTTGTTTTTTTTCTCGTTTGTTCCTTCCTCCTTTCTTCTTCTTCCCGTTTTTAATAAGGAATTTCTTATGTTGAAGAGAGAAATTAATGAAAAAGTTGAGTGTGAAGTGTTGTGATCAACATCCGATGACGACGACTGCTACTTCTACTACTGTACTACCTCTGCTGCTCCTGACATTGCTACTACCACTTCTATCATCATCTCATTACTCATTCCTACGGCCATTGCATCGCATTCCTCAACTACTGACAAATTTCGAAATTGATGAGGAAAGAAGAATAGGGGATTTATTATATAGATGACAAAGGCACACTGACACGTAAAGAGCTCCTCTTTACGTTCCTTTTTCATTCTTCTCTCCTCTAAGACTTTTTTTTAAAAGTCAAAAACGAGATACATACAACTACAAGCAAATAAACAAATTATTGGCAATTGCTCCTGTTCTTTTTTCAGCACGGAAAGAAGAGTTCTAATCCCAGTCACTACCACCACCACCACCACCACTACTACTATTACTCCTTAAGAGTTGTATTTTATTATTAGTTACCAGAATTGATGTCAGTATAAATTCATTTCAACCATTTTGTTGTTGTTGTTGTATGCATTTCGTTCCTTCCACACACACACACACTCACACACAAACTCGCAGACATAAGAAACCCGAGAATTAACTTTTTTGATTCATTATTGTACAATTTATAGTTATTATTATATTTCATTTATTAAAGTGTGTATTCTTAATACTCTACTAGATAATATGTGTTTTGTTACGTTGCTCTTGAATATCCTCTGAAAATTGTCTGATCTCGCACCGCCTGTACCCTTGCTAAAACCTTTTTATATGACAAATAGGTGAGCAACTGTTCAGGTGCATGCGCGAAGGGCCAAGCCTGCTAGGACACCGCCACGCCCCCTTCCATCTTTATACATACATACTGTCATAATAAGTGTTAATATTAAAGAGTACCTATTGCATATTATTCATTGATAACTATTATAATTGAGAGCATTTCGAGAGAGAGAGAGAGAAAGAAGAGTCTATGTTGTGTGAATGAGTTTTGTTTACATAATATATAAAGTGTACATACTTCAAATGATGTGAGCCTCGTTTTTGACTACATATATTCATTCATCTTCTTCAACACTGCTCAAACACTGAGGAAGGGAGACGTCGCAACACTCTCACACGAACTGGTGGCTCATTTGCCATCCCAATCAACACATTTAATTAACATCTTTGTTACTATATGCTAATATCTATACATAATGTATAAATAATGTACAATAATTTCTAATTCCGTCAATCAACAAATTACTGACTGACTGACTCACTGACTCACTAACTAATATTTAAATATGTAAATACATACATGCTTTTATGTCTATTTAGAAAAAGAAATAAAAATTGAGTTTCCTTCAACATTGTATTTCTTTTTGCATTCCAATAACTCTATTGCTGTCTTATACATATTATGAACAAGTATGTAATAGCATAGCACTACATATTTGATATTCCATTCCTTCTTCTCCTGTTTCTTTAGTTTATTATTGCTAGTACTTACCTCCAGAATATTAATACTCTACCTATTATAATAATAATAATAATAACGCTTGAGAGAGGAGTTTTTTGTGAAACATGATCGCTCCTAATGTAGTATGAATGTTACAACTTCTGACTTCTAATGTACATATATAGTAGTATTACCTACCACCACCTGTTGCTCTATTTTAATATTAATACTCATCCTCATCAATGGCTTCAGCAATAATAGATAGAGACTTTAATCAATATTAGGGGAAGAAGGAGGCAGTAGTAGTAGTAGTAGTAGTAGTAGGAGCAGCAAGTTCTTCTTTGGAGAAGAAACTCTTTGTCTCTTACATTCTTCTGTTTCACCTGAATTGTCATGGCATGGAGTAGCAGCAGTTCTCTTTAATTAAAGAGGAAAAAGACGACGACGAAATAAAATAATAATAATAACACACATTTTATTATTATTATCATTATCATTATTATATATAAAGAGAGGAAGAGAAGATAATGATGAAATCTTTGATGTAATGTACATCCATTTTTCAAGAGATTTATTTGTCGTGTATATATATATATCAAGATGGTCTCCAAGTAAAGAAAACATGATGATGATGATGATGAGAGGAAGTTGCTTCTGCAAAAGAAAGAAATGTGAAGTCTTCTTGGAGGAGTGCGTGCTGTTGTGTTTTTATTGTTCTTGAAGTACATACATATTATATCCATTCATACAAAGAGATCCAAAAAGTAGTACAACATACATTACATGCTAAATATCTACTAAAGAGAAGAGCTAAAAAAATAGTAGGCACAATATATATATATATATATATATATATATATATATATATATATATATATATATATGTATGTATGTAAAATCTTTTTTCGATTAAAAAAGTTGCTTCGGAAATTACAAAAGTTTTTCTTTTATATGTATGTATATGTTATTACTATTATTATTATTATTCTATATAGTGATGTTGTAGGAGCAGCAAGAATATAATATTATATATGTACATACTTCTAAGCTCTTCTGTCTTTTTGCGCTACTTTCAGGAGTAAACTCTTCCCTAAAGACGAGGGGCACAAGCCCATAGTCACTAACTTCATGCCCCTACTCTATGAAGGATGAGTGTAAAATTGGTATAATCATATTTCCTCTGAAATGTACGTTATATTCCCCAACACCATTGGCAAAAAAAAACTAACATTCTGAAGGATAATGAAGGGAGGGAAGGGTTGACTCAATCAATGCTACGTACATGGCATGTATGTAAATAGTGAATTTCATCACAAACAAACTGGGTTGTTGAGTACTGACAAGCCGTACTACTGCTATCATGTATTAGGCATAATTTATAGTCATTTATACCCGGATTTATGTACCCATAATGCTCCATATACCCATGAATTATTCTTTTCAGAAGAATTTCATTAGGAGTATTCATTATTGATTCTGCTCCCTCATTTTTATTTTCTTTTGTACCTACAACTGTAGCTTCTGGATTTTAATACCTAATGGAGTGCACATGAGCACCATTCATTCCATCCGGACTCAAATACTTCCATTTATTCCATACCGTTTCACTCAGTCCATACTTTGCTATCTGTTTATCCATCGCCCCTCTTCCTTCCCTCCACATACAACATAGTTGTATTCTCCTTATAAAAGCCATTAATTTAGTTACTCCATATTATGTAAAGTAGGTGTGAAAGACGACCTCTGACCCCTTCAAATCCCTTCTAAGTCGGACTTGCCTACTTAAGAAAAGGGGCTCAAGTTTCTTTTCTTTTTTTTTCTTGTAACAGTAGTAGTCAAAGAGGATGGGATTAACTTCTTCTTCTTCTTCCTCTCACTCTCCCCCTCCTTATTCTTCATTTTGAGAGGATTAGAATTGATTCTTCCTCTTTCATCGCTCTACTCTACTCTACTCTTCTACTTAGCTATTACCTAATTCATGGCGTCAATTTTTTTATTAATACATACTTTAGTATATATATATATATTGTAATATACAAGGGGGGGGGGGGGCTGTGCTATATTTTACTTTTGATATATAATGAGGATGATTATTATTCCGTGAGGTGCATTAAATTACATTTTTTTAGTATGTTTAAAAAAAAGAGAGAGAGAGAAAGAGAAAGAAAGTGTGTGTGCTCTTTACGTTGTTGATGGTAGTAGTGGTGTCTGGAGAGGAGGAAGGAAGAATATTGATGTATATACATATATATATATTGAAAAAACAAACAATATCACCCCTATTGAAGCAGGGGGCAAAGGCAAAGTAATTGTTTGTAAATTGAGTATAATCATAATTTTAGTTTGTATTATGATGATCCAACTTGGGGAATGGCCCCTCTCTCTCTCTCTCTCGCTCTCTCTACATAGATACAATGCATAGTATACATATTTTCTGATATAAAGAAGACGTCTTCTTTTCAACAAGTTGTAGAAGAAGAGAGGGAAACTAAGCTGCTCCCTTGCTCTCTCTCTCTCTCTCTCTTCCTCCTCCTTCTACTACTACAACTACTCCTCTTTCCATGCACCAGCATCACCACCACCACCACCACCACCAATTTCAACATCATCATCAACAACAACAAAACAACACTTTGATGATGTGTCTTATTAATATAACTTGAAATTTGGCATATATACAAACATACACACACACACACACACATTAATGATGAACTTTTCCGCTTGCTTTTCAATAGTTTACATACATACATACATACATTCATATGTATGTAAAACAGTAGCAATAGCTAGTTGATGCATTTTTATGTGTAAGTATGTACGTCGTAGTATTAACTTCCATAAATTGAGTTAGTGAGTGAATGAGTCACCATGCCCTAACGACTACTACTACTACTCCCTTGTTACAAATGTGGTGTTGGACGCCAAACATGTAGGAAATAATGAGGCACTGGAGTCTTGTATGTTTTTTTTGTATTCGCATTCGTGTCTGTCTATATTTATACTTCAGTAGATGGAATCTACTCATTTAAAGATACGCTGAAAATCTTCTTCTTTTTTTTAGTTCCATAGGCATAGTTATTCAGCAGTTGTCTGCATATATATATAAATAAATAAATAAAGTAGGGGTTCTCAACAGACAACACAAGGAGTGAAGAATATACTAGAATAAATAATGGATGAAATGTGTTCGGATGTCGAAGGTCTTGAATCGAAATAGTATTCTTAAAAAAAAAAAACATTCGGGATTCCACCCCCCACCACAGCCAATAGAATTATTGTCTTACATACTGATTGATAGTTTATCTCTATGAAATATCCTTGATGTAGAAAAGATGGACACAGCTCCCAAAAATAGGAAAGGTGATGCTGAAAGCTAGAAATCCCATCAGGAATAGGAACTAGGAAACCCAAAAAATAAAAAAAATGGACAATAAACTATCAAATATACATGACGTATGATCCCCTAATATAAAGGATTTTTAGGGAGGTAGACATCCAGTTCCAGTCGAGCAACATAGTTATTTAAAGGCCCAGATCAAATACCACAAGTCACTATTTTTCAAATATAAGATTATTAGCTCAAAGTATTGCTATATGTACTAATATTATAATTGTAGTATACATACATATGTATTTGACAAGTATCTGATCTAATAAAATATTCAATATATGTATATGTAATTAGTTTTGAATATAATTTTAATTTTGAAAACTGTAATAGTCGATGATGATGATATCTCTGAAATAGGTAATTATAAATTTGCAGCAGACCCAGGATAGTCATGTATGCAACTACATATTCTAAATAGGCTATCTTAATTATGACTCCTCTTTACATAATATTGTTATTATTATTTTAATTGTAACTCTTCACCTTGAATGTTGACTCTTGAAGATACCCACATTTCATTACTTCATTCTAAAGTAATGAAGTAAGGGCTCGAATTACATAATGATCAAATTATATTCTTCTTAAAAAAACAAAAGATACATATATGTATATTATGTATGTATAGTACATACATATAGGTCAATCTCTCTTTCTTTCTCTCTCTCTATCTATCTATATATATATATATATATATATGGGTGTATTGTGTGTCTTCTATTATACTATTTACTCCCATTAAATCCTGGCTTCTAATAATGTACATAGTAGTAAACGGTGTTTGTTCTGTTTATACTTCTAGATAAAGTTTCAAATTATATATATATATAGAGAGAGAGAAAGAGAGAGAGAGAGTTGAGGCTGGGGTGGTAAGCAAGCTTAAGATACAAAGAAGATAAATATATACAGATACCAAATGGGTTGTAGGGAACATTAAATTTTAAATTTTTTGGAAGGTCAAACAAGGTAATTTTTGTTACATTTTTGGTTATAAAGTAACAAAACAATCTTAAAATCGTTTTAATGACATTGTAAAACGTTTTGCTGCAATTAATGCGAAATTTATTATATTAATTGAAGGAAATAAGGAGAAAAGAGTGCGCGTTATGCAGGGTACATTTATTTTTTCTCCTTTATTGGCATCAAAATACATTTTAGGGGCACTTAGTAGTAATACTTTTAAAGATTGTTTATTAGTAAAAAAAACTAAAAAAGTTATAAAATAACAAACTTTATATCCCAAGGTATTTGGATGATAATGAAAGAACAAGATAAAGTTTTTAAACTTTTTTTTTTTTTTTTTTGTTAATTTTATGAATTTTGAAGGCTTTTAAATTTTTTCAATCTTCAATTTGTTCATGGATTGACACCCTAATGTACATACATTAAATGTATCTAACTTTGTGCAAGAACTGTCTTCAAAACGGAGACTAATTCCATCTTTCAAAAAAAGAATAAAAAAGTTTAGCTCTATGTACATTGGTTTTGCATGTATAGTGTATGTGACTGTAAATTCAGCATTTATGTCACTGGATGTGTTAATACTCCCTAACCATTCTGTAAAAACTTATTATTTGCAACAATTATGACCATAGGTCATTAATATATCCCTCAAAATTTGAGGATTCTAGCTTAAAAAATGAGACTTACAGTAGTATGTTTATGTGCATTATAGGAGCAATATCTATACAATGTCAAGTCCTTCTTTTTTTTCTTTATAATTAATAACGACCTTTTTAGAAAGAAAGAAAGAAAGAAAGAAAGATCTAAGATATGAGACAGCATGTCTTGGAAAGGAGGAGGAGTGGGTTACCGGGTTGTTGTTATTATTGTAGGTACTTATATCTACTTATGTGCCTACAAACAAACTTAGAGTGATACATACCTATAGCTATTATGTTATGTAGTGCTTACATACTTGGGACTATTTCAAGGTATATATATAGTGTGTGTGTGTGTATACGACAATCATGATGATGATTAAATAAAGAAGGGCTTTTGGAGCGGAAATCCGGTGTTTCAAAATGTGTGACTATATTATATATATATAAATAATAACTGCGCCCTCTGTGTCGTGTATCATTTATATATTATGTACATAAAAACTTCTGATTATGATTTTTTTGCAAGCTCTTTGTGTGTGTCCCTTTAATAATGGGACGAGAATGATGTTCATCCAAATGAATTAGAGCGTATCACTCCGTGCGATGTTTGGTCTTCCATTTTTTCCACTCTAAGTATTCATTATTATTATTACTATTGTTATTAGTGATGTAAGTATGTATGTCTATGCACTGAAATAGAGTCATCAATTCAGTTGAAGAATCTACAGGTTGTGTTCTCTCTCCCTCCCTTTCACCCCACACTCACTTTGACGTTTCCCTTCATCATAACTCAACATTATGACTTTTTCAAGGGGAATTACATATATGTATATATGTTTATTTATGTGTCTGTAATATTTAGAATGGTACAATTCCAAATCTCTATAATCTCAAGAATTATCATGTACTTTTTTTTAATCAGCTCCTCGCCATTTGCTCCCTTTAGTGGCCTGACTGTTTAGTGATTTGTTTGTTATCATCAAGAGTATCCTACTATCAAATAAAGACGAGTCTTTTTTCTTTCTTTCTCTTTTTGAAGGAGGAATAGAGAAACGGGGGGGGGGGGGTCTACCTTTCAAACAATGGTTCTGACTTTCATAGCCCCTTTCCTAAAATTTTGATATCCATGGACTAATGTCTACTACAAAACAAGGACTAAGGGGATCGTAACCCTTGAACCTACTCCAACGACTGGGGAAAAGAATCGGCCGGACGTCTCGGCACTGGGTCATGTGTAGTGACCTATGTAATTGAAGCTGTGCCCTTGATCTAAATACATAAACACACACTATGTTTGTAAAATGTATGTATGTACAGCCTACATACTCCTCCTTCTCCCTATTTGAATGTGTTGTGAACAACCTCCCCTTGAGGTCTTGGAATTAAACTACATACACATTATATATAATATATAATAGTCTGTATGAGCAAAGAGTTCTTTTGTGGTGTGTCGTTCATATTATTATTATTATTATTTTTATATGATTATTAATCGGTTGTCTTTTGATGGATGAACTAAATGTATGTATGTATGTATGTATATACAATAATCATACTAGTTAATAAGTAAAAGAAAATAATAATAAGAATAATAATAATAATAACATAAAGAGAGGAGAAAGAAGACGAA
Source organism: Lepeophtheirus nordmannii (assembly GCA_963680855.1). Lineage (NCBI taxonomy): Eukaryota > Metazoa > Arthropoda > Copepoda > Siphonostomatoida > Caligidae > Lepeophtheirus > Lepeophtheirus nordmannii. Next base: position 18,359,629 of record OY804521.1, on the reverse strand, counting down.
GTGAAGTGAAGTGAAGTGGGGTGATGAAGAGTCAATTGAGGAAGCTCTACAAAGGAAGCTTGACTCATAGTTGTACACATATATGCTATGCTTAATATTAATTATGAAAATGATGATCCATCTATCTATGAATAATAATAAACAAATAAACAAACAGTAGAAAAGAAGCTATTAATGAATGCCTATAGGTATATATATATATATATATATATATATATATATATATATATATATATATATATATATATATATATATATATTATGTGATAAGCAGGCTGTAAACATAACAAAGGAGTAATATTTACCTTAACTATGTTACATACATACATAGGTACAAATAACGGAAGGAAGGGAGAAAGAAAAGGTCGCCCCCCCCTCCTCTTCTGGTTGAATCCACCGGCACAAATTGTAGATTCAATGAATGAATATGAATTACTTTAAAATAATGACATACATACAATCATACTATTATTATAATAATAATAATATATATACATAAACATTTGCTCTATGTATATTGCAGTAATCATCGTCGTTATTATTATTATTATGATTTTTATGTCATCCATGCATTGTGAAAATGATGATGTTGAAGATTATGAAAGGAGAGTGAAAAATGACTGAGAGTTGGGGGAGAGAGAGAGAGAGAGAGAGAGAGAGAGAAATAATAATAATAATAATAAAAGCTGTTTGATTGCCATTAGTTAAGTCAATATTATACTTGCAATTTAATATATATGTATATATATATATTTATATTATATTCGTCAAAGTCTTTATCTTTCATGGCAGTTCATGTATGTTTGTGTTTAAACAAGGAACATTATTGGGCTTAAAAAGGCTTTAATATGACATATCTGCTAATGTCTAAGGTTGTAATAATAGACGTTTACATATTTTATATAGTGACCCGAGGTCCATCAGTTGTCATCAGTTGTGGAGAATTTTGATTTTTTTTTTTTTTTTGAATATTTTTATAACTATGTATAATCATATTTAACATTTCAATAAAAAACAAAAACAAAGCAAATTCATGGGAAAATTAATTTATTCTGTATGAAATGATATGTTAATTCCACATACATTTGGGCTCATATTTCCTGCGGGGTATTTCAATCCACAGAAAATACAATGTATGTACATAAAGGTATTCCTTTTTTCTTTTCTTTTTTTAAAGAACGGAAAAAGGTTCAAGTTTGAATTAAATGAATAACCACTCCGTTTTTTGACTTGTGTCTTGACTTTATTTTAACTATATTTAAATTTCATTTGCTGCCGCTCTACAACATATTCATAGAAACTAAAGTTTCATTCATTGATTTCTGCGAATTTTTGCTCCTTTTGTGTCTATATATTTGCATATATATTTCTGTCTATTTGTTGTCCTTTCTTGTAGTATATAAAATTCGCAAATTTAATCCCTTTTTGTGCAAAAATATCATAATATTGAGCGAGTAATTGGCATTCATTTGTACTAATCTCCCTTTTAAAAAAGAGTATATATTCTCTCTCTCTCTCGGATTTAGGTCAGTTTTAAGCTCTACATAGTGCCCCATATTAAGTAGGTATTTACATACACTAAGTTTTAAAAGATAGTTTATGCAGTTTATTTCATATCTATTTACATAATAGTGATCTTAAGAAGTTTTAAGTTTTACTTCGTTTAGTAAGGGCTCCATAAAACCCCCCTCAAAAGTTGTAAGCATAATCTTGATTTGAAAAATTAATTGAAAAGCTTGTCTGAGTTTATTACATTAAAATGTGGTGGAGGTATAGAACAATATTTTACTTATATACATACGTAAAAGAATAAACATTGGCTTGAACATAATTGTGTTATGTAAATAAAATATTTAGATAATGATACACTTTCCTTCATTTGTTAGAAAATCTCAGTTTTAAAAAATCTACTCCCCAGGTTAATTTTATGTTGGAGTAACACTTAAGTCGTTGATGGAATCTAAGTTGACCTCAATTTTCTATTAATAAAATTAAATATACATGCATAATTGAAATGATGCGATCCATCATGGCAATTTGTATACATATTATATGGCTTTAAATGGGTGTAACCCTTTTTTTCTCTCTCTCTCTCTCTCTCTCTTTGATTATCATAAAAGGTTTTTTCTTCTTTTGTTTGATTTCGTTTAACTTTTAAATTGTTGTTGATAAGGATTTGTGTCTATGAATGTATGTATGTGTTTGAACGGTTGAATTATTTGATTTAATTCACTTGGTTTGAAGTGTGTGTGTGTGTGTGTTTTGTTCCTTAAAGTCAAAATACTAAATTCATATAATATGAAATACGATCATAGTGTATTGTTTTTCAAATAACTTTGTACTTTACTATTTATATGCGTAAAGAAATCCCTAACACCACCTGTTGTGGAAACCCGAGTTTCTATTTTGTCTCATGTTTTGTTTATTTGCTCTGAAAATGGGGAAGGGAAGGGGATTGAAGCAAGTCAAAAAATGGTTGTTTGTATTTAGTGACTTGTCACCTGTCGCTAGACATACATAAACATGTATGTATACAGATTTGGAGTCCCCATTGTGAAGAGTCCTTACTCTTAATAGCTTAAAAGTCAATTTTCAGAATACAAAAAAGAGGCAAGAGAAGAGGTAGAATATAAATATGAGTTCTGTATGTTTGGGTATATACAAACTATTAAAATATTTTTCTGGTTTTAGTCTGTCACTCTTATAAAAAGGCTCTCAGACCTAGGATGCAAATGAGATAGCTTTAAAGACACATGTTGGTAATATTATTCCTATTGATTGGTAGTGCATTGCATGTAGAAGGTCAGGTAGGGGTTGACTAGAAAGAAAAGAGTAGTTGTCCCAAGTGTATCCTTCTCGTAATCCAAGGGAGGGAACATGTTGTCCCTTAGCACACTCTTGAACTAAAATCAAGAAAAATGAAAAAATCCCCCTTTTGTAAATTCATCATAGACAAAATATTCCGGCCGATGATATGTTGAGATATTTAGGGGTCTTAGCTAAGTATGGTCTAGATCCATGATTCTTAACCAGTGTGTCCTGTGCCACGATATTTTTAGTAGTGTGCCTCAATATATTTTTGATGCTACATCATGAAATATAGAAATTCGCTAATAAATTAAATACTTTTTCAAATTTTCCTAATGTGCCTTGATGTTTTTATAAGATCATTTGTGTGCATTTGGTGGGAAAGAGAAGAAAAAAAAGATTGAGACACATTGGTCTAGAGTAAGGGCTGCGAAGTTATGTATGTTTATAAATATATTTCTTTTGTTTTATGTACATTTACATCTGGCCTTTGATGGAAATCATAATGATGTCATCCATCGAAATAAATTGGTTGCTTCTGGTCTGTAGTTCAAAGGGTCTGAATACATCTTAAGTGGTCGTCTTTTTATTTTATTTTTAAATCAGCTTTTATGAATATACCTACATACCTACATAGTATTTGTGGCACCCTGAAGGATTATTAATAGAAATGGAAGTTAACTCAATATTACAATCATACATACATAGTACCTATATTCTAATCAAGGCTCATTTTTGAAGCAGATACTCCTCTCTTGCTTTTGTACCTACGTACTGATTAGGAATAGATAAATATACTAGATATAATGGGACAAAGAAAGGAAGGAGCAGCCAACCCTGTGTTGACAGTGCAACTCACTTTTTGAGATAAGAATTAGATATTTATTTTACATACATACATACATACATAAAGGACTATATATATGTATATGTATATATAGAACATTTATTGGTTTTGTATTGTGCCCTGTTCTTTTTCTTCTTCATCATCCTTCTCGTATTGTCAATCAATAAGCAAACCTGATTTGCTAACTCCTTTTGCTGTTCCCTCTAGGCACTACCAGCATACATAGTATGTGATTGTTTGTTTGTTCATTCGTTGATATACATACATATACATGCCTTTCTTACTTGATTCATTCATTGTTTGGGAGTGTCAAAGTCCTAAATATACGTATGTATGTATGTACATATATTTATAGCTTGGAAGAAATGTACTGAGTAGAAAATAAAATAAATAAGACTAGGAAGGAAAAACAACAAGTACGTATGTATGTATGTATGTACATAGAGTCATTATTTTGTTTATAGTAGATACGACTCATAGCTATGTAGGTATAATTTAAGTTATTGATTTCTTCTGTTTGTTTATTTTTAAAAAAAAGAAGCTTTAAATTTAAAGAGAGTAAAGGGGAATAGCTAGTAGCAGTTAGTTATTCTATTTTTATATATGGATTTGAAGGAGGAGGTTAATTAATTTGTTGGTATGATTGCAGATCCTTGCACATAAATAAGTGACTTATCAATTATGGGATCTCTCACTCACTCACTCACTCACTCCCAGCTGTTCAACTCCAACACCTCTTGAGGGGGCTTTTTCTTCTTCTTATCATTCATTATCTGTCCCCTATACATATATGTATGTATACATATATTTAGTTATATATCACGGGTAATCAGTTTGAATAAGTTATAAGTTCGTTCTACTGGTACATAATAATAGTACCTCGCTCTGAGTAGGGGAAGGGGAGTCCTTAATTATTTAAGCCCACCTCTTTCACCAACCTATACATATGTATGTATTATGTATGCTTACAAATTTGTATGAAGTCGGGGATTTAAGTATGCATAGTTATAGTTGTTGTTTGTTGGGGGAGGAGGGGGGGGGCTCCTTTGTCTTACATGAAAGAAAATAATGTGAAGCCTAGTACTAGGACTTCTACAAAGAACTAACTGACTACTACTACTACTACTCTTTTAACTTATTTTCCCTCCACTCCTTCTTCACCTTTTTTTTCCACATTTTTTATTTTTTTACCTCACGTAAAAAGGTGACTTTCTCGCAGACATACCTAGTCAATTTTTATTATGTATGTATATAGAAAAAATATATTCATATTTACATATAGATGGATAGATAGATAGATATAGGTGGGCATGTACACATAGTTTGAAGAGAGTCCTGACTTCTTGGCAGGGATCTGTACAATGTACATACATACATAACGAGTAATCTACATATGTAGATCTGCTCTGATGTGATGTATCGTAATAATACATATATGTATTATATAAACAAAAGAAAGGTTTTTTGCTTTTTTGCTTTTTTGAATAAATGATGCTCATAAATTCAAACTCTTTTACAACAAATCAAAAATAAATAATAAATAGTATTTAACTAAAAAAAAAAACAAAAGGAGAAGAAGCATAGCGACTTAACGATCATTTATATTACCCTAATAAACAATCATACTCAATCGATCCATCCATCCATCAATCACTCAATCAATCAAATTAGATGGAAGAAGATGAGATCACCTGCTCAAATCCAGAGGATGATCAAATCCAGGAGCTCCTTTCCCCACCTCCTACTCCATCATTATTATCATTAGCTCAAAAAGAGGATCTCTACACCACGTCACTCTATGTTCCTTCAGGGGCCCAAATCCATCCTCCACCCCTTATCTCACTTCCTCCACCATCAATTCATGGCGGCCCCTGTGTTCTAGAAGAGGGTGGTGCCCTCTACTACTCACCTCCCAATATTCATCCAGGAGTCTATGTTATTCATCATACAACGACCACCTATCCCACGACTACCAACTACTATGAGGGTAACCTTTTACTACATATGTACATAGATCCATATTCAGTACTCCTCTACTTACATACATATGGTCATCATGTCATGATGGCATTCCTTTAATTTTATGTTGACTCTGATATTAATGTGCCATGTTCTTTTCTCTTTCAGGACCTGCACAGATCCGAATGGTCTCCACAAACTCCGCACCACCACAAGCCATTCCCATGCAACCCCCACCTGGACATATAGTACAACAAATTTTGGACCAAAATGGTACTCTTCAGCATGTTATATTGTCACTAGATCCTTCAGTGAATCCTCCTAATCAGCCCTACGTTCCCATTCATCCATATGTAAGTAGCAACCAATACTTTTATTTGAAGTAGCTCGAGTTTGGCGCGGGTTGAAAAAATAAAAATAAAATCTTTTTTCTATTATAAGCAATTTGTTTCTCTTTCTTCTTTTTTTTCTTGGCATATATATATATATATATATATATATATATATATATATTTTACATATATATATATATATTGATAATATCCATCCATCCATCTATAAGAGTATCTAACGATACATCTTAATCGCTGCTCTTCTAATAATAAATGTGGCAGGGGAAAGAAGTATGTAGAAGGAAACGAAGAAGAAAAATAGAAAGAATATTATTATATGTATGTATGAAAATATAAGAAAGGAGGGAAAAGAGAGAGAGAGAGAGAGAGAGAGAGAGAGAGAGAGAGAGAGAGAGAGAGAGAGAGAGAGAGTTGGAGAGAGAGAAGAAGAAGAAAAAGAAAAAAGGAAAGGGGTGGTTATTGAGGTTCGTCATGCTAGGTTTGATGTATGGTCGTGTGTATTATAACTATGTACTTATACGTATATAAGAAAATCCTTTTCACAAAATATATATATATATATATAATATAGGGTAAAAAGCAAGGAGAGGTGGGGAGGGGGGAAGAACAACTATGTATGTATGTATGTATTGAAAGGGAAAGAAGGAATATTTGCATGCCACTCTGTCTTCTCTTTATATAATATATATACTATACACACATACATACATACATATCCCCCCCCCCCTGAGACTTTTATCCATGATGATGATTATTTTTATTATTATTACATATAATATATATTTTATAATTCGTGCTGTTCAAGTTGCTGCTTGTAGTACAAGCAGCAACAGCTAGTGAAAGTTGTAATTTGACATTTTCAATACGGGTCATTTTAATGAATAACTATGTATGATTTTATCCATGCAATCATTTCATTTGGATCTATTAATATGTCTCATTTATCATGGTAATATTTTCGAGTTATCTAACCCCCTAGACTAGGGTTTGATTGATGTGAGTCAATTAAATTGACTGCTTTTATTGGCGAATTTAGATGAGTCCATAATTTGATTTGAATCTATATAAATGACTTATTTATCACTTATTTATGAGTGGTTTAACTATGTTTTTAAATAAGCCACAGACTACGCCTTTATCTTTAGAAAATCACAAATTATTAGACTCTGTATAATATGAATAGGAGCATCCCAGTGAACGTCAATCAATACATTTTTCTATTTCAACTTGTATAGTAGTCTGCTTAAGTTACAACATGTACATACACGTCAAACATATATATATATATATATATATATATATATATATAATTATAGGTACAATATATGTATGTATACATATATTACGTGACTTTCTAACTATGTTAGATAGGTATAACTTGTGTACTTTCTAGGATAGTTGCAATTTGTACATATTATAAGGAAATTGTGTACAAATGAGGTGAAGGAAGTATTGTAAGTCCCGAATTTACACTTCATTTGATGAGGATAGAGAAAACAGCCTTTATATTTAGAGTTCTTCTCTTCCATATCGATTGTACTATTGATTGAGTAGAATCAAACTGCTTCATATATATATATATATATACATATACACGTAAATACTGGAAATAATCGATTTTGAAGAAAGTGCTTTGAAATTCAAGTGTTTACTCCCAGGACCGACCCATGGATTGCATAACAAATAATTAATTATTAGAGTATTTTTAAAATGTTTCTCTCCTTCTTTATCAAAGGGACTTACAGAAAAATGTCGGAAGTTGCTGGAGGGGGTCCTTTCATTTTTTTTTAAAAGGGATGTCAAAAGGTCTAGAACCACATTGATGATGTATCCTATTGTACAGTAATCGAAATTCAATTTCATAAGTTCTTCATATAATTTTTAAGTATTTGGTGTGGCATTTACTAGAGTTCTTTTACTCCAGTAAATATATGCATGATACATTCGTAGTAGTATCAATACATCAAATGAAAGGATAGTTTTTATAATTGAAATGGGAAATATTATAATTAAGTAAGGTGCTATGAAATATAGAAAGTGTATTTTTTTTTTTTTTGTGCACAGTTGACTCAGTTGTCATTTTTTACATCTTCTGTACCTTATTAGTAGTGTTGTATTGAGCAACGTTGGATCCCTACTATCTATTAAGTGAAGAATGAATACTAGCTTTCAAAAAGAGAAGATTACATATGGTAGCAGCAGTTATGTTTATTTGTGTCATGCTATTGTATCCTTGGATAAGTGAAGAAGTATTAATTACCTTATGAATTAATAATATGTAGAGTCAACTAATGACGAGAAAATAAATTGTATGATTCTGGTGAATAGTCCCGTAAGAAACTGTCTGACACTATGGACCCTTTTTCTGTTTTGTTTTTTTTCATTGAGGAAAGGTTGTGAGATACAATTAATCAATGAAGCCTGTCATGATACATTTTTGCTTAGAGCAGTTTTTTTTTTTTTTCACACGGAATTCTGTTGAACAATAATTCTATTATGCCCTGAGACACTCTCTGGTATGTCGTGTCAAAATGTGAGAAAGGAATGGAAAAGGAGTCTAAAATGAAAAAGTAGGGCGCCAAATCTAAAAGAAATATATTTTATTTTCTGGAACTCTGTGAAATTTCTTTAGAGAAAAATATTAGATGTTGCCCTTCATAAAAGGTATAAAGACACACTCGCTGGCCATGAGGTATTTTCTCAACTTGTAAGGAATATCTTGACGCTAATTTGTTCTGGAGGGAGTGTCAAGAGTGTCAAAGTTTGGATCTCAGTTTTCTCCTCTAACTACTTTAGTGGGCAATTCCGAATATGTGGAGTACTCAGGGGGAGGGGGGGGGGGTCGAGTTCTACTCTTCACGGATATTGTATATATTTATTTTGGCTATGAGTGAGGATTGTTCTATATACATATTCTTATGAATATTTTTTATTTGAATGAGGAGTTGTGATGAGGGGGGGGGGTGATCTTCCTTCCTCCTTAGAACGTATATAAATACTATTATGAAGAAAAAGAAATATGTAATAATGAAAGTCAAGAGGTATGGTGTAGAAAGGGAGAAGACGAAGAAGGAGTTAGTAATAGAAGTAGAAAGAATAAGAGGTTCTTTTTCCTTCTCTTTTCTCTCTCTCTCTTCCTTCCTTCCTTCCTCACTTATTATTATTAAAGTGAATATCCACACTATGTTTTATAGGTAGGAATGGACTAAAATATATGTATGTATGTATGTGTAGACTGTGTACATATAATTCAAAAGGTTAAAAATAAAATAAAAACTTCTCTTGTTTGTTTATTATTATTATTATTATTAAAATGTATAATACCCATGTATGTACATACACATAGGTAATACTACAACAGCCTAATACCTATAAATTTGTGTATACTACTAGTGTGTATTATCAAGTTGCTTATTTAATCTGATTATTAATTCATGGGTGGATAATAATAATAATAATAATAATAATTACATACAAATCCACCTTACCTGCTTGCTTCTTGCTTGCTCAAACATATATGTATGTATGTACAACATAAGCTATAAGTAAGTATGCTTATCATAGTTAGTGCAATGCATTACTCAAGTGTGTCACCACCATTCTTTGTGAGACACACACCTGGTTGTGTACATTGTACTTCATGTAATTGAATGTCATAATTATGTATGTACATATATACATAGTAATATTGAATGAATAAAAGGGGCATGATGCATGAAACATTCTGTCAATCTCTGGACTCACTGCAACATAGAGTGTAATATTATGTACAGATCCAACTTACTTACTTACTTACTTACTATTGCTGTTGCTCACTTCTGTAAGTTTACGGTATACATACATACATACATACATACACACATAATATCCATTTTGAATTGATTTTTTTCTTTTTTTCTAAATGTCTTTCTCTCTCCTTCCTTTGACTGACAGGAGTTTCCTCCCTTCTTCTCCTTCCTTATTATCATTAATTGAATTAAGTTGTTAAAAGACGACAAATTTTCTTATAGATTTATGTATAGGTATAGGTATGAGCTAATACATATATTCTTTCAAAAAAAAAGAAGTTTGAAATACTTAAAGGAGAGGTTAAATGTATGTATATATATGTACATACATATGTCACAAAGTGAGGATACGTACATATTTTTAATTGAGTCTAAATTTATTCATTTGTGTCTATTTGGAGGAGTCCCATTAGATTTGAGTGTATTTCACCTTTTCCAAGGTCCTTGAATCTGCTTTCAGTAGGAGTTCAGAAAAGGTCCAAATCTGGTGTCGTAGCCATTTTGAGTTACTTTTAGACTGTGCCATAACCATATACAAGGGATTCAGGGCAAGAATATACGAGGAGAGGAGAGGGGGGGGGGATCAGAGTACTGGATATTTAAATAATTCATACACCAGTTAGTCGAATGAGAGAAGAAAAGTCCCTTGGAGTGAGACTTTCATCAAACTCTTGAGACTAATTACAATTATTTTTTATTTTAAAATGGTGACAAATATGGCCATAGTATTCTATGTATGTACTTAATTCACAAGGAAAAATTTTGGGGTGAATGATGAGCTCATGAAAGAGTATGTTATTAAAGTCGTCATAGATCACATAGTATGAATAATATTAATGTTAAAATGAAGTTTGCGGTTAAGTTGATTAAATTCCATTCTTTGTTTATATATGTATGTGTATATATTATTTCGAATCTTTTGTCTTCCTTGTTGTGTTGTCTGTGTCTCTACCATCATCTTTTATATGTGTTATTATTTTATTCTTTGTAATTTAATACTCTCTCTCTCTCTTTTTATATACATATATATATATATATATATATATATATATATATATATATATATATATATATATATATACATAGGTATTAATATCTTCATAATATTAAAACTATGTACATACTATTCTATCAGTCATAGTATATCATTATTAGTATTATTAAAAGTCTTTCTTACACGCTCATTCATTCCATTCCCATATGAAAATACGGATGCTTCTATGTAATATGTATCTATTATTATTATTACCGTATATTTCAGCGTATAAAGCGACCGTCGGATAAGCAAATTTTTATGAATTTATCATATATCATTTAAGGTCTGACTTTTATATCGGTTATATAAGACGATCCACAATTTTTGACTTTAAGTGTCGTCTTATACGCCGAAATATGTATACGGTAATATATTAATAATACGTATAACTCATGTTCAAAAGCTTACTCATTTGATAAGTTCGGAACTTTTATCCCTTCTTGGAACGCAACCTCTTCTAAGGCATGATATTGATACATACATCAATTACTTAGGCACTAATACAAAATAGTAAAACAAGGACCATATGATTCATTTTTGTACAAATTTATTTGTCCATGAGTTGACTTCTTTGTTCGCTGGGATGGGCTCAAAATTACTCCATAAGTAATTACGCAACCTCAATTAATTTATCTCGTTACTGAATTAAAACAAGGTGAATTCTACAAAGGGAAGTCAAATATATACATATATAGGTATGTACTTCAAAAGCGACATCTTGAGGGGGAAAATTAAATAGCATAGACAAGGAAATCTCTCAAAGCTAACAGGAGGGTTTGAGGGAAAATGCATACTATTAATAAAATAATTAATTAATTTATTATGAATAGTACCTATGCTATACTGATACACAATCCTTCATTTCTCGCTCTCCTTATTTAATATAATAGCAGAGGCTGATTTTTCGTTTGTAATTTTATATTTTAATGCATATTGTATGTATATTAAATAAAATATTTATCTTTCTCTATTTCTCCTTTACTCTTTCTCTCTTAATAATCTAGAGTATACATATATCATGAAATATGAATCATGATCTTCCACGTCAGCCCTTCTTATAATAAATACTAATGTTCTAGGCTCTTGCTAGTATTGTATGACAATAAATAAGGAAAACATTTTATATGATAGAAAATTTGGGGAATTGAAAAGTATAATGTTTTAAATACACATTATATTATAAGTTTAAATAAATAAATAATGACAATTCAGTCAAGTGACGTCAGGTTCTTCTTCTGTGATGCAAGAATAGAATTAACATATCACTTAGTTATATGTACGTACATAAGCAGTTATTAATTATTATTGACGCGAGAGGACTCCGCACACACTCGTCTTCTTCTTTCTTTTCTTTTTTTAAGGGGGACAGGAGGGATTGTCACACTCTATTCTGTATTTAACTTGAGGAAATGGACCCATGCGTTATTTATTATAATGACCTATTCCACAAAGTAAAGTTATTTACACAATCTAGATTAATAACATAGTTCAAAGTATCGATATATGTTTTCAAATTATTATTTATAAAGTATTTAAATAATTCCCTTCGAATGGATCTAAAAGTATATAAAATGACACATACCTACGTATAAGCTATTACCAGGATCAAACAAGTCATATTTAGAAAAGACATTAAGGTGGTGTCTGAATACCAATTCTATGTTAAAGGATGTATCCCATTTGAAAGAAAAAGAAAAATGAATTAAAAACATACACGCTATAATGAGAATACATCAAAGTTTTAAATTTAGAATTTGTAGATGGGGCATGGATATATCTGAGATACATTTGAGTTCGAATCGTGAACTGAATGCACGAAAAATGTTTAATTTAAAAATATAATATGTGTGTATATTAAAAGTGTGTGATAACCTGCTGCGGTCTTCCCTACCTACAATGTATATGTGGCTACTGATGATGATACGTCAGCTGAAAAATTAAAAGGATACAATTCCTGTTTCCAGGCAATAATTGTCAATTGACAATAATAGCACAAAATTATTTAATAGTTGGAAAGGACCATCATCTTTCTTCAGTGACATTCCTTGTTTTCATGTAGTATTTTTCTATCATCATGCGTATAATCTCAATAGAAGTTGAAAGAACCATCCAATCGTCCTCGTCTTCCTCTTCAACATCATCAAACGAAACACCGGTACTATAAAAGTCTTTTTACTTTTTATCTCTTTTTCCTGCCCGGTTTTTAATGGCTATTCTATGTTTGCTTCTACATACATATGTCAAATAGCACGAAAATGGAAATTGAAAAATACAGTTTTTGCTCTTGTCCTCTACAACAACTCTGGTCTCAACTGATATTGTACTGAGTACATTTACTCTCTCTGACCCATTTTTATTTATCCTTTAGCCTAAATATCGGTCGACCCTGATACTGCCATGACCTCATAACAAAATGTATTTAGTTGTGATTAAAAATAATTAATGCCTTTTTTTTTTTTATTCAGTAGTCCTTTGTCACGATTATGATGGAAGGAATAAAGATTATTTTATTTTCGTTTTTGATCCACTAGTTGAGAGTACACTGATCTATAGATTGATTTTTGATCTTTTAGTACATATTAAAATATTGACAAATTCTTAATAAAAATAAGGATAAAATTAAAAAAAAAAGTTTCCCGTTCCTAAAAATGTTTTCAACATTTCTTAAAATAACCTTAAAAGTAAACGTTTTTGAATATGTGTCTTTTTCTTTCTTTTTTTCTTTAAAGTTGAAGTTCTGTGTTTTACCTTTAATTCAAATTTAGATTTTAATTCTTTTCACCTACAAAGAAAAATCTATAAATCTAAACGGGAAAAAGTTGATTTTTTTCTCTTGCAAAAGCCATTTTTCAACTTCAGAACAAGATACAAAAATGATTAAAGCTAAAATGAAACAAAAGAAGAAAACAAAAACAAACTACTAACATGTTTTTTCCCCTTTTAAAACAAAAAACACTTCCATCCGTTTATTATGCATATTCTAGATATTTGATACATCACTAATACATACATATGTATGTATACACAAGAATGATGTAAAGTTGAAACAGAAATGGTTTGTTTTGAATGGATGAGAAGCCCCGTTATTGTTATGATTACTATTCATTTTGTTATGGCAATGTTGTTGTTTTGTGTTGTGCTTTAAATTGTTTTTCACAGCAGTGACCCTAAAGGGTTCCTTTTTATACACATATATTATGTTGTGTGTATGATTTCTAACTTGTATCCGAGTTGATTGTACAAGTTGCAATATAAAAATGAATTAAAGGTAGAATTTGTTGTGATGAGGATAATGAAATGATTGCCATTCACTGGGATGTTCAATATAATATTATCTAGGATGTAATTTATGATTTTTTTAAATGGAAATGACTAATTGAAATGACGTATTCTGTAGCTCATTATAGAATATGAGTGTTTAGAGTAGGGATCGATAGATATTTATTTTTTTTACTTTGTCCGATAACGATTATTTGAGGATTAGGTAAATTGATAACCGTTGGTCAGTCAATTATTAATTTATGTTTAATTAATCTTTGAGATCCCAGTAAAAATTACCTTTCAAAAGCCTAAATATGGACATTGCATACAATTCTTCATCACACTATTAAAGCATAGGAATCATTTGCAGAGGTTTTGAGAATTATATCCTAGAATTAATTATGAATTTACTTTTATTTTATTGATGGTCGATGTGGCCACACTTTCGATTTTATTTTGGTTTCTGGTTTTTTTAGTAATAATTGATGGTTAACAGTATGATGACTCATTTTCTTATATTACATTGATTATATCAGGGTACAAACTATTAATTAAAGATGAAATAACTGCACTGGCCGCCATGTTTGGGTTATCAATGTTTAAGTAATTTAAAACTTTGAAAATGTTGATTTTGTTTTTTACTTAAAATATTTCTTTTTTTAGACACATGACACATTAATTTAAATCTGTCGATTGAATTAGCTCACCAATTTATTGTTCGAGCCCAAGTGAAAAGTTAGATATCTCAAAAATTCATGATAAATGAGTCATATCTTGGTATTGATCAATATGAAATGACCACGTTATAATTGAGTAAGACCTGTTGAAGAAGTCAAATTGGAACCTGTACAATTTGCTTTTACAAATATAAGAATATATGTATTTAAGAAAAGTATATTTTGTTGAGGGATTATTTTCATAGGTGAAGAAGTTAATATTCATATTCATTAGAATAGAGTAGTGATTGTGGTTCTAACCTAGGGGTTGGGGCTATGAAGGATGATGATGAAAAGAGAGGAGGAGGAATATGTGAAAGCAATCCCTTCAACTACAACTTCCATGTCCCCCCCCCCCCCCCCAATCTCTCTCTCTCTCTCTTCATTTATGTTTTAATGAGATATACTCATTAAGGTCATGCTGAGATTTAATGGATGTGGTTTGTTTCTGTTATACACTCTGCGTGTGGAAGAGAGCCCTGCGCTGTTGGTGAGTTGGCTAGCAACCATCATGCTTGCTCTTCTTTAAGCGTCTCGTCACCTATTACGAGTTGACGAGTGTGTGACGACACACTCCTTGGTAGATCTCTTCTTCGTCTTTCCCTTTCTATATTAATTAAAATGAGAAATCCAACTAACATATATATATATATACACCATATAGAAAGCGCCCTTTTCTTTATCTATAACAACCAGGAGCTTTCTATATATATATATATACATTTACCTAACGGATGAGACTACTCTGTCTTTATTTAAAAGAATATAAATTTATATTCATATGTACATATGTTCGTACCTATTTAGAAATACATATTAGGTAGGTAGGTATATCTTTATATGTACATATATGCGTATACATATACATTTCATCACGTCTTTTTTTTTTCATTCATTGATGACGGGTCTACATACATACTACATATATGTATATGTATGCATTATAGTAATTTAATAAATCTATTATTCTCATTGTTTTTTTAGCAATACCTATCTAGGTATTGCACACAGTTCTATGTACATACAATCTTCATTAACTAACTAAATTAGAAAATAATTTTATTTTAATAATCATATCCATGGTTATCTTTCACAGGGACTCCCCACAGGAGGGAATTGCATTTCAAATGGGCAGACAGCTCAAACCCCTGCTGGAGCTCATCCACCCTTTGGTGCTCCACCACCTACCTATGTACCTTCAAACGGTGGAGCTCCACTTCGGAACCCTGCTGCGGCTCCTCCTCTAGTTACAACCCAGTATCCACCTCCAGTCATTTCCACAGCACCAGCATCAGGAGGACCAGGATCCTCATCATCCTCTTCTATTCCATCTTCTTCTTCTTCCTCTAATACCGCCACTTCCACCACCTCTCCTTGCTCATCCACACCTGTATGGGTAGGAAGTCATCATGTCCCTGGTGGTGGAGGTGCTAGTAATTGCAACAACACAGCACCCGGAGGAGCGCCGACCAACCATTCGACTTCTTCATCCACCAATGCAATTCGTGATGAGAGAAGGATCCGAGGGCCCACTCATGAGAGACTCCTTAGGAAATCTCGAAATAGACTAATGGCTGAGTCTGTCGTGTCCTCAAATGTCCCTCCGAATCAGGGTCAAACCAAGACCATCATCTCCTCTCCACCTTCCTCTCCTTCCAAAAGGAACTTACATCGAGGTAAAAAAGAAAATATAAATTCATCAATCTTGACTCTTCATATGGAGGTCTCTCTCTCTCTCTATTTAGAAAGTAAAACATACGGAAAGGGAAACAAGGTCTCATCCTCAAGTGGAGCCTCCTCCTCCGAGTCTCGACATCTAGATGACTCTGAAGAATCTGGCGTGGGTCATGAGGAGGAAGAAGAAAAGGAAACACAGCAGTTACTCATAGAGTTGCTTTCAAATATTCAAGCTCCTAAAGTAAGTAATTTGTTTGTTTTGTGTTTCTGTATTTACATGCTTCCTTTTGGCATAGTATGGAGAGCTGTCGAAATTGATTCTCTATAGAATCATGTATATATACAATTCTTAGTCTTTTAGTAGTAGTAGTAGTAGCAGTAAAGAAAAATAAGCTATATGTGTAATGTATAAATATAAAACCACACATTTTTTAGCCACTAATACCAAAATGTCCCCCCCCTCTCTCTCTCTCTCTTTCTCTCTCCTCTTCAACTCCTTCTTTTATTTTTATTTTATTTTAATTCAAGAGGAGACCACTTTTCTCCCATTTATATATATATATATATATTATTTATTCTACTACATACTATTATTATTATTATTATTATTATTGAAGATAAAAAGGAGCTGGGTTTTTTATTATGATAATAAAAAAATCTAAATGAAAATTTACAAAGGGTCAACAAAAAAAATTGTATTAAATAATAATAATAATAATAGAAGTGAAGCACAATGGTTGTCCTTTCTCTCCACTCTCTTTCTCTCTCTCTCTCTCTCTCTCTCTCTCTCTCTCTCTCTCTCTCTCTCTCTCTCTCTCTCTCTCTCTCTCTCTCTCTCTCTCTCTCTCTCTCTCTCTTTTTCTCCTTTAAATCAATTTAGATTTCATTAATTAATCTTAAAATAAATATCTACGCGCAGTAGTGCTTCTGGTCAAAAATGAAAAGAAAGAAAAGTCGTCGTTGTGCTCCTTTTCTTTCTTTCCTTCCTTCCTTCCTTCCTTTAATAATAGTAATAATAATTATCACTATTACATTATTTATTTATATATAACATATATGTACACTATGACAGATCAAATGGGTCTTACATAGTATATGTATATGTATGTTAACATGTACATTTTCCCTAACCTCCTCCCTTTGTGTGATGAATTTAATACATGAATACATAATGATATGTGGCTTTGAATATCCTGCGTAAGATTGTTCTTTTATTACATTCGATAAATCTTTTTCTTTCTTTTTTTCCTTCTTCCAAAAGACAAACATTTGTATATATATATATATAAATATATATTATACGTATGTACAATATACATTGTACTTTCATATCTATAAACAATATACGTATGTAGGTATATATATATATATATATATATGTAATATTTAATTAATGAGACCAGGAACAATATTAAATGTCAGTTATTTATATAAGCTTTTATATAATGAGAGATTTTTGTGAATTTTCCTTTTTGAGATATTTTTCATTGAAACTGATTTTGAGGGGATTGTAAATTGAATGTATGTTTTGTAATTCAGGAAAAGTAAAAAGACTCTCCCGGGTCTCCCATACAAAAATAGTATACATATAGTTATAATATTTATTACACACACAACAGGGTATGTAACTCATTATGTCTTTGTAGGAATCCAATGTGACTGCCAGAGGAGCCGTCATATCCTGGGAACCCCCTGTTCTGGAATCCTCTAATCCCAAGTTTGAAGGATTGGAGCCTATTCCACCCTCTGAGTTTACCTATGAGGTCCTTCTCTCTGACAAAGGAAAGGAGGGTCGCTATAGGTCTGTCTTTAAGAGTGAGTCTCTGAATTGTCGTCTCCCGGATCTGCGTCCCAATACGGAGTATCACATTCGTATTCATGCTTTATTGGATAATCTTAAAGGTACGTTCATGTATAAATATGCATGTGTGTAGATATACTATGTCTATCCTACTGTGTATACATATATTGTTGTAATATGTACACAGTAGGATAGAATTATTGGAGAAGGTATTGTGTAACAAGGCTAATAATGATCATGATCAAAATGATACACTTAATATTGTCGTCAAGAGATCAATATTTATTTATTTATGAAAACGGGAATACGACTACATGTAGTTGGTACATATGTACATAGATGTTGTATCACGACATTGATATTCGATATTAAATGATGATAAAGGAGGAGGAGAAAAAGGAATAGAAGACACAAAGTATGTATAATTAAACCTTGTTCACAATCCTCTTAAATATGTTTAAATTTTTAAGCCTATTAAAGATAATCTCTCTCTCTTTAAATGACAAAATGTATATTGTATGTATATGTACATACATATGTTATAAATATATATCTTGTTTTCCTCTTCTAGGGGGTGCTAGTGAAACTGTATCATTCCGCACACTTCCCTCTGAGCCTGACACTCCCTTCCCACCCAAAGTTGCATCCAAGAGCAAAACATCCATTAATCTAAGGTGGAATGCCCCGTCTGACAATGGCTCCTCCATTCAAAACTATATTCTGGAGTTTGATGAAGGAAAGTCCTCCCCTTTTAGTCCCGTTTTCACTGGGCGAGCAAAAAACTACAACGTTACCAAATTAAGTCCTGCAACTCCCTATCGATTTAGATTGATTGCTGTAAGATTTGACTTTACTTTAATTAATTATGAAGATTAGCACTTTTCTTTCACATCTTTTAGGTAAACGAATTTGGGCAATCCCGCCCAAGTGAGACCATTATCGTAATCACTCAGGGAGCAGCTCCTTCCAAACCTGATGCACCAGGGCTTACGGAAGCTACCAAGTCATCCTTGGACTTGTTATGGTCTAAAAGGTTGACAGACTCAGAGTTTGTTCTTCAGAGAAATGACATGACTTCCGGGCATGGCTACATCTCAGTCTATAGTGGTCCTGAAAATCAGTCTGTCTCCACTGGGCTCAGACGTAATACCTCTTACAAGTTCCGTTTAAGAGCTGTTAATAACGAGGGAGAAAGTCAATGGTCAGAAGAAGTTTCTTTCTCCACCCTACCTGATAAACCTGGACCCCCGGGTAAAGTTGCACCCAAAGGTAAATTGCATTCAAATTCATTTAAAGTGCGTTGGGATCCACCTGGAGACGATGGAGGATCTAAAGTGACACAATATAATCTGGAGCTAGATGAAGGTTTGGGTTGGAGGACCCTATATCAAGGAATAGAACTCGAATATATCTGTGACGGTTTGACACCAGGGAAGCAATATTTTGTACGTGTATCCTGTCAATCATCAGGCGGCGTGTCTGAGTACTCAGATATTTGTACTATTGTCACTGAGCCCGTTAGGCCAGACCAATGTCCTCCTCCAAGGCTTCATGGGAAACCTAAAGCAGATCATCTATACCTCAAATGGAGTTGGCCAGAGTACGATGGAGGCTCTAGAATTACTGATTTTGAAATTGATATGACCTCTCCAGATAACTTAACTCGAACTGCCTACAAAGGAAGGGATAATGAGTGTGCAGTTGCCTCTTTACTTCCTGGAAGACCTTATCTCTTCCAAGTTAGAGCACATAATAAAGCTGGTCCAGGACCATGGTCAGATACATTGGAAATAGTCTCTGGAGCTGGTGCACCTGGGCAGCCAAAGGAACCAAAATTTACTATTAGATCCCCTTATGCGGTTATATTTACTTGGGAGGCACCCATTAACAACGGTGCAATTATTACAGAATATTGTCTTGAAATTGCAAATATATCGCTCTCTAGAGCATATCAGGAATCTGACTCTTCTTCAGATGACGATGAGAGTAACAACGATGAAGAAGAAAATGAGGAGGAAGTACAAGAGAATGAGGATTCCTCCGACAATTCATCCTCTGACGAAGAGGAAGAATATGATGCATCCAGAAACTCAGATTCTTACGATGAAAGCGACTCAGAAGAAGAGCAAGAAGATACGTCCAGTGAAACTGCTCCACCTTACTCCTCATCTTCTAAGCGGAAAGCTATAGAAACTAAGTCATTAAAATCCAATTCTCAGTCTAGGATTCAGGAAGTGAAGGAACCAGAATTTACTTCTATTTATGTTGGACCGAATACTTCTTTTGAGTCTCGCTCCCTTTCACCTGCATCAACCTATTTGGTCCGCTTGTTTGCATTTAATTCTGCAGGAAAAAGCCCTTGTTCAAATTCTGTCACAAAATTAGTTACTCCAGCAGCTCCTCCAGCACAAATAAGTTCCATTCGTCTTCGAGAAAGTGGTTCAACTTGGTTAAGTATATCATGGAAAACGCCTGATCATCAAGGAGAATATATATCTCATTACAAGGTTGATATGGGCACTGCAATCATTCCCACCAATGGTCCCGAATCAAATATAATGCTGTCTGATTTGAAACCTGATTCGTCGTATAATATACGGGTTCAAGCGATTAACTCAATTGGAACAGGCCCCTTTAGTCAAACATATCGATTTTCTACCATGCCCCTTCCTCCTGCACCGCCAAGAATCGAGTGTATCAATGCGAATCACAGTTCTATAAAACTGAAATGGGGAGATTCTAAATCAGTGGATTTGTGCCATTACAACCTTGAAATGGAAAATTCTAGGAATCAGTGAGACTTTGACTTTGATCTGTTTATATGATTCTATGATCTTTTTCTTTCCATCTAGGTTTCAAACGGTTTACAATGGATCCATTGTATCTCATAAGATCAATAAGCTTTGTGAGAATACAGCCTATAGATTCAGAATCACGGCTTCAAATGAAGCAGGACAAGGACCTTATTCACCAGTTTATGAGTTTACTACTCTTTTTGCCCACCCACCTCCTCTCAAAAGTATGATGGAGAGTCTCATTATAATTTCCTTTCTTTTTTCATTATGATCCATTCATTCATTCATAGGTGCACCAAGGGTATCTAGCATCACTTCTGATGGGTGTTTAGTTGAGTGGACTCCTGTTAAAATGGCATATGCCCAAGGGACTTTACACTACAAGGTTCAGCTGACAAAAGTAAAGGATCATGACTCTAAAATTGTAAGAGGATTTGATTTGATTAAATTATAATTAAATTAAATTAAATTATTTTTATGCACATTAGATTTATTGTGGAGCGGATGTGTCATTTAGAGTGAGTGGACTTGAGGCAAGATCTGAGTATAGTTTAAAGGTACTTCCTGTTCGTATACCAGCTCCTGGATTGTCTGAATTAGTTGGGCCAAGCTCATCCCCTGGATTATTTACTACTCTAGGAGGGGATTTAGCTCGTGGCGTCCCTGCCTCTTCCTCTCTTAGTCTCCTACATTCTTCAAATAAACTCTCTTGTGGATCCCAGGTATTAGTGTGCATAGTAATACCATACTATTAAGAAGTTATATTAATGAATATGTATACTATGATATTGTAGAAACCTGAAAAGAAAGCCTTTACGGATCAACAGTGGGCTTTTTTTATTTTGGTGGGCTTCTCTGTTTTTGCCATGGCCGTCGCTGTTGTTATGCATCAAATCATAGGTTGGAGTAAAGAAGACGAATCAGGGGATTAAAGAACAAGAAACACAAATGAGTTTGCAAGTTTATGATAAATTAATATTATTATTATTATTCTTTTTCTATTACTACTACTTCTACTACTATTATTATTATTATTATTATTTTGAATGTCTTTATCAGTATCCACAAGGCAAAAAGACCATATCCCATTAGCAGAAGCAGATGCAGCAACAACAACCCCGGAATATTAGTTTATTATTATTTTTTTATTCAGCTAAAGATACTTTTTTATATATATACAACATAGTAGTGGTGAACCTTTGTGTATTTTTTTTTATTATTATTTTTTTTTTTGAAAGGATCAAAGGTTTTATTTATTTATACTATTATATATATAAATATAAATAAATATATATATATATGTTATCATTATTGACCATTTGTAATTGGTGTCAAAAAGATTTTTATATGTATTTATATTTATATATATATATATATATATTTATATAGAATTCCCATTCCTTCTCATCATCATCATCATCGCCTGTTGTAAAGAAGCTTTTATTATCTATCACTATTATTATACATATATATACATATATTTATTTAAAGAAAAAAGGATCCCGGCCCACAAAAGATAGGACTCCTTCCTTCTACATACATATTATTATACACTCTCTTTCTCTTTCTCTCTCTCTCTCTCTCTCTCTCTTCTTTGTATTATTTTTGTATGAATTTTTCAAAAACACACAAAATATAAAAAAATTAATCGCCTCTTTATACTGTGATATCGAATCAATTTTAACTATACCTACTACGTACATACAAGAAAAAAATTCTTTTAATATTTAAAAAAAAAATAATATTTTTAAAAGAAAAAATGAATATTTTCCTACTCATTCTTTATATATATATATGTATATGTATAAAAAAAAATTATTAAAAAAAAAAAAAGTTAAAAATACCTCCCCCCCCCCCCTCCTTATTCTTTATTCCTCCTTCCTATGTACTCTAATGTGTTTTGTATCTATCACAAAAGGTAAAAAAGTAGTTGTGAATGATGTGTCAAGGCTCTCTCTCTCTCTCTCTTTCATTGAATCTCTAATTGGAAAGAGGAAGAAGAAGACGTATATTTTTTTGCATAAATATTTACAAGATTGAGGCAAGATGGGGTGGGGAGGAGGGGGAGTCGGACCATCCCCCTTTATTATTATTATTATGATACATACTTTTTAAATGAAATAATTTATGTACAGAGTTTACGTTTTATCTTTTATCATTACTACTATATACATACATATTATTATATACAAAAAAAATATATTTATTATTGTCTGTTTGTTTTATTTTAAGTTTTTCGTTCTGTTTTTTTATTTGTGTGTGTGTGTGTGTGTGTGTTTCTCTTGTCTTTTATATATATATATATTTTCTTTATATTTTAGCCATTGAAGATTTAGAAAGAAAAAAAAACACCCCAAAAAATTTTATATTAGATATTTACACACAAAAAAACATCATCCAACAGTACATAAAAAACAAAAACTACTTTCCACTCCTCGTATGTGTCTCTTTGTCTCTCTCTCTCCCTATATATATATATATATATATATATATATATATATATATATATATATATATATATATATATATATATGAGCTTCTTATTTTTGTTAATTCAATAATTATATATATATATATATCAGGGACAAACATAAAGGAAGTTATAATTATTTTGTTTATTCTCCTCCTGGATCCCTATTTTTTAATAAAGGCTCTTTTTTATTGCTTATGAATGAGCCATTTGTGAAAACACACAATCTGTTAATGGACTTACTAGTGATATGGGCTATTAATTAATTATTGGGAAGATGTGCTAATAATATGGTCATAGGAATTAAGAAGTCTATTTAGTATATATATATATATGCGTACATTTGAAGCCAAAATGTCGCATCTGTCAAAGGTTTAATGTAATGGTCATACAAACAGACAGTTAGACAAGATTCTGAGATAAAAACCTAAAATCAGGGCCACTCCTGGTGTCAGGGGCCCTAATAAGACAAAAAAGAAAATTCAAATTTAAAATTTCATTTGTCTTTGCAAGAGGGCCTGCATATGGTAAAAGTATGCTTTGACTAGGCGATTCATGATCCAATGATCTAAGTAAGGGGTTCAAAATAACAACAATATTCCTTTTGTTTTTCTATGAAGTAATTAAAAAAAGAGCTGTATAGTTTTGTTTATGTTTGTTCGTAGCACACAATATATTTAAATTTATATATATATATATATATAATATAGTTGTATATATACATACAAAATCACTAGATTAAGGTGTGTGTGTGTGTGTTTTTGTTATTTTTTAAAGATGAAAAAATGCATTATTGTATTTTTTTTATTTTGTAATATTCTGTACTTAACATGTTTTTTGAGGGGTTTTTTTAATATTTAATTTAATTTAAACCTTTTTTTTTTTTTTTTTTTTTTTTGTATCTTTGTGCCAAAGAAGATGTGAAAAATGATCATCATGTTGTTTTCTTTCTATCTTCTCTAATGTTTAAATTTAAATATAAATACAAAAAAAAAAAGCAAAAAAAAAGTATATAATTTCCATCGCGGTTAAAATGAAAGGCGAATGGATGGATCAACAAGGGGTGGGAGGGAGGGAGGAAGTTGAGGAGTGGATTCGTAGTTGTTGGTAAAGTTTAGGATGTAGATGCGAATACATGTTATGTCATTGTTTAATAATAATATTCCTTATTACTATGATTATGTACATATATATTATGACGATACTATTCTTATTCTTATTATTATTATTATTATTATTATTATTATTATCATTTTCAATCTTATAACAATTTGTGCATTTGAATTTATATTCCATTCCAGTTTTAATAAATGTGTTTGACTTTTAAAATCTTCTGCTTATTTCGTGTTTCTTTTGTGTAAAATGTGCTCCTAGGGGATAAAAGCATGCCCGCAATTACTATTTGGTGCCTCTGCATTTTATCTGCTCATTCTTATTTGACAATATTAAATAATGCACAGTGGCTTCTTAGTTATAATTATTGACTTGTTGCAAGCTCTCCCACGACGAGGTTTTTTGTGCACTCGCAACCTCGACTCTCAAAAGGGCAAGGAAAAATTTTGCTATCCTTCTGTATTTTCTTTGTTACCACCTTTTTAATATTGAGCAGAGTTAAAAAATATATTAAATCAAGGATTGTGCGCCCTTTTTTTGAATATTATAATAGTATAAACGATTGATTTGTGTATTGGTAGAATTATTCAATGTATGGTATATCTAAATAATAACTCTGTCCAATATTAAAAAGTTGGTAACAACGAAGATACAAAAGGATAGCTGTCATATGCATAGATTTCATGCATGAAGTAGGTGTTTTCGTGTGGTTTGGAATCATCTTTAGATTCGCATTATTTAATCTATACACGTGATTTATTTCTAAATTAGTACAAGATGAACCTTATTCCAAATTTTTCCTTTCGCTTTTAAGACTCGAGGTTGCAAGTGCACAAGAAAGCTCGTCGTGCTCACCTCAAAGATACTGAAAAAACTGAATTCAAATTTTTTTTCTTCTTTCTTAAACTATACTTTATCATTACATATTGAACATATCTAGATATGAGTAGACATGGACAAAATGTTGAGATGGAGTTGAATTTAAGGACGGAAAGAAAAATATCAGTTGATACAACTACCTTGATGATAACAATCAGGTGACAAAATGCAGACACCAAATAGTAATTGAAGGCATGTTCTCTCACCTCAATAAAAATTTCCATCCCTAGTCAAGATATATGTTGTCCTTGTCTATTGATTTTTCTCCTCCTCTTCCCCCCCCCCCAAAAAAAAAAACCCAAAAGTATCAAAATTTGGGTACATATATCTAGTAGGGAATACTTTACAGTTGAATAACAATCTAGCTAGTTCCAGTTGAAACAAAAAATATTCAAAACACCAAAATGACCATATTTATATTTCCTAAAAAGGACACAGTTCTAGGGAGGAGGGAATAATGAAATGTATAAAATATTAATTAATTTTGATTCCTCTTGTTTTTAGAAAATTATATTTAAAGTCGATTTTCAATTGGTGTTTTTTCTTGAATAAAATCCAGAACATTTCATGAATTTATAAAAAAAGTTTATTCTGGTTGTAAAAAGACGGGAAAGAGGTTAATGTTTAGATATAAGTGAAAATCCCTGTGTTAATAAGAATGACTCGTATTAGGTAAAGATTATTGTGCGGGGGTCAGTATTATTTCTTTCAAACATAGAATCCTTTGGCAGTTTAGCTCAGGATTTGACATGAGGGAAATATATCTTATATATGAATATTTTTGAAAACCATAACCTAACTTGAAACCAATTTAAATAGCTAATGGGGATGAGGTAATTTTGTGTGGACCAGACTCGAAAGCTCTAAGTCAACTCCTGCTCTCTAGAATTTATAATATCTGGAATGTCCAAGAAAGACATATTAATTCCCAAATACTGATCAATGTATTAATGGAGCACTTTGAAAAAGAAAATAGGGCCTAGGAATAGACACAAACATTATTTACATATGTTTTGAGTAAATGATTTTTAAAGTATAAATAAACTAGATACATACCAACCCTTGTATGTAGGTACCCCTGCAGGTCTGGTAACCTATAACCCTGGCTACAAGGAATTGTAATTTGAGCGAAAATTATAGATATCTACATAATCTAAAAATATATCGTAGAAAAATGTCCCACAAGAAAGAGAGTCATACATACTCAATGTTATGACTGGTAATTCCAGTCTTATGAAAAGTCAGCTTTTTTCAATGATTTCAACAGGTAGGTACAATGTAATCACAATTGGATAAAAGGGAACAGCAGGGGAAAATAAAGAACCGATCCCAACAAAGTTTCTTTTAAAAAAATGGAAGAAGACTTTTTATTATTGCCATGACGGAAAATATGGTTCTTGTCAAGTGACATGATAAAACTATTGTAACTACTGGTGGGTAACAGGAAAAACCAATTTGTCATTCACAATGTATAGTTTGTAGAGGGAAAGGTGGAATGAAGATATAACCCAGACACAAACCTTGTTCATACTAGAGCTTCACCGATTAATTAGGGTAGAGATTTAATCGGACGATTATTCTATGACGATTTAAGTATTTGAATCTTTTATAAAATGAAACTCATCAAAATTCGGAAAATTGTTACGTTATTGTATTAAAAAAAAATGGACTGGTTAATCGGATATCGGTTTCAAACCGATTTCAATATAGGTGAATCCCCAGTTCATACAAATAATAATTTAATGAGAGAATGAAAATTGTTGATTTGATAGGCTTATTACTGAAAATATATCTTGGGGCTTTGGACATGTCCTACAAACATTCGTGGGGAAAAATATCATTGAATACTTTTTGTAAGTATTTTGAATATCTTAGTCGTTGCTCTTTGGAGATTACAATGCCAAGTTTCCAAATGAACAAACTTAGTACCTGAGTTGAAAAATTGAGCAATTTATTGTGGAATGATTCTTCAATTTCCAAACCTTGTATGAAGATAATAAGTGGATATATGCAAATAAAAAAGAGGAGGGAGAAAGAAAGAAAGAAAGAAAGAAAGTTACAAGATTGAGTATTCTGGTAATCTATGATGCCACGGCGTTATTCAACTAATATAAAAATGTACACTTCATTTGGTTAACAACTCCATTCAGCTGTTGTTAAGTTGAGTGCAATTCCCTTCTTTTACCATGAAGAATAGTCAATGAGTTGGGAAAAAGAATTGGATAATAGTGAGCCTTTTGTTTATTTTTATTTGGGATGAAAGGTTGCGAGATACATGAAAGATAACGATGTATATACATTGTTAGTAGCCCTATTATGTATCCATTAGTAGTCAAAATCAAATAGGAAAAGTGATTTGATTTCTCGGTGATTTCCACAAAATATTACTAATGGAAGTTATTAAACTCAACATTTTCTCCCACACGTTTAAATTATGCTCTTCAGGTCACTTTTAGTTTGTAGTAGATATGCATGTATATTGTATATATGTACTTCTTAACAGAATATTAAATAAAATCATTCCACATGCTCACCGTTAAAGAATACCCTACAAATCTTTTTAATACCCTTTGAGAGCGATACACTGCAACTGAAACGCACAGTTTATTTAAGGATTTCCACGCCCGTTTACATGATTAATTATAATTATTTGGCTCTTTGATAGTATTTGACTAAATAAGGTTGTAGATGTCAAATATTCTGCGAAATAAATTTGATTTTCTTCTAAAGGGAAGGCTATTTAAGGATAAATAACTCATTAGCAATATCTGTAATTAGTACTAATTGACCCAATAATGACTAACTTAGTAAACATTTTTATTTGAATAAGGGGTCAAATGATTTTTGGGGAAAAAAAAACCCACTGTTGAGTTGAAAGGTCAAGCCTTCCTCAGAAAGAGTAACTCAAAGATGGGGGAAAGCAAGCATGGAGCATCATGTACCTCATTATAATCCTAATTTATGGTTTTACTATATTATGTACATACAACATCTAATTATAGTTAATTGATTGTTATGCATTTTTTGCTTGAGTGTAAATTGTCGACCCTTTATTGCATTTTTCTTCTCAGAAAGAATAATAATAATATTAATTTAGGATCATTTGAGAAACTACAAACATACATACAGTATCTACTAGAAGAAATTCAATGACTAACATATTATTCTTAATATATTTAATGAGCCATTATATGTATATGTAGGTATCATTTATTGTGCAATGGATAGTACAAATGTAACGTAGATAGGAAAAATAAGTAATATTGAATTTACAACAGAATTTAATTAATCATACATCATTTTCTCCAAGAAATTATCAGCTACAATCCTGACTCTGACCTAAACACAATCTCACATGGCTTAATATTTTGTTTAGTGTGTGTATGAAAAGTAAATACTTGAGTTTCAAACAACGTTTTAAGAGCATTTAATTTCGGTCACTTCACTTCAAAATCAATTATTTCCAAAGCATATTTGCATAAACGCCAGCAGCAAGGTATAAGATCGTATTTGTTCGAGTACATAATATATGTACATCAGTGCATTGGAGTGGGAGTGTCTGGTCAATACACATTCTCAAAAAAGGCAACTAATTTTTATATAAACAAATGTACATAAAACTCAAAATTTTAAAAATAAGAGGAATTATAAGGTAATGTACTTTAAATATATACTCCGTTATTGTAAGTTAATTTGTATTTCAAAAAAATACATTCTATTGTTAACAAAATTGTGCATATAGATGAACTTATAGCGTGAAGTCTAAAGTTCATAACTTCCTCACCAGACGGCGTGCGTGTTGACCAGGCTCTCCTTAATACTCTAAGTCACTGAGTACAATCTAATTGGATCAAACTTCTGCTGGTATTACAAGTTAAATATTTGAAATAATCAATTTTAATTTTAAAATCAAGTATTTACCCTAAATGTGTAATATTGTCCAGAGGCTTAGCTTGGCTTTTAGACCTGGGGGCTAATAAGAAGCTTAAGAAAACTCAAACTCCCAGTCCCAATTTTGTCCAAACCTTTAATTTTCATACAAAAAAAAAGGGAAATTAAAGGGGTAGCAGCAGGGTTTTAGGCCATGATTCTTTCGAGATATGAGCTTTCAAGAATACAATAGGATAATACAATGCTATTTATTTAAAAAAATATCATGGCCTTGAACTACAATTTGACATTTTGAAACTCATTGCGTATGATAAATGCTTCAATGATTTTGAAGCTTTTGTATGTAGAAAAATATAATAAACAAAACTTCCTTGACTTTGATCTCTCCCCATTTGCTTTAAAAAAAGAAGAAGATTATTAGTGAAGGAAAATGTCAGACTACGCGTTTTGAAATTTGAATTTGTATGTAATTAGATTATAATATATCAACAACCAATCATTATTTAACAATATTGAAAGCGTGACACATTACATATATTTAATTAATACGAAGAAACTTACCTTAAATAATTTTATTCTTTTTAACTTTGAGTGGGCTGATTCTAAGTATAATCTAGGACTGATGCTTATAGTTAAACTCCAGGCCCCAGGAGGAGAAAATATAAGTATTTAAATAGCATGAAGGTCCTGGTGACAGATTCATATATAACAAGGGTGTCAAACATACGGTCCGCAAGGAGGTTCAATCAGGGCGCAGAATAATTTGAAAGTAGAAAAAATACATAAAAGACATGGATTAAATATTTTAATTAAATGTAATTCATGAATTAACTACTAGGAGTGCATGTTAGTCTTTCTTAGTAAGTAATCTCAAGTAAAATTCATTATTATAAATTTTGATACCAGTTGCTTAAAGTTTATGCAATTTTGAGAAATGTTTTGAAAAAGTGTTGTTCAATAAATTTTTAGTGAAATTTAACAATGTTCTTGTTGTTCTTTAAATCAAAACAAAGGGAAGACATGATATTTTGGCTGTATATAGCTTAGTATGCTGTAATTTTAATAGTCCGGCCCACGACGTCTACTTAGGAGTCGTATGTGACCCACGATGTGAAATGAGTTGGACACCCCTGATATAATATAACCCCAGCACGATTGAAAATGTAATAATGAATACCTATCTACATATTTGCTCTAAATTCTAGCTAGAAAATATAAATACTTTTGATTTTAATGTCACAGTAAATTTGTATTAAACAAACAAATAGTTAATAGAAAATTAATCAATATCACACAATGGGTTCTCAAATGGGTTGCTGCTTTATTTTCCATGTAATCAAAATTTGCAGACCTATACATACCTACATTTAAACTTGTGTTATTGGACTTTTACTCGTCATATGTAGGTCATAGTTGAGGAGCCCTTGGGAAGGGGGTTATCTCCCCCCCCTCCCTTCCACACTATCTACACCCCTAATATTTTCAAAACACCAGGGGATGAGTATATAGTAACAGGACTGCATTATGCAGTTTAATGATAGGGCTGAGAAGATTTGTTTCCTTATAAAAAAAAAAGGCAAAAAATAGTAAACAAAAGAATATAAATTTTTAGCTTATAAGTAAGCCCCTAAACATGGTAGGTTCCTGGGCTTTATAATACATAATACATCCATGTGATTGCAAAAACCACTAACTTTTGTGCAACAAACGCCTTAGAACTACAATGTAAAGAGTTGACCTTTAATATTTGATCTCCTATGTGTGTACATAAACAACCATGTGAATAAATAATATGTTGGTTCATACATAAGAGCACATGTGTGTGGTATGGATCTGACAAATAACAAAGAAGATAAAGAGTATGTACAAAATAAAAAGTATAAATAAATAAAAAACAATGTATGCAGAAGGGGGGGGGGGAGGAACAACAACAACTAACTCATTGGAAAAGGATTATATAATTAACTCCATAATTGATGGCGAGGAAGATAAATAATGGATAGAAGAAGAGGAGGGCATAATATTTGTACATATAACTTTTTATCTCCTTTCTGCTGGCTCTTAATATAACGATGATGATAATAACAAGTAGTCGAGTGAGTTGTAGGTAATCAAATACTCCTCTATCCACCTGCTTGCTTAACTTAACTCCATCACCTGCAAAATTATTATTGAATCCAACCACTACCACCTTGAAAAATAAATAGATAGAGCTTATAAACATAATATGTAGAGGGGAAGGATTCCCTTTTCTGGAATCAGAGTCGATAAGAGCTCGTAAATATTTCTCAAATAATACATAATAATATACAAAGAGGAACTCCCATTAAAGGAATTAAAAAATTTGCATATTCATAATGTTTCATGTATGTACACACATAGGTATTATTATCAAAGTTTATATTATATGCATTGCATAGGGTGGATGATATAAATACAATATGTACATATAATATTAGAATAAAAAACCATATTATCCTTCTAGCTGCGCCATCTATCGAAAAATTACAAACTAAGTAGGGCATCATCCTTTCTACTCCTCCAGATTGACATACAAATGAGTTTTTTATGTATTTATACAATGATGCACATACATAAGATTTGAAGGCCCTGAACTAGGTTTGTATTGATCCTTGATATGAGATTCAAAATTATTTGTTTTTGAGAAATGACTCAAATTTTAATCACTAATATTATCTCAAGGTACATACTTTAGTGATCCATTTGAATAATTTGTTCAGTAAAAGATTGAGCACCCTTGATGAGCGAGAATTGTTTACCATTAGTCTTAATTTATCCTTAATTAAACTATTTATTATTCTTGTAAACATTGGATGTTTATATTATGCAGTTCCAATATTGCTGTGGAACTGATTGATGATGACGTCATTATGAAAAAAATTGTTTCGTGTGACGACTTGCGTTTTGAAGCAAACTTTACTTATAAATGAGGGACCGACAACGATGCATACATGGATTAAAGAGTCTCCCTGGAAATTGTGTGTAAATTACGTAAATCAGAGTATGATTCTGGTAAGATTTTGGTTCTCAGATTTTTCGAGGGACTAATGCCCCTTTACTTTCCAATAGGATTTAAGCATGTTAATTCCCATCTATTTTCCTAATTTCAACAAATATGTAGATTTATCAATTTGAGGATTACGACCGATAGAGTTCGATACGAAATCAAATACACTGCTTATTTTATTTTCCGGTTCCACACTTCAGATATCGATAATAAATAATTTATCATTATCTAGTCCCTCCCTGTTTGTGCTCAATAGTCCTATACTTTATTCCAGATTTGAAAAGAACTGATAACTTTCTATAATTAAATTGCACTATAGCACTGATATAATTAATATTATAATTATATTCAAACTATAATTAAAGCATGCATTTTTAACAAAATCAACAACAATTAATGTAGGCGGAAATTTTTTTACTCTTCTTTTAGAGGGAAATGTTTTCTCCAAACGATCTAATAAGGTATGGCATTAAAATTGAAAAAACAAACAAACAACAGTGGGTATCAACCATTCCCCCCTCCCCTTTTTAATCATATAAATATAATCTTTCTGTAGCGAGGTTACATCCCTACAAATAAGTAAGCATCGCTCATGAGCTAGATCGTAAACTGAAATAGGGACTTTTGTCTTCTTCTTTTTTTGGAAGAAAGGTTGAGTGATTTGAAACATTATGAACTACTCTTTTCCTTGTACAAATTATTTCTTGCTCTTAATACCTATATTCATTCCATTGAGTTATTTTATTTCTTTAAAATTGTCAATTGTGTGTAGTAGGTACAACTATATAAAGGAAAATGAACCAAATTTTCTAATGGAAATGAAGTGATTAAAGCAAATGAGTCGTGTGTCATGGATGAATGAAAAACAACAACAAATGAGAGGGTTATAAATGATGCTAATAATTGCATTTAATTTATCAAGCTTAATTATTGTAATGTGTACCAGCGTAAATATCACTTTGTCTCTGTCGCTGTTTTTGAATTAAATTGGCGGATAAATACCTAAATAAATAAAAAGCAGCGTTGAGGTTCAAGTCAAAAAGTCACGACTCACTACCCCTTTATTCCCCCCCCCCTCCCCCCTTCTTAACTTTAATACACTTAGAAAATAGAAAATCTACTTTCTAAAAAATAAATAGAAAGCTCCAAGAAAAATTGAGTTTCTACGTCAAAAACACACTCCAAATTAACAAATTCTCATTTGTTATTTGTCATTCTCTTTCTTATACTTTCATCCAAGGATTCTACATACTTATATGAATCATTATTAAATCATATTATTATTATTATTATTATGTGAAATTGAATTTAATTGTACACAAAAAATAAGTTGCAGTTTGTACATTATTTTTTGATAAATACAATTATTATTAAACTGAAAGTAAGAGAGTTAGGAACCTCTAGAATTAATCAAGAGGCCAAATTTTAATATACATATTTATATATTATATGTAATATACATACATTAGGTGAAACAAGGAATCGCATTTGTTTAATCCCTTTGATAAATTTACCGATCCTAGACACTTGATGCAAGATGATGACTTTCGACCATATTTTTAAGATATATTTTTATTTATTATTTTTTTGAAAAAATCAATATAAAGGAATGTAGTCTTTATGCAAATAGGTAATGTTTATTTAACATGGCAAAGAAAAGATATAAATAAATATTGTTTTCTTTTTTTTTCGTTTTTCCACGAGTCCGACTCTTGAAATCCCCTTTAAAAAAAATAACATTTGTTCATATTTTCGGCGATGAGATAACTTCATAACATATTTGATAGTTTGTTCCTACATGCTTCTTATCAAAATATATTATTATTATTTGATTCGCTTTTCTTGATGAAACAGACACTCATGTACTAAAAAGTATCAAAGGTTTTTTTTTTTTTTTTGATAAGGGCTAATCCTTTGTCATTATTGAGTAGAACGACTTAGCACAAAAATCATCATAAAACCTAAATGATAACAGACTCTTCGTTCATAAAAAGCTCTCATATAGAGGTATATATATATATAAATAAATCTATTTTTGTAATTCTCACAATGTCCTTTCATGGGACTCCTTATCAATCTTTTGAGTGTGTGTTTTGTGTCATCATCAAATCCATGAATTATACAAGAACCAACCAGACAAACAGACAGACATCACCTTCTCCTTACTTTTATTCTTATCATTATTGTAGTTTTCCTAGATACATAGAGAAACACTGGGTAAGTAGGGCGATAAAGACTATTCTTGTTGTTTAAGGTGATAAGAAGCAAACATCAATGACTCAGACAATTGATAATAATAATTACTTACTCATCCATTGTATTCTTCCATTCAATTTAAGGGAACCGAAAGCTTATTGACACAGTAAAAAAGAAAAAAAATCCACAAAAGTATATTTCTACATAGTATGTCACAAATCGTTCTTTTCAACATTTTCCTCTTAAAAAAGGGAAAAGGCTCTAAGTCATTTGATCGGAGGTTAATCAATAATTAATTACTTAAGAATATCTTTTATGGTTTATTTAGTTGTATCGAATTCTTACAAATTTGAGGTTCAGAGAAGAGCGTTCAGAGCACTACATAATTATAAGAGAAAATAGGCACAAAAATACAGTATTATTCGTGTTGTAATGCAAAGTTACACCCTAGAGATGTAATTTTTAACCAGGGTTCTGCCAGTACAGTCCAAGGGTTCCGCAATTTCTAAATTAGAACAATGAACAAATAAACAACATGTTAAATTCAATTTCGAAAATCTATTTTATTATTATATATATTTTTTTTGAAATTCAAAATTTATTGTTTAAATATACTAAATTTTACATAATTAAACTCGCTACATTTGAAAGATCAATTTGTCCTGCCACTATTAGGTTTGCTTTTATATATACATACTTATTAATATATGTATGTAGGTATAATTCTGGTTACAGATTTACAATCCATTTGTAAAAAAAAAGGCAAGACAGATGCGGATGAAGAGACGCAGGATCTGAGGCAGTCTGTTGAAGCTGAAGCCACTGCCAGCGATGCTGCCTCGTCGAAATTATCAAGAAATAATGGAATTAACCTACAACTAAAAGTTCGTCAATATTGTGAAAACAATATAGCTCTGTGATTTACTTTGACTGGAAGCCCGGAGTGTCTTTCACCTTTGTGTATTGTTTGATGGGAAAAGCTGACTAACAGTGCTATGGCACCAGACAAACTGAAACGACAGTTAACAACTAAACATCCGGAGTTGTCGATCAAAAATGAACAATATTTTAAACGGGAATTGAAGTTTCATAAAAACCAAGTATATAAGATATATGTATATATTTGTTATGGCCTGATGGCCAATTCATCCTAAATGTTTGACTATTCTTTATTTTATAGTACATAGATAGTTGTTAATTAAATCTTAACCTATCAACGTACATAAAATAGAGAAGTGCCAATTGACAGCTGATCTAAAAATATGTACATGAAAGTTATTGATTTTTTAGAGATAAGTAATGCAAATATGCACCACACTACGTAGGAGATATTCCTTGAATCTCTCCGTCTCAATAAGAGAAAGAAATAAGGCTCCGAATCAGTGTTAGTTAAGTACGTCAATATTTGATATTAAAAACATTTACAGCTTTAGCAGGAAATAGTCGAGTTCAGTCCGTAAATCACTAATTATAATTAATTAATAGGAGGCAATAGAAACATCCATTCATCCTATATTGACTAGAATAATTCCACTCAACGTATTTTTGACCCATTATTTGAGAGCCGTTTGGAGTGAAATATGTAAAAGACTTTCCAAATAGGAATTATCTAGCTATATGTTTGATTCAATTTCATGAGCAATCTATGTACAAAAAAAAAGAAAAGTTTTTTATATTTCCTTATACACCTCTTTTGCTAGGCTTCTCCTTCATTAGTCATGGAATTGAACTACCAACATTATAAATCACTTATTCCATTCCCATTCTTTTTTAAATCATGAAATAGTAATAGTATTATAATAGCTAATCTCCAATATGTAGGTAGTATTAAAAAGCCATCACATAAAGCTTCACTCATTTAAGTAAGTCGAAAAATCAATCGATATGAAAATTACTGGAGTGGAAAGGTTAACAAAGAGGATATACCTCTTAATAAATGAATGATGGTTACATATGGTATGTGAGTACATATAGAGTATGTAGAAATGATTCAGAATGTAGGGGAGGGGGGGGGGGGGGAGAGAGAAAGAGAGAAACCAATCCTGTGTGAATATTTCATGTGAATGTACATACATATTTATGCATATTAGAAACCACGAATGATTATTTCCTAAGCTAATGGCTCTTTGTATGTACATAGTATGTAGATGAGAAATTTGCATTGGTGGTAAATGAACCATGATGATTTTCCTCTTAGAAGAGTGCACCCAAAACCATAATCACGATTAGATCATTTTTAATCACTTCTAATTAATATTGTTAATAATAATAATAATAATAATTTAAGGTGAATCATGTAGAATGAAGTCATCAAAACCTCAGGAAATGATATATTTTTACTATAAATCTCTAGCACCTTCTTATCTTTATTGTATCACGCAACCTTTCCCTTTAAAAGAAAAAAAGGAAAAAAAGACCCAAAATCCATACGTTAGTCAATCCTTTTTTCCAACTATGAAATTATTATTCACTAAATAGAGCGAATCAAGAGCTTATTCGAGTTCAACCAATCAACGTTCATATCAATAATATGGTGAAAATACGTTTAACAAATCAACAGCTGAGGGCAAAATACAATATAAATAAATTGCATGTTAGTTGGGTAAAACCAAACTAGGGAAAGAATGGCCATACAAGCTGTTAACCGCCTTATCAGAGAATTATTCATGTTCCGAGCTCATTATAACAAATGGCTATAGTCAAAGTCCAGACTCGATTATTATTAATATACATGGAACTCTTCCAATTGAAGCCTCTTATTTGTTTGTTCACTCGTCATTAAATTAATTATCAACGGAATATGATCCTAGGTTTTTTTTGTATCAATCAATTAAGGTTATTGATGACTCTTGGGGAAAAACACATATAAAAATAGTAGTAATAGGATCTGAACAGATAGATAATTATCCTCCCAGGTTTGAAAACCTAACAACTACGCCACAGCATAATATTCGTCATAGAAGGTGGGAATCAGACTTGGAGAGAGACTCAACCGAATGGTGAACTAAAATACGAATAAGGACCTATATTTTATAAGAAAAATAATTATCAATTCTATGAATTTGAAATATACTGGCACTTGTATCCAGGAGTCATGACTGAGAAATACATATATATTTTGATTATCATGGGCAGCTTTGGTAATTTCCAACTCTGGAATAAGGGATAGGTAACCCAACAATTGAATACAAACAACATACAAACAAATACATAAATCGATCGATCACAAAACATCAGTAATGTCCTAAAGGACATTTCAATATATAAGATCAAGGCTTATGAAATTATTTAGTATTGATATCTGAATTATGAATCCAGAAAATAAAATAAATAGAATCCTTGATTT
The DNA here is from genome assembly GCA_963680855.1 of Lepeophtheirus nordmannii. Lineage (NCBI taxonomy): Eukaryota > Metazoa > Arthropoda > Copepoda > Siphonostomatoida > Caligidae > Lepeophtheirus > Lepeophtheirus nordmannii. The sequence continues at coordinate 18,321,665 of OY804521.1, read as the reverse complement.
TCTAAAGTAATCTTATCGGCTGTAATCCTCTCGACTTAATTATTATTATTATTAACAATATTCCCAAATCTGGTAGCAACTGTCTAAAAATAATACAATCTACTTTTTAGTCATTAGTTACTACCTACAACGCATAAGGTCATTTTTATAGTTCTTTTTGTAAGGATTAATTAATTTTTTTAAATCGATAGATTGTTCAATATGGTCAAAGGAATGAGAAGAAGAAAAAAAAAAGAACAAGTAAATTGCATTACTTTTTACTAAAAGTAAAATATAAAAGTTTTAGAAATTTCAAAACTTAATGAGGCGTGAACGTTTTTCTTTATTTCTTTGATGTACTTATATCCTATACAATATTATATAATAACAATATTGATGTAATTATTTTTCTTTCACACAAAGAGTTGGTTTTGATTGTAGGATCCATTAGAAGAGGAGGGCAGAAATTTTTTTTTACTAGATTCAATGACCCTCTTTCACATTTCAATTAACAACAAAAGGAAAAACTTCCCAATTCATATTTTACTTCATAGATATAAATGTCCCAATATTTCAGGAACATTCAATATTTCGGTCAATTATGACCTTCATATTCAAATTTCTGGGATGGTTTGACATACCAAGTAGTTTAATCTAGGGTTTAGAGCCTTTATTCATGATCCTTTATTTGGCTACGATATGGACTTTCAAATATAATCGACCATATTATTATTTTTTTAATTAATTAACTATTACCCGTAATTTTTGGGACTGATAAGTGCAATTTGTGGAGCCTCCAAAGGAACATTTAGTATTCGAAATGGAAAAGTATAATTAATTGAAGAAGAACAAAGAACTCCAGACTCATTTTTCATAAAAACTATCAAAGCTTGTTTTTGTGTTGACAGACCACACAACATTATTATTAACTTTTATTTTTAAAGTAACAAAATTTATACAAAAAATGAGTGATTTTAACATATTTATATGTTTTTATTTATAGTTTATTGACACAGGGATGTCAATTGACTTTTGAAAGGTGCTCTCTTCTAGCTGGATGAAAAAAAAACACAATTTTAATGTCTTTCAATGATATCATGCTGCCCTACTGCCCTCTACAAATTCTCCTTCATTACTGAGTCAAGGAATACATTGACAAAATGTGTCCTTTAAAGAGACTTATTGTTATTAAATCTCTAGAATATCTGATATCATTTGGTCTAATTCAGCTGTCTGAGTAGAGAGCTCTAAAAATGCTCAGATTAATGTTTCCCTAAATGATACATATTCTACATATTTTGAAAGATCTTTCCTAGAGGTAAAAGTCTCTTTAGTTGTTTTCACCTCTTTTTATTATTCAAAGTTCATTATCATAAAAGCACGATAAAGTATTTATACACTCATGCATGATACATATTAATGAAACCATTAAAACCAAAATCTCTCTTTTAAACGCAAATCCACGTACGTATAAACTCTGTAAAAAGCTAGTGTCACTCTCTTTCTCTCTCTCTCTTTAACATCCTTTAATTTCCTCCCATTAATTAAAACGTTGGGGTGAATGAATAAAAATATCATAGACATGTCATTCAAAGGAATATTACGAAAAAATAACAAAAAAAACAATCCTACCTTGAATTACGAGCAATATTCGTGTCAGAAAAATGTTTACAAAATTCCAGAATGTATTACTTACGTATATAAGATAGTTATTAATAATAATTTATCAACGTGTTTAGTCAGGAGGAGTGTTATAGTAGAGGAGTAAATGGTGTTTTTGGCCTTAGTAGAAGAGATACTGATCAAAGTCTTTCCTTATTATCCAAATTGAAAACGAACATTGTACATACATAGTCCAATATATTAGCAAACCTTCTAAAAAACAATTTGTGAGTGTGAAGGTATTGCAATCTCAAGTAGATATTTTTACATTTATTAAAAACCACAGATTTTTAAATCGAGATATTCAGACCATTTGGGGATGTCAAATTATTTTTGGGGATTGTAGGAACAACCATAATATGAATATGCTCCGTACAGATAATTTTAGTATCAAAATTACAATTTTGGAAGGTGGAATGCCTCTGATTTAAAGGTTTGTATACTGACCAATGTTCTTCCTTAGAATATATGGCAATCTTTTATTAATGTGTCTTGTCCTGGGTTCACCAAATGTTTTTGAGAGTGAGTCATATGATTAAACGAGTATTGCAAAAACTTTAATGAACACAGAGCCGAGGACTATGACTCGAGTTGTATTAAAGTCTCACATCAGACTCGATTTGGACTCCAAGATGAAATATTCGCAACTCTACATGGACTCGAATAAATTTTTTGGTTGTTTGACAAAATATTTTTTCAACTTGATATTTGAATGAGCTGAAAGTGTGTACTGCTAGTTTAAAAAAAATAAACATGCATGAATCTAAATTTATTTTAAGACCATTAGAGTTGCGTTATAATTTTCAACCAAAATATTGGAACGAACGAAAGTAAATCCATCCCTTGTGTGACAAATATATATGTATTTGAATAAGAAGAATTTGAAGGAATGGAAAATAAGAGCTAAAAACAGAAGAAATGAGGGTTTATTGACTCAAAAAAAAAAAAATCAGTTAAACTTCAACTATTAAATTTTAACTATTTAAAATTCCTTTCCCAACCTTTTTATTTATTTACTTTTGAAATGGTAGAAAATATTATATATATGAAGAGTGTCATATTAAAATGTTTATAATATAAATATTAGACACTCTGATATTTATTATTATTATTAATAATAATAATAATAAATCAATCAGTCTATTTATTTATTTCTTTTTTCAAGTATACCCATTTATGTATTTGTGTGTGTATAACCTAAATCTTACTCCATTCATAGCTATTTATCAATTTTTTTTAAATTCTTGGCGTTTTCTTCTTTTTATTTACATAAGTTATTCTAAGGGGAAGGGAAAAAGGAACACGGAATCAAAATGGAAACAACTTTTTTTCTTTCTCTCATATACATATATAGGCATAATTAAAAAACTAAATGGAATAAAATAGAAGTAGATTCTCTCTCAGAAGACAAAATATCTCCAAAAAATATATTTTCACATAATTATTCCTCTTTGTATTCGTTTTTTATTCTCCTTCATGTTTGTGTGCCCTTTCCTCCTCTTAAACCACTTATGGAAAAATTCAATTATAAATAAAACGTCTGTCAACAACGTAAAAAGAGCTTTTGAAAAAAAAAAAAAAACGAGGCTGAAAAAACCTTCATATTATCATTTGGTATATTTATTTGTTAACAAGTTGTATTTATTTATTTTATTGGAAAATGTTAGGCTAGGGATCGAATGAGGAGTTTTAAGAGATGAATCCGGTTCGCAAACGTCTTCTATAGTAATCGTGATGACCCGTGTCCCAATTCTAGAAAGTTTATATAGAAAAATTATTAGAGTAATGATCCGAGTCTTCAAATTAATGAACATATTGTATGAACTATGATGACGCTGACACAGTTTCATGAAGTTACAGATGGAAAATTTATGGAGTGAGATTAAGCTGTTTATGATTCCATTATTTAAATATGGAGCATTTTTACAATACGTCATCATTGTGAAGGTCATCCAACTTGAAGGAAGGATAAACAATAACAATGAAAATCACTTTTTTCATTAAAAATAACTGTTGTGTATTTGGATGTCACGATGGAACCGATATATAAAAGGACTGTCTATGAAGAATGTATCAAAACTATTATCGTATTTCAGAGCCTAATATTATGAATTAAAAATATGCTGTTGCATTATTATAAATTCATATGGTGTAGCCAAACAATTAACAATTACTTTTGAAAGGATTGAATATTTTTCCAATTATCATACATCAGTTTTGGTTCCTAATCAATCAAGAAAGAAAGCTTAATTGAAGAAGTCTAGCCTTTTCAAATGAATCTTTAGAGCCTCTTGTTTTTATTTTAATAAAATATCACTTTTTCCCTTGGGCATCAATATAATTATTGATTATTTTATTTTTTCATTTTGTAAGCCATTTAATGAAGTTTTTTATTTTTTGGGAATTTGTCCCTTTTATTTAATAAATATATTAACTATAGTATACCCTCAATACGGCGTTGCCTTCAATTTTATATGCAATCCCTGAGCTCGAAAAAAATGTTGTATATGGAAAAGAAGGAAAGGTATAAAGATGGATTAGCTGATGGGAGCAAAAAAGTAGTGCCTCGTTTCCTTTTTGTTTTTATTAATCTTATGTAAGATCTTCACCTAAATACTCATTTGTAAAAAAAATCAAATAGTAATTGTCATTACTGGAGAATTTGTGGATTTATATTCAGTATAATGAATTTTAAAATAACTTTAGATAAGGTGGGGTCCTGGAAATCCCTCAGGGTACTAAACACTCTTCCAGGGAGCACCAAGTACTGGAAATTTTTAAAAAAAATCAAAACTTAAATTCAAACAAATAAGTTCGAATCGGATGAATCTTTTGAAACTTGATAATAGTAGAGCAAATGCCCCTGTTAAACAAAGGTAATTAACCAGAACAACAGTTTAAATTCAATTCGCAATAAGAACCTTTTGTTCATTGGTGTCTAAAGGTCAGTTCATTGATGATAACTTTTTGCTCCCATCCTTAATTTTCTTGTTCCTTTATTCATCATATCAAAGAAGAGTCAGTGAAATTATCCTTTGTTGCCTAAGGAATTACAGTCTAAATGGATAATGAGGCTCTTCAAATCCTTCAATGTTCAGGGCTGTAAAAGAATGAAGAAAAACAATGACGAGGCTGTTGGATTTGAATTAGAAATGTCGAGAGTAAACAGAGCTTGATTCGACCATGGAGACACATCAGCTAAAAAAAATTTTCTCGGAATGCTTCTGACGTCTTATTAGACTGCATATAATACGATAAAAATGTTGCTCATTACATTGATAAATACGAATACATATTATGTCAAGAGTCTAAGTACCTACACTTTTCTTTATTCTACATAGAACCTCTCATACCATTCTGTTCTCCTCTAGAGAATACAAATGAGGTAAAGCCTCTGACTTAGATTAATGTTTATTTCAATTTATTATTAAGTATATAAATTTAATGATGATCAATTTATGCAATTCTAGACTAATTATTAACATTAATTAACTTATTAACTTATCCCATACATCAGCTGCCATTGCATTCATTTATTAATTACTCCTATTAACCACACTGGCAAAATACATTTTAATGAAATTTTGATAAACAAACTTTTGACTAAGGTATAAAATATTCAAACAAGTATACAAATTACAACCCTCGAGTCAACATTTTTTTTTTTTTTTTGATTGTTTGATTTTAGAAGAAACTCTGACAGTTGAATATACAATAGGAATAAACAACAAGTAACATTTTCCACTAGGTAATTGTGGAATAATGTCATCGTCAAATATCATTCAACATAATTGTGATTACGTTTAGATCAGAGCTACTCAACCATTATGAAAAACAAATGTCCAGCTATACAAGTTCCAATGAATATAACGAATAGGTACAGAAAGTTTCATTACTTGAAATCATGAAAACAATACAACCAATATGAAAACCCACTTTCCCTGGACGCCTCGGAGAAGACGTAAAAAGAGTCCGTAGGAAAGAGGACGACTGTTAAATAGGTAAAGGAACCTTCAAGACATTGTCATAGTTGTTATTTGTGGCTGTCAAAGAGTGACAGAGTAATATTATAAGTACCTCTTGAAACTGTTAAACATTTGCATGAGACCATGAACTGCATAGCCGTCAGGTCCCGTGAATCACAAAGTGAGAATCAATACCAGTGGTGTATCCAGGTACTCCAGTCTGACGGGAGGGGGGATGTATATAAATAAAGAGAGAGAGAGAGAAAGAAAGGAAATGTTCGCCCCAATTAAATATCTCCAATTTCATATGATTTTTGAAGATTTAAGCTGCTTTGCTTGGGTTATATTTGAAATATTTCAATCCTCCACCAAATAACATCTGCACAAATGTACTCAGCATACAAACATAATTTGACTTCCCTCGTATCTGCTTCCAAAATACCAGTTGATATATTATATTTCAGTGTACTTTATACATTTTAGAGAGTACAAAATTGCTTCCTTTCTTATACAAAGTAGATCTGGGACGGTACTGAACCAAACCGTGAAACCATACGGTATGTTTGATTCAGCTCGAGCTTTATATTTACATATACCTAGAATTGTCCTACACAAACCATCGATCGTTAGAACCGAACTGCAGATTCCAAACACCCAATGACCAATACAAGTGATTGTATGATTGGAACATGAACAAACTAAGAAAACATTTATAAGTAGTCCCAAGATGGTACAGATACCGTACCGTCAACATCAAACTTATTTGATACTAGCATTAAAGTGTCAGGCATCAGCACACCGTTTTAATGTTTTTTACATGTGATTATAATTCGTATGAGCGTCAAAATAGCCTTCAGAGACCTCAAATGACTTCGTAGATGTCGTTTCACTTTACTCAAACCCCACTAAATTGACCATTTCCTGAAACTTTTGAATTGATAGATAACTTTAAATTTGGCCTCCTAAGTCTTCAAATCGTATTTTGGCCTCAAAATTAGCCTCTAGCGATCTCAAAAGCCAATGTTATATTTGGGATCAAGTTACCTTTAGTCGATATTTTCCCCTCTAGACCTTGATACGCGTTCAAACAAACGAAGGAACAGTGGGACTCGTGCTTCATATTTAAAGATGACTACTCAAATACAGCCTATAAAAAACTACAAATTCAGGGGGCATGCATCCCTTACTCCAGACCCTTGACTCCTGCGTATAGTATGTAGACCAAGGATTCCAACATCATCTAATACATTTATTCCTACAATCATTCGATGAAGTGGGACTCTTGTCAGCATTATATGTATATGTATTTTTTTTTAGGAGCAGTCAGTTTTAAAAAAAATGAATAAAATGTATGAGAATGCTTAAAAATATTTTGGCGTGGAATTTAATGGGAAAATCAATAGCTTTTATGTTATTTTTTTCTACCAGTACTCGTACTGACTACTCAATCCTTTTTCCTTCAAATAATAACAATAATAAATAAATAAAAAGCTTTCCTACTTAAAATTCATCACACCTTTTTAAAAGAGGTCCATTAAGTTTATTACTCTTTGATGACATACGCAAAAACCATAGAAAAGAGAAGATGGGAAAAATATTATTATTTTAATGTGAAGAGATTTGAAAATACATACATACATACATACATAATATGACATAGAGTATATTACTTATTGTTATAATATGTATGCAAGGGGGCTCAATGATAAGTAATAGGAGGGGGGGGGGGGAGGAAATAGAGATTCGTGACTCTGAATGTCAAACTTAATTACTTTATTCCGAGTAAGAGCTTCTTTTATATATATATATATATACGTATTATATATTATATTAAATGTATGACTATATACATTTATGTAAGTACTCATTTTGAATCTGCCAAAGGATTTTTTCATTCATTTTTTAATAAGATGCTCTAAGACTAATTCTTGAGAACTATCATAACAAATATGGCAGATGAATGATTTTCCATTACATGTAATAGCCAGTTGTGTACATGCAAATTTCAGACACCCAATGATCAATGCAAGTGTATGAATAGAGCATGGCCAAACTAAGAAAACATCATTTATAGTCCCAAGATGGCACAGATATACATATAGCGATTCAAAGGAGGGGTGGAATCCCCTCTGTAGCCAGTTGAAGACAATCTGTCCCTCTGACAAAAATGTAAACGATATTCAGGAAGAATCCTCAAAATAATGAATAAAATTTATGGATAGATTATTATTAAAAAATTCAGACTTTTTACAATAACAATATCACTGGGATAAAAAATAATTTTCGGGATTAAGGTCATTCTTTTATTCTTGAAAATTTTCAAGGTTATTTCTTATGAAGTAAAAATAACTATATAGAAAAGAAACTTTGAAGTTTTTTTTTTGTTTTTTTTTCTAAATTTTAGAATCTTTGTATGCTGCTGCTGCTGGTACACATATTATGATTCTAGATTGTTTCCATTATTTATGTAATCATATTTTTTAAAAACTATGACGTGAAATATATTTTTTTTAAAGCACTTTTTTTACTATCTTTCTTTTTTGTTCCTTTTTTTTAAAAAAAGAAAGCTGAGCTAAAAATGGTTTTTCTGAGTTTTTGAGTTATACTTTGTTCATTTCCCTATACTCAACGCATACAAACAAAAAATCTAAGTAAATATACAATTACAAGTAAGAGGGAACATTTTAACATGTTTACACTTCTTGGCAAACATTTTACACAATCATGGGTTTTTAGTAAAGACCCAATCAAAAGGTTATTAGAGATGATATAAATTATCCTCTCTAGAAAGAAATAAGATATAAAATATATATTTTTTATATTATTTAGGGGGTAATAAACCCTTTCTCCGTAATTAGATAGAGCCAGACTGTCACAGATTTTTATACCTACTTAGCAATGGCGTCGAAACCAGGAAGAATAATGTCAAATAGTCGATGCGTTCAAAATTTTTTTTTTTGAAAAATAGTAACAATGAAAAGCTGTGTTATTATGGCGACTCTGATGAATTGGTTCAGTAGCTCCGGTTACCAAACACAAATGATCAGTTGTACACCTTAAACGTATCAGTAGTTTCCATAAAAGTTCAATAACAAATGGAAAAAAGGCAAAACACTTTCTCAGTCGTATTTTTTTTAATAGATTTAACCCTTTCTCTCCTAGAAAAAAAAAATTGATAATGAATTTAGTCTTTGGACAGATCCAACTCTAAGTCTTAATGAATGTCTATAGATCTCTTAATACTATATTCATCAAGTAAGAGACCACATTTTAGACTGAGTCAGTTTTAATCAGTTGACTCTTCTCTGATTTAAAGAAGCTGCGTACTATTAATTCATAAGGTCATTAATTAATGCTTCTTCTCCTTCCCATAGCTATACACCACTTATGTTTTGAGCCAGTGCTTACTTTTATTTTAAAAAGTCCCTTACAGCAAGGATTTATAAATATTACTTTGACGTTTAATTTAAAAATAATTTTGTCAAATAGGTAGGGATATTAAAAAAAAATGTTCTCAAAGATAATTCCATACGACCGATACGAATATAATACATAATATTATAATTATGTATGGATACAAATTGAGATGATTATAATTCTACTCTCTAATGAACAACAATTTGTTAAAGGATTTTTTCCTTTCTTTCTTTCTTGTTGTAGGAATTTTTTTTTAAAGTTGATAAAATAAGAAACAAACATAGACACAATTGTACAGAAACTCCGACTAAATAAAACTATGTAATCACACATAGTAGTGAAATAAAACTTTTTTATTTATCAAAGAGAAAAAAAACAAAACATATATATTTGGTTGAAACTTCCAATAAACTTCATATACCCATATACATATTTATCTATATAAAAATTATAAATACATTACATACATAAAAAGACTCACAAGAATGGTTTGTATCCAAGACATGGGGTAAGAAACATAATTATATGTAGGAGCAGTAAAAGTACCTACTAATAGTGTGTGTATATATATATATATTATATTTATATCATCATCCAATAACGAAATTTATGAAACATGGTTTGTCAAAATAAAAATAATTGACTGTCTAAAAGAATAATATATTATGTTGCTGTTTTAGTTGTTGTATATGCCTCTATAATTTAATTGTATTATAATCGTAGTCGTAATTTCCACAATGTAAGTGGCAAAAAGCAGAAGAAATATTATGTTGTATATTTCTTCAAGTATTTAATCTGATTTGGGATTCGGATCAAAGACAACAGAGGAGACTAAATTTGGAGTAAATGACGTCATTAACAAATTTTGATCCCCTTCATTCCCGAAATATGATTTGATATCACTAGAAGTAGGAGGTAAAAGAGCTTTAGGATTTGCAAGTGGAACTCCAGGTCCCCCAGGTGGCTCTGCTGCATGAATAGGTTGAAATCCAGTACAGGGAGAGGCTACATTAAAGGATTGCATGATGCCAGGTGGTGGTTGAGAGATGCTAACAACGGGCGGAGGAGGAATGACACCCAGGCTTTCGAGGGGAATGTTGGTTCTTGATAAACATGGAGGAGAGGGGAGCTCAGGAAGGGAGATTACTGGAGGGATAATGGTAGAGGGTGGTAGAGAAGGAGGTGAGAGTGGATTGTCAATGAATTGATGATTATTTATAGATTCCATGGATATCATGTGAGAGTCAGGGACCAAGGGAAGGGTTTCTTTCAACGCCTCAAGTACAGGCATTTGACGAGGGATAGATTCCTCCTCCTCCTGGGATAGCGTGATAGGAGGACAAGTATTATTCTCTAACTGTTCAAGACTTGCTGTTTCTGCTGCCGGTGTCAGCTCATCCTGTATCTCTTCCGTTTTTTCCTGGATCAACCCATTGTCTGCCGAAGAAGGAACAAACTCTTCCACATCTCCCATTTCGATACCAAAGGAACCTTGCTCATCCACAACACCAACCTCTTGCCTTATCATCATCTCCTTCCCTTCAGCATTTGCATTTTCGTCATTTAAGTGAAGAGAGTCCTCAGTACTATTACTACTCAAAGGGGATATTATTACTGGAGGTTCCACTGCATTTCCTTGCTTTTCTTCAGAGTGTTCCACTTGCTCTGAGGGTGGCACATTCTCTTGTGGAGCCGCCGTTGTTTCTTTCTTAGGCTCTTGTGATGGAAGAGAATGTTCATCAAGGACCTGTTTCTCTTCAAAGGGGACCGACTTCCTCTTCTCTCGAGATCCAAACAACTCTGGCATTAAGTTAGGAAGAAAGACGTGAAGTTTATCCCAGGTCAAGTCCCATAGTGGAGCTGGACTCCCATTCTCTGGATTCGTAAACGTTCCCGCTGTATCCATAACAAGGAGCATGTTTTTCAAAGACTCTGGAATGGCATCCGCTAGCAGGTCCGTACTAGCGGACTTGATGAACTTCTCCATGAAATCCAGTATAGTAAGCCATAGTGCACTAAATGTGGGAAGCTCAGTCAGGGGTGTAAGATGTTGGAGAAAGACCTTACCTAGAAAGAAAGAAAGAAAGAGGGAAAAAGAAAAGAGAGATTTCATTCACTTTGCAATTCAATATTATAAGAGAGTCACATAAAATCTTCTTTTTTTTTAACAAGATAAAAATAAATAGCCAATTATAGGTAAAAATACAAAAGCCCATAATATATAAAAGAAAAGAAACGAAAGGTGATGACAACAAAAGAAACAAGAAGCAAAATCAATAAATTACAATGCAAAATAATAATAAATAAAATAAAAAAGAGTTGTAAAGAAAAACTTTATTTGTATTTATCTTATTTTTTCAAGAAACTTCTTTATATATATATAAAAGACATACACCACACAGATGTGTCCACCACCAATGCTTAGACACACACTTACATATGTAGGTAGTGTATGAACAAACACAAGCATACAACACTTGATGATGATAGACTTTTTCCTTAAATGTTTTTCAAAGTGAAAATTAATAGCTATTGATTTATAAGGTGCGAGGTACTCGTTGGTATTGGCATTGTAGGTATAGAATATCATTCCAACTTGTACATACATTTTAAAAAAAATCACAAACACACTCCCTCCTACCTTCTCCTCTTCCATAGATATGTTATATGGCAAAGTAAAACAATATTCATAAATCAAAGTGGATATAGGAATGGAAGGAATTAAAAAGACACTTTATACCAACATACAGAGTAGGTATGTTATTATTATTATTATTATTGTTATTAATAATATATAGTTCTATTCAATAGTAACATAGTATGAATGTACATTTATCAAATTTGAAGATGCTCCATTCTCGCTAAAACTATGTATGTATGTTATATTGTGTACATATATAAGTTCTAACTTGTATCCTAGTTGATTGTACAAGTTACAATATAAAAATGAATTAAAGGTAGCATTTGTTGTGATGAGGATAATGAAATGATTGCCATTTACTGGGATATTCAATATAATATTATCAAGGATGTAATTTATGATTTTTTTAAATGAAAATGACTAATTGAAAAGACGTATTCTGTAGCTCATTATAAAATATGAGGTGTTTAGAGTAGGGATCGATAGAAATTTATTTTTTTTACTTTGTCCGATAACGGTTATTTGAGGATTAGGTAAATTGATAACCGTTGTTCAGTCAATTATTAATTAATCTTTGAGATCCCAGTAAAGTTAAAGCCCGAATATGGCCACATTTGCCTCTGCATACATTTTTCAGGACTATATCAAAGCATATGAATCATCTGTAAAGATTTTGAAAAATGAAATCCCATAATTGTGGATTCAATTTTATTTTATTGAATAGCTATTATTATAAATCATTCCAGCTATTAATTGATGTGGCCACCCATTGAATTTTATGCTAGTTTTTATTTTATGGATAATAAATGACAGTTAACAGTGATCTCACATGTTCTTAAAAAATAGTGATTAAGAGTAAAAATAACTTTCATAAACGGCTATACTGATCACATAATGGTTTTCAATGATTAAGTATATAATTAATAACTTGAAATTTCATTTTTAAAATGAACAAACAAAATTTTGATTTAGTTTATTTATTTTAAAGAATTGGATCTTTTTTTTAAAGAAAATAAAGTATCAGTAATAATAGTCAGCAACTTTAGCCAATTCCCGATTAATATAAACATACCTAAAAACAGTCAATTGAATTAACTCAACGATATAACAATCGATATCTAGTTTACAGTTGGATACTCGTAAATACATCATAAATAGTTGTTTTATAGACCAAAATAAAATGACAGCATCAATGTATACTTGCTAATTAAAATGACCCGTCTCATTATAATTAAATAAGACGTGTTGAACTTGCACAAGCTGCTACTGCTGATTGTAATGCAAGTCACAACTTGTATAACACGGATCATATATATAAATATATTTAATCCGTTCCAAAAGTTGCTCCTAATCCAAAATACTCTATGAAAATATATAAATTCCATTAAAATCAATGAAAGCCCGAATATGGCCATTTATGACTCTGCATAAATTTTCTCATGACTATAATAGTTAAGTATATGAATCATTTGTAGAGATTTTGATAAATTGTATCCTAGATTTAATTATGGTCAATGTGACAAAGTATTTGTTGTCAAATCTTAGGGGAGAAAAGAACATGAACATGTCGTCAAATTCGTCAAATTTCATCGAAAAACGAGTTATTTTAAAATGTTATTTGTTATGAAGTAATATTAAGTAACGTTGTAATATTACTTTTGATTTTAATTGCAAGTAACTAATTACTCTACTAAGTAATATTTTCAAACACTGTTCCTGATATTGTAATGCTGATCTGATCCAATGTTGAAAAAAAAAAACTAAAAAAATCTCACCTATTTCTATATCAAAATTGTACTATTTTTGTAAATGTACAATGACTTTTTTTTTCTCTACTACCAAATAATATTATATATGTATGTCTACGCTATTGCAAAACAATTCCTATTGGCCCTTGGAAGTTATTTGCCTCTATTGATTATTTCCCCCCCCCCCCTCTCTCTCTCTTTGTTTCTTATTGCAATCCCTAATCACTCTACCTTATAGCATAGTAATAATAATAATAATAATTAGTAATTTATTAATGTAATAACAATAATGAAAAAAGAAAAGCAGATAAAGGGATTGGAAATTCATAGTAAACATGTATGTATGTAACATACATGGATACGTTTTTGATATTATTCAGATTAAATCCTATATTTAGATAAATACATTTAATATATTATATTATATGAACATATAATATGACAATATTTCGTATCCTGGGATTTTGGAGAAAACGTCGGAAATGTTGGATTACATAGAAACAAATATAATCGGTTCTACTCAGATAGATAATAAAAAATTGGAAAATAAAGACTGTTTTTATTTTATTAATACAAATCTACGTAATACCTACAGGTTACAACAAACTGGGGTAGCAAAGAAATCAACGGGTAGGGAAAGACGTAGGATATTAAATTTATCAATTGGTACATGCAAAGATTCTATGAGGAGATATTGTTTTGAATTTATGTATACCTAGGTATGTGTGTTGTATACAAAGTGCTATTTGTGCAAGTTCCAACTCTCAAAAAATGAGTTGAAGCTTTAAATACCGAATTTACAATCGTAAATTGTAATAAATACACCACTGTACCCAATGCAATGATAGACAGTCCATGAAATGTTCGACAGACATATGTATACATTAAGTGTATAGTTTTTGATTAACTCTTAAATGATAAAATTGATAGGTTATTACGTGGCACATAACACGTGTATAAATTGTAACTTGTACAAAATCCCAATTAGTATACAACTATAATTCAAATAAATAATTTAGTAGTTTTGTCTTCTTCATGGGTACATTTCATAGTGCATTTGATTTTATCGCGGCAGTTACTCCATTACGAATTTAACCATAAATAGGTAATACTTATTACAGAAGAAAGTTAATAAAAGACTTTTTTATAAATTGGGTTGATAAATGATTAAAATGTAGGCATGTATTCCTCATGTTGTCCAACCTATGGCAACAAGGCACATCTCCATTATTTATATAGGTATATAAACAGATTTGTCCATCAGTTATGACTAACTACTTATTGTAGGGTTTTCAAAGATAATTTCATTGAAATATTCCCCTCAAAAAATTAATGAGGATTTAAATTCTGTTAGCTATAAATAATATCAAGAGCAGTCAAAGTTAATAATATATTAAAAAGCATATAATGTGTACTTGTGTGGTAAAGATATGCTAATTATATATATTGAAAGATTTGTTTAGTCTGTAAATATCATACATATATAAAGCACTGATTTCCCGAAGGGAAAAGCATAGCATTTAGAGATTTTTACTGCATAAAAAATAAGTAACTTAAACCCTTTAGATTCCGAGAAACATACTTTTGAATACAACAATTATATATATATATATAATTATTAATTCATTTTTTACAATAATATCCACACTTCATAGGTACAAACACCACTTAGAAACCCCAGAAAATGTATATACAAATAGGTAGAATACATATTTTTTTATATGCTTGTGAATGAACAAGAGAGAGAAGATAGGTACGTCCTTATGAACAAATAAATAATTGGCAATTATTCGTAAAAAAAAAGAACTAAACAAAAAGACAATTCCAACAACAATATAATCAATATCATAAATAAAATGAAGGCGAGTTGCCTCGAATCCAGGGGTTTATTTTTGCTTTTCCTCCTACCAGAGGCAGCATTCAACATTCGTCATTAATTATGTCAATAAATTATTCATAATTTAATATGAAGTATGATATAATCATTCTTTCTTGATGACCTACTCTTCAAACTTGACCGCAATAAACCCACTAGGAACTAACAGTACATATTTTGTTGGCATAAACAAGGACTTCCACGAGAAGAAAACAAGGCAGACAGTTTTCAATTTGCAAGACAAATGTCATAAATTTTGTTCAAATTATAGGGTCAAAATCCGAATATTATCAAATAAATAATTTTTTTAAATGCAGTATGCCATCAATATACATCGATGTTGTGAAGATTTACACTTAGTTATTCAATAATTTGTATTAAAATATAACAAGGATCCCAAGTTACAAAATATACTATAAGGGTCTTACCTAATAAAGTTGCAGCTCTAGTCCGAGTCTCTTCCAGTGCATTACGATCATTAAAACTAGTTGAATCAATTTTTAAAAGTCTTGAGAGCATAGGGAATAAAACAGACGTAAATCCCGCCTCCCATTCCTTCGAACTCATTCCTTTACGAAGGTCTGTATGAAGAAGAGATCTTTGAATAGCAGTTAGAGCGGATGTTCGGATTTGAGGTCGATGATCACAGCACAATCGAGCCATACCTTGCAGCAGTGGGCACCATACAACACCCCAAAGATCCACAGTAGTACCCCAGGCTTCGTATACTGAACCAGCTCTCGTATGGAGGGTATGCATAAGATCCAAGAGTCTTAAAGAAACATGATGATACTCTCCGTCACGAATTTCACCAGACTCTTGATTTTCATTATCTGACTCATCAGCATCATAATTAGTGTCAGAGTTGAAGTTATTAGGAGCACTTCTTATTCTACGAATGGGGGCTTGACGTCCTGTAACTCCTCTTTTTGGTCTGTGTTGTCCTCCGACTGAAGAACTGTTTTCCATTTTAAGACCAAAATATGCGGCCTCAACAAACAACCTCAGAGTGGAAACACAGGCTTCAAAATTATGTGGAGTTATATGAGCCACATCTCGAACCAAAAAAGATACAGACTCGCAGCATTTCAGGAAAGAAGGAGTGTCATGAACAGATAGTCTCTTGACCTTTTTACCGAGTTCTTTAAATGAAAATGAAGGGGAAGTCCGTCCGTTTTCTCCCAAAACAATCCAGTCTTCGTCCCTAGATGGAATTTCTGAGGAATCAGACTCTCCTTGACCAGAGTCCTCACATTCTTTATTGCATAATGATATTCCAGCTCCCACTACCTCCATCAAATCAAACACTATGGACCAATCCTCTGATTCATGAATGTTAGCGGCGTTATTCCTCAGTAATTCATACAAGCCATACGAAGATATACGAGAGATGGAGCTTGAATGATTTATTGTCAATAAAACTTTAAGGCCAGTTCTCATAACCAAAGACACTAACTCCTCTTTCCTTGCTAAACGAACACAAAGTCTAAGAACATTTGTTACTGTCCTTTCCACAAGAAATTGACGATCCCTCCCCGCATCAAACATCAGTTTGCATAAATGATCCACAACTTGGTTCCATATAATATTAACTCTATCACGATTTTCAATTGTTATTCTGACAAGGATTTCATTCAAAAATAAAATTGCTTTCTCATCGTATGGATCATCAGGGACGGGAGTAGATAATCCCTGATCTTCAACTACAGTAGGAGTAGAGGAATAAAATGACTTAGCTCCATTGATGAGGGCACGAACAAGCTCAACCAATGACTCTTCTATTAAGAACTTGGATTCAGTTATAATTAATTCTAAATTACAATTACGAACAGTTGAAGTTGCCAATTTAACAGCTTCCTCTTCTTCAGGAGTTCTTGCTCTTTGTTGTTGTTCACTGGACATTGAAATAAATGAAACAAAGGAGTTCAGAAAACCAGACTCAACCTTAGCATTTTTGTCGTCATCTTCTTTATTTAGAAGATCAATTCCCTTGGGATCTAAATAATCCTCAGATTTAGTGAGAGACTCTGGCAATAACCCAGAACGGAATAATTGAAGTAAGCACTCCATGATATTTTTCCAACCCTCTCTAAGAATATCTCCATGTTTTATAACCAAAGAGACAACAAGTCGAGTTACAGAGAGCGCCTTTTCATTAGAGCCATACGATACCAAGAAGGGGCTATTTTTATTCAAATTTTCCACGCTTAAAAGTGTGGTAAATTTGCATAAAGAAATTATCAGATTATCAAAGACATCAATCATGGAGTAATGAGCCGCAATAGTGGCACATTTCTGAAATCCACCCAAAGATTTATCCAAAGGATGCTCTGAAGAAGACTTATCAAACACATAGCTTAATGCTGCTATAGTTGGACCCCATATTATACCAAATAGTTCATGGTCAAATGTTCCGTTTGGAGACTCCAAGAAATCGGATTCCATGCCACGCTTCAAAACACATTTCCAAAGATAATTCTCCTTAACAACTCCAGACTGCTCAGCAGGCATGACAATTTCATTATTCCTTATATTATGATAAACTTCAGCCAACATATCTTCTTTATGATCTGCACCTCCATTGGTTCCTCTCAAATTTCGACAAAATTGTTCCAGAGTCATTGGGTCATTTTTCTTTGTATGGTTGACGTTATGCTGGTCCACATTGAGCATAATAACTGCATAGGCTAGAGTAAAAGCTGAGTCACTAGAAGAAAGAGGATCTCCATTTGATTTTTGCCAATGGTCAGCGAAATGCTCCATGATTAGAGTAATAAGTGGAGCCTCTCCTGGAAGTCGAAAAGTTTCCAGAAACAGACGTAGTGCCTCATCAATACGCAAGTGATCAAAGTCAAAGCTTTTAACAAAGGCTCCAAGTATATTTAGATTTTTTCGGTTAGAGATGTAATCCCCAAGTTGTTTTTTGTCTAAATGAGGATTTTCTCTAAGGAAAGTTGCTACTTCGACCGGATCCAAGGGATTTTGAAACAGTCCAGCTTCTTGCATAAAAGATATCCCTTTGCTTGGTTTTGAATTAAATTGCTCTGTTGCAGTACCTATCAGCTTTTTCTTATGCTTTAATGCCATTAATTGCTCATGTGTCAGAGTTGCTTTAGGGGAACTCGATGAACTCTCATTCCCTTCTAAGCTTCCTTTTTCCTGACAATGCAAGTGCCCTTTTTTCACGTCTAACATAAGTTTATGACAATGCCCCTCGATCGAATCCACAACTGCTACAAGTGCATCCAAACTCAAAAAATGCGTAGAGTGGAGACCCATGAGAGGAAATGTGTTTTTCGATAGCATTTTAGTCAAATCTTCAAAGATATTTGATGTATAAATATCACAATCATAGTTTAAGTAAACTTGCGTAATGAATCCAGGTAAACGATAAAGTCGAACTACAAGATCTAAGGCAGTCTCTTTATGTTCATAAACCACTTTGATAGACTCTGATGTAATAACGTCCATTAACCTTTGAAAAAATACTTCCAATTGAAACTTTAAATGACGTCTAAAAAAGCTAAAAATCAAAAATGCTATTCTAAGGTTAGATGAGAAAATTCCTCTGGATTCACTTGAAATTAGTCGAGTGACATATTTAGACAGATCATCCTTGACTAAATTTAAAAGACTTTCGAATTTTTCGATGTCTTTACCGCCGATTTCAAGAGCAGTAGCAAGGAGTGAAAGAGCAACTTCTATCATTGGAGGCTGAAAAAGAACAAAATGTAATTTAGTATACTTGTGACACTGTCTAAAATGAACTTACTCTAACATTTGATTCGAAAGGATTTATAAGATTTATAAGAAATCTAAAGAGCTCTCTCACACAGGGAATTCCATATGCTATAAGAGAGCCACTCTCATCAACAATCTCAGAGCTACTAGGCATAAAAGTTATACCCTGCTGATTGACAAATTCTTTCTCTCCTTCAGCAACATTGGATTCCTTAAAGTCGCGTTCTTGAGCTTGAGTGGATTCTTTTTCCAACTCTTTTGATTTATCTTCATTGTCTGAAGAGAGGCATTTAACCTGTGTTTCAGTCTTGTATTTGTCATCAGAATGTATTTCCGAAACACTTTGAGCAGGCGAAGGCTCTGGAGCCTCCGAATCAACACTAAAATCAGATGGTGCAGTCAACGAATGCACTGAAGACCCAAGGCCTTTACTTTTGGATTTTGATAGGGATACAGTTTCACTGTCTGATTTCACAAATTGTTTTTCCTTCTGAGCATTGCTCTTCTTGTGAATATTTCGGCTTCTCTTGCTACGATGGTAATGAAAACCTCCAGGAGAGTTGTAGTCCTGAGTTCCAGATGTAATAGAAATCATTTTCAACTTCTTCAGAGAAGGTAAAAAGCCTTCGTCTTTGTCGGTGAAAGAGTGAAGTCTTCCAAAGAGAACACGAATCATATCTACCAGAGTATGTTCAGCCATTTTTCTGAGAAGCTCAGAGAGAAGATTTTCCATGCAAATCCGAAAAGTAGAGTGTAGCACTTCGCAGACACTTTCGTCTGTGAGCATTTTCCCAACAGAGCTCAACATTAAGGAGCGGAGAACTTCCAGTACTCTCATTAAAACGACTTCATCAGTCCCTTGCTCAACTCCCACGAATCTGTTAAAAGGAAAAAAGAGTGTGAAGGAGAATCCTTGGGCTGTAAATGTACTCACTTGGCATGTGCCACAGTCACAGCCAAATCCTGTGCCTCCAAGGACTGAATGTTATCCTGAGTGATGAAACCATATGCAAAAAATTTATTGATGGAGTCCAAAGCGAGATCCGTCACAGGAGCTGTAACAGGATCTGTTCTGACAACCTCCAGAAAAGGGCTCAAAAAGCCCCGTTCCCCTTCCTTTCGAGAGAAATTCCTTTTAAAATTCGTCAATTTTTGAATGAGCGAATCGACTTCAGTGTTATTCGGGGAGGATTTCAGAGCTCCAATCACGCGCATCAACTCAGACTCGATTACCCAAGCTCGAGAAGGATCCATTTTTATTCCTAATCACTCCCCGTTGAATTTCCTTTGACGGCTTAAATAACCATGGATCAGGATGTGATACGAAGTCAATTGCGATGACGTTTTCTCATGCGCTGCTTCAACTGGACCATTTGCGCAGACACTACAAATACAACAGGTTCAACTTATTTAATTACTACTAGCTACTTCATCATCCATTTAGCTATTTCTAAAAACTGCCAAATGTTACTAGATTAGTAAAAAAAATGCATGGAATTGAAAGACGTAGTTTCTTTAACCCACATGGATTTGACGGTTGAAATAAAATAATTAATAATTATGATGATGTAAAAGTTTCATTTCTTTTATTTATTATTTTTTATTCCAAGGAGTTCATTGTTTCGCGAATGTTGTATTGAGTATGTGTAGCTAACTTGCAAAAACTTTCTGTTATATATATTTATTACACCGAAACTAGAAATGACGTATATGTACGTCATTGATTCGTTATGAATGAATTTTCATTCGTTACGTAACTGATGGAGCTCCTTTTATTAAAATGAGTGCATTAATAATACAGTAATTTATTTGAAACACGTTTATCAACGATATTGATTAATATATTTCTTGAACTGATGTAATAATATTTCAACATTTTTATAATAAGTACCTAAGTACACAGTACAATGACCTCATGAATTACAGGTAATAATTTTTGCAAATTGTACGATCTACGCGTTTTTGTAGTAGAATTATTCGTAGTATTATTGAAATAAACGTGCGCAACCTTTGCTCAGATTTATGTAATGAGTAATGACGTCACAGGCCTACACTTCTCCATATTTAAAGCAGCCAGCTGGCCAATGACGAGTACTTGACTTGACACATGGCTGACACACGGTGCAACTATTCCGATTAAATAACTTGACTTCATCCAACTCCATCCAATTTCACAATGACGGTCGGAAAAGCTCTAGAAAAAGCCATTTTTGTGGTGGGCGCGAAGAGAACAGCTTTTGGAGCCTTTGGAGGGACTCTCAAATCCCACACTCCTGTGGACCTCCAAAGCATTGCAGGAAAGGCGGCCTTGGAGTCGGGAAAGGTGAATCCTGCGAATGTGGATTCAGTGATTGTGGGAAACGTTCTCTCCTCTGCCTCATCAGATGCACCTTACATATCTCGTCATGTTGGACTTCGCCTAGGTATTCCGGAGCGTGTCCCTGCCTTGACTGTGAATCGTCTCTGTGGCTCGGGCTTTCAAAGTATTGTGAATGGAGCACAAGGTAAGGTCAAGGAAGTCCGTTTCCATGAAGTTGTATTCCTCTCTCTCTCTCTTCCATCTAGAAATCCTGGTCGGTGATGCGGGTGTCGTTCTCACTGGAGGCTCTGACAACATGTCTGCTTGCCCATTTGCACTCAGAGACGTGCGCTTTGGTCACAAGTTGGGATCAGAAATGAAAATGGAAGATATGATGTGGGCCTCTCTAACAGATGCGCACATCAAGTCTCCCATGGGGATCACAGCAGAAAATCTGGCTGCTAAATATAACATTACACGTGCTGAAGTGGATGCCTATGCCATCCGATCTCAAACAAAATGGGCTGCTGCTCATGAAGCTGGCATTTTCAAACACGAATTGACTCCAATTGAAATTAAGAGCAGGAAAGGAATCCAAGTCTTTGAAGTAGATGAGCACCCCAAACCCAAAGCGACTATTGAGAGTATTGCTAAACTTCCTCCTGTTTTCAAGAAGGATGGAGTCACTTGTGCCGCGAGTGCATCTGGTGTATGTGATGGTGCTGCTGCAGTGGCTATTGCTTCTGAAGAAGCAGTCAAGGCTCATGGATATGAACCACTTGCTCGAATTGTTGGATATGGAATTACTGGATGTGATCCCAAAATTATGGGTATTGGTCCAGTAGCCGCGATTCGGGCACTATGCGATAAAACGGGTATCTCTCTTGGACAAGTTGATGAAATTGAAATTAATGAAGCCTTTGCTGCTCAAGTTTTGGCCTGTCAAAAGGAACTCGAGATTCCAGATGAAAAGTTCAATACCTGTGGAGGTGGTATTTCTATTGGTCATCCTCTAGCAGCATCTGGATCTCGTATTTCAGCACATCTTGTTCATAAATTGAGACTAAATAACAAGAAATACGGAATAGGGTCAGCTTGTATTGGAGGAGGACAAGGGATTGCTATCCTCTTTGAAAGCTTATAAATAAATCAATCAGTTCATTCACAATTAACATGTTTCATTCAAATATACACTCATCAATGCAACTTTTTTTAGACGATTTTTAGTTTATTAATTATTATTTATTATTTTCAGATGAGCCTCCAGTACACATGCGTGACTTGTCGCGTAGCATTTCAAGATTCCGACAATCAAAGAGATCATTATAAAATGGATTGGCATCGCTACAATTTAAAAAGAAAAGTAGAAAACTTGCCTCCAGTCAATTTAAGTAATTTCAATGAGCGTAAAAAAGCCTTGGAAAAAGAATTAAAAGAATTAAATGGAGAAAATAAACCCCCGTCTGGATACTGCATGATCTGTAGTAAATCTTTTGGAGGCGAAAAAGCCTATGAGAACCATTTGAACTCCAAAAAACACAAGGATAAGTTCCTTAAATTTGAGGAGACTCAAGCCAATGGAGTCAAGAAGGCGGAAATGAAAAAAGCAGCAGAGCCCATCATTGAGGATGAAAATAACGAAATAGTTGATTCTGATGAGTGGGATGGAGAAGAAGCTGTTCCAATAACGGATTGCTTATTTTGTTCCCATCATTCATCCACTCTTCCAAAAAATATCAAACACATGGGTGAACAACATTCATTCTTCATTCCAGACGTAGATTACCTTATAGATGTTGAGGGTTTGTTCACATACCTTGGAGCTAAAGTTGGTGAGGGCTTCATGTGTTTATGGTGTAATGAGCGTGGTAAAACCTTTTATGACAGAGCCTCTGTACAGAAACACATGTTGGATAAAGGACATTGTAAAATTTTAAATGAAGGTGGTTCACTTGTTGAATTTGAAGACTTTTATGACTATTCAACCAGTTATCCTGAGGGCGAAAGCGAGGATAAAGACGAAGAAGTTGAGCTGAATGAACTGGATGATAGTGGGTTTGAGTTGGTATTGCCTTCTGGTGCAAAAATTGGACACAGATCCTTGTTTCGTTACTACAAACAAAGAATCAATCCCACGAGGGAAGTTGTTCTAAGTAAACGAAAAACGTCACACTTGATAGCTAATTCCTACCGAGAGTATGGTTGGTGCACTGCATCCAGCTCCTCAGAAATTAAAAGGAAAGTTAAGGATTTGAAGTTTATACGGCGAGTACAACAAAAACACTCCATGCAATTGGGATGCAAAGCAAATAAACTTCAAAAATATAGGAGAGATCCAACCATTGTTTTTGGTTAAGCTTTTGAAGACTCAGCATTCCCTCTTATTACATTTAAATAATTATGTACTTATAAGTATTACATACTGAATAAAATACGTCAGTCTTTGAGTTTATTTCAATTAGTTGAATTAATTTATGTTTTTAATCCTCCCCGTTGATAGAGATAAGGCTAAAAATTTAGAAGATATGTTATATTGAAGCTAAAGCTAAAATAGTAGTCAAGATTTATGGATATTAATTTATTTCGTATTCATTAACTCGATAATTTTGAACCAAAATTGGTAGTTGTGTATAAATAAAAGACTCTCATTATCTTATTAACAAAAAAAAATTTAATTTAAGCTGTTCAAGAAGGAAAATGCTGATATTTTATTTTTTATTCAAACATATTATTTTAACTTTTCTCTTTGGTTTGCTGATGGCCTCTGCACTCAATATTTCACTTTGCCCGTACATAAAAGGTATCTTTGATAAAGTTTTATGTCTTAAGAGGACTAAGCCATGTTGAATCATTGCTTTAAATGTTTTATTGAAGTCAAGAATTAATTTTTTACGGAGATCCATGGTCTCTTTATCTGTTTTTTTAAAATGTATCGTTGCATCGTTTATCATATCGTCAATTGTATATTTATTTCGAAGCATTAGTTTAATGAAACGTAGAGTATATCTAGAAACGGGGATAAGAAAACTTTGATGGAAAATAGTGTTGCTATTCATTAACAGTTTAATAAACTTAGTGTTGATTGTAGAAGACAATACATTTAAGATGGGCCTAATTTTTGAGAGACAAAAAAATGGAATATTGTCCATGTTATTGAGTGAAGCAGAAGAGTTTTTTACGTTGCTCACAAATATCGACTGCTTAATTTCGTGACCAAAGGTTATTTCGTTGATGGCAAATCGTTTTTTCTTACTCAGCTTACGTAGGTAATTATAATTTATATTTAATATATTTCTATATTCATGATCGAAAAACTCGACAATGTGAAGATTTCCCTTATCCTCTATATATTCGTATAGTTCCGGTATGGTAAAAGCTCGATCCTGCTTATTGAGATACATATCATAAAAACCCACGTCTGATTCTTCTTCTTTACGTATCCCTGAGATATAAATCCAATTATCTTGAAACAAGTTATTATGAACAGTTCTTCCAAATTTAATCTCATCTTGATAGGAGAGATTTCTTCCACTGTTCACTATGTGTAGTAGATCTTGCATCAGATACAACCCTTGTCTGCCATAATATGCATATAGCATCAAAAACATTCCGCCATTCTGAGTTAGACTCTCCTTGAGAATTCTCAATCCCTCGTCTGGGTCAGATAAATGATGCAAAACACCATAGCAATCAATCAAATCAAATTTGCCAAGGTTAAGTTTTGGTATATTAAAAATGGAGTTATGATGATATGATATATTTTTAAATCCATAGTTTTCCGCTCTTGATCGTGCAATATTCAGAGATTTTTTTGAAAAATCCAAATAAACTATTTCAACCCTTCGGTTTTTAAATATATACGAATAATGCAAAAGGCTTGAGCCAGTCCCACCTCCAGCAATTAAAATTCTAAATATTTTCCTTCGTCCAAAATCTCCATTTCCACGGAAGAGATAATGGTTTATTTCTTCTAAATATGGACCCTTTTGAAGGGGTGCTTGATTTGTATTATCATTAGCAGGATTCACAAAAGGATAAGGGTAGTTCAAATAATGTTCTTGGACTTGAAGTATGTCTTTCTCGGAGAATATGTTTGATATGTTGACCGTATTGCCATTGCAATATTTCCAAAAGAAAATGAAAAATCCTATAACTCGAATCATTTTAATTCTTCAAATAAATTTCTTTAATCCAAATATTCCAACTTCTTAACTCATTATATGCTCAATTATACTGTTCTTCCGGTAAGCTTACAAAGATATATTCAAAGCATACTATGATGGATCAATCAAAGGGGAGAAAATGTTTCGTACAAGAAAAATATTGCAAGTAATTTTATAGAAATATGGATAACTTCCTTCCGATGGAGGTGATGGTGGAAGTAAGGGTTTACCTTTTAAACAAGTGAATGATTTAGTTGATTAGAAGGAAATTATTACCACATAATATTTATCATGTTTTATTTATATTTAGTAGCAGAAAAATCAGGGCTATTGGAATAGGGCATTTGCCCCTTAAATAATGTTAATATGCCCTCTTATAAGACCAAAATTAGATGCTTATAATGTAAGTACTTATTGAACAATAATATTTACACATCCAAAGTTTTAGACCTTCCGACTCTCCTGAGTACGATTAGAAAAATTCAAATGGAGGATTTCACCAAAAATAAATCATTAAAAGAAGGGTGGATGAATATTTTAATGGAAATACTAATATTATGTACTTTCCTGTGAAGATTGTAGGCACTTTAAAGTGCATTTTTTATTTACATATAAATTTTTGATGCCATCTTTTTTTAAATAATTGTTTTTATAAGCATTGTGTGATCGTTAAAAGAAATTAAATTATGTTATTTTTGTCTTTTATTAAAGGATAAAAGATATTAAACTTGCATACATACATTTCTTTCCTTCATTAATTAATGATCCAGTTTCTAATTTAATTATAGTAATTATGTAAATACAATAATGGTGTTAAAAAATGGGATACAATTATGTATTTTCTCATAAGCAACTTGTATCAAAAACTTAATCTATAGAATAATAAGACCATTAATTAATTACTTTATAACTTTTTTATTCAATGTATACATTAACCTTTTTATATTTCTTTTATGCTCAATATATTATTCTACTTAGCTAATTAGCTATTATGACACTTTTTCGTCAATATTTGAAAATTTAAGTATGTGTATTTTTTAATGAGCACACTGCTTCATAAAGTCCATTATAATCACCTCTAAAAATGATAAATAAAATCTTGAAAATATTCTTGAGTAATAAATAAGTTGACTCAATTTTAGGGAAAGGATTGATTAAGGATTCACATCGATTTTTTAATACAACGATCCTTTTAAATACAACCATGCTATCATCGCTTGAGATGATTGCAGTCTTGAAAATAATATAGCTCAGAAATTTTTTTCCTCATGATTAATTACTAATGAATCATTACAAATGTGGACGAGATAACATAACTCGAGACATAGACAAGGTCAAGATTTTGTGGAAGTGAGACCAGTTTGAAACCAGTTATGTCTTGATTTTAACACTCAAACCAATATTTTGAAGGAATCGAAACTGATATGAGACAAAGATCGATCTGGAAAACCACATCAATAACATTAAATTAATGTAAAATGTTGAATGGTTAATTCTGAAAATTAATCAATCGGATTACATGATTTAAAATTTAAATTTCTCATTAATTAGTTATTATTATCAAAACTTCTTCTACTGCATTATTAATTCTATTTACTTATTCTAAAGTAATACCATACGCTTTATAAAAAAACTAATGAATAAACATATTTTTCAATAATTTCACACTTTGATTTATCTCCTCTGATTTTCTAAATTGTAAGTAAAGTCATTTGATTTCACATGAAATAAATAATTACTTTGCATATTATTAAATCAGAAATTTAAAAAAGTAATATCAGAAAGTTGTTTCGAATGATATATAAAAGTAACCACTTGCAGTTATGCATAGGTATTTGAAAAAGTTTGCTATGAGACATAGACCTTTATATTTAATGCATTTCCTCGTCGTTTTAATCTTGATCTCAATCATTCCAAGCCATGTGTTCTCCCAAGAGAGTGAAACTGAAGAAATAACATCAGAAATTGATGGAATCAATCGAAACTTTTTATTGGGGAATCTAAGTCTTACAAGTATTCTAGGGTCATTGACACTCCTAGGACTTGCTGCTCTTCTCCTTGTTCCATTATTTGCTCTTTTTTTTGCTTATTCGGATGATTCATACACTGGAGATCAACTCACTGGGTATGAAATATCTTCAATACCCTATTCTCAGCATACAGGATATCGGAGAAGCATTGAGAGCTATCAACCCAAAAGGAATAGCTTTATAAACTTTGGTAAATGAACACATTATTTTGTATTTGAATTATATTTATGTATTTAGTCCATTTCATTGCGGAAATCCTAATGGATCCTTTTCCCATTTATGAAAAGTCATAAAGGAAATTGAACCTGGAATTCTTTATTACGATTATAGATATTAAAAAAAAAATGACATTTAATCTCGACTTGATGAACATGACAAGTAATACTGAGATACTTAAAGTGCACATTAAGTGTAAGTATGCAAAAAAGTATATTAACAAATTACATATTATGTATACCAATGAATATGTAATTTAATTTTAGATAAATTAATAAAAAAATATAATATATAAGTTTGACTCCATAATTGCAAAGACGATCTCGTATCTCTCTCAGTTCTGTCAAATGTATGGTAGAATGTGCCAAAAACAAACAAACGATGATTGAGCTCCCAACTCATATAGACATACTATTAATATAACAAAAAAGTATTCTAATAAAACTTGCAGAATTGTTATAATATTCTAATAATTAATTAATTATGATCTCATCCTAGATTCTTGAGCAAAATATTCGTTTATTTTTTAATTGGTGTATCCCTTTAATTTGGAATACTCCTCCATGGATATTATAACTTATAAGTGTGGTTGCAGGGCTGCTAATTCTACCTGGTAAATTAATTATTTAAATCAAATACTACTCATTCAGAAATGCTATAATAACTTAGCTTTCAATATATATATTTAAATTTTTATAAATCGAGAAAGCATTCAATGCTGACCAGTTCTGCATTACAAGTACTGATGTACGTATTTAGAACGACTTTCATCAAAGTATCATAAAAGTCAACCATATCAATGACTTATTATCATCAATTAGTAGTTTTAAACGAAAATGGTTATTATTTATTAGACCACATGGTTATCTGTTCACTATTTTTATCTAAAAACAAAAACAAATTAAAATATAGGGTTATAGATTCCCAATCGGATCCTTTGGATATATTAATTATTGATAAGTTCACTATTTTTAACACATTAATTTCCTCTTATAAATATGTATCTAATTTCTCTCAATGTGGAAAATACTCCAACATCAAATACAAGGATAAATATATACGTTCGCATATGTATCATAAAATTTTCATGAAGATGATTCGATCTTTTTTAAATTCACTTATTGACTTTAAAAATTATGACATTTAAGCAACAAAAATCTATTCGCTTA
The DNA here is from genome assembly GCA_963680855.1 of Lepeophtheirus nordmannii. Classification (NCBI taxonomy): domain Eukaryota; kingdom Metazoa; phylum Arthropoda; class Copepoda; order Siphonostomatoida; family Caligidae; genus Lepeophtheirus; species Lepeophtheirus nordmannii. The sequence continues at coordinate 18,292,759 of OY804521.1, read as the reverse complement.
TCGAAGTAAAATGGTACATGCCCGATTTAATGTTGTTATCAAATTGATGAATTTCCTATCAGTTAAACTATCTACTATCAACTATGGACATCCTTAAATTGGTTAAAAGAGAATACGCAGAGGAAGCTACTACTAACATGACTTCTTCGAGTTTTTTTGAGCTGAGCCCCATGAATGCACTAATATTGGGAGGCTTGGCAGCAGCTCTTCTCATCGGCATTCCATTAATATATTTTGCTTACTTGTTCTTCTTCAATAGAGATGAGGATAAAAGCTCTTCTGAGTTTTATCCATCTCCTGCATTTTTGGAAAGCTACAATAACCATTTCAAACGAAATTCAGGTTCAATTTCCAGTTTGCCCTTTTGTTCAACAATTCTAAAGTTGTTCTTAATCATTTTTTTAAAAAAAATCCACTTTCAGACTTCCAAACACTTCTAACTCAACTTAATGAAACCTACGAAAAATATGGAATTGAAGGTGTGGAATGTAGGAAGCTCATTGCATGCCAGACTGGGAGAACAAATGGAAAAATGTATAATCAACTCTCAAAAAATATTTTTGAAATTTTCGATAAGTAAGTTATGATTCATTGAACATATAGAAGTTATAGATATTTAAAATCTCACCACTCAAATTAGAAATAATTATAATTTAAAAGGCTTTCACCGTTGAATCTCCAAATATTTATTAGTTAAGTTGCACTAAATTTAAGACAGTTTTTGATTCGTGACAGCCTTTTGTTGATAGTTCTTGAGACTTTTTAAGTTCTCTTAGGGTAGATTTTTATTTGAATGCTGAGCACATCAATTTTCAATAGCTGTATTTCGTAATTTCAGAATTATACCTGATAGTTATTACGCTGAAGACCTAGACGGAAATTTCGATCCTATCCACGAGGCCTTTGTTCGAGGGAAAGAGGCAAAATTAGACCCTACCTATTGTGTCAATAGCTATGGCAACAAGTGCAACTTGAAGTCATGAGAAACAATGCTCACATGAATTTATATAAACTAAAGCTTAATTTATTTATTAATTAAATTTTTCAAAATGTAAGAGAAACAACTTAAATTATTAGATATCAGTTAATAATAATTAATTGTATTGAATATGTACCAACATATTATTTTCATATAACACTATAGTTCAAAATAAATTGACAGTATGAGCTTTTACTTAAGAAAGGCTTATTTAAAAAAAGATTTTAGTGTAGACTGTTTACTAGATCTAGGCACTTTTTTTGATGAATCTGAGGTTGATTTATTATTTTCAAAACTCCAAAAGTCCTCAGACTCCTGATATACTTGGTTTCTAGATTGATCCTGATCTAGAAAGTCATCAAGACGACTACAATCCTGAGTCCTTGAAAGAAGCTCTTCTGGTTTACAGAGATCCGTAATACGTGTGGTAACTATATTCGAGGAATTTCTGTATTTTGACTTGAATTTCTTGAAATTCGGCCCAGTGTAGTTAGAACCATTTTTGGAACTTGATCGAAGAGAGGAAGGACGGGGAATATCCTCTCTTACCAAATCGGATATCTCCATTAACATGTAACTTTTACCCAAATCATCATCAATACTTTTATCTGAGCTTGACTTTATTTTCATAACCTAGAAAGTACAAAGAAGTACAATAACCAAAAATAAAAATAAAACTATTTGAAAGTTCATACAGATTTGCTAATAAAACCATCAATATCCACTGGAGCTAATTTAGGAGACACTGAAGTTAAGTTTTCCTTATTTTCAGAAACTTCCTCGATGATTTTAGACTTTTTAAGCGTGGAAGTTGCTTCCCCTGAACTTTCCCTCTCATTAGACAAACTTCTTTTTCTCTTTTGATTCAAAGACTGTTGACTTGACACCACTTGAGATGGTTGAAAGGCAAACAAATCCTCTTCATCATCATCACTTCCACCAACATTCGTTATCACAGACCCTTTTTCTTTTTTCTTTGTGGTTGTAAAGGAAAACAAATCATCGTCTTCATCTTCTTCGAAATAAGAAGGCTTTGACTTTTTAACTTTGTCATTGGATGATATTCCTTCCTCTTCTTTGCAGAAGGATGACCTTCTCTTCCTACCAGGGTTGAATTGGGTTTCCTCGCTTTGAGAAGTTGATGTCAACATTGATACTTTAGAGCTATTACCTGATAACGTCGGAGGAATTCTTGTATTAACTTCATTTGAAACGATATGATTAGACACGTTAGTACGACTTGAAATACTCTCGCTCGATTTGATGTCATTACTTAGTTGAAAATTCTCTGACCCAGTATGCTTTAATGATGAACTACTCTGACTTTCCTTGAAACTCAGTGACGTAGTAGTATTTTTACTCGGTAAAGTAGGAGGGATCTTCGAAACATCAGAGCTCTTATTCTCTGAATTCGTCTCCCTAGCGCGAAATTGTGTTTCGGGAGCTAGTGTCTCTGGAGTACATGTATCTCGTTCGGAGATTTGGCTAGCAAGTAATTTAGCTTTATATGTTGGATTACAATATATTTCGAGTGAGTTGAAAAGAATGGCAAGTCCAATATGAGCTTCCGGTGTGCCCACAGATTGAGTTGAGGAAATTTTGTCCGATTTGATAAAGATTTTATTGGGCCCTTCGTGCTCTATATTGGAGACGAGAGTTTTACCTCCAGCGTAAGTGATTGCATCTTCAAAACGTAGCATTTGATCCTTGTTGTCAAATAAGAAAGTTTTTCCCTTAAATAAGGAACTTCGAGTGGAATTAGGTTTTAAACAAACAGTTTCTGAATTGATGGATGACTCTTTAAGTTGAGGAATATAATTATTCGGATCCGGCAAAACTTGTCCTGAGGTATAACAGGCCTTAAAATCTGTCCAAAACATAGGAGTAACTATAGGAATGGCCTTAGCTAGGGCAGATGCTACTTTAACTGTAAGGACAACGTCCCTCATCACAAGATAAGAAACTTCATCACTCATTTCATCAACAAGGACATCCTTTCTATGAAAAATACTATCCAATAGTATTGTGAGAGCACGTTTATCCGCTCTTGTGAGAGCAGAACTGATAATCTTGGGTTGATCATAGCGTCGAAGAATCCATATACTTGAATGAAGACCAAAGCGAATGCGAATCCGCGCTGAATGAATGATGTAACCTTCTTGAGAAGACGCGATCCGATCTTTCTGAGAACCGCAGCTGCTTGAAGCAATAGCAGACTCGCCGATATAAGTCCCATAGGCAGACTTATGATCCTTGACAGCAACGGAGGTCTCTGACACAACAAGAGTGGCGTGCTTACGACTCACACTAAGATCCTACAAGAATAATTAAAATGGAATAGCCCCATTCAAGACTTAACAGAAAGGAACAATTACCGATATTTGAATCTCATTGCTGGGAGCTCTTCCAAGGACGTAGGCTTGACCGGCTAAGAGAGCAAAGCTCAGCAACGATCCATCTGAAATTGAACTCTACGATGAAGTAGGACATCATCTCAGGGAATGAAAGATATGTTACCTTCTTCCGATTGGAATTCAGGATCGCGGGTGAAAATCCACATACTAGCTGCGGTGAAGGCCTCTCATTCAAAACAAAACCTCCTTTTGCAAGAGGTTGAGTGATACCAAAGTATATGACGTCATCGCACTACTTTTTCTCGTGTTTGACCGGCCGTGAGAGTTATCGGCTATCGCCCTCCGCTGTTACTACTTATAAGAGGACAAGCTATTCTATCCTTTTTAATTCTCTTATTGTGATTGAGGAAATTGCAATTTGGCATAATATAACATATATGTATGAATATGATGAAATGAATCAAAATCAGGCTCCACTCATCATTTTTCAATGTGGGGTGGCCAGTAATTGGAAAACAACTTTTAGGGTGGCCTTTGAAGAAGATAAATAAACATTTTTAGTGATAGACACTAATAATTAATTATTTTCAAATTTCTTGTAAGTTCTAAAAAAGTGGGGGTGGGGGCATTGACCTCCCCTGCAGTGCAACCCTTGTGAATTGCCAAGCTAAGAAATTAAAATATTTTGTTTCCTTTTATTCTATGGCACCCTCAGTCCATTCCACTCATTAATTAATTTTTTAATAATCAAAGGAATGGAAAATACCTATCAAATATATTCATCAGAGTTTGATCGTTCAAAAACAAAAATGGAATGATTTCTGGACTATTTTCAGAATTGAAGTGTGTATGTGAGCTATACTGAAATTGTACAATCTATTGTCGAATGAGGTCGTTGTATTTCTGTATAAGCCTCAGGGTTCATTATGTTTGTAAAAATAAACTACTTATAGCTGTTTCGAAATGATGCTAATGAAAACCCTTTTTTTTTAAAACAAGGTGTACTAAAATTATTAGAAGGTCAGCCTTCAGAGTTTCTACGTCCCTGACTTCGAGAGAAGCTTTAGAGGTTAATAAAATTAATAAGGACTGCCTTAGGCTTAGCTTTACCAAGCAGGTCAACATAGAAAGCTCGACGACTAACGAGTTGGAATCGTATAAAGGGAAAATGAGTAGAGAATATTATTAATTTCCATTATTCCCTTTTCTTTTTCTTAGCTTTAAGCTAGCTTAGGCCGGAGAACTAAAAGAGCTAGAATGAAAGAAATGAGATGAATATTTATATATTATGAATATTATGATTCAAGAGCTAAGATAGGGAAGTAGAAGGAGAGAGAGAGAGGGAGGGAGAGAGAGGGAGAGAGAGATGAAGTGAGTGTCGGCCGTGTCTGCTAATTCTTCCTTTTCTTCTTTTCCTTCTTGTATTGTCTTGAGTTGAAGGATTGAAGCTGTGGTGTGGACTGTGGTGTGGAGTGGTAGGGGAATAGTCAATAGAAAAGACGTTAGACGTACGTACGTGAAGCCTCCAAGTTAATGTAATAAAGTCAAAAATATGCGTACATTTTGAAGGATTGGAAATTTTGCCTTAGTTGAACATCAGTTTACGGAGATTCTGGCTGATTGAAGGATGTCGGGAGGCGGCGGAGGAGGTGGAGGGAGTATGCCCGTCATCGTATTTCCAACCTCAGTCGACTTTTACTTGGGGGACCCCTCCACTCATAAGCGGATATTAACGCTCTACAACCCTTCGGAGGAGTTTTCCGTCCATTACAAGGTGATGTGTACGAATCCCACGTTCTATGCAGTGGTGGAGCCCATCGGAAAGATTTCTCCACAAAAGTGCACGGATATTGTAGTGAGACACGTGGCTGTGTCGAGTCCACAGGCACTCAAAAAGGTGGATAAGTTTAGAGTGACCCTCGCGGTGGATCCTTCAAGCAATACGCCTCTTGGAAAAAGAGACATCTTTGCCACACTTCATCCTGGTGAGTTTGGAAAACTGGAGACACATTTTTATTCTACATATGTTCTTACATCATTTTTACTTACTTACAGGAGTTCCTGAACCAGACTCTGGCTCAGCCTCACTTCCTCACGGTCAACAACAGCAACAATTAATTAGTTCAACATCAAATTCATCCGACAAAGAACACCAATTAGCAAGAGGTAGTATTCAACATACATACTTAATAAAGCCCCTGGAGAGGAAGATTAAAATGTGTGCTTATTCGAAAGTATAATGTTCATATTGTGTATATGTATACAAATTTATATTTATTTAAAAAAAAAAAAAATGTAAAATGTGTGGAGGAATTTTTCCTTAAAAAGGATAAAATTAGCACAAGGTGAAGGGTATTATACGTAACATAGATTGTGCTGAGTACAAGACTATACGTGTTTCTTCTTTTTCTTTTCGCTCAAAATATCAAATTTGTTTCATTGTAATTTGTAGTTGAAACATCAATTTATCCTTTTAGTCATTGATAAATTCATTTCCTTTTCATTAAGGAGTCACTATTATGCTTTAGCCTTACATTCATTTTATAAAACAAGCTTAAACCTTGATCTTTCCTCTTTATATAAAGCACTCAGCACTAACTATACTTTTTTCTTCAAAAAAGAGATAAAAAAAAAAAACCTTCGCAGCCATCATCGTTCATGGTCAAATTGTTGATCAATATTCATCATCAGATCCTCACTCTTTTTTTTTTCTTTCAGTCTATCATCATCAACCTAATTACGTGGCATGTTTAGCTGCTGTCATATGCATAACAGCCTTGTTCTTACCTACTGAAGGAGAGGAAAGTGCACTCAATCTGAAAGACTATCCTTGGCTTATTTTGACATTGAATCAGAAACTAGTTTTTGCTTATGTTCTGGGCCTCGTTACCATGGCTATTCTACGGGTGGCTTGAAACTCTTCTTTTTCCCACTTATAAAAAAATCATTTTGTGTTTAAATTATAAATGACTTTTTATTCATCGCATTTAAATAATGATAATAATAATAATAAAATATTTATCGTGTTAATTACATTCCTATCTTTATTATTTTTGAAGTAGCTTTCTGCTCCTGTAAGCTGCTAGAAAATTATTTTCTAAAATGGATACCATAATATATTGAATCCACCTCCGACTTCACCCTTCCCCTCCAAGAAACATTTTATCGTGTTCGATCTACTAAATCTGTAATAATTAATTAGATACCAATACTATGTTTTTTATAGACTGCTCATGTAAGACTCCATAATTCTGGGGAAAATATATTGATTGATGGTCTTAAATATATATGTTGTGTACAAGTTAGGATATTGTACAAGTTGTAATTTATACGTTTTATTTCATTATCATAACACCACCCATTTTAATTAACGACTGTTTATTGATGCTATAATTTAATTTTGATCTATTAATATTACATATTTATGAGTGATACAACTGTGGGCCATTCAGTTATATAGTGCCATATAATTAGTTATTATCTATCTTTAAAAGGTCAAAAGTTACACCCTTCATGTATTACGAATTCCATAGAATTTGAATTATTGTATTTTCTTTGTATCACAAAGTTATTAAATTTAGCATTTAAAATGCTTCATCCCGTTTTGTTGATTATATAGTGTAATCTGCTTATACAGGTGTCAACTTGTACATAATTGATTCTGCCTTTGTTCAGACATTTTATGTTATCTTATATTGACATATTATCTGCTTAAATTAAAAAATAAATTGTCTCTGAACAAAAGATTTTGTCCTGCAGTTACGTTTCCTGCATTGCCTCCCCTTGAAATGCTTTCTTCCCCATTATCTACTTCATTTTTATTCAAAGTTTTATATAAAAAATTTGTGTGAAATGTTGCACTTTAGAATTCATGTATGTAATAATATTTACTTATAATATTTTTGGGGTTAGTTTCCCCTTATAGTATAATTTGATCTAAGTGTTGAACAGGCAATACATAGATACGACCTAGGTTTCTACATTTATTCATTATAATAAAAGAGAATCCCTACATTTGGAATAGGTCGCAGAGTCGATAAATATTTAAAAATACCGTGACAGTACGTATTATTTAGAGCGAAGGATGATAAATAAGTCTGCATTAGTGGTTAACTTGTTCGTAATTAATTATAACTATACAAAGAGTCAACAGCTAATTTAATATTATATTAGTATAATATATATACGTAATAATATATCACATTAATTAATACAATATATTATATATAATTAAATGTGTATAAAGTAATATTCACGAACCTAATATATAAATAATACTACGTATATATATATAATTCCTATGTACATTATATATATATATATATATATATATATTGTACAAATAAAAACGACAGCAATTCGAAAATACGCATACTTATATTAAAAGAGATGGAAATGTATCACGTGATCTAAATAGCTGAGAATTACCTAGCTAGTTGTTGTTTTCTTTCTTTTTTGAAAAAAAATTCTACATTGTTTTGTTTATTTATGAGCTATTATTTTTGATTATAAGTAAGTAAGAAGAGTGAAATACCTAAAGAAGGAAGGACGGGGACGTACGGAGATTGGATTCGGTAAATGCGATAATGGATTACGAGTTTAAGAGGAAAACATCCGCTCAAAGGGAAAAGGTGGAAGACATTTTCGAGTTTGAAGGGTGCAAAGTGGGGCGGGGAACTTATGGTCACGTCTACAAGGCGAAAAGAAAAGATGGGTAAGAATTGGAAGGGTGATGTTTGTAAAGGTGAAGAGTCATGAGCATTTGTTGACTTCCTTAGATCCGATCCCAAGGAGTATGCCCTTAAACAGATTGAAGGTTCAGGTCTCTCAATGTCAGCCTGTAGAGAAATTGCGGTAATTTAAAATTCTCGTTCTCATTAATTGAGTCAAAGCAGTTTTTAAAAAGGACTCCTTCACTTTTAGTTACTCCGTGAGCTGAAGCATCCAAACGTCATCAATCTGCAGCGGGTATTTCTTTCGCATTCAGATCGTAAAGTCTGGCTGCTCGTAGATTACTCGGAGCACGATCTTTGGGTAAAAATGAGACATTTTAGTCTCGGGCCATTATACAACTACCCTTATTATCATTTATCATTCATTAGCACATTATCAAGTATCATAGGGCAGCAAAGGCTAATAAGAAGCCTGTAATGGTGCATCGAGGAATGGTTAAATCTCTGCTTTATCAAATCCTGGATGGGATTCATTATCTACACTCAAATTGGGTCCTTCATCGTGATTTAGTAGGAATTCCTTTTTAATTATATGGATAATTAATGACCCACAACATTTATTTTTCAGAAACCAGCTAATATTTTGGTAATGGGGGAGGGACAGGAGCGGGGAAGGGTTAAAATTGCAGATATGGGTTTTGCTCGTCTATTCAATTCCCCTCTGAAACCTCTTGCTGATCTCGATCCTGTTGTTGTAACATTTTGGTACAGAGCGCCGGAACTATTGCTAGGTGCACGTCACTATACTAAAGCCATAGGTATGTATTCAGTCCTTATTTCCTTTGAATGGTCCTATTTTGATTGTTTTAACTTTGTTAGATATTTGGGCCATCGGATGTATTTTTGCGGAGTTGCTAACGTCTGAACCTATTTTTCACTGCCGTCAAGAGGATATTAAAACTAGTAATCCATATCATCACGATCAGCTTGACCGTATTTTTTCAGTTATGGGATTCCCTCAGGACAAGGATTGGGAGGATATTCGTAAAATGCCTGAGCATCCCACTCTTTTAAATGATTTTAAACGAACAAAGTGAGTAATTTGTTACTTTGATCTAAGTTAATATTAATTGCTAATTGTAACTCTTACAGTTACGCAAATTGTTCATTAATTAAATACATGGACAGGCACCGCATAAAGCCAGACTGGAGATCCTTTCAATTGCTTCAAAAGTTATTGATAATGGATCCTACAAAACGCATAACCTCAGAAATGGCCATGGAGGACGAATATTTTAGGGAGGAGCCGCTTCCTACACAAGATGTATTTGGTATATTCCCGATTCCTTATCCCAAAAGAGAGTTCCTTACCGATGATGACAATGAGGACAAAGGTGATTCAAAGAATCGAAACATGAGTCGACCAAATACAGATGTGGATCAACCACCATCTAAGCGTGTACGAATGACACAGGGTCCTCCTCAACAGCAACATCCTAGCTCTAGTGGTGGTAACAATGGTGGTGCTGGTAGTGGAGGAGGTGGAAATAATGCTGCCTGTGGTGGCACTGGAGGAGGATCAAATATGCAACAAGGAGGTTCCTATCATCACACTGGTAACGTTCATCATCCAAGCCAAATGAATGCCTATAACACTGGAAATCCTTCTAACCAACAACCAGCATTTAGATATAATTAAATTGATTTTTTTTTCCTAAGTACGTTTTCATTCTGAACTTCAATACAAATATCTATATAAATACAGTATATACATAGTTATCGACCATCCCAAGCTTATTATTTTCACTACTTTCATTTTTCAAAGAAGTATCCTCAATTATTTCAGCCCTCACATAACCAAAGGATACGGATATTACCCTTGGTTTTTTTAGTACGCTCGTTATATCAATAGGGTGGAATTTATGTTGATTTTTTCTACTATTCATGCAGGATATATTCAAATCAACTAAAAAAAGTTAGAAATCATTTTGTTTGTTTCTTTCAAAGTGTATCTACTTCTAATGTTGACATTAAGACTTCGAAGTTCTTGTATTTTAAAATATTCAATAATTTTTTTTATTTCATTTTCTAAATGTATATCATGTGAAAGTTTCCTGAGACTATAAGAAATTAGTTTTTCATTTAAAAAAGAATTAATTTGTGTATTGAACAATTTGTCATTGTTTTTTTAACGTGGCTAATTCATATATAATTCCTAATATCAAGGAGAGAGGTAATTTGATCAATAACCCGCGTATACTATTTAATTTTTCTTCTATACATATTTATTTCTGAAGATAAAATTTCCGGTTATTTTTCTATTCTTCTAGAATAATTTGAATTGTATTTGTAATATCGTGTATCTCCATATAATGTAAGAAAATTTATATTTTGAGGATTCTAAATTAAAATTATAATATTTTACTTTTAATTATAAATTATATCATGATTAATAATAGATCTGATAAAAATAATAGAGAAACGAAGGAAAATGTTGAGAGATTATTTCAAATTTCAATATAATACAATTAAAGCAAAACTTGATAAATTAATTTAATAGAATTAAAGTCATGTTTTATTATTCGAAGGAAATTCGATATTTTTGAGTTATAACAGTTATGAGCAAAGGGACATTTTCTGCAATTGTTGATCTTATCCATACTTACAAATCAAACATTGAAAGGAAGGAATTAATTTAGTCAAAGTATATTTCCTCACACTAAACATTTTTTTAGGACATTGAATAATGATTTTTGTTTTATGTCAACTATTGGTTAAATTGATTTGTTAAAATATTTATCATCAATAATTAAAATATAACGTTATCATTTTTTTAATTTGATATAGACAAAAAAAAAAAAAAATACAAGAATGATAAATTAAATCCCTTAACGATTGGTTTTGTGTTTTGTGATTTTAACTTGCTATACAATTTTTTTTAGATAAAAAGAGATATTGTGAGCACAAAACATGAAAATATCTGTTAATTACATCGTATTTTCAATATGAAGAAATTTATGATCTATTCCATATTATTTTTATTAATGAAAAAAAGTGGATTGATGAAGGTTCCACGTGTCCTGGGAAACCTTGATCCCCCCCCCCCCTACATTTACAGTCCTAAGAAAATCTGGAAATTGTCTAAAATGGGCAAAAATCCAGGAAATCACATATTTTGTTTTGGAATTATATGACCATAAATTATTTAAAAAAGTTAACATTTCGGGATAAACACAAACACACTGTATTCTCCCTTCAGCTGATTTTCATCATTTGACTCTTTTGATTTAAACCAGCTGATCTTACGTATTATGAGCTCTCAAAAAGGGTATCATTATTATTTCTGATTTTGATGCATCAAAAATATATTAAATCAAGGATTGTGCGCCCTTTTTTTGAACTTTGAACATATTACAAGTAGTAACGATTGGTTTGTGATTGGTAAAATTTATAAATATATAGTATATCTAAATAATAAATTCTGCCAAATATTAACATATATTAAAAATATTTCATAACAAAAGTAGTGTTTTGACATAAGAAATGCTTGCCAATGGATATATTTCTTTGCTATCCCCTTTTTTTTTGGTTTCCGTATGAAGTAAAACTAGAAAAAATCAGTAATAAATTTGTTTTTAATCTTCAAAATATAAAAATATTATTTTATTACATTTTTTCCAAAATAATTTTCCTGGTTTCTATGAAGCAATATATGTTTGTGTCCTTCCTGTCCATTTAATAAAATACAGCTTCGGAAAACATAAAGACCTGTTTGAAGAGCCCACTCCACTTTTTTATTACATGCCCGATTTGCATATGATTTACATTCCTATAGATGATCACGTCAAGCTTTTTTGTTCACTCGCAACCTCGACTGACAAAAGGGAAAGGAAAAATTTGGAAAAACAACTGGTAGCTACCCTTCTGTATTTTCCTTGTTGCCAACTTGTTAATATTGGGCAGAGTTATTACGTAGATATACTATTCATTGATAAATTGAACCAAAATACAAACCAATCGTTAATACTTAAATATCAAAAATTCAAAAAAAGGGCGCACAATTTAATATATTTTTTATATGTTATCAAAATCATAAATAATAATAATACCCTTTTGGAGTTCATGGCACGTAGTGTCATCTGCTTTAAATCAAAAGAGTCAAATGATGAAAATCAGCTAAAGGGAGAGTACAGTGTGTTTTTGTTATTCCCAAAAACCTCGTCGTGGATATAGTAAGACGTCATTTCAGCTGACATTGCTCTCCTTTCCAACATTCATCTACTTGTCAAGATTAACAGGTCAATTTTTGCTTCTTTTTTTTTTTACATACCGGCAGAGCTTAGGACTCTATAGATAAACTAACTATGCGTGGTTGATTCAATCCGTGATTACAACCCATGAATTTCTTGAAAATGGTAATTGAAATACTACCATTTTCAAGAAATTCATGGGTTGTGATTCCTATAAAGATGTAGAAGAACTAGTGAAGAGAGATGAGAAAGGTCATCATCATATTCAACTAATTATTATGAAAGTTATTTATATCTGGAAAAATACCTCAAAGCAACAGAAGACATAACTTGATTGTAAGTATATATGTGGAAAGTATGTCAAGGTATAGCCAAGTTTTGATATCCATTGACATTATGATTGTGTAAAAAAAGGAATGTAATTATAGGTATAGAGCCGCCCACATACTTTTATATTCCAAAATTGTTCTCAATGTATTTATTAATTCAATGGGATTTTGTATAATCAGAGTTTTGGTTACAACGCAATCAGTCATTCTGACATGATCACTTATTAAATTTTTGATATCTACGACACTATAATCAATGTTGTCTCCTGCAGCTTTGGGCTCAGAGGACAAAATGCAGTCATGAAACTGACTCTACCAATAACCAATAATAGGCTCATAACTCTTATATCATAAACCAGATCATGTATATGATGATTAAATTGTTGAATATGTTGAATAAAAAAGTAGACACTAGATCAGATTATGGTTAATTGAAATCAACTCATATAATTATATGTGTTTCTTATATATCTAAAATGAAATTTTCTTATAAACTAATCCATAGAACTAGGTTTGAAAACATCTGAAGCTACAATTGTCGTTTCAGTAGAAAATCATAAAAAGTATAGTAATTTTGAGCTGCAATGTTAACAAAGGCATATTAAAGTTTGTACTCCTTTTTGTATCGATTAGGTATGAAGTAATTTTGTTCACCAATAGGTAAAACAGTATTTTAACTCGGCACTTTTTTAAATTAAGGCTGAGTCCATGCAAAAAGGACTCAGGTCTCATGCTATGGCATTAATAGCTGCATTAGGGTTCTATTCTTTACAAATTTTTAACACCACTAAATTATTAGTTATAAGCTGTTCTTGAGTAAAACAGCAAAAGAATGACTGCTACATTCCGCCCCTTAAAATGTAATCGACTGAAATTCTGCCTTTATTCAAGGGTACCATATTTCGGGCGTGCTTTGAGCATTGGCTCTTTGTTTACATCACTACAGCCATGATTCTGAATAAAAAAAGGTACACCTTTACATAGAGCATTCGGAGAATAAGATAGAAAGAGAAACATCCTTTGAGGGGAAAACAGAAAATAAGTCATAGGATTCACATCCATGTTTCTGACTCCGGCTCGGGATTGAATATAATGTAACCAGTGCCGTGACATAATGCAATCAATCCCGTGGATTCCTCGGATATCGGATTTCCCATCAAACCGAAGAGCTGGAACCCTCAACAGACATCCTGGGGGGGGGGGGTGTAGAAAGCCCGGCTACATGATTAACAGGGAGTCTGTTATTGTTAATTTTTATCACATTTTTATAATACATGGTTGAACACGTTCATAATCAATAAAGCACAAATCTTATCAGTTTTAACATATCTAGGAATGTAAATAATATGCAAATGGGGTGTGTAAAATAAAAAGAAAGAGAAAATCAACTTGGTAACTCTGACAATTGGATGAATGTTGAGAGGGAAGCAGCTTGAGCTGTGATGACGTTTTACTGAGATACAAGCTGCTATTCTCCTTTATCACGTCGAGCTTTTTTGTCCACTCGCAACCTCGACTGACAAAAGGGAAAGGAAAAATTTGGAAAAACATATGGTAGCTACCCTTCTGTATTTTCCTTGTTGCCAACTTGTTAATATTATGCAGAATTTATTATTTAGATATACTATATATTTATAAATTTTACCAATCACAAACCAATCGTTACTACTTGTAATATATTCAAAATTCAAAAAAAGGGCGCACAATCCTTGATTTAATATATTTTTGATGCATCAAAATCAGAAATAATAATGATACCCTTTTTGAGCTCATAATACGTAAGATCAGCTGGTTTAAATCAAAAGAGTCAAATGATGAAAGTCAGCTGAAGGGACAATACAGTGTTTTTTTGTTCATCCCAAAAAGCTGGTCGTGTTATATATACAAATGAAGACATCAATAATAAATAATAACATTATGTATACCATAGATGAGAGGCAGAAAATTTATATCCCATATATGGAACATGCCGAATTATCTCGTAAGTACTTGGTTTTTTCTTCAGAAAATAATAACTACGTATTTGTACATAAATCATAATGAAAGAGCCTGCTTGTTTTCAGTCCTATGGAATACATTTTTCCTCATTATGATAGTGGATCAATTATGAAGTTATTAGATTTTTGTAGAAACAATTTAATTGTACAAAGAGAGTACTTCAAATTCAAGTGATCTTTTATTTACCACGATGAAAACTCAGCAGATAATTAGATATCCTAGGAAGAGCAGGAAAAAAAATTAAGCTTTCATCAAGCTATTAATTATATTTTGAAACTGCTTTACAATTTCTATTACTAAATTTTTTTCATTAACCCTCTGTAAAATACATAAATTGAGGTTAAATATAATAAAAATATCCAGCTAAATTATATTTAAACAGTAGTAATTGGTATTCCTATATTTAATGGAGGCGCTTCCTTAAATATGAAGAGTAATAACAAAAATTCTTTTTTAACTAGAGTATAGTGGGATGACTTGAAAATCTTCAATTCCACCGAATAAAGACTCCATCGTTTGATTTCTTGAATTCGTTTCCTTGTTATTTTATTTGGAATGAAAATATCTAATAAATATCTGTCCTTACTAGGAGTAGGATTATTTAATCTAAAATTTGTATCAATGCTGGATATTTCTAAATATATTTGCACCTCACTTTTCTTCTAGTCTCTTATGATTTTGGATAAAAGCAATGCCCCGTACTCCTGGCACCAAGTTGGTTATACAAAATGCCAATATCTACCTTATTATGTCTTAATATAATATACTCTTAACTCTTGATACTCATTCATCAGCTAGTAGTGTTCTCCTTATATTGAATGTTAAAAATTTGTAATAGTTGTAATTAAAATTTAATTATGTAAGATAAATAGTTTGACTCGTTTTAATTAGACGAAGGATCCTCAAACGACTCTGAATTTAGCAAAAGTGTAAATTTTAAAACCGGAGTTCTTCATTTATCGTTATAAACCATTTGAATTTATAATCAACTTATCTAAAAACGTATTTGAAAATATACTGGTTTTTGTTAATTTTGAAACGTTTCTCCTTATAGTGATCTCCCTGCATTTTTCATTTTTCATAACAATTCTTTGATAGTTGTCTTCTATATCTGCAATTAACCGTAATAAAACTAAAATGAGGTTTATAAAAATTAATCCATCGAGAAGTTAGTGAGTAATTATTCAGAGAAATTAATTGAGATAAATTAATTGGTAATATTCCATGTACATACATATATCTATAGCCTCTCAAATTAGTCCATGCCGTTAGCCATGTTACACAATTTCTTAAGGATCTTATAGATGATATAAAACAGTAGATGGTAAAAAGCTAGTATGTCGACGTTAAGAGACGAATACGATTATTGGAAGGTTTTGCAATTTAGGGGCGAAAGACTAATCGACCTATCTAGTAGATGGTTCCTATCAAAGTTTCCTCAGGATAGCTGGCCCTTGTTATCGAGTCATCTGGTAAAACGGATGAAACATATTTCGTTTATGTGACAATCAATATTCCATATAATGAGCATTGTCTCAGAACTGTGGATCTCTCCATAGCCAAGAAGAAAGAAATTGTTAGATAAACTCTACATCCGCTAATAACAAATTTCAATCTT
Source organism: Lepeophtheirus nordmannii (assembly GCA_963680855.1). Classification (NCBI taxonomy): domain Eukaryota; kingdom Metazoa; phylum Arthropoda; class Copepoda; order Siphonostomatoida; family Caligidae; genus Lepeophtheirus; species Lepeophtheirus nordmannii. The sequence continues at coordinate 18,276,558 of OY804521.1, read as the reverse complement.
TCATCTTGGTATTGAAAGTGAAGAAATGACCAAATTCGTAGGCTTCAAGACTCGATTGAGAAATAAAAGACATTTCTAATCATTGGTAAGAAACTTCTTCACGGCTAAACCAATTTTTACAAGACGTTTGTTCTCCAAATTTATCCCGGGGTCCCAGAGAACAATAACAACTCGTTTTCTTTCTTCCTCATTCAAACTACGAAATGTATCATCTGGATGCTCTAAAGGTTAGATATCAGGGATATTATTCACAAATGAGGGTCGTTTAGAGGAAAACAGTCAAGATTATCAACAGAATAACAATGGCATCATTGAATAAAATAAAGTAAAGAGCGTCATTTGGGATCAGCGAGTTGATAGCCTAATTCTACCGACCTAATATTATTTTACTCCTATATATAGTTAAATTTTGGTCCTTAACATATTTGAGAGGCATTTTTATATTACCTGAAGTATCTTAATCCTAAAAAAAACCGATGAAATTAAACTTTAGACTCTAGCCTATAATGTCATGTTATTTACTTCTGGGAATTTTGACGAAAAGTACAAGAATAGCCTTGTTTTATTTAATGAACTGAAAATAAGTATTAAAAAGAAAAATTGATTTTTCTCCTGTTCGTGTTTTTTTATTCATGCTAAGTTCTTATTGACATTACACAAAATGTGTTCTAGAAGGTTATAGTGAACTTTAACATTTTGTATGTGCGATTTTGTTGTCCTGATTTTGGAACTATTCTACTTATGATATAGTTCTTGAAACAGATTTTGTCTCAGTTCTGACAATTCTTTCAAAATTTTAGTCTTGATATCGGCCTTTATACCAGAATGACATCCGATTATCCGACAACGACGTCGTTGAATTTTTCGAAATTGTAATGGTTTTTATCAATATCATAATCTATAATATCCTTCACGACAATTAAAAATAAACGATGATGTATTCGAGTATATCTCAAGGCGTTTTTGAGGTCTGACTGTGAGTGGGTAGAGACTCAATGCCTACCCTGGCCATTATGTAACCTGACTATGTACATCCTACACTCTGAGAGTTAAATGTATGAATGTTGCATGTTATCTTCATTTTGGCGTTGTGACTTTTTCCCATTACACGGTCCTTGATTAAACTTTTAATATAAATTTGTTTTTAATGATGAATATTTTATTTGCCTCGAGTTCTTGGGGAATCAGAGTCTTTGAAAAGTTTTGATCTTAATTTGATGGTGCCGACATCTTAAATTTTTTGGGTCTGGGTTCCTTTAAGCCTTGGTTTCGGCTATGTTAATTATTCAAAGTCTTAGTTTCGATTTATTCGTCACGGGTAGGGTGGTCTTGGACACATTATTACTAATTACATAATTTTGTTTAGACATGTTTTGCCAGTTTCAATACATGCAACTTTATATTTTGGAAAAAGTTAATTTTTAATGTTTGAAGACCATTTTATGCAGAATCAACAAAATTATGCAAATTTAATCATGATAATTTTAGAAATATAGTGATCTTGTGTTTTGACTTTAGTTCGACTTACAATTTGAAATCATAATTCAGTATTTGATCAAAAAAGTTGAGTTTCAATTATCTCTGAAATTGATAGAATTTTTGGATCATTTATATTTAATCACTTTGTGTTTATCTTTTTGTATTTATTCAAGGCTTTAATTATAATAGGTAAAGATGTAAAAGAATCTCTGTCAAGTGTTTTCGATTTTCGATCAAAATCAATTATTGATCACAATTTTGAAAGAAATTAGTGTAAAGGTACCACTGTTTCATATGTATATTGTATCTCGGTCCATTTTAATGTCAAATAATTATTGATAATTATATTTCTACCCGCATAAACTGGTGAATAAATACAACAAAAAATGTCAGTATAAAAACACCAATTTTGTGGTTACATCCTCCTCTAAAATTAGAACAAAAGTACACACATATTCAACATATTGATAAAGGGTATATTCTATCAATTAAAACACATATATCAACCATTTAATTAAATCCATCTCCTTCCGTGATAAGTCAAGATATACATTCCACAAATCATTATTACAATTTTAGACTTGATTGCTCTATCAGTTTTAATTTTAATTAAAAAAATAAGTTGAAACAAATTTTAAGACGGTCCAATGAAGGGATACGCCATTTTGAAATACTCTTCCTAAAAATTAAATGAGCGAATAAAGGGGCGAGAGTAAATCAGATAAGTGCAGGCTGGATAATTTATTTATGCAGATTTAAAATAAAATATATATATATTTCGAAATAACGAAGCATCCCCCCAAAAAAGGTTTTTTTTTTTAAATATACAAGTATATACATATATGTAATGTAGTTTACTCCTTTCAACAGAGGGAGTGGCATTGAGATGGATGAAGGTAACCTACTGTGAGGCATCGTTTCATGCAAGAGGCTGTTCTCTTCCCTACATAAAAACAAATTCAAAATAAATTCTCCAATTTTATTTGAATACTTACTTATGAGTTTTTTGGAGGTGTATATCTGAGATGACTCACTCTTTGTCTCACATTCTGGACAATCCGATGATTCAACAGTTTTTCCCTCTTGATGGAGCTCTTCTTTGTTTGAATCTGATAAAGGATACATCGTGCCCATCTTCGTCATAAAATCAAGGAATCCTCTTCCCCTGCATTGTTCACCTATCATGAAATAATACTAATACTTCCTCTAAAAAGAAAATTAAAATTGTCTACATACACTCGGATAGATCAAAATTGAGTTTTAGTTGAGGATCCTCATATCCCTTGAGTGTTGGATAGTTTTCGTTGTCCATGTTTAAAATGTAGCCGTTTAAATGTCGAGACTCACAAGACGTGCCTTAAAAAAAAAAAGATGACTATGAGAATCTTTTTGTAATAACCAATATTAAATAATCATTATTTCAATGTTGTAGGCATGTGTTTTAATCGTCTCATAAACTTTGATCCCATGAATTATAAAATATATAATCATACATAATGCTTTTGAGTTCATAATACGTAGGTAGAGTAAGCTGCTTTAAATCAAAAGAATCAACTGATGCAAACAGCTGAAGAGAGAAAACAAAGTATTTTGGTTTATCCCAAAAAGCTCATTTTGTAAATATATGATGTTTTCACGATTTTTTTCTTAATGTTTTGAACTTATAAGCTCAAAAAGATTATATTTACAAAGAGTCAAAATGAATGAATGTGTCTTTTCAAATATTCTCCTATTAGAATTCCTTTCTAATTTGCCTAAAATACTTGCACAAATAAAAGACTTTTCACATTTTTTTTACTGAGTTTTGCAAATTTTAAAACTAGCACAGCTTAAGGTATATAGAGAAACTATAAATTAACACGTCAGGAGTTATCACTCTTTCTACTTGCATGCTTTTATTTCAAACCCTCAATGAACATAAACCAACTTTTTATGTAATACACTAAATTCAATCATTTATTCCAGTTAATATTTTTCAAAGTTATTATCATTAAGTATGTAGAGTATTCTATCCAGTAAATATTTAGATGATGATTTATAGGAATGTAAATCATATGCAATTCGGGCGTGTGATAAAAAAGTGGAGTTGGCTCTTCAAACAGGTCTTTTTGTTTTCCGAAGCTGTTATCATTTTTCCAATATTACTGAGGGGAGAACATCTACCTGATAGTAAAGATGTCGCATGAAGGAATACATGCATTAAGTTTAATAAAGCAAATAAAATGTAAACAAAAAGGGATCAAGTCCTCGTATAATTATTATTAGTTAAAAATATAATATTTCCTGACATTAATTTCAGTTAATTTTCTTCCTCTCATCTATGTTATTATTTATTATTGTATATATGTATAATGAAGAATAGCAGCTTATAGCTCAGTATAACGTCATGACAGCTCAAGCTGCTTCACTCTCAACATTCATAAAATTGTCAGAGTTGCCAGGTTGATTTTCTCTTTCTTTTTTTATTACAAGCCCGAATTGCATATGATTTACATTCCTAATGATTTATTACTAGGAATGTAAATCATATGCAAATCGGGCATGTAATAAAAAAGTGGAGTTGGCTCTTCAAACAGGTCTTTTTGTTTTCCGAAGCTGCTATCATTTTTTTTTTTTTCCCTTAAGAAGGTAACATCAACTTCACCTCAACATAATGTTTTACAAGAAAAGAACAGTCTGCAAAGATTATATCATGGAGAGGAACAAATGAAAAATTAAAAAATGAATATCATTCATTGAGGAGAATGGAGTTAATGATATTTGTGAATATAATAATGAATCTGGAGTACCGTATATTAATGTTTGTGGTTTGATGTTTTCATTTGTATACATATATAAAGGAGAATAGCAGCTTGTAGCTCAGTAAAACGTCATGACAGCTCAAGCTGCTTCCCCCCTCAATATTCATTAAATTGTCAGGGTTGCCAGGTTGATTTATTTATTACATGGTATATAGTTTGACAATATTGACTTCGATCCACAACAGAAACACAAAAAAAGAAATCAAACTCATAACCTGATTTCAAATTTGATCTTCATTTTCATGTACTGTTATTCATCAATTTGGATTGGGCAAATCAGCTGAAAAAATATATTTGAAGAAGTTTGTAGTGACTTGTTCTATATTTTCATCTATGAAACTCCTCCATATTATCAGGTAAACAAGGTCAGTTAAATCAATCTGATACAAATACATGTAAATTGAATTGTATTTGAGTTCTTGTTTTCTGAATTAGATTCGAATTCTTTCCTCGGAAAGGACAGAGGCCTTTTATTTTTAAATTTAAGTTCTGGGACTCGAGAACTTGTCTGCAATAGTCACTCTATAAAACTGTCCCAAATGGCACGAATATGATAGGGAAATAAGTCATTTTTTGAATGTCCTATACACATAAAACTTGGGATATTACATAATATGATACTTGAATAATCATGCATATGTAAATAAATGGATCCAGCCAAACCAAGAGATGAGGATATAACTCATACATATTTGATATATGTATAACGAGAACCGTCTATGCTTCCTCCTTACTCCCCTCTTGAAATATTTATCCAACTTGAATATGCATAACTCAGTAGTAGAACATTCATATTTATGGACTTATTCCACGTAGGTAGAGGTCTCATATAGAGAAGTGGATCCATATCTATATATCTATGTATGTATGTATGTATGGCCACAAAGTCTTAATCAAAGAATCATACATATTATATGTACAAATATGTATTTAACCCCTTTAATGTTCATGTTTATTCAAAGGCAATGGGAAAGAGTTTAACACCTCTCAAAAAAAAAGGGGCTCTGTCAAAACCATATAAGTCCTTGATAGATGATATAATGCATACATTAATGTAGTTGAAATAAAAGTTGTGAGTCTGATCATAAATTTGATTTGAAACGTTAATTGATTTATTTTCTAATTACTTTTATCTATATAACATATATATATATATGAACAACACAATGACGTTGCATTGAAGATCCTCATAGACTCAAAGTCATCCTCGAATGCATTTTATTTCTTTTTAAATATCTCATAAATTGCCACTAATTTCATGCCCAGATTCACAGTTTATTTTAAGATAAAGACATATTCACTAAAAAATATTTGGTAAAACGTAATTAACGGAATGAATTTAAGGTATTTATTGCTCAAAGTACGGGTGATGAATTCAAGGGTAAATACACTTCACTTTCATATGGATTATCTCTAGTATTTACCCATAAAACAAAAACAAAAAGTAATAGTCCCAATTACATTATACTCAGACAAAATGGGTCTTATTCATTGTTGGTATAATAGTGAATGAGCAAATTTGAAGTGAAATGTTCAAAATTAAAATGTGTTTGAATTTTGTTCAAAATTCGGATACTTTTCCTGTATATATATGTATATCTGACCCTTTGAGGGCAACCATAGTACTGATGCACCCCTCAGCCAATGAGTTTCATACCCCCTATCTTAAAGCAAGGATGCAATGTACAGTAATATTTCATAAAGTGACTATTTTGGACTATAAGTGTTCATTTGGATGTCAATTATTGTCTTGAGGAATTGGTAGAAGATTCCTACACGTTCGTTACATCAAAAATGTCAATCTAAGAATAAGGGCTGCGAAATTCCAAGAAATAACAAAGTTGGAACCTTACCATTGGAATTAATGGGAATAACATGGGAATTAGCAAATTCTATAGATTGTATCTTTTTTTTTAAATCACCAGTGAACTATTCAATAAACGATTTTGCCCATTTCTGCCCATTGCAAATAACACTGGTCAACAAATTTGAACTTTCAAAAATCTTAAGGGGTATAAGTATGACAAAAGTTATTCAGTTTTGCACACTGATTTCAATCCTGTTCATTTTTTTTTTTTTTTTTTGGAAGTCCTAAAGTTTTCGATAAATATGTATGTGTTTCAGCCGGTTTCTTAATTCTTCTGGCCGCTACTACTTTAATAGCTTTACCGTGAGTCTTAGATTTCTAGGGAATTTTTGCTCGAAATTGAATGAAAATTTATACATTTAGATGGACGATTTCTTCAAAGTTAAGGACTCTTATCAAGCGCTTCACATCTTGTTTGAAAGCTGTGGGTCTCTACTGTTTAATGCACTCCTTACTAACCCATTTCATAAAATATTCAATGAGTTATTTAAGTACAAAGGATTTGGCCGACTTTTGGGCCTACTCCCGTCTCCTCCGCTTCCAGGAGTCCCTTTAGGTCAAAACAAAGACTGTAAATGGAGTCTGCATTTGATAAATTTGTGAATTATTATTTTTTAATGCACATAATGAGTATCCTTCTAGGATTAAATTGAAGTTGATGTTGGAATATGAGCCAAAAGAGCTAAAAAAGTAGGATCTAATTTCTGGAAAACTTTAGGAGGCCAGAGGGCTGCAAATTTCTGAATTTAGAATTATTATTTTTAAAAAAAACATGGTCAAAATTCTTTTTTATAATAAAACAATTTCAAAATTGAGAAATGTAATGAGGTAGCAAATTTTGTTATGAAATAATTTTTTTAACAAAATTCTTTTTAAATTAAATTAAAATGTTTACTTCTGAATAAATAAATAAAATAACAATAGCTATGAAACAAAATCAAAGAGTTCAGGATTTGAAAGGAGTGAAAGAAATGGATTTCAAAAATCCCATAGAGCCCCATGGATCCAAAAAATAAGTTACTCCTGACAAACAATTTGTACATTCATTTTAGAAATTTGAATTGAATGATTCATTCATAAATGAGTTATAATATGAATTATATACGTCAATTGATGCGTCCAGTAAATATTTATGTATATATATATATATATATATATATATATATATATATAAAAGATCAAAAAATTATATGCCTACTCAAGATCTCCACACAGTATGTCAGCTTAAAATATTATTATGTTTGATATTAATAGACTTACCCATGAGGCTAAATGCCAAAATTGTAGCTCCGAGAACAACTATGTATGCATTATAAGCCATTTGAGATTCAAAGGTGAATTAAATTAATTGGTAAATAGGGGGTGATGATAGAGTGAAGAAATGTGAGTAGATGATTGCGTGGAAAATGGTTTCTTCTTCTTTGTGGATTCGGAAGAAAGTGAAGTAATTTGAGAGTTGATTTCTTTTATAAATTTTGACTTATCCAAGTTTCGCTTTCTTTCTCTCTCTCTCTCTCTCTCTCTCCGTTCCACCCCCCCCCCCTTTTTAGTTGTCATGAAGGTATCCACCAAACTACTTTAGAAGATACGGAAAACTCTCTTTGCGTAGTTAGGTGGGAAGGTATGGACATAATAAGTATGGTTTTATATGATCCTTTTTCTTCTTTTATTAAGGAAGGTATATATATATATATATATATATATGCTCATAGATATGAACAAATATTGTGTTAATCAATTCATTGAAGGGTTTGAACGTATCATTAATGAAGTGAGCCATAAAGATAATCAAACCCCTTCGTAATTACTCTAAAAGGTCCATTCATGAGTGCTTAGTATATAGGGCAAAGGATCACAAACATTCTATTAAGAAGGTAACATATTTGTCATGACGACTCATGATTTATGAATGAGCAAAATAGATTTATTTATTCCCCAAACTTCAAAATTCAATAACTTTTCATGCAATTAGGGAAGATTGAAGAACATGGAATGAAGACGAGGAATATCAATCTTGTTGAAGTAAAAGGATGTAGGAACATTTTCGAGTATCTCACACAGCCTATACAAATAGAAAAGGTCAAATAAAATACGCTTATTATAGATACAGTCTGCGAAAAGCCCAATGAGTTAAAGACCAAAGGAACGCTCGATGACTCTTAGAACCTTGACTATTAAAAAAAAAAGTTTAAAAAACAAAGGAACAAAACATGTCAATTAAAAGTACGTATGTCATAACAGGGAGAAGCACTTCGGAGATCACGAACCGCTATACTGCTTCTCGGAGCCTACTACGCAAGATCTAGTCCGTTTGTGTTAACGATGGTGAGATAAAAAGTCTTCGGTACAAAAATTAGGCCAAAATCTATTCACCCTCTCCCTCTCCGTTATCTTGTAAGGCCCAGTGAAATTGGGTGCGCATGATTACTTGATTCATTTATAACCCATCTTGTAAACCTATTACTTGACATGGCATAATATCTTGAAAAGTGCTTAATAGTAACTCGAATCCCTGAATGATTCTACCACATATATTATGTTGAGGTCCAGTGAAGTAATTTCTTTTTTAAAACCATTAGGCGTGTAAAATCCGAATGACTTGTAGCCGGAAAAAGTTTGATAGACTGTCTTGAGGGTATTTTGTTCGCAAAGTCATGGTTATTATGAGTAGTACAGGAGAGAAAAGCATGGCAGGGAAATGCATCAAAAAGTTGAATAACAAATGTGATCCAATAACGAAACAGGATGATTTTTATCCATCAAAAATGAGTCTTGATTTAAATTTAAATTCTTAAACTAATTACCAACACCATCCATTTCTATTAATGAATTATTCTGAGCATTCCTTTGCAAATGTCACTTATTTCACAATCTTTCCTTAAAAAAGAAACAGAAAAAAAAAGACTCAAAATTAATTCGCAGTAAGTTCATTTTCTCCCAACTCTGGAATTATTCTTCATTTAATAGTTAGGAATGTAAATAATATGCAAAATGCCGCGTGCGAGACTTTGTGGAGTTGGCTCTTCGAACAGTACTTTTTTTTTCCAAAGCTGTTATCATTTTTCCTTTATTACTAAGGGGAGAACATCTACCTGATACTAAAGATCTCGCATGAAGGAATATATGCATTAAGGTTAATAAAGCAAATAAAATGTAAGCAAAAAGGGCTCAAGTTCTCATATAATTATTAGTTAAAAATATATAATTTCAGTTAATTTTCTGCCTCTCATCTATGGTAAACATAATGTTATTATTTATTATTGATGTCTTCATTTGTATATGTTAAGGAGAATAGCAGCTTGTAGCTCAGTAAAACGTTCTGACAGCTCAAGCTGCTTCCCTCTCAACATTCATCAAATTGTCAGAGTTACCAGGTTGATTTTCTCTTTCTATTTTTCTTACAAGCCCGATTTGCATATTATTTACATTCCTATTAATAGTACTAAAGAATTGTTCACAGCTCAACAAGAACTAACTCGAGTTGAACCAATCAACGTTCAGAGCCCTCGTAAGGGAAAATTCCCGTTTACAATTTAAACAAGGAAAAGAAATTGATAAATTCTATTTAAAAAGCTATATTGGAGCCAAGTAAAGTCTCATAAATCAAATGATGGTTATAGGGAACGCCCAATTAGACTGTTGATGTATTTGTATTTGTTTCCTTGATTTTTGTATAATAATGAGCTTTTTTGTTGAAGTGCCGTATAAGTAAAATTAGGGAGGACAGGGAGCAGAAAATCAGGACTGTTTAACGGTACTACTACAGCTAACCAACTTTGACAAATTGAAAAAATATATATATTATACATATATATTTCAATGTAAGGTTAAAGATAGATTTAATATGAAGAGAGCTAATGGACTGGGTTTCTTATCTTTCATCACGGACGCCATTGTTATTGAGCCATAAAACCTATATGAATGCTCATAAACTAGATTAATATATTCAGTCCAATTCATTATCTATTATTCTAATTATATGTATGTAGAATCTACGTAATATGGCTGAAAAAATGTTTACAATAGCTATGATTGTTTAGAAAGGATGATATCCTTGTTCAATCCTGACAAGGAGTTTGGATTTATGTTTTAAATTTTTTGCTTCAAGAAAAGCTAATCAATGATCTCCACTAGAAGAATTGATAAAATTAACCCCTATGTATTTAGAATATCATTGTTACAAAACAATTCTCTCAGAGAAGGGATCGTAAGAGCAAGCGGGGGCTTTTTTTTTTTAGAAATGATACGAAATTTTTTTACCCAATAAATTAGTTAAGTAATGTTAAGTGCAAATAGGATCAACGAATTAATGAATATAATTGAATTACGTATTTACATAGATACATGGAAATTGTTGGTGGGAAATTTAAATGAGGAAGAACTTATTTGAAATTATTTTTACATGATTTTGATATTGTTCTGTTTTAACACTTATATTATATATATAAATAACATTCGGGTTGTGAGCATAGCTAAGGAGGAAATTGAGATGATATGAGATTCTATTAAAGTAACAATCACTGATAAAAGGCAGAGGGAGTATCAATGGAACGATCCATTGATACAACAAACAATTAAAAACAAATAATATTTGTAGGTGGTTAGACGTAATGAGTAATTAAAACTATTTTTTAGAATAACGTGCTTCGTTAATTACACAGAAACTGTTTGAAGACAATTGGAGAGCTACAATACGATTTATTGCAATATAAGTAAGACTTCAATATCTGCATTACTTTCTTGTCAGCTTTTCATACAATCTTGGCACTGCTAATCTCTTTGAGGACCTTGGAAGAACATTGGCAGGGAAGTACATTTATATAGGTGTGTGTGTGCATGATTGCTTACTAGTGTTGGAGTATCAGGCAGCATAGTCCTAATGTCGATTCCTCCAGAAAGAGCTACATATTAATGAGCTTAGATTTTTAACATAACTACTTGCACACAAATATAATTACATAGAGTAGAGACATATCCTTTGTACGAGTAAAAACAAATTAGTGCTAAATAAACAATGGAATAATACCTGTTTCTTTCAAGTCAATACCTATTTCTCAATTTCCTTAAAACAAGCATTTATGTTTACACTAATTATCTGTAGGACTTTCCCTACTTTTTAAGAAAATAAGGATCTTATATTTTAAAAACTTGAGGTGTAAAAGAAAAAAGTGAAATTTGCTTTGAATTTCACGAATAAAAATGAATGAAAAGTAACGATTTTTAGAAATAACTCAACAAAAATTGAGTTCCTCAGTGTAGTAGTGTATATTTTTGGTATTATTGTATGGCTTATAGCAGTTGAATGATGAATATATGGAATCTTGATCTAATAAAAATTTAAATCTTGAGAAGAAGAATTATTTTTATTTATTTATGGTTTTTTCATCCCTTTTTCCTATATATCACGATATTACCTTTCAATATTTTAATGATTTCTACAACAATTATGTATCTTAAGAATTAATAAAATTAACTAAGTAAAAGTTACAAGGGAATAAAGGGTGAACTTTGAAAGAGTTAAATGGAATGTATTTTTCAGGGCAAAATCCAAAATTGATCTTAGTTTTTCACTCAGTAGTCAGATTTTTGAGTAATTTGGTTTTATACTAATTTATAAATAATACCATTCAGTCATTTTTCACCTCTAAGACAATATCAGGAAATTACAAATACAATACATTTTTTAATATGTACATATGTAGTCATGTTTTTTTAAGAGACCTATTGAAGTATTTTTACACTTTCTATACTTTCTATATTTTTATCAAAATGAAGAAATTCAAACCAAAATATGATTATTATTTTTCCATTAATGTAAATATGTAATTTAATTTTATATATGAGCTTTAATAAATTATTTGTGAAACATGTCAATCTGATTTAAAAAATGAATAAGATGAATGTGCAAAACTCGGGGTTTTTTTATTTTATTAAATCTTGAAAAAAATCATGTAAAAACGAAATTTTTAATTGATATATTATTATTATTATTTGTTTAATTAATTAATTGGGCTCATGAACAATTTGAAAAAGATCCGATTTTTCATCGAAAAATCATCATCAGTGATGAAGCTCATTTTTGGCTCATTGGGTTTGTTAGTAAGGAAAATACGCGTTATTGGTCAGGCAAAAACACTCATGTGCTTCATGAGACACCATTGCTCTCCGTAAAACTTACTGTTTGGTGTGGATTTTATGCCGGTGGTGCTATTGGGCCATACTTTTTTGTTGTGCAGCTGTTTTTTGGTAGCTCTACCGTAACTCTTTGATTTCTAGTTGATTCTTTATCGAAATTGTATGAAAATTTATACATAGATGGACTATTTCTTCTTAGTTAAGGATTCTTATCGTGAGCTTGACATCTCATTCGGAAGCTGTGCGTTTTAGCTTTTGAATGTATCCCTTATTAATCTGTTTCATGTAATATTCAAGGAGTTATTTATGTACAAACATTTTGGATTCCCAGTTACGTCAAAACAAAGACTGGAATTGGAAGTTGCATTAAATACACTACCGAATCATTATTTTTTAATACACAAAATGAGTATCCTTTTAGGTCTAAATTGAAGTTGAAGTTGGAAAATGGACCAAATTAGCTCAAAAAGTAGGGTTCAATTTCTCAAAAACCGTCGGACTCTCAATTTTTTTTACAGATTTGAAATTAGCGTGTAAAACTGAATAACTTTTATTGTACTTATACCCCTTAGGATTTTTGACTCTTGACCAGTGTTATTACATTAATATACAATTTAGTCTTTCAAAATATTAATGATGGGAGGCATGATTCAAATTACGAACTGCAACATCTTGAATCTTCTCACTTTCTCGTTTTTCCAAATGGTATAATTTTATATCTCTATAACATTTTGAGATTGCCTTAATGAGTTAAAATACATGATTCGACTGGAGATTAATCAAATACACAATCATTAAGAGATTGAATAACCTAATTATATTATGATTAAAAGCAATATTTTTCACTACTGCATAATAATTTTAATTTTGTAAGCTTGAATCTCTGAACAGAGCAAGATTTATCGTGTCATTTTTAGTTTCCTGACTTACATGAATGACATATTTTGAAGGATAGATCAACGCTGATTGAAATGATACCCCCAGTCCCACTGCTTTATCAAGACATAATCAACATTGGATTTCTTATCATTGCAGAACAAATGTCTCACAAATGATTTTATTTATCAATTTTGATCAATATTTCTTCACCTAATCTTGAAATTAGGTTTTTTGTTTTAAATGGGCACACAAATCCTTGACAGTAGTTATCCGCTGTCAGTGAATTCAGCTATTTTTCTGGTAGAGTGCCTTTTCTTCTACTTTTTAAGACTTTCTTCAAGCTATCTTTAAAAATCATTTTTTTATTCAATGGTCATTATGTCAAACATTGCCCTTTTGTTGATTTCACCCAAATGCTTCAATATTTGGTAAAGAAATGGAATACTCCAAAAGTATATTTGAAGCTGAATCAATGCCACCCACATTTTCATCTTCTACGAATTCATCATTATTTTCTTTAGGAACAGATTGCTTGAAAATTCAGTGATTGGACTCCACCCTAATCAAATGCTAAGGAAAGTCAAGGATAGTTGATATAGCGTCATCAAAAAGATTATATTGTATATTGTGTTTAATGAGTTTCGACTCCATGAATTGCCTTGAGCAAAGTTTTGACCATTTAGTTTTTTCAGGGAGGAATAACATCTCAGCTTTTTCATGGAACTCATTTGAAGTCTGACTAATTAATTGTTTAAATAGTTTATTTATTTTTTAAAGAGTATTTGCTACTAGAGATTTTAGTCATGCCTAATGTAAACAATTTGACAAAAATATTTCCCTAAAATGTTCGCAGGAAACATCAAATCAATAGATACCTACATATACATGTATTTAATCATGAATATTATAAATAATGGAGCTTTAGTTTCAATCAAACTCAACCATACAATAAAAAAAAATGATTAGCACATTCATTATCTTCAATGAAGCACCTCATAAACCATTTAGGTATTCTATTGACGTCAATTTATTGACAAACAAAATCTTGCATAGATATGTACTTTTGTAATTATTAAAAGATTTATTGTATCACATAATGATACAATAAAAAGTATATGAACAGAAAGAAAGAAATTATCGAAAAAAAGAGACATAAACAGTTTTAACCAAGAAAATAGAAATTAAATATGAATTGATTTTCAAATAAGTTGAGAAATATTGGAGAAAATCAACAATAAATACCCAATAATTTCAATTCGTAACTAATTATTAAAAATAGGATATGAATTGGAATCATGAGAGCTTATAAACTTTATTTATGTATTATTTTTGGCAAAACGTCCCAAGAACAAATTGTACATTTGACAAAATTAAAAAAAGGGGCCATCCCAGCGAGTATTGATCACTCCAAAATTGGTAAGTTGCATTATGTATTATATAGAGCAGATGCCACAAAATACATACTTTATGGGGAGTAGATTAAATAAAGGCTACTTTAGAATAACAATTTCTTCATATTCTCCCCTGTTGAAGAGTCGATATAATGTCAACATGACTCACGTCGAGCTTTTTGTCCACTCGCAACCTCGACTCACAAAAGGGAAAGGAAAAATTCGGAAAAACCACTGGAAGCTACTCTTCTGTATTTTCCTTGTTGCCAACTTTTTAATATTGGGCAGAGTTACAATTTTCATACACTAAACATTTATAGATTCCATCAATATACAAATCAATCGTTAATACTTGTATATCAAAAATTCAAAAAAAGGGCGCGCAATTTAAAATATTTTTTATATATCAAAATCATAAATAATAATAATACCCTTTATGAGTTCATAACACGTAGAGTCAGCTGCTTCAAATCAAAAGAGTCAAATGATGAAAATCAGCTGAAGGAAGAATACAGTGTAGTTTTGTTTATCCCAAAAAGCTCGTCGTGACTCTCAGTATCATCATGTTTTGTATGACGTCATCTCAGGTGTAGTTTTTACGCTCGCCGAAAATAACTCATTTTTTCACATCTTTAATTAATTATTATTATTATTATATCGACCTATAGTGATTTTTGTTCGAAGGAAATTAAAATCAAATTAATTTTCTGGCTGAACGAGATCTTTTAGAAGAAAATAATCACTTCAATTACTTTTTGAGTAATTAATCTTTGAAATGAGTTTATTTTTCTCTTAAACAAATGAAAGATTCTACCCTTAAAAAGTATGATTTATTGCCTTAATAATGTGTTTTATTTTTGCATGAAATATACACCGAAATACAATGTTAGGAGTTTGCATAAAATTTTGCACATATTATGTTTATTTTAATGTTATTCCTGGACAAACAGTGCTTAAACATATGCTGAAACATGGTTATACAAAAACAAAAAAACAAAAAAAAAACCTATACACTTCATGGAAGTAATTACTAATAAGCTGATAAAATTGGTTCATGATTCCATTTTTGTTTTTTTTGTTAGGTTAAATGTGTTTTGATCCCTCATGTACTAAAAGCATTTTCTCTACATATTATTTGTATGTTATTTCATAATCACATCTAAACAAATTTAATAAGGAAATTTTAGCTATTTTTTATAGATGTTTGTACATACATCCTTGAATAATTTTGAATAGGTACACAACAGCTATGATTATGACTAATGATTATATTAAAAAAAATATATATATATTTTCTTATATTTGTATATAAGGGTGAACAAGGAGAGTAGGTCATGAAAAGTTGAATATATCAAAAATAAAGATGAATACGTAATTTATTTATATGATATCATTGACTAGACTTAGCAAAAGATTTAAAAGAATTATTTGAATTTATTACAAAAGAAATAAATTTCTTTGTATGACAGCTACATACAACAAATAATTAATTAATCAACAATTTCATGGCTTATTCTAAAGCCATAAGTGTTTTGATTAACGACTATGTTAGTTACTTATTAAAAATAAAACATTTTTAATTGCATCATATACGGTTGAAAGATAAGTTTTAAATTATAAAAGATTTTTTTTATATTCAATTCATTCCACTCGTAAATATTTGTTGATATGCTAAAAATACTAATGTGAATTTAAGGCATTAAGAAAAAAGAATACATATAAAAAAAATTTTTTTTTCTTCTTACAAACATTAGTTTAGGGGTCTCAATAGGATATGACTCTTATTAAGTATAGTTACAAAAATAAATTTTTATTTTTTCATACAAATTTCTATAAACTATTCATTACTTTAAACGATTTTAGATGAGGTTGTGTGTAATTTATAAAATAACAGCAGCATTTTGTTGAGGTGAGTGAGTGTGCTCAGAATTACTATCTGGTATGTTTGTTTCATCTTAGGGGCTGATTGTCAGTTGAAAGTATTAAATAATATTCATTAACTGATAGAAATTGAGTTCAAATTGATTATCAAGGCAGTCGTACCAACTGATTATTTCCTTCCTTTCTTAAAATCAACTCTATCTCAACATTTTGACCATGTCTAATTATGTTATAAATCCTTACATTGAAAAACACAAGAAGAAAAATTTCAAGATGTAATGCTAAGGACAGAAGAAAAAAATAACCTAAAAGGAAAGAAAAAACATAAATTAAACTCACTAAACCTCTATAAGAAATAGCAAAATATACAAATAATTCCTAAAAACAATATTGTCACTAGGTTAAAAGATTTGCGTATTTTTTTATGACCATTTTTAGAAGTATATTAAAAAGTACAACCCTCAAAGTACTTTCTCCCCCCCCCCCCGATGTAAAGAACATGTGCCTACGTTTTTTCCAATTTTCAAAATAATCCGCATATTGAATAATATTGCAAAAAAAAGTTTTCAAATCCATTCAGTGATTCAAGGTTGGAACTAGGGCAGTATCTGATTGGCTTCGAACCTCTAACCATAAACCACGAAGAGGATTCGAAAACTTTTTTTGCAAAATATCTACAACTTTTACTTCAATAAAATTTCGCAAGATTTAATATAATATTTACAATTTTTTATTTACAAACCTCTTAAAAAACGGAAAATTCGAATTTAGCTGTTGACAAAAGGGCTCATAACTCAAACACTAATGAATATTTTGACGAGGAGTTTTCTACAAATATCAGTGGCAGTAGTATCAACTTAAAAACAAAACATTTATCCCTAACGGAGTCCTCAAAAAATTAAATTCAAATTTTTGCTCATAGTTGTATACTTTAAAAAAAATATAGAATGACTAGATAGTTTTTCAATTCTCTGAAAGACTTTATTGAAATTGTGAGAATAACATAATATAGCCACATTCTTAGTTCATTTTTAAATATTGGTTAATATCTGATGATTTTGATGAATTTGTGACTGCGATACAAAATCCAGATGAGTCACAAAAATGTGGGATAAACAAAATATTTTTGTTGAACCCTTATACTTCCAGACATGATTAATTTGTAGGATTTGAACAAGAGAAAGAAAGAAAAAATGTCAATTGATATTTTGACAGAAAGTAACAATGTCTAATTTCTACAATATACCCACACAGTCATGATTTATGATATATAAATACTATCTGTTTTATACAAATAAGCAATTAATATTTGATCATGAGAGCATTCGTTCTTCTAGAGGTTTTAACAGTTTTTGTTGTCTTATCGTTTCAGGAGTAAGTCACTGAATTATGTATATGAATAACTTTACCATTTTTATTATGTTTGTATCAGTGTTGAATCAAAGGACAAAGTTGTTCTTTGTTACTTCTCAAGCTGGGCCACATATCGACGAGGCAAAGGGAAATTCGATGTTGAGAATATAGATCCATTTATGTGTAGTCATGTCGCCTATGGATTTGCTGGAATGAATGAAAAAACATATAAAATCAAGGTTCTTGATCCATATAACGATTTAACCGAGAATTGGGGAAAAGGAGGTTATAAAAGATTCACTGATCTGAAAAAAAAGAATCCAAAACTTGTCACACTTCTCTCTGTTGGAGGATGGAATGAGGGTAATTTTACAAAAAATGTTAGATTATCTACTTTTGAAATACAATATTATGCTAAGGTGCAACAAAATACTCCAAAATGGTGGCTAAGAGCTCTCACCGAAAGGCATTTATCGAGAGTACTATTGCTCTTTTGAAAAAATATGGTTTTGATGGTTTGGACTTTGACTGGGAGTATCCAGGTGGTCGTTCAGGATCGCCAGGCTCTCCCAAGGACAAAGTTAACTACGTTAAATTCCTGATGGAGCTAAGAAAAGCCCTCGACAAAGCTGGAGGATTAAAACTTACAGCAGCTGTGTCAGCAGGGAAAAGTACGATCGACAAGGGCTACGATGTTCCAGCAATGGGAAAGTATATGGATTACATCAATATTATGACCTATGACTATCACGGATGGTGAGACCAAATAATTATTCAAATAAGTAATTTGATGCATTGAGGTATCTATAATTAGGTGGGGAGGTCATCATTTCACAGGTCACAACTCTCCACTCTATGCTCTTCCTGAGGAACAAGATCCTTCTCATCCTGGTTATAATTTAAATGCAAATTTTTCAATGAATTATTATGCCATGAAAGGAGCACCCAAAGAGAAATTACTTTTGGGAATGGGCGCTTATGGGCGAGGATTCATTCTGAAAGACTCTCAAAAGAATGGATTTTATGTTGAAGCGGTGAATGGAATTAAAGGTGGACCCTACACAGGTTCAAGAAATTAACCCACTGTGTATACAGTAGATAATTGCATAATTTTATCCCTCCTCATTAAGCTTCAACAGGTTTTTGGGGATTCAACGAGCACTGTGAGAAAATAAAGTCCAGTAAATCAGAGTGGATCGTTGTGAGGGTAAGTCAAAATGTAGAAAATAGTCCTTAAATATATATACATATGTAAGTGCTCTATAGGACCCTTATGTAGTTGCCCCATATTCCTATAATAGAAAGAGATGGTTTGGATTTGATGATAAAGAAAGTATTGCATTGAAATCTCAATTCGTTTTGGATCAAGGATTTGGAGGAGGCTTCATATGGAGTATTGACACTGATGACTTTTTAGGACAATGTGGACAAGGAAAATTTCCTTTGGTATCAACAATGAAAAAAGTATTGAGAGGATCTAATGAACCACTTCCAACTTCTACTCCAAAGCCTACGACATCCAAACAAAGTAGGAATTTACACAGATTTTATATACATTGAAAATTGTAGATGCATATAATTTTTTTTAGCAACAAATGACCCCCAAACTACGTGTGAATCATTGACTAATTCAACACCTGAGCCATCTCCCATTAGTAAGATTTTATGATTTAGTTTTGAAGTATAAACATCGATGCATACAAATAAACTTTCTTAAAGCTACCAAGAAATCATCAACTACGACAAAATCATCACCTGAGCCATCAGGACAATGCCATGATCTTGGCCTTATTCCTGATCCAGAGGATTGTGAAAAATACATCTCTTGTGTTCCTGATAATGAAAATGGATATAGTGAAGTGAGCATGAATTGTCCACCTGGTTTACTTTTTAATTCTGAGACACAAAATTGTGACTGGCCAGCAAACGTATTTTGTTCATGATTCCTTCATTTTTAAGTTAATAAAGAATTTTCTGCATATTTATTTGGTATACATAAGGTTTTTAAGTTATGCTAGTATACAAAGGAAGATGAAGCTTATTCATGACGTAGCTTTGGAGAAATTTAGATTGATATATGTTGTCCATGTATGAGTGAGGATGACTATTTTGTATTAAACAATGTAAAATACAACAGGTTTGTTTAACATTAATCCAAAATTTTTCAAAAAGTAGGTATCTTTTTAATAAAAAATAGTTCCCTATGATAGAATGAGGAAGAAAAGGGAGATGTTTAAATGCTACCTTAGGATGTATTAATTAAAAGTTTTAGACACATATCCTATCAATTTTCCCAATATAAAAAATGTAAATACAACAGCGCCAGGTGTTCTCAAGCAGTCTCTCAGGAAAGCTTGTTAAACAAAGGGAAAAAGTATCTCATTAAGAATGGCGCACGATTGATTTATTCAGACCTTAAAAAGTAACTATTGGGTATATACCTATTAAATGAGACTTTCAGTGATTAGGCAACAGATGTCACTAGGAGTATTTATTTTTTTCGTCTTTCATCTGGCAACGATATTCAATTCATTGTTTGTGAAGTTTCATACAACAACGACTTTTTAGTTCGTTCTTAAAAATATCGAATTTCGTGCCTTCAAACTATGATTTGCGGACTTTGTTGATTTTCTTTTATCGTTTGAAGAAAAAACGCTTCTAAAGCACATCAAATGCTTGTAGAAGCTTACGGTGGACATGTTCCAAGCAGAGTACAGTGTGGTCCGCCCAACCACAGTCTAAAATCATCGACAAAACCAGATCGCTTCGGCTGCAAGACAATGCTATGTGCATTCTGGGATCAGCGTGGTATGATTTGGTACGAGTTGTTAAAACTCGGTGAAACAGTTGACAGTGCACGCTACCAACAGCAATAAGTCGATTTGAAGAGCGCTATACGCCAAAAATGTCCAGAATATTCTGATTGCCGTCACCAAGTAATTTTTCTTGATGACAATGCACACAACATCGAGCAAGATCGACCCAGGAATTGGTGAAGACGACGATTGGGAACTGTTGGTGCATGTGGCTTACTCAACAGACTTGGTGCCATCACTTTATTACTTGTTTGCATCGAAGGGTCACGCATTAAAAGAACAGCGCTTCAACTCTCACAATCAAGCGAAAAAATGGCTCGATGATTGGTTTGCAGCCAAAGACAGCCAATTGTTTGGTACATCCACAAATTGCCTGAGAGATGAGACAAATGTCTCGCTAGCTATGGCTATTATTTTGAAGATTAAATTTGTCACCATTTTTTCATAGTAAATAATTGAAAAATAAAGTTTCATTTCATTGGTATATACCTGGTATTTATAAATTCTATTAAAAATGAGTATAACTTTGGGGCGTTTGAGGAGAATCAGGCTCAAAAGTTTGAAAAAGACTAATCTAGAACTATTTATTTATTATCTATTTTGTTTATCTCTAGACTGAAAAATTAATGAAACGGCATTTAAGTAAACCATGAATCGTACTGGATTCTGAAATTATAATCAATTCCATTCTACTATGCTTGAAAAGAAATTTTAATTCCTCATTTTTCCTTTATCGTCTTAGCCCTACCAAGATTTTACCTTTATTTTTATGGGGTGGGATACATTTTATGTAGATACATTAATATAACAAATTAAACATTTGAATATTTCAAGAGGTATTTGCACGTCAGATCCATTACAAAATCATTCCAAATCTAATTTCTCCGAATTAATTTACTTCAAATTATATGAATTTAAGGATTATTCATAAAACTTCTTCATCATAAATATTCATGTTTGTAAATATAATATCTACCCACTTATGTATACACGTCATAAATCTTTATAAATATCAATTAGAAAAGATATTTCTTGATCACTTGTAGCTCAGTAACTCAATTAAAGTACTTTAGAGAACCATACGAGAAAAAAATATGAACAATTAAATTTTAAAAGAAATAAAAATGTTATAATTGTATTTCTGTAAGTATCACATTGAGCAAAACTAGATCTTGGATTTGTTTTGAGGATCTAAAACTTATTAAATTACATATGTTATTTCATATTTTCCATAGTTTATATATTTGACTAAATTTTTTAATAAAAATCTTTGGCTTTTTCTGTACCCTCATAATTTTTGTTAATTTCGCAAAAAAGTTCAAGTACGAAATTAAAGTGTTTTTAGATTTTATTTGACTAAGAATATTTGAGAAATACGAAACTCAGCTGTGTCACTTGAGAGTTAAATAAATATATATTATATTATATTTAAAAAAACAAGGGTCTACTTTTTAACTTCCCCTGAGGGAAAATTTACAAATATTATTTGGTAAGTATTTATAATTATAAATTAAATAATAAAGACTATTTATAAACAATCAGCCTATAAAATGAAACAAAGGTACCAAATAGCAATTTCATGCATGCTCACTCACCTCAACAAAAGGTTTAGAGCTGTAAATCCTAAGCGTTTTCTTTCGTGCGATATTTATAGCGATTGACAATCTCTACAGGATTTTTTATTTTATAAAGCCCTTTCTAATTATTCTATACTATAATTATATTATTTTAATAAGTTATCAAATAGTTTTAATAAAACCTGCAGCTAATGTTGGCCAGAATCTTTAACCTTTCCTTTAGAGTTTGATGATTCTCCTTGAAGGGCTTAACTAAGAATGAACATAGTTTAAACAATGAGCAGGAGTACCATGCTCATTGTCCTTTACTTATCACTAATTGTATTTTTTTCTTCTGCGCAACAGTATAGATCAGGGGTGGGCAATGTTTTTTCTTCAAGGGCCAAATGATAAGCAGAAAATATTGTGGAGGGCCAGACCAAAAGTTTAAAATCTACTTTTAGTTAGTTTTCTTAAGCCCAAGCAATTTTTCGCGGGCCACTCAAAGTGGGCCCGCGGGCCGTACAATGCCCGGGTCTGGTATAGATGATAGCATGCCATGATGACGTCATTCTTTCATGGGACAGTCACCAACGTATTCTTAGTATAAGGGACGGGAAGTTAAAATTCAGGACAGATACAACCCATAGGATATTGTGGAAATGAATTTGCTTATTAATTGTTTCTTGGGATTTGTATATATATATAATATGTACTCATATATAAAATCAATATGGTTTAAATACGATCATTAGTAGGCATTAATATTGAATTGTTAAAAATATAATCTAATGGAATTAAAAGCTCTTCTTGAGCCTCTCTATTTTTATCCAATTAAGATTTTTCTCGAGCTCTCATTTCATTTTTTAATATGCAAGTAGAGCTTTTATTATTTTTGATATCCCTACAAATAGCCTTCCTTCCATTAATCAAATATCTATTTATAGATATTACATTTACTCGTTCTCTATTTCAACCTTAATATTCATAATGCCATTACGCATATGGGAATGAATATTCGTCACAATTCTAAATAAATATTTATTTATTACCCTAATAGTATTCATTTGATATGCTTTACATTGTCAACATTATTTTAAATTTTTGCAAAATTCTAGGACAAATTTATTTACAACGAAACAACAATTTCTACATTTTTCAAAACCAGTCTTAAATTTAAGATCAAAATTCTTCAATTCTTCAATGGAACAATTTCTAAATTCTCAACTTCATTGCTATACCTAAAGACATTTTGAACTATTGTTTCTTTGTTTTTGGAGACAAGTTCTTCCTCAAAGATAAGAACATACAATACTGAACAATGATTGAGATTTATGCCACTTTCAGAGTATCCCTAAACAAGTTGCTAGGACAATTAAACAACCAAGGAACACGGATTATTATTTTGAGCTTAGATGAATTAAAAAGAAGTTACTTTTTGTGTGTGTGTGTATAAATTGATGTCGAATAAAAATGTTCAGCCTTCCTGATTCAGTCAGACAAGTTCCTCTCTCTAACCATTCAAGTAGTTTCTCAAGTGAAAGGTTCTTCAATCTGTCAGTTTCATCTGAAGCAACAATTTTTTTATGCCTTACATTAGTGTCAATTGACAAAGTGGCTGTTTAGTGTTTAATTTGTAATGCATGAACCTTAGTCTATTGGATCCTTTTATTGAAAAAACTCTAATAAAAATTGAATACTTTTATGCAAAATAAAATAAAAAATACGAAATGGAAGCAATTACAGTTTGATAGTTATTCTTATAGTTATTAACTCTTGGATTCAACAAAATCTTCATTCAAAGTCATTGTTTTCAATGACTTGAAAGTTTATTAAAACTAGAGGTTTTTAATTTATAAAACACTCAATATTTATTAAAAAAATGAATTACATACTTTTAGATGTAAATGCACATTTATAAAATTTATACCCATACGTCAAAACTATCAATCAAACTCACATATCAAAGGTAGACATGTTAATTATAACTATTAAATAAGGTATATACTTACTTATCAATTTTATTCTTCATTTTTTGAAGATTAAATGACATCATTATTATCATCTCTGTATACCACATATTTATGGACATAGTATTTAATTCATAAATTACTGTGGGATCAGTACAAGAATATTCCATGTCATGAATTATCAGATTTTTTATTAATTAGAAACAATTTTTTGGTTTATATAGAGGGTATATTATTCTGCTCTTATATGAATGTAAAACGAATTTTGATGTACTTTAGAGTCCTGCAATTTCTTCATAAATTTAGTATTTTAAAATAATAGTTAAAATATTTGAGAAGGATATATCATGTCATAAATCATTTTTATCACAAGGAGAGGTAATTCTAGGATCTGTCGGATACCTTAGCAAAGATTTCCTCGGGAAACTTTGGCCGGTGTTTATCAGAAGTTCGTTATGAAACAAGGAGTTCTTAAACTTATTTGCAAATACACAAACGTTTGACTTCTACTGATCCCACAAATATGAAATGATAACTCCGAAATGTTTCAAGGCAACACTATTTGGAGTCTCTAATCTTAAATAACAGCCATTAAGATTTCTTTTCTGAGTCTTAGAATCCCGTTTTCTTGGGATTCCTTGGAGTTGTACAACCTACGTAACATTTTAAGGAATCGTCACATATAATTATTTCATAAAGTAAGCTTTCGTTCAATGAAAAGTTGAATACAATATATTCATGATTTACACGAGAGGAGGATTTAAACAAAAATGATACTCAACAAAGTAACGAAATATTTGGCATTTTTGATGCACCTATTTTTTTATTTTATATTGAGCAATTATTATTTTCATAGTGGGCACTTTTGTATTTGGTTTCTGGAACAGTAAGAGCTGTTTCATATTTTTTATTCAAGGAATTGTATTCTCAAATGTGCTTACGTATTATTTATATACTTAACAAGTTTATATTTAGTTGAAAATATATATATATAAATTAAATTACTGTAATCAACCATATACTTATGATTGGTGATTTTAAGCACAAATATTTTTTTAATAAAGTGAATTTTTTTTATATTTTACAAAATTATGGATAAAACTATCTTAAAAATTATATTTCCTTCTTAAAATAGTTAGCTATAAATTATTTTAGTTTCGCAGAAACTAATTATTTACTATTTCATCCCAGAATATCCAGGGATCCCAAAATTTAGAAACTGGTTTCATGTAATATTGCCTAAAGGACTTTTTCCCGAAAAATAAGTATATATAAGTTTATATAGTATAACTTGTATTCTGAATCAAATTAATGTCTAGTGTCCTTACTATAGTTTTGATATTTTTTATAAGGAGAAATAACGAAAGAAAATTAGTTATTTTGTATTTATTCAACTTATTATATAGGTGGACATTTGCGATTTTATTTGTCAATAGCAAACCACTGGATATGCAAACAAACATGGACCGTAATTGTCCTCACTCCAGTTTCCGGACCCGTAAAAAGGTAATTTCTGTACATCCATTGACTATACGTAGCCATAACGGTGAACATCTTTCATCACTTTTTTTAGAATGAACTCTTAAAGGGATTCCTTATCTCCCTTGCACACAAAGCACATTTGACCCGAGATGGACGGTACAGTTCACTCGAATCTGAGTATTGTATTCTCCCAGAGGTCGTGATGCCATTCATACGTGTCTCGAAATCATAAATTGTGGAACTATTGTCAAATGTGTGTTTGAGTCTATATATGATGTTAAGGAATGCTTTAAATGCATTTGTGATATCCGTGTAACTTTTGGAATGGATTGTGATTTGTAAGTTGTGTCTGTTGATGAATAAAAATATGTTTTGTAATAGCTAAGAATTAAGTGTTTTCAATTAAGTCATAATTAAACAGAATTAACACTAGGCAACGCCATGTTGAGCGCATATATTTGAATTTGGAACAGACTTTAAACTTCACTTCAAAACCAATTATTTCCAGTATTCACGAATACATCAGTAAATTATATTAAATACAGCTTTAATACAATTTAACAAGGCTTTAATCAGCCAATATTGCCTTTTTGAAAGTTATCGGGATTCGATATCTTTTTATTATTGTCGATATAGGTATTTGAAATTGAATTAAATTGCTTTTTATAATGTCATTTAAATTCTGAAAACTGTCTTTTTTTTAAAAAAAAAAGTCATCAAATTGTTAAAAAAACAAAAACATTATTGAATTTAGAAATCGGACAATCAGTTTGTTTCAAACGAAAAACAACTGGTGTTAAATAAAAAATTCATAACGGTCTAGCTCTATTTTAAAATCATTTTGAAGTTTATGTATTTAGAAAAGGAGTGATATTTGAATTATGTATAATTGATAATAGCCAGTGGGTGGAAGAAATTGCTATAAAATGACAAGAATTTTACTTTTAATTTTGTCACGGATGGATTAGGGAGCAACAAAGTTGGATAATTTAAGATAACTAAAAAAAACTAAATAAGCTAAAAAGTAGTAGGGTGCAAACGGATTACGAAATCAGCTGAAATCCTTCTGCACGATACTACTTATGTCTATTGAACTTGTTTTTTAGTAGCTCAACTGTGTGTCTTTGATTTCTTTTGAACTTTTGATCAAAATTGAATTAAAATTTACACACTTAGATGGAGGATTTTTTCTTAGTTAAGGATGGTTATCGGATTATATTATTTCTTATATACTGTTGACCAGTGTTATTAAGAAATCAGGCTAAAAAAAGTGTTTCATAGATGTATGAAAATTAGGGATGGGATTTTTGCTGAGTTGAGAAAGAATACCCACATTTACTATCTGGTACCTCTACATTTTATCAGCTGATTGTTATTTGATATTATCAAAGATACCTAATAACTGAGTGAAAGCGAGAGAACTGAAGGGAATGTAAATTGCCAGAAATCCAGAAAAGGAGGCACACTTTCGTTAACGTAATATGGTTCTTGCCTCAACGGTACAAGAAGACTGAATTCAAATTAATTACACTGTGCAACAAATTTGAAGTGAAAAAAAAAGTACAAGACATATAAGACCTGTTTTGGTGTAAGAAAAGTTTGTAGATTCCAAATCTGACTTTTATTTCTCTGGATTAGGTACCATTTTCATGTATTTTAATATTATATATTAAAAAATACATATATAAATAAAACACCGAATTCACCCGTTTAAACAACATTTGTCCTCTTAACTTTCTTGTGTAGATTGTCATCATCCTTTTTTAAATTCCAGCAGTAGTCTGCCAACATACCAGTATTCCATTTTCCTTTAAAACGTTTTTCTATTAATGAAATATCTTGATGTTCATCACTCACATAGCCAAGATTCTCAGCAAAAAAATCCAAATGAGAGTGAAACACATGAACTTTTAGAGACATGTTACTTCCCATATCATGAAAATGACGCAGAAGATCATTCTCAACTTGCACATAGTCTTCTGAACGATGTTTTCCAAAGATAGTTAACAAAACTTTCTTGAATGACTCAAGGGTACATTTTTCTTTTCTCGTCAGATGTGTGTCAAAAGTTTCATCAAGAACAATTTTTCGAATCTGGGGACCTATGAAGATACCTTCTTTTATTTTAGCTCGACTTAACGAAGGAAACTTTTCTGCAAGATATGCAAATGCCAAGGAATCCTTGTCTAGTGCTTTTACAAACTGCTTGAACAAACCGAGTTTAATATGCAAAGGTGGTAATAGATTCTTTCACTTTGCAGAAGTGGTTTGTGTTTGATGTTATGTTTTCCTTGCTCAATTTCATCTCTAGCGGGCCAGTGCTTGCTCTAGAGTTCCATAAGCACAAGAAGCAACAAAATTTAGTATAGCCTGGATGAAGGCCAGTGAGCATGACTATAACCTTGAAATCTGCACAAACATGCCATTTATGAACTTCATACTGTATGCTTGTTAAAATTGTTTTTAAATTTTCATAAGATTCTTACATCATGGTTGTGGCAGGGTTTTTCCATTGTGAAGCAAAACAGCTTTTATGGTTTTCTTGGATGCATCTAAGAAAAGTCGCCAGTTGTTGTTATCAAATGGTATTTCTAGTTGTTCAAAAAGTCCAACAATGTCATTGCAGAAGCATAAATCATCTTTCAAAGTGAACAAAAAATGCAAGTTTCACACCTTTTCTAAGAAGATTTCGTTCATTAAGCCTTGATGCAAGAAGTTCACTTTTATCTTCGGTTAAATAAAGATCTCGGCGTAAGTCATATAGAGTGTCTTGAGAAAATAGTATTGGTTTATTATTGCTTACTGAATTAGAAAATTCTACTGTTTCATCACTGTAATGTTCATCTCCACTGCTTGAACTCCACATTTCCTGATCAGGGGGTTTTGGTACAGGTAATTCTTTTGAGTGCTCAACTGGGCGCATTGCTGATTGCAAATTTGGGTAGACAATGTGTTTCTTTTTTTTTTGTTGTTGTTGTACAGCCCGTATAGTCTTGCTGACAAAAATAGCAATCATTAGAATGATCCTTCTGCTCTCGCCAAATCATTGGCACACCAAACTTCATGTGAACATTCTTTTTTGCATACCATGCGCTCAATGTTTTTACACATATAAGGCAACAGGCATGAGGAGACCATGACTTGTCCTGGTCTCCTATATCACAATGAAAGTACGCCTTGTACAATTTCTTGATATGGCTGGTAATGCTGCGCCTTCCTTTAGCAAATGTTAATTCGCCACATATGTAGCAGAATTTGCTTGGATCATTTTTGCACTGTCTTGAAGTCATCGTCAAAGCCAACGTCTAAAGAATTTATCAAATAAGGTTTTGAGCTATAAAAAATTAAAAAAAAATTTTGGCAATTAATATTTTACATTTTTTCGACTTATATTGAACTTTTAAAAAATAAAAAGTGCAGAACATCATTTATTATATATTTTTACAGATTAAATTTTTTTATTAAATTACCAACACGTTTAAAAATTAATAGTTTAATAAAATAAAAGTATTTTAATAGGCTTTATGGACTATACCTAATTCAACAAAAAGAAAGCCAGAAATAAATTTTCCACGTTACTAAGTATACAAAAATTGCTGCAGATATCCTGTACTTTTTTTAGTGTTGCACAGTGTTATCTATGTGGTTAACCCAACCGATATTTTTCTTTCCTTCCTTAAATTTAACATTTTACCCATGTCCACCTACTATATAATTTTTGTTTGAATACTTTTATTTACATGAATCAAAATAGAACTCGTTGTTTCATTCGATATATTAAATTCATAACAGTACTCATTCAGTTTTAAAATGCGACCCAATGAGAGTCTATTAATCACCTTAAATGGGTTATGCCTCATTGGATGTGCATACATACTTATTTTTGAATGTATTGTACATATTATCTTTCAATTGATGTTTAGTTAGATGTGAATAATTGTCAATTTCCTTATCAAAATATCTTTTTAAAATTCAGGAATTATTGGTAATTTACTTAATACATATTATATTCATTGTATATATCAATCATAACATATTTTAAAGCACAAGGAAGTAAGATTTATGTATATCTACATGTATACAGGTATAATATTTAAATATTACGATTTATGAATGTGTTTTTTTATGGTCTTAATTAGTTGATATATATAATAATATGAGATTTCTGAGATTATCCTCCTTCAAAGAAATCCCTACTGTTCTATGTCACACTTCAAGGTTTAAATTGGTTATTTTCATTTTGTTATAATATCCCGTCAATATTCCATATGATTCATTTAAAACTATACATAGATCTCCTAACCCTTTCTTTCAAAATTTGAAGTGTGGCATCGAACAGAAGGGATTTCTTTGGGACTTTTGTCGTAATTAAGGAAGATCTTGCAAAAAGTAATTAAATTGGGATGATTTTTGATTATTTTTAAAAGAGTTTAGACTTATGTATTGATCCTTCTCGATATTTGGATGTATTTAAATGCATTGAAGTCCATGTCTTATTTCAAGATCTTTTTATTGGAGGTTACATAGTTTTTGCCCAGTGTCGGGAGGATTATGACTATGTAAGTAAGTAGAATTTGTAGTCAATGGGTTGAAGTGTGGTGAGTCTCCTGGTCATAATTATCGACCCACTTCTAAACGACACTTTGGTCAAGTGTGTCCTTCGTTTGAAGCAAATAATTAACCATTGATATAAGGGAATCCCAAGGTTTTCAAAGATTTGAGATAATCAGTGGCATTAATGTAACATCCCATCAAATATTATAACCACGGCATTCATTTTACTGATGCTAGATATTGATGTAAATCGACATTTTCTATAATTAATTATTAATCTCTGTTAATATTTAATATTAAGGTCTTTTTTGAGTTTTTAGACAATATGCAATTCAAGCCGTTTTCTAAGTCTAAGACTTTTTTGGGGGAACAAATTATATTTTTGAAGAGGCACATATAACATAAAATTGATGTTGAAAACAGGACTTGAATTGATAAATGATATATTTATATTTATAATATAATCGTAAGATTTAATATTTGTGTAGTAGAACCTCGGAACTCAAAGCTAATTCGTTTCAGAAGAAGCATTGTGAAGCGATTCAACCGAGTTTCAAATCATTTTTTCTCATAAAAAATATTTGAAAACGGATTAATCCGTTCTCAATAATGAAGTTTTTTTTTACTGTAATCTTGCATTTTTTTTATACAAACAGTTCAGAGAAATATGCTCAGAGTTAAATAATATAATTTAAACATGGAACAGATCATATAACCACAAAAAAAGGAAAATACAATATAAACTATAAGTGTTTATATTAAACATCAGCTAGTAGCATTTGATCGGAGAACAAATTGTATTTTGTTTGCAAATGTCACATGCATTAGGGGTCAGATTCCAAAGTTTTGTTTGAGCTCAGAGGCAAATTTTCTCGACACATTGCGTTAAATACTCCGTCGAGTTTCGGGGTTTTACTATATAGGTAAGGATATAGTAGTAACATCATTTAAGGGTGGCAATAAATCGTGAAATCATATTACAGAAGTATTTCTCAACCTATTTCTATTCAATTTGATAATAATGATTATATAGATATCTGGTGTAACAAAACACCATATGTAACTAATAATCGACCATTCTCTACTCTACTACGGACCTACGAGTATAACTAAAAGCATAAATATTACTTGAGTACAACATTGACGAGGGTATGTAGCATCAAAGTTATATTACTTGATGCTTATTTTTCTTCTATTGAAGATACATAATTTTGTACATGAAATGTAAATGTAGAAAAATAATCTAATTGATATTAAAATACTTGGTTGTCTCAATCGATCAAAAATATGTGTTTTTATAATAGTTTTTGACAGTTTGATACAAAACTAAAGAGTTGAATTATTTTTCATTCTTAATAGAAGTACTACATATACGTTTGTAGAAGAACCTTTTATAGTACTATTTTCAATTATGAAATGAAAAGCTTCCATTCTAATCCAATATTTTTACAATTTACAAACATGGGCAAAAAATATCGGTAATCAAAAAATCTTTTGATGATTCAATACATCAAAATTCATTACATTCCCCTAAAAGTAGTCCCGAAAGTTTACATATGCTATTAAAATTAAAAAAACGTATGGTCTGTTCTTGAGTAATAGATGATGTATCTCGAGAAATTAACAGCAGAATCTCAAAATTTCAAAAGAACACAGTCATTTAAACTTTTTTGATTTGGCAAAGATGTCATTGAGAGTAGTGTCAACTTAAAAACAAAATCATTTATTCCTATCAGAGTCCTCAAAAAATTAAATTCAAATTTCCTGATAATTCTTGCTTATAGTAGTAAAATATTCAACTCTCGTATATTTTTTCCTCAGTATTTTGTTCATTTCCACTTAGTAAAGTACATACAAAAGGGTCATTTCGACCCATTTTTAAATAATATTAATCAATACAGCTTTACTCAAACATCAATATAACGAGTTCAGTTTGAAAACTCATTTTTACATCAGCTCATTTCAAGTCAAGTATTGATGAATGTCTAAACTAATTAAAACCAAGTTCTGGTGAATTTTAAAATTGCACTTGCCTGCAGTTGAGTATACCGAATGCCAAAGAAAGCCTCATAATTATAAGTATAACCAAACTGTCAGTATAAAATTAAAAAAACCCCAATTTTTAGTTATTACTTTTGTACTTCATTCGTGACATACCACAAATAGGTAAAAATCGTAAAATATGCAATAGCTGTAATTCATGTTAACCCCTCACTTATATGTTTTACTGTCAAAGTGGGGAAGAAGCTCATTTGATGGAATATACTTTTTTACCATAGACTCGGAAACAACAGGAAAATCTAAAACTCCATTGCATTTCCTTATAAAGTGCATTTAACGATTGAAACTTGCGATAATACCCTTTCGTTCTATGCATTTGATAATGCAGGAAAAGTGAGACACTGAAAAATACCATCACTTAAAACTTGTACCATTTGTACAATTTGTACCCATTTCAATTTACAACCCTCTCCAGAATGGTACTATCTTATCTTATTTCTAATTAATTTGCTTTATGCAGACCATTTTGTCTTCCATGAAGGAGCATAGACAGAGAGTTACAGAAGAGTGCCGTAAAAAGATAATAAGAAAATGTTTGTACTAGGACATCAGTCTGGCAATGGCAAGAGAATGCTGAATAAACGCTTTTCTAACTCTTAAAAAGGCAGATTAGACACCTGTTTTGCCTATTTTTTGTTTGTGTTTTGACACCATTTGAGTTTTTATTTGAGTTTTCTTAGATGTGACATGAATGTTACTCCAATATCAAAATCTTCATCTTGTAAGAGACAAGAGCCGTGTGAATGTTCAACAGCCAAAGTTCTGAACAATGTCTGACTTCAAAAGTCTGGAAACAAAAGAACGAAAAAACAACTATAGCAGCTCCTTAAAGATTTTGAAAGAATTCTTGTCGTTGGATTGAAAAAGTGCAGAGAATCTTTGGAGCTATTTCAAGATTAGGTAGATTAATCTAAGGTACGGTTTCGTAGTTTCATCTTTTCATCAGGATACAGGAGAGTTGAAGCATTATTTTCAAGTAAGCCTTAATAGTTTATACTGCATAAGAGCACAATGACATGACAAGACACCTTGTATCACTTGTTGAGATGAGTTTATGGATGGTTTCCTTTGAATCATCAGATGGCTCTTTATCCATTCCACCTAACAAACTTGGTATACTTTCAACTTCTATAAACTCTTCAATTTCCTTATATGTATACCTATTTCCTGGATGAGCTCCTAGCGAACCAATTGTAAAATATCGGATTAAAAAATCCAAACATGTAGACTAACTAATTTTGACTGTTTCTTTATATACTAAATACAGGCTGTAACTGGAGCAATAGAGGTGAACCATGAAAGAGAATAACTTCTTCAAAAGGGCTTGAAGGGAGTTATATTGGCAGGCTACAATAACACTAGCTCAAGTTATCAAACTTGGTTGGCTTACAATCTCCCAGTATTTGAATGACAGGAAGAAACAAATTTTACTTGCTTTCTTGTTGGTTCGTACTTCACACTGCTTGCCAATAGTTGGTTAACAGAGATGTTAGTACATAAAACAATGTGTCTCCCTGTCTTTAGGCTTAAGTCACCAAATATAATAATACTCAGTGCATTTATCCATTTACATGTTCTCACTTTTGCTTTTTTGAAAAAAAACATAACTTAAAACCACGACTTTTTGTTGTCAACATCAAAATTCACGTCCAAGAACGGGTATTCTTCTAGTACATAATATACATATATTAAGAGAATAAAGTAAAAAATAAGTTGAGTTATTTTTTATGCAGAGAAAAGTTCCGTTGTTCTTTTGTTTAGGCATAAACTCATTGCTATAATCTAAATTATTTAATAGAAATAGGATATTAACATATCTTTCAATTAAAAATGTGGCCATTAGCCTAATTCTATGCCAAGTTCTTTATGTCATGCTTTTATCTATTAGTGTATTGTCACACGAATATTCAATTAAGTTGAGATATTAATTTAAGAAATATATTTATTCACAAACCTCGACTCTCATAAAAAAACATTTTAAAACCATATTGTTGTTTTCAAAAGGTTCGTAATTAGATATTATTAGATGAATTTCTATATCAATTTTCATATCAATCTGCTCATAGATTCTAATAATATATTTTTTGAAGAGTTTAGTCTTTAAAATTTTGATCATTTTCCCTTTTGATGAATGTTATACTTTCATGGTTTCGAATCCAAGTATAATTAATTAATTATAATATGAATAAAATTAATCATTCATATATACATTTTTCCTTGACAATATTTACATGATTATAATTAAACATCAGTCAACTCCTATTTTGCAATTGTTTCCATCTACTTATTCACTGATTTTAGACTACAAATGAAATCATGCGTTAGTTAATTTCAAGTAATATTTATTGATTAATATCAATGCAAATGACTTAGTCGTCGGGATGTCAAGGATCAAATAAGGTTATTATGTAAATATATTATAATATAATCAATTTTGCATCAATATTTACGACCTTTGATGCTTAAAAATGACGTGGGGGAAATAATACGCCCTTGAGTTCAATTCCACATTTGCAAAGTGAGAATGACTCCAACCTCTAAAAAGGATTGCATTTTCAAAAAAAGAATACAAAATATGAATAGGATTGTCACGTTGCTAAATTATATATTATATTCATGCACATTTTTATTAAGCCGGACACATCTGCAAAATATGTATATTTGCGTGTACTTCCTGTTACATCCCTTCTTAGTATCATAATGAAGTATCTTTACACATTGTACAACATACACTATATATGTATTATATAAATATTTCCACCCCTTCAGTAGAGTCTCTATTCATTGTTTTTGAATTGTGGTGTAGAGAAAGAGAGAGAGAGAAACCAAATCCCCCCGAGTAAAATGTACATAATTAATTGTTCCGTTTACTTAATAATATATGACTGAGAAGATGATTTTTAAAACACATAGGTCTATGTAGACCAAGATCTAAAGTATTTAAATACTTACATAATATGTACATAAATATCTTCATTCTTTTGCAGAATATGTATTGGTAATAATTTAAACGTACATTTATGTACTGAGGTATGAAACCCTCTGTGTTATACAACTTGTATATTTTTAGAATAGAGATAACCTATTCATTGTCTTCTTACAGGAATGATTGAATCATGAGTCATCCATGTTGGGGTCATGTGTTGTTGTTTTTCCTCCTCTACAGCTCTATGTAAGTAAATGAAAATAAACTTTGTAAATATATAGATGCATGAACATTTATAAAGGTTCCTCATGTGGACTCCACAGAAAATCATTACCTCACCCCTTGACCAAATATAACAATACTAGAATCTACACACATTGAGTTCGATAAAAAAGCATTTGAAAGCATTTAATGAAGTTTGGAGTTTAATAGATGCTAATAAAACATAATTTCTAAATAGGTATATGTATTCCAGGGATCTAAAAGTAAGAAATATATCAGTCTATCACAAAATCACAGCTGCATGGCCCGAGTACACTAATTGTTATTATCCATGATTCCTGGTGAGTAATGGGGCTTTTCTGCATGACCAGGGCAGTTAATAGTGAATACAACTGAGTGAATAAAAGAAATAAATTGAATTGATTTTTCTGAGATTTTATAGACAAAGAAGGCCAATGAATGCTGAAGTCTTTAAAATATTTTAACAATATTCTAAGAAAATATGTGTCGTGTTAATGGTCTTTTAAAGATATTTACTATTCATATAAAGAGGCATTGAATTTCCTTGCCAATCCATGACGTGACGTCATTATGTCTCTCAAAAAACTCTTTTCAATCCTTCAAAAATATTAGGTTTACGTCATATCTACAACTGATTACTAGAATTTCAATCATGAAGGAGAAAATCTTCTTCGGCTTGTTTCTGGTAATGCAATTAGATACTGTGATGAAGCACCTTAGCCAAAGCCAAAAAGAAAAAAAGAGCTCATGATTTATGACATTGCTTTGGGGCCGTGGGATCTTTCTGTTGTTATTGTTGCTTGTTTTATGATTCAACCCCACGACTCATAAGGGTCCTACTACCACTTATATACTACAGCATATTTCCCATCATGAGGAGTAGTGGTAGTATGTAATTCATAATACAAACATACATACATATATACATACCTAAGTAGTATATGAAACCTTTGAAAAAGACCAATATACATATAATACTCCATTGGTGAGTGAATCAATTCTAAAATATACACATATCTACTTATATACATATATAGGTGTACCTATGTGTATTTAGAAACATACTCTTCTTTATTTTTTCACGATTTAAACCGCAATGGAACATAACATATATAATAATATATAGAAAGTCTTAAAGGGAAAAACATATATATATATATATATATAATGTATTTTCTTTCAGTTTGTACTACTATTATTATTATTGTTATATGTACAATGTGTAATTACGATTAAGGTTCATTAAACCCTTACGTCTTCTTCTTCTTCTTCGTTTTCCGTGAAAAATAGGGGGGATGTGATGTAATTTTCATTATTACATTACGTCATGAGGGGATGATGTTATCGTGGATTGATAATTTTATAACATTAGTAATGAATGATATAATTTGCCACTATTGGATGTTTGCCTCATTGGACATCAACACTTGCTAGGTTGTCAGGGAAATATCCATTCATTATACGTACAATCAGAGACATCTATCTATGTATATGAATACGCCAAAAGGGGAGACTTGAACTCGAAACACTATAATCTATAATAATTCCAACTCCATTTGGACTCGTGATTTGACTTCAACTTCTGCTCAAAGACTTGTGACTTCACTTGGTTTTGTGAACAGCACTGCATAGACATTCAAAACTTTATAAATATGACTACCACCTTTATTGTAAATCATTAAGAGTGTCATGAGGGACGTCCAAGCATGATGTATGGATCTTAAATAAACCGGAGATCCGGGTATAAAGTTTATTTCATTGATTTCGTAATATTTTCCCCGTTTTCTACACAACAAGGTTCTGGGTTGTGCTATGGTGTTATATTTGACCACCACTTGATCAAATGTAACGTCAGAAGTAGCAGTCACAATGTCAAGTTGCGGGCCTATGGTGTCATTAATATGCTATGTCATTTTTATAAAACTCTTCCTTCCGCATTTATGGATAACTTTATATTGCATGCTCATACAAAACTATTGGAATACTTATATTTAGAGGAAAAGTAGGATTGGATTTTTTTAAATACATAATTATGGGGTCTATGGAAAAATTGTAAATATTAGGATTATTAATCATTGGCTAGATCTGATGGTACTTGCTATAATATTTGGTATTTTGTTTATAGAAATCTTAGAATTATTTAGTGAGGAGAGTAGAATCCTTATTAAAATTTATGGGGGGCAAACAAAAGTTTCCAAAAAATAAAATAGAAGCCTCCTGGTTTTCTGGTCAAGACAACCAAGATTTTGAGACATGGAAGCCAAGAGAAAAAAAAATGATCTTCACTTATTTATATGGATTTATTAATCTATTTGCTTGGGTCTTGGTAATACAATCAATACTTTCAGAAGTAAGTAAGTAAGTACAAGGCAGTAAGGAGTCGATAACACTACGAAAGACTGAGGCCAATCTCAAAAACCAAATCAATAGAAAGTAACCGTACCCTTTCATTAGGAACTCTAGATTATGATGAATCCTCTTTTACTTTGTTGAACACTTTTTAAAGTAAGGAATGTCTATTTACAATTGTGAAAAAAGGTCAAACAACTTAGAGAACACGTATGCTGATGTAAGAGCCATTCAGCTCATAATGACAAAACACGTTCATCTTTGGCATTTCTCTGGCAAGATTGCAAATTATCTTTCTACAATATATTTATTTTTCTTAGTATCATTATTTTAATAAGAAAGAAAAGAAAAGTATTTTTATGAAAATCAACTACTAGTAAAAAGTTAACATTATATCATTTATAAATAGAATAAAACCATTTTGGATTATTTATTTTTAGAAAACAAAGACTTAAAATAAGGGATAATCTCTATTATTATTATTATTATTATTATAATTCACAAAATATTTATACATCTATTTCTGAAAGGCTTTAAATTGAATATGTACGCCTATGCTAAAATTAGATCTTTATTTGATTCCTCATATATATTTTTTCAAAACGTGAAAGAAAAAAAATCTCGAAATATATAGTGTCTTTGACCAATTATGTCACACTTCTCAATTCTTGAAATATTATTTATTTATTACTAGATTCTTAAAGCAAATTATATTCAAGTTTCATAAATTAATGTTAAGAACACTAATTAGCTAATTAGAATAAGTTGAACATAATACAGCTTCGAATAATATATTTTCATGTTAGTAGGATAGCACACTGACAAATACATTTACTTGCTCTCTAAACCTTTCCTTCAAAAATAAAAATAAAAATAAAATAGGCCTGGAACTAGTTGCTAGATAATAAATAACTTTCTGCTACATCTAAATCTATAAAACAGTATAATGTTAGTTTGGAGAGATATATATTGTCCTTGTGTCAAATTTTCCATCCGCGTGATGTCGCTTTCGAAGTTTACAACTATGTACATGTATTTGTTTTTCCCTCCCATAATTTATCGTGTTTTAAATGCAATAACAAGGTTAATTTATGGAGGTTGCGTAGTTCGTTATAGTGTAGTTCAGCTCCCCTAGCGAACAAAAAAGTCAACTCTTTGACAAGAGCATTTGTATAAAAATCAATCACTTAGTCGTCGTCGTCGTTGGTAATAAGGAGTGATTCACAGCTTAGTAAGAGATTAATCAATGGTCAGAGCACAACTAAGGGTCAAAATAAAACAAATCAAAAGTGGTTAAAAAAGTACGTAGTAACTATTGTAGGGGACATCATATACTACATTACTACATTATATCACGGCCTTGTCCCACTCAAATGAAACTTTTGTCAGCTATTCTTTTTGTGTAACTACAATTTTTGCATATTATTGTTTCGAGCGATGATTTGTATAAATCATCAGTTCCCTCCAACTAAATGAAGAATTGTCCGACTATCAACGTATTCCGTGTCTCCTTTGAGAGGAAAGGTTGGGAGATATTAAAAAATCAGTATGTAGATACCTCATTGCTATGTACAAAATGTGACTTTTACATTTGAGAAGAATTGGCGAACTCCTACCAACTGTTTTTGGATCTCTTTATTTTTCCCATTTGTTTTTGGAAAAAAGGTAGCGTAGATTGACAAGCGTGTATATAAAAGGAGTGTACATACGACTTGTTCTTCAATTTGGTGGCTAAAAATGTGTTGCTTGAATTTCCATCAAAATATTGATAACCATAATCATAAACTCCTTAGTATTTGACTTCTTGAATGCAACATTTGATGTAGGAATTAGGATTTAAGGAATCAAACATTTTTTTCCCCTTCTTTTTAGTGTCTTCCTGGATTTGCATTTTATACGAGGGATATAAGTCCCTTGCATGATTTTGATAAACTGTATTTATATATTGATGCATACATTTAATTAACGATGGTCAAAAAAGAGAAGATACATGTATGTACATTATTAGACTATGTATATATTTGTTTAATTTTCATTTTGGAAAGCTTAACCACACAACGAATATCTCACACATATCATTATCATCATGTAAATCTATAGAAACAACATTGGAAATAATTATATTATTATATTTCTTTAGAAATTATTTTTACACAGCAATGCACTTAAATATCCACTCAAGTCCTACTCTACATAAAAAAATAATTGAGCGAAAATTGAGTTTCATTTTTTTTCTCTTGAGAGGTTATAAACGTGCTCTTGATTTCTACTAATAGCCAATATTATAACGTAATTGATTACGTAAATGTGAGTTTCATATACATACAGATTGCATTTGGCCACCATTGTTTTCCTCACAATATCTGTGTAGGTAGGAATGTAAACTATATGCAAAATGCCGCGTGCGAGATTTTGTGGACCTCTTCGAACAGTATTTTTTGTTTTCCAAAGCTGTTATCATTTTTCCTTTATTACTACTGAGGGGAGAACATCTACAATAGCAAATACAATGTTAGAAAATGGCTCATGTCCTCGTAATAATTGTTGGTTTACGACTTTTAAGCTAAAGATATATAAATTTCTGACATTAATTTGAGTCAATTTTCTGCTTCTCATCTATGGTATATGTACATAATGTTATTGTTTATTATTGATGTCTTCATTTGTATACATATATAAAGGAGAATAGCAGCTTGTAGCTCAGTAAAACGTCATGACAGCTCAAGCTGCTTCCCTCTCAACATTCATCAAATTGTCAGAGTTACCAGGTTGTCGATTTTCTCTTTATTTTTATTTTACACACCCCATTTGCATATTATTTACATTCCTATACAGTATAGGAATCTCTACCCCTCCAAAATATTGACAAGTGTGTATATATGCGAGTATAAGGGAAAATTTATTGACACATTGTTTATCATCAATCATTGGCTTTTGAAGAATAACCGGGAAAGCCTAAAATTCTGAAAATTGTTACAATATTGTATTACTAAAATCAGTAATACGAGTAAGATATAAGAAATCGGCATATGGTTTAAAAAAGCTCTTGTATATACCTATATATGTACTCTGCAATGCTATAAAACTACTTATGTGCCAAAACGAGGAACACATAGTCATTTTTTGACCAAAATTTTGTCGACTATGGGGCGTTGAGAGTGTGTCATGAATTACTCTATAACCAACTACGCAACCATGACTTGATTTTCTTTCTTCAATTAAAGCAATGTTAATTCTTTGAATGGAAAACAAATATAAATATATATTCCTGCAGACACATTTTGCCACTTTTTGTATTATAACTTTGAGTTTGTATTGTACGTATTAACATGAGTTGATCTTTGGTCTGGAAATCCTCATCCAAAATATAAATCTATACAAATCACCTGCTACAGAGCCGGATATAAAATTCTAGCCCAGGATTTGGAAATATACAGACTAATAGAACTTTTTTTCGTTTATTTTGTTTAAAGTGTTCTCAAAAACCTTGGGTGGACAAAAAGCTTATAGTACGTCAAATTTATAAGAAGAGTTTGTGTTAGTTATTGTGCGCAGTTACACCATTAGCAGCTCTCAATTTCTCTCACACATAAGTCAATAATAATTTATGTGGAAGGAAGCAATACGAAGTGAAAACCATTATGTCATTCATCAGAATAGATTATAAATTACAATTGTTATAAATAGATTAAGGGTTATTTAAAGTACGAGTCAGGAGGAATAGTTGGAGTAGTCTCAACTTTTTTAATTTAAGGATCAATTATTGTGCAGGTAAAAAAATCGTCTTTGTTAAAAATTTCTCCCAAGTAGCTAATTTTCCTTCTGATAGAAGTAAAGGATAGGAAATCCATAGGCTTGTTGTCGCATTATGGCAAGTACCTTATAAGACATTTCCAAATTGATTGAAGCGTTCACCCTCCAAAATTTGCTAATATCCTTTGAAGCTTCAATAAGGTCATTTACCTCTCATGTCCTCAATAGTGGCTCCGTACTTCTTTGCTATTTTTTCTTCCAAAATATTTGACCAAGTCGTCTCAACGTCAGTTAATCTTCCAAGCCATCAAAAAAGTATAGCCTTCCACAAGGCTTTAGAGGAAATCATTCCTAGCCCTCCCAATTTCTTGGGATTCATAATTTTTTTTTTTTTCGTGATTATTTTGGATCGACCTTACGAAAACAGAAATCCCTCACACACTTTTTCGATCCTCCGAATATGGTGTCAATCTGAGTAGATGCACTATTTTAGAAACTATTAAGCGATTCCATATTTATATATATCATCATAAACATATCATTAAATAAGTATAACTTATAAGATGGCCTATCAAAGAGGAAATGTCTTAAAAGAGATATTTCTATACATTAAATACGACAAAACGAGCAACATAATCATTAATTTAATGTTAAATTATAATTAAAATGTCTTTTGAAAGAGTAATGATATAGTATATTACTTTACGTTCACACCTGGAAAACTTTTGGATGGTTTAACATAAAAAAGTAACTAATTAATAATTAGTGAGTAGATCTTGAAAAGGATGCAACGTAGAGTGAAGAAAAAGTCGAGACTTTAAAACCAGATAAAAGTGATTTTTCTTCATGTCTTGAATGAGACATTAATCATTTAATGATATATATATATATGTGTGTGTTATACTTCCAAAAGATAAAAAGACCTACCTAGGTATAATTACATACTGGCATTTGCTTGAGAGACTTTTACTTCATTTGATCTGAAAATGAAATTCACAAAGTGAGCATTTATATAAATGAAAATTCAAAGGAAATTTTTTCCGTTATATATAAAAAAAGAGTATATATATTTCATGTTCCGGTCAAAGGCTATAAAGCGCCTACGGTCAAACATTCAAAGTAGCTAATTGCTAGGGAAAAAGAGGGTTTTTTTTTTCTTCTCTCTTCTTCCCTATCACAAGAAGCATGCCATGTCACCTGTCATTCAATTTATTCTTATCCTTCATTCAAGGAAATAGATTCATGAAATGACACTATTTCGTATGTGAATAATGAAATTCAATATCTATGACATGCAATATTGTACAGCAAAGAAATTAAGTATAGAAAAAATACACTATTAGATGTGGTGCCAGAAAATAAAACATCAGCCGAACTTAAACAAAAGTAGGCAGGCTATATTTGACTTCAAATTGTACTGGATATAGAAATTGTTAAGGTATGAAGAACTGACCTCAATTACGATCAATGATGTAGTTTGTTTTTCAGACCTGGGAGAGGAAGGTATAATTACTTATTCAAATCCTTTAATTGCATATGTCTAGGAGACTTCAGAACCTGAAACTCACATTCCCTAATTTGTATTATCATTTAATATTTTTTTAAAGAAAAGGTCTTTAAAAGTGTACGCCTCTATATAAAGTCAAACCCTAAAACACCACTTACACACTTTGTCACTCTTTTGATATAACAAATCAATCGTTTTTAAGATTTTACAGAAAATAAAGAAAGTTGGCTTATACATACATACATACAGTTCCCCCAATAACAGGTATGTTATTAAAAAATGATTCATACTGTGAAGGAAAAATTTAATTTATTATGTAAAGACTTAATTAAGAGCCCTACATTGTGCATTGATAAAGGGAGGGGGAGTGGGTATCCTACATCTCCCTACCGCTATCAACACCCCAGATTCATGACAGATAAATCAGCAAAATTATAATATTTTAAATTATGGATTCTGGTGAAATTATATGCCTTATTTACGAATCTGGAATCAGTTTTTTTACTATGTTTTCGTATCAAATTCTCAAGAATTTCAAATTTTTCGATATTTTTACCTTTTTTTTAGATTTGAGACAATCCTTGAAGAAATATATATAGATATTATATTTATCAATAAGTAAGTGTATATATTCATTGCGGAACCTCTCAATGAATAATAATTTGGTTAATGTCAACAAATTTTTTAATTTGGGTTTTATTTGGAGATGAATGACGCCTTGGCTTTGTACCAATATTATT
Organism: Lepeophtheirus nordmannii; assembly: GCA_963680855.1. Classification (NCBI taxonomy): domain Eukaryota; kingdom Metazoa; phylum Arthropoda; class Copepoda; order Siphonostomatoida; family Caligidae; genus Lepeophtheirus; species Lepeophtheirus nordmannii. Next base: position 18,232,815 of record OY804521.1, on the reverse strand, counting down.
ATTATTTATTTTATTTGTTCAGTGGTAAAATAATTTTTTAGTCAAGCATAAACCATTGACCATTTAGTATAAATGAAATATTTCGAATATTTGAAGGGTTTAATTCAATAGAAAAAATGATTTAATTTAATTTTTGAGGCAAAGTTTTATCATGAGTTTATATATGATAATATAATATATAAAAATTCCATTGACCGTTTATTTGTATTTATTTATCCCCTCAATTTATTTATTTGGATAAAATGTCTTTGATGCCAACAATTTAAGATCTTGTTTTTTTGTAGCAGATATTATCTGCTACAAAAAAACAATCAACAGGAATCAGATATAAAGTTCTAAGCCTTTTTTTTTTTTTTTTAAATAATTCATTAATATTTTTATCTAATACAAAATGAATTTTCCAATTCATGGACCAACATTGAACTGTGGTGAGCGAGTGAGTTGTTCGCGAGTCGAGCGACATGGAACTTAACCGTTTCATCAATTATTATGTTTATGTAAAAATGAGAACAAAGAAAGATAAAATATAGCTCAGTTAGAATCTAGCATGTGCTGAGAGTAGACTAAAAAGAATCATATTTTTATCATTGCCGGGAACCAAGGGATCTCATCTCTATTTTCTTAGTGTGTCAACCCTAGGGATTCAATTTACTACCCCAATCGAGCGACACACTAAAGAACTACTGACATGCATAAATGGATTGAGTCTTTTGGAGTAGGAGTGAGCAAAAGGAGTTTGAAAAATCCGAAAAAAAAACTTTCAATTATATTTTCCCTTTTTAATTCAATCATTCATTTTATAAATTGGAAAATTTATTTGTGTGTATGTACAAAAAATTAGCAGTGATGACTTGCAGCGCGCAGTGCCTTTCATTTCAATTCTTTTCTTCAATTTGCACAATAAATGTCTTTTAATGATCCATCACAAAAAAGAACAAAAAATGTCAAAAATGTTTTTTTTAATCAAATAAAAGATATATTAAGTAGAATAAAAAACAAATGGAACTTTAGGTACGAGCTTACTATGAATAAAAAACCCGATGCTCTGTGCCTTGGAGTTGACTGACACAAAAATATTTACAAATATACTCAACCATTGAGTAGTTTCCTACACTAACTTCAGGGATCTTTGACTTATTAAAATATCCAGATTCGAGCCTTCCGACTTCTAATTAATAAAGTCAAGATTATAAATATATTTTTTTGAATTTTTTTATTATAAATTAGGAACTTCATTTGCCTCACATTTGCAGCATCACTTCATAAACGATTTTTAATGAACTGCATAATGAACAAACATTTGTTCCAAGGGCTGTACATAGTTTACTCACCCTTACACCTTTATATTAAAAAAAATGACCCTTATCTATGTGCGTATATAAAATTTCTTTTAACTAATAAACTTACTAACCTACTTATTATATTATGGGTACGTTAGCTCTTGAAGTGACTTAACAGTTCCTTTCTGAATGCTTTTATTACTTACTTATTACTTCTTCGAAAACTAACAGACAAACAAATGCTGTAAAGTTACTTTTATTTTTGAATAAAGAAAAGTATTTCTTAATGATGATAATAACATCCAGGGCTGTTGTGAATGATGAGTAGGAATATGTAGGTGAGATGATTGTACCAAACATTGGGTATGGCGCTCAAAGAAATAAATAAAAAAAATAAAGGAAAACAGTATCAAAAGGAAATGTAGATAACAGCTAAAATCTATTATAGCATTATTTTCTTTTTTGCTTTTCTTAAAGCTTAATTGGCTTTGCCAGAGTTTTGAGACGATAATAATGATTGGGAGGGGGGGGGGAGAGTAATGGGTTTTTAAAGGGACTTGCAATACGTTCAAACTCTTTTCTTTTTCTCATTTGATAGATATAATAATATGCAATTCTAATACCTGGGATCAGATTTTAATCTTGCTTTGCAACTGTGGATCCCGGATCCCAGGATTTTCCTAGGAAATGCACGAATAACACTTACATTTACCTGGATAAAGAGCTGTTTGGACTCTTTATCAGGTATATGAAATACAAACTCATTAACTCTACTATTTTATCGAGTCGTAATCTCCGAATCAAGTCAAAGAAATCAATGAAAGACGTTGTTGAATGCTTATCAATTACATAATTATATACATGGAAAGTAATTTGCATATAAGATCCATGTTTTCCAATCTACAAATCAACTGCGTGAAAATAGATAAATGCTTTAAAATCACTTTTCTCATCATCTCTCATGTACATACATAATAGAATACATAGTTTGTTTCCTCTCATGACAAATCTGATATAGCTAATATCACTTAGAATAACTATCTGAGCTTATGAATCTATGTATGTACAGTGTTCTAACAATAGTGTTGACAAAATGGTTTCATATATTCCTTGTGTACACATTTCTGTGTTGCTCTTATAATACATACATAGGTTACTGGTGTTCAATTAGTTTCTTTAATACCTCTCTTTATTCAAATATCCCCCCCCCCTTGATTGTCATGGAAAAAGCCAGAATTTCCCCCCTCCCCCCCCAAAAAAAGATGGAATCGTAGGAAAAATGGGTTAAGTCCAAGGTGGTCATTTCCTTGTTTTAGTGACCCACCTCAAAAGAAGCTAAATATAAATAATTTGTGAGGCTATACCATTCAGTTCTTTCTGACTACAATGGCACGTTGATAATTGTAATAGCGCTATGTTGCATGCTCTTAATAAATCAGTTTTGGTCCATGATTAAGGAAGGTACTTTTTCACACTTGACACAGTTTATACTCGTAGTCCGAGCTTTTACTAAATATTTAATTTTTGTTGTTATTTATATACATATATTATAGATATATAAGAAGTAAAATATGTAAATGCTCTAAGACCTCCCTTGCATAAAATATAAATAAACCCGTCACCTACATACATATCGGTGGATTAAAACAACGCTTTTTGTAAGGAATAATAATCCAATCCTATGCTTTTTTGACATACAATAAAATATGTTTTATTTACTTTTAAATTCTCATTGTACAAAAGAAATTATTTTAATGAATTTCTGAGTAGATAATGTTACTTTTTCTGCAAAATAATCAAAAGAAGAAGCAATGAGCATTCCCACTCAGTGCTATAAAAGTTCATAGAAGTTTTTATATATGTTGTGTGTTTAAAGACACAACAACCTGTACCGTTAACCAGTGTACAAAAAAAAAAAAAGAAGAATTTATATATTTATTATGATACAACTGTTAGGAAAAGTGATGAGAGCAATATTAATTCCTCAAAAAAAAACCCAAAAAAAACCCCCATTTTCTCTCTCTTTTCACAAAGCATAACAACAAAATATCACTCTTTTTAACGATCTTATAAGACGACAAGAACTCAAAGGGATAGATGGATCTTTATGAAGGGACGGATGACGGATTGAGAAAATGAGGGTCACGATGAAGTTCTCATATTCTATGTCATTCAATAATACATACTTTATGTGTTCATTTATGTCCAAACACACAGAGATCAAATCAAATCTAAAAAGTACATATATAATTGCCTTGCTCTTGTGATACCTTTGCACACATATTGCAGGCTTATTCGCAATTCCATGCAATTAACTACAATTCTAGATGATAAAATATACCTCACTTGTACATATGTACAATAATAATAATTTCCCTCATTAAAACATAAACAATATTGACTTTTTTTTCTCTCTAAAGGTTACAAAAAGGTTGAGACTACTTAGAAAATCATTTTGAGTGATAGGAAAAGGTTATTGAACCTATTACATTTTTTTTTATTCTTTTGGAAAAATGAGCTTTTTTGGGGGTATTAAAAGCACACACACACACACACTCATAATTTTATTATAATAGACAATGAAAATTAATGATTAAGAAGGTTAGTAAAATGATTTAGTAGCTTTTCCAAGTGTTAATGGACACATATCATGAAAATAAATTGGTCGGTTACTTAACCCTCTTCTCCCAAGTTAGCCCTAATTGCCTAATGAGTAGTTGAATTCCCTTGTTGTACAGTACATACAGTACATAGTAATTTCCTTAAATGCTTCGGGAAACCAACGGATCAACGGAGTTGACCAGCAGAGATCCATTTTTGATTTTACATACCTATCTAAAAAATATAATATATGTATGTATATTCTTTCTGTAGCATTTCAAGGGATTACTTGTAAATATACATATGTTTACAAAGTAAAGACTTTAATAGTATTAAAATAATATATCTTTCCTTCAAAAGATTACTTTTAACCCTTCAAACTTGTCTTTATCAAGTTTCTTATATGTAGACAAAAACATCTATTTTTTTATCAATAATAATTGTACATATATATAACAATGTGATATGCCTTTTTTTATATGTATATTTGAGAAAAACGATCAGTCGCAACTGTTTCCAGTCTTCCCTGCAGTACAAAGCTCAAATCATCTCATCACAGTGAACAGGGATGCAAAAACCATGCATCCCGTTTCTTGTTATCATATGTACACGTGAATACATACATATAAAAATACTCTAGAGCAGGGAATGGCAAACTTTTTGACTTGCAGGCCACTACGGGTTATAAAATTTGAAAAAGGGGCCACAGCGGTACATTGACCTGTGGGCCAAATATAATAAAGCGTTGCTTGAAGTGTGCAAGCTCGGCGGGCCGGATTAAATTGTCTAACGGGCCGTATAAGGCCCGCGGGCCTTAGTTTGCCCATGTCTGTCTGCTCTAGAGTAACATTGTTTTCTGACTCTTGAGGCCCCTAAAATATCCATATCTTATGTACATATAAGAGAATTAAGAGGCTGAAAAATTCATTGAGAATTGCCAACAACAAATAGAAATTTATACTCATTATTTAATAGGCAAATACTTTTGACACTTCTCTCATACGGATACTGCTCCTAGTCTCTGGGCATTACAACATTATTTAATATGTTCTAACAACTATACAAAATTGTTTTCTTATAAAGAAATACATGAATAAAGGATCAGGGGGATTTTTTCAAAGGAAGAGTGACGAATAGAAAAAAATAAAATAAAAAAAATAAAATGTAGGTAGCTGATAAATGAAAACTTAATTAAGAGGGGTGTACAAATTGACCACATGACGACGGAAAAAAGTCTTATTATACTGTACATATGTATATATACTATGGAACCTACATATATATGTAGATGGAGGTATGGAGGAAGGTATCTAATTATTTCACCCTTCATTATCTTTGATTAGGCATGAGAAATAGGCATTGGTGTTGGTTATTTGTGTGTGTGTGTGTGTCTCCCATCGTTTCACTCACTTTTTTTCTTGTTCTGTTATTCATTGACTTGTCTAAGTAGAAAATAATTACAGTGCTCTTATTTTTTTAGGGGTAGGGAGAAAAAAAAAAATAAAGACCCGCAATTATACTTCTAAACAACTACGGAAAAATAAAACAAACAATAAAAAAATCAAAAGAGAAAGAAAGTAACAGAAATTATTGAAGTAGAAAAAAAAAAAAAACCCGAGCTGGGACGAATGAGTACAAAAAGGTTAATAATAATTTGTATTCCCCTCCTCCTCTCTGCCTCTTCTTCTGAATTATGGTTATTAATATTAGAAGAAGAGCCATCAATAAATAACAGGTTGCCCAAGGAATAATATATATGTATGGTTGTACTTACTACTAGCTACTAGTAAATGATGAAGAAAAGAGAAAAGACATTGATTTCTTAGATAATGAAATTATCTTAAGGAAGAGCCACATTTTATAGGTCAACAACACCTGCAGCAACCTTTTTGAAACAACAATGATAATAATAATAATAATAATAATAATAAAAGAACTAAAAAAAGTTGATGATTTCATGAATGATTTAGATGTTGTTTAATTAATTTCATTTTTTTTTTTTGTAAAAAAAAAAAAAAATGAAATTTCTCAAGATTTTTAAAGGGATGAATTTTGTACTTTATATTATTATTATTAAAAGGAGTCACCGTGAAATTAAGAAAAGGTAAGAGATTCCATTTCATCTTTGTAAACAACAAGAACAACAACAACAACACATAATTAGTAATGCTCTTATCAACAGTCAAAAAAACACCAAAAAGAAAGTCGATGAAAATGGGAAAGGCTAATTACTTTTTATTCCAAATCATGACCATAACAACACATCAAATCTTTTCAACAACAATTACAAAGAGATTATTGTCTACGATAACAAAGTATGTATTTATTTGATGTAGGTCAATAATTTCAGAGTATACAAAATAATGAATTGTTTACTCATTCTACATCACCCTGATGCATCATTTAATCACAATAATAATATCTTTGCAGAGTCCCAGGACTCCGACAACTCAAAACTCTTTGAAATGTGTTGTACCATTCATTCCATTGGTCAAGAGTGAGTGAGCCAATTAAATAGATATACATACATTAAAGGTACGTATCTCCTCATAATTGTACATCATTAACTATATATAACATATACACAACATCTGAAAGAGTACTATTATTACCTAATTAAAAATATTGTTGAAATGGCCGTTTCATGAATCATTTATTTGGAATTAAACTCTTGTATGCACAATTTTGATTTTTTGCCATTGAAGATGGAGCCACTGTGTTCAGTACAGAAATAAATTCAAACTGGTTTTTGACCTATCCTTAATTTTCATTTGAGCTAAATTACACAACAGATTGTAAAAATGACCTAAGTTGTACCTAGATAGTTCAGCAGAGACCCGTAAAATTTTATTTTCCCAGGATTCAGATATAAATTGAGCCTTATTACCAATGGCTGTTCCAGTAGCATAAACACTCTGGCACTTTTATGTACTGTTAAACCTATACAGGGTGTTCCATAAGTTACCGAACCGCAAACTTGAATAAAAATTGTACATCAAAAACAACAAATTTAATGGGTATATTTAGTATTTACAAATGCTCATAATGTTTACCTTGAACTTTAATACAATCACTACATCTTTTGACAACACTGCGACATACTTTCTGGCAAGTTTCCTCTGAAATTTGATTCCATTCGTGCTGAATACTTTATTTTAGTTGATCAATTGTTCTGGCTTTTTAGCATAAACCGCGTTCTTTAGAACTCCCCATAGAAAAAAATCATGCGGGGTCAGATCCGGAGATCTGGCAGGCCATTCGATTGGTCCTCGGCGACCAATCCAACGTCCCGTAAATGTTTCATCAAGCCATTGTCGAACATCTTGATCACACAACAAAAGTCATTCCAAATATTACTACTCGCAGAAGGAAATTAATAGTAACGAGGATAACGTAAAATGACATAAAAGAAGAAATGACATGTGGTTGTTGTAAATTGACATTTTGAACATTTGTAAATACTAAATATACCTATTAAATTTGTTGTTTTTGATGTACAATTTTTATTTAAGTTTGCGGTTCGGTTACTTTTGGAACACCCTGTATTTAAGAACTTTTGGTAGAGGAATTTATTTTGTTCCTTTTTTTCAATAGAATATGTATATATCCTACTATTTAGTTTTGCTCTAAGAAATGGTAATAATTAATTAATTGATCAAATGCTATGTATGTTGTCAAATTTAGATCAAATCAAATTTGTCAAAACATAGAAAATAGTTTTTACGACTTTGTATGAGAGTTTCATAGCTAAATATGAATTCCTCTATTAAAGTAACAACTTTGAATACTACCACAAATCAACTCCAAAAAATCATTAATCGAAATGATTTAATTAACCTCTCAAATATATATATATATATATATATATATATATATATATATATAAACATGTTCATGATTTTCTCATGAGATTCGAAGAACAATTTGATTCTATAGACTATACATGTTTATGTGTTTTTATTGAAATGAGTTTTAGATACACTTTAGATGAAATTAACATTTCCCTTGTACGTTAAGGAGTCGCTTTTATCTGAATCATAAAAATATAACGCTGAAATGAATTATACATATGATCTATCAAAAAGTATTTTTCTTACTATTCAAGGTTCAGGTGATTAAAGTAAAAAAAAAGTGTTTCTCAAGTTATCTAATGATTGTATGTTCAATACTCAATATTGCATATTTTCTTACAATACTTGTAAGATGCAGAGTGATTAAAGAGACAGAGTGTGAATGATTTGTACGTATATAATGTTATACATATTATTATACACTTTGAAAAGTCATTCAAGTTAATTATATTCTCATCTTGGGAATGTGTTATTTTTTGTGTAAAATTTTGTAAGAAAAATACATTTTTTTATTGCTCAGCTGCAAAGTTTTACATACATCATATATGCCTTGTTAGTTAAATCAAGGGAGCAATGATGTACTTATTTTGTTGTCAAGGCAGGCAGAAATAAGTAAAAAAACAAAAAAAACAAGAGCAATTAATTACTTAAAATATAATTAACGAATCTGAAAAAGGAATACATATTTTAGGAGTATGTATGTACACTTCTTTAATATTTGACAAGGGGATTTTGAACGGAATAATTCCTAAATTTGTCTTATATTTGTATTTTTCACTGTTACCCTATTTATTCATGAATATATTGTTCTCCAATCATTACTTAAAATATTAATTTTTAAAAAAAATTTGCATGTATCAAATATTTCAACTCCTATAAACACACTCTTCCAAATCATTTTTCCAAGAAGAAGGTAAAAGAATTGAATAATAAATATGAAAGACCAAAGTGAATGCTTTTTACAATATATTGTTCATATATATCAGGGACAGCTGTAAGTAGCTTTTTTCATTTTTAAGAAGCCCCCAAATGTTAAATAATTGCTTATACATATAATTAATTAATTACAGAAAGACTATTAAATATATTTGTTTTTGGTTTCCATGGGCCCTAAAATGCTGATCCGGGTTAGAAATTTATACTCCTATCACCAAGAGAAAGCGATACTTTCTCTCTTAATGACCAGTATTGGTCAATTACCGATCCTATTGATAGATCTAAAGGACGTGGCGAGAGCCAAAATTGTTTTGGTGTATTTTAAAGCGTATTTGTCCGTGCGAGAAGGGGTGTGAGAAACCTTGTCTATTTTATCTGCTACCCCCATTGAGCGTGATTTGTAGGTGAAATGAAGTCCATGATGTGATTTTTATTATTAAGGTTATTTGAGAGTTTAATTGAGGATGATAATAAAACAACAACGAGTACAGTGTTAACCTAGACCTTATTTGTTGATAGAAGTAAATACGTTTGGATGACCCAAATTTCCATGGTGACTCTTAGAAAGTCAGGGAGTGAAATTCCTTCTTTTTTTTTTCCCTCCTTTTTTTAACCCCCTCATTTCACCACCAAATGCTAAACATCGTGCTACCTACCCATCTGTGTAGGTATGTATGTATGTTCATAATCACATATGTGTGAGGGTTAAATAACAGTTAAATCCGAGTCAAATCCTGTTACTTCCACAGCTACCTCACATGAATGTTTATCCATTGAAATACATAGATACATAGTAAGTACTTTTATACTGTAACATAGGTTGTAGATGGATGTGCCCAAGTTACTTTCTTTCGTCTACTAATTACTTGGTTAAATCTCAAAGGAAGAAGAAATAATTATTTACATATATAATAATAGGTACATGGAGACAACAACAACAACAACAACAGCTCAACAGTTCCTCTTCACCACTAGAAAAGAACATACACATATAAAACACATTTATTAAATAATTATATTATATTGTGAGTGGACACCGCACTATAATTAATCATCACAAGTTTATTAGGAGATGATGAACCACCAACTGATGGTAGTACATACAGTTACTTTGATGCACTCTTCTGACGGCCCAGTCCATCATAAAAAGAAGAAAATATCTTATAAGGTATATATATATATATATATATATATATATATACATACATATAATATCCCGGGGAATAGGAGCAAAAGGCCCTGGGCTATACTTGAATAGCATAAAATCTCTTATGAATATTATCCTCATGAGCCATATGACGGTGCAGGATCTCTTATGTTATTGAACAACATTCTCATTTCAAAAATATTCATCTCATTGCAAAATTTCTAAATGTAACTACTACATATGTAGTAGGTACCAGCCTTTGATGACTCAGGGAGCAACAACGCCCAAGGAATGAATCGCGTAAATTACAAATAAATCCATGTAATTACTTTGCAAAATAAATCTTGGCCCTATTATGTCATAGTTATTCTTTTGTCTTAGGGTTTTGTGTATGTTCTACATATATTTATAGGTAGCAGAACCATCCAAATATGCAGTCCTCCTACAAATTTCACGGTCTCTCTCCTTCTTTTGCTCTAATAACTGTGTATTTTTAGCTATGCAAATAACAATTCAATGGTATAAATTATAAATCTTATTGATAGAGCTTTGAGTGAGGAATGTATGTATGTACGCTTTAACTGTATGTACGTGAAGAAATGTTGCATTATTATTATTCGAGGAAATGCGAAAATGCGGAGACATGTACACTACCACGCCGCCGCCACTTTCTAAGAACTATGTACCTAGTTGTAATCATCATAGGTTCTTAGAAACATATAATTAAGACATTAAACGAAGCACATACAAAAAAAAAGATTAAAAAATTATAAAGAAATTCTTTCAAACAAAAAACATACAATTAAAAAATTGCATGTCAATGTTGTGTGACTCAAGAATATGTGTGTTTATTTGTTTTATGTTTTGTATGTATGTATGATAAAGACTTCCGCAAAGACATACAGTAGTAGTAAGCATAATATTAGTATACACATGAAAGAAGTTGGAATTATTTTATACAAATTGTAACTTGTACTCTAAACTGATTGTTGAAGATGTTTTTAAAACGCCTTCATTACCAATGATACATATGTATACGATACCAATATTTTCATACTTGGTACGCAAAAAGGTATTTTGATACATTTCTAATACCCTTCCGACTCAAAATATAAAAGGGAAAATGTCGTAAGGGCATTTCACATAAGGATTTGTTTCTTATCGAAATGATGCTAATTTGATAAAATCGTTTTAAATACGTCAGTATCCCGGTACAACATTGAAATACCAAACAACACATTCATTGATGATGCTATTAATTTACTTTGACCTTCATTATGTAATTAATAGATATGTTTTATAAAAGTGATTGAGCTGTGAGCATTTGCAATTAATTATCTACAACCTAATATTTATTTATATTCCAGTAATGCTTAAAAGAAAAGACCAAAGTAATAATAATAATTTATCGATCATCTGATGAAATTTGATTTTAATTTATATCATTTTTTTTTTGCTATCACATGATGTAACTATTTAAAGAAAAGTGTTACCCTGGGTAGAAAGGGATCAGTTACAACAAATAACTCAATTGTTTACGTACAGTTTATTCGTTTGGGTCATTTTATATCACTGAATTGGAGTAATTTTCCGGATCTGTAGTAAATATATTACAATATTTTAATGTGCAATAATAATAATAATAATGACTAAATCAACACTTTGAAAAGTTTAGTTCTTTATAACTCAACAAATATTTTTGAGTCTGATTTTTTTCATCTCTTACTTGAACTGGATTTTCAAAGTCCTTGGCTATGGGGGTAGTTGCAATGTTTGAAAAACCAACTGACTATTACAAAAACCTATAGGTAAATTCAATTGATAACATACAGATGTAAGTAGGCTCTGTTAAATTTTAATACATCTATTTACAATCAGCTCCCAGTTTATAAGCCAAAAGTAAAAAGTCGTACAAACATTCCTCCCCGGTCTTCCCTCCCTACTGAATGTTTGTCAATGAAGATGTTTCCTTCCATTTGGTGTTAATTTTTATAGCTTGCACAATCTGCTTAGAGTATAATTTACAACCTGTGCACAACTTAATAGGTAATTATATTGGGATGTACACAAATATACACTAATACAAAATATCTAAAATCAAGCAAGTATGTATATTATTAAGAGGTAATATTTGCTATGGTAAATCCATCTTCATTTGTCAAATTTCCGTTGCCGTAACTCTTTTGCAAATTTAATTTATATTCCATGTACATAGACCTATAATTATATTTCCTAAAACGCTCACTAAATGGGGACTTCCACAACCAACTTGAGAGGCAAAGTTCATGATCATTCTCAAAAAAATGGATTTTAACTTTCTTTTAGGTGCTTCAGTATATGGTTATTGCATACAGTCTGTGCACATATTTAGATATGTGCACTAAAGGAAAGAGAAAAACAATTTATTTATAATTACATTTATGTTATTACTCACTTATTTACCAAGACACAAATATAAAAATCAAGCCCACTGACAACTACTCTCTTACTATTAATCTTAAGAAACAAACTCCCACGTCTCTCTCCTCATATAGCAAATGAGTGAGCAACCAACATCAACAAATTAATTTTGTCAAGAAATTCGTTTGTGAATTTATGTATAAACATTCCTCTACGTCAACACCTTTCTTGTCTTGTCTTTTCCTTTTCTGTCTCTCTCTTCCCCTATACATATAAACATAAATATATATATATATATATGCACTTTTAATGAGTTGATAGCCAAGTCATTTACTCGACTATTTTCTCATGAACAGTAACGACAACAACAACAACAACAATAAAATAAAAATAAAAATAATAATGCATAATTCTTTATTTTTTCTCTCAAGTAAGTGAAATACAAATTCATCTCTCATTGTACCTACTGCATAGTCAGTCTTCCTTGTCATCGTTTTATTGTGTAACAGTAATAATAGTTTGAATTGTAAGACAGACATTTGCAGAAAAACTGTGTATGTTTACATTTATTGGGTGTGTTTTTATGTACATATTATGTATTTTGATACTCGACCCGGTATACCCAAAATGAGTAACAAAAGTATGTACTTTTTTCACCGAAAATATAAAAAGTTAAGGGCAATGATTAGGGATGTATATAATTTGCAAATTGGGCTTGTAAGATTCAAAAAAAGAAAAAATTAACCTGGTAACTCTGACAATTTGATGAATGTTGAGAGGGAAGCAGCTTGAGCTGTCATGACGCTTTACTGAGCTACAAGCTGCTATTCTCCATTATATATGTATACAAATGAAGACATCAATAATAAATAATAACATTATGTATGTATATCATAGATGAGAGGCAGAAAATTAACTGAAATTAATGTCAGGAAATTATATATTTTTAACTAATGATAATCATACGAGGACTTGAGTCCTTTTTTGTTTACATTTACTTTGCTTTATTAACCTTAATGCATGTATTCCTTCATGCGAGATCTTTATTATGAGGTAGATGTTCTCCCTTCAGTAGTAATAAAGGATAAATGATAACAGCTTTGGAAAATAAAAAGGTCTGTTCGAAGAGCCAACTCCACAAAATCTCGTACGCGGCATTTTGCATATTATTTACATTCCTAGCAATGATCATGCACTTACAAATGAAAATTTTCATTTTTGATGTTATTTTTTATTACTTTATCATCGGGGGGGGGGGATATTTTGATAACAAATTAGCGCTGCAATTACCGGTTCCAATGCACATTTAGTACTGTACCGTTTTAAAAGTGTGAGTAATTCAGTAGCACTAAGTATATTTTGTACCGGTACTATACAAAATAGTATCAGGAAGGGTAGCACTGGAAGGAAATATCCAAGAACCTTATGGCTCAGAGCATCGACCTATGTAAAATCAAGACTAAATATGGTTCTTCTCTAAAGCAACAAAAGAAGAAACAAATGAGATTTGATTGTGAGTATCAAAAAAAAAAAAAAAATTGCATCGCAACTTCTGCCTGATGAGCCAAAACTATAGCCCTGAATTTAGAAAAAAAAGTCCTCGTTTATTTGGATAGACCTATATGAATCCTAAGAGTCAATGCCATATTAAGCTTGTGTAACTTTTTCCCGAAAATCCCTGTAGTCGAGTCTCATTTTTTGTGAATATTGAGTTCCTGGGCATCTGGGCATTTCTAACATAATCTTAAGCTACAATCTGCATACTTTCCCCTTTTCGGTTTACATTATTTTTGAATTGGTATGTAGTTAGTTGCCTGGCTTTTAATTTTTCCTCCATAAGGGCCCATCTATTTCCATCAGATAGAGAGACCACCTTGGACAAAACAACAACAAGTTTATGCCTTTTTTTGGGGGGGGGGGGCAAAGGAGGCATTATATTCAGGTCTTACTCTACACTTCAATAAGTAGTTCTCTAACCAGGGCTGGGGAGCACCCACTTTTTGAAAAACAGTAACCATGAAAAGTTGCGTGATTATGGTGACTTTTCTTTTATAAAACTTGTATGAATTGTTTCACATAACTTAAATATTGATCAAGGTTCTCAAACTCTGGACAGCCCCCCCCCCCTTTTATTTGATTAATTTTATAAAATTACCATACTAGAAAAAACTATTATAACTCTTAGTTCTTACAAAAAAACGATGTCTTAGACTAAGGGTGAGGAAACTACAACAACCTTATTTTTATTACTTGGATCTTTTACAGCTATGTTAAAATGACCTTTAGACCCTTCGTGTGATAAATATTAGCTGATGAATTTCCTTTTTTTTTTCTTTTTTCTCTTTTCTCTTTTGTTGAGTAAATAAACCAAAAAAGTGGGACATTGCCCTAATAGGCGCTCTACAGGACTGAAATAGTGGAGTAATATTGTAATAATTTTACCCTTATAGCCTTTAAGTTTCCTTAATCCTTGTCATCAAATAGAATTCAATACTATGAGTCAGTTTTGTTCTGTTTTGAACACCTCCATCATTATTGTGAATTATATGCGTAATTCAAGGTGTTATACATATATATTGTTATTAGATAAATTATTTCTTAAAAGATTATTTATGTACTTACTACGTGCTAGTTATAGTAGAAATTATGGGCAACTTTGTTCTTCATCTCATTTACCGCCTACATCTACATACAAAATTTTAAAATTAAAAATTATATTAAAAGTAAATATTTTTAAATCGAGTGCTTGTCTCATGCCCTTCCTCATTCTAAAAAAAGCAACTATTTTGAACATTTTATCGCACCTCTTCCTTCCTCTGGAGTTGCTTCACTCCTCCTATAGTTAGTTTGAGAAACACTGTCTTAATCTGTTCATCATTTTTTTATAAAAGCAATATTTTCTATCAAAGATTCTTCCTCTAATTTTGCTATTCTCAACTGATGTTGCACAAAGACCCACATGTTCCCATTTTGCTGAAATCCATTCCCCCCTTCAAGACAATTCAAAGTAAAGTTTTTCATTTAGAGATCCACATACTCTCCGTGGGCCCTGACATTTGGAATTTCTACGTATTGAACTTTTTTTAATACTCATTCTTTCAATCCGCATCTTTTGATTAATTCTTGCTTTAAAAAAAGAAATAGAAAAAGATACGACATGATTCTAAATTCATTTTCTAACAAAGTTATAAGTAAATTTTCAACTCTAGGCTTAAGAATTCCCTCCCATTACTCTTTTAAATATACATATTATATATTAAAGCAACAATGGAATAAATGGAGAATATGAAACCAGACAGTGCACAATGCACATATGTATACATCAGTCATCATTAAAGCAACTTGACTGTCTACATAGGTGCTTTTGCTGTCTAGGTATTTCATGAATGGAAATTTAACTATGAGCTATAGGAATTCACAATGACCCATTTTGATCCTAATGGGTGCCAGTATCCTATTATTTTTTTTGGCAATTTTAAATATGATTACACTCATAAAATATAATAATAATGATGATAAGGTCATTGAATTTGTTTGTAAGCAATCAAGAAACAAAGTCAGGAGTAGACGGTAGCAATGTCTTCATAATTTAACAACTCAGCAAAAATATTTGTAAATATTAGCGTTTCAATTTTATCTGGCTGTACTAAGATACATATATGCTATACATACATAAATGTTGTCTCTCAAAAAATAATTAATTTTTATTTACTTTTTTACAAAAAAAAATTAAATTTAAAATAACTTGTAATGTCATTCAGAGATGTTAATTATGCTTAATTGATGTTTGACAATCAAACAACATCTCTTCTATCTTTACTATTATTATTATTATCATTACTTTAACTACGTGGTCATTTGGATTTTTATTCTTTTTATCACATCATGTATCAATGGATTTTTTTCTTCTTCCAATGTGCACCGTTAGATATATTTATCATTATTATTGATTTTCCAGAAGTTAGTCTCTCAGTTCATTGTTCTTTTAAACGATATTATTATTATTCTATAATGCTACAAATTATATGTAGACATACATGTACATAACATGGAGTTAGGTGTGATTACGGAAGCGCTACAAAATGGACTTATAAAATAAGAAATTCAATGTACATATGCATGTATGTATGTAGGTGAAAAATTGACCAAAGGATCATGTTTTATGAAGATATTTAGAGATTAATTTGATTGTATATATATATATATATATAAAGTGACTTAAACAATTGATTTAATCAGGTGGTGATGAAAATAATATTAAGAGCCGATGGATTTTTGGAGTTTCGAAACTGATTTTTTGAAGATTAAAATCAATATCCCAAATTTCAGCTGATATTTTATCTATCCTGATGTAACTACTTTTAGAAAACTTTGCTAACGTTTTATATATATATATAAAAGACAATTTACTTATCAATAGCTATTTGTCACATTTCGAATACCTCAATCGGCATGAAATGCCGATTACCGATAATTTTCAAAATCCTTTTGACAGATTGTTGTCTGCTGCCATTCCTTCCTTCTTAAATACTTCTTCAAAAGAAAATGATGTCATTCCTTGCTATTGCCATAATAAATTTTATTGCAATTTTTTATTTTTATTTTGCAAATAATGAAACTTTTATTGTTATTTTTATATGCACATTTGGGAACCTTGTGATGGCGAATAGAATTTTTAATAAATTAAACATATGGATATTTTGATGATGCCTATTTGATCAGTTATTTTTAGAATGGATCATAAAAAAGGGATTTTTTGTTATCATGCCATGAGGAATAATTTAATCTTTCCTGAACCGCAATGAAGAAATGGACCGTTATATATATATATATATATATATATATATATATATATATATATATATATATATATATACATATATATATATACATATATATTTAAATAAAAAAATCTTTTAAAAACCGAGAAGAGGGAGGTTCATCATTCCTTTCTTTCAACACGATATGTTGATATGTTCGATTATATCAACGTAAACGTTGTTTCTTTTTGCTTGTTACTGTAGGTATGTAGTGATATGATGAATTGTGTTTTTTTGTTGTGTATTACTCATTTCCTTATATGCATTATACGAAAAATAAATTGAGTCGTGGATACTTACATACAAAAAAAAAATGGGAAAAAAAAATGCATTCATTATTTATTATATGGTGTGAAAAATAAATACCTACAACTATATATCAGATTGAGAGACATTTGATATATTTATTTTTAAATTTTTTTATAATGTCTCTGACTCACTAAAAACACTCTAAAAACGTCTCAATTAAAAATGTTAAATCACTAACATACCTTCCCATACTTAGGTAGATACATTTTAAGGAAGCAAAAGAGTGAATTTGAACATTTTTGATTTATCATGGTGTTGTTTTGTTCACTTTGGGTCCACAAAAAGGGAGATCTGACAATGGAGCTTGGAAAAAAAAAATTTTTTTTTAAAAAGAAGAAAATTGGAAAGAGATAACAGGGTTGTTACAAAACCTAATCAACAATTTAATGTAATTACATTATATACCGGGGTAGTATTTTTTCTCTGGTATTTTTGTTTGCAAGGAGGTTGAAGCTCATAAAATTCATTTATGATCAACAACAAATGATTACATAAGTAGCATACCACTAGAGGGCTAATTTCAAACATAATAATAATAATAATAATTTATATGTACTTTAGGTAAGGAAAGTTTTCATCATGCTCTATCTCTATTTAAATCGAACCAAGCCCCACTTCTGGATATCCTTCTTCTCTAAAAGACCAAAGAATTTCCTTTGAAAAGAAGATACTGATGCAAGGAACTTTCATGTTTATGTGACTAGTCACTTGGTAGAGGCTGATCATGGAATGGATTAGGAGTTTATTTATTGCACAGATAATAATAATTCTCGTGTTCTGAGATAGTTCAATTGTGCAGACTTGTGGTCAAGACCACATCCCCCAGATACCAAGAGAAAACGATCGAGACTTTTAGTAACATGGAATAAAATCGATCTCGTGAGCCCTGTGACTTCAATGGATGTGAATTCAAGACATATATAGAGATATGTATGCAAGTAACTACATTCATTTCAAATCCCTAAATTTGTCTCCTGACCTCATTTCATATTGAAGAAAAGGCAATGAAACGTATATATAGTATCACTGTTGTACAATTCACAAATACCCCTACAAATCATATTAGTGAGGTATACATATGTATTATACATTTATAATTATTATTATTCGATTTGTCGCATTGCTCGTCCAAATTCCTAAGACGTTCTCACAAGGTTCTTCTCAGTAAGCATAATGGGGATCTGTTCTAATCATTCATGTACTTACTTCGTTTCCTATAATATGAGAAATTCTGGATTTTGAGAAAAGGAAATATTTTTGTTTGTCTGTGTGATTTATGGACAAAATGCAATCAATCTACATATTATATATGTAGGTTTATAGGAAGATGGAATGCTTGAAAAGAAATATTAATGCAAAGGGGGTGATCTGAAATAATCCGATAGGTATGAATTGAGTTGTTGTACATATCTATATTCAGAGGATTTATAATCGAGTTGCAGGATCCCCAAGTCTTAGGAGAAGAAGTGATGTGTACATTACAACTTACATCAAGACAAGACCAAGACGGAAAGGAATCGGGATGAAGAGGATGCCAATGCTTTAAGGTTTTAAAACACGCATAAAAAATTAGTTTTTTGTTTTTTTAATAGAAAATTCTATAAATTAAGTTTACTTTCCTCTTGGTCTCTGAACCAAGACATTCAAAAGGGATTATCGATAAGCACATCATTGGATAAAATCATAACTTATTTCTTATCAAGTCTTAATTGAAGGGAGAATAAACAAAGACATAATATAATAATGTATAATCAAAGTAAAAAGACATGGTATTATGATTGTTCTATTGTCATGACTGCATAGAATAATGTCATTGTCTTCAATTATTATTAAAGTATGGTTGTATGGTTGTATGCTGTGAGAGTGAGAGAAAGAAACAAAAAAAATCGTCAACTGTGAGTAATAATGTCACAAAACCATCGGAAGAAGTGTCATATCCACATACATATGTGTTATCATACAGAATAAAATTATCATTTCTGCTGTATTTTTACTAGTATACATATAACAAACACAGATAATCAAGTAAAGCATAATTGTTTATTTGCAACTTCAACAACAACAATTTGGGAAAGTTAGGAAGCAAAGTGACTTCTGCTATATATGTATAATATAACAAACAAACAAAAAAATTTCATGTCAAGAAAGTTATGGGCCACGCATACCTATGTAAGTAGACAATGATGAGACTTTAAGCTTGCTTTTTCATGATTCAACCGTCTTCTCAAGACAAAACATATTTATCAACCTTGGGGCCAGTCCCTTTAAACTCACACACAATTAAACCAATTAGATGTGTTATACATATATATATGTTATGTATATGGAATTCCGTGCATAACAGTAGTAGATCTCTTCTATGTTATCTATAATAAATAGTTTTTAACTGTGGTATAACTTCTGAGGGACGTATGCTTGCATGCATGCGTTTAATTCATGCTTTATCTCTCTTTGGATTCAATTGATGAGAAAGATCTTTGTTAGAGAGACTATATAATAACAGGGCACTTTCCCAAAAATGATTATTTCGAAGAAATATTAATTACTATTAATAATATTGAATATATAAAGCTTAAAACTTCAGGTACAACTCGGAGTTGAAGATGCAAACTTAAGACTTGACTTGGACTCCATGTCAACTGTCACTTTCTATTTACTCAATTTAAAAGACTTGACTCGAAATTCGAAAGAAAATGACTCGTTAGCAGAGCTCTGGAATAAAGCAACAATATTATATATGTATATATTTTAACAGTTAGTATTTAATAGTATGTTATTTCGAAATAGGTCATAGAAATTAATCATAATTATTATATTCATGTTCTTTCTGTCGTGTGACTTTAAATATTTTCATGCCTTGAACATATTTATGTCGATATTTATCTCTTATTCCATTTAGACAGAGCACTTGGATCAAAAGTCATAATTAAAAATTGATTTGGTGTGTTAAGAATCATGAATAGAATATTTTGTTTTTCCTCACAAACTCAGATTGATTGATAACAGAGTGTTAGGTATCTGTATACTAGACTTAACTAGCAGCGCTATCAGATAATTCAATAATTGATGCAATCTTTCATGTCTTGGGCGGAGTTCTTCATGAATGCAATTAAACGACCTTGTATACCTGATTTAAATTATTGTGAATACATACATAGATTAGGAGGAATACAATTATATAATATAATATGAAATTGTCGTCTTCACCCTGTAAAGGTGAATACAACTTATTTACATATATTTGTGTATACAGATTATGAATATATGATGTAGAGATTTACTCCTTAGTTATATATCATATAAATGATTTGGATATTCACTGCTTCACTGAAGATGTCTCTTATTTGAATTTGATTGACATGAAAGGGCTTTTACCTATCTTGAGGTAGTTAATTATCTTTAAAGAGAAAATAAGTTATTAGAGGGTTTTGGATTTATTAACAGATTTGTGGTAAAGTAAAAAATCGTTTGAATCATTTTTTTATATTTCGTTTCTTTCGAAAAGATTAAAGGAAAAGAATAACAGTCAAATATCTCAAAGATCATCATCATCACATATGAGATTTCAAAACTCATGCCTATTGAATAAATCAATTATGCTTTGATAAACTCTTTGATAATGTTCACTAAAGACAGGAAAATGCAAAAGTAATCAGCACTATAGAAGGAACACTGCTGAATGGAAATGACTTTTGGAGTAGATATATAACTACGATGTCATCCATATTATGATTAAAACTGTCTCCAGTAGGTGGCGTAGCCAGTTTCTCAAATCCATCCGAGTTATATATCTGTAATTCAAACTTAGGCTGAGTTGTTATCTCTTGACAAATGGCAAATAATTTAATGGTTTTTGAAGATCCAAGCCATGGGACATGGAACATATTTGGAATATTTGAAATCTTTTACCAAATAACCTCAGTACCCAATTCTAATTTGCTTTCAGTCATGCAGATAAATCCGCTTCCAATATGTATGTATGCTCTAGTTGAAATATTGCATTATAGTATATATCTTATACAAGCTTGGAGCAATTTAGAGTAGATTTTTTGGAACTGATATTCAATTAATATGCTGATTTTTTTCAATGTTTGATTTTTTAACAATTTTTTTCAGAGTTTTACAAACGGATTTTTTTTATTAAATTCAATACCCACTTTTTGTACTTCAAATATCTATATCTGACCACTTTGACCCCCAATGATTATCTTAAAGACAATAATAATAATTAATCAATTAATTGTCATGCTCTACTTTAGAGTACTAAAATCTCTCTTGCCGTATACCTTTAATTACGTATAAAGTCAATTAATTGATGTAATTACGTAGGGAAAATGGAAAAACGATAGTTAAAATGAAATTGATATTGTCTACAGTGATACGATAGATACCCTATACAATAATTAATTTAAAATAAGAGCTATAAGGAAAAATTTACTTATTTGATATCTGTAAATACTCAAGCACAGTTTGGAGGGGGGTGGGGGTAACGCTATACCCAGTTTCCAGTAGTAGGTAGGTATCTGTCTGTCAAATCACCCAACAATTACATACATATATGACGTACTACATGAGTGAGAGAAACTTTTATGAATCCCATGCTATGAAACAATTCATTCAAAACCTTGTAAACGCTTAAAAGCCGTTTCATATCCGTTCCCATATTTACACTTTATGTTTTTTTATTTATTATGGTTATTACCCATGTACACATGTATGTATGTATGTATCTAGGTTTAGGGTCAATAGCTATTCCATAGGTCTCCAAATCTGTTACATAGGTATGTACGTACTATACACAATTAGGCATTCTTAAGTCACGTGTAAGATGGGAGCTCATAAATTTTTATGTGTTTTCCTTTCTTGCTTACTTATTATTAATGTGACACGTTTTAAATAATTGCATATAGGTAGGAAATTTCTCCTTGAATGACTGGTTCAACAATATTTGAAATTAAAAAAAGGGTTTTGTTTTAGTATGTACATAGACATAAAGTTAGAACCATAATGTTTTACACGAAATAAAGTATTTATTGTTGCAGTTCACTTTCTCCTCCCTTTCTTAATTCTAAAAAGATGTATTTTAAAGAACAAATTCAATTCAATGACAATTAATTCTTTTTTTTTTTAAATGTACATGACTATAATCCACTAATTAACTTTTAAAAATCGAACCTAAAGTGTAAAGCCTATTAAATTGAAGAATACAATAATGGATTTTGATTCATTATCATTTATAAAGTTGTCTGGGCCCCACATTGATAATCTGATAGAGATGACTGTTTCAAAATTTCTGATACCATTTTCACCTCTCTAACACTCATTGTATGTATATAGATGGCTCTGTTTAATACTTCAACACCTAAACATACATAAATTAGAGTAAGAAACCTTAATTTTAGCACAGTTTGCCATAAATGCCAATGGATCAAGATTCTAAGTCTGCAATGGACTATTGAAAAAAATAATATACAGTAAATACCCACTTATAGGACGCATTTTTTTCTTAAGAAGTTGACCTAAAAACCTAGGTGCGTCTTATCCATGGATACTTTTATTATAAGTTTTTCCATCGTTTTTAGGGTAAAATATCCACTGCGTCCTATACGCAGGTATTTTTAATATTTTGATACAAAATGGATGTTACTAAAATATGGGAAGTGGACTTAATTCCCCAAAGAGAATCTCCCTGTAAACTGTTCCTAGCCCAGATTCAGTCAATAGAACGTCTCTGATCCCGGCAAGTATTCTAACAAATGTATAACCCACTTGATCACATCCAGACTTTGCCAATATTCCTCCCAACAAGTACGAAATAAAAAGATGGTCCATGCTGAAGTCATACTGATTATTATTACTCTAAAAGACATGTATTAGGAGGATACATATCATATTAGACAAACTTATATAGCAGGCCGCTTAAGTAGGATAAAACCAGGAGTACCTTATGAGATATACTATGGGCAAAAAATACCAGGAATCAGAAAATCTTTAATTTATCATCAAAATTAATTTAATTCCTCTCAATTAATGTGCCAAAGTTTTTGTCAATTCTTAAAACACTATCAAAATTTTTATTAAGTCAATAATTATAGAACAATAACAGCTGAGTTTAGATATACTATTAAATTTAAAAATCGAATCAGTCAATGTATCTCGATAAAATAACCGCGGATTCTCAAAATTTTAAAAGAATATACAGTTTGGAATATTCATTTACACTTTCAACATTTCTCACAATTGCATTTTAATCATCATCTTTCAGACACTTTAAAAAACGAAAAAATTTGATTTTAGATGTTCACAAAAAGACGTGTATCCCAATAACGAACGAGTATTTTGACGTGTAATTTGGCATAAATGTCTATGACAGTAATGCCAACTTACAAACTAAAATATTTATCCCTATTGGACTCTAAAAAAAATTAAATTCAAATTTCCTGGAAATTTTTGCTCATAGTAGCATATCATACTTCTGTAGCAGGCCGCTTAAGTGGGATGAAATTAGCAATGTTAAATTATAGAATATAATAAAGATTCTTCATCAGATGTTTAGTGTGCATATTATTGCCCAGTCAAAAAAAAAAAAAAGATGGAAAACTGAATATTTTAACACCAAAAATTAAAATTTCCAGAAATGTATTTAAATAAATTCAGAAGGTACTGATTTGTTCTACAAATCCATACATAGCCTAATTCTACGGTATAAAAGAAGGATTTTTTTGCCTGTGTTACTTAGCAGAATTCAACAGTATCTACAATAAAAAAAACCTGCTGAATCTTGCAGTATTCTACTGCGTGTCAGATCAAGCTGTAACTTGTGTGGATATTGGTATCTTACTTTAAATGGAAAAAGTCAAGGGGTTGTTTAAATACAAATAATTAATTTATTTGTAGCTATATATATAAAACTTTTATAAAAACATTCATTTTCCAGGCTAAGAGAAAAAAAGTACATCTGAATGAATTCTCATGTGCATATTTTAAATCTATACTCTTTAAGGTTGATGCAATGTTTTAAAGTGTATTTAAAGCTTAGGCGTATCAAACATGATTAATTAAATTCTAACATATGTAAACATATTGATTATTCATAAGTTGTTGTTGTTGTTTTTTTAGGTAATACTACAAATACCAATTTCGAATTATATTTCAAAGTTTAATTTTGCAGTAATAACTTTTTCTAATTAACGTCCGTTGTTATCCACCATGGAGTTTGGAATGAACCGTATGCACTACGGATGTGCTTCCATTGAAGTTTCTTCGATGATTTAACAAAAAATTCAAATTGTTTGTTAGGAACGACCCTTAACCTTTGACTCTAAATAACTCTACACAAAATAATCCAGGGAGTTTGGATCTGGACTCGAAGGAAGTCATAATGAAACTTTCTCTTTCAATCATTTCTGAAATTTTCGACGAGTATGATTTAGCGTTTCTTTCAATTTTGATGAACACGGACTTTTCTTTTGTTCATACCTAATAATATTTGGTGACAGGATTGAACTGGGTTTTGAGTGTAAGCAAATCAAATTACTGATTGATTGATAAAGTGCTACAAAATTTCATTGCGCATACTATGAAACCTTTTCAAAGTGTTGAACAACCCTGTACAAATGCATAAATTGAGATCAACACAAAATTGTACCTACGAATTTCAAGCCCTATACACGTATGTATGCAGCAAGTTTATTAGAGATATGAATGAAATTTTCTCTCAGGCAAGTAAAGGAAGTGAAGATAGTACTCAAATAAAAAATGTTAATTTCATGGTTGACCTCATAAATTGACCTTCTTTTTTGTCTTCCTTCCTTCTTTTTCTAGTCGTTGCTATATGTGTTTAAAAAAATTAATGATATAACTTTAAAGAAATGATGGTAAATGACTCAAAGAGCAAGATGATGATGTAGGCCTAGGAGAAGAATGATGTGCCGATGTAGGCCGATCAAAGTATGTTTACTTAGTAAGTTTTTTAATTGGATTAATGTGTAGATTTTAATTCATTGAGCTTATCATGCATTTAAATGCATCAATTAAAACAAACATAAAAAAAAGTTATTTACCTCTAGGTATTTCGTCTTAAAAAACAAAACAAAAAAACAGAAGGAGCAACTGAATCGTGATGTTGCTAAATGTACCCCCACTGCTTTGACCCCCGATTTTCCTTCCATTTTTATAAAGGGCTGAAATGATATGGTGTTATGACTCCATGAATCTCTTGGACAATTACTATCACATAGGAAAAAAAAAAGAAAAAGATTCATAAATATGTACATGTAATGATTACAGTTATATCTTCGTTCGGAAGTTTTCATTCTCTTCCTTCCTTCCTTCAAATGTGTACATAAATAAATGTATGTATGTACATTTTTACCTCCTCGGGGAAATTGTTGTAGAAATGTTCGTACATACTTATACTACATACATAGGTACATTATATGGTATGTTATGGAAGCATTGTTGTCGTTTTTTATTCAAATAATCATACATACTATGAAATCAGCATATGATTTTTTTTAATAATGCTATTGACTCATAAACAGCTTAAGATTTAATGCAAACATCCCGAAGAAGAAGAAGAGCATTTGGAATAAATGATCATGATGTTCAATAACATGTGTATATCATTGAATCAACTTTCATTTAATTTATTTTAAGGAGTCATCACTTTGAATAAATACTATAGGATTCTCTTCCACTTTGAGTGTTATTTAAATAGTTTGAGATGTTCAGCGTCAATAATAATAATAATGCTGCAAATATTTGTAGAACCTCATTTTCAAAGGGGACATTGCTAGATGCATACCTAAATGTAGGCATGTTTTTATGCATAAATCCAAACAAACAAACAAAAATAAAATAAAAACCGATTGACTTTTAGAGTACGAGGTTTATACGATATAGACTTATCTATGTACATACCATACATATATTTGACAGTCAGACTTATTTTTTAATGTCAATATATTATAATGTAAGTTGTCTGATCTTTTCTTTGATTACTTCTCACATGTGTGTGTGTGTGTGTGCATTAATGTGTCCCACGTTTTTCAACTAAAATAAAATTGATATGTGCCACTACCCAAGATATTACTTTATCAAATGTCAAAGTAAACACGTGGGTATGTAAAATTTCATTTTAATTATTTTCATTTTGCATTCAGGCGTCTTTTCCTTCATTGTCATACTTTACATTTGAGTTTAAATCAAAATTCCAACATGG
This sequence comes from Lepeophtheirus nordmannii, assembly GCA_963680855.1. Classification (NCBI taxonomy): domain Eukaryota; kingdom Metazoa; phylum Arthropoda; class Copepoda; order Siphonostomatoida; family Caligidae; genus Lepeophtheirus; species Lepeophtheirus nordmannii. Next base: position 18,206,248 of record OY804521.1, on the reverse strand, counting down.
AGGCAAATGGTGCAACCCAGTGTATCTAGATACATACTAAGGCATTAATGGTCCGGTAATTAGTGGACTTTGACGGATAAAGGCTAGATATATTCAAAGGTTTTATAGCTCTTAAGATCGATCTCGACCTGGGGGTAATAGTCACATATTAATGTAACTGTAATCATGAAATTTTCCATAGCATTTGCATTTGTGTGTGTACCATTGTATCACAATACAACGCTAATCAAAGACTCACGGTAGAGCTACAAAAAAAAGTGAAATAGACTGAATTAGTTGGGCCCAAACTTTTGGGCCGACTTCGGTCAATTATGCCCCTAGGTCCCCCCTTAGGTCTGAACAAAGACTGGAAATGGAATATGTATTAAATACACTAGCGAATCATTATTTTTTAATAATCAAAATGAGTATCCTTTTAGGCTTAAATTCAAGTTGAAGTTGGAAAATGGGCCAAAAAAAGCTCAAAAAGTAGGGTTCCATTTCTCAAAAACTATCAGGTCCTCAAAAAAAAAAAAAATTGCAGATTTGAAATCAATGTGCAAAACTGAATAAGTTATATTACACTTATACCCCTTGGGATTTTTGACTGTTGACCAGTTACCCATATTTTATTTCCCTAAAAATCAAGATCCAATTTTTCTAGATAAAACACGAAATCATGAAATTAAAAGTTTTGTTTTTACATAACCATTGACATTAACTAATATTTTTGACCTCGTAGTTCAAGAGATATTTAGATATCGTTTTGTATTAAAAAACTAAAAACTAGTGTACAAACCCAGGTGTAGCCACAGAAGAAGAAATAAGAATAACTTTTGAAATGCAATTTCTCAATATCTTGGCAGATGATTAATTTGTTTTGTTATTGTGATGAAAAAAAATTATGCAGCGGCTAAAGTGGCCGTATTTGCTCTTTTGTGAGGTTATTTGTCCTAGAATCTTACAGATTCACTTTCAAAAAATCGATTGTTCAATCAGTTATCGGTTTTTAACCCCCATGAAATTGCTGTCTGTACAAAAAATTTTGAGATCATTTCGAGCTCATTTACCCTATTTTATATGAGCTAAACTATGTATTATAGCTACATATCATAAAATAACTTGAATAAAGTGCGCATATCTCATGAACTCAACCTAATTCAGGGAACTCAACCTTGGCACACGCTATTTTCCGCTATATAGTAGGATCTCCTTCTCTACTAAAAATCCTCAAACTCCAAGACTCTCGAAAGCTATCAAATCTCGATCTATCAGTTTCAATTTTGGGTTGGAGTCTTGAATGTCTCAAAAGAACAAGGCCTGACCCTGCTACCTACCGCAGCATATTAATCTATTAATTAATTATCTATGGGTTTCTTCACCATAGGAACCACATTTTATAGAGTGTAGTTTGATTGAAATTTCAAACATTTACATATTTGATAAACAAGAGACCTACATATATTGATCAGAATGATGACTCTTCATTCACTCTCCTTACAAGACAAAATAGAAGAAGCGTGACCTCTGACAAACAAGTAATTACATTAATAGTCTTATCTAATGAAATGATCATATTATTATGTTTACCTAATGCTCTCTGTACGTGGGTGGTTCCTATAAAAACACCCAGGCAGTAAGTAAGACTGCTGCTGTGTGATATATGCATGTATGTTATTTGTTCTATGCTATCATGCATACATGGTTCTATTATGGACACAATACATTACTTTTGTCATGCTTGGATTCATTGTCCATAGCAAATCTTCGTTTCTCTCTTGTTTTTCAAAGAGAGTTCATTAATCAGTATCTTTGTATCTTGTATATGTACATACATATATATATATATTGGAATGAATAATAGGTTTATTAATGAATAGTATTTATAAAAGGATGCATTTCATAAAAATATCTATGCATTGTTAGGCCTGAGATGATTCACGACTCCATGGAATCAGTTCTAGGATCCTGAATATATATTTTTTAAGGCAAGACTTTAGAATCGATTCCAATGTGAGAGAAGGAATCGATTCCATGACTATTATTGATGCATTAATGACGACAATGCAATAAACAATGCAAGTAACTTTGTTTACATCAGGGCTTCTCAAACTGAGGAGCATACCCCATACGGGAAGTGAAGAGACGGCCCAGGGGAGATTTTGTAGACAAAATGGATATTGGTTGAAAATGAACTGTGATTCTTCATTTATCCGAAATCGTCTGAGTCCTGTCCCTTGATGCCGTATAAAAAGTCAATTCATGGAACATTCATAAACTGAAGTTTTTTTTTTAATACGTACTAAAACCAGATTTTCTTAGAATTTAAATCGTGAAGAGAAACTCCTTTGATCTCTTTATGAGAAACCAAAGAATTCATTTTCTGCACTCCTTTCAAATATACATTTATACATTTGCGAGTGGGATTATATTACTCTAATTAGAAATAGTTAATTACCATATTTTTATAACAAATGATGAGTTGCAAATTCTCTTACAAAATGAGCTGTTCAAAAAATAAGTCAATGAAGGAAAATGTTTCTTTTTTCCTCATTATCTTTATTATTATTATTAGAAAAAAAAACAATATTAAAAATAAAAAAAATTATTGCCATGTGTTTAAATTAAATTCATAATACATGACTCTTTACAATGACAAAATGACCTTAAAATATGTAGTCTCAATTCAGTTAATTTAATACAAATTATAGTTCATTTTAAGTAAAAAAAACCAAAAAAACCCAAAAAAACCATAATTTTATATTGACACAGAAGGGATAAAAGTGTAGCAAATGAAGAGGCGTATTTGTAGGTATTTGTTTTTTGGCAGTTGAAAGAGTTATTTTTTATAACCATAGAACTAATAATAATTAATGAGTATTAAAGTAGATGTCACTTTATTTCTATTTTCACATTCTGTCTGAATGGATTCCTATCTAATAAGGATATGTTTGTATGTTTTCAAAATCAATTATGGATATATATAGTGGAAAAGAGGATTTATATGTAGACCAAACTCTTCTGTTTTCTCTTCCTTGAGCTATGTTTGATGTATGTATACTCATAATATGGGGGGTTTGATGATACCTATGTATGTATATATGTAATTTATTGCGGAAGTATGAGGTTTCTCATTTTTCATGTCTATTGGAAATCAGGGAGTTAATCTTTGCTTCTTCTTTTCTTGACCTATAAGTGCTCCATGTCAAACTAGGTACGTATGTAAATATCTACCCCTAATAATAGCTATGACTTTCCCTCTAAGCTGGGTTAGTGAGTCAAAACTCACTATTTCATGTCTAGCGCCTATCGAATAGGATAATTACACAGGAATTTTCTCGTAAAACTAAATAAAACACATTAGTATCTATACATAACATATATATAGCACGGGTTCGTTTTTTTCTTTGGCCTAGCATCAGAGTCAACCAGGGGGACAAATGAGGTCCACGAAGTCATTCAAGGCTGATGTTCCCTCTCTTAATCATTATACAGTACTCGATACATTCAAACGGCTGCTGCTGTTTTAGGGCTAATATTAGAGCCTTAACTTTCCTTGTAAATTGTCCTTCAACGAGATTCCAGGAAACCAATATCTAAATTTCGGGATTCTAATAAATTCCAGTATGAGATAATAAATAACAAACACTCTGTGAAATATAAGCCATTTATCACATATTTTAAGGGGAAAATATAAACTGTAAGCTAGTCGTACCCATACACTCGTGAAATATCCAAAAAAAACTCAGCTTATAAGAAGGATAATTGTACAAAGAATCCCCAATATGTAGATATTGGGTTGATAAAAATGGGTATCATATACTATTATTATAGTAGTTAATATTGTAAAGACCCATCCACTTAGGAATAGCAACTTATTATTTAATAAAAATATGAGACATCTCATACTGCTACAGATATAAACAAATATAAAGCAAGCTCCATGTACAAGAATGAAAATGATCTTTTTATAAGTAAATAAAAAAATCATTAGGAATTCGCAATATTTATGTGTTTGGTTCTGCAAAATATTTTGTGGATTCACCTGGTATCAACATATCGAGTGACTCATCAATGATATGTACTCAACTTTTAATTTAATGAAATATGTCATATATTCCAAGATTTACCGGGGGGAGTTTCTCGTTGAGGTAAGCTCCTGAGAAAACGGGATCCTGGGAGAGAAACCTTTATATAATTTATCAACTCAAATTTCTAACAGTAAAAGCAATTAAAGATTTCTTGTTTGTTCATACCTTTGTAACTAAAATTAGAAATGTAATGTCCTTTAATTAGTAGATTCAATGTACATGTTTTCCCCTAAATTAATTAATTTATAACCACGACACAAAACCAAAGTGTTATTTATTCCACATCATGAAAACTTTCTTATATGTTTATAGTATACAAAATATTACTCGTAATTATTCTTCCAGAATAATTGGAATCAATTATTATCATTCATGTTTTCAAATTAATTTCACGGGTTGGGAAATTTATTGGAAGAGTAATCTGTGAGCCCATGTCATGAGTGAAGTGTGCCCAGATAGATGATGCTATGAATTATCTGTACACGTCAAAAACTTTATTCCTTTTTTGTCCATTGGATCCTATCCTAGAATCAGATCTAAATATGTTAATTACGACTCAATTGAATTTGAAGAGTAAGGTCTTTAATAATGACATGGAAGTTCCTCATTCTAAAAGGATTTAAAAATAAGTTGACCGATATTCGATATGCTTCTCATTTAGTCTCAAGAAATATAAATTGTTTTTAAAACGTGGATCTCTTTGTAATGATTGAAGAGGGATAATTTTATTATGGAAACAATGAACGGATATCGAATAGCATTCATGTGAGAAAAGTAGTTTTTTATATTTACAAAATCATCGGCAACCAAAACTGACTATGAGCTCCTTTCTTTTAGATCAATCAAATAACTGGAAGGCTTCTCTTTGATGAGATGAGTTTTTGAAGTGTGAATAAATCAATCCTTTCAGTCCACTCACACTCCAAGGCATTAATACTTGAAATGCATTCTACCTATCTCATTTTTCTTCCAAACCAAAATTACATAATTACTCATGAAACAATGATTCTCTTCACATATTTATATTCAAGTACATACAACATACCATCAAATACTGTTGCAACGAAAGATGCAACACAAGATCGTCATGAGGTGAAAATGGCGCACATAACTTATTTAGAAAGAAGTTGTTGCACTGGACAAACATAAATAATATATAAATATGTAAAGAGTGAAACCATTGGATGATAGGAAACCAACGTCGTGTATCTATACATAGATATATAAAAACGACAGCAACAATAAAAGAAACTAACTTCTTCTTCTTCGTCTTTTGATTAATCTTTTTGAGCAACGAAGCATAAAGTAGGCTAACCGTTGTCGTTGCTACTTCCCTCTACATAAATCTACATAATAATAAGTACCATGTTTATATTTGTACATACATAGGTATGTAAGTATTTACATCGTGGCTATGGACTGTGTCTTAATTTGCAGTGCATTTGATAACATGATATAATCCAAAGGAAGAGGGAATGGAAGAGAGTTTAGAGGGGAGCTCCGTTAGTTTTTCCATGGTTTTTACATTTCATGTACAAACATATGTACATATATATATATATATATATATATATATATATATGCTATGGTTTTTGATTAATGGTCTAGTAAATATGTATTCCTAAGGTATACCTAATTAGAGATCGGAAGTGAGTTCGACCCGAGCTCTCTCAAAGATCCCTTTTGGACGGGATCCCTTCATTATACATATACAAATTTAAATATGTACTATTTTTTATTGGCAACAATGTCATGAAAATCAATATGTGATGTAGTGCTAATGTTATTGTCTAATTGAGTGCATATTTGTATTTGGTTAATCGATGCAGCACATCTGTGGGAATATTTCTTTTTAAATACACTCTTGACATTAAAAAAAATTGCTAAAAAATCACATTACAATCATATATGTATATGTATGTGGCGCTATTCTGAATAAACTTGATATTTAAACCATTCAATCGTTTAAATTAACTAATCTTTTGTGTAAAATGACAGATCTTTGATTTTAAATCAAAGTACAACGTACAATAATATCTTAAAAATAAAAGCAATAAACATTGTCAAATTTTATGGCTTAAAACATCTCAAATAGTGGTTGTACATACTTGGTCCGAGACCAATAATAACTCTGATAATAACTGTAACCTAAAAATATATATTGCTATCACAATAAAACTTCATATGGCTTTATCAAAACCATATTTGCCTAATTGAAACACAATTGACGTTATTAACTGAGAGCAATGAAGACTGAATCTCAGGCCTGGTCCAGAGATTGGCTTTGATCGATCCAAACAATATATATATATGTATATATACTATATATATATATATATATATCAAAACGGACTGCAACACTAATAATAATATCTTTTTTAGAAGAGTATGTGATGCATCATTAAAACAACAATCACATTCAACTCGTTATTTGATAATAATTGTTAACAATCTATCTAACTTTGGATTTCCTTCGTGAGACAAACGAAGCATGCATCGCGTTGTTAAAGTTTTACTTTTTTTTTTTTTTTTTCTAAAGCCACAAATACTCTTATAAACGTTTTTAGAACATGGAGCAAGGCCCTTTTAATTATAATTAAAGAAGAGTCCACTCCTACAGACTTAACTTACTTTAGACTAATAATAAAAAAACACATTTTTTCCCTACATAGCTACATATAAAACATAATGAAGACAACATAAAGGAAAGAAAGAAAAACCTGTGTGGGAAAACATTTTGAAAAAAAAAAAAAAATGATTCACAGTATGTTGTTGTTGCTCTTGAATAGATGGATACACTGATAGGGAACTACTTTAAATATCTGGTCCATCTGGTTCTGTTAAACTAGGAAAATAATGAAATTGTCTCATAAGTGACTTTTTTTTAAAAAAATATTGATTTGAGTCACCATCTGTTGTGAGCTCCTATCTTGTTCAAAATAACTGTCCTTTAATTGCTACTTCTATGAGTTAAAAAAAAAAGAGAAATAAATATTTCTTCAAATTGCCTCTTCATTTTTTATTTTGGAATATGGCTTGGATAATTAATTATATATCATCGTAAATTTACCTTTTTTAGCGAATTTCACAACCTCTTGGATTGAACTCTAGTACAATCAGGAGCCCATCTTACCAGAGACTTGAGCCATTGGGGACCTTACTTGGTTTGAAGAACAGGATCTATGTAAATATTAGTACAGATTTACCAAATTAAAAAAAAAATTTCATTTATAATCCTAATCAACAACTAATTATGTGGTTATCGAGATGGGTCTTGGGTCTTTTTCTTTTTCCTCTCATGTTCAGTTTTGTTTGAGTCTGGGGTAAAATGCTCTTGACCAGGGGTCATAAGCCGGTCTTATTTTGTGGCCCATATTTCTCCAGGGTCATTTTGCAACCACTCATATTTATCTTCCTTTAAGCCAAGACAATTTACAGTAGAGAAACACTTGTTTTTACCTCCCCCCCCCCCCCATACCAAAAGAAAATTAAAAAAATACCAACTAACGTTGTAATCAAGACCTCTTTAAGAGCAAGACTTTGAAAGATCATTTGCTTTAATGAAAGTTTTAATCTAGGTACAAGGTTTATTTATTTGAACTTGGTGTCGAACGAGATCCCAACTACAAAAAACAACAACACATATTTACGTACTACGTGTATTTTTTTTAAGGAAAATTGATGAGAGATCCATCATTTACCACCATTAACATATGGTAATAAATTGATGGTCAGTCCTTTGATCCTGGGGTGGATGCATCTGACATATTAAACCAGGAAATGAAATAGTTTATAGTCTTGCACATGTGCATGTTCATTAAAAGATAAACTAAATGTATGTATGTATTTATAAGATATCTAGGGCAAAAAACGAAGAGTAATTATTTCCATTCTTTGGAAATCTACTTATGTATAATGTGCCTACAATATGTAACATATATTTATACAGAAGGAAATAAGCCTATAAAATTGTTAAGAGAAATTTACTTAATTTGTAAATCATGACTCTTACAAAAATAAATCTCACAAAAAAAAAAAAAAAACTCAATACAAATCAGTAATTGTATCAAATAAATAATGGAATTGTATGTCGTCGACTATACAACTAAATAAACACATACAAAATAATTATTATTATTATTGTCAAATGAATTTTTGATTTTGATTACTTACAGAACGAACAAACTCCATATACATGTACGAGGCTCGAATCAAAATCAAAGTGAAATGTAATTATTTCCTTACTCTTTAATTAAAACTTATGATTTTTTTAGATTAAATTATACAAACTTTTTCTAGGCAATTTTCTCTTCAATGATGGCAAAAACTGATTCATAACCTTGCACAGAGCAGAGCTACAAAACATCAAAGAAACGTTATTGCAACTCCTCCAAGAAAAGTTAAAAAGGAGTGCATGATACTGCTGCTCTCAACTTTTCCTTACTCGGTAAGACAGACAAGGAGATGAAGGATGCTATTGAGGCTATGACAGATGACTCAAGGTAGCGCTACCAACATAACCGGTGACAAGCCATCAAGAGTGATATTCTGGATAAATTATAGAAAATTTAAAAACAAATTTGTCAAATCAATAATATAAAAATTATTAATTCATTTGACTTTGATTTCACCTCGTAATTGTGGGTTTATAATAGCCTTTCTATGACCGTGTTCTATCCAGGGACTTAGCACCTACTTCTTTATCCTTAACCCAAAAGAATTCGTCCATCTATACGTATGTGTAAATTTTCATTCAATGCCGATCAAAAATCCACTAGAAATCAAAGACTCACGTATTATAGCATCTTAAAAACTAATGCAATAGCCTGAATGTAGTAGCTTGTAGAAGAATTTCGGCTGATTTGCAATCCTTATTCTGCGCGCTACCACTTTTGTAGTAGCTTTACCGTGAGTCCTTGATTTCAAGCGATTTTTTGCTCGAAATTGTATGAAAACTTACACATTAAGATGAACGATTTCTTTTTATGTAAGGATTCTGCGCTTGACATCTTGTATACAAATCATTTGTGGGTCTCAGCTCTTGAATGCATTCCTTATTAATCTACTTTATGTAATATTCAAGGAGTTATTTCAGCACAAAGGATTCGGCTGATTTTTGACCCTACTCCCCTAAAAATGAGTCTCCTTCTAAATTGAAGTTGAAGTTCGAAAATGGGCCAAATTAGCTCAAAAAGTAGGGTCCGATTTCTCCAAAAATCGTCGGACTCTTGAAAAAAAAAATTACAGATTTGAAATGAATGTGCAAAACGGAATAACTTTTATTAAACTTTTACCCTTTAGGAATTTTGACTGTTAACCAGTGTAATTTGGAATTTGTGCGGAATCAAGCTTAATCTAAAGCCACCCATGATCGGCTCACCTAATTCCCGCTAGATCTCTAGAGTATTGAGGAGTAGTATTTGAATGTAGATTATTATTATTATTACTATAAATAATCGATGTAAGTACATATGTAATGTAAATCCAAGACATAATTCAATCATGTGATCAATCAATTATATAATTATCTATATATACATAAATATACTATTCTCACTTTTCTTTATCATTACTATGTGTAGTGAATTTAAAGCTATGGCTTTGAATCCATGCCAAAACAGTAATAATGATACGAAGAAAATCTAGAGCAAGCACTCTTTCCCCTTTCCCTATCAATGACGACTTTTTCAATGTATATACACACATACATACATACATAGGCACATATGAAGGGCCCAAATCAAAAGTGATATTGTTATTTTTATTTCACTTTCACTATTGGTTCTCACTATTGAACGTACATACATATTTGCCAGAACATTGCAATAACATGTATGTACATGTATACATATAATAATAGTGCACACATAATAGAAATAAAATGATAAATAAAATTTGTCACCCTCAAGGCATATATTTTGAAAGAATAAAATTAATTTAATATATTGTATGTACATACATATATGTATATATATATATATATATATATATATATGTATGTATGTACATACAAATTATGTTAGAAAGAAAGAAAAAAAGAAAGAAAGAATGAAAAATCCATCTTTTTCTTCAACTTTTCTTTTGTATTTTGCAATTTAGAGCATTCTTGTTGTTGTTGTTATTATTATTTTCATCCTGCCTCTAAATAAGAGGGTAAAAACGTTTTATGTATCTACCTATAGTATACATAGGTAATACGGAAGTCGAGGATGAGTCTCCAATATCTATTTTCTCTTTAGAAATATCTATAGAATGGAATGATTATAAAACAATTTATTACATAGATATTAGTCGATACGTAGATACTCCTGTCATGAGCCCCTATCTGATGGAAAAAACAATGGAATAATTTTCTATGCAAAAGCTTTTAGCTCCTATTTACATGTAGCATTCACCTATGTACTAATAATCTGCCTTCTTTTTCGGAGATACCAAACAAAAATAGCTGTAATATTTATTAGAAAGTGTGGCACACGTATTCATTTAGATTCATCAACTTTAGATGGATTCATTGGAAGTGTTGTCTTTTAAATCACCTCAAATGGCACCAAAACCTGAGAATAATTGAGAGCAAGACGTTATCAATACTTTGGGGGATCATTATTTAGACGAAACTGAGACTTTAAGGGATATAGACCCAAATAAAGTTCTTAATCTAGTTGTTTTGGTTTTGACATTGATGAGATTAAAAATAAGACAAGAGCAATACTTTGAGATGTCGAGACGAAGAAATTCAAAAATTGTTCTTCAGACCAAAACCAATATCATGAATTACATCATTATTTACTCATCTTATCCATTTGATTATATCCAGAGTAACGCCTCAGATTGTGTGGTGTATGTTCGTCATTCACGAATAATTCTTTTTTTTAGATCACAACCCTTCTTATAAAAAGGGAAGACTCAAAATCAGATGACGGTGAGCCAATTCCTTTCCACTCTGAGACCATTCTTCAATAATTAACTAGATTAGGGACTTATTCCCAGCTGATCAAGAGTTAATTCAAGTTCATCCAGTTCACGTTCAGAGCGCAGACACATCGAGTGCTGACAAAAGAATAACTTGTAAATATTAAGTTTAGTGGGATCATATCGTCGTGAATTCAAGATATGACTCTGATTCATTGATTTTTTAAAGTTTTTATAATGACTCTTTCGATTTAAACATTCATTTATGTACACGAACTTCATCATTCTTTTCCCTAATTATTACATTGGTACTATTTACTTCAAAGTATTTTAAAAGGCTTTATAATTATATGATCATCGGACAGGGTTTTTATATACATATAAATACAAAATATATTTGAACTAAACAGATTTCATTTGAACTAAGGAACAAAATGTTTATTAAAGTGTAGTATGTTCTAATTAAGAAATAGAATGACGTCAGTAGGAACCCTACCGACTCCACTACTTGATACCTACCTATTTATGATAGTCATCACTTTTCTAGTTTCTGTAATGAATTTGCTGAAGAATTAAACAATTGTATTTTGCAGGGTCACCTTCTAAAAATATGCAAAACTCATAAAAAAGATATTTCTTTATATGTCACAGATATTTGTTTTTGTTTATGGTTCATGTGACATCATATTTAGTTAATAGACCATGAGAGTTCCACCTATTTCAATTGCTTTTGATTGCAAACTAGCAGTGTCATCTTATTAAAAAATCAAATAATTATTTATTAATATATTTATTATGATGTTTAAACTGTGTTAGTTGTAGAAATATGAATATATAATATTTAAAATGAAATAGCGTGGTCCATTGTCAAATAAACCTTTCAAATAATTCCATAGATTACAACCAAGACATTCAAAATCCAAATATAAATAAATCATCGATTCTCACGAAAAGTTAGCTCATATCCATGTATGTATTTCATCTAGAAAACATCTTAAACTCAAAAGTATATGCATATGCACTTGTTCTTAGTAGAAAAGATTTTCATTACGTCACAGATTGCATACTAAGCCAAAGGTATGTTGGGAACATATATTTGAACAGACTTTAAATAGCATTTAATTTCGGACATTTAACTTCAAAATCAATTAATTACTTCCAGTCTTTCCGGAAACACCAGCAAAGTCATGGGCCTATCCCTGTAACTACATACATAGTTAATACACTTTCAATCTGTCTGTAAGGGACTTTTTGAGAGAATAATCACTGATCCTCATCATTTTTTTTATTTTTGCCGATATAGATATTTAAAATATCATTAAAATGAACTCAATTGACTTTTTTAATGTCATTAAAACTTGTCTAAAATTGTCTTTTTTTGAAAAAACGTCATCAAATTCTCAAAAGCAAAGACATTATTGAATTTAAAAAAATCGGTTGATTAATTGGTTATCGGAGTTTTCTTTGTTATTTTTTTTTAAATTGGTATTGAAATCAAATATATATATATATATATAGACTAAAATAGACAAAATTATAGAAACTTCATTAAATGGCTTTAAAAATGAAAAAAAAGAAGAAAATAAGGAAAAGAAGACTTGCACACCTGTATAATGGATGTAAAATAGAAACAACTGTATTTAAATAAGATAAAATTTATCCCTGGGTGGTAAAAAATCCTCATTCTTGAAACATTTTTGGGTAACATAGCAAAAAATTGAATTATATTATTAATTTACATATGACGTAAATTATAATTTGATTAGTTCATTCCATTAATTAACATCTAGAATATTCTGATATATATATATATATATATATATTAAATTGATCAATAGTAACGTTTAAGATGATTATTTTTTTTATTTTCAAAAAAAGAGCGATTTATAACTTTGATCTTTTTCTGTCAATATTAAAAAACTAATGTCATGAATTAATAAATTAGTCACCCCTAGAAAAAGAGTATCACAGTTGATCACCCTAGTAGTATCAGAGATTGCTTCAATCCAGAGAATCTAAATTTAACATTAATTACAATCAAAAGCTGGAATTGAGTGTACAAAAGTTATTAATTCAATAAACTTTTTATCAAAAACATTTCATGAAATTTTAAACATGATAATGAAAACGGAGTGAGAGTTACGAGAGAAGTTTAAATCTATTACTTCTTGATTCAACCCAGGAGAACATGTTTCTAAGCAGCCATCACTGCTCTGTTTTTGTGAGTAAACAACGAGTATGTAATTCCAAATAATCAATTTGAATACACTGCTTAATTACAAGGTTAATAAATGCACTTAGGCCCATGAGTTACACAACCTAACTTTATGTACTATTATATTTATAGGTGAGTATATGCGTGTACTTTAGGGCAAGTTACCCATATTTTTCAAGTAACATTATAACTTAGCATGGGTGGAATTTATGAGGGGGGGGGGAGGGGAAACTCCTCATAAACTCTGTGGTTTCTATATATGATTGTAATAATAATTGATTCATTAGAAACTCTCAATGTTGATGAGGTGAAGTTTTCATAAAATTCAATTTTCATAAAAAAAATGTCAAATCTGAGGATCATGACATTTAGAATTAAATGAATTGTTTTAAGTATATGTATAAATATAAGTAGATATGCATTATTGTTTGTTTGATCCTTGAAGAAAAGGAATTTGGAGTTTATTCTTATAAGTACATATTTTGTGGAGGGAGGGAAGTGAACTTACGGAAAAGGGTTCAACTCTTTTCGTCAAAGAGAGAGAGAGAGAGAAGCTCTCCGTCCTTTCCATGCCACCATTAGATTAGACAACACTCTAAATACAACTATCACATGTTAATATGATGATGGAACAACAAAATCATGCAGAACGGCTCTTGTCAAAGCAAATACGTAATTCTTATATGTATATATGTACCATACATAACTACAACCCCGCGTGCGCTAAAATGGAGGAGACAGAATAAGGAACTGTTGTATGAACGTAAAAGTCATGTTGCCGTAAAAATTTTCATTGATGAAGAAGAAATTTCATTCCAAAATTGAATCTTGAATCAGTAACACGGGAGCCTTTGATAGTATTCAAACATACAAATCCTTTTTATTCAGAAAGAGAGAGAGAAAAGAGAGATAAAAAAGAATATCATTAGAGCCAAAGTGTTAAGTGATTGGATTTTTTTTTGACGAAAATTCTACAAGTGTGATTATTATTATCAATATTATTTTCATATAGATACACAAATAGTATAATTTTTGGATTTAAATACATATATACACACATATATATAAATTACAACACGATTATAGGTGAGTTAATTGAGTTTAAATGGTTTTTCCTGAGGTTGAAAATTGAGCAAATATGTATGTACGCTATGTATATCGTAGAATGGTATCTATCTACTATTCCATTTCATGATGATACATAGGTATGTACAAGTATATAAGTATAATCATACAAAAAACTCCTACGTAACTTTCAAAATTGCATTCCAACTTTTTTTTTTTTTTTTTTTTGCACCGACCAACAGTCACGTTTCAAGCTGTCCAGAGTTAAAAAAAAATCATTATGATTGTACATACATAGAACTATTTGAAAAAGGAAAGAATAGCATTTGTATATTTTTTAGGGGGGGGGGGGGTTGTTTTATTGGGGCTTTCTATGTAATCTATGAATACATTGTAAATAAACCCTCACAAGTGTTTTTTGAATCATCAAGATAATAAGGAATAATAAAACATATGTAATTCACTAAACCTCCAAAATATATTGAATATTTTTGTAAACTTATGTAAATAATTTGTGTGTTTTTTTTCTAGTTTATTTTAGCAATGATTTCTATATTTGTATCACTCTAAATTATACAGCATTTAGATTTAGTAGCATCTTCCACACTTATTATTGATAGTATATTTACCTGACACTATGACAAGGCAATTTAACTTGTTTTTGTGTCGTTATTTTCCTGATTGCTAATCAAGAAAATATGTACCATTGCATTTCAATAAAGCAAAAAGGCATTCTCATTGATGACCTTGTTGCCTGTCTTAAATTTCATGCATAAATCAATATTATCTCATTAACAAGATACCTAATTTGCATTTAATTTCAGGGATGAATCCTCTTGCAGTAGCATCCTTGTTCCCCCCATCACCAACGTCTTTCTCATATCTGACACTCCTTCTCTTCCTCTCACCTCTTCATGCTCAAGAGGATCTCACAACACTTCCTCCAACCCCCACTGTCTCGGATTTATTGAGCGAGGAGGCTCCAACAGAGTCTGTTCAGAAATTATTTGAATGTGACTCAGAGAATATATCCTTTGAAATGGTGACCGGCTTTGTTTACACTGCTCCTCAGGACATGTTGGACTCACAGCCTGGGACTCTTATGCTCACAGAATGTATAGAAACCTGTGCCAAGAACTCTTCTTGCCGATCCATCAATTATGAGACGGGTCTCTGTGTCATATTCTCTTCCAGTGCGAACGGGGATGGAGGTGAGTCTCTCTTGAGGGATTGAAGTTTCTTTGTTTTGTAACACATCCCTTTTTCAGGTCAATTAACTCCAAGTCAATTCCCCGTCTTTACGATCTATGTTCAAAAGACATGCTTGAAACATGCGGCAAAGTGTGAGAATGCCTGGTCTTTTGAGCGAGTCATGAATCATGAACTGACAGGATTCGAGTCTGAAAAGAGTGTCGAAGCAGAGGACCGTGAGGACTGCATGGACCATTGTTTGAGTGAGACGGAATTTGAGTGCAGGTGAGGAATGTCATGGGTTCATTAGGTTTCAGGAAGCAAATTCTTTCTTTTTCACTTCAGACATTACTTTTATTTTGTTGTTATTATGAGTAAATACATACAAAGTCCAAACGTGCAATGATTTAAAAGATCAGGTTAGTTAGACACAAATGTGTACTAACAATAATAATAATAAAACCAGAAATTTTCATGATTAATTAGCTATGAATAATTGCTCATGTAACATCATCTTGACAGGAAAAAAAATAAAAAAAAAGTATTTATTTTTGAATCCTTTTGTTAAAGGTAAAGGTTTAGTTGTTATTTGTTTCTTGTTTTAAATATGAATGAAAGACAAAATGTGAACCTTTGTACTTGAAATGTTTATTTGCTGCTAAGGCATCAATTTGTAAAGGATTGTAATGTGACTCAATGATTATTTTTTGTGTCTACCTATTGGCTCAATATTGCAAGGTCATAGACTCGCAATTTTATATACTTGTCGTCAAATCCGTTATGTACACATTGGTCCCCCTTTTAAACAGGAAATCTTTGCCCTCATTTCCAAAACATACAAAAGATATTTATTTATTTATTTATTATTTCATTCCAACACCCAGTGTTAGTTAGTTATGTAATTATACATAAATATGTACATTAGACTGAATCTACCCCTAGTTGATATACATATTTACTTTCATTGGTAGAATTTTTCTTAGACTACTGTTCTTTGAGGAAGATTTTTTGTTTCTTCCGTGTTTCTTGTACCGTGGAAAAAGTTTTAGAGCAACGGTACTCTTCTTCTTCTCCTCTCTGTATGTACGTACATACATCTGTAGTTGTATATCATAGCAATAATAATAATAATAATAATGACAAACCATAATAATTTCTTTAGTAAATACCTACGTATGTAAGTACATAGTGAATAAATTGTTATGGTGAAGGCGTTAATAAAGACTGACAAATGGTCATTTTACTCCCTCTTTAGAGACAAGACTCTGCTACCTACCTCATGCAATATGGGAGATTGATGAGGAGGGTTGTCATTAATTACTTGGAGTACAAACATAGTATGTACATATTATATTTTTTATTTCGGTATGTGGTTAGTTGTTTTTGTTATTTGTAGCAAAAACATATTTTAAAAAAATATGGCAATGTGGTCAAATAGAGGGGGGGGGGAGCAACAGTTTGTTGTCTATATATATATATATATATATATAATACATATGCTATAATGTTTAAAATATCTAATAACGAAACATAATACAATTAAAATGTTTGACATTTGAATAGACAAGAATGTGGAATGGATTTTTATTTAATTCTTTTTTTAAATTTTTGAGTAAATGAACGAACGAAGTATCTCATTTCTTGAGGAGTACATACATACAATGATGGATTATGATTTAACTTATTTAATTGGTGCTTAAATAACCAAATAGTATAACCCTAACGTACATAGTTAATAAAAGGAATGGCAAGTTCAAAAATTTATTTGTCTTATAAAATCCAAACAAGAAACATCATATTATTAATAAATAAATGATAGGGCCCACATACCTGGCCCTTCCCCCCCCCCTCTTGTGTAAAACTACAGTCAGGCCCTTACTGAAGTTATCCATGTGCATATGTATAGACATAAAATGTCTTCTCAAATTGATAGACCTGCAAGTGATCTTTTGGAACTAATTTCACTTCAAAACTATGGCAAAGGAATCAGAGCTGATTGTAGTCATTTGGCTTCCTGGTATTTATTCATTCATGTCTGTCTGTCATTCATGATATATAATGATCATCTAGACAATTTGTTCTAAGTTTGTTCTCTGGGTCAAATTTAGTTTAGAATTTAGAGGAAGCTTAGCATGTTTGTAATCATAGACATTGCATAATAATATCAACAAACGCATGTGTAAAGATAACTCCTTCCCCATTTTCTATCTAAATAATGAAATAATAGTAATGTTCAGACATAAATGCAATGGAATGATTGAAAATTACTTTTATGAAACAAGCTCTGAGTTTACAGAGTAGCAGGACTTTTCTTACAGGAGTGTTGCTCCTAGACCTAAGTATTATTATGCACGTTTCAAGCAGATAACTTTAATTAGTATACATATATTTATGTATAACAACTGCATGAAGTGAATAATGTGCTTGACAAGGTATGAATGAGACTCTCCTTTAATTGCGGAGGATAATTGATTAGTATGCCTCAATCCGTTTTAGTTGTATGTCCTATCAAAAAATGCAGAAAACGTACATATGAAGTACATATATATATATATATATATATATATATATATATATATATGCCTATAAAATTAAATATGCAAGTGCCTTCAAAACTAATACTCATTGCTATACATATAGATAATTTAATCCTCTTAAGTTGATGTTTTGTTTTTTTAACACGCCATAATATCATGATCAGATTTGATGGATGACTTTGAATTTAAATCCTGACACTTTAGATGAGTATATTAAGTAAATACAAACAACAAGAACATTTTGTGTACATACATCATTAGCTTAAAGGGTAAATAGAATTTCTCTATGTTGCACATAGCATATATAAGTATAAAAATATCATTTCATAAACTACAGATATGCTTAACTGAGTTTAACGTAATCAGGGGATTTCCTAGTGCACGAATGGAGAACGATATCTCATATATTATGTATAATATATATATATATATATATATATATATATATATATATAATGTTGCTAGAAACGACGAAAGTAATAATAAATAAATAACATATGGTATTTTGATCATTTCTCTTCTTTTCTTCACACTCTGTTTCTTGTAATTTATGTGAACGAAAAAAGAAAAAAAAAGAAAAAAAAAAAACGTAACAAAGGTTGCTGTTGTTGTCGTTTCCAAAGGGGGTGGTTGTGACTGAAGGAAGAGAAATTTTTTAGAGTGTCAAGAACTTCCGTGGCTAATTCACTCAAAGCTTCAGAGTATTTCCTCTCTCTTTCTCTATCTCCCCCTTATGTACCGTAGTGTATTGATTTACATATACATAGATACACACACAAGGAGCCATTCCATTCCCAGGGCCTTTTGTGAAGGGGGTTGCATACCCTACACATAAATGAATATGAATATGCAGAAAATTAATCTATATATTTATAGATAATGATAATAATAATAATAATTATGAATCAAGAGGAGAAAATTATGTCATTCTACTTGAAAGTAATGTTCATATAAAAACACACGTGACACTTTAATATGTGTGTTGTTTGAACACGTCTCCTTGTCATTGATCCTTGCTAATGATCCTTCTCAATTTCCCCTTTAACTGCTCTTGACCCATTTCTCCTCTGTAATTTGTTGTAGGTACGTGCCCACAAACATATTAGATTTATTGACTGTATAAATACCTCTGATAGTAAGTATGCTATAATCTTATAATTTAGGATGACGGGTACTCGATCAAAATGGAAAATCCCCCTTAAATATAATGACTCAATTCCTCATTCCATTTGGAGAAAATGAAATTTGATTTTCACACACGGAATGAATAATGGGAACTTTTTGTCTTTTATATTTCATGTCTATAAGTGTATACATGTCATTATAATATCACGTATATATATATATATATATATACATATATATTTACTATGCTGTTCTCCACCCATTTCCCCCTTTTTTTCAAGAGTCATGAGTGTACGGAATTTCTTTTTGCTTTAATTGACAAAACATTAATTTGCAAAGTTTATCTGGATGATGATTCATTTATTTATTTATTTGTATATTCCTTCATTCTTTCTTCTTAGATCTGCCAATTACAAGGCTTCGAGCAAGGCTTGTGCTCTCTCTTCCCGTGATCGACATGCTCAGGCCGGTTTCCCTGGCTTCAATACTGCAGAAGGAACCGACTATTTAGAAATCAACTGTGTCTCAGATCCTAACAAACTCTGTGTCTACGATCAAACAAAAGGGAAAATACTCAAGACAG
Source organism: Lepeophtheirus nordmannii (assembly GCA_963680855.1). Classification (NCBI taxonomy): domain Eukaryota; kingdom Metazoa; phylum Arthropoda; class Copepoda; order Siphonostomatoida; family Caligidae; genus Lepeophtheirus; species Lepeophtheirus nordmannii. The sequence goes on along the minus strand of OY804521.1, from coordinate 18,186,553 downwards.
TAGACTCTGTGTATCAAGCCATTGCTTCACAGGAAGACTGTCAAGATCTTTGTAACAATGCTCCATTCCGTTGTCATTCCTTTGATTTCAATGACACTGGGGATAATGTCTGTCGACTCTCACATCACAGTGCCTACACTCTCACTCAAATTGAAGAGCCTTATTTGGCCATTGAGGAAGCCACGACCTACGAATTAAATGCTTGCTATGACGTAAGTATAAATTGTCACGCATCAGACATGACAGCAACGGTCATCACCTCCACTGTTTTCAACGGTAAAGTCTACGCCAAGGGAAGTCCCTCCACTTGTGTAGAAGATATTAAGGGAAGTATGAATTTCACTATCACGATGGCTTACAATGATCTGGAGTGCGGAGTCGTCAAAGAAGGACCTGGAGCATACTCCAATGAAGTCATTATTCAACATCATGATCGTATTGTTACAAGCTCTGATTTGGGACTAAGTCTGAGCTGTCAGTATGACTTAACAAATAAATCCGTGGCTAATGCTGTTGACATGACCATCACAGGGGAAATTTCACCTGCACTATACGAAGAAGCTGTTGTGGAGAGTCCAAATGTTATTATGAGGGTAAGGGTCAGCTAATATTCATTTTCTCTTCATACTTTGATTTTTTTTTTTTAAATAACAGGTTGCAGATCAAACGGGTCAAAATACAAAAACCGCTGTGGTTGGAGATCCTCTTTCTCTTATCTTCGAAGTCATTGATCCTGAGTCCCCCTATGAGATCTTTATTCGTGATTTAGTTGCTCTTGATGGGGCTACTACCAACGAACTTGAGCTGATTGATTCACGAGGATGCCCCGTTGATACGTCCATTATGTCAGAAGTACGGCAATCAGATTTAGGTGAAAAGACATTGGTCAGTTTATTTGATGCTTTCCGATTTCCAACAAGTGACATGGTTCAATTCAGAGCAATGGTAACTCCATGTATTCCAATTTGCCCACCCGTTCAATGTGATATCATTGATTATACCGGCCAATCATTGACTGTTGATTCCTTTGGAAAGAGAAGAAGGCGTAGAGATATTTCTTTGAATGACAATCCCCTGGTTTCTCAAAGAGTAAAGAGATCTGTAGATCCAACAGAAGTTCTCGTTGTTGAGAGTTTAAGGTAAGGAAGATTTTTTCTTTTCCTCTTCTTTTCCTTTTCTTTTCTTATTAATCGTTCTTCATTGTAGAATTGTGGATCGTTATGGGAAATCCTCTAAGAAACCTGGGTCCAGGAACAGTAATAAACATAGCAGCACTTCAAAAGACAAAAATGATCTCCGATTCATTGAAGATGGATTCTTTCCATCTGAAGAGATCTCCACTGCCTCTACTTCTTCATGCTTTGAAGAGGCTAGCCTCATTGCAGGTGCCATTATATTCATAATCGTTCAATTGTGTCTTCTCCTTCTCTGGAGCTTCCTTTGGAAGAGGAAAAGAGCTCTCCTTGCAAAAGAAGTCTTGGTTCCTAGCTTTGGAGGATCTGAGAGTGGATTTACAGCTTCTTCAGATAGTCTAAGCTATCTCTATGAATCAAGAATCCCACATGTTAGAAGAAATCATTAAATTCAAAAGGTGAATCAAGTGAAAAGCTTGGTGCTAAATTTCCTGAATTTGATTCTCAAAAACAAAACAAAACAAAACATAAAACCTTTTCTTCGAGAAAGAAATGCTAAAATACAATTTAAAAATCAAATTCAGTAACTAAAAAAAAGTAATTAAAAATAGTGGCATTCCAAGACATTTGCTTTTATTAAAAAAAAAAGAAAAAAAAGAAAGAAAGAGCACCTCATAGCTGAAAGCTTTAATAAATAATTTTGTACTGTAAATTTATTTGTTCTTCGATCTCTTCTTACAAAAAGGGGGGTGGACCTCCGAATCAAAAAATTTCTCCATTTTTTTTTTTTTTTTTTGTTATACATACTTTGTAGGTATGTATACACATCATTGGCATCCGGTTGTAGTCCATTGCTGCCACATCGCATTTCCCTTATAGTATTAGTATTTTTTTATTAATTTTTTTGTATTTTTATAGTATTGTTCAACATTAGATTTGATTTTTTTTTTTTTTTTTTTATTGGTGTTGGTTACATTTTGATATACTTCCATATGTATTATTATTATGTATATGTATCTAGTTATATATTATTATTTGTAGAACTCAGTTAGTATTTTCCCCTACCTACTACATATATAGAAAACTATAAATAAATATCATTTTATACTATCTACAATAGTTTTTCTTACTTTGACTCATTATGACAACATATTTGTCATGCTACATACATACATACATACATATGCACATAGTCATTTAAATCTTAGATATAAAAGAGACATTTAACAGCAGACATTTTCTACGTGGGTGTATTTCATTATTTATTTATTTATTGTACTCAAAATCATTTCAATACATATTATACATTTTTAACCTTTAGTCTTAGAACTACGTCTAAGTCTGCGGTTGGTTGATCCCAACATTGTCGCTTAGGTGTAAAAAAAAAAAAGAAGATCAGTCTGTTATATGTAGTTAAGAGCTCAACAGCTTCCTATACATTTCTGTATCAGAATGACAAAATCCCCGGGGATAAAAATCTGACTAAATACAAGGGTTTTATGTGTACTGTAGATTAGATTTATTCAAATAAAAGAGATATGAGGGTTCTAGGCATTCGAAAGGGTGCCATTTGGGAAAAGTAAAAACTTGTATAATCGTAAGAATTTGTCCTCCAAAAGATTAACTTTTTTTAAAAAACAAAACAAAGGGTAAACAAAGGGATTTGTAATTTTTTTCATGTAGGTTATGAAGAGAAGAGATTGCTCTGAAAATGTTTATATTTTTAGAAGTGTTTTGGAAGTTTTGCATGATGGTATTTGGTGCCTAAAAGTGGTCGGTTGGGAACTCTAGACAAATAAATTTATATTAAAGTTCGTATTTGGCCAAGTGACAACTTTTGAGATGCTTAAATTTGTGACATTTTGTTCATTGATGGCCATAAATACCTCCCCCCCCCCCTAACATACCTCTTGTCGACATTTGCTATCATTTAAATCCTTTTGATGGTTTTTCCTTATTTGGAATAATCTTGATGCGAGCCTTAGTTGTACATAACATGTACTTGGTACGATTTAATACATTTATTTGTTTGGGTATTTTGTAATATCGATATTTTCAATGGTGTTTTAAACTTTTTTATCGACCAGTTTATGCATACTTTTGACTTAATTTGGTTATATTTATGTTTGAAAAATATTTGAATATATAACTAATTATATAAGTGCTAATGCCCAGTGTACGACATAGCTCAAAATGAACATATACACTTATATACAATCTCTATAAATGGTTATAATTATCGTATGTGTTCATAAATATGCATGTATATAACAACACTTAAAAAACTAAACTAAATAAAACCAATAAAAATGTTCACTTATTATATACATATTTAACAGTATGAAAATATGAAACTCATATATATTATTAATGGGGAAAGGTTTAAATAGTGATAAATAAACATTTTCTTGTTTTTGTGTGTACTGAATATAATGTGTTATCGATGATTATTTATTTGTTTTTCATCTAGTCTAAGGATTTCAGTGCCATCTTGACAATATGAAGGTATTGTTAATTTGCTTGTACCTTATTGGTTAGTAGGGTATGACGTCAGAAGTGATGTTGACTTATTTGTTTGTTTACTAAGACATTGGAATTCTGTTTCATCTTGCGAATATGAATATTGTGTTAATTTGCTCATGCCCGGTTAATCTTTAGGGTATGACGTCAAATATATTGTTTGATTATTAATTATATGGGGGTGTCAATTTTTTAGAATTGATATACCCATGTGAGTATCAATGATATACAAAACGTAATTATTAACGGATAAGAATCTATTTTTAATATATATTATATGTTCAGTCTTTTTTACTCCGTAAAAAACGCTTGAGGAATATTATCGAAATTTCTGTATGAGATTTCTTACAAAAAAATAGATATAGCAAATGTTATTCTACATAGTTTTTTTTTTTTTTTGAGCTCTTTTTTAGTAATTTGAGGAACAGCTCTGGTTCTCAAATTGTCTTTAGATGTAATGATGAATATATTTCTTGATTTCTATTTTAAGCACCAAATAGTAATTGCAGACACACCTCAACAAAATGTACATCCCTAATCATTCAAAATAATAGCCTAGAACTCCATTCTGCCAGTTTGAGTTTGCTGAAAAAGGATTTATGACGAAGCCTGACTTACCACATGATACAATTTGAATCTGTATCATAGGCACAATCGTAAAATAAACTATTTAATAAATGAAAATCAATTTATGTTCAAATTATTTGACAAAGCAATTATATTGTCGAATCAACATAAAATTATTATAATTAACTTAGATAAAAAAAAACACATTAATTAAAAATCCCCCCCCCCCTTTGAAATAATTTATGTTGCCCCTTCCAACTATGAAATGGGACTTCCACAGCTGTTTTAGATTGAGTAATGAAATTTCTGAGCTGAGTCTTCTACTTCACAAAAGTCTTGTGGACGGACTTTATGGCAATAAAGTATCGAAAGTACTTGTTCAGTGGGCAAATATCCTTTCTGGGTATAATTTTTATTTTTGAACCAAAAAAGTTCTTAGAAATAATAATAACAACAACAACATATATTCTTAGAAAATTATAATATAATTGCAGTTCTTGATGTACTCCTGGGTTTTTTTATTTTTTTAATAAAAGAATTAATTTAAATGAATCGAAAATACAAGAGTACGACAGGAATTGTCAAATTTCTTCCCAATTTACCTTTACTTTTTTTACCTACCCCTCCCCACTGGCCAGGCCATTGCTTATAATTGTATAATGTTTCTTTATTAAATCAGGAGTTTAACAGACAACTATGAATGACTCGTGACCTTTTTTGGGACTATTCAAATCTACTAACACTTTTTACACATATATTTGGCTTATAGGACGTAGAGTGTGAAATAAAAATGATATCTTTGATAGTTGTGATGAATGAGTTTAACCAGACAATGGTAATGACTGGTATTAGATCATTACTATTTATAGTATATGAATTAAATATGACAAATCTGTGGGAATATTTGTTATGTACTCATTTATATATATGAATTTCAGATTATTTTATATTTAGAGAAGACAATGCTCCGTATTACGGACTCATAGGAAATAATTTGAGGTTCATATTGTTTTAAACAATTGGTAATAAAATAGAGGTGTATAGGTTTTATAGCTTAGAGCAACTCTCTTGTATGTTCAATACAATTGAATTTGTAATTTGCATGGATACGAGCACATGTTGATTCTGAAAGGGCTTTATAAATAAAGTCTTTGAATGGATGTCAGGGAAGTTAAGTTTTTCTATTATGATATGTATCATTCTTTATTCCTTCAAAATATGTTTTCACGAAAAAACAATTTGTTAAAACTTTAAATCATATGGGATGACATGGTTTTGTATTATTATGTATCAGAGTGTTATTCAAATATGTACAACAGAGCACAGCTTTTTTAATAAATATATTTTGAGCAAAAAATTCAAAAATCAAAATCAAAAATTCAATTCTTCAACATCCTTAGTTGTTCAATTTTCAAAATCTTGAAAATAATGCAAATTTATTCTAAAATATGCTGTTGGCATCACTTGCCCTACAGAAACAATTACGTTTGTATATATTATGTAGGATGTTTTAATTGGAAGAATTAAAAAAATCTTTAAGAGAGCAATTAGACGTCAATAAAAGTTGCAATTTTACATATTAAAAATATTTAATGACAATGACTTCAGTTTCTACTATTTTATGCATATTTTAGGGATGACGAGAGAGAAATTACAAAACTTGATTTGAAATTGATTGATACATTGCATTCAATTGATTTAAACTAGTACATACTCGACCCTTATTGTATCGGTGAGCAAATTAAATTGGCCAATTATAGAGGGTTTTAATTTAATGGGTAATGAAGTGACACATTATCAACAATATATTAATTGCCTTACAAAACAATATCCGATTTTTAAAAATAAAAAAGGAAATCAACCATTTAAAAAAACAAAAACCAAACGAGTATTTTTGAACGTTCTATTACCCTAATCTCGAGAATCAATGTAATTCAGGATATGTGACATTACTTATAACTATCATTTATTATTTAAAAAAATGAAAACTAGCAAAAAAATCCCATTTTTGGCCGTGCCGGCCATCAATGAAATCAAACTGAATCTACAATTTAAAAATTGTCAGATGAAAAAATTCAGTGTTTACCTTTGTTAATAATCAGATCACAGATCACTTCAATGACAACTGAATTACTCAAAAACTCTTTGAAACTGTGTATTCAACTTTTATGTGAATTTAATTACAAGTCATCAATATGGGTAGGGGAGACCGGGAACAGTTGTTCATAAAAGCTCTATTTCTCAAACATAGAAAAGATTATACCTTGTCATGAAATTAACACCAATATTTTATATTATGGTAGAATGAGAATTATTCACCCATAAAAAAGACATTTTTCTTAACATATTTCAAGGAAGATATTTGATAAAAACTGATTTTCAGGGATAAAAGTTTTTTTTTTTAAAGGAACAATTTTTTTGTCATAATGGGGTCAATTTTTTGGTTTCAAGTTGACACTACTATTTTTGACATTTGCGCGCCGAATTACACGTCAAAATATTTATTAGTGTTTGAGATACACGTCCTTTTGTGAACGGCTAATATTGAATTTTTCGTTTTTTAAAATGTCTGAAAGATTATGACTAAAGTGCAATTGTAAGAAATGTTGTTGTAACTAAAAAAGTTTTACTGAATATTTAAGACTGTATTTAGCAACATCGATATGTGATTAGTTCATATATGTTTAGTTAAGGCACACCATATATCAAAAATAGTTTTACTTTATTTTAAGTGATTGGCAATGTTAATCAATCATATCTTGCAACTTCCCCCTCCCCCCCCCCCAAAAAAAAAAAAGAGAGAGAGAGAGAAAGACCCAAAAATCACTTATTGAACGATTCTTAATATTACGGGTGATTATTGATAATAGCTAAACAAGAACTTATTCAAGTTAACCCAATCAACTTTAAGAACACTAATAGGTAGGAATGTAAATAATATGCAAATGGGGTGTGTAAAATCATAAAAAAGAGAAAATCAACCTGATAACTCAATTGACAATTTGATGAATGTTGAGAGGAAAGCAGCTTGAGCTGTCATGACGTTTTACTGAGCTACAAGCTGCTATTCTCATTTATATATGTATACAAATGAAGACATCAATAATAAATAATAACATTATGTATACAATCTATGGATGAGAGGCAGAAAATTAACTGAAATTAATGTCAGGAAATTATTTATTTTTAACTAATAATTAATTATACGAGGACTTAAGCCCTTTTTGTTTACATTTTATTTGCTTTATTAACCTTAATGCATGTATTCCTTCATGTGAGATCTTTACTATGAGGTAGATGTTCTCCCCTCAATAATAAAGGAAAAATGATAACAGCTTTGGAAAACAAAAAATACTGTTCGAAGAGCCAACTCCACAAAATCTCGCACGCGGCATTTTGCATGTTATTTACATTCCTACTAATAAAGGGAAGAAAAGTAGAAAAATCAACAGTTGACAACAAAATACAGGGTAATTTTTTATGCTTGTGGAATAACGCCGTATTTTTATACTCTATGACGGCTTGAAATATATAATTATTTGAGATTGAAAAAGTTATTTATGGAAACGGAAACAAATTATTAGGATAAATGCTAATCTGATTGCAATTTTGGAAGCATAAATTATTCTAATTGAATATTTACAAAACATATGTATAACGTCATAGATTTACGATTTTATTTTCCATTTATAGGTGTTAAGATCCAACTAATATGAATTAAGTTTTTATTAAGAGTGGACAACGATTAATGCATCAATTTTTCGAGATTTTTAAAGATAATTTGAATGATTTATCGATATTTTTATAATCCTATTATTAAACATTATCATTAGGTTTTTTTTTTAAATAATAATTAAAAAATGCAATAAATCATTACATAAATCAAAAATTATATACATACATACATATCTAATCACATGAGAAATAATGATACCTTCTTGCATCTATGTCCTTGTCTAATGGTAAATAAGAAATCTTATTTAGAATTACTGAAGCTATGTAACCAATCCAAGATATGGTTCGTTAACTTAATTAAAAATGGTTACTAAGTGTCCAAAAAAACTCTATAATCAAGTATCTCACAATTCTAATCATTACTGTACCAACATATAAGACTTATTTTCTGTCATTTATTTTTACTTATATCGAGTGTAGTTGGATTCGAACTATATCCTGGTGTTGGCATACTATTTTTTCAAAAACATGAAACATTTTTTATGCACTTTTTTTTAATTTTTTGATATATCAAGAGATCGGGTATAATATATAACACCCTTTATTCGTTGAGTCATCCTTCGTTTCATTACTCTCTTATACAAAAGTATGATTCGGCAATTTACCTAGTGATATGGCTATCGAGATCAGTTTAAGTCTAGACCCCTTCTCGACCCCTCAATGTCTAAATCTTATCTTGAGCTCTACCCCTTCAAAGACTCGATCCCTTATAGTCTTTGTATCGTTTTGCTCTAAGTCTCCAAAGTCCTGGTCTTGGATGATGTGGTCTGAACTACAATTTCAGGTATCATTTATCACATTTTCTGCATTAAATTTCTGAAAATATCTGAGACAATAAATTAATTTTGGAAGAACTTGGATGTCACTTAAACTATTTAAGAATAATCGATCAGTTTATTAAACTTGTCGATAACTAAATAGTTTAAGGTTCGTAAATATAATTTCATAATTGTGGGAGGAGTTCTTTTTTTTTAAATTGTCAAGTTGTGATATAAAAAAAAATCTTCTCTTTTTGTTTTGAAGAAAGTTTTGGTTCTTATTTTTTTTTATGTAAATGATAATTTATATCTAGTGTCTCAACCATTCGGAGTTGTGCGTATTTTGAATACAGTTTCTTCTAAATATAATCCATTGTCTTTATTTCCACGGAATTATTGTGTTTTTTCACACTTAACCTCGAGCAATGTTTATCCTAAAAAAATACTATAACATATATTTTAATTTTTTTCCCCCTTAAGACTACTGACTCCAAATTGAAAATTTTTTTGTATATAACTACTACCTACATATTATATCAATGCTATATCAATGCTAACATTGATCTACTCGTTTTTTTTTTTGTTGTTTTTGTAAATTCAACTAAAATCATTTAAAATATCATCAATAATAATATACATAATATGTAAGTAGTTAACGGCACTTAAACAATCTGAGCATTCATAACATTATCAGTTAATCATCACTATATCGATCATTTTTTATTTTGTAAATGACTAACTCCTCTTAAGAAAATCTGTTTTCACAATTTAAAACAATTTATCATCTAAGTACATCTCATTTATGGATGTAGGTAAATATTATTTAAAATCAATTAGGAATTGAAAAATATTCAGTAGGAAGAATATTCAATATGAATTATCACGAAATCTCTTTGTATACAAAAATATAGATATTTACATTTGCATACGGAAATTCTAAATGGAAATGCTACAATTAAAATAACTAATATTGCCGGAAATCCGTTATAGTTGTAATGAGGAGATCATTGATGTCGTGTTGAGCTACAAGAAGAACGTAATAGCGTCCGATCCCTGGTTGATCCACATGAATGTTTTTGCTTAAAAAGATTATTTGCAATTATGTTCAAATACATGTTATTATTTTTGCAATTACCTGTAGAGTTTTTGAGCAATATAACTGGATGTTGCAGAGACTTCACTCTTTACGTCGTATTCATCAGGAGTTGGAAGGTAATCTATTGTAACAGTGTGGATAATTTAATAAATTAATAAAGAATGAATCATGGAAAATTGTATAATTTTTTTAATAATCGTAACTAAATTTGTTAAATAGGATATTAATTCATTTTAAGTAAAAGACATAAGGTTTTTTTGGGAGAAATAGGCATCAAGGATTCAATTTTACCTCTTGACATGTAGAGCTCAAACTTATGCACTCCTCCATTGGAACCTCTTCCTCTTGCAATGTTTGCAGTCACTTCAAAGTAATTTAGGTTATTTGCTGAAACTTCGACACTGGAAAATAAATTGATAAATATGAAATTTACATGAAGATACAAACATTGACGAATATATATAGAAAATATGTATAGTTCCTAACTGTTTTAATTTCTTGGCAAAATAAATGTTTTTGTTATCATTAACTTTTTGCATCGATGAAAAGCCTTGTCATGTCTTGAGATACGCCACCACCTACTCCTAATAATATTCGCACATTAAGAAAGATTAAAAGTATTAACAAAAAAAAAAAAAATCGACGTGTGCCATTAGCAATAAATACACTTCCAAATGTACAATTGACCATAAATGGTTTTGTTTTAAAGATGAACAAAGTGAATTTGATTTTATGGTTCATCCTTTTTGACATTTAAAGCAATTTTTTTTCCCACTTAAAGCAAATTTTTCCCAATTAAAGCGCTAAAACACTCATACCTATGTATGGTGGAAAATACATGCCTGGTTGTGCTCTTAGAGACATTCATTAATATGACATGTTCTTATAAAGCAACAAGGAAGGAGAAAGTTGGGAAATTTAGGGTATTTTATTCAATTGAACGGAAACTTTTTTCTTGTTCAAATACGGAAAGGGCAACTTGATGGTTTTTTATTGCATGTTTTAAAGTCATTAAAAGTGCAATTTAAAGAAATAACAAATTTACTTCATTATTAATGTCTAATTCAGTACATGTGTGTTGTTGACTGTTTATAAAGGCAAGACCCATAAATCACTTATGAAAATGTTACCAAAACAAATGTAATTTTTTTTTTTTTTTTTTGAAACAGTAAAGTGATAAGCAAATATTTCTTACTTCATGCCAAAGTTATTTTATTTTTTGAAAATTTACCGCAACATCAAAGTTATTTGATTAGTCTATTATTGACTTTTTTAAGTGACAATTTTTGAATATTTAACCCTTGAGGGGCTATACCTGCCATACAAAGTAATAAAGTAAGATTTATGCATTAACATTTTATCTTTGTACGAATGAAAGTTTTGTTGCTAAGCCAACAATAATTATTATTTAATGTGACAATAATCTCTTATTTCCGACACATGTGATTCATTTTCATGGATAAAATTAGATGATATGAGAAGAATTAACGATCATATTCTGAATATATATCTTCATGAAATTGAAATTCTTTTTTGGTTTGAGGTGTGATTGAAATTTGCTCTTATTTATTCAATTCTCTTTTTTTTATCTCTAGGAGATTGAGAGAAAATGAGGGTTTTTTTTATTACTCTTCTCAACCTCGCATAGTTCCAAGGTTATTCTCTAAGCTAAACACCATTCTGAAAGCAAATTTTGCAAAAAAATGGTTCTCTTACGACGCTAAACTGGGGCTCCAACCAAATAGGTAGACATTTTCAGACAAATTAACATTACATTAATAATCTAAATTTATTGGTGATTAAATTAATCATAGGATTTTCGTTTCATTTAATTAATATATATTTAATTTTTTCACTTTAATCAATATATGAACGACTGAACGGAAAACGTGTGAACTATTTTAAGACTATTAAGTTATATTATTTTCCAGAATGAGTCTATATGTAAAAAAAAAAAAGTTTTGACACTCACTCAAAGTATTGGTGCTGACCAGCCGCAGCTGAGATCCCATGTGTGGCTGTGAACCTATCTCCAGGAGAATTAAGTAAAATAATTTGCTGTGTCTTTGGGTAGAGCTGAGAGGATTTAGGTGATCCTTGAAGCTTTGCCTTTTGGGGTAAACTATGTCTCTCACGTGAAAAGAGGCTGTTTCTTGATTGACAGGAGTCTCCAAAAAATGCATCTATTCCAGGATGAGTCAACGATTATGAAATGAAACAAATATACAGATTATACATACATATGTTGTATGAGAGTTAAAAGCGGTTAAAATGCTGCTTTCATTAGAAGAAATGGATTTTATTTTTCTTTAGTGTATGTGATTGGTGTTTCAAGGCATGAATGCTCGGTCATGGGAAAGTTCTGTGACCGTATCAATCAAGATAATCATTTTTAATATCAAGGTTTGTGTAATGATGGAAATAATTAATTATTATTATTATTGTTTTGTAGATATGTAAATATTTTGAATATGAATATACGTGTATGATCCTCATTATTGTGAAACATTGAATGCGGCTTTATGAAATTCATTGATTTGCAATACGTATCAAGGTCTTTTCACAAAAAAAAAAAAAAAAAAGAAGAGAGAGAAAAGTAATGATCATTGGGGATTTGATGGAGATTTAATCGACTCAACAGAGAACGATTTCACTCTCACGTGTATCACGTATATAAAACCGTTAGACAGAAAACCTGTTGACAAAATGACAATTTTTGTTACATATACATATATACATAGATACTAGTCATAAATAACCAAGATACTTCCATTAAATACATATTATTGTATATATAATTGTTATACACATCCACACTGCGGTTAGTACGGAATCTCTGTCTGCATCAGCATCATAGCGAAAGTCTATTTTTTTGCGCCATATGACGATGTTATTCCTCACAGCCGTTTGTATTTATGAATATCTAATTATATATGTTTATTTTGGTTACTTAAATACAAAAGTTTTTCCCTCGGGCTATTTTTACTTCATTGTGACCAATTTAGTACACAAATTTTACACCTTTTTTTTTGCTTCCTCAAAAAAGAAATAAAGTCATTTGGGACTGAGTTACAAACTTTCAAGAAATATGATGAATTATAGATGAATGATTCAACCAAGATAGGATCCAGTCAAATTTGATGTGCATATATATAAGTTTATTATAGTATGAATATTTTCTTTTAAAATTGTCAAGTTGTTTTTACTGTTTTACTGTTACTGTTACTGTATGAATTCATTATTTTAAAAATACTATTGTTTAGAATCATGAAATGAACAGATAACAGAGCCTTTCATTCAGGAAGTCAATTATGGAATTTAAAGTCTCTATAAGAGGAATTATTTGATAGTAATTATCAGGAAATTTTTGCCAAATGCCCATAAAAATCAATTACAAAATATGTAGTTCATATTGCAAATTACATAGATAGAGGAATAGTAAAACTTTTTGAAGTAATTATGAGCATATTTTATGAGTATTTAAGGCTCACATATGTAAGAAAATGAATTCAAGAGATTATCCAGAGATTAATTATTGTTAATAACAATTATAATTATTCATACAAGGTGAATTTTGTACGGAATAAACAAGTATCAATACTCACTCTCAAGCACCAAGGAAAAAAAGAACAGAAATAAAGCTCTCATGTTGTGGAAATTCCCTGTTCACTACTTCCATTTACGTCTAATCATCAACTGTATCCTTCTTTCTACTAGTATTTTCATATTTAAGCATGCATATATCAATATCACCACGAGGACGGGAGCCGTATCAAATGCGCTCCGAACCATTTCTTTACATTCTTTTTTATTTTTTAATTACCATTTTAATTAATTTATGTAGAATATTTCCTTGATGGAATCCTCTAAATACCTAGCCATAGGGGGAAATTAGGGCTCTATATGTACAACTAATAAATTGTGAATTATACGATAGCCCTGAATTAATTACCCTTCATTAGAAACAAGTACTTTACGTCATCTTGAGATTCATCCTATAATTTTTCAGAGACCATTAGACATATTAACATCATTTAATTGAATATAATTGTTAAGAATCATAGAGAAAAGTATGAGGCATTAGGTGGAAGGTAGTGACTATATATATATATATATATATATATATATATATATATATGAAGTTATATATATAAGTATTTATCATATGGAGCTCAAGTGTTTATTGTCTTGAGGAAATTTAGCGTGTTCCAAGATCAAATATCTCACGTATATATATTTAATGTATCTTGTAACTTTTTTTGCAAAAAAAAAACACAGACAAAAAGACTCAAAACCAGTCAATTGATAGTAATATGACAATTCATGCCAACTGTGAAGGTATCCTTCATTGAATAGCAGATATAAATGTTCACAGCTTAGCAAAACGTAACTTGAGCTCAACCATTTAATGTTCAAAACACTAATAAGATGAGAAAATAATAATTAGAAAATTGACAGCTGATAACAAAAGTTATGATATTAGTGGGAATAGATTCCTAAAGTATTATGTTTCTAAAACTCACTATTGAGGCCATAGTGAGGCGGTCATTGCATCTTTCAACTTCTCCTCCAAAACAAGGTCGGAAAAGTGGCCAAAAATTAGTTAGCCAATTACGTCATTTATACCAATTTTCGGACTATTTTTCATTGAATAGTAGATAGGATATTCAACGGATTGTAAAGAAATAATTTCTTTAGTTCAACATGAGTTTGGTATCAACGTTCAAAACAATAATAAGGGCCATGATAGAAAAAGACAATCGACAGTTGACATAAGGTATATAGGAGTTGTTGTTGTTGTTGTTTTAGGGCTATCATTGTGAGAAAGGACACTTATTCTGAAAATTTTTGGCTCATTTTAATGTTAGGGGTAGTTTTAAAGCTTTCACATTTACATGAGGGGAAGAACAGAGCATTCCTCTACAACACTCCTGAAATTTATTGATTCAGAGATAAAAAAGGGTACCAAAGTATTGGAAAGTGACACCATTGGTGAGCTTTTACGTACCTATGCATATATAAAGTCTGAGATCCTTCTCTAGAAGGGTAAACTAGGCGTTTTAAAAATATATTCATTATAAGAATTTGTATAAATTTAGATATATTTTTGATATGGGAGCTCATTAAATGATATTAACTGGTTTTTTATGCCGGTGTATGTACCTATTCTTCTGAGCTCAGGAGGTAGTAGATATTCTTTCACAAGATCCTTCTAATCTGATAATAGACTTCTGCGAATCATACCTCATGAGAAAATTCCTATGGAAATGGATCATGCCTCATGAGTGAGGCATAGGAATAAATAGACTTCACTGTGTAGGAATGTAAAAAATAAGCAAATGGGGTGTGTAAAAGAAAAAGAAAGAGAAAATCAACAACCTGGTAACTCTGACAATTTGATGAATGTTGAGAGGGAAGCAGCTTGAGCTGTCATGACGTCTTACTTAGCTACAAGCTGCTATTCTCCTTTATATACATATACAAATGAAGACATCAATAATAAATAATAACATTATGTATGTATACCATAGATGTGAGGCAGAAAATTAACTCAAATTAATGTCAGAAAATTATATATCTTTAGCTTACAGGTCCTAAACTAACAATTAATACGAGAACTTGAGCCGTTTTCTAACATTGTATTTGCTATTGTAGATGCTCTCCCCTCAGTAATAAAGGAAAAATGATAACAGCTTTGGAAAAAAAAAGTACTGTTAAAAGTGACAACTCTACAAAATCTCGCACGCGCCATTTTGCATATTTTTTACATTCCTATCACAGGGTTATTAAAGCTGAGAGTAACAACATTGAAAAAGTATGTTGTCATTTGATTTACTTTATAGGTAGTACAACGAACTTAGGGGATAACTATTCCGAATGTAATATCAAGAGTGATTTGAATCTTTTATGTTGAGGGATTCTTTTATAATATATAACAAAATAATGCTTTAGAAAGATAAATTAAAGATGATTGAAACGAAATTTCTTCTTTAAAAAAGTTAAAAATGGAATTGAAAGGTGTTTAATATGTAAATTTCCATGTGTACAGACCTATATGGTTCATAGGGATAATAAGAATCATAATCCTTCACTCATTCAAAGGACACAATACACAAAAAGAAATTTTACCTTGTTAGTATTTCTATTTTTGTGGTAAGTCGAGAAAGTTCATAAGTCATCCATAAAAACGTTTTCCCTGATTATTTTTTGAATTTCCATCACACAAAAAATATCAACTGCAACATCAAGTTCTCTACAAAAAAAAAAAAAAAGGTTACCAGAGTTCATAATATGAAAATATTCGTCCCATATATAACAATCTTGTATTTAGTGAAATATACATTTTTTGCAGTGATATTTTTGACATCTACATTTCCGCATAACATTTTTTATAAACACTAACATAGACAGTTACTATTATTCTATTGTAATATTATTATTTATTTTTTTTGACTTTTTAGTATTTGAATAACGGAAAAAGTCTAATTATGTAGTTATTATTTGTATGAAAAAATGAGTGTCTCTTCATGATTAATATATTTTCGTGACACCCTAGATCAGTGCTTCTCAAACTTTTTTATCTATCTGAGGGTGCATTTATGAGATGACCAAACTCATTACGTACGCCATTGAGCAAAACTTTGGTATTTTTACATTTACATACAAATGGTAGGTTACAGTAAGTTTGTACATATAGCGTATATGTATTTCCTTTTTTCAGAATCCCTATCCTAGACACCAAAGCTTACGATTAAAATAAAAAGAACTTTGTATATCATGAATAAACAAAAGTCAACAAAATTTAACTTTTTTTGAAAATCTTTTAGATTCGGCATCTGATTCAAATAGAATTGAATGCACTTAGTACGTCTCTGTAACTACAGTTTTAATATCAAATTTGATTATGAAGCATTTACAATTTCCTTATTACTCATTTCGTAGGCTTGAGAATAAAGAAATACGGAAACACACATGAAAGTAAGCTTAGTATTTATTGCTAACCTTAATGTTAACTTTACAGATGAACGTACATATATTTCATTTGGAACCATCCAATCTTGAGAAAAATCATGTTAATATATTTAAAACATCTTTTTTTTTAGGGTTTATTCAAGAACAATATTCCAATAGAGCCCTTAAAAAATAATTTTCTTCACATTAAGATGGCTCATTCTTAGGATTAGCTAATGACTAATGACCCATGATCAAGATGAAACCCAAAACTACTCTTGAAATTAACATATCATTTAGTAGGAAGGAAAACTATTTTTAAGTGGATTGCTACATCTACATTCATTGTAAGATTAAAAAGGCTTTAGAGTGAACTTATTCTAGGTTTGTAATTAAGACATTCAGTTGAACTGGAATCGAGTTAATTCAACTGAGAGTGAGCAAACTAAGAAACATTCAAAGTCACTAGATGATGCAAACATAATAAGTCCTGGTAAAAAAATCAACGCTCATACCCTAAATAGTCCATAGGACAACATCAAAGTATGCAAACATTTATAGCCTCAATATGTCATAGATATTGGAACTTTATAAACAAAGTACAAAGTAAACAACGCTTACTATCTATTTATATTAAGACTTGGGGTACCTTTGTGTAAATCTATTGACTTCAGGGACTTTAGTTTTTTACATATTTATGTACGTATCACACTAGCATAATATATTATATTATATATTTATGTTTGTCTGATGTCGATATTTCTACTCCCCATGGATCTTTTAAGTGTTTTAAATGTTGATTGAACAATATTCTTCTATTAATTATTATTATTATTATTAAAGAATAATTACGTAGTTGGAAAGAATTGGCAAACCCTTGTATTTGACAGATGATTTTTGACATTTTTTATTCCTCTTTTTGAAGAGAAGAGGAACTCAAAATTCTAAAAGAACATTGGAGACGAATATTTTCATATTATGAACTCTAATAATAATCTCATAGAGTGTTCTACAAGTAGAGATGAAATTGAGTTGATGTTTTTTGTAATGGAAAGGAAAAAAATAATCAGGGAAAAGGTTTTTATGGATGACTTATGAACTTTCTCGACTTACCACAAAATTAGGGGCATAAATTAAAGAAATAACGAATGCCCTTAATCGTATATTGACGTAAAATATGGAAATGTTGATGGAGTTTTAATCCAATTTGCTGTTCTTTCATCTACATTACATTTACATTATGCAACAAAATTGAAATCATATGATGCCCGTGGTCTGAAACACTCATAGATTCAATAGTAATTAATTAATGGAACGCATCCAGACTGAAAATCAAAATTTAGTACCTCTTTGAAATATTAAATGGATGGTTGATTAGTTTTTTGCTTCTTAATTTTGTTGACGTCATTAAGAGTAATGCTCGAATTAGGTATTTGAGAGAATTTATTTTATCTTTTACATTTTGTCTTCCTCTTTATATCAACTTCTAATTCTTTTTACACACGTTGTCCCACAAATGGGACAAATCTAATTTTTTGTAATTAGTTTGGATTTTTTTAATTTAAAACTTTTTATCGCTTAAGTAGAGTTACTTAAATATTTGGAGAACAGGCATGCATTTAAGAATCTAGGATATGATTAGACCACTGCAAAATAAGCATAATAATTTTGCAGTTTTAGTAAAATACAATTAATATTCAATGGTATGTATACATTTATTTGAGTTAGGGGTACATAAACATTATTTTGTGGGGGCACGACCCGATAGCCAGAGTAAAACCGTGACACCCAATGTTATTTCTAAGAACATTTTCAGCAATATAAATTATATCTTGATTTAAAGTTGGTTTTTTTTTATTTTTAAAGGACAAGATTTGTCAGCATTATTGGAGAGGTGGATGTCCCTTATGTTCCTCCTATTCGAACGGCCTTGCTTATGTAATTAGAAATCATCATTTATATGCATACGTACTTCAAAGCATCACCATTACAAAAAATTATAATGGACATTTATGGAAATATAATGATTGACAGGATAGTATTCACATGAACGTCTTCTGTTCAACCACTTCTATAACGTGTACACTTAATATGAATCTCTATACAGTCTCTTATTATATTGTAAATTAGGAAATGTAGAAAAAAAAACCAGAAAAAAACAGTTGTCTTTGAATATGATTAATCATTTATAAAGCTAACAATGTTGAAAAAAAAACCATAAGTCATAAAGGAGACACAAAGTTTTCAAGCCATTATGATAAGTGTGTTAACTTCATTACATACGTAGAAAGAATTATTCTTTGAATAATGGAGAAAAATGGAGATTCAGTTTTCCAGCGTTCAAAATGGTAACAAGACACACCTACCCTAAAACCTTTTCTCCCTTGACCCTAGTATGGAGTTGTAATATATATTTTTTTTAACTTTTGAAGGTGAAGATACCCTCAAAATATAAAGTAAACATAGGTAAAAAAGAATCTGCAAAAAAGAAAAAATTGTAAGGAAATCTGGTCTCCTGTTACTTCAAAAAAAAAAAAAAATATTAACAGTAGCGAAATTTAACATAATTATAACATAATTTCAAACTGATTGCATTGTCTGTGCCAGATGGTTCTAGTCGAAAATTTATTTACATTGTACGTATAACTAATAGCTCAAAGTGCAAGACACTCGATCTGCAACAGACAAAAAATCTTTAAATAAATATTAATTTAATCAACATTATCAATCACTTGATTACGTAGTTATAATTGAAAAACTTTAAAATATTTGACATGGATATATATAAAGTATTAGACACATCTTCAATGAGGAAGTTTTTAAAAGTGGAGAGAGGGACAAAACAAGCATAGGACACTTTTAAGAGAAAATGGGATCATGTAAGAAGAAGCAGTGGTTGGACCAAGTCGAGTCTATGTCAAGTCACGAGTCATTTCAGTTCAAGTTAGACACGAGTTACAAGTCATTTTTTCAAGTCAGACTCGAGTCACGAATCATTTTCAAGTCATTTTGTTTGAAGACTCGATATTGACTTGATGACGTCAAACATTATCTATTCAACGAGTCAGGTCTGACTTGAGTCGCAAGTCGTTATTATAATGACTCAAATCAGCCTCAAGTACAATATGCTCTAAAAAGAAGTGCACTTTTGAATCAAAGGGACTTATAACTAGACATGCTCTTAGTAGAAGAATGGGCTGTATCCTTTGAGCACGCAGTGTGTCCACAGAAGCATGTACCTACATATGTGTCCAAGTTTTGTTTGAGTAGTAAAGGTCTGTTTATAATTGTTTTTGAGTCGAGAACATAAAAATTAGTTGTTTTTTTTTTCTATCTGCGGAAGAAGAAAAAAAAATAGACAGTGTGTCCAGTGGGCTCAGAGATAGGTATGCAAGATAGTTCAGTTTGTTCCAGAAGAAAACACTGTGTCAGTGGCAACTGGTACGCTCTAAGTATAGGTCAGATTATAATCAAGGATGGACATTTGTTTGCGATGAGTGAGCCTACTTGCAATTAATATCTGGTACCCTTGTTCCATTTTCTCGACTGATTGTTATTGACGATATTAAATAATACTCAATGTCTGATTGAAATTGATAGGACTGAGGCGAATTGGGATTGTCAGAAATTCAGGAGAAGAGGGCACACTTTCTTCGGCATGATGTCTTAATAATGAGAAATTGATCTGCTTATAATTGAAGCAAGTTATCCCTTCAACGATACAGATAGGACATAATTAAAATTGCGTATCAAGGTATTGATACCAATTGTTATTTTTTTTCCTTCCTTATAGATGATATTGGCCTACACTAAATGGGCATCTTAATTTATGAAGTTACATGTATCTTTCTTTTCAAATGGGCCTTTTTTAAGTTGTATTTTTGATTTAAATATTATTAATTGTTCATCCATATTTCACAGACATGCATGGCTTAAAGAAAATGACTAATATTTAATTTTTCTAAGATACACAAAATAATGTAATATTATTTGTAACTACTGGTATATTTAAAATTAATGCCCTATCACGCCAAAAGTATCTTGTTTGATACATTTCGAACACTCTATTTAAGCAGTGCGATGTAATTACAGGGGCTGCGAAACAGGAGAGCCCAGGGAGTCATGGTCAATTTAGAAGAAATTGTTATTGTTAATTAGTTAATATTATTATAGCAGTTATCACAAGAAAAATATGTTTATTAATCTTTATGGACCACCCCAGAAGTTATATTCCAATTCCTGGCCAAACTACATTCGAAAACGGTGCACAAGACCTGAACTTGTAATATGTAATCAATGGTTAATTTAAAAAAATACCTACTTATGGACCTTCAAGGGAAACAAATATATTGTATCACAGGGCCGCACATAGAAAGCAATTCAGTGGTAGCAATTCAACCAAATTCAGCAAATTTTAGAGACATAATTGAAAAACATCCAGTTTACTAAAAATTTAGTTATATAAAATGTTTTTGGGATGCCAAGGTATTGCAGCTGCAATATGTTGCGATACCCAGTTGACGCCATTGAAGCGATTTTAAACTGGAGAACCACTGCAATTTGAAAAAAAAATTCTTATATGAAAGTTGAAATTTTTTAATATGATTTTTTTTAAAAAAAGGGATGGGGTTTCACCCAACACGACCCCCTCCTAATTTCTACATCTGTGGATAACCAAAAAAATGTAGATGTTTGAAAATTTACTTTTTTATTTTACAAGTATTAAAGAGAAAAATGTATTCAGTTTTTTTATTAACAAATGTAAGAGCCATGGAGCAGTGGTTCCAAACTTTTCTGACTCACGACACACCAAAACATTTTTCTCTCCTTCCACGGCCTCCTTATTATTTACTTCTTATTATCAACCTCCCTTGTGCCATATTTGTACTTCATGCCATTTTATTTAACATAGCGATATGTGGGATATGCCATAGAGCAATTTTTATTGGCATTAATAAAATTTAGGTGAGGTTTATCTTTTTTTTGTTTTATTCAAATGAACAACTCCCTTTAATTCAATTCATTTTATGATTTAGAAATTGGCTGGAGTAACAAAACATATCATGAACAAATTTTCAACATAACATTCACAAAGGAATCGTCTTCACAGTTAACTTGTCAATTTAATGGGATACATCACCCTATCTCAAACTGCTGAGTTGGTTAATACGAGGAGGGATCGTGGACAGTTTAACTGACTTCCTTTGCCTCAATTCATTCTGTAAGTATATGAGAGAGTAGAAAGTCAGTTCATCGAGGTAGGAGGTTGAAAGTTGGATCAGCATTTTATAACACTCACTGAAAGTGAAGGATAGTACTGATTTATAATTAGCCAAAATGCGAGTTGAAGCCACCAAAAGTAATCATTTATCTACTCTCATGGTCCCTCGAAAATGCTCGCAGATCTTTTCTTAGTTCATAAATACGGGCCAGTGTTCTCCCACTCTCTGCATAAACACCTAACTTATATATATATAGCAAGAGATCATTGTGTTTTGAATCATTTTCACTGCAGAGGATATTGAATAATAATATTTGAAGGGGACGTGACTTAACAAAATAAATTATTTTGGCAATTTAATTCAAAATATTAGCCAAGTTTGTGTCGATTCGAGACACAGTTCAAATTCTTCAAATTTAGTCATTTTTTTACATCAGAGCGCCGAAACAGAGGGGCAAGGTCCCATTGATCTCCCACTATTTGAAAAATATTAGTGATGAAAATAAGCCCTTTCTCTTGATGACATAAAAAATGATATGGTAACCATGGAACCAGCTTATTTGCTGTCGATATAACACAGTTAATGTAGCTGTAACAGACTTGCTCTAGGCTCATGACAGCTCTTCTTAGACTTATAGTAATGAATACAAATAAAAGTCTTTATTTTGACAATAATGAAAACTAATTTAACAAAACGGATGTTTTTATATCCATTTTGTTAAATGAATTTGGGAAAATTATATTGAACAAATCATCAACATAATATTCACTAAGGAATCGTCTTCACAGATAACTTGTCAACTGACATGTGATTCAATTTCATATAAAAAATATCTTTAGCATGAAAACATGCCAATTTTTGTCTTTTAATTAACCTATATATACGGCAATCCAGGATATTAATTTATTCTGACTATAAATTGCCTTTTAATAAGTCAAAACTGCACTAATTAATTATACTGGTCAATATTTATTTTTTTTCGAATTTTGTGTTGCATGAGGATTTTTTTATACAGTTTGTACTGCACTTTTTATTTCTAATTTCAAATATTACCTTAGTCTTTTGTTACAAGCTTTAGGTTTCTATATATTTGCAATTTTTAATAACAATGATTGAAGATTTAATAACGATATTTATAATCATTCATCCTTTTCTATAGCTCAATAAAATGGATGAAAAACGTATTAAAAATGTCAACAAATGAAACATTTTATAGGATAGAAGTATAAATATTCTACTTCGAACTAATTTTTTTCCATAAAGCCCCCTTTTCGAGAGATATTAACAATAAGAGAGAGTTTAATCAAAATGGAAAGAAAGGTTATGTGGTAGTATCACAACTATAATAATAACACTGATCAACTGATCATGAGGGTGAAAACATCCTTTCGCTAAACTTATTTCTTAATTGTGGACAACACTTGTTCACTTTCAAATGCCATAGATTGAAGGATACGATTTCTTAGTATAGAACATGAAATTGACTAAAACGGTGTTGGGTTGGACATTCAAGGAAACAAGTGTCTTGATCTTGTTAGTGATGCAATTAAACATATCAAAATTGTCTTCAATTACGTTCCTTGAATAAATCTCTATATTGATTTTGTGATTACGACTTTATACGTGTTGAATAATGTTTCGTTTTCTCAAGGCTTCTGTCGCAAATTCATTTGGATGTCATTTCACTAACCTAGAATCTTCGTTATAACTTTAAAATTTTTGATATCCATTATCAGCGATCAAGGATTTTACACTAACTCAATTAGGTAATTTATTTACTCTCACTTTATGTATAAGAAAATTGCTTTATACATCCCTCTTGAAATAAATATTTTCCTAAACTGGAAATATGTATATTCTTATTTATACGCAGTCAAGTATGTAGGCATATATGTATAATCTAAAAAGTTTCAAAGTTAAGATGTGTGATTGATAAAAAATTGGGTTTATAAGAAACTAACATACCTAAATATAGATAGATGATATTTAGCATATATTGGATAAATTGGATAAAAAAAGAAGAAAACAAATGTATATGGAACAAATACAATGAAAGAAGTCACTATTTAATGATTGCACGAATTTAATATGATAAACACAACATAACAGATATATCTACGCTTCATCATTAACACAATCTCTTCTCACAGCCCTATAAAGTTAGAATTGTTTAACAATGAAAAGTTGTCTTGAAATTAATTTTTTCCTCAACTCTTAATATTCTTAATGTCACACATAAATAGGTACATAATATATAAGATCAAAGGTTGGTACACTAAAGATGAGTGATTTAACAGAAACAAAAAAACAAGAAAATTGGGTTCAGCACATTCAAATATCAGGATAAATTTAAATGCAAGGACAAATGTTGGATAAGAAGCAAGATGGCAAATAAGACGACGCCATTCCATTCCAAAATTTCAAAATTATGATGAGATACTAAGAGCCTGAGTAGACGTGAATGGATGGTGTCTCCCTACACAAAAATATTTTGAGAATTAAGAGACAGAAGGGAAATAGAACAAAGGAGTTTGTATTCTCCAATGTTCCACGAAGAGGGAATAAGATAATTTAATCGCCAATGGATTCTTGGAACGGTCTCTTATTTATGCATGCAATGAGAGGAACAATCCTTCCTACATAAGCTCACGGCAGAATCATGATTCACCCGTATGTTCCTTCCAAATTCCAAGGAATAACATCCTTCGATGTTCATGACGGGTTCATCTCTATCACAAAATCCGGACTACGACAGAATCAAGTGGGTAACTAACTCATTGGTATGTGTAGACGTTTAAAATAAATAATTCCATTGACAATAAAGTAGAAAAGATCCTTACACCGAGGGATCCGTTCAAATTACGGGAATTAGCGGGTGTAAAGTAAATAAATACCACCCGGTAAACAATGGGCGTATAACGTCACTGGCAGGCCAATAACGCAGCTGGAAACATGACGTCATAAAACATCAAAATTGAATTTAGCAGAGGCCTGATTCTCAAAAAATAATGACTTAGTTTCAACAACTCATATACATATACATATTCACACTCAAGAGAGTAATATCTATCGACCAACTTGTTTGACCACGCAAGGTTTCTTTTAAATTAAATTTCCATTGTAGGGACGAGACAAATTAGTACTAAATTACATACTTTCTGAATTATGTATTAATTTATTATTCTTACGCGCGAGCATTAGACAATTTTTAATTTGGAATGGTTTCATCATGAGGGGACGCTTAGTGTAGAGTTTTTATTACGTCATCGGCTATTATTTTTTCAATGTTCAGCTACTTGTAAAAAACTCACTATAACAAAGGCATTTTGACGGATGTTGCGATCCTCAAAATGGAGTCAGATCACTATCAACATCATACAATTATCCGAACGCATTCAATACCATCTGGAATCCTAGATGATCTTGGCTCTCGCTTCATCATTAATGTTCCGGAGTCGCAGCGCAAAGACATTATCCGGATTTGTTTCCAGGTTCATTCCGAGTCCTTATTTACTTTACTCACTACTCTTATTTCCCTTCTATGGTCTTCAGTTGGAGCTTGCATATTGGTTTTATCTGGACTTTTATGTGGAGAACAACGGGTCTCACACCTACAAGGGACTCTCTTCCTGTACCATGAGAGAGTTTAGTGAGCACATGTTTCGTCACATTGGTTTCCTTCGTGAGCATGTGGACAGTGTGGGGGAAATCTTGGAGAATTGGAAGGTCTACAAACTGGCTGTGCCCACATATGGAGCAATCATCCTTAATCAGGATCTCTCTCATGTACTACATATATCTTTTTGAAGTTGCAATTGTAACTCTCTCTCTCTCTCTCTCTCTCTCCTGGCTTTCTAGATCCTCCTCGTTAGGGGATATTGGTCCAAAACGTCTTGGGGGTTCCCCAAAGGGAAAGTGAATGAGGACGAACCTCCTCATACATGTGCTATTCGCGAAGTTCTTGAAGAAACGGGCTTCAATATTGCTCCCCTTCTCCATAAAGACGAGTATTTGGAAACTGTCGTACATGATCGAACGGTTAATTAGGATCCTCTTTCCTTTGATTTTCTATTATTCTTCAATTATTTATTATTTTAGACTCGCCTATACATCATTCATGGTGTTTCGATGAATACCGAATTTAAGCCAAGAACAAGAAATGAGATACGGGACGTTAAATGGTTCCCTCTCGTGGATTTGCCTGCAAATAAGAAAGATCAAATTTCGAAACATCTTGGCTTGACGCATAGTGGTCTCTATAAAGTGATGCCTTTCATAAAGTAAGTCATCCGTTCCTTACCATGCGAAATAAATCAGTATATTTATTGATTTCAGGAATGTACGACAATGGATATCAAACTATATACAGATACGACAACAAGAAAGATTTCGACCCACGATCCTGAGTCGTCAAACGAGTAATGAATCCAATAGCAAATCCAAAAATGCTCCATCCTATTCAAAAAATCACCATTACAACAATAACAATACTAGTAGTAACAGTGTATCTACTCCTCAATCCCTTCGGAAAAAGAAGGAAAAAAAAACATCAGTCACCTCAATTAAAGGTCATTATGACATTCAAATGTCAGTCTTATTTATTCAGGACTTTACGATCTTAAATAGCTTTGAATAGTAGTAACCTTTTTCATTACCTATATACAATCAATCAATCATAAATTAATGGATAGTTCCTTTCATTACAGAGTCCAAGAGTGTGGATGACTTTTGTCCCAAGGCTTGGATAAACTTTCATTTTAAGCGGAATGAATTGATACATGCAATGCAGTCAACTCCTGGTTGGAGTTGAAATTTCTTTTACCTCCTCGCACAAATTAGTATTTTATGTTACATAACATATTGCATTAAGGAAATTATTATAACTGATTGAGAACGTGGTTTTACTGCACTTTATGAATCCCTTGGATTCGTAAATTTAATTAATTAAATACTTAGATTTATTTTTTATTATTTTGAGTAGAAAATATATGAAACCTTCACTTTTAATCATTGTATTATTAAATAATTAATTATTTGAGTAGGATTTAGGTAAAAAAAGACTTTGTGAGATCAAGAGGAGTACATTAAAAAAAGCAATGAGATTAAATAAAATACCAAGAACTCATTAATCAATCCATCACTTATTAATATATTTTGAGGCTAAGGATGTTATATAAGTTGTAAATGCTAATATAAGTACATATTATGTGTTTGTGATTAATTGAATCGTATTATTATTCCCAAGTTGAATATTGGCGTCCTATACAAATTTACCTTATTACACGTGTTGATGTAAATAAAGAGAGGGAGAGTTAGAAAGCAAAGTTGGATGATCTTTTAAAAATGATACTTAGGTAATTGTACAAAGACTATTACTGCATTTTTGTTATTTTGGCAGAAGAATCCAAATGATATTTACTAATTAATAATATTATTGATAAGGTTCATCTGGTACAGATGATGCTCGAATAGCATAGAGTGTACCCTGTTCAAGATTTAAGAGGAATTACTGAATAGAATTTCAGTACGTTGAATTAAACACAAAAGTGTTGTACCCGTGTAGTGTAGAACCGCTCTCCTTTCAAATTCTACTCATTCTCAGACTTGAAAATACACTTTTCTTTTCTTATCTCTAAGCATTAATTCATGTAATTCATTCCCTTTGCTTGCCTCTCACTGCGCAGTTGTGCCTGTTAGCCCCTCTACCTAACGTATTAAACAATATAATTTGTAGTATTACATTAAAATGCCGGCACTAGTTCTTGGAAGTATTGTGCCTGATTTTAAGACCGAGTCATCTGAGGGCCCAGTCCAGTTCCATGAGTACATCAAAGACTCGTGGGCAATACTTTTTAGCCATCCTGCTGACTACACCCCAGTTTGTACCACGGAGCTCGGTGCAGTTGAGAAATATGCAGACAAATTCAAGGAGAGAGGTGTAAAGCTATTGGCTTTGTCGTGTGATAGTGTTGAGAGTCACAAGGGATGGATCGATGATATCAAGGCCTACAATTCTCTCTCCACTTTCTCTTACCCAATCCTTGCTGATCCTAAGAGGGAGATTGCCGAACTCTACGGTATGCTGGACCCTGTTGAAAAGGATTCTGCAGGGATGCCTCTAACTGCTCGAGCTGTCTTTATTGTTGGTCCTGATAAGAAATTAAAACTGTCGATCCTCTATCCTGCTACTACTGGGCGTAACTTCGATGAAGTCATCCGTGTTTTGGACTCCCTCAAATTGACTGCAGAAAAAAAAGTTGCCACTCCGGCTAACTGGACCCAAGGAAAGGATTGCATGGTTATTCCCTCCGTTTCAGAGGAGGAGGCCAAGAAGTTGTTCCCAGAACATAAGTCTCACAGCGTTCCTTCTGGAAAAAAGTATTTGCGTACAACGCCTCAACCAAAATAATTATAATAATTATATCCAAATACGTTATGAACAAATAGATTTTAATAAATAATTAATTTTAATTCACTATCTTTTGTTTGTTTGCATTTTCAATATTAAAGGTGACATGACTCTGGAGTCTATAAATTGACCGTCTCATTGATTTCAATCTTCCTGAGAGGAGATGTGTGTTTTTCAACACTTAAGTTGTTATAATTAATGTATTAAAATCATTCAGGTGTTATGGTCTTCGTCGTTATTATATGCCGAGTATCTGCCTTTTTTGTTTTACTTTTTCTTCTTCTTCTTCTTGGAGACACGAAAACGCAGTTCTTCGCACACACCTCGAAAACCTGTTCCTACCTATGTGTATGTTATGTAAGGTTTGAGACTGGTCAGGGATTCATTTCTAAGAATGTTGAATCAGAGTGAACTGCATTGCCGTACATTCGACTATCCCTTTTTAAATCCTCAGCTCTATCCTGTTGAGTTCTCTCAGAAGATAATTTATGGATGGATTCTTCCGATAGCTGGCATATTCGGAATATTAGGAAATGTATTGATTTTCTCTACTGTTATTCATGTGTCTTCAAAATACTCTAGGTATCCCTCCTTGGATATCATTATTAAAGTCCTATCAGTCTATGATTGCTTAGTTATCCTCTGCTCTCTTTGGTTGTTTTTTGTTCCGACTTTAACCCCTTTTAAGGATTTCATAAATGGGGTGTTTCCTCAAACTGTGCCCATCATTTATCCTATTTTTCGTGCTGCTGTAACTGGATGTAACTATTTGACTGTTACTATCGTTATGGAAAGAATTTTAGCTATTGATGGAAGATTCATGCACACAAAGAGTTGGAGTTACGGCATAACAACAGTTACTATTCGAAAATATATATTTGTTGTTGTTATATTTACCATTGGATTCAATATCCCTTTATTTTTTGAAACTGGAGTCCACAGGAATGTCTATCCCTTGGAAGTATATGAAACCGAATTTAAATGCCATCCCGTATATTACAAATTGTATAGGTTAACATTGGAGTTGCTCATTTTCAAGGTATGTAATGTATTAAAGATCTATTCAATACATGCATAATTACCACTTTATTTTCCTTTACTAGGTAACAACATGGTTTGGTCTTGCTGTTATGTTTTTCACCAACTCTGAAAAAATCAGCTATTACACTTCGAAGAAAATAAGATCCAAGCTAAATATAAAACAAGTAGCTGAACTACGTGATTCAAGAGTTGTTTTGGGATTAGTAGTACTTTTCTGTCTTACAAATGCTCTTCCTCTATACATCTCGATCGTTAATATACTACGTTTTGATCAACCAGAGAACATAACTCGTATAGGAAACTTATTGCTCACGATTAATTCTTCCCTAAAGATTTTAATATTTGTGCTCTTATTTCCTAATTTCAGATATAGAGTTATTGACTTTATTTTCCATCCTTGCACAAAATACTTTCCTGAAAAAAGTCATTTACTCTTTCACAAAGATCGAAGTCATGCATTTTTAAGCCCTTTAGAGATAACAATATCACATTTAGATGGATCCAATAAAAAGGAGTTATCTACAACAAGAGATCCCGCATGATTTTCAATACTCTTAATGTACAATTGGAGACACCCTTATTCGTCAATGGATTGAGGAATAAAATTATTAATATCATTTATTAAAGTAAGAGAAATATTCATTCCAATTGCTATTAAAAGTGTACGTATTGTATAAACATCTTCAATGATGACGTCGCAAACAACAGAATATCCGTGCATTTATTTATTGCATTCTATTTTCTTGAATCATTCTGCATTCATGTAATATGTTTGAGGAAGTGTTTCATTTCTCTATCCGCGTTATAGTTCATCCTTGTGAAAAAAGCGTTGTGTACGTGCATAGCATAGCACTTCTATACTAGTAATTAACTAATTATTATTTCTTTATGTATTTATTTTGTTGTTCCTCGAAAGGAAAAATCAAACAGAACCGAATTCACTCTTCAAATTGATGTAACTATAACATTCAATAAAGTGAATGCATTTGTCAATAACGTGGAAATGAATATTTAATAAATTAATTATAATATAACAAAGCTCATTAGGGATATCTCATTTGAGAGCAGATTGAATTAATCCACCCACCGATTTCAGCATATCCACATAAGGTTCATACTCTTCAATCTTGGTCTTTAGATAATTTATATGTTTCTTGAGATCCTTGTAGTAGTCATCCTCGTTGTTCGTATCTGAAAACATTTTACCGAGTTCTAATATGGATTTATAAGAGTCTTGAACGCGGAAGTAGTCTTGAATGTAACCATAGTCAATTGAGAGTTCATCGTAAGGTCTTAAAGATTTTATTACTCGAATGGATCGTATTTTTCCAAAACGTGGATGATCAATTTCCTCAAATACTGCATTGGGATATGGGCTGTGATTGATGAGATGACAGAGTGTAGCATTATAGTTCTTCAAACTATAGAAACAAAAAGTTATTGTGTTAAACATATACATCTCTTAACTGTCAAACTGGGTCACAGGCTATTTAGGCATCAAATTGGTCAATATGCAATAAGGGAGGGAAAAAAATGTATATACTGATTTATGTTTAAATCCTATCTAACAACAATTCGAGTTAATTGGTAGGGCCGTAGTCGACAAGGAGAGAGATGGTGGAACTTGAGCACTTTGTATAGCAAACAAAATGATATTTTTTCTGCTGGTCTGATTACTTCGATTAAATTTGGTTACTCAAGCCATCTTCTTCATAAAAAAATGGTAATGGAATCCATGTGATCCATTAGAAACAGTTTATCATATCATAGTACACTAACAAAAGATTGAACTGAACTTACCTTCGATAAAACTGTGGAATGTCTAGTATCTCATTGGGATGTGCCCAATCATTATCAATTTTATAAGAGCTTTTTCTTAGCTCTTTGTTTTTATAAGCTTCTAATTTAGATGTTTTAACTCCTTGATAAAACCCAACGATACTCCCTGGCTTGATGATTTTTTTTGCAAAAATTCCTCTTCCTGAGCCTATTTTTGAATCATCAACCTCAATAAATTGCTCCTCAAAAGGATCTCGTAAAAGGGGTGAATGGAGGTGAGTTAAATTAGCTGGTTCATATGTCATTGTTAGTCCTTCGTCATTGTTGAACAGAGGTACCACAGAGGGTAATAGAAGGTTGCAAGATCCTTTTTTGAAGCCATTTAGTTTTACGGGTTTGGCACTTATCATTCGGTCATTTACAAAACTACCCATTAATCCTGTTTTATTATCAGGATATATGTAGACTGCATTTAAATCTGTAATATTTCCTGTCAGTGGATCAAGATTTCCAAAGAGTGCTCCTCCTCCAATTTTGAATTTCCATCCCGAACCAACTTTTTGTCCATAGGAATACTCTACAACCTATTTTTTTATTTTTTATTAGTATATTTTTACTTCATTACATAACTTACTTCATCTAAATACTCTGGGAATTCCTTTTTCTTCGAAGAAAACGCCTCACAATTTCCGAATTTACATCTAAACCTTTGACTAAACCCGTGAGGAATACCATCAAAAAAATAGCTACGAAACACGTCACCAGGGTCAGAATTATACTCAATTTCTGAAAGACCCTGGAGTAACCCATTCTCAAAATACCCTTTTATTCTATGTATATTCAAATCTTTTCGGCATATGGATCCAACAGAGGGATAGATAGCATAAGGACCCCTGAGGTCTTTGAGATTTAATTTCTCCTTGTTCAGAGTGAAAAATATATCTTCACTGCATTCTTTCAGAAATGATAGACTATTAAAAGGGCGCTCTTCGGTGAAGGGCCTTTCTGTTGGTGTCGGATATAAATCAAGGGATTTATTAGATACTTTCATGAACCAATTAGAGAGGACATCTTCTGGATTATTTCTGAAAGTGTATATTTTTTTAAAAAGAAGTGCAATATGATGGTGTTAAAATGGACGGATAAGTACATGCAAACAATGATGCATTTTAATATTAATTAATTATACTCACACCACAAAAATATCATCCTCTTCATTGTCAATAGCATTTGAATACAACTCATCTCCATTTTGTCCAAATAAATCCCCCTTCCTGACCAAACAATGTTTCGTTGAACGGGTTAAAGAGCAAAAGTATATAATTAGGATGAAGATTGGGAGCCGAGTCTCCATAGCCATGTACATCACAAAGGTCTACAGATCAAAGTGAAGTATTTCTAAAGAAAATGGAAGATCAGGGATTTCTATGTAGGTATGTGCATGCGTTTGATCTTGCATGAAATGATTCGTTCGTTTTTAAGACTCTCTGATTTGCTGTTTTTCACATTAGATAACTGTGAATCCACTAACTTTTATAAGTGTACATAATATATAACATAAGAAAAACGGATTTCTATTCTTACCTGACATATATGAACATATATAGAGTCATTTTTATTATTATTACTCTTTTAAGTAACGGGTGTGAAAACGCCACTTCATTACTTTGACAAAATGACCATGTTCACCATTGTGTTTATGAGATAAAAACATTTCTAATGAAAGATACATCAAAATATTTTAATTACATATTATGTTGTTAATGGTTCTTAAATGTCCATTTTGCAAATTTTCTAGAATTGCATTTTAGTCCTTTCAAACATCATGAGAGTTAAATTGAGAAGGCTGTTGATATTTGTATTACTTTCCTTGGAATTGAATGATTCCTATAATAGTCTTCAAACTTTAATTTAGACCTGTAGTCAACAAGGGAAAAACCCACAGCCAACTTCAGCGATTAAATCATCCTTATAACTTGCTACAAATAAATCGTCCAGAATTAGGTTGAAATTCCATTCATCCCTCACAAATAGCGACGTGATTTTCTAGTCCAATTTGTGAAGACCTTGGTTTCATCTCGATTTCGAAACCTCAAAGTCTTGGTCTGGATATCCAAACCGCCCAAGACCAAAACAACTACCCTAAAACACGTCCTTTTCTTGCAATGATCTGACACACCATTGTTTTCCAATTATCATATGCAGACGTTTAAATTATTTTTAGACACAATAATGCTGAAAAATAGTTGGGAAGGGTTAGAGAATGTGTCTAAGACAATGTCTCATTCCAAAAATGTTTGTGTTGAATAGAAGGTACTTCAATCTATAATATTTTTTAACAGGGTTCAATTGTATAAATCAATAAAGAACATATTTAAAAAATATATATATTTGTATCATACAAACTCGTTTTAAACCAAAACTTTATAATTTGAGCTTTAATTAGATCATGTAGAACAAATTTTATTTTGCTCAAACTGACTTCTTTTTTTTAGCTTTGAATTTCAACCAATTACATTCATGTATGGGGAAAGTAAAAAATTCCTTGTATTTTGGATAAATGATAATTTTTATAGTTGTTAAAATTTATTGCAAAACATTTGCCAATGAGTAAGTAGTTGTTTTTACTACATTTTGAGCTGTTTTAAGTATAAAAATAAGGTAATTCCTTTGAAATTACATCTAAAATCCATTAAAAAATGAGTCCCACTTGTTAAAAATGTTTTTTATTGAACTTTGACTATTTCAAATACTAATTAAAAACAACTAAAATCTTTCTTCAAATATAATTAACATAATATCTAATAGTATCATCTAGATACATAAAATATAAGAGTATAATTTGAGTTCATTTCGAAGTCAAAATAAGGATCAAAAGTCTGCACATGACTTTAAAAAAGGGCTTGAATGATGAAAAATATTTTTTAAAAATCACATTGTAAATATTCAATTATTGGATCAAGAAATAGCAGCTTTTAAATTTTGATGTGGCCCCGGTTTTGATATTGTGCATTTTAAATTGTAGAAAAAGGAGTATATAGTAAGTAGTATAAACATTATGACTTATCTAAGAAATCAATCACTTCACTCACGTCACAGATTAGATAATAAATCCATGCAACACCCTGTTCTGGGCTTATGTTATGTGGTTGATATATGTATTAAATAAAATGGAATAATTTCCAAAAATTTGAAAGGAAACTTCATGTAATGGCTTTAAAAATAACAAATGACGAAACACTTCCATAATAAAATAACACTTGATGCCAAAGAGAAACAAATGATATTTGAATAAAAATAAATTAATCATAATGGGTACTGAATAACACCATGAAATGGCTAGACTTTTATATTTAACTTTGTTCTGGATATATTTACGAACAAAAAAGTTGTATAATTTGAGTAAAATTTCTGATCCTGTCAAAAGTAATTGTTAATTTATTGGCTACACAATCATGTTAATTGGAATGTAATAGCAACATATTAGGGTCTGGAAAAAGATCGACTTATGGACAATGTTGGGTTTATTTGTCCGAGGTCACTGGATGCTGATTTAGAGACCAAAATGGGGTTTGAAGGCCTCAAATTATGGATATGTACTCAAAAGTTTCAGGCAATGGCAATGATTTAGTAGGTTTGGCTAAGGTCAAATGATCTCCAAGGAGGTTATTAAAAGTCTTCGGAGATTGTTTAGATGCATATTTACTTTTTATGAATACTTAAGAGAGTTCTTCTATAACTTTTTGAGTTATAATTATATAACTTTGTCAAAGGTATTATAGACGCATTGGTCATCTCCGTTCCCCTCCTTTACTCTAAAAAAAAGGGAGTTCTTATTATTTGTTTTTTGATTGACAATTTTTTTGAAATTATTTATTTTGTTTGTTAAAATCAAGGATGTTACTTATTCAAAATATCTTCGTATCCCAAAGTTAAAGAAGCCTTAAATTAAACATTTATGTAGAATTGAGACTTTTTGACAAGTTATGAAAGAGATAAATTAGTATTAATATGCTAATTATATTTTAAAATTTACACCCAGTTTGCTTGAGTGCAATCTAACTGTGTTTATTACTCTGCTGGTTCAAATTAAATTAATTGTGGTTTAAATGCTCTTCGAAATTCAATTGTTTATCTTTTCCATTTACATAGTCACAATCCTTACAAATGGGAAAATAAAATAATTACATAGGTAACACTAAAAGTCCGACCCTTCATATAATTCCATGGATTTGTAGATACTTAAAATTCATAAAATGACCATGAAATATTCTTATTGTCTGTTTAACTTGCAAAAATTTGTATAAAAAACCCAAGTGTAGGTATAATCACAGAACAAAATATTTATTTACGTACCTAAGTATAGGCCTTACTAATATTTTATTTTCTTATTCTTTTTTTCTCATGCAGAAATATGAATGAAATATGTGTAAAAATACATATATGTATAATACACTTTTTCTTTTTACAAACAGTGTAGAAAAAATGAGTTATGAGCGTACTTTGACCCTGAAGTATGACTCAACAATCAACTATCCATAATGAGTATCAGTTTGGGAATTGACTTTTGTAGTGATAAATTACAGTTTTATGATTATTGCTCGATTTACACACTCTGTCGTTTATCTTTTGAGTTCATTCTTTATTAAATGAGAATGTAATGGCAGAAACCTTTTCCTCTAGAAGAAGAAAGAAAAATATGGTGGTTTTCGTATGTGTTCCATGAAGTAGTGTATCCAGCATTTTTAGTATTTAAAACATAATGTACATTCTCCCTGCACTAATGCTATTCAATTTAGACCAAAAATTTCCTTGCTATCTAAGACTCACGGTAGGAGCTACTAAAAAACAAGAGCAATAGACTGAACTATTGGCGCGCAAAAGGATTTCAGCTGATTTCGCAATCCTTGTGCGCGCTACTACTTTAGTAGCTCTACCATGAGTCTTTGATTTATAGGGAATTTTTGCTCAAAATTGAATGGAAATTTACACATTCGATGAGTCTTATCGGGCGCTTGACATCTTGTTTAAAAAGCTGCTTCCGATTTATCAAAAACCGTCTGACTCTCGGGGGAAAAAAATTACGGGTATGAAATCAGTGTGCAAAACGGAATAACTTTTATTATACTTACACCCCTTAGGATTTTTGACTGTTGACCAGTGAACAATTACTGAACAAAAATATTTGCTAAGTATGTATCAAGATTTAGAAAAAGTACGCCGCTGTCTGGCGTACCTATTTCATTGTATGTCAAAAAACAGGATTAAACACCATTTGAAAGTTGTGGGTCTCAGCTTTTGAATACATTCCTTATTAACCTATTTCATGTAATATTCAAGAAGTTATTTAATTACAAAAGTTTTGGCCGACTTTTGGTCCTACACTTCTAGAATCCCCCTTTGGTCAAAACAAAGACTGGAAATAGTATTTGCATTAAAAGCACTGGTAGATCTTTATTTTTTAATGCACAAAATGAGTATCCTTCTAGGCGTAAATTGAAGTTGAAGTTGGATAATGGACCAAATTAGCTCAAAAAGTAGGGTCCGATTTCTCAAAAACCGTCGGACTCTCGACAAAAAAAGTTACAGATTTGAAATCAGCGTGCAAAAATGATTAATTTTTATTACACTTATAGTCCTTAGGATTTTGACATTATTACTTGTAGATGGTGAATAATTACCTCTTTACACCTACACCATGGTTTCACCTCAAAAATTAAGGAATAATGATGATATATTTGGAATATACAATTTTATGTGCAGATTTGCAACCACTAAAAACATTGTACACGAAAAAAAATTTAGGATTCACTGTTCTAACCTTTGAAATTATTAATACCATTGTAAATATCAACTGCCTGCATATGTATATAATTTTACAATAATTATTCTATTCGAAAAGAAATTGTCACGTCAATTACTGATGTGACATAAAACATAGAAATCTTTATTCCATTCTGATAGTGAATAAAATGGGACTGAAATTAACGGAATGTTTGCTACTTTAAAAAGAAATAATTCGACTTCAGTAGATTAATGATAAAAGCCAAGAGCAAAAATATCCACAGCTGACAAACAAAATACTTTGAAAACTTTGATGTTTTGAAACAAGGCTGTGATTTTTATTTTAAAGGAGAGTTTGAAGATCTGATAATATATTTATAAATCCTTATAAGTCGTAACAAAATTATGTCCTTAAATTTACAGCGATAACCTCATGAATCTTGTTTCATATATTTGCAAGCCCAATTTAAGTGTTTGAAAAAATAGGTTTGCCATTTGGTATATTAGGACTGCTCTAAAATGAAAAGTTTCTAGCAAAAATATATTTTATATATATATATATTTTTTACGAATTGATGGACACAAGCATGTATTTAAAAAAAAATAAAGTGCCATTTTTGGAGTAGGTATATTTCTAAATAATGAAATAGATTGAGTATTTTGGTTATTTCATGCACCAAAAAAAAATAATTTTACATCAGAGATACGAAATAGAAAATAAAAATATAAAATAAACCTTGACCCAAATCAAATGATTAACTATAAATAAAACATTATGTTTACTCCGAAGAACCATAGGAAAGCATGCACATTAGATTATATATTTATTATACCTCAAAACTTCTCTACTTCTATATTTCTTCAAATGGCTTTCAATATTGCTGAGGCATCATTTTCTGACAATGCTGACAATATCTCATTGTTGATTTCCTCCTTAACGTAGGCTGGCTCCCAAGGTGACATATAGTTTCTTAGATCCCTAGACTGAGTTAATTCTTATAGGGAATAGTTACCGAAATTGTATGTTTCTTGTCCAGAATCTTGTGACTTGTGACTAATGACGAAAAAAGTTTTTGGCAGAGGAAAAGTATCAAAATTATTATTCTTTTGTATTTGAGCTTTTTCCATAACCTATTTTTAACTTTTTGAGGAAAATGTCCTGAAGAAAAATAAAAATTACCTACCAGGAGGGAAATACAAAGCTGTTTTTTTATCTTATTTATTTGAAATTAAGTATACATTTTTGTCCATGTTACTATAAAAATAATATCAGATGCTTTATGTGATAGAAAGCTTTGATGGTATAAAAATGTTTCATACGTGTATTTCTCTTATTTACCTACCTATGTGATGGACAAATTTTGAAAAAATTATCTGATTTCACAAGTTCCTTTTTGAATTGTAGATATAGCGTTACATTGATTTCTTTGGTAGTTGGATAGATCCTGTTTAAACGTCGACATTACCCCCAAAATCACGGAAAATTGATAAACTACCAGAAATATCGACCTCTATCGATAATTTATATTGCTCTAAGCATGTAGAGATACCTGACTCTGTCGTTTCTTTTACTTCTTGAGAGAGAGAGAGTCTAACTCAAGATCTTCTCAGTTTAACTTTTCAATAATGAAATACAATGCTCAATGGCTTACATATATATATATATATAACTCTCCAGCCCTAAATCTTCTTCTTACTGTTTAACCTACCGGTGTACAAACACAGTGCATTCTATCCATTTTGACTCATCAAATATTGTAACTTAGTGAAATATGATTTTACCAAATGCAGAACGATCATATCTGTTAAATAGTTCTTTTCCTCAATGATAAAGCTTTCCTTCAATGAAGGCGATAAATAAAATATCAACCAGTTTGAATTGTTGAACATGCGGTCTGTCAATATACTTTTGAACAACTTAGGAACTAATACTCAAGTTCAGGTCGTTAAAAGGCCGTTAATAAATTCAAAATATACATAGTTAACAGCTCAAACGGTTCAAAAGAAAATATGTGGTGTATCGGTACTGTAATTAGGCATAATGTAGATACTATGTAGCAGTATTGAGTTATGAGAGAGGTAGCCAGAACTACCTAGAGGGATTCAACCTACTTATATGTGATTACCTGATACTCTACCTATGTATATATAAAACTGTAAAGGAGAACTTGTTTCTCTATTAAAATCAATTCGCACGAGGGTGTAAGGCTATGTAGGGATCTAAGTATTGTAGTTTTTTTAGCAACTTATAATAAATTAATTAATATCAGCGTTTTTTCTACAATTATGAATGCAGTAGATGAGTGCATGTGATAAAAATATTCATTTGCTTGCTCATTCTCACAAATCTACCTACCATTTCCAAGGTCTTTAATATTGATAATAATAATAATTTTACAATCTGTCGATAATTATAATTATTATTTGACGAAAATCCTAAAATAACCATCTGCGTTAAAAAAGTAATCACACAATGTCTTCTTCCTTACTTTGTCACGTCGAGCTTTTTTGTTCACTCCCAACCTCGACTCAGAAAAGGGAAAGGAAAAATTTGGAAAAAAAAACTGGTAGTTACTCTTCTGCTGCATTTTCCTTGTTGCCAACTTTTTAATATTGGGCAGAGTTACAATTTTCATATACTAAACATTTATAGATTCCATCAATATACAAATCAATCGTTAATACTTGTATATCGAAAATTCAAAAAAAGGGCGGGCAATTTAATATATTTTAATATATATCAAAATCATAATTATTAATAATACCCTTTTAGAGTTCATAACACGTAGAATCAGCTGCTTTAAATCAAAAGATGAATCAATTGATGGAAATCAGCTGAAGGGAGAATACACATAGTGTTTTGTTTATCCCAAAAAGTTCGTCGTGTGAATCAGAAAACAATCCTCATTCTCTCTCTCTCTCAACCTCTCCTCCAAAAAGAGAAGAAAAATGACACCAACACTAAAACTACTCCTTATCTAAGTAGTAATAAGAATGATTCAATTCAAATTCAATCAATCAATAATGAGAACAGTATTCTACAACCTTTTCTCTTTCAAAACTAGCAAAAAAAAAAAAAGGCACTAAAACAGTGGGTAGTTGTAGGCCAAATGAAATTTTCTCAAACGTGGAAGTATTCTTCATTAATTGGATTTACGTCATTAATAAATAATATATAGGGTATTGACAGATACAATGAATAAATACATACATACGAATCCTTGTTGTTGTGTGGAATCTATTGGAATATCTATGATATATCTGAATTAATATTCTACTCATACATGCATTAATGTTGATAGCAGATTAATTATAATTATACTTATATCAACAAATGGCTCACTTTGATTAATGTGTTTTGACTCTTCTCTGAATATACTCAATGCCCCTTTTTTAGGACCAAAAATGATGCAACTATGTACCTATTAATCCGTTTTTCCTTCATGCAAACTCTCCCTATCAAAAATTTATGTAGTGTTATTTCTATTTATTTTTAACTGTTAGGCTGTAATATGATACTCAATCAAAAATTATGAATCAATCCTTTAGTCACAAATAACGCAAGAGGCAAAAGAGCATTAACGAACGAAGATGTGTGCGTATGAAACGAAATAAAATCATCACCATTGAGAGGATGAAAAAAATGTATGTACATACAATGCACCAGTTTGGCAAATTATTGCCACAACTACTCCTTTTGGCATACAAACATATCTATAGATATTAAACAATGACTATCCAATATGAAATGCCCTCTAACATAAATAGGTAGGTTGTGAATCCGAATCCCAAAAAAATATACA
This sequence comes from Lepeophtheirus nordmannii, assembly GCA_963680855.1. Taxonomy (NCBI): domain Eukaryota; kingdom Metazoa; phylum Arthropoda; class Copepoda; order Siphonostomatoida; family Caligidae; genus Lepeophtheirus; species Lepeophtheirus nordmannii. The sequence continues at coordinate 18,145,755 of OY804521.1, read as the reverse complement.
ATAATTCTGCAAATAATCCGTATCTCAATAAAATATAATTTGAACTCCTTGAGGTGCTAATTTCAACATTCCCTAATATCGTTCTAAAATTAAATAATTTCCTTCTCATTTTTCAAATTTATATCGACCTGTTATTCTTATTATTATTATTATTACTATATATATATATATATATACTCCAAAATTAGTAATGTAGACCTTGAAAATAAACTTGGATTAGACGTAAATAAATCATCAGGATATGAAGTTCTTGTTTGAAGGAAATTTTTTAAAATAAATGAATGAAATAAAATATTTGATTACTTAACAACGATTTTAGAGCCCGAACTCCCACAAAAGTAAAGCTTTTAGATTGTCGACCAGAATATATATATATAAAGTAGTTTTTCTTGGGTTTGCTGATAATGGACGTGAGAACAACGGTTAGACATGTAAAAAAAAAAAGAGAAAATCCCTGTGATTGAGGAATATAAAGAAGGGGGTGTCGAGACCAAGAAACGACCAAGACCTACCTTGAGAGCTACATCACTACAAACAGACTTACCTATTTTCGAGAATAACAACATAATGCAAGGATCGTAAACAAACTTGCGCATCTTGCGTAAGTTTTGTAGTACATATGGCATTATTTTGCAAAATAATGGAATGGAGATCCATGCAAGTAAGTGTGTACATAAGCATTCAATGGAAGTCCCTTCTCCCCATAGATTTCCTACAAGGAATAAATATTGAATCATCATTCTATGTATTACAAAATATGTTCCTTTGGTATGAAAAATAAATAAATAAATCTATTCACATTTCATGAAGTAACTTATTTTTATTCAAAAGAGTACAAAATGTGCTAATCATTCCACGTATGTAGGTAAGTACAATAGTACAAATAAATGGCAAACTTCTCACCTCAAGCCCTTAAAGTAATCCATACAAAACATGCTAGAACATGATGTATGCCGGCGTACATAGATAGATACATGCAGTAAATTGTTACACTAAAAAGGACGAACGCAATGTTTTAATCAAGTCTAAGGCCATGTCACTTTTAACGGTCATAATATACACATTATATGTACACACCGGTAGTACATGTGACTATTATTATTATTAATAATATTTGTATGCAAGTGCAACGGCTCATATGAATTAATTATAATTACTGAATACAAGGTCGGTGAGGGATGTGTTATGAGAATGTTTTTAATATTTGTACATGTCATTTATCATTAATTTTTGATTAAAATGCAGTATTTAAAATTCAAAAGTATATAAAAGGTTGCGTGATGTTTTTTTATAACTAAGAGCAAGTCATTTCCACTCTCGTTATATTATATTTTATATAATATAACATTAATAATAATGAGAGGTTTCATTATATCCAATGGAGTTGGGAGAAATAAGAGACAAATTCAAAAGGGAAAAGATAAAAAAAAAGTTTACCGTTAAATATTTCATGCTTCATAACGCCGTGAAGGTGTAGAGGTTGAGTGACTTGAGCATGTTTCGGCAATCTTCATAGTTTTATGTTGGAAAATTTGTCAAAGTACATGGGTAGTAATTATAGTATTGACTAATTGTGTCAAGTCAACAAGAAACCAAGTTTATATTCTGAAATATTTCAAAAATGAGTGTGAACTGCACTCATATTCTTGAAGACATTCTCTTTCGTTTGTATTGATCGTATATTTTGATTAATCAAATAATAACTTCAATAATTGCATCTTAATTATAGGAAAAAGCCAACTGCCACATAATAAATCTCTGGGGCTATGAAAAAGATGGATGTTCTTTCAGGAACCATATACGCTCCATGTGAAGTCGACACATTTATCTGATTGCTCTATTGAATAGACAACAATCCTTGGTTGTTTCTTGATTAAAAGTGATATATTAGCAAAAACCGTGTGCAATAGGTCTTAAAATGACTCCGATATATTTGGCCGTTATATTTATAAAGTAAAAAAACTTCATAAAAAGTGGATTTTCTTCTTTTCAATATTTGAAAACAAACTTGCTTTCTTGTTGACTTGACTCATATTACAATGCCTGTCGTATATCTTCTGAGAATAGAAGGTCCTTTGAAAACATCAAAAGGATAGAGCCCAACTTTAACTTTGATAAGTAGCTATAACTAAAATGCACTTGCATAATGATGCAATCAGAGTCTTTAACAAATAAAATACCTTAAATGTATAACTATAGAAAAATACAAATGTATGTATTGTGGTCAAACAAGAGCTTTGATAGACTCCTTGCCATTATGTGCCTATATCATCATTCAAAACATGCCAATAATATAAAATATAGGTTCGTCATTTCTATATGTACATGCCTTATAATCTATACCCATTTTAATTTACGGGTAAAGGAATTCAAAATATGTATTTATGAGACATATATGTACTTTTCTTTAAACTTTAAGTAACCGTGGTTTGAGTAGCATAATAAGACATTGTTATTATTATCATTACAAGAGGCAGCAGTTCAAGGGGTGATGTTTTAATTTTTGAAATACATAATTTCATTCTGAGATGAGTGAGATTTGATTCATGTCTGTCGAAATCGATTTCTTTTTCAATTTAATAATAATATTGAAAAACAAATTAACTAATGACTAAATACAATCATCGGAACTTTTAACTATGAATGAGTAATATTTGTTATATTAATAGAACCTTTTAGACATTCCTTACTCAGTCATTAAGTAACCAAAGGAGATCCAAACTATGAGTCATTTATACGTCAAGCCGCTGATTCATGAATTGTTGTCATATTAACATAACTACCAATTTGTGGATTGAGCATGCACAAAGGTCTTCATTTGACCTGTGAAAAACAAACAAACAAGCAAATACATAATACATACATTGTTCAAAATAGTAGAATTAGGGGCCATGGAACAAATATTATAGAAATAATAGGCTAATTAATTATGAATAAAGAAGAAGGTTAAATGTCAGGTGGTGAGCTTGTCTTTCATTTATGCTTTGGATATCCTTTAGATAAAATTTATGAATATTAATGTGCCAGGAGCTGTAGCATTACATGAAATATACTCCATTAAGGGCCGTAGTTTGACTTTTGGAACCCTTGAGGACCCAATGGAGTCTTTTCAATTACACATCATTTATTTTATTTTTAGAAAAGAAACGTTTGACCAACTGTACGACTCTGAAAGATTTAATTCAAGAATAGCATTTAGGTACATGAATTAGAGACATTCTTGTTAGGGGGGGCCAAGGGATTTATTAAACATGTTCACCCACACCGCCCTAGTCACGTCATTGCCTCCTTCATTGTTGCAGTTATACGGATATAAGTACAATGAGTATTGTCAACAACCCAGTTTTTCCTGAGGGAGTCCCAATAGGAATTATTGTTTCCTTGTCCTTGGCACTCATTTCAAATATTGACAAATTTCTAAAACCATACCTTGGCTATTAATGCCAAGGATACCTAATATAATTAATCAATCATTTGTGCCTACTCAAACTGTTTAAATAAGTACATACATAACTTTTCTTGGATTGTATCGTAAATGTAATGGTTATACTAATACAAAAATATACTTTACGATATTTACATATTTTATATAGAGTAGAAGAAAAAACCAGAAAAATCTCAAACTAAATTCCACAACGGAGTGTAATTGCGTTGTTGTATTTACGTAGCACGATTTTAGGGCGTTGATCATGATAATTTATACGTATACACTTGTGTATACATATATGAGACGCTTCTTCATAAATTCATACAGAGACGACATTTTGTACCTATGAGGTAAGAGCGGCAGTATTTTTTTTTTTCAGTAGAATATATATTTCCATCGGTTTGTGTTCTAGAAGTTTTTATATATCTACATAAAATGATGCACTCATCATTGCGGTATTTTCAAAGCCTGGCATGGAGTACAGGCTACGTTAGAGATAGAAAAACCATTGTTTCTCCCGATATGTTTCACAAGTATGAATTCATACCTGAGCGTCGCATCTATACATCATTCATGTGACATGATGTTAATATTCATTTGTAGATCAAATTTTGAACTCCCTGTTGTGTTCACTTTTTCATGGAACTGCCAAAAATTAGAGACATCAATATTATCAATGTAAATAAATGCTTAATATGGCTTAATTTTGTATAAAGAGGAAAAGTTCCTTATTTGAATTATATGCCGAATTAAATGAATCCATATATTATTATAAATATTTGCAGAAACAAAGTTTTGCATACTCAATGTGAGAACTGTTGGTCAAATATGTGGTGTGTAGTTTATGTACATTGTCTATGTAAATACTGAGAAACCTTGTTGATTCAACTCCAACACCTTTAAAAAAAAATTAAACATATGTATGTACATTAGAAATAAGCGCTTATGATTAAATCAAATAAAACCGAAAAATAAGTAATGAAAGTCCATTGCTAACGTATCCATAAAGAAGAGACCGGCGGAAGATAAAATGCCCATACATGAATTCAAGGAAGATTTGGACAATTTGTAATGTTTGGTAGTAGTAATTTGTTGATAAATATATTGAAGTTATGATTATAGGTATATGTACACAATATGTAAGGATCTTATGGAAAAAAAAATATCATATTGGATTATAGTAGAGATATGTGTTTATTTTTGAAACGGGGACTCAATATGGTTTTGTATAAACTAAACTAAGACCCCACCCATTTCAGCATATTTATTTAATTTTTTCAAACTATATCAAATTAAATACTAAATTGGTCAAAAGAAAGATATAAGATACTAAAAAAGTACATAGCTTAAGAAGATTCCTGAAGAGTAAAGATTAAGTTGTTTAAATCCTTTCATTCATATAATATTTAATGAGCTGTTCATGTCATTTTATCAAAAAATGTCATTGAAATCCTGATTACAAAACGATCAACCAATTATGTATATATTTTATCCTATTTGCATTACTTAATGACTATAATTAACTAATCAGAGGTTGACACTCAACTTAAAGTCAAATCCGTATTTTAAAGCATGCATGGGCAACCTACGGCCCGAGAGCCAAATTTCTTCGCTGGATTAAAAGATACTCATGAAAGTACCTTCTATATGTAGGTGAAAAACTCAGTTTTGATTACATTTTTTGGTTCCTTCATCATATTATTTGCTATTATGGCACAAGTCCATTAATTAAGCATTCCCTGGCTTTGGTATGCTCAACTCGAAGCAAGTACAGTTTAAATAAAATTCGACGAGGTTGCATTTTCAGATCAGAATTAAATGTTCACAAATGTGTCAACTCAACAAGAAGCCAAGATTATCTGAAAATATTTAAAAATGTTCTTGAAGACATTCTCTTTCGTTTGTATTAAATCTATATTTTGATTAATTAAATAATGACTCCAATAATTGCAACTTAACTAAGGGGAAAAAAATACCGGCCACAATCAAGAATAAAAAACATCAGGTATTTCTGACTACTATGTAGTTACTATTACTATGATTCATTGTGAGCATGATAACGGATTAAGTGCATTCTTAATAGTTGATAAACAGATGAACAAATGGTTTTAGCCAACTACCACATAATAAATCTCTGGGGCTATGAAAAAGATGGACATTCTTTCAGGGACCATATACGCTCCATGTGAAGTCGACACATTTATCTGGTTGCTCTATTGAATAGACAACAATCCTTGTTTTCTTAATTAGAAGTGATATATTAGCAAAAACCGTGTGCGAAAGGTCGTAAAATGACTCCGATATATTTGGCCGTTATATTTATAAAGTAAAAAAACTTCATAAAAAGTGGATTTTCTTCTTTTCAATATTTGAAAACAAACTTGCTTTCTTGTTGACTTGACACAAATTCTATATAAACGTAGAGACTTTGAACTCTACTTAAACTCGCAATACAGGGACTTTCTCCCTTCTCTGATGTATATAACTAATTAATTAATTGTATTACATATTATTTAGGCAATTCAATATTTTATTCACAAAAATAATGAATAGAACAACTTTGTCTCCATAACAGAGTAGAATGTTTATGGTCATAATTCAATAAATCCTCAATATAATATGTATCTACATGTTTATGTTTATGTAAAAGCAATTAAGTATACATACAAAGGGGTCATCAAAGTTAAATAATAGGAGCTGATCGTATACACACACTCTAAATTTTATAATATATTCATTTGGTAGAGGCAAAATCTTCGGGGTCACAATAGCGCATGAAAAATATATAATTATTATCTAATATTTTCAAGTCATTGTTTATTTTTACTTTAATTGCAGGTAGACAAGCAAAGAGGATGAATAAGAACCTTTGACTAAACGAATAATATAACAACTCCCATGTTGTTGATGTCATTATTATTATTATTGACTCGATTCTTGGAGGGTTACATTTTGCACTATGACCTGACAAGTCATACAGGTCCTTAAATTCCTTACGGCATGTTTTTTTATTATTTTACTTTAGCCCTACTATACATATTGTGGTTATGTACCTATTAATCACAAGTTGATGCATACATATTACATTGATTATGTACAATAACCCTGTCTTTTAGTCTGGAGTCAATTTGATTACGTCATTTTCCTGCTTGAATGTCCCTTGAACTAGTTATATATATTTTCTTCTTATTTGTATGTGTTATGAGGGATTTGGAATTGTGTACAAGTTGCAGTTTGTACGTTTTCACCCATCCTATTCAATTATAATCATATGAGGCATTTGAATGAGGTATCAAGTATGTGACCATATATGATGATTTAATTTCATTTTGATCTATTAGTATGCATAATATGTACCTTCACTATACCGTCGATTCAATGGACCATGGGTATTTGAATATATATATATATATATATATATATATATATATATATATATATATATATATATATATATGATAATGTGTCGCAGAAGATTTATCAATTAATTAGTCATTTTCATCAAAGAGTTAGTTTATATCTTATATACATATAATAGATTGCCAATACAATATCTCCATTATATGTACTTATGACTATAAATTAGGCATTAATAATGCAACTTGGTCAACTAGTCCCGACAACATGCATATTACCATCAAAGTTTGTAAATATATTGTCGAATAGTAAGTCAAAAGCTCCCCATCAACAAATGAACCATGATCTCAACACCCTTCTTAATTGATTTAATTTCTGGGACCACACTAACATCCTTATATAAATGCCTGGTTTCTGTAGATAATACATACCTACATATTAGATGTGCAGATGTGAGCCCTTCAATTTATATATTTGATCTTCATTATGTGTGAATCATTTCTATTTATAGTTCTTTAGGACTTTGAGCACTCATTCGTATTCAAAAGAGGAGAAAAATTCCAGAGAATCACATTGGATATATTACACCACAGGACCATATTTCCCTGGTCCCCAACATGTTCCTCTATGATCTAGTCAACATTCTTGAATAGTACTCCCCCCCCCCCAATAGGTTTAAGAATCCTTTTATCAGCAAGTTGTGATTATGTAAGTCTGTATTTCCATTGGTGTAGCTACGACTTGGTTACAATACATACATATACATATTATCATTATATCCTAGAGGTCGTTATACAACAAATAATACTACTCCTTCATAATGTCAATATATGTTCACTTTAGTAAGGTCTCAAGCGACCAGGAATATGCATAGATACAGAGTGATACCTTGACATAGGTACGAGTTAAATCAGTTCTTTGAACGACTTCACCACTGTTGTTATCAAATCAATGGTTGCGTGTACAAACTTATGAGTGCGTAGGCATAGGGTGCCAGCCATTAATTCAAATTAAACTCGTAAATTCGGACACAATGTAATTAATTATGACTCGTATGTTGAATCCCTTATATGTACATTGTGATTCCATGGACGTACCATGAAAATTCAAAAGGGAAGTCGTAATTTATAGAAAAGGGAAGCACGATTTGGGCTCGGTATAGAATCGCTTACTTCCATCACTTTCATTTTCATTTTGTTCTTCTTTTCTTCTATTTCTTTCTGTGTCACGACCAGCCTTTTTGTGCACTCGCAACCTCGACTCTCAAAAGGGAAAATTTAAAATTGTACATTCTTTGTGGCCAACTTTTAAATTTGTGCAGAGTTATTATTTAGCACAAATACTATACATTGATAAATTTTACCAATATACAAATCAATCGTTGTTAATACATGTATAATATTTAAAAACTCAAAAAAGGGCGCGCAATTTAATATACTTTTTATATATCAAAATCATAATTATTAATAATACCCTTTTAGAGTTCATAACACGTAGAGTCAGCTGCTTTAAATCAAAAGATGAATCAATTGATGAAAATCAGCTGAGGGGAGAATACACATAGTGTTTTTGTTTACCCCAAAAAGCTCATCGTGATTATGAATGAATAATATTAATGTGTTTGGATTTGTTCCTCGAATTATGACACATCTGTGGTGATTAAAATAGCCTCTTCGTAAGCAATTGTATTGACGACGATATCTACACGTATCTCAACTCTTTGAAAATCTAACAATGAATTATCCTTATTTAGGGATTATGATTTGAAAGATAACTGCAATTGTTAAAGTCCCCCCTCTACACACACACATGGTATTACACCACTCCCGCTGTATTATTGAAGTCAAATGACATATAAGTGATTTATGGATACTTGCATTCGTGAATTTTACATATTTTACATGGAAATATTTGTATCCGTATCCTTAAATGTTTAAATTTATAATCAGCATCAGTAAAATTCAAATTTTTAGAGAACCTATTCGTATAAATAATAACATATATAATATAAATACATTATCGGACTTGTCTTTAATGAATGTGAATTTGACCTTGGGGGATTTCATAAGAAGAACAAAATGATCCAATAATTCCGTAATAATCGATGAATCATCCTCATCACGTAGATATGTACCATTTTTCTCTTCTCTTTCTTCATGTTTTTCCAATGTATGTAGACATTGAAAGAAGTTCAAGAGAACTTTATTTGACTTAGGGACATTACTATTGAGAGAGTTCAAAATTCTGTTGAAATGCACAAAATATTGAGTTCCTTTAAATTATATTTAAATGATGATTAAATGCCTACAAATTGTAATATAAGCTATTTAATCCACACGAAGTGACGAAGGGGAGTATCGGCTTATGTACCGGCAAAGAAGAGGAAGAGGATCATTTCACTTTTTATTTTTTTTTTAATTTTTAAAGTAACTCCATTGCACTTTTTTATCAGCTATGGATTTTCTCGCACCTTTTTGACGTTGATTGGTTGATTAAGCAGAAAATAGCTGTTGCTAGGATGTGTTCCTCCTGCTAGTAAGGATAAAGTTGGTAATACATATAGGTACATAGGTCAAACACTCTTCCAGCTTAAGTGAAAAATTGAATCAGCTGTCTGAAAGTGGCAAAAAACTCAGTGATACTCCTGATATTATATAACACAAAAGGGAGAGATGAAATATATTAAAATAAAATGATTTAACTTTTCATCTTCATAGCGATGTTAAGTGTTCAAGAACTTACTTATTATTTAATTAATTTTTGCCACCCTCACAGAGCAAATTCAATGTCTGACTTAAGTTAGAAGAGTGTCCGATTTATATTATACTTTATCTCTGTCTACTACCCATTAAATAAAGAAAAGTACCTTTGTTTCGGAAAGAATTGGCTAATTAACTACCAATTATAATTTCGATCCTTCTTTTATTTATAATTATTATTTTTTATTAGGGAGAAAAGGTTCAGGGAGACAAAGAAAGTGAGTATCATGTATGTATTTATAATAAATATGGGTCTCAGTTAGGGAGTTGAAAAGGAGATGGGGCATCTCCTTTGGCTCCGGCCCTGTATCTTACAAGGCATGAGCGTAAGTTTCTAAGTTATTATTATTATTATTGTGTTTTTTTTCATGCCTTAAAATGAATGAAAAGGCCTTAAGATCGTACACATAATATAATATAATAATCTTTTTACAGCTTCAGGATATGCTTCATTAGGATTCAGGAAATCTAAGCCATATACATACATTATTGATTTATATTACATATAAAAGTACATATATTATTGACTATTTAGTCGGTTTGATTTCGTTGTGAGCTATAATATTACTTAAATATAGGCAGTGGTTAAGCATTTTCTCTAATCCATACCTCTGTACATAGATATTATTTTGGATCTACATAAGAAAAAGATACAAAATTATAGATTTTCATTTAATATATAATAGTATAAATTATTATTATTATTATTATTACTTAAACGTTTTATAATCTTTTTTTCAATCAAGGATTATATTTCCATGTTAAGTACGTGCTTTGGAAATGTACATTGTTCGGATGTAAGGCATGAATGTATGTGTACACAAGGGATAATAATATACATATTGAGCAGCAATCAACTGTCTAAAGTATTATATTATCTTTTTACCCCCGGCACCTGGCCCAAGGGCCACATATCTAATTAGAATTAATAATTATGTCAACCCTACAGCAACACAACTTCATTATATATGTACATATGTGTACATATTTATAAGTTGCTAATATTATTATGATTTATTAAGTAGTAATGGAGGGAGCCATCAAATTGAAGAGAACTCTTTGTGAGAAATTGAAATGAGCTAATTTTGATGTTCATAAACATCTACTCTGTCGTTGAAAGAGGTCATTCCGAACTTCTTACAAAAAAAAGAAGAAGAATACATAAAAGTATTACTATACATGACATTTTTTAGCGGTAGTCTTCGAATGTGGGAGGAATAGATGTTGAATGCGATTTCATCCAGGACGTATGCATACACTTAACTTATTCAGAAAAATGATTCATTGCTCTATCTTATACATACATAGAATCACATGTTGTTGTTCTTCAGTCTTGGTATAACCAGGACTACGAGCAATATTCGTGATGCCAGTAGCGTAGCCAACTTTAGTGATGCACACAATATTATTGACCTCTTTGGTGTTGAATCTATTTTGAAATAGATTCAAAATTGATGGAGCTTTCCACTCATTGACAAACAACATACCCTTCAACACATTCCTCAGCGAGTAACACAATCTGAGATATAACTGTATGAGCATACATAATTCAATATTATAATTAATCTTATGACATCTTTATGGAGTTGAAAATAGGGTTTGATATCCTTGAAAAGCCATACCCAAAAGTGATTTCATGAGACTCTAATTTCATTAAACAAAACTCTTCTTCTTACGTTGAGTGTGTTTGTGTTTTTTTTTTCCTCGTTTGCCTATCTCTATATGTAATACCAATGTATGTACAATACAGAAATGTAAATACTACAACATTCTACAAAGCAGGAGTTGCAAGATTCTTAAAAGATCACACAAGTCTACGTAATCAAAACACATCAATTCAAAATAATAATAATCAAATGCCATGTCCTTAGCTCATGGCATCCTCATATTGTATCATCCTTACTAGATTTTTTTTTTTTTTTTGAAAACCGTCATAAAAAGAAGGACATTTTTGGGTGTGTCAGTATCAACTGCATAGGCAGCAAACATTGATCACTCAATGCATCTTTTAGGAGTACACGTCCTTCAATCCATGAGCCGAGCATATTTAATAAATCAATTCGTCCATGACTCAAATTCAAATATTTAACTCATATATATATACAGACGACAAAAAACCTCACGAGAATTTCAAGTCTATGATGAGCTCTCATGACGAGTTTTCCTGGGATAAATAAAAATACTATCTATGACTTTCAGCTGTTTTTATCAGTTGACTTTTTCCTTTTTTAATATTATGTTAGTACTAATTAATTATTGATTTTTGTCATTGGTCAAATTTATCTATGTATAATATGAATACTAAATATTAACTCCACCTAAAATGAACAGTTGGCAAATGAGAGAGTACCTCAAATCCATCGAGACATCTTGTATGTAAGTTCTTTGTCAAATCTTTTGAGAACAATAAAATGAATGGAGTCAAAAAAACACGGTGTATGTAGTTTTTTTCTTATTTTTAAATGGTGTGTACATACATCTATTTGATCAAATATCGATATGGGTAATGCTTGTTAGATTGAGACCCAGAATATTTTTTGATCTTTTTTCTTTAGAAAATAAATAGTATGTTTGTTTTTGTCTTTGGTTCCTGGGCTAGATTATCTTCATTTGCATGTAGTGTCTGGTTCGCCAACTGAATAGTCCAACCCTAAATCATAGAATATGTCAGCTAACATGAAAGTAACCCTTGACAAATATGACTTTTAGAGTATTTGAAGATGAAGGACTGGAATATAACTTCATCCATGTACAGGTAGTACTTACGGACACAAAGCAATCTTCTCTGTATATATCAACCCTTCATATAAAAAAAATAAAATAATAATGCCCAAAATGATGTACTTAGCATGCATTACGTTCCCTAGCATTGCATAATTAATTAATTATTAATTTCTATTCATAATTTATACGGTGTTATCCCATTAGCATTTAAATGTCTCCTTATTTATTTTTTTGTCACCCACCTATTTTTCTGTGGAGTGACCTGAACGTTGATTAGTGGTTTTCAAGCTGTGAACAATTCTCAACTATTAAATGAGGAAGATCTTCTCAACAGTTGGCTATCTACTACCAGCTAATTTTGGGCCTTTTTTCTTACTCTTTTTGGGTTACGCGATATATGTACAATAAGAACCACATCGTTTTTAACAAGATATTAGTCAAGTTTGGTAGATCCATACTTTGAGCACTAAATCAGGTGGATCAACAACTGAGAAAAAAAAAAAAAGACTACATGATATGGACTAGTAGGGATGCCATTGCGACACACAAAGAAACAGTTCTTAAATTAGCATAGACGTTGCCAATATACTGATTTTGACATTCATTAAGTATATGTAGTTATTACTATCTCAGCCAAGGTATTTCAATTGTGATTAATGCCCACTTTAAAAGGATTCAAAGGGTACTTGGCTTAGTTATCTGTAAGGTACATAGTTGCATATGTAATAATACCACTGTAAGTAGATATATTGAAAATGGGACACACACAATGGAAGAGGAATACTTGGTATTTCAATCCACATTGGTGCAACTTATGTAAGTATGTTGTTGTTTTATTTGAGAGTTGTAATGAAGTGGTGGAACTATCAAAGCTCTTGGTCTCAACCTCTTTTTTAAAAAAAAACCGAAGACATTAGTTTAAAAAATTTCCTTTTCTAAAACTAGTCAAGAACCTTTTTTTTTTCCATAGGTTTGAGTAGAGCGGATCCTGTGCCCGACACATGGATTTCATGCCTCGATTTTCAACACATAGCTACTTGATTTGTATTCATAAATTTGATATCATTGACCATTTTTAATACTTCATAGTGAATTATGAAAACATGGTCACATTTTTGGGTGTAGAGGCAGTTGGATGAGGGAGGGGTTTCAATGCACTTCTAAGTACCGTCAGTTACTTAGAATGACAAGTTTAAGAAGGTAGATTGAGAATATAGCTACGAACACTGGTGAAGAAGAAGAAGAGGGATTATGGCATTTTCAATACTATGTATAAGGATATTCTTCTTCTTTTAAATCATTAAAAAAAAAAAACATGGAGAACTGATATGAAACACGATTTTGGAAAATGTCTTCCTTATTCAGGTATGTATGATGTACATAACTACAAATATACATGATCATAATAGTATGTATATAATCACTTCAAAGCATGCTCCTCCATGGAGTCATGTGCATACCTCGGTGGTGCCCATCCAACTTGAGAAACTGGGATTGTTTGTTTGTGTTATTATGATGGAGCAATTCCCTTCAAGTTTCCAACTTGTTTTGATGTAACTTCATTCGAGCCTTGTTTTTTTTTTACATAATATAAGTGTATGTATGTATGTATATAATACATGAATACAATCGTAGAAAATAAATATGGAGACATTGAATTTAACAAATAACTAATTTCATTCTGTTCTCGATTTGAGAGGATCTTCCGTAGCGAGTGTGTGTATTATTAATTTGCATATAATTGGTAGTGAGTGACTTCTCCATTTACAACTACCTCTAATATATCAAATATAGTGCATATATGAGAGAAGAATTCCTTTGATTTGAGTCAAAGACGTTGACAATCGACTAAATTTATAGCGTAGTCAATTCATTCATTTATAACCCATTATCACAAACAACTTCCATCACCATAAAACACGCTCTGCTCTTGAGAAGAGGCAGAACAATAACAACAATTAAAACATGAAGGCTGATACTCTACTCAAGAGACACAGAGACCCCTCTTCTACGAATTTTTTTTTGCTCGGTGTTCAAGTCATGTCTGTATGTAGTATGGTGATATAACCATATATGTAAAGTAATTAAAGAAGTTTGTTGTTTCATCAAAAGTCCCACGCATGTGGTTTCCCTCTCTTCCAGGATGTCTCCAGTCTTTTCAGGTGAGCATTTTTCAACATCAGAGCAATGTATGTATGTAATAGTCAAGATATGCTACTAATTAATTATTATTATTGAATAATAATATTTTCTTGGGGAATGAAACGAGGGAAAATCCTTCAGTAATGTGAAATTTTATCAACCATGTATGTATTGTAGTAATGTATGGTGTTATTTTTGTCTCTTAGATATATATAAATATAAATATGTACATCAAGGAGTGTTCATGAGGAGATAATGAATATAATATAAGATGTGTGTGTAGAATTATCATGATCTCATACTCTCTTAAAATGTCATTTCCATCCGAGAGAGAGAGAGCAGTCTTCTATAAAGTACACAATATACATATATTAATATGCTCTTTTTCATTTGCTGTATAAAGGGTATGAACAGTACTTGATCCCAAATTTTTAAATAATAAATATATTTAAACAACATATATATATATATATATATGTATATGTATAATGTATTTGTTTGTGTGTCTTCTACGAATTTCCTTACAAGAGAGAGAACCACTGAGTCCCCACAGGTTCCTGTTGCTGAGTCTATAAAAAATTTTATACTTTTATATGTATGTAAAAATGAATACCTAGAGATAGGTAGACATAAATACGTAGGTACGTATTTATATTGTATGTATAATATTCATTACATGCACTGCGTGCCTGAATAATATTCTGTAGGCGGAAGAAGGATTTTTAACTACTCCTCTCGACTGACATACAGCTTCGGCTTCTTCTAGTAGTATTAAAAAAATATAATAATAATAATAACACATTATATCTTTTTAGACAAGATGACGACGCAAATAATCATTAAAAAAATGAAAAAGGATGAAAAAGATTTTTCACACAATAAAGTATGAAGCTCCTACTTTAGGAAGACACAATAACTTTAATTCTCCATGAATCCTATTCTACTCGATTATAAATAATATAACTAATAAGAATCCATCTCTGGGTCAGTGACTCGAAATAACTACATAATATATAGTATAACAAATACGTCCATTACTATATATAGAAACGAGCATTTTCCTTTAATAAAAAGGAAGGCTTAATGACGTCATTTGTGGTAATTATACGCTGATGAGGAAATCATGTCATGATGGCATATTAGTAAAATACACAAATGTACACCTATGCTGCACTTAGATATATTATTAATATTATGTCTATGTACATATATATATACATATTGTAAACAGTATATGTATCTTATAATGAAATGAAAAGTTGTTCAAACAAACAAGGAGGTTTTGTGACCGTTTCTCTCCTTTGTTTTAAGCTGATTAAATACATGGGCTCATACTTGATTTGATATTATTATTATATATAAATAAATAAGTTTGACTTTATTTTTAATCAACTTGCGTACAATGTTACTTATAAGTTATTATATGTTATATGTATGTATGTAGATGACTAAGGAATTCTTTTTCTTTCTTTTTTCCTTCTTCTTCTTCTTCTTCTGACTTGTACCTACATAGTATATTATGATTATTATTGTTATTATTATTATGAAGTAGAAGAAACCATCATCCATTGTGGCACATATGCACGCCTCAAAATGACTTGAATTACATATATGTATTATGTATACCTTAAAAACTGTATACGCACACATAGCGGTGCCGTCTTTTTAAACAACCAGTGATGGTAGTGGTTATTCCGCCAGGTATATCCGCCCTTTAAATTAAAAAAATATCTTCAGCCCCTTAAACCGCTTACAGGTTGGTTTTTTTTTCTCCCTTCTTACCATGTATGTACCTACATATGTACTTGCCTTCTTCTTCATCAATAGTCTGCGCATAGTTCCATTAGTGACATTTAAAGAATTTTTTTCAGAGGAACTTAGGAACAACTGAGTTAAGAGGACAGAGAAGAGCTGCTCTTTGCCTCCTCTAAGTTTTTGTGGTAGTGATTGTGTGCTTATTCTAAGGAATAAGAGTGTGATAGCCTTCTCCTTCGTGTATCTCTCTCCTTCGTGACTCCATCTCCAAACCTAATCAATCTCTATAGAATTCTCTCTTCCATCGGTTTGCAACGATCGAATCTTCCCTTCGTTCAAATCGTTCACCGACGACGACATGTTGATTTCAATGCGTTAGTGAAATCATTTACTTATTGTGAAATAAAATCACATCAGTGACGACGACGACGACGACTAGTAGTAGTTGTAGTAGGTAAGTGATGCCAGCAGAGTGGTTATGATGATGGTTCTTACTTATAAAAATAACTTAGGCCGCATGGGCCTACCGCTAAGAATGCGGAAGTACAATAGCGTGCATTGTATGTATATTTATATACATACATACATGAAATAAAAAACTCTTCATATCATTTCCTATTCCTATTTTTTTTTATTTTTTTTTTAGACTCTACCATCCATTGAAGAGAGAGATCCTTTTTCGTCTTTCCACATATTTCTTCTCCTCGAAGAGTAAAACTTCTCCCAACATGAACGAAGTACTCAACGAGGATTTAGTCTCTCTGGATTTTCGGGATCTCATGCAAGCAGATTTATTTGATTTGGTCATGATGGGTGACAATATACCAGATCCCACAACTTGCAAAATAGGTTCTAGGCGCTCATCTCATGATGAAAGTAATTCTGCGCTCATGGCGGCTCTAAGCGAGACCCGCTCCGTCATCAGTCAAATCACTCTCATCAACGGTGAAAAAATTTGGATGAGGGATGAAATTAATAACAACGTTGCCTCCTCCGTCTCATCGGAGGAGGAATCCATTCAAAATGGTTACACGGGGCGTCTTCAGCTCATTCATAGTGAGGAATTGCTCAACATGGACTCTGGAGACGCCTCTGAGTTTATTTCCTCCTCTCCGTCTCTCTCAAAAAATACTTTGCTCAATGTGAATGTGAATAGCCAGTTCAGTTTCAATAATAACCATAGTAATACCAATCAGAGTTGCCACCTGAGCAGTAGAAACAATAATTCTCGTGTCGAAATAGCTTTAAAAGAGGAAGAAGACAGTCACAATAATCATAATATTACGGAGATATCCATGGAAGAGGACTCTTCTGTACTGTATCCAGAGGAGGATCAAGAGGATAATTCTTTAGAGTCTAGTAATCATAGTTTACTCCGAAGTGCCCTCACGGGTAAAACCTCCTTTTTACTGAATCAATCCTCGAAAACACATTCCAAAATATTATCATCGTCATCAAAGTTACAAGTTCCAATTCACTCTTCCACCTCCTCATCTCCTACTCCACCCCCACACATCCAACCAACTCAACTCTCAAATTCAACACCTGGAGGACCTGTCACTCTCTCCACAAATAGTAAACTTAATTCCAGTAGCACAAATACTAATGCTGGCAGCAGGGAGACACATAACCCTTCTTCCAGCCCCCCGACCTCTCCACCTCTCCAACACCCTCCTCTCAAACTCATTCCGAGTGATACAGATCTGAAAAAAGTGCTACTCTCATCCCTCGAGCCCCTCTCACCAGGGGTACTCAATAATCCTCCCCAAAAACTCGACAAGGCCTCAGTTGAAAATATTCTGCTCCTTTCCTGCACCATCAACGCGAAGGAAAACAATGAACTTCCAAACAATGGTGAGGAAGACAAAAATAGTAACACTAACCCAGTCATATCCCTTCTTCTTGATAATGATCATCCCTCTCAAAGACGACGCTACATCCGTCGACCGAGGGATGAGTCCTCTCGTAAGGAAACACGACTCCTTCATCATTGTCACATTTGCAGCAAGGGTTTTAAGGATAGATACTCCGTTAATGTACATGTAAGGACTCATACAGGAGAGAAGCCTTTTGCCTGTGGCCTTTGTGGTAAATGCTTTCGACAAAAGGCACACTTGGCCAAACATCATCAAACCCATGCAGCAAAAGGCATTGTTCCCTCAAGTAGTGGTAATAATAATACTCACCAAATATCATCTCTACTCAAATTGGAGCCCTCCTCTCCTTCTTCCTCTTCCGACATGCATCACCATAGTCTTCACCAGTCCCATGAGGACTTTGAGTAGAAAAGTAGTTTGTTATTCATTACTTATCATTACCTACTTACTTACTTACTCTGTTAGATACAATTTTTATTCCTGTTCTATTGTCAAATATTCCCTCCTCTTTTTTGGTTTTTATTATCATTATACATATATACGCATATATATATATATATATATATATGTATATATACCTAGTTGCATTGTTTTCTTAAGTATTAGGACCTTGAAAATAAATAGAAAAGAAACATTGAGGTCAGAAGTCAGGGATGATAATACGCTGACACTCGAGCATTGCCCCCTCCCTCCCCCCCCTCTCCCCACCACCAATATTCTCTCTCCTTCTCTGTTATACATTCATAAATAATCCAAAAGAAAAAAAACCGAAATTAAATTCGATCCACCAAAGATTTCCCTTTTGGATTCAAATATATCATATCCCCCCCCCCTTCTACCCTTCGGACTTGAAAATTTCCCAAGAAAAGACACATACTCTACATATAATATTTAGCTATCAATATCCATTTGTTTTTTGTTTTATAAAAGAAACTAATTTACCAATAGCTCTTTCACATATATTTTATTCAGAAGGATCCCCCCCCCAATGAATATTGCCTTATTATGGAGCCTACACTAATCGTGACGTGTATCCCAATCTCGAATGATGTCATGAGGGAAAAACCTTGAAAACTCATAGCCTTGTAGCTATGAGTCGTTGTTGTATCCTCCCCCCCCCCCTTTCCTCTTCTCTCCTCATTCCAACTCCTCATGCGCATAATTCTACTCGGTGAATTGGTTGCCAAGCTTGAAGATACCATAGGCAGCATAGCATAGATTGAACGGGAGAGAATAGAAAATTTCATCTCGACTCGTGTTTCTTTTACTTACAGTTATTCTTTTTTTTTTTTTTTTTTTTTCCCTTCTTCTTCTTCTTATTATTGTTAATTTTTGTTTATTCTTTAAATATGTATTTGTGCATACAGAAAATCTGTCTTCTTTACTTTGTTATTGTTCCCTCTTTGATTCTCATATAATTATTATTATTATTATTATTACAAAAAAAGTTATGATTTTATGTATGTACGATATATCATCATCTCTAATAGATCCTGAATAGTTTATTACGACTTTGTATACAGCAAAACAAAAAAAAGTTTCAATAAGACTTTGTACCATTTTGATAATTATTATTATTATTATTATTATTTCTGATATTTTATTTAAATCCCACCATTGGTTACACAGAAATGCCAATAAAACGTTTAAGTACATTTCATTTCTTTTTAAATTAAATCTTAAATCTATTTTTTATATCACCCCTGATTCACAGTGGCAGAGAGTCAGCGAGTGTTTCAAACACAAAGTGTTCATTTCCCATTATGATGAATAATAAGTTAATCAACTATTAGTTAGAAGAAAGCAATTTTATTATACACGCGTACTCACTCCTTTAAAAAGGGAGCATTAGCAAAGGGTCCAATACTACTGGGTTCCAAAATATCTAATAATTTTTCTAAGCAGCTCATGGTAGAATCAGTGCAGAAACTATAGGTAGCATTTGTGACCCATGTTCCTAGCTCAAATTAATATATAGTTATTATAACTGCAGAAGTGTTATTGTATTCCTATTATTATTATTCAGACCACATTCCAGATTATTGTCCTTAATATATTCATTTATTTTTTCATTCTGTCTTCTCTAGAATTTGAAGAGTTCCTCCTCAGATATAAATTCGGGCATGGAACTGAGTAGAGCTTAGATGATTCCAAGAAAATTGAAAAAACAATCAATTGTGCGTATATTTATTTTTTCCAGAATAATAGATTTAAAATAGTCAATGGAATCGATTCAGTGAATCGTCTCAGCCCTAGCTTCATTCTGCGTACGGACCTCGGTTTTTATTTTACGTTACAAGGTACTGGCCAAACTTAACAGGGTTCCAGTTAAAGGGGTGGGATTACTTCAAACAAGTGTCGAGGCCCTCAAGATATAATGGATTAAAAATCGTTAACTGCACGAATAAAAAGACCTGTACATCCTTATTCGACCGGATCCTGCATTTTCTGAAATCGATACTACTCTCATCTCACTTGTAAAAGAGCGATTCAACATCTCATGACTAGAGAAGTTGATAATAATAATAATTAATTAACTGTTATGCAATGCTATCAATATAGTTTGCTTAGAAAGCAAGCTACCAGTCATTTTGCTCTTACGAGCATTTCTGTGAAAGGGTCAGTCATAATTAGAGCTATAAATACTAAGTGTTTCTCGCGGTCAATACTTAAAGTAGTTGGCAATCTATGCATAATGTATTATTTTCCAAAGCTGTTATCACTATTCCTTCATTCTTGAGGGGAGAACATGTAGCACAAGACACATACGAAAATGCAGTAATACAAACCGTCTATAAATAATAATTACTCAATGAAATGCCTGATCAAGTAAACTTAGAATCTTGGATAAAATATGATCTTCTGATAGATATGTATTTCTTTTTATTTCCTTCCACCCCCTCTCAAAGAACGTCAATGTCTCCCCTGTAAAGGGATAAAAAAATAACTGCTTATAGCAAATATAAAGTAAAACGTCATAACAGCTAAAGCCGTTCATCTCCCTATCATGCATCAAATTGTCAGGGTTTCCATATCATGTTCCCTTTTTTTTACATAATAGCAGAGCTGAGGATTTACAGCTGTTGTCAAAATTCAATGTATTACAAGTTTTTTTAGAGGGGGGGGGGGGGTCACAAATGTCTCCACACTCTTAAAACTGTATTACTGTACATGTATTTAATAATTAGAACTAAAAAATTAACGTCCATTTAAAACTATTGAATTTAATTCAAAGGTCAAAATTTTTGGAGTGTTTTTTCTTAATTAATTATGCACTTTTACAACATTTTGAGGGGCTTTTAAATGACACGGGTCAACAAATTTGAACTTTCAAAAATCCTAAGGGGTCTAAGTATAATAAAAGTTATTTAGTTTTGCATATTGGTTTCAAATCTGTAATTTTTTTTTCAGGAGTCCGACGGTTTTCGAGAAATTAGACCCTACTTTTTTAGATTTTTTGGCTCATTTTCCAACTTTAACTTCAAATTACGCCTAGAGCGATACAAATTTTGTGCATTAAAAATAATGATCCGTTAGTGAATTTAATACAAATTCTAATTCCAGTCTTTTTTTTTTTACCTAAAGATAATCTTAGGGGCATAGATATGTGGGAGTAAGCCCAAAAGTCGACCAAATACTTTGTACTTAAATAACTCCTTGAATATTACATGAAATAGATTAACTAAGGAATGCATTAAAGAGCCAAGACCCTCAGCTATTAAACAAGAACTCAAACACCTTTGGAAAATGGGCCAACAAAGTAGGGTCCGATTTCTCGAAAACCATCGGACTCACAGTGTGCAAAACTAAATAACTTTTATTATACTTATACCCCTTAGGATTTTTGATTGTTGACCAGTATAATTAATGCACCAAATTCCCCAATATTACCGCCTCTGATTCAAATTAATAACTATAGATGACTGACATAATTTAATTAAAGCCCTATAAACAGATGTCTCCTTCTCAGAAATTTCATAAATAGCTTATAACCTTCCTAAATATGTAGATAAGATACTCAATTGGTCTTCTAGGAATCTTTAGACATCAGCCAAAGGTATGTAAATAGGATGACCAAACGTCTTCCTCTCCCTTGGTATTTCCTCTTCATACAACCTCTCTAGGGCACCCGGGAACTTTTTTATAAAATTATGAAACGTCCAGTTTTTATTAAGATTCAAAATTTCTTTGTAAAAGAAAAACATAGATCAAAATCTATAAAATTTCAAAATGCTTAAAACTGATACTGATCGGGCCAAGTGTAATCCTTTTTAGAAATCAACATATGGTCACCCTAATGTAAGTCTTAATATCTATAAGTCCAAGTTACGTTAAATGAGTCCACATCATTAATATGACCACAACATCAATAATTTCAATGTGTTTTCATCTCTCTACACTTTCTCAGGTCTGAGCTTAGTGTCCATTTTTTTATATATTAAAATACCCGAAAATACATCTATCCTATTGATGAATTAACGCTTTTTGACTTGAAAGCAATCATAGCCCTAACAGTCTTCATTGCATTTATCAACCTAAAAAAGGCCAATCAACGTTCAGAATATTATTAAAGGAAAAAGAAGGAGGATACCATGGTGATTAGGAATGTAAATTTCAAGCAAATCGGGCTTGTAAGAATCAAAGAAAGAGAAAACCAACCTGGTAACTCTGACAATTTGATGAATGTTAAGCGGGAAGCAGCTTGAGCTGTCATGACGTTTTACTGAGCTACAAGCTGCTATTCTTCTTTACATATACAAATGAAGACATCAATAATAAATAATAACATTATGTATACCATAGATGAGAGGAAAAAATTAACTGAAATTAATGTCAGGAAATTATATATTTTTAACTAATAATTATACGAGGACTTATGCCCTTTTTGTTTACATTTTATTTGCTTTATTAACCTTAATGCATGTATTCCTTGATGTGAGATCTTTACTAACAGATAGATGTTCTCCCCTCAGTATTAAAGGAAAAATGATAACAGCTTTGGAAAACAAAAAGTACAGTTCGAAGAGCCAACTCCACAAAATCTCGCACGTGGCATTTTGCATATTATTTACATTCCTATTTATGTATGTATGTATATTAATGAAGACATTAATAATAAACAATAACATTATGTACACCCTAGGTGAGAGGCAGAAAATTAACTCAAATTAATGTCAGAAATATATATACTTTTTTCTAATATGTCGTAAGCTAATATAATTATTAGGAGGAGTTGAACTTGAGCCCTTTTTGTATTTCCTTTATTAACCCAAGAGTTTGTACTCCTTTAGACTTCAAGCCTTAAAAACGGGTTTATATATACAAGAAGTGTAATCCAAATAACTCCTTAAGCCTTCTTCCTCTGGCAAAGTAGCTATATTTGACTCTAAAATTAACCCAGTATGCATAAGCACATTAAATCAATATTTATTTTTTATTCGGTACTAGATTTAAACAATAAAATAGAATGTGAAAATATTTTAAATGAATTCAATACTAAATATATGCTTAAATCATACATAAATATATAATATAAAGATAAATTAAAATTAAAATAAAATATTTTCAACTCAAAGTAAGATTAAGCCTCAAATGTAAATGTTGTGACGGATGTCGAGACATGTACGTGATAATTTAATTAGTGAAGGAAAAATCATATATATATATATATATTGAAAACGTTTAATGGCAATCACAAAATTAATAATTTAATAAATTCATCCATAATGTAAGAGTAAATAAATTATCTAATTGAGTTAATGTAAAATCCTTGATCGTTGATAATGGAGATGAAAAATTTTAAAGTTATAACGAAGATCCTAGGTTAGTGAAATGACATCTAAATGAATTTGGGACAAAAGTCATGATAAAACTAAACATTATACAACACGTTTAAAGTCGTAATCATGAGATAAATAGAGATTTATTCAAGGAACGTAATTAAAGACAATTCTGATATTTTTAATTGCATCACTAACAAGATCAAGACGCTTGTTTCCATGAATGTCCAACTCAACATCGTTTTAGTCAATTTCATGTTCTATACTGAAAAATCCGATCCTTCTTACTACGACATTTGAAATTAAACAAGTGTTGTCCAAGATTAAGAAATAGGTTTAGCGAAAGGATATTTCCACCATCATGTCATGTTATTACACTTGAACCACTCAAAAGTAAATGTCCGCATGTGATTGAAAGGAACAAAGGATCCGTATAACTAAAGAAAATGTCAACAGAATCCATAATTCACGATTACAAGTTCTTCAAATACGATGAAGGGGATGAGGGATTCGATGATCATCAGATGGAACTCGGACTCTAACAAAATCGAAATATACAATTTCCATAATGAAATTATCTCAGTAGTGAAGGAATCCAGGGAAAAATCTCAAAAATCTTAAATCCTACAGTTAATATAATTTATATCTATTATGAAGTTATAACTTTAATTTCTAACATTTAATTATGGTTTAAGTTGGCCATTACAGCATTTGCCAACTCTTCGTAGGACGATAGATTTGGAGAAGTCCCTAGAGCGATTGCCTACCCCTTGTAGGAAACAAGGGATTTGGAGTAATACATGAAGGCAATGTCGAACATATTGATGTACAGAGAATTGAAATACCTGTCGTGAATCCAAACATGTTCACATGGATATTCGACGATTCATTCCAATAGGTATTGTATTGATATAATTGATTGTTTTTCAACAGAGTACTATACGTGTTACACAAATCATTCAAGATATTTACTATCAGGTTGATGTTCTCCCCTTAGTAACATAGGAAAAATGATGACAGCTTTAGGAAACAAAAAGTACTGTTGAAAGTGCCAACCCCGTGAAATCTCGCGTTCGAGATTTTGCTTGAAATTTACATTCCTAATGGTGATAAACAGACCATAAGTAAGACGTAATCTTTTTTGTACCTTGTAACCCCTTTCCTCCAAAAATAAATAAGGAAAAGGGCCCAAAATTAGTTGGTGGCTAGCCAATACTTCCCAACTGTGGAATTAATCTTCGATAAATAGTGGATAATTGTTCACAGCCATAGAGAAAGTTTTTTCCATATACTCACAGTTTAATCGGAGCTAATTATAAAAAGTATCCATGTGTCAGAGACATGCATTTTTCCCAGGGGGTATGTAGAACATATTTTAGATCTGTGGGTCCAAAGGTCACATTCAATTATTTTTCTAAGGACAGGGCTGAATTCGCCCCTTATTAATTTCCAGAGTGTTGACCAACTCAACTCTAATTATTTCTTGTTAATATGAAAATTCCCTACTATTAAAATAAATAACAGTCCAATATAGCGGACAATAAATGTATGATCAATGAAAAATGGCCCAAAGTTAGCTAACTTTGAGCCATTTTTCTTTTCCCTTAGGAGGAAAGGTTGGGAGATGCATTTAAGATTACAATTTGAGAAATTAAATAAATGTTGATATTAATACCCTATTCAATAGGCAGTATGATAAGTAGCTAAGTAATACATTCATGCTAAGATAAAAAAAAACAATTTGTAAATAGGATCACCAAATGTCAATAATAGTTAATTAATTCAATAGATTAATCTTCTACCTTTCTAATGACAGCTATTGAACCGTTTTCACTATTTAATTAGCTGTCATTAGAAGAGTTTGCATTATTTATGTTATATGTATATAGAATATAGATTTGAAGCAAATGGTGACTGAAAACATTTCATTTCTTGCAGATGAGCATTATGCATGATACTATGGGTCAGTCAGTGTCATTCTTAGGAATGTAAATAATATGCAAATCGGGCTTGTAAGAAAAAAAGAAAGAGAAAATCAACAACCTGGTAACTCTGACAATTTGATGAATGTCCAGAGGAAAGCAGCTTGAGCTGCTATTCCC
Organism: Lepeophtheirus nordmannii; assembly: GCA_963680855.1. Taxonomy (NCBI): domain Eukaryota; kingdom Metazoa; phylum Arthropoda; class Copepoda; order Siphonostomatoida; family Caligidae; genus Lepeophtheirus; species Lepeophtheirus nordmannii. The sequence continues at coordinate 18,119,832 of OY804521.1, read as the reverse complement.
CATTATATATGTATACAAATGAAGACATCAATAATAAATAGTAACATAATGTATGTATACCATAGATGAGAGGCAGAAAATTAACTGAAATTAATGTCAGGAAATTATATATCTTTAGCTTACAAGAAACTAACAATTATTATGAGAACATGAGCCCTTTTCTAACATTGTATTTGTCAATGCTGTAGATGTTCTTCCCTCAGTAATAAAGGAAAAATGATAACAGCTTTAGAAAACAAAAAATACTGTTGGAAGACCCAATTCCACGAAGTCTCGCACGCGGCATTTTGCATATCATTTACATTCCTAGTCATTCCACATATTTCACTCTGATAGGCGATAGCTTACACATACAATATACAAAAATATCATGTTCATTACTTAAAATAAATTGATGACTGTGGGTTTAAATCATTGGTGCACGTGTATTGTATTAATCAAAACGTCACGTTGCAAAGTTGTTATTGTTTTTTTAAAAAAATGCAGAGATTAATGATTTTGAAAGAACTTTTTCTTATTTTAAATTGCACAAGTCATGTAAGTTGCAACTTGAAGGAACTTAAAAAGTAAACAAGACAACGTGTCACGTAGCATTCCAGCTTGTGTGTCATGCATCATATTATTACTTTTTAAATGAATTTCTCTATTCCACGAATCAGTATTATACATAACAAAGAGGACAACCATATTTATATTATGATATATATATATATATATGGTTGTAGTCCCTAAAATAGGAGTAGGGAAACAGGTTTCATGACACCATTAATTGACATCATAATATGAAAAAGTGAAAAACAAATCCTATTTATAAGTTACAATAACAACTTATACTTTTTGATAATATTAATACTAATGAATAATGATACATTGCAATGAATGGACAGGACAAAAAAAAAATAATAATCACAATAATATTAATCTGGAACTCGAGATAATTAGTGTTCCCTTTTTGTATTCGAAAATATCTGAATGATACAAACACATATTATTATTACGTATGTACCATAAAATAGTAGCATTATATAATTGATTGCGATGGCGAACAGGCAGTCCACAAGAAACTGGATTATTGAATTTCATTTTTCTGCATACCGTATAACAGCATGGTGTATGTATTGAGAGTATCATCTGTGTGAGTACGAAGCACAGTTATTTATTCTATACAATATTTAATAAGGAGCAACAGTAATTGCAGCAATCACTTCTATCAATCCATCTTTTTCTTTTGTTTCATTTCAAACGGTAGTTTGCATTACATCTAATTTTACTTGATTCACTCAAAATAAGAGCACTCAATATCATAGAAGGAAGACCCTTGGTATTTAGCATTGATATATTTGATAAATTTAAGGGTTTCGTCATCCTTATAAACCAAAAAGAGCGTGTTTTCCTCAGGAGATATGGATATGAGCTCCTCGTCCTCATCTTTTGCTATATAAGAAGTGAAACCTCCAACTTCATCATCCCAATGGGAAGAGGGTGGAACATTAAAACAAAGCCTCACATCTAAGCATTGTTCTCTTTTGTCTCCATCTCTTATTAGTGTATAGTTACCTGCCTTCCATCGTCTTAATTCATAGCTACATGTGGGGGAGCATTCCTCTTTATTTTTTGGGTACTCTTCCTGCTCATCTTCGTCATCCCCTTCGTAGAGGGGATGTAACTTAATGCCCGTAATGTTAGATAAAAATAAAAAGAAAGCGTCAGAGCGAAGAAACGATAAAAAACTTTTCAATATCTCAGAAGCACTATCCATTGCTAATACATCATAAGACCTTCGGTTTGGGGGCCCAAGTGACTCCCATGACAGATCAGATTTCAAAAGAGCATTTTTTACTTCGTTGAATTTTTCGGGCAGTAGAAAGCTACTTAAAGATATTTCTGATTTGTCTTCAAAAGTTTCTTGAATGTCTCCCTGCGTCATTGGAGACAAAAATGAGGGGTTAATCCAATCATAAAATTCTTTTTCATCAATTTCAACTGGAGACAATCTGTCTGGTAATGGGCATGGAGCTTTTGGAGGGCCCAGGAGGGACTTTCCACGGAACCAACCCGTGATTGAGAGACGTGTTTTATCTAAAAATAATATATGTAATCCGTTATAATATTATCCTTTCTAACTATTTTTTTTTACCTTTCGACAAAACCTCAGCGACTTGATGAAAGGATAAATGACTCACTTCAAAAAAACTAAAGGAGTTTCGCAGAGGAGTCAGTGATTTGACTACTCCCCTAGGCTCCCCACTCTCTTTATTCCTATCATACAAATCTAAAGCACCTCCATCCTTTTCATTCCAATCAGAAGGAACTAAATACCAAATAAAAGCTATTCGCCTTCCCTCCAATTCATCGTCGTGACAAAGTAAATAGTCAGAAAACTTGTACTGGGCAGCAAACATATCTATCTGATCCTCTGAGAGCTCAATTCCAGTAATTTCTTTCATCCAAGATAATAAAGGTCCATAGAGTAAATTTTTAAAGGCATTGATATAAATTGACTCTTTGATATTATTCAAATCCGTGCTTTGAACAAACTTATACAGGTCATTATTTTTTTTCTTGTAGTCTAATGCATACACTTCCTCAATCAAATTATCGATATTATTCGAATGCTCAAAAACAGCGTTTCGTAATTGACAACAAGGAAAGGGGTTATTTAAAAAGAGAAAATCCTCTTTGGAAGTTGATTCCTTGGAACTTGCTCGATTTGACCAGAGTTCCTTCATTTCCTCAATAAACTTATCATCTGTGATGTGAGGGTTCAGTTTAAAGTCCAAAGACATTTTTCCTTTCTTACTCGGAGCACTAATCCCACTTTCCTCCTTAGACTTACTTTTCTTGCCCATAACTAAAAAAAATAGAAGGAATAGTTTATAGAGCAAAGATAGTAAGGGGTACCATGAAAGTCCAATGAGCACGATATATTTATGACATTTTGAAAACAGAACTTATTTACAATAAGTAGTCAATGAATTAACTATTTAAGCTTTACAAAGTCTGATTTGAACTCGGAGATGGAAGTTGGCTGATCGCTCTTCTCATCATAATCAGCCCATTCCAATTCACTTAAATCTATATTTTCAAAGAGAACTCCAGTTTCTTTGCCCTCACAGTCATTATCTTCATCCTCGTTAACTTTATATCCTTTACAGTTCCACCCAGACCGTGGGGAATACTCAATGGGTTCAATTCCTCGGCAATCAAAGGATACAATAACTTTGGATTTCCCGGAATCAGCGTAATTATAAGCACAAATTGATTCTAAAAGGGAAATAATAACTCCAATTGTTATTTTCTTTGACATGCATGTATGTTTATGTTCAGCGTCATTGGATAAAATTACCTTCAATAATATCAATGGAGTTTTCTCTAGTACAAAATTTGCATTTCATGACGCAAGAAGCCTCTCCACGTCCACCTTTGAGTGCATCTGACTCCAGTAGCGAAATATACTGAAAATGATCCGGTGTTTCTCCACAATTGGCACATCGGAGTTTTAAATACCATCGGAAATCATTACCCTCCGTTTCTAAACAGGTAACGTTCTCCAGAGTTGCATTGACTCTTAAACCAATTTTAACCATCTGTAAGGATATTCATAAAAAAGTAAATAAGTACATGGATAAGAATATTTAGATGCACTCCTTTCATTTATTACTGTATTTACTTAATTAAGGAATATGAAACGTGTTAAAGACACTATAAATACACAAGTAACAATAAGTACGATTCAATTAAGAAGATGATGCAACATACGGATCAGAGACCCTCCGGAAAACGGCACACCATTTAGATCCCTGCGTTCTAGACACTTTATGTCCTTCTTCAGTGGAAGTATATAGCTTTTCGACCACAGGATCACTGTCCAGTTCTTCTTGTGTTAGTCTATGAAACAATGGATGAGACTCAAGATGAGTGACCATCCAAAGATGCAAGTCATGAACATCCGTGATGGTATAAAGGAGTCCTTCCCCCTCTTTGAGTACATATGCATACTCTGCAAGGAGTGTTGGGTTAATGATTCGCCATTTGTGTTTGGCTTTTTTGAAATGAGGATCAGGGAAGAGGAAAAACATTTTTGTGAGTTGACCCTTTTCAAAGAAATTGGGTAAATACTTCATGGCATTGGATCGAAGACAAGCAATGTTTTGATATCCGCCTTCCTCCGAGGATCGAAGGGATAAAATGCGATCTTTTACATAATCGGATACTTTAACACGAATTTCTAATCCCAACATGAGTGTTTGAGGAAACATGGGGCTCAAAGAGACCAAGAGTCCTCCATAGCCACATCCAATATCAGCAAAGCGAATTTTGTTATCTACAAACTTGTCAATCTCCGTATACTCCTCGGACCAGTCCTTGTGAGTGGGGTGAAGTGGATAATTAAAGCAGTGGTCGGACATGGGATTCGAGTGCGCCCTTTGGCGATAATATTTTTTCTGCGGAGGACCCGTCATGACCTCCTAAACCACAGGTGATCCAGACGTAGAACCGAAGGTCAAGTATTCAAAATTCGAGCAACGTGTGTTATGAAAACAAGGAGGAGTTCCGTGATTCTCAAACTATTTATTGGAGCTCAGCAGCTATAAATGGCCGGATAAGCTAGCTGCATGAGCTGTTAGCAAGCAAGCTGTCGCTTGCAAATGCATATATGTATATAATTGAAGGTGTGTGTGGTTCGCGTGGAATGCAGAATGTAATGTAATAAGTAATAATAATGGCACATAGCAGTGGTACAGTTCTTTTTCTCTTTTAACATGAACATCCGGTTCAAGTGTTGATCAAGATTCATGAAATACTTGAACTTCAATAAGTATAAATGAATGGGCGACCAAGGGTTCAGAGTACTATACATACATAAAAAATAAAAACTAGATTGTTTAAATATACATAGTCTAATACTTCTTTTTTTCTCTTTAACAAGTGCGTACACATTAACTATTATTATTTATATTATTTTTTAAGGTAACAATTCCACGTATACAATTTGTATACTATAATTATGATTGATACCACGCATACATTTAGTCCTCCTCAAATCACATGAATGGTTATCTGTGGAACGGGTGTCCTGATGTTGTAAATTTTGAAATTAAATCTATAAATGTTTACCCATACTAATAGCTTGAGCTTATTACGATGTTCCTTTAAAAGTGCGTGTGTCATTAGTATTATCATAGTAATCCACCATCTAGATAACATAATAATAATTAATATATATTCCAAACATGATCATTAAGATTTTGAGCCAGTACAGTACTTGAGTATGCAGGTACAGTTTAATAATTAATTAATTAATATCACTGGAACATTGATGCTGATACGTATATAAAATTTAATATAAAAAACATTTTTACAATATATTTTAAATAATAATAATTTATAAATCTATATATTTTGTATAATTTGAAAACTATATCTCGAAAAAAGTAAAATAAAGGCAATATTTAATATCTTAATGATTTATACACACTTTATCAAATAGTAGAGAATGATGTTTGATCCGTAATTATTATTCTTTTTGTGGTTGTTGGTTTTTTGTTTTGTCCTTATAAATTAGATTTAATAGTTAATGGCAATTCTATACAATAGAAAAAATGATTTTTATGTAATTTTTTCACATCTAGAAAATAATACATAAAAGTATTGGATTTGAATTTGAGGGAAGAGAAAAAATCAACTCAGCTAAATAAATAAATTAATTATGATAGATAAGAACAATGATTGATCCGTTGAAAGCCGTGGAGAATGCACCAATCACACCCTTTTTATAAGAGAAAAGCAATGATATATACATATATGATAAAGAAAAATGAATTACCCACGATTTTGACGAAATCATTCAAGCACAGTCATGAAAGATGAGTGGATACATGTCTAAATTGAACTAGTTTGCCATTTCTTTTCCAGAATGATGTGTGGGATTCGTCTCTTCTATAAAAGAGGTAATATCCTCCATTGTTTCAACCGGAGAAACCGGTGTTTGTACCCCTTCAATATCCACAGGCACTTTATCCAATGGCACCGACTGAATCATATTCGATACACATGTATAATGATGAAATAAGCATGGTTGAATAAACGATTAAATGTATTTATTTACCTTGGAGGTTTCGGGAATTGTAATGATTGCATCATTCATGTCTTCAGTAACTACAGTAATAAATAAATTTAAATAAATAAATACCTACTAATGGAGTTGTCAAAAAATAACTTACAGTTAACACTATTATTAGCCAGTGTTGTTAATATCTTAATTTTATCCTTTTGAAGTCCATTATCTAAATCTGTAATGAGATAATTGTCTGAATTTTTAATCATAACCTTTGACAAATCTATCAAATAAGATACAAAATAACACGAAATCATTTATGTATAATTATTTTTGTTTAAATGACCAACCCATTGAAATGCTTCCACCACTCTCGTTGGTTTTTTGTACCATGATTTCTGGACATGATGAGATCGTTTCCACAGGCGTCGTAATGATAGTTGTCTGCTTCTTATTATTACTATTATCTTTATTTTCACCATCCTCTGTTAAGATTCCACTCGCTTGAAGTATGTCCGTGAGAATTGAATTGTTTTTTATTTGTTCTTGACTTAAATCCAAAACGATTACATTATTCTGAAATGAATGTGATTGAGATGTGATCTGTAAGACAAGGCATATATGTAAAAAAGTCTGCTACTTGATTAGAGGTCGCAGTCACAGATGATGTAGTTGAAATGGTAGAAGGAGAAAGAGACTGAGGCTTCGAGACGATCACAACGGGTTTGGCTCCACCCTTTGGAGTCTGATATATTCTAGCTTGCTTGTTTATTAAGTCCTATAAAAATATGATTGTAACAATAAATTTAGGACAATAAAAGCGAATGCAGAAGAATGGATGGATGGATTAATTAATATGAGCCTCACTTTAGTTGTCAGAGTTGTAGTCTTGAGTGTATTTTGAGCAGTTGATGTAGGTGGTGTTTTTCTCTGTACAACGATCACGGAGGGTTTGCCAGAATTATGTCGATTGACAGTTGATGGAACCCGGGGAGTGGTAAATGTTCTCATTGATCCACTACTTTGTATAGTTCTAATTGTAGTAGGCGTTGATTGAATCCCTGTTATGACCGAAGAGGGAATAGCTTGAGGAGGAGCTGCACCAGGAGGAGTTAAGGTGCTTCTCACTGGAGTTCCACTAACTTGGACAACTCTGGGTATGGATCGAGTATTATTGGTATTGCTACTATTTGAAGCAGCACTTAAGATTCTTGCAGACGGGAGACTGGTCGCTACGTTGGTACCAGCAGGCGCAGCAAGGACATAAATAGGTTGTTGTGAACCGGGTTTCGGTAGTATTCTTGTGCCAGGAGGAGCCGTTTGAATTAATTTGGCAACTGTCTCCTTCGAAATATTATTTGGTAGCTTAGAAATTGGAGTTGGAGACGTTTTGGCCGAGATAGTCGTTGACGTTTCAGAACTTGTAATTGAAGTTTTAGATGAATCTGCAACCAATACCACCTAAAGAATGTCAGTTAAAGAAAAAGAAAATATCAAAAATAACAGACAGAAAAATAAGTTATACTTTTGGAGGCGGTTTGATGGCAGTCGTTGTTGGCGTTGTCTGTGCGGCAAGAGTTGAGGTGGATGTTGATGATATTGATGCAGAAGATGATGATACAGTTGGTTTCTTAATGGGTGTAATTGAAGATGGAGCCACGACAAAAGGTCTAGCATAGCCATGTCCAGCCTGAGATACGGATGTAGTAGAGGGTTTGGACTTCTTGGGCGGAGTTGGCTCAGGGGTGATCTTTCTTTTAACGAGTTTTTTGGAAGGTTTTTTAGGCTCAGTTGTGGGAGGGGGTTTTATGATTTGAGTCGTAAAAGGACCTCCCTTCCCTTCTCTCCGAAAACGCACTGCCATTCCAGAAGGAAGTAGAACTATATCCTCTGGGAGACGAGGACGCTCAGGGAGAGCAAATTTGGGAGCCCCATTTTCGAATAAGGATTCGAGAGAGGGTGGAGGAGGGTACTTGGAATTCTTTAGAGGGGATGGAGGGGCTTGAGTACTTGTCTTCTCGGGAGGGAGAATTCCTCCTCCATCTCCGAGCTTCAAAGCAGATTTGGCTTGCTCAGCTTTAGGAGTGAGTGAAGTGATGGGCTTAGCACGTCGAAGGAGTGGGATAATCCGCCTCCCCTCTTTGGCCCACTCTGATGAATCCTGGGAGGTCCCTGTTTGTTGCGCGATCGTCACTAAGAGTTCGTCGTTTGCAGCGCGCCGCATTTCGGCTTTATGCCGCTCAATTGGAATGGAAAGTGCATTCCCAAGGTCTTGGAGTATTTTACGGCGCTCTTTATTCAAGTCTCCCTGGGCTCTGAGAGCCTTCACAACAGAGGAATAAGCCTCCAATTCTAAAGAAAGACAACACAAGGCATGAAAAACACTTGAGCCTCAAAATCAACTATTGCAATTTACCTAGTCTTCTCAGGATTCCGAGGCAAGTCTCTGGGTCTAAATCCAATATTTGAGGCCACATTTTACTTGATTATTTTTCCATAATGACGACTTGTGCTCCCTAATTATGATTATTTGATATTCAAGTGGATTCAATAGCACAATTCATAAATTGATTCCAAAGAACAAATTCTGTTGTTGTTGTTGTTGTTTCTCTCTCTTTCTTTCTTTTCTACTTCTCTCTTTCTATCTCCTCACTTAGACTCTCTCTCCCTCTCTCTTCCTCCCTCTCTCCTCTCTCTCCCAACTCCGAGCTTCACTCTCACAACCTCGAAGCCCCTTCATTTCTCTCCTCTCCTCTCTCGGGTACAAAGAAGGGGGGAGGGGGGACTCTTGAGCTGGGGCCGGGCCACACATGCGTTCCATCCCTACCTTTCGGATCGAAAGGACTAGGCATCCAATTGCAATGAACTCTTATTTTAAAGGCTACTCTAAGGCTCAACTACTCCATTCCTGCGCCTTGATTCTCGGCCGGACAAGAGTCACTCTGGCCCTTAACGGTGAAGCGGGAGACTCAGTTCATATCAAGCTCATTTCTTTCTTTTCATTACTTTAATGACAATCTCTCAATGGCATGAGACATCCTAAATTCATAGGAATATGTGAAAATAAGTCACTTAACCCAAAATAAATTGAGAGACACACTTGATACAATTGTGCTCAATGGAAATAGAAGGGATGGAACGTGGAGATCTAAACATCATCCACTTTTACTACTATTTGTAGTATTTGCTTGATATATGATTTCAGACTTCTAATCTCTGCAGTGGAACATCGTACACATACAGTTCCTATTCGAGACTCAGTAGACGCTTGGTATCAAAAATAAAAATGCACATTCCCAATTCAAATTTTTTAGTTTTCTCTCCAACTTTGTCGGAATGTAAAAGACAATAAATGGATCCGTTCGTTCAGTGGATTTGTATATGGAGTCACTCTCTCCCTATCCATACCCATATCCAGGTAGGAGTGGATGGAAATGCTGAAGTGTGTTGGGCTGTTTGCTCTCTGTTGGTACCCCTGACTCAAAACTTTCAGAGACTTGACTATTGATGGGAAGAACCATTAGACAGCAGTGAGATGAATCTTCTATCCAAACTCGGATCCCTTGCATTCCGATCCCCATTCAGACAAGATCCTCGTGTGGTTCGAAGTCTAGTGTCATGGATTTCCAGACGAACCCTACAAACCTCAGTAAATGGATTACATTAATTATAATTGCTTCTTGGAATTACATTTAACATGGCTTATTCTAGGAACGAAAAAGAGGCGGAGGAGGATTCGAGAGTCTTATTTGGAAGGAAGAGTATTCTATGGTGATTCGTCCTTCTAAATGGACGGATTATACACTTAGAGTAGGTTTTAGTCTTACATTTATTTCTTTATAAAACTCCTCTTCCATTGACGACTTTTAATTTGAATTCTAGGATTTCTTCTACTTTTACGCAGTGTTGACTGCCTTCCCTATGATTGCTATCGGTAGTTACTATTCCATTTTTGTGGGCCCTGCTACTCTTGAACCTACGCCTGAGGGGTACATTCCTAAGGAAGAAGAGTACGAAAGACGCTACATCACTCGATTGTATTTACGCTATGTGTATCCCACCTTCCAACAAGTCTACGAAATGCGCTTACACAATGTTTATCAAGAGGTAATGTTCACCTTTAATATTCTATATAATTCCTTGCAATTCATCGTACATATATTAATTTATGTAGGAAAAGGAATACAAAAGGAAGGAATTGTTGAAAGAAATTAAACGAGTCATGAAGGAGGTTGGAGATTCCAAAGCCTTTTACTATAATCCTGGATATGCCAAGTATCTTCGTAGAGGAATCGACGAAAGTAATTCCGTGAGTGATCGTCAAGGAAGTACATAACAGCTATTGCTGTTATCGAAGCTTTAACTCATACATGCAGTTATTGGGCTACTTAGACCCTGTAGATATTTGACATAAATAGTGAATAAATAAATTTTTAACTCTTAACTTAGAATCGAAGTGTTATCCCAAGCCAAGTACGTAGATAGTGCTCCCAGGATGTGTCGTAAAAAAAGAGCAAAATATTTTGAAAATAAATTTATTTTTACTCATTAAATATAGGTACATTACTACGATTTCATAAATGCTAAATCCTGAGTTCTTTTTATATCAGCTCAAATTTCATTACGTGGGAAATCAAGATAGACCTTCGTGCCAGTTAATTTTCTATAATGGTTTAAGAATAATAGAGCCATTATGACAAAAGAATGACGAAACGCCCGAGTAGATTTTTAGGATAGATATATACAAATGTATATTAGAGTGAGACTGATGTTATGTGTAAGTTTTCACTCAATTTCAATCAAAAATCCACTAGAAATCTTAAGACTCACGGTAGAGCTACTTAAGTAGTAGCACGCAGAAGGATTTCATCTATTTCCTCAATCCTTCTGCGTGCTACTACTTAATTAGCTCTAGAGTGAGACTAAGATTTCTAGCGAACTTTTGCTCTGAATTGGATGAAAATTTACACACTTAGATGGACGATTTCTTCAAAGTGAAGGACTCTTATTAGGCGCATGACATCTCGTTTGAAAGCTATGTGTCTCAGCTCTTTAATGCATTTCTTATTAATCAATTTCATGTAATATTCAAGTAGTTTAAGTACAAAGGATTTGGCCGACTTTTGGGCCTACTCCCGTCTCCTCCGTTTCCAGGAGTCCCTTTAGGTCAAAACAAAGATTGTAAATGGAGACTGCATTAAATACACTAGCAAATCAACAATTTTCAATGCACAAAATGAGTATCCTTCTAGGCTTATATTGAAGTTGGAAAATGGGCCAAAAATAGCTAAAAAAAGTAGGGTCCGATTTCTCGAAAATCTTAGGACTCTCGAAAAAAAAGAATTACAGATTTGAAATCAGTGCGCAAAACTGAATAACTTTTATTATACTTATACCCCTTAGGATTTTTGAAAATTCGACTTTGTTGATCAGTGTAATTAACTCATTATTCAAATGATATAAGTTACAGCAAAAGCAACAAAAAACTGACTCCATTGGTATTACAAAAATATTGCTCCTTCAAAAGATCACTTCTACCCTTCAAAATCAGTTTTTATCCAACATCTCGGATAAAAGTTGGACAAAATTGTGAAATGTTCGAGAAAGAGGACCCTATGTTATGGTTCCGTGTTAAAACCGTCCCCTGTCTCCTCTTCCTAAATTCGGAATAATCTGGCAAGTTGAGTAACGAGAAAATGCTCGTAGCGAGCATTAACCTTGAAGCCACAATTTTTTGTGTACTATTAACGAGATTTGTCAAGTAAATAATAACTATAATAAGATTATTATGACCAATCAATTTACTTTGAATGTTTTTTATCTCATTTTCCTTCAAGAAGCATTTTTTAAAAAAATACTCATTAAAGTCTGTTGTCAAAATAAAACTAAAGTTGATTCTAATAAGAAATATTTCTAACAAGGTAGAAGTGATAGGCGATGTCCTATGGGCAAATAGTAATTACTTAATTATTAATTAGCAAAATTGGTTGAAGACGTTTCAATGTGTATAATATATCTATCTATGTACGAAATAAATAATGAGCTATTATCAAAGACATATCATTCACACTCATTTTAACCGATTCCAAGATTTATAAACTGGACCTAGAAAAATTGAAAGATGTCTAGCTTGGAACATCTGTATTAATGAATAATGATTTGCGCAAGACTCTCAAGAACAAAGAAAGAGAACTGATTGTGAATAATGAACTAAATTTCATTCGGTTAATTTCTGCTGCATTCATTTTCGATTTCCTAGCTTGTCATTAATTTAATACATAATACAATAATATATCGTTATCATAAACCACTGAACCTCGTTGTACAAATAAAGTTATTCGATTTAAGCTGATATTGAATGTAAGTTCTGGATTCATTGTTCAAACTCTGGAGTGGAGTAATATCCATTTAGCATAGAAGAACATTACACCAACCCTGTTAATGATTGTTTTTTATTCCTTAAAAGGATGGGCTCGAGTGAAACACTTTGTCTTCGTTGGAATGAATTTGAGTCAAATATAAAATTTGACTTTTCTCAATTATGAAGTCACGAAGATTATTTATTTGATGTAACTCTTGCTTGTTGCTTAAAGTACATCAAGGCACACCCCCTCAATTTCTTTGAGCCATTCACTATTTAAAATCACACTAAATAAATGTTGGTGTGGGGTGATATCCATGGGCAATGGCCATATCAGATACGACTGAAAGTTGAGAGATCTCGAAATGAAAGACTTTTCCTTTGCTTTAAGGGTAATACAAATGGGTCGCAGCAAAATGAAAATGGAGGAAATGTGGGTCTCAGTGCAGTACGATTTGATTACGACTTTAATTTACATGTTTTTTATGGGAATAATTAATTAATAATATATTATGATTTATGTATAATGTCATTTTGTTTGTAAGTAAACTTGTGCATAATACGGCTTCAAATTTTTGAACCTTTTGCATCTACCTCGAGACATTGGCAATTTTCTTTATATCCGGAATACTTATTATAATTCATTACTTCTCCTAATTACTATTATAAGGATACTACTCACAAGAAACGGAAGTTAGTCGTATTCTCAAAAGAATTATGTCAATTATCACTATGGATATCTCTAGTATGCTTATTCGATGGATGGATGGATGGATGGCAAAATTGATAATGATTAAGGATTACATGCTGAAGCATTTGCATTCACTCGTTTAATTATATATCTTTAAATAACAAAAATTGAGTTCGTGTGTAAATGTTTGGATGGCTTTGGCCAACATCTAGACGAGTAATACGACCATGCATTCATAGGTACTTTCTTCCTAATAATTTTTTTGGGTAGGTTTATCTCTTTATGCTCAGAGTAAGGTTAAGGTGTTGGGACAATATGTCTATTACGATAAGTAATTGTTCAATCAAATAAATTAATAGAGAGTATAATAATATAATCAGTCACTATGCTTAAGTGAGACGCCTGGACAGGGTAGAAGAGGGAAGATGTCCTAAAATAACTAAATGATACTCTGAACAAACTAAATATTAAAAAGCCCCTCAAATACATGCTCCACTGAGTCTGAGTAACTTAACTTTAAACTAAATAAAATAGGCTATAGGGTTCTCAAGTTTTGAAATTAGTTCAACGCAAGATCATACTCCATGACATGATCATTGGTTTTCTCTACACTTCCACTCACTGACTTGGACAAGTTTGGGGGTGGGAGTTTGATACCCCACATCTTCTTTAAAAAATATAGACCAACTGTTTTTATATGATCTGAATAGGTAATTACAAGGACCACTAAATATTCTTGATAATTAGTAATTACAGATACACACACCCCTTCCCTAGCCAAATGTAAGAACCCGACTACGCTATATAACTGATTTCGTATTTTAAAAATATTCTTAATATTCATTCCAATGACGTAAAATAAAATTGGAGCTAATAAAGATGGAATCTGTTGTAGGGGTGACAGGAAACATTTTTTAACAAATATTATTTTGTTAAAATATAAAAGATATTCGTTAAACAAGATGGGTCATAAAATATACTCTTTATAAAGACAAACTATTAGAAACGAGGGCCAAGAGTAAAAAAAAAGTTTTATTAATAATAATGAATTGAATGTTAAATTGACTAATATGTATTTGTTCTCCCTAACTTGCAACACATACTAATATATTGTGCAAGACTCACAAGAAGACAGAAAGAGAAGGAAAGAATGATAGAGAACTGATTGTAAACAATGAACTAAATATCCTTCGGTTAATTTCTGCTGCATTCATTTTCGATTTCCTTGGACTTATTTAATATAAAATACTAATACATCAATATCATAAGCCATCGATACTCTAGTGTCTTTGTTCAAATATTACTGTTCATTTGAAGGGAATTTTGAAGGTAATTGCGTTTGATATGGAAGAACCTTACATCTTTGTGGATTACACCAACTCTGTTCATGATTGCTTTTTCTTTTCTTTTAAGGATGGGCTCGAGTGAAACACTTTGCCTTCGTTGTAATGAATTTGAGTCAAATATAAAGTTTGGTTTCTCTCAACTACGAAATGATGAAGATTTATTTGACGTAACTCTTGCCTGTGGCTCAAAGCACATCAAAGCACACAAAGTGATTCTCAGCGCCTGCTCCTCCTTTTTTCGATCTTTGATCAAAACCATTCCTCACCAACATCCGCTTCTGTATCTACGGGGGATCGACTTCAATCACTTGGAGTCTGTACTTTGCTTCATGTACAATGGGGAAGTACGAATCAAGCCCCATGAACTGGATCAATTTCTATCCATTGCCCAAGAGCTTAAAGTCAATGGACTCATGCAGGATCAATCCCCTCAATCCTCTGATGGAGTCAATAAGTTTGAATCTGTGGCACCGAAAAGATCCCTCTCCACTACAGATGATACTCCAATCCACGAAGCAAAAAGGGTATCTCCACCCCTTCATATGCAAAATAAAAGGATTGCTCCTAATATAGATGCAGATGAGGATTCAGAGATAGAGGAGGTTACTCCTCTAGGATCTGACACAATGATGGAAGAACCTTCCAATCAAGAATATCCAGAAACTGACAATGATCAAGGAACATATGACTCCTCCTTTCAATCTGAATCTCATGAAACGTCGAATCTAGAAACAGATCCATTAGCGTTAAGATATGGTATCTTTTAGGTTTTTTTTTTCAGTATTATTAATTGTGATTATAATTATTTGTGCTTGAATTAAGTGCTTTACGTCTTCTAACACCTCAACTCATACTGACTATTTATATTTTCAGAAGTACACGATGCAGAGATTCTCAAATATGTTTCAGCTCGGGATGCAAACAAAATGTATAGATGTTTAAAATGTACTTATGTATCTCTTTGTAAGCGCAACTTAAAGAGACATATAAAAGCAAGGCACTTTGACACTAAAGTCTTCTCGTGTGATAAATGTTCACGGATGTACAAAACAAGAGAATCCTTGTTGAAACATCTCATGAGATTCCATAAGAGTGAGTCTGTCTGTTTTGCCACTACATCGTGATATTTATTCGTTACCTTTTCTATTAAAATATACGTTTCTTGGTCTAATTTTTCTGCTATCTGCTAAAATTAAACTCAATAAAACTTGTGAAAATCTCAGATTTCTCAATTTTGTCCTCGTTCTACGTATATATGTTTTATTTATTTCTTAATTAATTAATTTATTTCCAGATTCTCCCTCTATCATTTTAAAATTTGACAAAACCAGAATTCCAATTTTCAATTATAATAGAAACTGCAGCGACATCAACTCAACTCCTAGTAATTGCTTTCCTTTCATCATTTGTAGTATAAGTTTCAAAAATTTTAAAACTTACATAGATAAAGAAATTCGTTCATATATATAAGTTGAATATAAATATCGTGAAGAAAAGTATCAAAACCATCACCTTTAATCATTATCACAGTTTTTCCATACATATTTAAAAGTATTTTTTATAAATGCACCGGATACGCATTTATAAAATGCTATAATTGTGTGTCTAAAATATTAGTTATCAACATTAGCGATGGCCCAGTTTGCATTCAATTTTACGTCATTTTTCTTATTCTTTTTAAAAAAAGAATCTTTTGTCTGCTAGAGATACTTATTTCGTTTAAATCCAGTTGTTCAATGGTAAATTTCTGTTTCCATCTAAAAAATTATTGTGTTGCAAAATAATTCGACGGTTGCATATATGGATGTGTGATACAAAACTTTCAACTCGAATAAAAAATTAATCTTAAATCTTTGAACTCAATTCTAAGTTCAGTCTAAAATCATTTCCTTCATTTCTGAATTTATACCTTTAATTACACCTAATAAAAATCAAATCTCTAATGTTTAGGATATATTTTCATATTCACATGCAGTGCTTCCGTTTGCCGAAATTTATCAGACTTTGGCCCGTATTTTGTAAGCCCTCCCATCACTGTCAGGTGAAAATAACCCTTTAAGAACAATTTGAATTGTATTAAAATAAGCAATTTCTACGTATCATTTCAGCCTATTAACCCATTATGTATTAAGCACCCTGTCCGCTAGTTATCTTTACACAAGGTAGTGGAAAGCATAAAGTAACTAGGCTTCTCTAGGGATGGGACTAAATAAAGAGACTGTCGGAGGAAATTCCCAAGTCCAAGGTATCCTGGGTTAGATCCAGTCATACAACTTCATCAACTTTGGTTTTACAGAAAGGCGATATAGTGCTGGTCATAATCAGACCATTGATTGAAGCATCGGTTGCGGTATTAACACAGTTACGAGATGCGCCGGGTTAAGAAAAAGAAGAGCTGCTTCAGGCGGAGTGCGAAGACAGCATGTAACATGTACAACGATGTTTAAGTGACGCATGTAGGTGACCGGCCCGTTCAGACGTTCAAAAAAAGCCAGAGAACACCACATCTAATAGATGATCAATAGGAGGGACTCCTACTGATCATTATCGTGATCTACTTAACTGCATTGATTACCTTCTCAATCCCTCCCGGTACTCACACGTTCCGTGTGAGTGATAAGTGAAGTAAATGTGATAACCAAAAATATAATCTACAACACTTCGGGAGTATGCAAGAAACAGCCTTCCAAACCATCGTGGGTCATTTTGGCAAGGAAATATTAGATGAGGACAAGTCAGCTCCATCCACAATCCCACTCATTGATGCATCTGTTGTACGAAGAAATGTTATCTCTTTAATGATAGCTCTTTGCGGTTATGATGCTTGAACGTCTCAACAGCCTGCGAAGTTCTCATTAGAGATTTCAGTGAAATCTACCTTGAGTGAGTTAAACTGACTAAGACTGATCTCGGTCTCCAGTGTGGCAGCAGGGAGAGATTTCTCTCTTTAGAACCGAATCAAAACAGTGCTGCGCAGTCGCCTGGAAGATCAAGTATCAAGACTTATGCACATTGCAAGTTGCGGAGATACTCGCCACCTCTGATTTTAAACTAGCTGCAGCCGATTTTACTGCAGCAAAAATGTGATGAAAATGATCAATAAAAAACATTATACTGTACATTGTCATGCCTTGATATCATTCTTATATAGCCTGCACATCATTTTATGCTCATTAAATTGAGATATTATGCGACTGGAATTAAAAACATTGGTACGGTAAATTGAAGACCTGTTAGTCACGTAGTCCTGTGCCAATTTTTCGTACAGAAGCCCTAGTCACATGGTACATCATGTACAATTAAAGTTCACCCCATATACATCCGCCATTCTATTAAACGACAACCACAGACGAAACTTCATACTTCTGTTTTTTACGAAGTTAACATAGATTTTGATTGGGTGGGTTGCTATGTTTATTCTTCCATAATGACCCAATCGCTCAATGTCATTAAAAAAGAGTCTAACGGGCATAGATGAGAATAGTCAGAGGCGTTAATGAGAGTTAGTTTGGGTTCAACCAATCAGAAGAGTAGGAAGGATGGAATAGAAGTATAAAAATCAAATGGTAAACACATAGTTATTTTTTATTGGGATACTGGGATATAGAAACAATCTAAAAAAATGTTAGTTCTTTTTTTATAAAATATGTATTGTTTTTTCTAGATTAGGGATCATACCGATAATATCAGGAATTATGATATATTTAATGTAATGAGGATATTTGACGATCTATTTCATAAGACTTGAGTCATTCAGCTATATGGATGCCCCCCCCCCCCCGCAAGCTGTGAGACAGTCTAATCCCGGCCTATTACTGAGTATTTAATATTAATGTTCATTTTGATGACGTAAAATGAACTGACAGCTAATGAAGGAGTCTGATGTAGGGAAGGGAGAACATTTTTTGATCAATATTCTTTTGATATTCAAAATGTATACATCTCAAAGATGACCCACAATAAAATTTACCATTAGAAATGAGGGTCTTGAGCAAAGAAAAATTATTAGTATTGATCTTATAATATTACGCAGAAAATATATTCGTTTGCAATCTCACTGTCTCCCCTAGCTTACAACACCTATAAATAAATTGCGCAAGACTTAAGAAGAAAGAAAGAGAGAGAGAGAAAAAAAAAAAAGAAAGAGAGAGAGAGGATAGACAAAAGAGAACCTAACATAAACAATGAATTAAATTAAATCTTTTTCGGATAATTTCTTTTTAATTCATTCTCGATTTCCTTGGCATAATTTAAAATAAAATAATAATATATCCTTATCCACAGACCATCGAAAGTTTCTATACAAATATCGTTTCTTAATTCAAGTTGATTTTGAAGGTAAGTTCTGGATTCATTGTCAAAATTCTAGAAAATGTCAAATGACCCTTACTGACTTGAATGGCTATTAAAACAGAAGCTTAGAGTAGTCAAATTTTTTACGGGTTGATAAAATGAAGCTCAACAACAACCTCAAATAGTTTTTAACAAATTGCTTTTGTCTCGACTCTTGGTAAAAATTATTATGACAGTCTTTGTAATATGAATTAAATTATAATCTAAATTTAGCGTTCATATCTCATGAAATGTTGATATGCAGCGGAGGTGGGACTAATTACTAATTCTCGAGTCTCAAGACTTTGATCCTATGTCCGAGTTAAATCTTGAGTAGTTAAGCCCTAATCCAAATCCCGTCTTATGTCACTCAACACACATATGATATGTCTCATCCTCAATAATAAAGGCTCCTTATTTCTAAACTCATGGATATTTGTACTTAAGATCCTATAATCGTTTATCTTGGAGTATAAACCAGGAAAAGACTTCGACCTAAAAGAAATTTCGGAACTAAGGAAAAATTAAACATTATTTTGAGAACATTTTATTGGGTGAAGAGCTTTCGGAAGATGACATGTACTTATATTGTGAATCGAGAAAGGGGATTCAAGCTCATAAATTTACAAATTATCAAAATTCCCAGTGCTAAAAAGTTATTTTCCCTTAATCTTAGATACAGATATTTCATGAATAGAATTAATTTTTCTACAAGAGTTCTCAAAACGAAATCGAGTCTCCAGTCACTAATGTCGAAATTCTAGTTGAGTTTCATGACTTTCAACACTTTGGCAAGTCGAGTGAAAAGTTAAAACTCAAGCCGTGGTCCCTGAAATTTAATAACAGAAATTTTTGTATGATTGAATTGAAATTCGCTAAATATTATAAATTATAATACATGATATATACATAAGTAAACATAAACTGTACACAAACTAAAAGCTATCCTAGCCGGATAAGCTTAAGACTACATGAGCAGAAATGACACCACATTTGACATCCAAGAACCTTGCACCAACTCTTTTAACGAATTTTTTTCTTTTTATTAAAGGATGGGCTCGAGGGAAACACTTTGTCTCCGTTGGAATGAATTTGAGTCAAATATAAAGTTTGGCTTCTCTCAACTACGAAATGATGATGATGAAGATTTCTTTGATGTAACTCTTGCTTGTGGCTCAAAACATATCAAGGCACACAAAGTGATTCTCAGCACCTGCTCCTCCTTTTTTCGTTCTTTGATCAAATCTATTCCTCACCAACACCCGCTTCTGTATCTACGGGGGATCGACTTCAATCACTTGGAGTCTGTACTTTGCTTCATGTACAATGGGGAAGTACGAATCAAGCCCCATGAACTGGATCAATTTCTATCCACTGCTCAAGAGCTTAAAGTCAATGGACTCATGCAGGATCTATCCCCTCAATCCTCCAATGGAGTCAATAAGTTTGAACCTTTGGCACCGAAAAGATCCCTGTCCACTACAGATGATACTCCAGACCATGAAGTGAAAAGGGAATCTCCACCCCTTCATTTGCAAAATAAAAGGATTGCTCCTAATACAGAGGCAGACGAGGATTCAGAGATAGAGGATATTACTCCTCTAGGATCTAACACAATGTTGGGAGAAACTTCCAAAGTGGAGTATCAAGAAAATGACAACGATGAAGAGACGTATGACTCCTCCTTTCAATCTGAATCTCAGGAAACTTCGAATAGAGAAACAGCTAATGTCAATAGGAACCAATCAGCTTTAAGAAATGGTATCTATTAGTTATTTAATTCATTTTTATAGTATTTATAATAACTTTGATTATAATTTGTGCATTCATTAACTCATTCCAAGCAGTGAAACTATGTATAGACTATATTAAAAATATTCTTATTTAGTAGTGTGTTCATAAATAGTTTCTAATGTATTTAACGTTACAATTTAGCGGCATGTAATTTATTTAGTAAACTCTGAAAAGATATGAACTTTTTGTAATGTTATTTGAATACTGGTAGTATTAACTCAAATTACTCGAGTCAAAAACAACAAAATTTCTGCCCCAAAAAAATTAATTTTTTTTCTATGATGGCATACGTATATCAAGAGGCAGCGATTAAATATAGTCACTAACAAGCGATACCATATACATATATATATTTGTAGATAATTAAGTTATATTTTATCAATAGCTGCATGAAGTATTCATTGACGTTACTTTTTTTAAAAAAACTTCAAAAGTGAGGCTGCCGATTGGAATGGGTTAAAATCCTTAAACTCTTAACATCTTCTACTGAAAAGACTTCAACTACTAATCACTATTTATAATTTCAGAGTTACTTGATGCAGAGATTCTCAAATATGTTTCAGCTCGGGATGCAAACAACATATTTAGGTGTTTAAAATGTTCTTATGCATCTGCTTGTAGGCGTAATGTAAAAAAACATATAGAAGCAAGACATTTTGTTACTGATGGCTTCTCATGTGATAAATGTTTAAGATTATTTAAAACGAGGGAATCATTGTCGAAGCATGTTGTAAGAGTCCATAAGAGTGAGCCTGTCTACTTTTCTACTGCAACATGATTTTACCTCGCTAATTTTTGTAATTTGAGTATTTGCTTTTGATTTTATATGTTAGTGTTCTGTAATTTCTATATTTTGATTTTTTACGATAGCCCTTTTGTGCTTCTTTGTTATTTATTGCCCAAGGAGGCTCTAATGTTATTTATTTCACTGTATTAAATATGTGCTATCAGATTTAATTAATATTAAAAAACGTATTTAACTAAACATAATAAATACAAATAAATAATTTTACAACGGTGAGTGATTTCATAATTAAATCACATAGACAAAACCCTTTTTTCCACGGATTTTTTTAATTTATAGGTCTACAAAATCTCAACAGTTTCTATTAGATATCAATAATCATGACGAGTTTTTTTGGGATAAACAAAAACACACAGTATTCTCCCTTCAGCTGATTTTCATGATTTGACTCTTTTGATTTAAAGCAGCTGACTCTACGTGTTATAAACTCAAAAAGGGTATTCTTATTATTTATGATTTTGATGCATAAAAAATATATTAAATCAAGGATTGCGCGCCCTTTTTTTGAATTTTGAATATATTACAAGTAGTTACGATTGGTTTGTGATTGGTAAAATTTATAAATATATATTGTATACCTAAATAATAAATTCTGCCAAATATTAACAAGTTGGCAACAAGGAAAATACAGAAGGGTAGCTACCATATGTTTTTCCAAATTTTTCTTTTCCCTTTTGTCAATCGAGGTTGCGAGTGAACAAAAAAGCTCGACGTGAATGTGTTTTTCAAGAATTAAATTTTTAAAAACGTTGTTAGTAAACATTGAATATAAATTCAATAGGAATATATATTGTAAGAACGGTTTTACAATTGGTGTCTTAAGGTTCCTGCTCTTTTATACATCATCTAAAAGAAGAACAAGTGAAATGTTGTCCGTAAATTTACAGCCCTATGGACCTAAAACTTCATGCATAAATACAAAAGTAGATTGCTCACAATAAATCATCAAAATTTAAAACATGACTGTCTGATCCCCGGTACACTTGGTATTGCTCCAATTAATTAAACAATATAATTAACAATTTTTACCCCTTTCCCATTTCCAAGACGTTCTCTTTGTTTTGCAATCTCACAACCTTTTCTCTAAAAAGAAACAAAATCTAAAGGCCTAAAATTAATTAATATTAGTTTATCACTAAAAAGATGTGTTTTTTTATATCTCCATTGGTCATCCTAGGAGTTTCTTTCCAGTTACAAACCACCCCACCTTCAAAAACAGGGAGCGGACCCTGATTATTCTTCATTGTGTCAAGTGAGTTTTTCACAACTTAACAAGAGGTATCGTATTTTCCCGTGTATAAGAGATCCCGTAAATTTTTCAACAAAAATTTTGGAAAAAAGTACATACTGGTGCTAAAAACACTTACTCCCATGTGTAAGAGACCCCCTATATTTAAAGTGAAAATTTTGAGCAAAAATGGATCTCCCATAAGTGGGAAAATACGGTGTTCTAATTCAGCAAATCAGTGAAAAGGTAAAAAGAAGTAGAAAAATCGACAGGTGACAAAAAATACCATGAAAATTTTTATGTTAGTGGGATTTTCTACCCTGCTGAATATTTATATTTTTTTAATTTATAATGATAATATTCGTGGGCCGTATACCATTTATGAAGGTAACTGGAAAACATGGACATGTCACTAAAATAACTTTTAGGGTTGCCCATGAATAGGAATGTAAATAATATGCAAATGGGGTGTGTAAAATAAAAAGAAAGAGAAAATCAACCTGGTAACTTTGACAATTTGATGAATGTTGAGAAGGAAGCAGCTTGAGCTGTCATGACGTTTTACTGAGCTACAAGCTGCTATTCTCCTTTATATATGTATACAAACGAAGACATCAATAATAAATAATAACATTATGTATACCATAGATGAGAGGCAGAAAATTAACTGAAATTAATGTCAGGAAATTATATATTTTTAACTAATGATAATCATACGAGGACTTGAGCCCTTTTTGTTTACATTTTAATTGCTTTATTAGCCTTAATGCATGTATTCCTTCATGCGAGATCTTTACCATCAGGTAGATGTTCTCCCCTCAGTAGTAATAAAGGAAAAATGATAATAGCTTTGGAAAACAAAAAGTACTGTTCGAAGAGCCAACATTAAAACATCTCGCACGCGGCATTTTGTATATTATTTACATTCCTAGAAATTATCATGTGTATTATTTTTGAAAGCAATTTCTTTATACGCCGGGAATATCTCATTTTTGAAAACCCTATATACAACTAGTCAACTCACATGATTTTGATTGACGCTTGCCGAGACAAGCTCATTTTGCACATCACTATGGACTATAACAATGTGTGAATCCAACTTAAAGTAGTAAATATGTAACCTGGAGAGTAATTCATCTATAGAATGCCGAATAGTTCAACAATTGCGGAGAATGTGGTGTAATTAAAATTTCAAGTTTTTTTGTATTTTTATTTATGAAAAAATAGTTGGAGGTAATTCTATAACTAAGAATGCGACTTTTGTAGATCACAAAGAGGAGGTGGGAGCAAGACATATGATTAGAGATGGACATTTTTAGAGCTGCCCATCTGGGCATTATTTTTTATTTTCCAAATATGTCATCATTATTCCCTAATTCTTGAGGGGAGATCATGTAGCACTAACCACGTGCCATGGAGTTGGGCACGCCGTCTACAAAAAATAATTAAGCAATAAAAAGCCTAATCGAGTGAATTTTGAATCTTTGATATAATAGAATCTTCTGATAGGTATGAATTTGTGTTTATTTCCTCTAAAAACAACGTCGATGTCTGTCCCTGTAAAGGGTAAGAGAATAGCTGAAATAGTAAAACGTCATGACAGCTGATGCTGCTTTCCTCCCAAACATTCATCTATGTCATTGTCAATGCACGTCGAGCTTTTTTGTTTACTCGCAACCTCGACTCTCAAAAGGGAAAGGAAAAATTTGGAAAAACATATGGTATCTACCCTTCTGTATTTTCCTTGTTGCCAACTTGTTAATATTTGGCAGAGTTAATAATTGAATATACTAAGCATTTATAAATTCTACCAAAATGCAAATCAGTCTTAATACTTAAATATCAAAAATTCAAAAAAGGGCGCGCAATTTAATATATTTTTTATGCATCAAAATCTTAATTAATAAACATACCCTTTTTGAGTTCATAACACGTAGAGTCAGCTGCTTTAAATCAAAAGAGTCAAATGATGAAAATCAGCTGAATGGAGAATACAGGTTTTTTTTTTTTATCCCAAAAAGCTCGTCGTGATGGTAAAGGGTACCAGGGTTTTTTTTTTTTGGTTTTTTTGTACAAACCGACAGCTCTAGGATTAAATATTTAGACTCCACATTAATTTACATGCCCGTCCATTTTAACATTATTTCCCTGTGTATGGAAATGAGAACTAATGTCACATGAAACATTTCTTTTTTATTATAAAATACTTACATAAAAATAATAATAAGGAATCATTAAGTGAATACTTTTGTGCATGAAATTATTGTTCTAATTATAATCATTCTATGAAACTACAAACATTAATATTTTAGTAGGGAATGAATAAATTATTAAAGCTCGATGTTCACGGAATTTTGCTTGTTGCTATTCATGTAAATAGGTTATTCAAAGAGTCGAAACTTTATTTGCAATGAGAGCACATTTATTTCAATTTTTCTATTTTTTGGGTTATATCTCTTCCATGATCATGGATGTAACTGGCTCCCAATATGATGTGATTGATTTCATAGGTACTTTTTTATCTGCCCAACACTATGAAGAGGTTCATATATGTCATGAGCTCAATGTTGGTCTCGCCACTCGAATTGTAGGTACGTATCTCATTATTCCCAATGTATTTTCATGTTCATCAATAACTATTGTATGCACCTATGTATGCAGAGAGAGTCCTTTTGCAACATATGGTAAGAGTATCACGACTTCCACGGAACCCAAAAGAGGGCGCAAATATACTATATTTGATCAAAAGAGCAGAAAAAATTCATCAAATAAACTATCTTGATAGTTTATTGGGTAATCACTCAAATCAAAGGATCATTGTGGCACCTCTCCAATCTCATGGGGCAAGCTCTTCCTCGGAGTTCAAGGATGATAATAATTCGCTCGAAATCTCGAGCACTTCTCACTTTTTCCTAATTGGTGGAGTAAACGAAGTGTTTCACATCATAAAGTTGAGTAAATCAGCAAGAGTAATACGGCTCAAGGCCTCTTATGACCATACACATGGCATCAAACAAAAAATTATGGATTTACATGGAGTTCATTTAAAGGTAAAGTTATAAAAAAGTATCTCCTTGACCTACTCCGTTGTTCTCCTTCTTACCATTGACCTCCTGGGGACAAATATTTTGTAAGCCATCAGAGCTGGTACCTCGACTCAGACTCGAAGATAAAAGATTCCGACTTGGAATTTGAGATTCTTAATTTAGCCTTTTATATATAGATGTGATGCAATTTTAATTTTGATACTGACATAGTCACAGCCAGATATTCACAACTTGAACACTTAAGCTACACATGAGTCTCATTACTCGGAATAGGGACCCTTTACCTTTAAACCTATTTTTTCTCCAATTTACTGCCTCTTTTTAAGTTTTTTTTAATTTTATATTATAAATTTAATGCTATCAGATCTGGAGACTCGACCTCACGACTTCGACTTGAGTCGCACATTAGTATCCTCATTAAACTGCGACTTAAGACTCGATTCAGACTCAAGCTCAAAAACTTAAAACTTGACTCAGACACGTAAAAAAGCCCATATAGTACTGCAATTTCTCCCTCCAACGTTTTAGACCTTCCGACTTTCTCTGCATTAGTCTGCGACTTCAGAACAACTCTGGAATCCATTATTGAATAATTTATTTTTTTCGAAAATATGTAGATGGTTGGGGCTTCATGGTTCCCTCATGTGGGTTTGAAATGCCGCCCAAATATTTCATTACCTTGTGAAACCTATGGAATGTCCATGGAAATTAGCTCCATAATATCCAATTTACTCAACCTTACAATTGATGTTTATGAAGAAAAAAAAGGAAGTTCAGAAGGTGTTTTTATGGGGAATCTTTCAATGTCTGGCGTAATGGGACATATTTTGAAGGATGACTTTGATATGGGGGTCCCAGTATATCAAATGTTTCTTGAAAGATTTAAATACTTTGACTTTATGTATGTAAGTAATACTATTCAGAATATATAATAAACAATTGAGTCTACTTGACTTTCTTTACCAATGTATCTATGTCTATACATATGATAAGCAGCAGCCAATCCATATCCAGTGATCATTAAATTAAATTTAAAAGCAGCAGCTGACTCTACGTGCTATGAGCTCAAAAAGAGTATATTTATTTATTAAGATTTTTATATATACATAATATATAGAATCAAGGATTGCGCGCCCTTTTTTTGAATTTTGAATATATTACAAGTAGTAACGATTGGTTTGTATATTGATAGAATTTATAAATATATAGTACATCTAAATAATAAATTCTGCATAATAATATCAAGTTGGCAACAAGGAAAATACAGAAGGGGAGCAGCTACCAGTTGTTTTTCCAAATTTTTTCTTTCCCTTTTGTCAGTCGAGGTTGCGAGGGGAGAAAAAAGCTCGACGTGCATATCTCCATCGCTAATGAAAGGTTTTGTAGTATAAAAATAGAAAAAGGTTATGTGTTCAACCAAAAAATGTAATGAAATAATAAAAAAAAACAAGCACATTATAATTTAATGTATTTGGTTGAAATTGAAAGAAGACGATGAAATTTTCAGAAAAGTTGTCAATTTTCTTAACTTTGAGTTAAGTGTAGAGGTATTTTAAAACTGAATGCCGACTCCATATGAACTGGCACCCTAATGCATATACATATTTATCTTTACATACATACTTCACTTCGTTAGTCCTTCACAGCTCAACGAGGAGGATTTATTTTTACTGAAAATCTGAGACATGATCTTTTATATAGTCCCTTCCTCATTGACTCCTGGCTTCTCATCCTTTCTATAACGATGATTTCAACTACATTGACGATTTCTTTATTCACTTTGATGGAACACTATTCAAGATCTCAAAGCTACTCCATATTCCTCCTCAGTAATTCCTTATTTTTCGTCGTTATCTATGCTTACTATGGAGGTGCTCTCACCATGTTTCTCTCTTCAAATACAAGGACACCCTTTAAATCAAGTATGTCCACATAGCTTCTTCTTCTTCTCACGTGTTGTATATTACATACCTATTTGTATATGCACTTGTGAAGACTTCTAATTAAGAATTTATTTATTTGAAACAGTAAAACAAGTGGTCCTACATCCTGACTGGACTCTTATTTTAAGGGACGGAGCAAAATATGCTATTTTGAGAGATTTAGAGGATAAAAACCCTGAGCCTGCCGTAATACAGTATCGTAAGGACGTCTATGCACAACCAGAAAAATACACCGTGTCAAATGTCATAGATGGGTTATTAAAAATGAAGACTGAGAGAGTTGTGTACTACGAAGACTACTCCGCCATTGGGTAAGTTCTTGGACATTTAACCCTCATATAGTCAAACAATTTAAATACATAAAAATGTATTTTATTTGTGTTCAACTCGAATAAGCTATTGTTCAGCTCTGAACAGCACGTTGGAGTACGCAGTACTAAATGAAAAATAGTTCCACAGTTGGGAAGAATTGGCTAATTAGATACTACCAACTGATTTGTGACCTTTCTTTCTTTTATGAAGAAACACTTTAACAGATAGGTACGTTAAATAGAACGACGTGAAGTTAGCTATTCATTTTCAACTTGAAATGACAGTATTCATACACAGAGAGAGAGTTTCAATTTTATTTGAACTCACATGGTCATACAATCAAATCCGGATACAAATGAATTCTCAAACCATACGGTTGTCAATCCTCAAAACATGTTAATTTTGAAACGAAGCAATGTATAAATTATTCCTCTTAAAGACACAGCATTTTATGATCTCCAATCTGATGCAATTCTCCTTTTAAAAGTGAAGGGGTTGCTCCTTTTTGAAAAGGATATTTGTTGAGGTTTGAAGATCATAGTACGTAGAGTTATTCAAAATAAATCATCCATTGGTTTCTTTCAAAATTGATCCGTTCTGACATGTGACGATGGTGTGAAACTTTGCTTATTGAGCAATTGGGATATGATCCACTTTTTCTTCTTTTTTAGTCCAAAAACGACTTTGAATAAAAGCCACATTAATGTATGTAAATTTTCTGGAGAAGAGCAACATTTAATTTTACTACAGACTAATTCCAGATAAATAATAAGTACATCTACAAAGAAAATTACACGAATTCATAGATATAGAGTATACAAAAAATAATTTTGAGAAGATATTCCTTTCATTTATTCGTTGAAACCGGGATGTTGCTCTTATCTGGATCGAACATTATAAAAGGAACATTGGAGTCAATTGATATATCTTTAAACAACTTTTGAATAAACATCCAAGATTGATTATTCACTTTGTAAATCAAATAGGGACGAATGAACTATGGTATAAATATGTAATCTTTTTTTTTTTTTTCAGAGAAATTATCAAATCGTCCCAATGGAATAAAAATCAATACAGT